>BSBM01001067.1:2265000-3660000 GCA_027924585.1 Larix kaempferi
ATCACTTAAAACATCGTGACAGCTTCACAGCTGTGTTCGGAAGTCAAACCCTTAACAGCTTAAACATCAACCTTTCGTGTTAAAAACACAAGTAAGATTCAACACCATCACCCAAACAGAAGTAAAGTTTAGTCACGATTCCAGTACATAGTATACAACCAAAACAAAGGAACATATTTTTAGCATTGTTATCAAACAATGGGTTTGTAACCCTAGTAGAATCATAGTCAACATCAAAAGCCAATGGATAAACGAGTTTAAGACACAGTTCTCAGGTTCGAATTCCTAGAACTATCAAAGCTACCATCGAAACCTACAGGTTTAGGGTTTCGACTGCACATCACAAGGTTTAAAACCTATGGCTCTCAGCCATCATTTAAAACGCAACAGTTCATAAACAAACATTACATTATCGCATATACTAGAGGATCGCTCACAGTCTCAACACACGTAAACATCATGAAGTTATGGAACCAAATTCTTTTAATTAAACCAGAATAACCGAGGGATAAAACCCTCTCAACTGTCTACATCCTTTTACAAAGTGACTACGCATGAAACAAACACTACAGTCTTAACGCCGAAGTGGGTTGAGGATTTCAACCTCCCCAAGCTGCAAGTCAGCTCACAAAACATCACGACGGTGGTCACCTTCCACAGCCTTACATTAAAAACAAAGTCTTGGCTAAGAACCTAAGAAGGACCAACAATCACCAAGCCGAAGCCATAAGGGAAACCACCGAAGCTTACCATTTCCATTACAGTTTCCATCTTTTAAACTCAAGCTCGGGAACCAAAGGTTGAAGGAACCTACCACACAAACAAGTCTGGTCAAACGAGTATCATCAAAGAAGTTTCATTAAGATGAAATAACAACAACTGCAACTCATAAACAAATAGAAGGAAACAGGTTTCGAAAACCTGTACATTACCTTTAAATAGCTACTTATGGAGCAGTGATGCCATAGCCATTGTTAAATCGTAGCCATCACCTCACCACCGAATGCAATGAAGGTTGGATACAACTCTGAGAACTACTACTCAACATACAAGGAAAACCAACCACTGGTTCAACCTACACACAAGACCATCGTCAACCTTGGAGTCTGCCCAACTTCAAACAAATGTTGTAAACTCTCACATTAAGGCTCGACTCTTAAGCTATCAACAGGTATCAGAAAACACCTTCAGGTCACGATTTTGAATCGTGGGAGAAGCTCCCAAAAACCTGCTAACGAAACCCTAAAATTTATCAGGCCTGTCGGCCTCTCCACCGAGCCACTCTCTAACACAATGAATGCTAAAGGAAACAACAACCTCGAAAATTAGTGGAGGATTAGGGTTAAGCCCGAGAGTAGCGTAAGATCAACGGTGGAGATCACACATCACAACACCTCATATTTCCAAGCAACCACCACATTTATGACTACATTAATAACCATTGCCACCGTGGAGACCAGCTCAGACAACCTCCAAACAAAACCATGTACAGCTCGACCACGTCGACTGTATCCTCACCATGCCTTCACGTGTTAAGCACCATGATGGCAGCCACCGAGTTTTTCCACCGAGCTAGTAGATAGGAGTGATAAATGCCAAGGCTGGATGCGAATGCCTGCCAGCACATACTCATTACATCATTATTACCCTGTCCTTATCACATAGTTACATTGTTTATATTTGCAAACCTATCATAATATAGATCTTATTGTAAGTCATAGTTTGCATTATGGTATCAATTCACTAGGCATCGATCACATGTTTTAAAAGGGTCACAACAATGCTCACATTTTGTTATATTATTTCGTATATAGGACCAATGCATAAGCCTTTGCATATAGTTTATATGCTATAGAAATTACATAGAATTTGCATATAGTTTATATGCTATAGGAATTACATAGGATTTGTATATAGTTACATTATAGGAATTATGTGGAAATTGCATATAGTTATATGTTATTTGAAAAGTATGGAAATGGTAGATAGACCATCTAGGATAGGAAATCGCATAGCAATTTGCATGTAGTGCACATGATATAGGAATATAAAGTATCATGCATTTAGCCTATGTTTCATAAAGGTATACTATCCTTGCTACAAATAATTGCATCACATATAATCCTAAACCAATGCTATAATACTCTATTTCATCATTTAAATGATAAACAAAGGAAATGTATGAGTTGTATAGTTACAAATACAAACTGTAGACGAGTCACTTTATAAGTACCTTAGAAATTTCTATACAAAACCTTTGATGGCTAATTGAAAGTGCATTTTAAAATATACTTGTATTACTTGATCTGATGTGTCATTCTTATCTGTAATCTGCGAAAGGGATGGTTCAAATGCTTTAGCATAAATGCTAAGTAAGCCTCGGGGTACCTTAGGACCCCTTTCATCATCAAAAGAAGAACAATAGTTAGCACTTATAAACATTAATATTTGATTGAGCATTGACATAGGTATTATAAAAATATAGCCGAGACAAGAAAAACATCCAACAACATCTTAGAATAGACTTAAATTTCATTTCATAGCAAGACGCAAAACATTACATCGAATGATCGTTACAAACATTTATTCTAGCATAACGACATAGAAGCATTAATTATAATTCTGCACAGTTAGTTTAAGCATTAAATGCTACGTTGAAAATTTTTAATTTTTTTTGAATTTTCGGGATGTTACATGTGGTATCAGAGCACGAGTTCAAACTCTAGGCCTGAAATAGGCTCACGCACGCAAAACAGAAAATAAAACAGAAAACTTAGTTACTGACTTTATTTAAATTTTGTTTCTGTACAAAATAGTTTGACGTTTAAATTGTAGGTATGGATATACTGGAGGAATCGGCAGAGGACAGATCTCCTCATCATAATGAACATAATAACAACGCACATAATAATGGTAATGAAGGAATTTACGTAGAGTTAAATAATCAATCTTCTGAACTACTATGTAATGTAAAAGATTTAAAATATGAAATAAGGACTGTTAAAGAAGAGAATGAACGAATTATGAAGGCATAGGAAGAGTTAAATCAGATTTTAATGGAGAAATACCATAACGAGGAAAGAGGAAGGAAATCAGAAGTAAATTCTGAATCTGGTACAATGTCTCACAAACATAAGAGTAAGAAAGCAAAGAATGGTAAAAATAATAGTTACTCTTCATCTGAATCTGATCAAAGTAATTGTAATTTTGATCGTGACAGTGATTGTTGTTCTAAGAAGAGGAAGCATAAGCATCATGAACAAATTACAAGAGAGTTTAAAAAGATTAAGCCACCAACCTTTAATGGCGAAAGTGAAAAGGGTGAGACAACTGAAGCATGGCTGTCTGGAATGAAGAAATACTTTCATATTTACGATTACTCTTCTCAGTTAAAAGCCAAGATGTCTATTTACAATCTGACCGGAAAGGCAGATATTTGGTGGCAGGATCTTAAAGAATTAAGAACATAAAAGAAAGAAACATAACCTGGAGTATGTTTAAAATTTTATTTAAGAATTTTTTTTTGTCAGAACAATACTATGAAGATAAATCCAAGGAATTTTATGATTTAAAATTGGGTACTATGAGTATGAAGGAGTTGTGCAGCAAGTTCCTTAGCTTGTTGAGGTATGTACCTGACATGGTCGAAGAGAAGCCTAAGGCACAAAGGTTTATAAGCTGTCTACCTTTCAACATAAAAGACAGAATTGAATATGATAACCCTTCAACTTTGGAAGAGAACATGAGCAAAGCTAATTTCTGTTTCGAGCAAAACAAAAAAAGAGAAGGAATATTTGGCTGGAAGAGTAATAAGTCTAATCATTTTGATCATAAAAAGAAGAGTTTTAATCATAATTCTGGAAGTTTTAAGAAAAAAATTAATAACAGAAATTTTCCAAGTAATAATAATTACAGGAGTAATGCACCACAGAATTTTACTGCAGCAAGGAATGCGCCTAATAATAATAACAACACCAGATATGCTGAACATAAAGCACCTTTGAAGTGTTATGATTGCGGTGGACCCCATACTAGAGCTCAATGCCCACACAACAAAAAGACAGTCAACAACATTCACACCATACAAGCGGAGCCTACAGTTGGTGATGTAGTAAGAGAGATGCCCAGGATAAATGCAGCGCTGGAAAATCGTCAAGCAGATCATCAAACGTCTATGGTTGAAATCAAAGGTATGGTACACAACAAATCTATTTCCATTCTAATAGATCCAGGTGCAAGTTTGAGTTACATTTCACCTGAATTAGTGAAAAGTTGCAAGTTAAAGGTAGAGAAATTTGATAATGCATGGTTAGTTCAACTAGCAACAGGCACTAAAAGAAAGGTTACAGATTTTGTCAAAAGTTGTGATGTATTTATGAGTCAGTTGAAAACACAAATTAATCTGAATGTTTTACCATTAGGGTCATATGACTTGTTGATTGGCATGGACTGGCTTGAACAACATAGAGTAGTACTTAATTGTTATGAGAAATATTTTACTTGTTTGAATAATGAAGACAAAACTAAAACAGTAAAAGGAATTCATAGCAAGATTTATGTAAGACAAATTTCTGCTTTACAAGTTAAGAGAGCTGCAAGAAAGGGCTGTAAAATGTTTATTGTTAATGTTATTAATGATGAATGTTCATCAAAAGAATATAAGTTAAGACTGGAGGATATACCCATCCTTAGGGACTTTTCTGATGTATTCCCAGAAGAAATTCCAGGACTACCTCCGAAAAGGGAACTTGATTTCACCATTGAGTTAGTACCGGGTGCTGTACCAAACTCAAAGGCTCCCTACAGAATGAATATTCTAGAATTAAATGAACTAAAATCTCAGCTAAAGGAATTAATAGATAAAAACTACATAAGGCCAAGTGTGTCTCCTTGGGGAGTGCCAGTTATTTTTGTTAAAAAGAAGGACAGAACCATGCGACTATGCATAGATTATTGTCAACTTAATAAAATGATACTTAAAAACCAATATCCCTTGCCCCGCATTGACGATCTATTTGATCAAGTATGCAGAGCAGAGATATTCACTAAAATTGATTTAAGGTCCGGATATCATCAAGTTAGAATAAAAGACGAAGACATATTCAAAACTGCTTTCAAAACGCATTATGGACACTATGAGTTTGTAGTTATGCCCTTTGGGCTAACTAACGCACAGACAGTCTTCATGTGTTTAATGAAAAACGTTCTGCATAAGTAATTGGATAAGTTTGTAGTTGTGTTCATTGATGATATTCTAATTTATTCAAAAACTAAAGAAGAGCATGATGAACATTTAAGAATAATTTTGCAAGTGTTAAGAGAACATCAGCTTTATCCTAAGTTCAACAAATGTGACTTTTATAAAGATAAAATACAGTACTTAGGTCACATAATCTCTAAAGACGGAATTTCCATCGACCCTGACAAGATAAAAGCAATTAACGAGTGGCATGTTCCTAAAGATGTAACTGGCGTTCGGTCATTTATGGGGATAACAGGTTACTACAGAAAGTTCATTGAAGGGTTCTCACGAATTGTGAATCCCATCACTTTCTTGCAGAAGAAGGGGAAGAAATTCGTATGGGATAAAAAATGCCAAGAAAGTTTTAATAAGTTAAAAGAATTATTAACAACCGCACCCATTTTAAAAATTGTTGATCCTAACAAAGAGTTCGTTGTATGCACTGATGCGTGCAATGATGGACTTGGTGGGGTCTTAACTCAAAAAGGTCATGCTATTGCTTTTGAGTCTAGAAAGTTAAAAATCCACGAAAATAATTACGCAACTTACGATCTAGATTGGAAGCCGTGAAACATGCACTGAAAATGTGGTGCCATCACTTGATTGGAAGAAATTTTATACTAATGACAGATAATAAGGGTTTAAATAACTTGTTGGATCAAACAAATCTAAATGCAAGGCAAGCTAGATGGCTATCTTTCCTTAGCGAGTATGATTTTGAAATTCAACACATTAAGGGTACAGAAAACAAAGTTGCTGATGCCTTGAGCATAAATGCCAGATTAAGTTTTGTGGCAGCAATCAGCACATTTAAGACAGATCTGGAAAATCAGATCAAAGAAGGAATTAAGCAAGATGAAAATTATCAAAAATTGCATGATAAGGTTGCTGCAAATTTATCTGAAAATTTAATAATAGAATACAACATTAATGAACAAGGCTTAGTGACATATAAAAACATAATTTATATACTTAATGTGTCAACAGTTAAATTGTTGATTTTGGATGAAGTGCATAAAAGTCCTTATTCGGGACATCCTGGTTATCAGAAAATGATAACTATGTTAAGGAAGGATTATTTTTGGCTCAACATGAAGAATGAAGTGGCTGAGTACATAGCTAGGTGTTTTGAATGTCAGACCATTAAGGCTAAACATCAACACCCAGCTGGTCTATTGCAGCCATTGCCAATTCCGGAATGAAAATGGGAAATCATAAGTATTGATTTTATTACAGGTTTACCTAAGAATCAGAAACATAATGACTCCATAATGGTGGTGGTGGGTAAACTTAGTAAATCTGCTCATTTTATTCCTATTAAGACTACATTCAAAGCTGCTAACATTGCAGATGTGTTTATGAAGCAAATCTTTCGCTTACACAGAATTCCAAAGGTAATTATTTCTGACCGAGACTCCAAGTTTACTGGAAATTTCTGAACAACATTGTTTAAGGGTTTAAATACTAAATTAAATTTCAGTACTACTTTCCATCCACAAACTGAAGGACGGACTGAAAGGGTTAATCAGATTTTAGAAGACATGTTACGAATGTATGTTAAAGATCAACCAGCTAAGTGGGAAGATTATTTACATTTAGCTGAATTTGCATACAATAATCATAATCAAGCATCTGCTAGACTTAGTCCATTTGAAATTTTATATGGAAGAAAATGTTGTACTCCTATTTCTTGGGATAACCCTATGGACAGATTAATGTTAGGACCAGATTTGTTAAAAGAGATGGAGCTAACCGTGAAACAGGTTCAAGGCAACTTAAAAGTTGCACAAGATCGAAAAAAAAAGTTATGCAGATCTGAAACGCACTGAAAGAGAATTTCAGGTTGGAGATCATGTTTTTGTAAAGGTAAAACCCAAGAAAAGTTCTTTAAAGCTTGGGAGTTGTGCTAAACTAGCACCAAGGTACTGTGGACCATTTGAAGTCCTATCAAGAATTGGACCTGTTGCATATCAGTTGGCTTTGCCATCTAACTTAAGAATCCATAATGTTTTTCACATTTCTATTTTAAAGAATTATGTGCACGATGCTACTCATGTGTTGAATTGGAATGACATACAGGTAGAACCCGAAGGAGATTTTCAAGTGGAACCGGATTGTATTCTCGATAGGAGGGAAATTATGCTCTGGAATCGTACCATGTTGAGATATTGTAACTTCTAAGAATATTATATTTGTACTTTATTATTCCGGAGATGTTTCATTCCTCCGTGAAGATCTTATTGTATATTCGGAGATGTTTATTCCTCCGTTGGATTGTGGTAACTTGGGTTATTAGACTTCCCTAGTGGGGGTCGGCCCTGTATGTGTTATGTGGGTCAAAGGGTTATTAGACCACCCTAGTGGGGTTGGCCCAGTCAGTTGTAATGGGGTGTTTAACCCAGTGGTAAATTTGGGGCCGACCTAGTTAATATAAAGTACAAGTCGGAGATGTGTATATATAGAGGAGGTGTGTTCCTCATTTGACACACTTCCCTCACTTGAAATGTAGCGCACTTGTGAGAGAGAGGTCTGCTATGGAGGAGGAAGAGATCATGTCTTTGGTTTGCATCTTTGTATATTTCTGGCCATCTATATTGAGGAAGCTTTGCTGGGTTTTCTACCCCATGAGGGTTTCCCAAGATAAATCTGTGTCTCTTGTGTTTATGCTGTGCTTGTTGTTTCTTCAGTGATCCTGTATATGCTATTATTGTGAAATGGAATGTAATACTGATATTTTCTATCTTAGCATATTGAATCTTAACATGGTATTAGAGATAACCTGAAGAAAGGCAATGTATGGCACTTACGACACTTGCTTCACTTGCGACAATTTGAAGGTTTGGGTTTTATATAGCAAAAACCAGTCATCATGGAACTTTCGCTATAAATCCATTTTGGAGAAGGTTCGGGATTTGAAAATTTTACAGGTAGTATATAACATCCTCATGTACCTTGTGTACAAAGGAAACCCTTAGATTCATTGTACTTTGTGAGTTATGATCAGTACAAGTTAGGGTTTCTGCCTCTTCCAGATCTCAATCATAATCAGGTGACCTAGGAAAAAAGGTCATAACTTTTGCAAAAGTTGGAGTTTTTGAAGTCTGTGACCACGGCTGGAAGCTCCTCAGAAAAATAAGAGTTTAGATCCTTGGATCAAACCTTTTGATTAGGCAGAAGGGTGGGCTCCATTAAACCCTAGTTCAGGATCCTGTCCAGAAGATCTAGAAGTTTCGAAGGCAATTTTTAAGGGTCAAATTTTGGAGATTTCAAAATTGAATTATGATAGTTTGATCAGCTCAGCAAAACATCCTTCCATACATTCAGAAGTGTGAAAGTCAAAGTTTGAATTTTTAAGGTTTCTCTGACAAACCCTAATCGAGCTCCAGATCCAGTTTTAGGGGGAGATAAGGCTAAGGCCTTACATAAGAAGACTACAAGAAGTCTCGACAGGTATGACTTAAGAAGATACAGATCCAGTTTCAGGGGGAGATAAGGCTAAGGCCTTACATAAGAAGACTACAAGAAGTCTCGACAAGTATGACTTAAGAAGATACAGGTATGTCTTGAAATCTGATTCTTGATTAAGTTCATAATATGTTTGTCTTCATATTATTTATTAGTACAATCTTGATTAATGTTAGAATTGTCTTATCACCCTAGTAAAAGTATGTGAAAGATAGAAGACATTCATTGATTAGGGCTATATGATTGTACTAATGCACTGTGGTGTTGTATGAGGTTGATATTGTCTGCTAACAAGATACAGGTACATCACGAAAGACAAATCAAGTTCCATGACCATGACAACACGAAGACAAAGATTCATCCATAATCTTTGATCACATAGAAGTTCTACTTACGAGGTATGTATGACTTTCCTCTATTATGCTTAACCTATGAGATATGCAGGTTCTAGCAATGGATCTCTAAATCATTGAAGAGAACAAAGAAGATATTGATTAGGTATGTTAGACATAACTAAGCAGGTATACTAATCCAGGTATGTTTTCCTATGTCAAGTTAGAATCTTACCTTGTGTTAGGATCCCTTATATAAGTATACTTGGTATGATTGGTTATGCTTATTCATAAAGTTAGTAATCAAAGGTTTATGCATATTATGTCTCTTATCTTGATTGATGATTTAACTAACCAGAAGAGTCCTATGATCAAACAAGAATATGCATGAGTAAAACTAGACTTCCCTGAAACCTCGAATACTAATGTTTATTATTTATAATCATGACTATACATATTAAAGATTATTTAGAATTATAATGTTTTGATAATAATGAGATTATACTAATGAATGTATGTTTGTGTATGAGATCATGAGGATGACACTAGTGCACACTTGAGCATGCACAGTGGTATAGAATGAATAGAAGTTCAAAAGTCATATAGAAGATCAAGCGGGAGGCAACCACACAAACATAAAAGATAAGTATTTGAGTTGCTATTTGAAATAGTAAATGATATTGCTTGTAATAGTTGTATGCATATTTGTACTCCTAAAATATATCATGCTGAGTGTAAACATTCATATAACATTGAACAATATACTACTAATATGAATATGATTGGTAATTTGGACAAACATTCCATTGTTGCTTGTCTAGAATGAAACCTCTTTGCTGACATGCTGAGAGTTGTGCACACTCTCGATCGTATGTTCTGGTAGAGATGGAAGGCATCTATATAGCCACTGTATGCATACAGGATATGGAAAAGTGTTGTGCCAAAGTATTGGTCAAGATAGTAGCATAACTATGTAAATCATATCTGTATGCATAATAGGTTATCATGTCAACATGATTTGATGATTATGAAGCATTACTAATCATGTACTTCATCTTGATTTGTAGGAAAGATCATGAAGAATGATGAACACCGAACAAGTGATGGATGTTCAACAAGAAGATTTACAAATCAAACATAATATAGAAGGCTCGTGGCTAGAAGATTATCTTAGAAAGAGGAAGAGAATCATGATGAGATGTTTGCTCCAAGTGGCTAGATAAGATCATTATCTTAATGATGTAATTGAAGAAGAAGTGCGAATCAAGGATTCAATTGAAGAAAGCTCTGTATGGGTACCCAGGATCGATAGTCAATTGATGAGCTTAATGATCACCATGGGTGATGTGGATCTCAACCTTTTCTACAAGGTTGAATATGGTTTCCATACACAGATGACATGGATGCAAGAAGGAACTCACCACAGAGTTCGAATGATATTGAGGCTCATATCAGTAGACCCATCTGATGAGAGATGGCACAGATAGATATGCAGAAGATCACTCAATGTAGAGTGTGAATGATGTTCAGTCACAAAGGAAGAATCGACAGTTTCTTGATAAAGCTTGGGCTTTACCAAAAGTAAAGCTGATCCGTTACGAATGATGAACCTGTCATACTATTACTGTATGTGGATGATCTATTTTTACAAACAGATCATGAAAAGAAAGAAGAAGATGGCTGCAGAAATGAAAATGAAAGATCTCTTACTTCCTAGGTCTAGAAGTATGGCAAGGCTCAGAAGGAATCTTTCTCAACCAGGGAAAGTATGCTGAGAAATCTTGAAAAGATTTGAAGTGTTGGAATGGCCACTCTTGTGAATTCCAACTTGAAGCTGTTAGCGGATGACTCATAAAAGTTAGTGGATGTAATTCTGTATAGATAGATTATTGGGTCATTGATGTATTTGACGAATACTAGGTCAGATATATGCTTTACTGTGAACACCTTTAGGCAGTATCCAATGGAACCTAGACGTGCTCACTTAATAGTTGCAAAGCATGTGATGAGGTACCTAAAGGGTACGATAGACTTTGATCTATGTTATCTTGGAGATCATGACTTCAGATGGATACACAGATGCTGATTGGGCAGGAAGTGTATCAGACAGGAAGAGCACATCGAGAGGATGTTATTGTCTAGGATCGACCATGATCTCGTGGTTTAGCGGGAAGCAGTCCAGTGTGGCTCTCAGCACAACCAAAGCAGAATATATGGCTGCTTGCTCTGCTAGTTGTGAAGCGGTATGGCTTCAGGATTGTTTGACTTAGAGATGGAACCCACTGTGATCATGTGTGACAACCAAAGCTGTATCAAGATGACAAAGAATCGAGTGTTCCATGATAAGTCAAAGCACATAGAGATATGACATTTCTATATGCAAGATATGGTGCAGAAAGGAACTATAAAGTTCGAATTTGTAACAAGTTACCGATGTACTAACCAAACCTCTACCTCAAGTAAAGTTTGAGTATTTTCGAGACAAGCTTGGTAGGACCCTCCTCGAAAGGGGGAGTGATGTAGACACTAATGATGAGATTGCCCGCATCAACAGTGAAGTCGATGATGAGGATGGGATTGGATCATCCCTGGACTTCAGTCCTAAAGAGAGCCGTAGACGTATGTCTTCGAGAATGAAGTCCCTAGTAGGCAAGTGGGGATTGGATCATCCCTGGACTTCAGTCCTAAAGTGATCCGTAGACACATGTCTTCGAAAATGAAGTCCTTAGTGGACAAGTAGGGATTGGATCATCCCTGGACTTCAGTCCTAAAGAGAGCCGTAGATGTATGTCTTTGAAAATGAAGTCCTTAGTGGACAAGTGGGGATTGGATCATCCCTAGACTTCAGTCCTAAAGAGAGCCGTAGACGTATGTCTTCAAAAATAAAGTCCTTAGTGGACAAGTGGGGATTGGATCATCCCTGGACTTCAGTCCTAAAGAGATCCATAAACGTATGTCTTCGAGAATGAAGTCCTTGGTGGACATATGGGGATTGGATCGTCCCCAGATTTTGGTCCCTTGAATTGAACCGTAGACAGATGTCTCCGAAAATGAAGTCCTTGGTGGACATGTGGGGATTGGATCATCCCTAGACTTTGGTCCCTTGAATTGAGCCATAGACAAGATGTCTCCGAGAATGGGGATTGGATCATCCCCGGACTTCGGTCCCTTGAATTGAGCCGTAGACAAGATGTCTCCAAGAATGGGGATTGGATCATCCCCGAACTTCGGTCCCTTGAATTGAGTTGTAGACAGAGGTCTCCGAGAATTGAATGATAGGACTGGATCGTCCCTGGACCTCGGTTCAAAAGGTACATGATAGGACTAGATCGTCCCTGGACCTCGGTTCAAAATGTACGTGTTGGGATTGCATTGTCCCTAGACATAAGACTTGTCTTAAAGTGATAAGGATTGATCATCCTGGAACTTGATCTGGATTGTATCATCCATGGACCTATGTCCTAAAGAGAACGGGATTTATCATCCTGTAATATGATCATGTGTGTTGCAGGGTATGCTGCTATTATGAGGATACTTGTATTGATGATGTGTATTGATGAGGATACTTGCATGTATACTTGTATTGATAAGGATACTTGTATTGATGATGTGTATACTTGTATTGGTGTGGATACTAATACTGATGATCTAGATGACGATGCTGCTAATTGTGTTGATCTAGATGACGATGTTGCTGATCATGTTGATCTAGATGACGATGTTGTTGATCATGTAGATCAATGATGATCCAGATGTTGTATATCGTGATGAACCAGATACTATAGATCAAGATGATGATCCAGATGCTGTAGATCGAGATGATCCAGATGCTGTAGATCGAGATGATCCAGATGCTATAGATCGTGATGAACCAGATGCTGTAGATTGAGATGATGTGACGACGATGCTCGTCTGATGATGATGCTGATGATCCCGTGATGACGATGTTGATGATCGTGTGATGACGATGCTGATGATCGTGAGGATTCATATGTTGATGTTGTTGTAGCTGTTTGGGTGCTGCAGAAGATAAAGACTCAGTACTGAAGATGTTGATGTTCCAGTAACTGGTTGAGTTACTGATGATGTTGAGAAAGCTTCCAATGATTTATAGATGTATCATGTTGATGACTCCTTGCTCCTGCAGATGTTGTTATAATATCCTTTTCGTTAAGGGGGAGTGTTGAGATATTGTAACTTCTAAGAATATTATATTTGTACTTTATTATTCCGGATATGTTTCATTCCTCCATTAAGATCTTATTGTATATCCGGAGATGTTTATTCCTCCGTCGGATTGTGGTAACTTGGGTTATTAGACTTCCCTAGTGGGGGTCGGCCCTGTATGTGTTATGTGGGTCAAAGGGTTATTATACCACCCTAGTGGGGTCAGCCCAGTCAGTTGTAATGGGGTTTTTAACCTAGTGGTAAAGTTGGGGCCAACCTAGTTAATATAAAGTACAAGTCAGAGATGTGTATATATAGAGGAGGTGTGTTCCTCATTTGACACACTTCCCTCACTTGAAATGTAGCGCACTTGTGAGAGAGAGGTCTGCTATGGAGGAGGAGGAGATCATGTCTTTGGTTTGCATATTTGTATATTGCTGGTCATCTATATTGAGGAAGATTTGCTGGGTTTTCTACCCCATGAGGGTTTCCTAGGATAAATCTGTGTCTCTTGTGTTTATGATGTGCTTGTTGTTTCTTCAATGATCTTGTATATGCTATTATTGTGAAATGGAATGTAATGCTGATATTTTCTATCTTAGCATATTGAATCTTAACATACCATAGGGCAGGTAAAGGTGCAATGGAAGCACCTTAGCCCTGATGAAGCTACCTGGGAACTGGAAAGTAACATGCGGATAGCATATCCAGTTCAGTTTCAGGGAGGCTTTGATGAAGTATAAGCAACATTGAGGACGATGTTGAGCTTAAGTGGGGGTGTTTGTAACATACCCCTTTTTGTTGAAAAACATTTTATGTTGGAAACATTATCTTAAATTTCATTGCAAAGTTTTATATTGGACAAGTGTCCAAGGATGACTGTAATGTGCACAATATTTTATTATTAAATAAATTAAATAGGAGACAAACACCTAAGGAGACTATTGAAAGAGTGTTCACTGAACCACTAGGTGGAATGGAATCTGGGGTAGAAGGCACTGGACAAATGGAAGCTTCATGAGGCAAGTAACTAGTTGTTGGTATGGGACAAATCCCTTGAATTGTGGTCATAGATCCCTAAAAGATGGGACTGGAGCTTGAGGCTCATTTATTGAAAACTGACCACTAAAGACCTAGGCAATATTTTTAAGAGCCATCGAATTTCGGACTGAGGTTCATCACTTTTCCTGACGAGGAAATTTACCTTGGGGTTCTACTGCTTGCACCCAAGATATTCGATGAGGGGATATGCTATGTTTTTTATCATGGTGTAAGTCTGCCTGATTTACTACTGAGTGCAGATCTATACTGGAGAGTGCAGAGTCTTAAAAGCTTAGGAGCAAGTCTCTATTGATTGTTGGTTAAACAATTTCTGAGTGCCTTGCTTCTACACAGATTATTTTACCTAGTGGTTCAGTGAACAGCCTCAGGGATCCAAAGGAGGCAAGTAGATTGGTTTCTTCTTATGGAGAAGGTTGGGAGGAACAGGCCTCCTTGGGTGTTTGTCCACCCTATCTACAGTTACAGGTTCTACTTGTTATTTCAACCTCTAAGTAGTTAAATTATTTTCTGTAATTGTTAATTTAGTACTCCTTAGTTAACTAATGATAATGCAGAAGTTCAAGTGTGATTTTCTGATATGTTTAGGATTTTGTAAACTGTTGAATAGATATATGAATTGATAAAATGCCTCCACAATATTTTTCCCCATATTGTTTTCTGTATAGTACTCTAGTACAGGGAGGAAGAATTAGAATCAGATGAATGATGTGAATGAGTATGATGAATGAAAGAACTAACTCTGTTCACTTCCCTTAAAGATTTCCTTTCTGTTATTTTGTTCTTTTAAACCTTTCTCCTATTTGTTATATTTTGCTAATTTAATCTCAAAAAAAAAAGCAACAGCATTTCATATTGCAGGCATGGTAATATTTCTTTTACATAGCAACAGAAGTAAACATTTCATCCCTGTACAAAAACCTAAGGTTTTCACTTTAGGACATTTATTTCCTTTCAAAAGATATATGCTATGTATTCTCTTATCATTCTTTTCAAACAGTAGCATTATAATTTCACTTTATTCTTTCATCAGCATTCATGAAATATAACAGCTGCAAAATAAACACTACTTTTATTACATAATCAATTCTCTCACAGAGTTAACCGAACTATTAATATTCACCATAGACAGAACCCTAACTTCCATACTTCAACGTTTAGTATTCTTTTGCAACACATCAAACATGGGATCGAAACCCTCAAAAGAAAACCAAATCACTTAAAACATCATGACAGGTTCACTGCTGTGTTCGGCGGTCAAACCCTTAATAGCTTAAACATCAACCTTTCGTGTTAAAAACACAAGTAAGATTCAACACCCTCACCCAAACAGAATTAAAGTTTTAGTCACGATTCTAGTACATAGTATACAACCAAAACAAAAGAACATATTTTTAGCATTGTTATCAAACAGTGGGTTTGTAACCCTAGTAGAACCATAGTCAACATCGAAAGCCAATAGATAAACGAGTTTAAGACACAGTTCTCAGGTTTGAATTGCCAGAACTATCAAAGCTACCGTCGAAACCTACAGGTTTAGGGTTTCGACTGCACATCACAAAGTTTAAAACCTATGGCTCTCAGCCATCATTTAAAACATAACAATTCATAAACAAAACATTACATTATCACATATACTGGAGCATCGTTCACAGTCTCAACACACGTAAACATCATGAAGTTATGGAACCAAATTCTTTTAATTAAACCAGAATAGCCGAGGGATAAAACCCTCTCAACTATCTACATCCTTTTACAAAGTGACTACGCAGAAAAACAAACACTAAAGGCTTAACGCCGAAGTGGGTTGAGGATTTCATGCCAGTGAGCTCACAAAACATCACGATGGTGGTCACCTTCCACAGCCTTACATTAAAAATGAAGTCTCGGCTAAGAACCTAAGAAGGACCAACAGTCACCAAGCCGAAGCCATCAGGGAAACCACCAAAGCTTACCATTTCCATTGCAGTTGCCATCTTTCAAACTCAACTCGGGAACCAAAAGATGAAGGAACCTGCCACACAAACAAGTCTGGTCAAACGAGTATCATCAAAGAAGTTTCATTAAGACAAAATAACAACAAATGCAACTCATAAAAAAATAGAAGGAAACAGGTTTCAAAAACCTGTACATTACCTTTAAATAGCTACTTATGGAGCAGTGATGCCATAGCCATTGTTAAACCATAGCCATCACCTCACCACCGAATGCAACGAAATTTGGAGACAACTCTGAGAACCACTACTCAACATACAAGGAAAACCAACCACTGGTTAAACCTACACACACGACCATCGTCAACCCTGGAGTCTTCCCAACTTCAAACATATGCTGTAAACTCTCACATCAAGGCTCGGCTCTTAAGCTATCAACAGGTATCAGAAAACACCTTCAGGTCACGGTTTCGAATCGTGGGAGAAGCTCCCAAAAACATGCTAACAAAACCTTGAAATTTCTCAGGCTTGTCGGCCTCTCCACCGAGCCACTCTCTAACACACTGAATTCCAAAGGAAACAACAACCTCGAAACTTAGTGGACGATTAGGGTTAAGTCCCAAAGCTCGAGAGTAGCGTAAGATCAACGGTGGAGATCACACAGTGCAGCGCCTCGTATTTCCAAGCAACCACCACATTTATGAATACATTAATAACCATTTCCACCGTGGAGACCAGCTTAGACAACCTCCAAACAAAACCATGTACAGATCGACCACGTAGACTGTATCCTCACCATGCCTTGACGTGTTAAGCACCATGATGGCAGCCACCGAGTTTTTCTACCGAGCTGGTAGATAGGAGTGATAAATGCCAAGACTGGATGTGAATGCCTGCCAGCACATATTCATTACATCATTATTACCTTGTCCTTATCACGTAGTTACATTGTTTATATTTGCAAATATGTCATAATATAGATCTTATTGTAAGTCATAGTTTGCATTATCGTATCAATTCACTAGGCATCGATCACATGTTTTAAAAGGGTCACGATGATGCTCACATTTTGTTATATTATTTCGTATATAGGACCAATGCATAAGCCTTTGCATATAGTTTATATGCTATAGAAATTACATAGAATTTGCATATAGTTTATATGCTATAGGAATTACATAGAATATGCATATAGTTTATATGCTATAGGAATTACATAGGATTTGTATATTGTAACATTATAGGAATTATGTGGAAATTGCATATAGTTACATGCTATAGGAAAAGTATGGAAATGGTAGATAGACCATCTAGGATAGGAAATCGCATAGCAATTTGCATGTAGTGCACATGATATATGAATATAAAGTATCATGCATTTAGCCTAGTTTCATAAAGGTCCACTATCCTTGTTACAAATAATTGCATCACATATAATCCTAAACCAATGCTATAATACTATATTTCATCATTTAAATGATAAACAAAGGAAATGTATGAGTTGTTTAGTTACAAATACAAACTGTAGACGAGTCACTTTATAATTACCTTAGAAATTTCTATACAAAACCTTTGATGGCTAACTGGAAGTGCATTTTAAAATATACTTGTATTACTTGATCTGATGTGTCATTCTTACCTGTAATCTGCAAAAGGGATGGTTCAAATGCTTTAGCATAAATGCTAAGTAATCCTCAGGGTACCTTAGGACCCCTTTCATCATCAAAATAAGAACAACAGTTAGCACTTATAAACATTAATATTTGATTGAGCATTGACATAGGTAATATAAAAATATAGCTGAGACAAGAAAAACATCCAACAACATCTTAGAATAGACTTAAATTTCATTTCATAGTAAGACGCAAAACATTACATCGAATGATCGTTACAAACAGTATTCCAGCATAACGACATAGAAGCATTAATTATAATTCCGCACAGTTAGTTTAAGCATTAAATGCTACGTTGAAAAATTTAAAATTTTTGTGAATTTTCGCGATGTTACAATATTATACCAATGATCCTATTTATCCATACTTATCATCAAACTTTATACTAGGCAATATAATCCATCTATTATTATCCAAAGCATTCCCAAAGGAATGACTAGTCCATTCAACACATATCAACACATTAAGATACATCTATCCATTTCAAATACCATTTCAAACACATCTACACATCTATCAATGCATAGCAATTCCAATGCATATTAAATACGCACAATATGCAACCACTATCCAGTGCAATGCATATTCGATTCAATGCAACACATATCCAATGCACTCACTATTTAATTCAATGTATTTCTTTATATTCCAACAAACACATTGTTAGAAACAAACCTATATATAATGTTTAACAAGATAAATACAACACTTCTTCAAGAAATAAATTCTAATTAATCACATGAAATACTCCCAAGGTACATGAAATAAATTCCATGAAATCACGACACTAAATAAATTCCTTCTTAGTCCATTTCATTCTACTTCACCTATGATACCTTACGTACATCCAAGGTACATTAAATCAAACACTTGGAATGCATCTACCCTAAACACATTCAAATTCCATTTCAATCATGCATTATGCACATACTCTAGGTTACTTGAAATGCATGAAAGATTCATGAATTGCATCATATACATAGTCTACCCAAATACATGAGACGTATTAAACATGTTTTATAATCAATCATGCACATGAAATGCACCAAGCTCTTCAACCAATCTCATGAAGTGTATCAAGTATACCAACCAAGCTCATCAAGTGCTTCAGGTATACCAACCAAGTCATGAAGTTCATTAAGTATACTAACCAAATTCATAAAGTGCATCAAGCATACCAACAAAAGTCATGAAGTGCATCAAGTATACCAACCAAAGTCATGAAGAGCATCAAGTATACCAACCAAGGTCATGAAGTGCATCAAGTATACAAAACAAAGTCATGAAGTGCATCAAGTACCTCAACCAAACTTATGCAATACACCAAGTACCTCAACCAACTTATGCAATGTATCAAGTAACTCAACCAAACTTATGTAATGCATCAAGTATCTTCCTTCATGAAATGTATTCTAGTCAATCAGTCCCATGCATACACTTCACCAAAAAATACAAGGAATAATATCAAGATACTTTCACAATAATGACGATGCATGAAACATTACTAACAAGATACATGAGAATTACTAAGATACTTTCATGAATTGCATTAAGATACTATTACACCTAGATTACCGATATACTTCCAATGAATATACAAGAAAACACCACAAGTTAATCTTTTAGCAAGGATACTCTTTCAATAAAGATACACGTACAACAAGGTCATGTAATATTACTATGATACTTTACAATGATATAAGAGATTCCACAAATATATTTTTCTAACAAGATGCTCAGATCACAAGATGGTTTTCTTAACAAAGATCACCAAGCCACTCTTCTAACAAGATCACAAAGACACCTTTCTAACAAAGATAATAAGGATGCTTTTCTAACAAACATCACAAAGATACTTCTCTAACAAGGATCATAAGAATCTTTTCTAGCAAATATCATGAAGATCACAAGAAAGAAAAACTTCAAGCAAGACAAATTTTTATGTAGCAGTCCAAAATTAGAAATGCAATATAAAATCAAGTATGTAATTAGCAATGCACCCTATTATTTACCATGCAATAACTAATGCATACTGATAATGTGTTTGCTAGTTCATTCTAATGCATGTCGTTCCAATGCATATAGTATTCAGTCAGTATACAATTTCCAATCAGTAACTATGCCATGCCCAATACTTAAGCACTTACCAAGTAATCCAATGGACAGTAAATGAGGCAATGCACAATGATCAAGCATTGACCATTCATGTCACTAAACAACAAGAGAGGCAATGCACAGTAACAAGCATCGACCAATCAAGTCACTGAATAGTAAAAGAGGCAATCACAAGCATCGACCAATCAATTCACTAAATAGTAAAAGAGGCAATCACAAGCATCGACCAGTCAAGTCACTGAACAACAAAAGAGGCAATGCACTGTAACAAGCATCGACCAATCAAGCAACTGAATAGTAAAGAGGAAATGCACAAGCATCAGCCAATCAATCTTCTGATCATTAGGTATACAATACATAGTACTTACCAACCAATATATTGAGTAGTAAATATGCAATGTAAGATACATGCAATGCATCGTAAGTAACCATCTATCCATGCATATGAAAATCATCAATTACAAAGCTTGGAAGAACATTCATGCAACTTTATTTTCATTACTAAGAAACACACATACACACAAATCATACATACGATCTTAAAACATGAAAATTAATCCTTTCAAAGTTCATCAAACAAGCCAATTCCAACCAAAACACATCATAAATTGATCCATAATTCATGACTTCTGAAATTAAAAGAAGGATACAACTAAGATGATCTCTGAAGTGAGGCTTCTGATTCTTCCATTAACATAGGGGGGGTTAAATTTCTTTCACAACATATAAAACATAAATAAAATGCATAAACACGGAGTCTTACTTTCATAGAAGGCCCAAACAGTCATAGAGTTGTAACCTAAATCTCATATACCACTTGTAACATACACAACCCGTAAACACACACAAACGCGCGTAAATGGGCTCCTCAACAAATGGGATGGCTGAACATAAACCATACACAGCTAAATAATACTCCTTAAAGTGGAGCCAAAATGCCAAACAATTTAAAACATTTTAAAAACATTCAACCATTAAGGAAGATTGTCATTCCAATGCAACCTAGTTCCCATTCTACATGAAGTACAATGTAAACACACATGCATACATTCAACCCAGACCTCTTTCACATGTTTTATAATTTTCCTCTCATCTATGGGTAGCCGCCCGTGGCTATTTAACCAATTTACTAAATCAGGTTCACATACAATTGTGGACTCTATTTACGATAGTAAACCATCAACATTTCTACATACTAGAGAGGCAGGATTTAAACATCTAATTATAGCAGCTCTATAACAAAGAATTCAGACTTCCATCCCCATCTAGGATATGATCTAGTACATCCATACATTTACATATGGACTGCCCTAAATATCAATAAGTGTCATGAACATAATTCCACAATAGTCTAGCTTCTGACATCACAGTAAAATCAACATTACTATCTTTCATTAAGGCAGTTTTCTACATTAATGCATATAAAATTTAAAACATGAAATTATCAGTCTATAAGCCCATGTGGGACTTGATACGCTACATCCATATATATCCATATGGACTGTCCAAATATTAGACCCATAAATGTGCATAATCCATAAACAAATAGTCTCCTAAAACATCCATCAATTCAACAGTCTTATACTCTATCTCAAATATCATAATTATGACACTACTTTAGATTGTATTTTTCCTCATTCAAATACAACCACAACCCCATAGACAATCTGATCTAGAACAACTATATACGACCATATGGACTATCCTAAATCATACCTCCTAACATTCATAAATTCCATAAACAAGCTAGCTAAAACCGCTAGTTTAAATACATCAACATACCTCTTACGTGAGCTGCCAATTTACCAACATAGGGTTATCCATTCACCATGAGCATATATATAATTTAAAAACATATAATTACAGAGATCTAGCAGCCTCCATAGGCACATATACAACAGCATACATAAAGAATATAAATAGCATAAATACTTATCTTTTACAGGGGTGCAACTGGCATCAACCAGACAACTTACCTCCCAGTCGTAGACATTGTCAAGCCTATTTTCTTGAGCAAGTCACCCATGAGCTGAGGTCTTGGAATTCAAACAATAAGGCATATTTTAACTTGATCCCTAAGTATAAGACTTCTAACATGGGAGTTCCCTCCTTCTTCAAGACAAAACGTGATCACTAACCCCTCTTTCTCAGGATTATACCCCCTCTCCTAAAAGACAAGATTATGATCACTATGCTTTCTTTCTCAGGATTATACCCCCTCTCCTGAAAGAAAATGTATGGCCAATGTGGTATCCTTCACAGGATTATAACCCCTCTCCCGAAGCACCACTTACCACAATTAAAACACTCTTGTGCAATATTATACCCCATCTCCTACAAGATAAGATTATGATCACTACACTTTCATCCTCGGGATTATACCCCCTCAATGGAAAGACAAGATATGGACAATGTGGTCTCCTTCACATGATTATACCCCCTCTCCCAAAGCACCACTTACCACAATTAAAACTCTCTTATACGGGATTATACCCCCTCTCCTGCAAGATAAGATTATTATCACTACGCTTTCTTTCTTAGGATTATACCCCCCCTCCCGAAAGACAAGCTATGGCCAATGTAGTATCCTTCAAAGGATTATACCCCCTCTCCCAGAGCAGCACTTACCACAGTTAAAACTCTCTTGTACAGTATTATATCTCCTCTCCTGCAAGATAAAGTTACGGTGAATTTACTCTCCTCACCTTGTCACAACACTTCTCAACCATTTGAAACCTTACTCAGGCATTTGAATCCAATGGAGTATAGATATCCCTTCTTAACCTTCCAGGTGAAAAATAACCAATTTGAACCCTTGCTAGAGCATTTGAATTCAGTGTAGAATAGATCTCCAATCCTTACAAACTTATTTTCACAAGATCTCCATAACCTGCAAGACAAACCGGTGTGAAATGTGTGCAGAATCCTATGCCAAATACCTCTTTGGAATTCGCCCTTCTTGGTAGAGCCTCCTTTGCACTCAATAATAGACTCAACAATGACTGAATCAATCAAATTTGGATCAATTAGAATCCCCTTAGACCCATTCGAATTTCCTCCAAGAGATGGACTCATGGCCACTAAGGAAGGACTCCAAATCATTGGGGCTTCCAAAAACCACTAACTAAGTCATTCAAGTTCTCAACCAAGTAACTTGAATCCACTGAGACTAACTCTAGAACATTGAAAAAGGCACTCCTAGTCCCTGACTAATTCGAATTCATTAATGTTGTCTCCAATCTACCTTAACTGATTCTCAATCACCCATGAATTATTCCCCATGCATGAAGGCAACTCAAATTACACATACTGACTTGAATTTCCTTGAAAACACCTCCATGCACCCAACATAATTCGCATTAACCCAAAATATATTCAAATTAACTAAGGATTACTCGAATTATCTGATTAACTCAATATTAACTGAAAATAACTCAATTTAACTTAATTTAACTCAATTTAACTGAAAATAACTCAATTTAACTGAAATTGACTGACATTAACTCAATTTAACTGAAATTAACTCAATATTAACTAAGAGTAACTCAATTTAACTTAAATTAACTAACATTAACTCAATTTAACTGAAATTAACTAACAACAACTCAATTTAACTGAAATTAACTGACATTAATTCAATTTTAACTCAAATTAACTTAAAATTACTCAAATTGACTAAAGATAACTTCAAATTAGGCAAATAGGCACATAAGACAAGATTGCAGTGAAAGTGGGCCCCACTATTATCTAGATAAGGAATATTCTCTCCAGTGAGGGCACAATAGTGCATGCAAAACATTAATTAGACAAAACAGGACCACCATAGTCCATTAACATCAAAATTAGGAAGACTAGAGTACTGTTAGGGGGAGCCACAACTCCTAATCCCAACCCCTTCTCATGTGGATTCCCAAGACCCCCTGGCAATGTGTTTGTCCATGTTGTGCCATTATTTTAGTTATATGTAGATAATATATAATAATAAAATAATAGTCATCATAATATCCATGTTTCATGGTCCATGCACCTAGTGCCACCATAAAAGCAAATAACCAAAATTACAGGTGTCATGGGCTTACCTTCGAGATATTACATTTTTTAGCCTACGTTGGTTCACAATTGCAATCCACGTGGATGTTCACATTGCTTAAATAATTAAAATTGACCACAATTTGCTTTTACCTCCTCGGGAATTAAAATCACTCAATTTAAATAAGGGGAAAAGTCATCTTTTGCAACTTTATTTTATTGAGGAATTGAGCTTGGAGGTGCTCAACAACCTCCTAGCTTGCACTAGATTAGATCATCACACTCTCAATTGCTTTCTAATTATAAAAAATTATTAGTTTAGGCATATGAGTTAACTTGCAATAGTTTACACTCTAGCCACTTGTATATTTCTTTATTTTTAAGTAATTTATATCAAATCCACTCTTCACACAAACAAGGGACCTAAAAACTCTTGGAATACTAGTATTCTCTTTTCCTTGTGCCCATAAAGTGACCTTGGCAAATTAGAAAATACTACAAGAACCAAATACCTCCCTTTTCACTTTGCTTGTGTTTAGTTTCCTTTTGCAAAATAATTAAACTTTAAAGAAAACATTTAAGGAGTAAAGAACCATATATGTTGATGTCTCCTTGCTTCATTTCCTTAGACGTTATTTGCAAATTATTTTACTTCAGGCATTGTCAATCACACATGTGTTTGTTCACTTCAAGCACACACTAAGGGATGTAAAGGCTATTCTCATTCGAGTATGCTCTTCATCTTGCGCCCATAATGTGATCTTGATGAATAAAAAACATTGAGAGATTTGAAATACCTCCCTTATGACACCTAGATCAAATTTTACCCTTTAAAATCAACTCACGACTTGAACCAATGAAAATACCTCTACCAAGAGGTCACAAAAAATGTATAGTTTAAGTTAGGATTATTGGGCTAGGCATTCAAACAATGCCCCTCAATCTTTTTCATATGAAACATCAGTGTTTGTTGACTTTTGAGGGACTTTTAAATCCTATTATAGCAAGTGTGATCTAACCTGGATAATATAGAATGGTGCCCAAGGATTTTTAAGCCGAGGTCTAGTTTTTTTTTCACCACATCAAGCCACCCAACTATTTTTGGAGGCAATACTTGACGGTTCAAATCCAAACCTCTTATCCACACTTAACGTGGGTATCTTAGTGGCCAAAAACTAGAATTTTCACCATGTGGAATTTGTGGGATGCATTGCACATGAGTCAAATTTTGTTGGATATTGGGAATGTTACTAGTCCTTTCATAATATAGCCCCAATACCCTCATTATAATTGATTCATTCATACCTTCACTAGTTGTATTCGATGGGTTCATAATCATCTAATAATGGAGATATTGGAAGGCCCAGTTACTACTTTGAGTGGAAGGATGATAAGTCAAATAGTGTTACAACATTGTTTCTCTAAATTACACAAAACCATATGTAATCAAGAATATAAACTTTAAAAATATACATGTATGCTTCATTCATAGACACTATTGCACCTTTTTTCAATCTATTATCTATGCTATCATATTGTTGCATTTGTTAATTTTTAATTAGTTATTATTTTTACATTCTTCCCTCACATATAGCACCATAGTGGACCTATAGCCTTCACAGTGTTCTTTGAGGCTTCAACCTTCCTCCCATCAAACGAGGAGTTCTTGCTACACCTCCCCCCTGTCTATGACGTGGGGGGGCACCACTTAACTTGCACACACATGTGACCGTGATGGGATTCATTTTGCGTAGACATACCTTAATCAACACTCCCCCTCATGTACCGATCTTGAGCTCCCCTACTTCAAGCGAAGGAACCCCCCACCTCACACGATGTTAGGGCCTGCTCAAACAAATTTTCCATTCATGGATAGTTTAAATATCTTAGATTTATCTAAGTTCATTAATGACCCTATCCGGCATAACCCATCATGGAAAAACATGTTGATTAAGTTACCCTCAAACATTCCAAATTTTGAAGGAAAATAGGGGGATGACCCAACCAATCATGTCATTTCATTTCACCTTTGGTGCTCATCCAACAACAGAGTCGAAGACACCATTCATCTTAGGCCCTTTTAGAGGACCCTTCGAGGAACAACAACTAAATGGTATGTCAATCTCTCGGCAGACACACGTGCCACTTTTGAGTCTATAGCTACTATTTTCTTAACATATTTTTAGATCCTAGATTTCCATGACTTTGGCTTGGATATTCTTTTAGAATTTTGATAGAAACACATCACCAACCACATTCATGAATGGTGTCAACAACGCACGTTGTGTAAAACCAAAATTCATCCTGAATTCTTATTGTATTGGTTCCTTAAGTCTCTCCTTCCTATGATCGCCAAAGATGTCATGACCAAAATGCCACAAAGGAAATATGAGTCCATCCTCAAATCCCAACATTTTGATTTAATATATTTCCATTCAAGGTATCTATACACAATCATATATGTTGCCCCTCATCATTAGTCATTGGATAAAATCATCCATGAAACATCACACGCAAGCAATGGGATCGTTGGGACAACCTACCATCAAGAGAATGATCATTCCCCATATCGGACCCTTATACCTATCATGTTGCAAGGTGGTTCTCATCCATATTCGACCATCAATATTCGTTATAGTAGATCCAATCCACCGTTTGGACCAATAACGTATGGACTATATAGTCCAACTTTTCCAAACATGAGGGCACAACTAGTTGTTATGCATCCCAAACCCATGGTGTCTCAAGCAGCCACATCAACCTTATATGGGACACCTAGCCCTTATGGAGCCATGCCCCCATAAAATCCATACTTTCCATTTCTCAAACCCCACTATTCTCACTCTGCGACTCGTGCTGGGGTAAATTTTGTTTAACCTTCCCACGTTCAAAAAGTGAAATAGTTTGAAAAATTGAATGTGAAACCCCCCCTAATCCACCAATTCAGGGGAAGAATAAAGGAAAAATAAAATAGAAGAACTAGACTCTAGGAAGAGGAAAATCCCCCTCACTAGCCTAATCGTAATGCTAGAAACCAAAACCAAAACATTGGTACTAACAACCCACCAACACAAGGAAAAAACAAAAATCTACGAACTAACATTGCTTGCACTATGTGTAGTGAGTACAACCATTACATTCATCATTGTACATTGACCCTATAATGTCAATGGATGTTGGAGGCCCATAATCAAACTAGTGGAAAAATTCCCCAAGGGAACACCGCCACTCCCCCTCAAAAAGTTGTGTTGTAACACCCTTTCATCAATCAAGGAGCTATTTCACACCAGCAAGAGGCTCGGCTACAAACTAACCCTTTCCACTAGGATATGGTTCATATCAAAATATCTACATGAATTCTAAATACATTCATATTTAGAACCAAAATCAATACCGCGAAACCCTAGAGAGCCCATCCACTCATTAAGAGGATGCTCCAGCTTCCATCAGTGTATCTTTGCAAATTCCATGTCTTAGTAGTGACCCTATCCACGGGGTACCAAATCCACCTCTATTACATACCACTCACAATCCTCGTATGAGAGAGGTGCATAATTACAGCATAGTTGACTATTTGGACCAGTCCCTTGCTTCTATGTCCACACTTGAAGTTCTCTAGTCCATGCCTTCTCAAAAGAAGGCCTTACTAACAACATTAGGCACCATTGACCATTCATATTCACATCTTATGACCTTCAACCTCAATAGCGATGACCCCTAATTTCCATCATCAATACATTTCAAAATATCCGTCAAAATAAAAAACATTATCATCCATCAATGCATCCTCAATGAAGGTGCATGCACTTGTGTCATGTCCACAACTGTTTGGAAATGACTAGGATCCCTAGATGCCATCGCTTCTACTATCACCCTTTGGGTTTATTTATGATTGTCCTTTGCAACCACAAGGCCTCTACTAGAACATCCCTATTGAATTAGGGGGATAGATGGTCCTACTTGATGTTGAATTCATTGAAACACAATTAGACTACAACATTCTCCTAGGACGTAGTTACATGTACACTATGAATGCAGTGGCCTCACCAGTTTTCTACATCATGATGTTCCCCGATAATGGGAAAGTAGTCACCCTTGACCAACTTACATACTATGAGAACCACCCCACAACCAACCTAGATAACATATTTCCTATCATTGGCACTGAGTACCTCCCATCACTTAGTCATATAGTACTAGGCATCTACAATTTCTCCTCCTTGCTTGGGGCATATGCTAGTCCTCCACCAATTATACCATCAACCACTTATGGCTTCATGTGCACCATTTTCTCCTCCATAGATCAACCATTGTTATCTATCACCACTTCTACGTTCTTGTCAAATATCAAGATCCGTAATGTAAAACGCACTAGTGTACCCCCTTGTTCGCTGGTGCTAGTCATTGAAGAAGGAACCATCCCTTACCCCCATTGGTGGTTCTAGTCATCGAAGTACCATTCCTTTTCCATCCCCTAGGAATATAGGGAACACTAGTCATGGCCACCCTCACTTTACCTAGACTCACCCTCGAGACTCCTATTTGGTATTTAAACCTCCCATTCTTGAAGGTGACTGTGAAACCATATGGGCATATCAATTTTACACCAATCACTCTATTCAATGCCTCACCATATGAGATTCCATGGACAAAAGCACTAACCATGACACAGCAATGGTTTCCATCAAGTCCAGAGCTTGGGGCATCAAGCCCCTCATGATGAAAGTGACAAAAGTCATATCCCCCTAGTAATCCACCTACACGTGTTTCCCCACTAGGTGCCTTATGCAACACAAGATTCCATCCCAAAAACCTATTCCCAGCATTACATGATCTTAGAAACTCATTATGCACACCTACCAACACACTCTTGAACTCACCTATAGTAGGCATACTCTCTTCTCCAAAAGCAAAGCTTCTCAAACCAAAGAGAAAAACATCGCACATGAACCACCCATGCATTATTTGTTCCCTAGATTATGAACTACTCTCACTATTATTCATCACACCTAGACAATTCCCATCGAATCTATCACCATCAACTTCATATCAATGTCGAAGGAGATATATCCCCCTCGATATTGTTTGGTATGTCTACATAGTGCTTGTATGCTACCTTCAGACATGATGATAATCTATTCTACCAGAACCACTGATTATTGGACAACCCACTCACCCATGTTGATGATGTGGGTTGTTGACACATTACTCATTCCAATGCCCCATCTTACATGAAGAATGATTGATACACATTGAACAATTAAGGAAACAAAACCATATATATTCTTCCCTACCATCCTTCTAGGTGTCGCCTCAGAAGGAGATTTTGCCTCCTTTAGATGATATGACTAGACATATCAAGATGTTTTATAAGAAAATCATACAAGAATTATGTGACTGATGACTAGGTTTCATCATCATGGGTTCATCACCAATAAATACCTTGGCGTTATCCCCTTAGCCTCATCATCTATCATCAGATGTGATCACCAAGGAAACAATCTCATATAGTGTGACAAACATGACACCTTTTCACCATGCCACCATTTCAAATGATCACACTTCAAACCCTATTACATTTGGACCCAATGTTTCAATCTACTTCCTCAACCACCTTTTTCACTCATATGAAGACATCATGGAAGCCTTGAATGTTATTGAGACAACATGGGATGATCTACATCATTGTTCCTACTTCTTGTTGTAGGACACATTCACTACCAAGATGACTGGCCAACATGCTACCGAAATCAAGGATTTTATCCCCCCCAACCACATTGATTGGCTCAAAAATCTAGTCCCTACCCCCAATGCTTTCGAAGGAGGCAACATGGGAAACATATCACCCACAATTCAGGTGGACATTTTCATCACTCTCGACATTATAGAAACATCTCTCTTTGTGCCTCTTATTCCCAACAAGATGTCAATGTGTATAAAGCATTCTTCCAAGAGTTCAAGGATATTTTCTTTTGGTCATACACATAAATTATAGGGCTTGACCCTGCCATTGTCGAACATCATATCAACACGTGGCTTGATGCTTCACTAGTACAATAGAAACAACAACTACTTCACCCCTCCAAAGCACCTACTACCAAAGTGGAAATCAATAAGCTACAACACATAGGATTCATTTCCCTATTGCTTACATGTCTTGGGTACCTAACCCAATCCCCATTAATAAGAAACATGGCACAATTTGTGTACACACTTATTTAAATATATGAATCAGACATGTCCCAAATACAAATTTCCAACACCCTTCGTTGACCAGGTTATTGATGCTTGTGAAGGACATGAAGCCCTATATTTTATGAAGAGATTTTCTAGATACAACTAGATACAGATCCGTCAACAACGTCAGTACAAAACAAATTTACTATGCCACATGGCACATTATCCTATTGTGTCATTCGATTCAGACTAAAAAAATGTCGGAGCCATATTCCAATGCACTATGTCCTACGTGTTTAATAACTTGGAACACATCATCTTGGCCTACCTTGATGACCTTACATCCAATACCAAGAAACATGCTAACCAATGACCTTTCTATGATATTTTTACGATGCCAAAAATATAACATGTGCTTCACCCCCCTCCAATGCATATTTTATGTCAAAGCAAGACACTTACACAATTTCATTGTTTCCTAACAAGGGATCACCATTTATACCTTGAAATTTCAATCCATTCTCGAATTCCCCCCTCCAAAGATGCGATGTCAGATACAGAGAATCCAAGGAAAAACCAACTTTTTGTCCCTGATTACACCATTCAAGTGCAAGGATTTCTACGTCTCCTTCGAAAGGACATGCCTTTCCAATGGGAATACCAAGCATAAAATTTCTTCTAGGCATTAAACAAGGCACTTACCTTTACTCATTTCCTTTTCCAACCCAACTTCAACCATGCTTTTATCCTTTATGTTTCATCATCCCCTAACCTGGTTGACAACATCTTAGTTCAAAAAAGTGAGGATCATTATGAGCACGTCATTTAATACATCAATAAAACATTGTCTAGAACGCCATTTAGTTACAACCATAATGATAAATTTGCCTTGGTTGTAATCCTAATAGTCCAAAAACTAAGCCACTACAACTTGCTATGCAACAAAATGATAATCGCCAACTCAAACCCCATGCAGTACATACTAGGCCGACGACTTATCAATGGTAATTTCATTGAATGAGTCATTATTCTTTAGGAATTTGACCTCGTTTTGTGACCCCCAAGAGTAAAATGGTCTTGACTCTCACTGAGTTTATAACTGATCTCCCAACTAGTACAGTGGGACCCCCTATAAACAGTCAATTACTTAATGAACCCTTGATCATACTTTCCACTGAAGACCACCAACATGGAGACATATTAGCATATCTTTAGACATAAAAAGTTGATGCATGCCTCTCATGTGACGATCGCTATTGTATCTGTCACTAAGCCCCTCTTTATCTCCTCATCGGAGAAATTCTATATCGATGAGGCTCTGACACCCTCTTATGATGATTCTTATCTCATGATGAGGCCTATTGTGTCCTTAATTATTACCACTACAGTGCATGCGATAGATACTTTTCTGGGTTGGCTACTGCCCAAAAAATCTTCCATGTCCACTACTTTTTCTTATTTCTCTTCAAAGACTATATTCATGACATCAAACAATGTGAAAATTATCAAATCGTTTCTAGCAAAACCACAGCTCCTTCGGCTCCCTTGCACCCCATTATCATTGTTATCCCATTCTACAAGTGGGGAATAGATTTCTTGGAATTCTAGCCTACATCTACAAATGACCATAAGTATATCGTTGTCACCATCAATTACTTCACCAAGTGGGCTGAGGAAAATCGCTACCTTCAATAACACTAGCACTATAGTTGCTAGATTCTTTTTTAATCATGTCATTACATGTTTTGGGGTACCTAAATAATTGGTCTCTAACAATGGAACACATTTCCAAAATAATATTTTCCAAGAATTATCTTTCTTATTGGGATTCACCCATGAGTTTTCCAACCCTTACTACGTGTAAGCAAATGGCTAGGTTGTGGCCATAAACAAAGTCCTTGAGACCATGCTTCAATGGATAGTTAACAAGAACAAGACCAATTGGCATAATATGTGTTTCTCTATTTTGTGTCACAACAATGAAAGTAATGTCATGTTTGCATCATATTTTGTGACACTGGAAGTCCCTTTGCATCATATTTTGTGACACTGGAAGTCCCTTTGCATCATATTTTGTGACACTGGAAGTCCCTTTGCATCATATTTGCATTGTTAAGTGTCCCTTTCTATCAAACTTTGCATGGCTAAAAATCCTTTTGTGTTACTATTATTGATGCATATGAAACTCTCTTGTAAGTGACCTAGTTTGCATCACATGTGCTTAAATAATATTGTTTACAACGCATGAATGCACATTGCATTATTTCTGGCTTTCCATGGCATTACACAAAATGTGTTGCATTAGCATTGTGGGCGTGCTAATAGTGTCATATTGGCATTGTGGGTATGTTAGTAGTCGCACATTCATCATCATATGCATGGTTATACCATTGAGTTAAAAAACTTTTTAGATTTGTATTTGCAATGGGTATCCAATTATTATTTATTATCGTCATCTCCACACCGTCTGCTTAAGCATTAATATGTATAACATAGAACAAATAAGTTCCATCAAAATTATACTATATTGAATTCTATTAATATTATAATGCACTCTCTAAAATTCATTAAACATGCAAGATAAATCATACCTCTAATATGCATACAATGTATCAGTCTGACATCTACCACACTCAATCTAGTTTTAGTAATGTGATCCTTCCCTTACAAAAAATTTCTCTTGTTTCATTAGCCCTTTAGAAATTGTCCAAAAATTTTCATCAAACTTTTATGTAGCAAGAAAATAATATTATTTATGAGACCTCTCGGTTCTTACCCTTGGTTGCGTGCAGTGCGTGCTCCTGCGTTGGCTGCGGGAATCTGCAGCCCTTAGCATTTGACCTTGCCCGTCCTGCCTTCAAGTTGTTCCTCGGCTCTGTTGTTGACCCTTGGCCCTCCTTTCTTCCCTCACTTCTCCCGTTCTCCCTCCTTCCAGCCTGACCTATCCTCCCTACTTCCTCGATCCTGGATCTTCTCCTCTCTTCTCCCTGTCCTCGCCCTCTTCTAGGGATTGGCCTCCAATGGCCTCGGGAGCAGAAATCCCCCCCCCCGACCTTGCTAACTTCCTCAAGCTTTTAGTTGCTCAAGGCAAGAATCCACTCTCTTCTTCTCAACAAATTTGTGAAAAAACTCAATGAGATCCCGAATGTAGCATTGCCGGTGGAATTAACCTGCAAGACAACCCTCAACCTGAATGTGCATTAATCGACCAGTTCACAGGCTTATGGACTTCTCCTAAGTCCACCGAAAACTGGGTCCAAAAAAATTGGAGACCCCTGATCACGGAAGATGTTAAATCCTTCTTCCTGGGTAAAGGATACTTCGCTTTTGTCTTCGAATGCAAACAAGATCAAGAGCTCATCTTTAGGAACGGACCCTACTTCATGGGACCACAAGGGCTCTATATGAACAGATGGACCCCGAATTTTGACCCATCACTCGATATCCCCTCTATAGTACCTATTTAGGTGAGGCTCCCCCACTTACCCCTGCATTTCTGGAACACTGAATCCCTAAAAACCATAGAAAATGCCCTGGGTAAATACATCGACAAAGCTGATTGGAAAGGTCAATACTCATGTGCGAGAATCCGTGTCAAAGTAGATTTAGAACATGGCCTGCCGGAAGCAATAAATCTTACAGTAGCAGATTGGTCCCACATTCAAGAACTCAACTATGAACAGATCCCCTTCAAATGCAAATTATGCCATGAATACGACCATTTCGCTCAATCATGCAAAAAGAAGCCTGCGGATCCAGAATCAGATGGGAAAAAAGAACAATGGATAGCCATCCAAAAAAATACTAAATCAGGTATGAAATCCCACCCAAAAAGTCTAAATAAATAGAAAATAGATCAGCAACAACATGATATGTTGGCCTTGAACAACAGGAACAGCTTCAAAGTACTGGAAACATCTGAGATCAAGAATAACCCTGAGGCTGAAGAAGAAGGAGAAATACGTAAACAACATGACCCTCAAGCATCTCTGCCCGCCCCTGAAAATCATATGATCTTCCCGTCCCAGAATAACCCCATCCCCATCATATCTACCCTGATCAAAGAAACTCCCTCCTATGCTTAAATCACTAAAGTGAGACCCCTCGGCTCCCCCTCCTCATCAGAAGAACCTATAGATAAATCTTCCAAAAAACTAGGTCGTAAATCTACCAAAGATCTGAGGGAAAAAGAAGTTAAGCGTGAGAAAGTCCAAGGATCCCAAGCCACGATAGATATGGTCTTCAGCAGAAATACTAGAGCCAGGATAGCATGAAAAAATACGGAGACATAGCAAGAGGAACACCCTCCTCAATCTACATACCTAAATGATGAAGCTGGTCTCCTGGAATTGCAGAGGTCTAGGCAATCCTTACAAGATTGAAGCAGTTAAAGATTTACAAAGAATTGACATGCCAGATCTTCTTTTACTCCAGGAGACCAAACTCGATGATAATACAGTCTTATCCACCGAAAAAGAAAATTGGAAGAAAAACGCAGGTTATGCAGCCAGCACCAGAGGAGCTTTTGGCGGTCTGGCAACCTTATGGTCCTCAAAAAAATTCAAGCTCCACAATCACTTCACTATGCAACACTGGATATACACTGAACTCACCCACCTGCAAAGCAATAAGCAAATCGCCCTTTTCAACATGTATGTACCAAATCTTTACTCTGAGAAAAAAGATTGTTGGAGTCTAGTCGAAGATTTTCTGGATGCTTATAATCCTCAAAACATCATTATCGACGGTGATGTGAACATCATCCTTTCCAAATATGAAAGTAAGGTGGCCTCAGTGGTAACGATTTCTTCAAATATCAAGTTGAAAACTTGATCCAAAAATGGGACCTTATAGATATCAAACCCAAAAAAGGGAAATACACATGGTCCAATAAGCATCTTGGCAAGGGAAATATCATGGCCAGACTGGACAGATTCCTTGTTCATAGCAGCCTTTTGTCCGATACCCAAATCATCTCCTCCAACATTCTAGCCAATCTTTCCTCTGACCATAAACCAATTCAACTCCACTTTAATGACATCAAGAAACTCGGCCCAATTCCCTTCAGGTTTAGTCCCCAGTGGCTCGAACATGCAAGCTTCTAGACCATTTTGGAAAAAGCATGGAAAATCCCCATCACAGGTTCTCCCTGTCACGTATGGGAACACAAACTAAAAAATACCAAAGATGCTCTCAAGATCTGGGCCAAAACCAATTTCCCAGCCCCCGCAAACCCCAGAAAGACGGCTGTGGGTATACTTGAAGAAATCCAAATTGCCATGGAAGAACATCCTGTTGCAGGTTTCACGTTGCATGAAGAAGCCACTCAGTAAATCAATGTTTATCATGCCTTTTGAACTGAAGAGGAATACTGGTGGTTGAAGTCAAGGATTATTTGGTTTGAAGCAGGTCACAAGAACACCAAGTATTTCCATAAACAATTCAAGCTCAGACAGTCCTTCAATCACATCGATGAAATCAAAGCTGAGGATGGCACGATTTTCACCGAAAACACAAATATTAAAAATGTTGCACATGCTCACTTCTCTAAGCTATTCACTGAAGATGATAGAACTGAAGGAAATAACAAGATCACTCTGTTGGAGCACATTCCGAACAACATTTTTTCTGAGGATAATCTTCACCGAGCAGGAAGTGCTCAATATGATCCACTCATTCGAAGCTGACAGTGCACCGGGGTCCCGACAGATTCTCTATACATTTTTATAAAGCATGTTGGAAGTATATCAAAAAAGACCTTATGAGAATGATAAAGAAATTCCACTGAAAGTCAAAAATCGGTGGAGGCACAAACAACACTTTCTTGTCCCTCGTCCCAAAAGAAACTAGTCCCAGCTCCTTCAGCAGGTTCAGACCGATTTCATTATGCAACTCCTCCTACAAAATCATATCCAAGATGCTTGCGACTCGGATGAAGCCTCTGCTCAACAACATAATTTATGACAATCAAGGAGGCTTTCTAGAAGGGAGTCAAATACTTGACAATGTCATACTTGTACAAGAAGTTATCCACTCCAGCAAATCCAAAAAGGAAAAAGGTATGTTAATCAAGCTTGATATGGCCAATGCATTTGATCGCGTCAAGCACTCCTTCCTCTTTAAAATTATGGCTTGCTTTGGATTCAAAGAAACCTTCATCAGTTGGATCTCAGCATGCATTAGCAAACCTTGGATCGCCCCCTTAATTAATGACCGCCCTATTGATTTCTTCCAAGCCACCTGTGGCATTAGGCAAGGATGCCCTCTATCCCCCTTCCTGTATATCATCCACTCAGTTGGAAATTAAATCATGATCTTCTAACTGGATCCCTCCCCATCCTCCATGTGACCCTTGATTCCCATCCACTTAACCATACCCTTTTTGCTGATGATTCACTTTTTTTTGGGTGGAGCCTCCTCCATCATAGCTCATAAATTTAAGCGCAATCTGAATATGTACTATAATGCATCTGGAGGCAAGATTAATTTGCATAAAAGTGCAGTCTACAGCTAGAATCTCAACAACATAGTTGCAACCAATATCAGCAGAATTCTTGGCATCAATGTCCATAACCACTGGGACAAATTCACATATCTAAGCCTCCCTATCACATATGGTAACGCAAATTCTGGAAATTGGGACGACATGATCAATAAAATAAAAAGAAGAATCAGAAGATGGGGAGGGAAATGGCTCAGCAAGGCTGGAAAAATTGATCTTAGTGAATTCTGTTCTTTCGCCTCTCCTATCTACCAATTCTCTATCCTTCTAGCTCCAAAACAACAGATCAGATAAGTAAACTAATGAGAGATTTCCTATGGTCCGGTGGGAAAACAATGAAAACAAATTCCACTTAGTGAATTGGGAGACCATTAAGCATCCAAAAGCCTCGGGAGGCCTTCAAATTCGCGATCCACGACATGCAAACTTGGCATGGGTGGTAAGCTTCTTTGGCAAATTCTACATAACAAACGCCATCGAGTTAGTCAAGCTTTCAGGAAGAAATATTTAAATCGGAACAATCTAAGATGTCTAGATCAAAAGCCAATGTCCAAAGGCTCCAACACTTGGACATTATGCAGGTTGGGAGTTTTTTGCAAAAGATCGATATTGGGTACCAGGCAACAGAAGGAAAATAGACATCTTTACTGACAAAATCATGGACAATGATGCACTTCAAAACATCCAAGAGCTTCAAAATATTGCAGCCTGGCTCTCTCAGCATGGGATCAAAACTCTTAAATATTTCAGCTCTTGGGACATTCATGGCAACTGGCAGAGCTGGAAAAATGTAGCTATCCCTCCACATCTTGAGACAGCCAAAGTCATGCTTATCAAAAACCTGAAAGGTTGTTACGTATTGCATCTAATGGCCAGTGATGAGCAGGGTTGGAGCCCTACAGGCTCTTACACTTTTGTTCTCGATTACAAAGCTCTTCAAATTCATGATGAAGCAAGAAAAGATCTATGGAAGTGGGTATGGGATCCATTTGGACTCCCTAAAATTAATTTCTTCACCTGGACTTTAATCCACTGCAAAGTCCTCACTGGTGACAATCTCATTAAGAGAGGATTCCATGGGCCTTTTTGGTGTCCCCTCTATCAGAGTAATCTCAAAACCCTCAACCATCTCTTTCTGGATTGTCTTTTTTCCAAGCTTGTCTGGAATCATCGGCTGCTCGATCTCAACATCACCATGCCTACCTTCACCTCAACAACCCAGCTCTTTAAAGATTGGAAATCCACCTATCCTGTCCCACTCTCCAATAAGAAACTCTGTTATCATCTATGGATATCCATTCTTAAATACGCTTGTTGGAAAATATGGACAGCAAGAAATAATGCCATCTTCCAAGACAAGCATTGCACCCCCTTACAAACTGCAAGCCAAGCCAAAGGTTTGCTTATTGAATGCCTCAATATCTCCAAATATAGGTCCGATGCAACCCTCAGTAATGAAGAATTGAGATGGATATGAGTCACCCTCCCTCATCCTAGCAATGAGTCCCACCCGAGACACCAACCAACTTAGCACATCAGACTTACTAACCTTGACTTCGAGGAGTGGAGAAATAATCAGTATATGGATAGCCTTCAATTTGATGGAGCCTCCAAGAATAATCCTGGTGCAGCAGGAGCTGGGGGAGTATTGTGGACTAGGGAATGAACAATGAGACTGAAGTATACTTGGGGCCTAGGCATCTGCTCAAATAATATAGCTTAGCCTGATGAAAGGATGCCAGCTCACCAAAGAACATAAAATTGACAACATACAAGTATTTGGAGATTCAATGATTATCATCAGAGCTCTCAACACTAATACCAATATAAACAATCTTCCACTCAGTCGAATCATCCAGCGAATTTGGCAAATCTCGAGCACTTTCACACAATTCAAGGCTTATCATATCTTAAGAAGCTTAAATAATGATGTTGATATTGAAGCTAATGCTGCCACCAGTCTCAGTCAAGGCACTCTGAAACTATCCAATATTGAAAATGAAGCTCATCATCCATGAGTCAGGCTTCTCCCATCAGAAACAGAGAACTTGTAACTCCATTTTCGAATGAGAAGTTATTATGGAACTCCCTCCTGGCAAAAAAAATAATAAACAAATATAAATAGAAGAAGATTTTTTCTGAAACTCATTCGATCAGAGTATTCTGAGTTTCTTTTAGACCGTTGCACTTCAAATGATGCAAAGCATTCTGAGATGCTTTCATCCACAACAACTCAATTGGTGTTGAGATTGACTCCTTGGCAACAAATCTCAGCATAGTCCAAATTCTGACTATTGCAGCACATTTTCCATAACTATACTGCGAAGAAGTTCCTTATCAAATTGTACAGAAAGAAAGCAGAACGCCTTCATGGAATCCTACAATGCATATTTCTTATTTATGTTGGAAGCCCGATTCAGAAAGCTGACAGACATACATATCCTCGTGTAATTAACAACACTCAGCATTTCCTGATAAATATATTCTTTTTATCAAACTCATTAGCTCTTTTAGCGTAATTTTCAAATTATTCAAGTGCAATAAGCTCCTTAATCACGCGATTCTTCAGCTGAAGATAGGCACACAAACTATCAATTGCAATCCCAACCAATAAAGGCTTCTACAGGATCCCAACTTGGTGAAATTGAAATTTGCTCAATGCCAATTTGGCCATCAATTGTACTATGCCGATTTGGTTCAAAACCATGGCTTTTTTTTTATATATATACAATATTAGTTTTTGTTAAAAAAAAAGAAAATAATATTATTTGTAATGCACTATTATTATTTAACACTATGATCAAGACCATCGTTCTCTACTTTCGTTCCATCATATTGAATTGGATGTGCATAGAATAAGAGGGGTAATGTAGTGCACCAAACAAAGGTGTTAATTGCTATTTTTATTTTACCATAAATTAATGGGTGTGTTTATTGATATTGACCTAAGTGTAGCCTAAATTAGTAAATTAGGGTATAGTTTAAGAGAAGAATAATAATAATAACAGTAAGTATTAATAATATTTATTAATTAATTTAAATTATAAAGGGTTGATATTTAGTTAGATATTTAGGTCTTCAATTTGGATAAATAGTCTTATAAAAGGAAGAGGGGGAAAGGAAGAGAAGGAGAAGAGAAAGCATAGGAGGAAGAGGAGGGAGAGGGAGAATAAGGAGAGGTGGAGGGAGGGGAAGAAAAGATGTGGGGAGAGAAGAAAAAGAATTAGGTGAGAGAAAAGTAAAGGAAAAAAGAAAGAAGGAGATGGAGAGGGAGAAGAAGAGGAATAAGGAGATGAAAAGAAGGGTGAGAGGAAAGGAAAGGGGAAGAGAAAGAATGAGAGGGAGAGGGAGGTGAGAAAGAGAAAAAGAAACAGGGGAGAGGAGAGAAGGAGGAGGAGGAGGAGGAGGGTGGGATTGAGAAATATGAAGGAAAGGGGGAGGAATATGAGGGTGGGAGAAAAGGAAAGGGAAATAAAAAGGAGGAGAGGGAGATGGAGAAGAGAAAGGGTAAAAGGAAGAGGGAGAATTAAAAAAGAACGAAGAAGAGGAGGAGGAGGAGGGGACGAGAAAAATAGGGTTGGGGGAGGTAGAGAAAGGAAAATAGAATGTAAAGGGAGGGGAAGAAGAAGAGGAAAGAGAATACTATGAACATTAGGGTAGAAGAAAAGGAAAGGGTAAGATAGAGTATGATAGGGAGAGGGATAGGGGGGAGAATAGGAAGGATAATGAGAGGGAGAGGGAGAATAATAGGGAGGAGTGGGTGATAGGAAATAAGAAGGGGAAGATAAGCGATAAGAAGAAGAAAAGGAAGAGGAAGAAGGAGAGTGGGAGGGAGAATAAGAGGAGGAAGAGGAAGAGAAAGTGGGAAAGAAGGGGGGGAATGGAAAGAGAAAGAAGGAGAAGAAGAGGAATAATAAGACGAGGAAGAGGGGATAATAATATAGGAGGAGGATGGGGGGAGAGGAAGAGGACGATAGGAGAAAAGGAAATGGAAAGAGAAAGTAGGATAGGGAGAGGGGAAAAACAGGAGGGACAAGAAGGAGAAGTAGAGGAAGAGAAAGAAGAATGAATGGGAAATGGAGAATAATAAGGGGAAGGTGGATTATAAGAAGAATAAAATGTTGAATAAGAAGGAGAAGGAGAGGGAGAGGGAGAGGGAAAGTAAAAAGAGGAACATGAAGAGGAATGTAAACCATAAACCCTTTTATTTTGTAATTTGTGATCTTGTTTCTTAAACCATAGTAAAATCCATCCTAAATATGCAATCCCAGATATAAACCCTCACATCAATCCCAAATCTCATCCACTCATATCCCAAATCTCAAATATCAAATGTAATTTACAATGTTTTTAAAAATGGGGTAAGTGTGAAACAAACTTACATTTTTTGTTATGGGAAGCTAATAGATCTGGTAAAGAGATCTGAAATATACCTTGGTTCTCTTATTGAATGCCCCATAAACCTCTTCTATCTCCTACAAGATTTTCCCTACAAGATCAAGATATGATGATGTGAAAGTGACCTCGGGATTTCACTTTATATTCCAAATGTAGAGACGGTGTGATGCAAAAGTCAATTTTTGTGTCATTTTTTTTCACATCAATGGTTTTGTGCATTTATTTCACATCAACTGTATGTCACATTTGCATCATCCTACAACACAAACATGATGCCATATGTGATCCAAAAAAGTGATGTAAATGAAATGTATGCTACAGAAAATGTCTCTCAAATAGCCTTTACAAGGCTCTGTGACAAATAGTTTGATCCACATCGCAGTTGGCATTGTTGTTGAATGCTAACAGTTTCACGACAAGTCATCGATGTCGACACAACTTCGACAAGTTTTGACTTTGACACAGCTTCGACCACTCCACACCTTCGACAAGTCCAGCGACCTCAAACAGTTTCATGACATCGACCTGCGACTTGCGACTGTCAAACTCCGACAGACTGTCTCTCTGTCTTCCAGTCGACTGTAACGGTTGAACTGACGAACCGTTGTAACTTCTTTTGTAACTGAAAGTAACGGGTAGGCACCCAAGCATCTCAACACTCTTTACATAAGCATGTAAACTATTGTAATATACATATTATCTATCCAATTTTCAGTAATAGAGAAATCAATTCGCATTCCTGCATATTGTCTACGCGTATGTGATTATCTATGTAGTGTATTCCTGCTTTCTTATTCTTCTTATGCTTCTGCCATAACAAAACCATCTCATTCAGTCGAACGGTTGTCCCCCTCATGCTTCCTGGCCATGTGCGGATCATTGGTATCAGAGCAGTTATCAGAGCTCATTCAGAGCTTCGTCAGAGCGCATAAGCTTTGTTCATACTTCAATTTGCGTAGACACTTCCATCGAAGTTACCTGATTTATGTTGGTTCAAACTCGCTCACAGAATCAGAAATCCAAGCAGACACTACCTCCAAAGATGGCAGAAGAAACAGGCGAAAGACATGCAATCGATGAGACACAACAAATCATAGAGAAAGCGCTGGCTCGACAATGAACTAAGATGTTTTCCCAGTTCAATGAGATTCTCACATGATTTGCTTCGACTTCAGGAGCATTTCCGACGAGAACTAACTCCGACAAAATCATCCCCTTCAAAGTGCAAATGAATTTGGACATACCGAATCTAGAAGACAAGATTGACACAGAATCCGTCAACAATTGGGTACAACAATTGGAATCCTATTACTCTATGAATCAACTCTCAGAATCCAACAAGATCACCATTGCATCCTTAAAGATGTCAACATTTGTGTACTGCTGGTGGGAGAACCTCTCGACAAAGATGGAGAAAAGCGGAGACCCCATCGACACATGGGAGAAATTTTTCGAATACATAAGAAAGGAATTTTACCCGCACAAGTACCTTGAGCAGCAGTATAAGAAGTGGCAACAACTAAGGAAATGGAAAGACCAGTCTGTACAAAGCTACACCAATGAGTTCTATCGACTCATGGCTATAATTGGCGTTCAAGAAGAAGAAAATTTGCTTTTTCTGAAGTACATCAACGAATTATCTGAGTACATTCAACAAGAGGTCGAGTTTATGACTATCAATACGCTCGCAGATGCATTCCACTATGCCAGCAAACTTGAAACCAAGTAGAAGCGAAAAGCGTGCTTCGTGACAAAGCTGACATCAGGATGACCACCCGACAAGAAGGAACCAGTCAACTTCGACAAGTCAAAATCTTCTCATCCGACTTCGCCAAACCTAGATCAAGACAAAAATCCTTTTCACAAAAAGGAACGTAGCAAGAAACCTACTGGAAAATGGTGCGACTGCCATGACTCATCTTGGCATGATACGTCTGAATGCAAAGCTCGGAAGAACTTTTTGGAAAAAGTGTCGACATACGACGCGTTCGATAAGACTGTGGTAGAATCTGACCCAGAAGCAACGACTCTTTTGAAATCGACATCGACAACTCCAGTAACCTCGACTATCGTCAACGAAGAGGAACGAGAGTGCCTGTTCCATACATAGATATGGGTTCAAAACAATCCAGTGCATCTGATTGTGGACAACGGAAGCCAGAAGAACTTTGTTTCTGAAGAACTTGTGAAGAAACTAGGTCTTGTGACCACTCCACATCCTCAGCCTTACAACATCAATTGGATGAAGGATGGACAAGAGATAAGGATCACCCGACAATGCAAGCTTGCATACTTCATAAATCCTTTTGAAGATGAAGTACTTTGCGACGTGGCACCACTCTCTGTTAACACCCAAAAAGTGCTCACTACCTCATCTACCCCATTACATGACTCATTTTTCCATATTTCCTACCATATTTGCCTCCAAAACCTTAAAAACCCATTAAAAAGCCTCCCAAAGGCCAAAAAAACCATTAAAAAAGCCTCCAAAGGCCAAAAAACCCCTTTTTCCCCCAAAAATACTCCAAAATAGCAAAAACCCTCTAAAAAGGGAATAAAAAAAATACAAAAAAGAGGAAAAAGAGGGAAAAAGGAAGCAAAAACCCTATACAGTTGACCTAAACCATATGGTGCCCAAAACCATGGGCCAGCACTCCACCACTAAAAACCTATAAACAGGTGATGGAGGCCCCTCATTTCATATCCACAGTCAACCACACCCTTACTCTGCCAAAATCACTCTTGAAACCCTAGCTCACCCTTGAGCTACTTTCACATTTGAGTGCCCCTTTGGCCCATTTCCAAACCCTTTGGAGAAAGAGAAATGAACAAAATTGGAAGCTTGGAAGAAACCCTCTTGGACTGCTGCAAAGGCTTCACCAACCTTCACATTGGAGGTATAATCAATACAAAAAAAACCTTTTTATTATCTTGTATTTTCTATTTTATGCACATGTTTAGAGTAGTTACTATTTTATTGTACTGTCTTTCATTTACTGTTTTTCTGAACTGCTACTAAGGAGTCCCTTCTCCTTAGTAGGTGCTCATTTGCACAAGCTAGGGTGAAAACCCTAGCTACACTCTCCGTAGCTGACGCCTTGTTTGGGAAACCTTACCTAAGGGATCGCCATGGAAGTTACCATTCATGACCGCAGAAGGTGATTGTCAAAATTCAGAATCAACAGTACAGCATACCAGAACAACGACTTACACCAACAGTTGCAATGATATCTGCTAAACGAACAAAGAAGCTCATCAATCATGCTCAGAAGTTCGCATTGAATATGATAAAGCCGCAACATTCTAGGAAGACTACAGTGACAATTCAAGTCACCGACGAGTGTAGCTCCCAACAGAAGCAACATATCGACAATATTCTTGATGAGTACTAGAACCTATTCCAAGTTCCAGACGAAGTACCTCTACATTGTCAGGTAAAACACTCTATTGAACTTGATCTTGGTTCTTCTTTTCCTATCACATCTGTCTACAGAAGATCCATTCTGGAAAATGAAGAGATTCGCAGACAAATACAAGAATTGATCGACAAAGGTCACATCTGACCCAGATCCTCCCCTTGTGGAAGTACAGTTGTCCTCGTTGCAAAGAAAGACGGGACTTGGCACATGTGCATCGACTACAGGGAACTCAATAAAATACTAGTGAAGAATCAGTTCCCTCTGTCACGAATAGACGAGCTCATCGACTGTATGAAATGTGATAAGTTCTTTACTAAGATCGACCTCAAGTCGGGATATCATCAAATTCCAATCAAGCCCTCAGATGTATGGAAAAATGATTTCAAGACCAAGGAAGGATTGTTTGAATGGTTACTCATGCCTTTCGTCTTAACCAATGCACCTGTGACCTTCATGCGATACATGGATAACATTCTTCGACCTTTCATCGGAAAATGGGTCACGATTCTATCTTGACGACATAATGATTTTCAGTCGATCATGGGAATAACATGTCAAACAACTTCAACAAGTCCTCGACACTCTCCAGCGACTTCGACTCTACTTGAACATGGACAAATGTTCCTTTGCAATGAACAACATCAAATATTTGGAGTTTGTAATTGACTCTGCATTCATTCATGTCGACCTAGACAAAGTACAAATTCTCAAATATTGGCCCATTCCTCACAACATTCAAGAACTAAGAAGTTTTCTTGGTATCGCGAATTTCTATTGACAGTTCATACTTGGCTTCAGTCACATAGCCTGGCCCTTGAATCAGTTGACGAAAGGAAGTGGGAAAATTGTCTTCAAATGGACACTGACACAACAAGAAGCTTTTAAACAGCTCACGCACAAGATTTGCACTACACCAGTACTTGTGTTACCTGATTTGCATCAGCCCTTTGAGATTGATATGGACGCATCAGACTATGCCTTGGGCGCAGTGATCACTCAGTCTGGTCACCCAGTCGCTTTTCATTCTGAAACTTTTAACGACACTGTTAGAAGATATTCAACGTATGAAAAAGAACTGTACGCCATTGTGCAAGCTCTCAAGCAATGGAGGCATTACATCCTTGGCAAGGAAACGGTCATCCTCATTGACCATAAGCCTCTTCAGTTTGCTTCGACCCAGTCGAAACTACAAACAACTCGACAACTCAAGTGGATTAATTACCTGCAACAATTCCATTTGGTAATTAAGTATCAGAAAGGTAAAGCTAATGCTACCGCTGATTGTCTAAGCAGACCACCCATTACTCTCCTTTTTATAGTGATGAGTATGCAGGGATATGACACCACTACTTGGCCTCAGTTGTATCAGGAAGACATCGACTTTTCACCAGTCTACCAACAGCTTCAGACAGACAAGTCATCGACCGCCGACTATTTCCTGAAAGATACATTGCTATACAAGCTTGGACAGCTTTGTGTACCAACATGTGATCATCGACATCAACTCATTTGGGACGCGCACTACAGCAAGACTACGGGACACTTTGGGGTAGCAAAGACACTTGTTATTCTGCAGAAGTATTTCTTTTGGCCTACACTTAAAACTGACGTCAACAAGTACATTCGATCATGCGTGGTTTGTGCCATTGCTAAACCGCCTAATCGACGACAGGGATTGTACACACCTTTGCCAGTAGTCGACCATGGGAATCTATTTCTATGGACAACTTGACAGGATATCCTACTACCAAACATCAGCATGACGTGATCTTAGTAGTAGTCGACAGATTTTCTAATATGGTCATTCTCTTTTCATGCAAGAAGATGACGACAACGCAACAAACCGCTCAGCTCTTCTTCGCACATGTTTGGAAACAATTTGGTTTACCAACAACCATTATATCCAACCGAGATGCCATATTCATCAGCATATTTTGGAATATTTAGCTCGACACACGACTCTCATTGTCGACATCTTTCCATCCTCAGACTGACGGACAGACGAAAGTTGTGAATCGCTTGGTCATACAATTGCTTTGCATGTACAACCACAAGTATCGACAAACATGGGATGAAAGTCTTCCATACATACAGCACAACTACAACCGTGATCAACACAACTCTACGGGAAAGAGTCCATTTGAGATCTGTTACGGATTTCAACCCTCAGCACCTATTGACTTGATCATCTCCTCGACACAGTCGAACTCCGACACCGACTACAGCTAGCGGGAAGTTGACAAAGCATTGAAGTTTCAAGAACAAATTTGCGACATCCAGCGACAAGCACGAGAAATGTTGCAATGAGAAAACACGAAATCTAAGCCCCGACACGACAAGCATCGTATTCCTCATCCATTCCAAATTGGGGATAAAGTCTAGTTACATCTAAATAAGGAGTGCTTCACTGGTCCATACAAGAAGTTGAAACCTTTGCACTATGGTCCATACAATATTCTTCAGCAGACTGGCGAAAATGCTTTCCAGCTCAACATTCCTGCATGCTTGGGTTTACATCCAGTATTCAATGTGGATCTACTTCAACCATACCATGCACCATTGTTGGAACATAACGACTTACCGACAGCAGAACCGGATGACATCCATCCAGATGTTCAGGAACCTCTTCCTTGCGACACCATTGTGGGACGACGAGTACACCATACAAGGATGAACACAATTCCCTTTTTTTAGGTTGCTAAAGCCGGACATATCCCAGCACAAGAAAAATGGTACTCTGCTAATGAACTGACCAACAAGTTTCCTCACCTTCACGAGCAAACAATGGGGACCATTATTTCTTAAGGAAGGAGGTTTGATCCACATCGCAGATGGCATTGTTGTCGAATGCTAACAGTTTTGCGACAAGTCATTGACTTCGACACAACTTTGACAAGTTCCAACTTCGACACGGCTTCGAAAACTCCGCACCTTCAACAAGTTCAGCGACCTCAAATAGTTTTGTGACATCGACTTGCGCAGCATCGACCTATGACTTGCGACTGTCGATCTCCGACAGACTGTCTCTCTGTCTTCCAGTCGACTGTAACGGTTGAACTGTCGAACCGTTCTAACTTATTTTGTAACTGAACGAACAGGCAGGCACCCAAGTGTCTCAACACTCTTTATATAAACATGTAAACTATTGTAATATACATCTTATCTATCTAGTTTTCAGTAATAGAGAAATCAGTTTGCATTCATGCATATTGTCTGTGCATATGTGATTATCTATGTAGTGTATTCCTGCTTGCTTATTCTTCTTATGCTTCCGCCATAACAAAGACGACTCATTTAGTCGAACTGTTGTCCCCCTCGTGCTTCCTGGGCACGTGCGAATCATAGTTGCAATGCTAGAACACTGTATTGTAGTAGTGTTAAGGGAGTTATCAAATTCAGATAGTGTAGTCAAGATATTTAATGGAATATAAAGATGACCAAGAGCCAAAAATAGGGTTGAGAGCTCCAAATTGTAATATAGGAATTATACACTATAATTAATGACATTTATGTGAGGTGTTATTGCCTTGACACTTATGTGTTGGTTTTGATGCTTGTTGAATGCATGTGTGATAGGTACCTACAATTCGTATCACTTTTGTGTGATGGTTACCTTACTAGTCACTCCACTTAAGAGTGGTGAGAATTTAGACACTACGCCCCTAGTGTGTCATAGTCACTATGATGTTAATACTCCATTATTTTTGCCCCAATTTGTGACATTAAGGATTCAGGGAACATGCATTATCACACCAATTTTGTCCACCTATGGAATTTAAGTGATTTTACTCATAAATAATCTAAAACAACATTAAACGCACCTAATAATATCAAAAACATAGAATTTAAGTTAGTTATACACCTCAAATCCAAGTCAAACTTTAGATTGACCAATACAGGGGTCGCACAAGTTTCCCTTTGCTAGTCATGCAACTCATACATGAATTATCTCGATACCCATGCAATCTTTGTAGTTGTGTTAATTGAGCAATTTTTATGGCCCATTAATAGCATAGGTTGCCTCATAATATTGGTGGGTAACTACATGATCATAGAAGTTATCCTTCTTCATTTAATAGTGTTGGAGAATTAGAGGATTAGGTAGATTAGAGTGCTAGAATTCCAAGATAGAGGTGGTGTCTAGAGACACCGTTACAACACTTAATCAGCATAATTCGACATGCAAATAAGTGTAAGAAACCAAACGATTCACATACATAACACGTGATCATTCCACTACTTTACACTACACACTTAAACCAACCCATAGGTCCATCTCACATAGCATCAAGATGTAACCAACTCCCTTGAAGTGAGGAAGTCAAGGTCCACATTAATTTGTTAGAGACCATAATGACCTCCTTATTTTTTTTCCTATTCTACACCCTAGTCGACTATTCTATTATAACTACTAGTTTACTTGAAATCTTAGTCAATCTCCTAGGAAACTCTTCAATTAGCCACTTAGTTGACACTTCTAGTTGATTGTCAATTATTGATTGATTATCTCCAAAAGATCCAAAGTTGTGACGAACTAGCAAGGCTTGTTATTCCAGCATTTCCTTGTCAATGTGGCACTTTGGATATTCATGAGGTGAAATCTCTTATGTACACCCCCCATATTTGTAGCTCCCCGATGCCCAAGCATAGCCCGAAGTTTCACTAACTTATTTTTTGATAAAGACTTGGTAAAGATATCAAAAAAATGATCATTTGTCATGCAATAAATAAGATCCATAACATTCTCTTGTACTAATTGTCTCAAATAATGAGCATGAAGCTCCACTTGCTTCATTTATCGTGTGCACTAGGACTTTCTGCAACCTGTACTGTAGTTTGATTGTCACAATACACTATAGTTGATATCTCAAATAAAAATCCAATTTCACCCATATATTTCAAATCCACACATCTTTTGTGCTAGCATGTATTACACCACGGTATTGTGCTTTTGTGGTCAATAAGGAAACCAACCTGGTAGTTTTTACAAGATAGGGCAATGGGCTTAGAGCCAAGTCAAAACACATAACCGGATATCAACTTCATGTCATATCTATCTCCAACCCAATATGAGTCAATTTATCAAACTATTTCATTATGTTTGTTACTATAATGCTTCATACCAAGCTAACATGTTCCATTGATATAATGAACAAGTCGCTTTTATGGTTTAAGGTGACTTTCTCTCATATCTCGCATAAACTAAGAAACCAAATTGATAACAAAGGAAATATTAAGTCAATTACGAGTTAAATAAATAAGGCGACCAACAAGCTATCTACACATTGTACATCTACTTTCATAGAATCACAATCCTTGGTTAGCTTCACCCCCAATTGATACAAAATAGTGCAAGGTTTACAATCTTTCATTTTAAACTTTTATAAAATGTACAATACATATTTAGGTTGAGAAACAAAGATATCATCATTCATATGTGGGACTTGGATGCCCAAAAAGAAATGCAATAGACCAAGCAATCATTTCAAAGGCATCTGCTAATTGTTTCTTCAAACCCACAATTAAATTTATTTTGCTTCCAGTAATGACTAAGTCATCCACATATGTTACAACAATCAATGTTTCATCTTTTACATGCAATACATAGATGCTGTGATTATATTCATGATGTTAAAACCAATATTGAAAAAACAACGATCAATATTCTCATACCATTCCCTACGGGCTTGTTTAAAATCATAGAAGGATTTCTTTAATTGGCACACAAGACTACCATCCTTATCAAAATTGGGGGGTTGCTCAATACAAATTTGTTCGGTGAGATCAAATGAAGAAACACACTTTTGACATCCGTCTAATGTACCTCCATCCAAATTGAGCAACAAGTGAAATAATCAATTGAACAAAGTTTATTTTTACAACTGGTTCAAAGGTTGCATCATAGTCATTGCCTTCTTTCTAAGAAAATTCCTTAGTTACCAAATAACCCTTGTGTCTTTCAATAACACCTTCATATGTGAATTTGATCTTATAGACCCATTGACATTTCACCACATGCTTTTCTTGCGGTCAAGAACTAAATTCCATATGTCATTCTTCATTAAGGAATGATACTCATTAGACATAGAATTCTCCCACTCAAGTTGACCATGTGAATCTACATATGCATCTGGATCACATGTCTTTGGCACTTGAGCCATCAAAACAACACTACAATTTCATTTCTAAGTTTTGTTTTTCTTGTGTTATTGATGTTTCTTGCATTAGTTCCATTGGCTTCAATTGTCTTAGCAGGCCATTTGGGAATATAAGCTCCAACTATTAAAGGAGTTCACGTACTAAGATCATGAGTAGGATTCCCGAAATTCTAGTCAATTATTCTATGGAAGGTTGACTAATAATTGAGTTAGACACATATTTTGATTATCCAGTCGACGATCCTATAGTGTAATCAATCGATCCAAATTCCCTAAAATTTCAAATTGATCACTGTTCAACAAGATAGAAGAGGAATTTAAAAGAGAAATTCATGAGGTCTTCTCATCAAAGACCATATATTTTCAATATATAATCTCATGTTTGACAGGGTTAAACAATATGTAGGCCTTCGACTCTTCATAGTAGCCCATCATGATACAGGCATGACTCTTTGCATCTAGTTTCTTCCTTATGTCATCCAAAATGTGAGCCCATGCAATGCATCCAAAATTTATGATGTGTTCGATTGAAGGTTTCCTTCTACTCCACTTTTTTACAAAAGTCATGTCCCATACAACTTAGTCTAAATTAGATTTAATAAATAGATTGAGTAGTAAACCACTATTACCCAAAAGTGAGTCGATGGACCTTTGGCTTGAAGCAAGCAATGTGCTATTTCAACCAAAGTCTTATTCTTCCATTTAGTGACACCATTGTGCTTGGGTATGTGAGGTACCAATTTCTGCAAGGAGATATGATTCTATGACAAGTAACTTTCAAATTCCTTGCTCACATATTCTCCTCCATTGTCAAATATTAAACATTTCATGGGTCAATCGAATTTCTTTTCAATAAGTGCCCTAAATTCTTTGAATGTTTCAAATATATGATTCTTATTCTTCAAGAAATACACCCAAGTATACTTGGAAAAGTCATCAATGAAGGTCAATACATTATACCTTGCACCAAATAGTGATGTTTTGTTCATGGAACACAAATAACTATGGATAAGCCCCAACTAAGTCTTTGCTCTCCAAGCTTTCCATATTTCAAAGGTAGCCCACTGGCGTTTGTCAAGGATACATCCTTCACATACTCCATTAGGGAGAATGATTACAAGTAAACCAATAACCATGATGTGAGTTACCATCAAGTTCAAGCTTCAATCATTCATGTGTCTAAGTTGTTCATGCCATAGTTTGTTACTATTGTTAGTGTGGACTATGGATGCAGTCGATCCAAGATTTTTCTTGGGAAGATCATAGAACTATATATTTGATCCTTCGGGTCAAATAATTTTGTAGTGACAACTATAAATTTGTTCTTCATGACAACTATAAGTCTTTGATCTCCAAGGTTTCCTTATTTCAAAGACAACCCAATGATGCTTTCCAGGAATACATCCTTCACATACTCCATCAAGGAGAATAGTTGTAGTTAGACTGATAACCATGCTACAATTTACCATCAGGTTCGAGCTTAAAAAATTCATGTGTTTGAGCCATTCATGCCATAATCTATTACTGTCATTGGTGTGGGCTATGAGTAAATTTTGTCCAAGTTTTTTTGGGGAATATCATAAAACTTATATAGTTGATCCTTAGTCCCATTAATCCTTCAGTGAAAACAACAAAGTTGTTCTTCATGTCCTTCACAACAAATTGATATAGACAAAAATCTACTTTCTTGCCCGCCTGGGTTAATTAGGGTATTAACAATAGTTTGTGCTTATACTAGGTACATGATACACATAAGTGATCACACCATTCTAGCATTCAATATTTCCATGAGTAACTATAGTAAGTGCATAATAATAGAAAAATTCGTCAATGGCTCCCAATCCAAGGGTTTTGTTATCATTTTGGCTCGCTCACGTCGCCGCAATGGATACTGGAGGGGGATCTTCCCCCCTCCTCCACCTATGGAAATTGAAGCGTCCCGTCGTCTTGTGGATTCCCAGGGAAAGAAACTTTCCTTTCCAGTTCCCTAGTCAAAATTTGTTCGTAGAAATGAACCACTGCCTAAAGTTTAGCTGCCTAGTGAAGCCTCGTGTAGGGTTGCTCTCTCACTCCTGGATTGGGGTTTAATTGGCTATTTGTCTGGTCTTTGGCCAACACCGCATGCCATGGAATTATGGGTGAAGAATAACTAGAGACCTCTGATCACCCATGAATTTTCATATTTCTTTGTAGGAAAGGGCTTCTTTATCTTTCATTTTGTTGCAAAAGAAGATAGAGATTTGATATTTCAAAACGACCCCTATTTCATGGGACCAATAGAACTCTACCTAAATAAATGGACCCCTAATTTTGATCCCACCCAAGATCTCCCCTCTACTTTTTTGGTGTGGGTCTGTCTCCCCCACCTTCCCATCCACTGTTGTAATACATACTCATTGAAAGTTGTTGGTAATACCCTTGGAAAATACATAGAACTTTTAAAATCTGAGGGTCAATTATCCTACACCAGGATCTACATTGAAGTAGACTTAGAATTTTTCTTATAAAAAACTATCAAGCTCAAGGTGGATGATTGAGAACACATCCAGCCTCTACATTATAAACAAATGCCAGATCTGCCACAAATATGGCCATTTTGTAAAGAACTACAAAAATTCATAGCCAGAGAAAAAAAATCAGGAACAACAGGAAAATTGGACCATAGTGAAATAATGGGGTCCTTCGAAAATGGGGAGAATAAATCAATCCAAGAATCCCCCTCCAGCTCCAAATTTGAAACCGGTAGGTACCCAAAGAAATGTAGAGACTAGTAATAAGAAAAAAGGAAGCAAGAGTTAGACTTCAAATAGATTTGAAACCCTCTCAGAACTTGAAATAAATCCTAGTGAGGGAAGTTCGCCTATCCCTAAAGATTGAAATTTAGAGACGGCTCCAACTTAGGAAGATCGTTAGAAAGAACAAGAAGCTCCAAAAATAGCAGAAGGCATGGAAAAGGCAGCAACAGAAGAAGAACAAGAATCCTCCAACCAAGAAGACCCCGAATCAGAAGAAGGATAAATAGAGCCAGATTTGGTCTCTAGATGAGGGAGAAAGTCTGAAAAGGAAAGAAGAGAAAAAGAGGCAGAAAGGGAAAAAGCAACAAGAACCTATCCAACTATAGAAAAGGTAATGAGAAAATTAGGAAAAGGAATCGACACCAGAGAAAAGAGAATCCCCAATATACAAAAGGAGATCCTTATGCAACCAAAAGTAAATAATGAAAATAATCTCCTAGAATTGTAGGGGTATGGAGATTTTGAAAAAAGAAGAGGATCTCAGAGTTCTCATCCGAGTCGAGCAACCAAACATATTCCTTCACAAGGAGACCAAGTAGGAGGAATAAGTATTCCTTAGAATAGCTAAGAAAATTTGGAAATGGAGTTCAGGACTTGCAGTTAGTTCTCGGGGAGCTTTAAAGGGGCTAGCTACGATATGGGACTCTAGAAAATTAAGTCTAATCTGAAACCAAGTGGATCAAAATTGGATTCTAAGTACATTAGTTCATATTTCATCTCATGGGCAACTCTCAATCTTCAATATTTACATGCTAGCCCAATAATATTTACATTCCAATCCAATACAGAGCAAAAACAATATGTTGGACTACTCTCTTAAACTGGTGAGATCATGATAATTATCCCAATCTCATCCTTGTTGGGGATCTAAACATCACTCTGTCCCAAAAGGAAATAAATGGGGGATCCGCAATAAGAGACCCTTTCAGAGAATTGGTGGAGGACTTGATTCAATCATGGGACTTAATAGATATCATTCCTAAAAACAATCTTTATACATTGACAAATCAAAGAAGAGGTCTGGGACATGTTGCAACTTGACTAGACAGGTTCCTAGCCCAAATTTCTTTCTTGCTTGAGGGGCTTATCCTTTCCTCAAGCATCCTCTCTTCTTCAGTTTCTAATCATAGGCCTAATTCTCTTTCCATTGAAGTTGCCTCAAATTTAGGCCCTATTCCTTTCAAGTTCCACCCCTCGTGGGGGGGTCATCATGATTTTCAAGATGTGGTTCGAGCAACCTAGAACTTGGATGTGAGAGGTTCTCCCTTCTATGATTGGGAAGAGAAGATCCGAAGAACAAAAAACGTCCTTAAAGACTGGGCAAAGAAGTTAAATTCCTCCCCTACCAAAACTCGGAAGCCGAAGCAGGAAAATTTAGACAAGCATTTAAAATAAATGGAAGGGAAATAATTCTCTGATCAAGATCTAGCTCTGGAAGACAAACTCCAAGTTGAGTTACATGCATCACACATATCGAAATCTCGGATCCTTTAGTTAAAACAAGGATATCGAAACACTTATTATTTCCATAAACAAGCCAAAAATGATACTATAGGACAATACAGTCATTGAAATCAATCTCTCGCAAGGAGGATCCTCCAAAGATTTCACGGACATCAAACAGGAAGAATCCACCCACTTTTGCGGGGTCTACTAGGAAACTAATGAAAACAAAGAAGAGGCACAATAGGAGGCTCTTTGTCATATACCCACCTGTATTGCATAAGATGATAATGCCTTCTTAACAAAGGAAATCTCTTAGGAAGAAATCAAATTGATTGTTTGGAGCATGGAACGAGACAAATCTCCAGGCCAGGAAGGTTTCTCTACCCATTTCTACTGACTCTGTTGGGACACAATTAAGAAATACCTCAAGAGGATGCATCATTATGCGGTGAAAAATCCAAAATTAGGGTGGTCAATCAACTCATATTTCATGGTGTTCATTCCAAAGGATCCCAAACCCTCTTCATTCTCCAGGTTTGACCAATTTCTCTTTGCAATGTTTCTTATAATTTTTTTACTAAAATTATGTCTTCTGGGCTCAAGGTTCTATTGCCCAAAGTCATTTCAAACAATTGGGAGGATTTGTTAGGTAGTGGCAAGCTTTTGATAACATCGTCTTAATACAACAAGCTATTCACTCTAGTAGTTCCAAACATGAAAGTGGAATGATTATCCAACTGGACATGGCCAACGCTTTCAAACAGGTAAACCACTCATTTTTGTTTAAAGTTTTGGAAAAAAATGATTTTTTCTAGTACCTTTATCCAATGGATCAAGGCTTGTATTGCACAACCTTGGGTTGCCCCCTGGTGAATAGAAGGGTTGTCGACTTCTTCCAATTGTCGAGAGACCTGCGTCAAGGATGCCCCACATCTCCTCTTCTGTATATTCCCATGGATTGCTCTCTAATTAGAGCCTTAGAAGTGGCAAAAACTAATGGATAAATACCATGAATCGCAATTGTCGGGAGGGTGAAATCTATTAACCACTCTTAATTCGCCGATGACACCCTCCTAATAGGGAGGGCATCCCTTATCATTGCAAAAATATTTAAGAAGCTACTAGATACTTTTCTTGCTTCCTCAAGAAGTAATATTAATCAGTAGAAAATTGAGTCTTTGGGTGGAACACTGAGCAAACGCTCATTTTGGAAATTGTAAAAGAACTTGGCTTCCAACCTCAAGTCCAATGGAACCATTTCAACTACCTTGGAATTCCAAATTCCAAGGAAACACAAACTTCTACAACTTGGAAAAGGATCGTTAACAAACTGAGGAATAGAATCAAACAGTGAGGATCAATCTGGTTGAATCAAGCTGGGCGGATTATTCTCATCAAATCCGCCCTTTCCTCTTTTCATCTTTATTTTGGTTCAATCCTCCTTGCCCCGTCTTCAATTTCAACAAACATTAGGAAGGAAATCAAATCATTTCTATAGAAGGGGGACAAGAACAATGAGAGGAAAATCCCTCTGGTAAGTTGGGTTATTTTTAAAAACTAGTCAATTTGGGAGGCTTGCACATCAAAGACACAAAATGGATGAACCTTGCTCTCGGGGAAAAATTGTTGTGGAAAATAATTTCAAAAGGAACAGACTGGGTAAAGAATATGCTCTTGAAAAAGTATTTAAAAGGGAAACGTTTGAGAATCATTGAGTCTCCTCTTCCCTCCCACAAGGGCACCCAAATTTGGAAGTTGTGTGCAAAGGCCTAGGATTTCTTCCACAAAAACCTCTACTAGATATTAGGAAATTGGTGAAAAAACAATTTTTGGACCGATAATATTTTTGATGACCCCCCCCCTTGACACCATATCAAAGTTAAATTATTTAAGAATCTGGATGGAGAAACATGGATACGTCAAATTGGAAAACCTCTGTGAATGGAACATAACAGATGGAACATGGAAGATCTGGTTATCTCCCCAATTGCCCAAACAACTGATTCTTGCTTTCAACATTATGTTATCTCGCTTGCATGGAAAATCCCCACTTGGAAGGAATACTACAGATTCTAGAGGATGGTGATTAAAATATGGCTCTTACTCTATCAAGCAAGGCTATCTCTATCTTCAAAATAAACTGCCTCTCTTCACCTCATCAATTTGGAAATGTGTTTGGCTCAACTGATCCAGGTCATGTCCAGGAAGCACGAGGGGGACAATATTTCGACTGAATGAGTCGGCTCTGTTATGGAGGAAGCAATAAGAATAAGCAGAATGAGCAAAAGCAGGATTACACTATACAGATAAACACAAATACACACAGACAATATGCAGGAATGCAAATTGTTCTTCTCTATTACTTGCAAATAGATAGATTGATGTATGTTACAATAGTATACATGCTTATATATAATTCTGAGACGCTTGGGTGCCTTCCCGTTACATTCAGTTACAAAGAAGAAGTTAGAATGGTTCAACAGTTCAACCGTTATAGTCGACTGGAAGACAGAGAGACAGTATGTCGAAGTTCGACAGTCTCTGGTCGCATGTCGACGCTGCATGTCGATGTCGTGAATTGTGAGGTTGTTGAACATGTCGAAGGTCGGAGTGTGTCGAAGTCGAGACTCATCAGAGTTGTGTCGAAATTGGAACCTGTCAGATTTGTTGAGTTTGTCGAATTCATGTCGAGTCGAATCTTGGCGAAGTTGTATCGACATCGATGACTTGTCGCAGTCGATGTTAGCATTCGACAACAATGCCAACTGCAATGTGGATTGGACCTTCTTCCTTAAGAAACAATGGTCCCCATTGTTTGCTCGTGAAGGTGAGGAAACTTGTCGATCACTTCAGTAACAGAGTACCGCTTTCCTTGAGATGGGAGCTAGCCAGCTTTGGCAACCTGAAACAAGGGAATTGTGTTCGTCCTTGTTAGGCGTACTCGTCATCCCACAATGGTGCTGCAAGGAAGAGGCTCATGAACATTTGGATGGATGCCTTCGGGTTCTGCTGTCAGTAAGTCGTTCTGTTCCAACAGAGGTTCATGGTATGGTCGAAGTAGATGCACATTGAATACTAGATGCAAACCCTGACATGCAGGAATGTCGAGCTGGAAAGTGTTTTCACCAATCTGTCGAAGAATACTGGATGGACCATATCGCAAAGGTTTCAACTTCTTGAAAGGACCTATGAAGCGGTCCTTATTGAGATGTAACCAGACCTTATCCCCAATTTGGAATGAATGAGGGATACGATTCTTGTCATTTCAGGCCTTATCTTTCTCGCTTGCTCTGTGCAACATTTCTTGTGCTTGCTTCTAGATGTCGCATATCTGATCTCTGAACTTCACTGCTTTATCAACTTCTCATTGGCTGTAGTCGGCGTCGCTCGGTTGTGTCGAGGAGCTGATCAAGTCGATAGGCACTGAGGGTTGAAATCCGTAACAAATCTCAAATGGAATCTTGCCTGTAGAGTTGTGCTGAGCTCAATTTTAGTTGTGTTGGATGTATGGAAGACTTTCATCCCATCTACGTCGATGCTTGTGGTTGTACATGCGAAGCAGTTGTACTACAAGGCGATTCACAACTTCCGTCTGTCCGTCGGTTTGAGGATGGAAAGCTATCGACAATGAGATTCGTGTGTCTAGCAGTTTCCAGAGGGGCTTCCAAAAGATTCTCATGAATCTGGCATCTCAGTCGGAAATAATGGTCGTTGGTAACCCGTAGTGTTTCCAAACATGTGTAAAGATGAGCTGAGCGGTCTGCTTCGCTATCGTGGTATTCTTACATGGTATGAGAATGACCATATTGTAAAATTGTCCAACTATTACTAATATCTTGTCATGCTGATGTCTGGTAGTAGGATATCCCATCAAGTAGTCCATAGAAATAGATTCCCATGGTCGACTAGGAACTGGTAGAGGTGTGTACAATCCCTGTCGTCAATTAGGCGGTTTAGCAATGGCACAAAACACGCAGGGTCGAATGTACTTGTTGACGTCGGATTTAAGTGTAGACCAAAAGAAATACTTTTGCAGAATAGCTAGTGTCTTTGCTACTCCAAAGTGTCATGCAGTCTTGTTTTTTGGGCGCGTCCCAAATGAGCTGCTATCGGTTCTCATCGATCGGTACAAAAAGTTGTCCAAGCTTGTATAGCAAGGTGTCTTTCAGGAAGTAGTATGAGGTCAACGACTTGTCAGTCTGAAGCTGTCAGTAGACTAGAGAAAATTCGATGTTATCCTCATACAATTGTGGCCAAGTGATCGTGTCGTATCCCTGCATACTCATCACTGTCAAAAGGATAGTAATGGGCAGTCGACTGAGGCAATCGGCGGGGATGTTAGCTTTACCTTTCCGATACTTAATCACCAACTGGAATTGCTGTAGGTAATTAATCCACTTGAGTTGTCGGTTTTTCTACAACTTTGATTGTGTCAGAGCAAACTGTAGAGGCTTGTGATCAGTGAGAATGACCGTTTCCTTTCCAAGGATGTAATGCCTCCATTGCCTGAGAGCTTGCACAATGGCGTACAGTTCTTTTTCGTATGTCAAGTATCTTCTAACTGTGTCGTTAAAAGTCTTGGAATGAAAAGTGACTGGGTGCCCAGACTGAGTGATCACTGCGCCCAAGGTATAGTCTGATGCGTTAGTCTCAATCTCAAAGGGATGATGCAAATCAAGTAACACAAGTACTGGTGCAGTGCAGATCTTGTGTTGGAGCTGTTCAAAAGTTGCTTGATGTGTTGTTGTCCACTAAAAGACAGTTTTCCCACTTCCCTTCGTCAACTGATTCAAGGTCCAGGCTATGTGACTGAAGTCGAGTATGAATCGTCGATAGAAATTCGCCAAACCAAGAAAACTTCTTAGTTCTTGAATGCTTCTAGAAATGGGCCAATATTTGAGGATTTGTACCTTGTCTGGATCGACGTGAATGCCTGCAGATTCAATTACATACCCCAAATATTTTATGATGGCCATCGCAAAAGAGCACTTGTCCATGTTTAGATAGAGCCGATGTTGCTGGAGAGTGTCGAGGACTTGTCGAATATGTCTGACATGTTCTGCCCAAGATCAACTGAAAATCAGTATATCGTCGAGATAGACAATGACCCATTTGCCAATGAAAGGTCAAAGAATGTTATCCATATGTCGCATGAAGGTCGCAGGTGCGTTGGTTAAGACGAAAGGCATGACTAGCAATTCAAACAATCCTTCCTTGGTCTTGAAAGCAGTTTTCCACACATCTGAGGGATCGATTGGAATCTGATGGTATCCCGACTTGAGGTCGATCTTAGTAAAGAATTTAGCACCTTTCAGACAGTCGATGAGCTCATCTATCCACGACAGAGGGTAGCGATTCTTTATCGAAATTTTGTTGAGAGCTATGTAGTCGATTCACATGTGCCAAGTCCCGTCTTTCTTCGGAACTAGGATGAATGGACTTCCACAAAGGGAGGAGCTAGGTCAGATATGACCTTTGTCGATAATTTCTTGGATCTGTCTGCGAATCTCTTCATTTTTTAGAATGGATCTTTTGTAAACAAATGCGTTAGGAAAAGAAGAACCAGGAAGAACTTCAATGGAGTGTTTTACTTGACAATGTTGAGGTACTCCATCGTGAGCTTAAAAGAGGTTCTGGTACTCATCGAGAATATGATCAACTTGTTGCTTCTGTTGGGAGCTGCATTGGTCGGTGACTCGACTCATCGTTGCAGTCTTCTTAGAATGTTGTGGCTTGATCATGATTAATGCAAACTTTTGAGCATGATTGATGAGCTTCTTTGTTTGTTTGGCAGATATGAGTGCAATCGTTAGTGTAGGTTGATGCTTTGGTATGCTGAACCATCGATTTTGGATTATAACAATCACCTTCTGAGGCCGTGACTGATAAATTCCATGACTATCCCAGAGGTAAGGTTTCCCAAACAGGGCGTCGGCTACGGAGAGTGGTGCCACGTAGCAGAGTACTTCATCTTCAAAAGGCTTTATGAAGTAGGTGAGCTTGCATTGTCGAGTGATCCATAAATCTTGTCCATCCTTCATCCAACCGATGTTGTAAGGCTGAGGATGCAGAGTGGTGACAAGACCTAGTTTCTTCACGAGATATTCATAAACGAAGTTCTTCTGGCTACCGTTGTCCACAATCAGATGCAATGGGCTGCTCTGGACCCATATCCGTGTATGGAACATGCATTCTCATTCCTCCTTGTCGACGATAGTCGAGGCTACTGGAGTGGTCGATGTCAAAAGGGTTGTTGCGTCTGGATCAGATTCTTCCACCATCTTGTCGAACGCGTCGGAGGTTGACACTTTTTCCAAAAATGTCTTCCAAGCTTTGCATTCAGACGTATCATGCCAAGATGAGTGGTAGTAATCGCACCATTTTCCCGTCGGAGGTTGTTTGCTATGTTCCCCTTTCTAAAAAGGCTTTTTGCCGTGATCTAGCTTTGGCGGAGTCAACTGAGAAGATTTCAACTTGTCGAAGTCGGTTGGTGCCTTCTTGTCGGGTGGTCGTCCTGATGTCGGCTTTGTCACGAAGCGTGCTTTCCCTTTCTAATTGGTTTCCAGTTTGCTGGAGTAGTGGAATGCATCTGCAAGCATATTGACAATCAGAAATTCCGTCTCATGTTGAATGTATTGGGACAATCCGCTAACGTACTTCAGAACAAGTAATTTCTCTTCTTCTTGGACGCCAAGTCTAGCCATGAGTCGGCAGAACTCGTCGGTGTAACTTTGTACTGATTGGTATTTCCATTGCCTTAGCTGTTTCCACTTCTTATACTACTACTCGAGGTATTTGTGGGTAAAATTACTTTCGAATGTGCTTGACGAATTTATCCCATTTTTCGATGGGGTGTTCGCTTTTCTCTATCTTTGTCGAGAGGTTCTCCCACCAGCAGTGCACAGATGTTGACATCTTTAAGGATGCAATGGTGATCTTGTCGGCTTCTGAGAGTTGATTCACAAAGTAATAGGATTCCAATTGTTGTACCCAATTGTCGATGGATTCCGCATCAATCTTACCTTCAAGATTCAGTATGTCCAGATTCATTTGCACTTTGAAGGGGCTGATTTTATCGGAGTGAGTTCTCGTCGAAAATCCTCCGGATGTTGAAGCAAATTGCGTGAGAATTTCATTGAACTGGGAGAACATTTAGGTCCATTGTCGAGTCAGAGCTTGCTCAATAAGATGTGTTGTCTCGTCGGCTGCATATTTATCCTCTGTTTCTTTTGTCATTTATGGAGGTAGCGTTTGCTTGCATTGTTGAGATTGCGAGCGAGTTTGAATTGGCATAAGTCAAGTAACTTCGAGAGAAGTGTATACACAGAACTTAAGCAGGAAAATTGAATGCGCTGATATGATTCTTCTGCTCTGATACCAATGATCTAGGTCATGTTCAGGAAGCATGAGGGGGACAATAGTTCGACTGAATGAGTCGGCTCTGTTATGGCGGAAGCAATAAGAATAAGCAGATTGAGCAAAAGCATGATTACACTACACAGATAAACACAAATACGCACACATAATATGCATGAATGCGAACTGTTCTTCTCTATTACTTGCAAGCATTTAGATTGATGTATGTTACAATATTATACATGCTTATATAGAATTCTGAGATGCTTGGGTGCCTGCCCATTACGTTCAGTTACAAAGAAGAAGTTAGAACGGTTCAACAGTTCAACCGTTACAATCGACTGGAAGACATAGAGATAGTCTGTCGAAGTTCGACAGTCGCTGCTCGCATGTCAACGCTGCATGTCGATGTCGCGAACTATGAGGTTGTTGAACATGTCGAAGGTCGGAGTGTGTCGAAGTTGAGACTTGTCGGAGTTGTGTCGAAATCGGAACCTGTCGGAGTTACTGAGTTTGTCGAAGTCATGTCGAGTTGAAACTTGTCGAAGTTGTATCGACATCGATGACTTGTTGTAGTTGATGATAGCATTCAACAACAATTCCAACTACAATGTGGATCATTAATAATGCTCCATCCAAGCTTAATGTTTTCTGTTGGACTACTGTGCATGTGAAAATCCTTGTTGGAAAAAATCTCAAAAGGAGAGGCTTCCCAGGCCCTTCATTGTGTGTGCTCTGTATACAGAGTGAAGAATCCATTCAACACCTCTTTTGTGACTATCCTTTTGTGAAGTCTGTTTGGAATGCAACGATTGGATGTTTATCTCCGTAGTTTTTTCTTTCAATCTCTTTCAAAAATTTCTTCAAGGGATGAGGAAAAAAATTTCACCAAAATTGCCCCATAAATTCAGGCATATTATGATGGATTTGGCAATCCCTACCTAAATTCATGTGCTGGAAGATTTGGCTTTCCAGAAACCTTAGCATCTTTCAAAACATCTCAAGTACCCCATTGCAAATTGCACATAGGGCCAAATATCTTATGGTGGAATTCTTCCACGCTCAATATCCAAGAAATTTGGTTTGGAGTGAGTTGTCACAGGAAGAAGCTAAATGGCTAGCGGACTCTCATTTTCCTTTAGATATTACTCAAAGTCAGAAACCTCTCCCATCTCCCCTTAATTGGGAAATTCAAATGGATGTTGACAATTTTGAGGACTAGAAAAACTCTCATAGAAAGGCCATTTTGTTCTTCGATGGAGCAACTAAAGGAAACCCTGGGGCGATTGGTGCAAGGGAGTAATTTTGGAACCTGGAGGAAGGTTGAAAACACACTTGTCATGGGGGCTTGGGTCTTCTTCAAATAATCTTGTGAAATCCCTTGCAATCTTCCAAGGATTGATACTATTACTCAAGTTTGGAATACATGAAGTAAATATTGTTGGGGACTCTTGCATCATCATCAAGCTCCTCATTTGTAACTCCTCTCCAAAAGAAAGAAATATTTCTAGAATTTTTCATGAATAAAAAAGCTAGCTAAAGGATTTAACTCCATTATTTATTACCATGTGCTAAGGAAAAATAATAAGAAGGTTTATCATCTTGAAAACATAGCCATTAATCTCCCCCTCATAATTCTCATAATTCTGAATGAACATGACTCCTTTGAAGCCATCCCTTTAAGTCATACCTATGAAAGTCCAATCCATAAGCATTATGAGAATTCCAAGTCTCATAGTTTGCATTATGATAATCCTCAATCTCCCTCATGCCATCATGACCCTGTCCCTTCTCCTCCTCGGCATATCGATTCATCATGATGTTACAGGTGGCATCTTATTTTCTGCCACAAAAGATTCAAATTCGTTGAAACCTTTCTCTGATAAGGGAATTAGCTCGATTATATCCCAAATTGGATTAGTGAAAATTATGGTTGATTGAGGGAGACATTATTATAGTAGGGATGTTCAATATCAATTAGCCATTTCCCCTGCTAAGATTGAAATCCAGAAAGATAGGTTGAACGAGTTGGAAAATCAACTAAAACAATTGGTTGCGGTCTTCGTGGAAATAGAGCAACAAAAATTGCACAGTAATGGTTTGGAGGCCCAAATTGTGCAATTGTAAGCAGCTCCCTCTTTGTTGATCTGAATATATGACCAACCTATATCTAATATGGCAGACTCAAGGAAGGTGGTCAAGCAAGAATATATAGTCGTTGAAGTTCCATGGAGTTCTTCAAATGTATGTTTCTGCTCCACCAGAATGTTAGATTCTACTCTTATAGCTTCCAGTTTCTTAGGAAAGTATGTAGTTTAGCTATTTTTGTGTTAATCTCCCACAAATGCTTTTAGACTTAAGTGTTGGTGCACTCAGTATTTTGGAATGGTGCTACTTTGTGACTCCCTTTGGGATTTTCCCACTTTTATAATAAAATTCCACTACCTGCTTTCGTAAAAAAAAAACAATAGTAAGTGCATAATCATCAACTACACATATTTTTTTTTGTAGGTTCCTTTAATGAAGAAAATAAAGAAGCATCCTTTTTCATGTGATGGGTGCAACTAGAGTGGAATATCCATTAACTTTGAGAAGTATGAGCATGCAAGGCTTGAGAAGCACTAAAAAAAAATGTATAGTTATTTTCCAAGTAACTTCTAAAGTTTGGTTATAAAAGTCAACTGATCTTTTAGTCAGCACGTCTCCTTTAAGTTTCTTCACTTTCTCCTCTATGTCCTTGGTCTTTTACCATATGCCCCAATTTCCCACAATAGTGGCAGGTCTTGTTCTTTTTACCTTTCTTACAAGGTTCTTCTTGTTAATCTAGTTGGCATGGTCATGTTCCTTCTCCTGTCAACCTCTTTCTCTATAATTCTATCGACTTTTTCCCTTCATCAATTGGGCATGTTCCTTGACCTCATTTTTCCCATCATCAATCAATTTCTCCCCTTCCTTAATAAGTAAACCACAAAAGGAATTGTTAATTTTTTACCATTAATTCAACATACTCTAGGATCTTTACTGAGAGAATAACATGTACAGCATATCAAGTATAACAATGCATATCAATCACACCAAGCAATCACATGAGACAATAGATACACAGATTTTCACTGGGGAAAGCCATAAAGGTGAAAAACCCCACAACTTCATCAGAGATAGAAAGAGCAATGATACAACCAAAGTACAAGAGATAGTCTTCTACTAGCAGCTACTCCTCCTCCTCAACTAGTGCGCCACTTTCCGAGTGATGTAGGAGTGAATAATGAGATGAACAAATAGAGAACTCTCGCTCTCTATTTATACTTGTTCTGACTTTCCTAATACATAGCAGGGCCGACTTCTCTAGAAGAGTCTAATAACCCATGGTTACATTAATCCAGGCCGACCCCACACTTGGTGGTCTAATAACCCATCACAGCAAGTTACGACACTTGTGACACTTGTAAATACAAATGATGACACTTCCGTATACAGGAATAACAACATCTCTATAGGAGTACAATATACATGGGTGAAATACATTCCGAAGTTACATTTACATCAACACTCCCTCTTAACTAGGAAGGTATTTCTCGACACAGATCTGCTAGCACAAGTCTTCTTCTCTGGATCATCGTCCTTGAATCATCGTCATCATCACTGTTGTTATCTCAATCAATATCCAATCTACTCGTCATAGGAAGTTCTACAGAGGTAGTCCTTTTTCATACTAGATGTAGGCCCACCACCTGTAGGTCTTCATCATCACTGGCCATACTGTGGAATCCTCAGGACTGATTACGTGCATCAACAAAACCTCGAAAGAGCATCCCAGGACTGATTACGAGCTTACTGCTCAACCTATCGGATCTCCCAGGATCTTTTACATGTTGACCTTCACAAAACCTACTCAGAGCATCCCAGGATATTACGAGCACACTGCTCTACCTGTCTGGATCTTGCTAGAGCATCCCAGGCTGTTAGGAGCACACCGCTCTACCTATCTAGATTTTAAAGGATCTTTTCTATGTGAACTTTCGCAAAACCTACTCAGAGCATCCCAGGATGTTACAAGCACACTACTCTACCTATCCGGATTTTAAAGGATTTTTTCTATGCGAAATCGTAGAAAAACCTACTCAGAGCATCCCAAGATGTTATGAGCACACCGCTCTACCTGTCTGGATCTCGATAGAGCATCCCAGGATGTTACGATCACACCGCTCTACCTATCTGTATTTTAAAGGGTCTTTTATATGCTACCTGTAACAAATCTACTTAGAGCATCCTAGGATGTTACGAGCACACCTCTCTACCCGTCTGGATCTCGATAGAGCATCCCAGGCTGTTACGAGCACACCACTCTACCTGTCCATATTTTAAAGGGTATTTTCTATGCTACCTGCACAACCTGTCCACAACCATAGAGTATCAACCTGATACTCACCATACATCATCCTGATGTACATCATCACATGATCAACCTGATCATCATCATAGCATCAACCTGATGCATATCATCTGGAGCAACATCCTGAAGCTCGTCATCTGTGATCATCCTAATCACCATCATAGCATCAACCTGATGCATATCATTTGGAGCAACATCCTGAAGCTCGTCATCTGTGATCATCCTGATCAAACAATATATCCATCCGATGCATACAAAGTATCTACCTGATACATACATAAGTACATGATCTACTTGATCATACAATGCATCCACCTGATACATACATAAGTACATGATATACCTGATCATACAATGCATCCACCTGATACATACATAAGTATATGATCTACCTGATACATATACAAAAAATACATGATCCACCTGATCATACAATGCATCCACCTGGTACATAAATATATGATCCACCTGATCATATCAAGCATCCAACATGATGCATATACAAATATATCAAGCTTCCAACATGATGCATATACAAATACATGATCAAACTAATCAAAGCATCCAAATGATGCATATACATAGCAGTAACTGGAGCATCATCCTGATGCTCATCATCCAACGCTTACATCCACAACCATGGGAAGGATCCTCCTCTTTCCATGCTTGGAATGGCTCCTGCAAATGTGTCCATCACTTCTTCCTCGAAGTGTCGGAAATCTGAAGAACACCAAGCCTCTCTCTGAAGTACTCAAACTTCACTCTGGCTAGTGGTTTCGTCAACACATCTGCAACCTGCTCATCCGTCACAACATACAGGAGCTTCACTGCTCCTCTCTACACCATATCCCTGATATAGTGATATTTGATCTCAATGTGCTTCGACCTGTCGTGGAACACCAGGTTCTCAGACAGCTTCACACAACTCTGGTTGTCATAAAAGATACCAGTAGCATCCAACAGGAGATCAAATAACTCAGACAGTAGCTTCCTCAGCCATACTGCCTCACAACTGGCTAAACAAGCTGCAACATACTCTGCCTCGGCTGTACTCAGTGCTATGCAGGACTACTTCCTGCTAAACCAAGAGATCACACCTGATCCCATACTGAAGCAGCACCTAGATGTGCTCTTCCTATCTACAGCACTGCCTGCCCAGTCAGAATCAACATAACCTTGCAAGTTAAATTTTTTATTCGCATTAACTTGATCCCATAATCAATTGTACCCTTCAGGTACCTCAGAATATGCTTTACAACAACCAGGTGAACACCTCTGGGATCCATCAGGAATTGGCTCAATGTGTTCACCGCAAAGCAAATATCTAGTCTACTGTTCGTTAGGTACATCAAGGACCCAATCATTTGATGATACACAGTGACATCAACCAGATCAGATGAAGCATCACACAGAAGCTTCAGGTTCGATGCCATAAGTGTGGCCATGGCCTTACAATCCATCATCCTGAACCTCTTCGGGATCTCTACTGCATACTTCCCTTGTCCAAGGAAGATCCCATCTGCACTCTGCCACACCTCCATGCCTAGAAAATAGTGCATCATCCCCAAGTCCTTCATCTCGAACTCGGCAGCAAGCTTCCTCTTGGTATCGGCAATCAAACCATCCTCACCTGTTACAAACAAGTCATCCACATACAGAAGTAGTATCACAGGATTGCCTTCCTCAACCTTGTAGTAAAGGTTGGAATTTGCTTTACTCTTGGTAAAGCCCAAACTGGATAGAAAGTTATCTATCCTACCATACCAAGTTCTAGGATCTTGCTTCAAGCCATACAAGGCTTTCTTCAACCTGCACACATATGACTCCCTGTCATGTGTCTCAAAACCAAGTGGCTGCTCCACATACACTTCCTCCTCGACTACACCATTCAACAAAGTTGTCTTGACATCCATCTGGTGTACCTTCCATTTAATCACTGCAGCCAGGGAAAGTATCGATCTGATGGAAGTGTACCTGGCTACAGGAGCAAAAGTCTCTTCATAGTCTATCCCCTCTTTTTGGGAGAAGCCACGAGCTACAAATCTCGCTTTGTATTTCTCTATGCTACCATCTGGAACATGCTTGATCTTGTAGATCCATTTGGAAGTCACAACTGACTTCCCTTCAGGTCTTGGGACTACATCCCAAACAGCATTCTTCATGATCGACTGGTATTCCTCGACCATGGAATCCTTCCATTCTTTCTTTTTCATTGCTTCTTCATAACTGGAAGGTTCTTTGTTCATAATATCATAGAGTAGGGAAACATAACTGGTATGTGATCTAGTCCTCTTCCTTTCTCTGTGTTCTTATTCTGGAATGCCATATCTTTTTGCATCTTAAATGAGCTCTCTAGCCCATGCAGGCTTCCTCTTGTGAGAGTTCTTCTCGCGGGGTGGATCTACAGGTATTTGCGGATCTTCAACTTCACGATCTGCTTCTGGAATTGCTTCATTCATGGTGGTGTCTTGAAATCTGGTTTCCTTTGGTTCTTCATGATCTTCAACAGGTGCCTTAGTTGACTTGATGAAAGCTTAGTCTTCATCAAATGTTACATCCCTACAGACATCAATCTTCTTAAACCCTAGAAAGTATATTCTATAAGCCTTCGAGCCTTCACTATACCCCACAAAGATGCCCTTCTTTCCTGAAGGATCTAGCTTTGTCCTCTTTTCCTTTGGAACATGTGTATATACTGGACAACCAAATATTCTGAGATGGCTGACTTCAAGTTTCTTACCAGAGAATGCCTCTTATGGTGTCTTGTTGTCCAAAATCTTGTGAGGTGTTATGTTCTGCACATATACAGTTGTCCTAGCTGCTTCTGCCCATAGATGCATAGGCAAATCGTAGTCATGCAGCATTTCCCATGCTGCTTCCATGATTGTTCTATTCTTCCTTTCTACAACTCCATTTTGTTGTGGATTGTAGGGAGCAGTCAACTCCCTCTTAATCCCTGAATCACTGCATAACTTCTTGAAATCACCTGAAGTGAATTCTCCGCCATTGTCGGATCTGAATGTCTTGATCTTTTTATCAGTTTGATTTTCCATCAAGGCTTTGAACTCCTTGAACTTGTCAAACACTTCATCTTTGTTCTTCAAGAAATAAACCCAAGTCTTGTTGTTGCAACAACATCTCCCCCCAAAATTTTGTACATATTGGGGCCCCTCCTTTTATTTTTTAGAAAGGCTGCCTTAAGAGGCCATTTCCATCTTTTAACTTGGTTTTTCATCAGAAAATCATGCCATGAACCTTCCCAAGTTTCCTTCCGAAGGACAGAATTCATGGAAGCTTCCCGAAGATGCGGAGCTTTTCAGACTTATCCCCCGCAGTTGCGGAAGTTTTCAAGTTTAAAACTTAGAAATTAGCATTGAAAAGCTGCGGAAACTATTGGCGAATTCCTTCCGAAACAGCGAAGGAATTCGAGAAAGCCCCGCAGTTGCAGAAGGATTCGAGTTTCCCTCCCGAAACGGCGGAAACCATTTGTATAAAGCTTCTCGGAAAAGGACTTAGAAACTTTTTGAAGTTTGCGGAACGATTTTAAGAGACAGCCCTGCAGTTGCGGAAGTATTCGGGTTTTCCTCCCGAAACGCGCGAAACCATCCGGGTTTCCCTCCCGAAACGGCGGGGGCCATTTGCATAAGCCTCCCGAACAAACTTAGAAATTTTCTCCCGAAGCGGCGGAATCATTCGAGTTATCTTCTCGCAGTTGCGGAACCTTTCGGGTTATTCTCCCGAAACGGTGGGAGCGATTCGCAAATCTTCCCCGGATGACTTAGTCTTTTAAAAAAAAATCTTAAGTCTTGTTCTTCAAGTTGCGGAAGCCTTTCGCCAGAACCTTCCAAGACGCCGAAAACTTTTAGGTTTCCCTTCCGCGACCGCGGAGGCCTTTTGCGGAAAACTTCACGTTATTTTCCCCGAAAATCAGCTGGAGGACTTAGTCTCTTTGAAAAAATCATAAGTTTTTCTCTCAAAGTTTCGGAAGCATTCACGGAAGCCTTCCGAAACTGCGGAAGCTATCCAAACAGTACTCCCCATAATTCACCTTACAATTCTCCACCAGGTTCTCCACATCCAAACATGGCTGTGCCTGCTTGGAGAGCAAGGGGAGCGCTGAATTTTGTTGGGCCATTCCATAATCTTCCAAAAAATCCAGAGAAGGTCTTACCTAAGTTCGACCCAGGGAAATCCATTTCGGCGGAAGATCATCTCAAGAGTTTCTACTTAGCTCTGAACCTTTTGAACATACAGCATGAAGATGTAGTCTGCAGGCTGTTTCCATACACATTCGAGCCAAAAGTATCATCGTGGTACTTTAGCCTACAACCCAGCTCGATCTCTAGTTGGGATGAATTCGAAAACTATTTTTTAAAGAAATACGGAAACCAAAAGACTGTGGCTACGCTTATGAAAGAACTCTTATCCATGAGAATGGAAAAGAAAGAAAAGGTTCAAGATTTTAATCAAAGATTCACAACGCTTTTAAATAATTTCAGTGAAGCTAATAAACCAGCAGAGGAATCTCTGATTGAATACTATACGACAGCTCTTGAAGGACCCATAGCCATGTTTGTAAAAAGGTCCAAGAAAACCACCCTGATAGAGAACTTCGAAGAAGCTAGGAAGGTAGAAGAAGAAGCTGATAGCATTGCTAAACATGCCTTAGATGCAAAACCAAAACCAGCAGCCAGTAAAAAGACCTTGCTGCTCACTAGAGGTAAAGAAGAACCATCTACAGACATGGAAAATGTAGTCAAGATGATGCAGAAATTATCTAATAAAATTGTAGATCTCGAGAAAGATAAGGCTGCTAGCACATCTAGGAAACCTTTCAAGCCATTTTATAAAAGGAGGGAAGACGGTGATCAAACTCATCCACCAATGAATACTTCCCCTGTTTTAAACTTGAATGAAATTGGGATGGAAAATTTCTGCACTTTTCATCAAGAACCGCATTCGAAAAAGAGCTGCCCGCAATGGATTAATTCCATGAGCTTAGTCATGAACCAAATGCTAGATTCACAGATCCCAGACCAAGATGATTCTCCAAAGGAATCGAGCCCTGAATTAGAGGAACCAACCCCGGACACTACTATGGTGCTATGGGATTGGGTACCTATGACCGAATTAGCAGAAGAAGATCCCATAGAAAGCTCTCCCTCTACCGTGAACGTCGCTACTCGCAGCAAAGGCCCTATTGCGGATCCTGTGCCAACCTCGTCTCCTCCTAAGCCTAAAGCTTCAAAAGAGCTGCCCAGAAGGCATATAACCATTATTCCACCACAGCCTAAAGTTAACCAAACAGCGGCCAAACAGCCAAACGCTGACACCATTATTCAGCCGCCTAAGGTCACAATGAGCAGAACAGATCATTCAGCTCGAATTGGTAACGAGTCTAACATAGGGTATGATATTATTGAAGATATAAAGAAGGTCAAAGCAAATGTGTCAATATTTGACATGTGCAGCTTGCCTCATCAACGAGACAAGCTGCTGCATGTTCTGCAACCCCAGATCAACGCTCCATTAGCAGACTCTCAAGAAAATCCCAAAATTAATGAAGCTAGCATCGGAGGGAAATCTAAATCTCAAACATTGCCATTCCTATTGACCTTCAAAAATTTTAATCACAATGTTCACAACTGTTTGGTAGATTCTGGGGCATCTTCAAACGTCATGCCACTGTCCATTTGTAAGAAAATCAATGGGCAGCCTATGCCATCTCCAGCCCAAATTATCCAATTAGATAGGATTGTTGTCAAAGTAATTGGGGAGATGAAAGATGTTCTCATCAGATTATCGGCTGACTCTAGAGTCTGTCAATTTATTGACATAATGGTGGTTGATATTCCTGAAGCCTATGGGCTGATTTTAAGTAGGGACTGGTCTACCAAGCTGAGTGGCTACTTTGCTACTGATTGGTCTCATCTGTGGTTGCCTTATCAGAACAGGCAGAATCAGATTAAAGTCCTGAGAGAACCACACATGAAGCAAAACGTAACTCAATTAGAAGAAAAAAATGAGGCTGTAACCTTCTCATCCTCAGTTCTGGGGAATTATTTCTTAGAAATGGATCCGGGTAATCATCAGTCTGAATCCATCAACCATGAATCACACAAACAGTCCGATCTCCTTCATTTCTCTCGGACTGATGATATTGATTGTAACATAGTCAGTTTAGTTACTGGTTTAGATCATAGAGACACTAACTTAGTTGAATCCAAAGATATTTTTTGGACATTATACTTTGATGGTTCTAAAACTCTGGAAGGATCCGGAGCCGGTTGTGTTCTGATGGATCCAAAAAGAAACAAGTATTTTTTGTCCTGTATATTAGAATTTAATTGTACTAACAACACCGCTGAGTATGAAGCTTTGGTACATGGATTAAAGAAGGCCATTGATTTAAATGTTAAGTACCTGAAGGTCTTTGGTGACTCCGAGATAGTTGTAAGATAGGTAAGGGACACCATTCATTGTCTCTCACCTCATTTGAAGGGTTATCAGGCTGAGGTATGGGATTTAATTATGCATTTTGACTCTTTCAATATAAAATCTATTCCTAGATTGCAAAATTCTGCAGCTGATTTGTTAGCAACATTTGCTTCTAGATTGGTGCCATCAAATAAGAAATGCTCAATTGAATTGATTTTCAGGCCTTCCGTTCCCGATAACATCACAAACTTCAGAGTCTTCGATAATGACGAACAAATTATCAGCTTTCTAACAAACGAAGACAGCTTCCAAGGAGCTGCGATAGATGAAGAAGAGCATGATGCTGATTTGATGAAGAAGGATGAGGAGAAAGGAAATTTCATTCCCAAGGGGGTAAGGTCCCTCGAAATGTTGTTTGATCTTCAAAATAAGTTCAAAAGGCCGGCTAATACCAAAACCAACAGCTCATCAATGCAACATGAGTTAGTTAATTTGGGTACCGAGGCAGAACCAAAATTTGTCAATCTTGGCAGATGTTGTTCACCAGGAGAAAGAGATAGGTTCATTAAACTGTTTAAGCAATATAAGGATGTTTTTGCATGGACCTATGAAGATCTGAAAATGTATGACGTCCGCATTATTCAGCATGTTATACCAATGAAAGCGGGTGTCAAGCCATTTCAGCAGCAGTTAAGAAGGATGCATCCTACTCTAGAACCGCTAATTCAAAAGGAATTAAAGAAGCTCCTGGACGCTAAGATAATTTTTAAGGTCCAGCATTCTAAGTGGGTTGTGAACTTGGTTCTCGTAAGAAAGAAGTCAGGAGAGATAAGGCTATGTGTAGATTTCAGAAATTTAAACAGAGCTTCGGATAAAGACAACTACCCCGTTCCTTCAATGGAACAAATCCTTCAAATGGTGTCAGGATCTGAGCTGTTTTCTTTACTCGATGGTTTCTCTGGCTACAATCAAGTATTAGTAGCCAAAGAAGATCGTCTTAAGACTACTTTCTGAACTAAGTGGGGAACTTTCGCCTACAGAAGGATGCCATTTGGTCTAATAAACGCGGGAGCCACATTCCAAAGAGCAATGGATATCGCCTTTCGAGGATTGGGTGGGCGATGTGTTGTGGTATACTTAGATGATGTGACAATCTTTTCAAAGAAAAGGGAAGATCATGTTGTTCATTTAAAGCATATTTTTTATCGCTGTCGGAAATATGGTATTTCCTTGAATCCCAAGAAGAGTGTATTTGTTGTTCCCGAAAGTAAGCTCTTGGGTCATATCATCTCTAAAGGGGGAGTGTCAATAGATCAAGAAAGAGTCCAAGCTATTAATAATATTCCAATGCCTTACAACAAGAAATCGATGCAGTCCTTCATGGGCACTATCAATTTTGTCCGCATATTTGTTCTAGATTTCACACAAATTGTTAAACCGTTGCAACAAATGGTTAAACAAAGCATCCAGTTCAAGTGGACAGACTTGGAAAAGGACGCATTTAGAGATATCAAGGCAGCTATAGCTAAGGCTCCTTCCTTAAGAAGCCCAGATTTTGATAAGGATTTCATCTTGTATACCTTTGCTTCGGATGACTCCCTCGCAGCTGTACTCACGCAAAAGGTGGAGCTGGGGGACGAATACCCAATTTTGTTTATGAGCACTGGTCTGCAAGGGGCTGAGCTGAACTATCCCGTGGTTGACAAGCATGCATATGCGGTCTTCAAAGTAGTCAAACAGTTCAGGCCATATATTCTTAAGAACGGAACTAAATTCATAGTTCCCCACCCGGCTGTTAGATGCCTTTTCGTTCAAAAGGAACTAGGAGAAAGGAGGGGGAACTGGGTTACAGCTCTGCAAGAATATGATTTAGAATTTAAACCAGCCACGATCATCAAAGGGAAAGGCCTGTGCAAATTACTGGCAGGAAACTCAGCTGATGAAGAGCAACATTGGAAGAATGAAGCTGAGCTAAACTCGGTTGAAGTATGTCCTATCTTCTCAGCTCCCCAGTCATGGTATAGAGATCTGGTGCACTATTTACAGCAAGGATACCTACCTGAGCACTGGAACTCTAAACAAAGGAGGGCACTCCGCTTGAAATCAGCACCTTATCAAATCATTGATGGGATACTTTTCAGGAAGAATTATGATGGAGTTTTCCTTAGATGTCTAGAAAAGGAAGATGCAAGTAAAGTGGTTAAAGAATTGCACGATGGCCCCGCAGGTGGACATTATTCAGGAGAGACAACAGTACAAAAGATACTGAGGGCCGGATATTATTGGCCCACTCTGTTACGAGATGCCCACACATATGCACGAAACTGTGATGTATGCCAAAGAAGTGCTGGGAAGTTACCTAAGGCAGCAGGACCATTGCATCCGGTTATCATCTCTGAGCCTTTTGAGCAGTGGGGTATAGATGCTATCGGAGAAATAAATCCAAATTCTTCTTTACAACATCGATACATCCTGACGGCCACCGACTACTTCACTAGATGGACGGAAGCCATCCCGTTGCGCAGGATCAATGAAGACGCAGTCATCAGCTTCTTGAAAGAGAACATCATAACCAGGTTTGGGGTTCCAATTTCCCTTGTTTTTGATAATGCTACTTATTTTTCGTCTTGCAAGATAAATGAATTTGTTTATGAATGGGGAATTAAGTTGCATTATTCAACCAATTATTATCCTCAAGGGAATGGATTAGCTGAATCCTCAAACAAGAATCTGATTCGGATTCTTAAGAAGATTGTGATAGAAAACCAGAGAAGTTGGCATGTAGCTCTCCCAAACGCCTTATGGGCAGATAGGGTGACGCCAAAGAATGCATTAGGAGTTTCCCCTTTCACTCTTGTCTATGGCAAGGAAGCCATCCTTCCCCCAAACATCTTGCTCCCATCCTTACAGTTATCCCAAGCCTCTCGGGGTTCTGGTAGCCAAGCCTTACAATCCAGGATCAATACCCTGCTTCAACTTGAAGAAGCCCGACAGAAAGCTAAAGACCGATTCCATCAACACGAAGACATAGTTAAGAGATGGTTCGATAAGAGGAAGTCTGGTAAAAGAAGTTTTGAAGTTGGGGACTTAGTCCTGAAATGGGACCATAATCATGAAGGCAAAGGAATGCATACAAAATTCCAACATTTATGGGTAGGCCCGTACCAAATTTCGGCAAAATTAGGCCCATCTACTTATAAATTGACAAATCTCGAGGGAGAAGAAGTAACCCTTCCTCTCAATGGCCTCGCCCTGAAGCAATATTTTGCATAGTCTCGCTGAGACTTTCTGTACATAAATAAAATGTTTCTTTTTATTGTTGCTTTAGCCTTTTGTTTGCTTTATTTTCGGCCATTTTCGTTTCTTTTCTTGTCATTTGAACCTCTGCAACAAGTTTGTCTTCTGAAAGCCCTTTTGGTTGAGTTCCTCATCAAAGATAGGTCTCTTAAAGAAATCTCATAACCCATGAGTCCGGAACTATGTTCGAATAAAGTCTATCTGTGTATTATGCTCCCGCTGAAATTTTCAGAAGAAAGGAAGCCTACTCTGCTAGTCACACTAATCCTGTTTAAATAGCGGAGACCTATGACCATCTTCATCACTATCTTTGGGCTCCACCCACTCTCACACTTAAAGGCATCTCAAGAAGGTTATTAAAGTTGGACCCATGGAAAGTAGCACATCTCGAGGACATAAGGTATTGAAATGACTCCATGCTGCAAATATAACAGCCAAAATGGCTTATATTCAAGGGTCTGTTTTCCAGAGATTCTCGCCTCAATTAAAGCATGGCTGAGACAAAAGCAAAAGACATGTAAAATCAATAAGGTTGTCCAAAAGGCTCAGCCCAAAATGGGCTCCTCTCCGTCCGTGAGGCTTGATCAAATCAATAAAATCTCTAACTCACACAAAAGGACGTTATGGATTGAGGAGCCTAAATCAAAGATCATGTCCAAAGAAAATATCTCTGGAAGGCTCAAACAGCTAAGCTGTCCAAAGTACAAACATCCAAAAGGGTGCAAGCGGCATGGGAATGAGGAACAAGAGCAATAATGTCCATGAGAAAGTGTTGCAAATCCTGTGGAGTCCGACAGCAGTAACCATCTGAAAGATGACCCTTCTAAATGAATCTCATATGTTGGCCCTTTGAGAGTTTTAAAGATGTCTCTGTCAAAGCTCCCCTGTCCCCAATGGCTAGCAGGTAAAGTGCCTTCTTCCCTCACTGAAATTTAAATGCTCAGATGAATATTGCACATAAGATGGATGTCTTTGATAAGGTGTCGGACCATGGAGAGGAATTTTTCAGAGATCTGTGTTCGCCAGTGACTCGCCAATTGTTATTGCAACAACATCCCCCCCCCCAAATTTTGTACATATTGGGGCCCCTCCTTTTATTTTTTAGAAAGGCTGCCTTAAGAGGCCATTTCCATCTTTTAACTTGGTTTTTCATCAGAAAATCATGCCATGAACCTTCCCAAGTTTCCTTCCGAAGGACAGAATTCGTGGAAGCTTCCCGAAGATGCGGAGCTTTTCAGACTTATCCCCCGCAGTTGCAGAAGTTTTCGAGTTTAAAACTTAGAAATTATCATTGAAAAGTTGTGGAAACTATTGGCGAATTCCTTCCGAAAAGGTGAAGGAATTTGAGAAAGCCCCGCAGTTGCGGAAGGATTCGAGTTTCCCTCCCGAAACGACGGAAACCATTTGTATAAAGCTTCTCGGAAAAGGACTTAGAAACTTTTTGAAGTTTTCGAAACGATTTTAAGAGAGCGCCCCGGAGTTGCGAAAGTATTTGGGTTTTCCTCCCGAAACACACGGAACCGTCCGGGTTTCCCTCCTGAAACGGCGGGGGCCATTTGCATAAGCCTCTCGAACAAACTTAGAAATTTTATCCCGAAGCGGCGGAATCATTCGAGTTATCTTCCCACAGTTGCGGAACCTTTCGGGTTATTCTCCCGAAACGGCGGGAGCGATTCGCAAATCTTCCCCGGATGACTTAGTCTTTTAAAAAAAAATCTTAAGTCTTGTTCTTCAAGTTGCGGAAGCCTTTCGCCAGAACCTTCCGAGACGCCGGAAACTTTTAGGTTTCCCTTCCGCGACCGCGGAGGCCTTTTGCGGAAAACTTCACGTTATTTTCCCCGAAAATCAGTCGGAGGACTTAGTCTCTTTAAAAAAATCATAAGTTTTTCTCTCGAAGTTTCGGAAGCATTCACAGAAGCCTTCCGAAACTGCGGAAGCTATTTGCTAAAGCCTTCCGCAATTGCGGAAGCTATTTGCTAAAGCCTTCCGCAATTGCGGAAGCTATTTGCGAAAGCCTTCCGCAATTACGGAAGCTTTCACGTTATCATCCCGAAAACCCGACACAGACTTAGACGTTCACGTTCGTTTTGCGGAAGCCGTTCGCCAATTCCTTCCGAAACGGCGGGAACCTTCGCGGAAGCGATCGGTCATCCTCGTTAAAATTGCGAAAAGATTCATCAATCCCTCCCGAAACGTCGGAGGAGTTCAGCATAACCTTCCGCAACGGTGGGTAAAATTCATGAGTCCATCCCACGGGTGGCGGTCGTGCACGCATATCGAGATTATTTGAAAAGACCGCGGCGTACACAATTTAAAGCTTGTTTTAAATGCGCCACCCACCATATTGAATGTCGCACGTACCTAAAACGTTTAAATAAACGATTGTGGTTTGGGTTGGCCATTGTTATTGTTTCAATTAGCAAACACCGTTGGACGCCTCGCCAAACTACTCCAGCTCAGCTCGCTCATCCATGTCCGTGTCCACCTCATTTAGCCACCTTCGCGTTGCCAGGTAGGATTTCTAACTGTTGATTTTGTCTCATCTACATGTCAGATTGTCTTTGCATTTTTATTTTCGTCTAAGACGTGGCCAATAGGCGCTAGTCGCATATATCATTTTGTTCATTTTGTTTAAGTTGCCGAGGCCCCATGTGTTTCCCGTTCTACCCCAACCGAAAACCAAAACTATAGCCACCCGAGCTTTTTTTTTAGCCATATTCCCGGCGTCGTCACCCCTGTTCAAGTTTCCAAGCCTACCGTAGAACGCCTCGTCAAGTGCCACAAATAACCATGACGGTCGAAGCCCTCGCTTGTTCATAAATATGAAAGCGGCCCCGTATTCCCCTGTTCATAAGTGGTGAAAGCGGCCCCTCATTTCGTCATAGGGTTGTTTCACCCCAAACTCACCCGCCACTAACCATTAAAAAACACAATGACGAAGGATATCATCCCTCCTAGAGCTAGACCGAGAGAAGGTTGTTTCCGCAACATACTTGTCCTTTCGGGAGCATTCCAAACCCGTCCCTTTAAAAGAATCAAGTCTCTGCAACTAAATCTCTCGTTTGGAATAGTGTATTTTGCTTCCCAACATGCAGCTTCACAATTTATTTATATACCTCATTAACATGTTAAATTGGTGCTGCTCTTTATTAAAATCTCACAGCATGTTGCACATTGTTTATAATGACTTGTATTTGGTTGCCAGCAGAGATAAGTCAAAATGCCAAAAGGTGGTAGGAAGAAGGCTAAAATGACGGAACTACATCCAGCACCACTTAGAACTGAGACTACATTTCAAGATACTAGGTGCACCATCGGTATTCCTCCAAAAATACGCTGGGGTGACATCTACAGGATGATCCGAGACCAAAATATCCCAGATATGTTGCTAGAAGAGGAGCAGATTTATCTCAATATCAGAACTTCATGCATAGCTAGGGCTTCTACCCGCCCTGAACTGTTCCCATGTTCTGAAGTAATCGGATGGATACTCCAACATACTAATGCGGAGACAAGAGTAATAAATGACAGCGGGAAAATAGCCATCACCTCATTCCACCCCGCATATCTTGCCACAGCCTATAAATTTCCCCACCCCCAGCAAGCTCTGACTGATGAATGGCTGGGCCAGATGAACAACATTGAAATGGCCAAAAAATTACTAGTCGCAGGCAAGCATTTGAGAAAGAAAGGTAATGACGAATATGACGTCCAGAATCTGAGACCTCCTTTTAGGTTGATCGCCTTGATGTTGTGCAGAATCTTCGGCATGCCCGATGGCACCGTGTACAAGATTCAGTGGGTCCCCATCATCCACTTCATGGCATTTAAAGGAACTGTGTTTGACTGGGCCACTCTCCTGTCAGACAGTTTGGCCTCAATGGTAGTTGTTGCAAGAGAAGGACTGGCCTTAAAGAAGGCAGAATTCTACATGTCCTCATATCTTATTGATTGTGTTTTGGCCAAGTTATATTTTCCCAACTTAGGCTGCACATGGGATAAGGCCAACACCCCGGTTTATATCGCTTTCAGGATGTTGTGGGCTCAGAATTACAAACCCAGCTATAAGCTCATCTGTGAGGGGTTCATCATGCCCCTATATGAACAGATATTCAAGGAAGAGCCCAACTACCTGTCAGAGAATGCCATGGAAGTCCTTGAAAATTATGGAGATTTTTATTTTTCAGAGCAAGGCACCTATCTCAGAATGTTTGGAGGGACTAAAGCTCCATATATTTTGCCAAGATATGCTACAGATTATGTGGTCCTTAAGGAGGCGGTGAGACAAATTTTCCTGGATGGAATTGGAGCAGTGCTCAACAAACAGCATAAGGCTTCTTTCCCACCTTTGCCCTTCAGCGTAGGAGCATACAAATTCTCAGGGGTTGCCTTAGTCGAGGAGTTTGTTCAGGACCTGAAAGCCTTCCACTTCGGCGAGGTGATGATCTTCCATAGGAATGACAGGAAGGGAAAAGTGGCCGAGCATTGTAAGGAAATTTATGCTCATTTTGAGTACGCTCACTATCATGATGCCGAGGAAGAAGTATTCAGAGGCATCAGCAACATGGCTGAGCTGCGAACCTTTCGCCAAGGCAGTGGAGCAAGTTATAGCTCTTCCAGGACCCAGAAAACTAGCCAGCAGAAGGAGAAAGAAGCTGATGATGCCCGAGCCCAAGAAGAACAAAGGTTGAGAGAGGAAGCAAGGTTACTGCAAGAGGTTGAAGTTGCCAGATTGCAGCAAGAAGCAGAAAGTGAGAGGCTGAGGAAGCCCAGCAGCGGAAAGAGACTGAAGATGAAAGACAGAGGAAAGAAAATGAAGATCAACTGCAAGTTGAAGGAGAAGAGAGAAGGCAGGAAGCTGAGGTAGGGCGAGAAGTGGAAGAAGAGCTTAAAGCAGGTGAAGATGCCCAAGCAGGTGGATCTGGTGCCCAGTATATGGAGATAGACGCGCCCCAAGCAAGTGTCTCTGGCACTCAAAATATGGAGGCGAATGCAGCACAGGCAGGTGGCTCTGGTACCCAAAATGTGGGAACAGATCCAGCTCAGGTAGCCCAAACCCCACCAGCGGAAGTAGAATTAGACATTATAGATCTCCCAATCGTCCCGTACACTCCATCAGAAGAACATACCGTGTCCAGATGGGATGAGTTTGTCTATGATAAGAAGAGAAAGGCAATGGTCCTTAAATCGGAAGAGAGGATCAAAAGACTCTTCCAGGAGGATATCATTACCCACCGGGAGATCACTGTAATGCGGAATACAAATAAGGATCCCTTAGCTATGGCATCTGCCGCTGTAGAGACAGCAAAAGCATCACTGGACAATGTAGGTGATATAGTTAGAGAAAATGAATCGACAAAGAGGAGAGCTCGTTTGCTACAACATACTGTGGCTAATGAGCAAGCCTACAGGGATATCGTGGTGAACAGGTATAATCGCCTGTCTGCTGAGCATAAAGAGCTATCAAACAAGTATAACCAGCTAGAGGAAGAAAAGGAACATCTATCAGTCCTGGTGATGATTGTGGAGCATAAAAGAATGATGCAGGAACCAGAGTGTCCCAGCTAGAAGCAGACAAGCTGGCATTAACTGAGCAATTAGAGCAGGCTGAGGGAAGAATGATAGACATGTCTCCCTTCCATGAGCTGTCCTGCAGCATCCTGAAGCAAATGCATGACACATAGGAGCTAATTACTGATGAAGTTTGCAAGCTCAAGGCCATGGTGGTCAGATTAAAAGAAGTTAATGCAGAGGCCTATAGGCTTAAAGCTAAGCATACTCGGGTTAAGGCAAATATCCTGAGCCAGATAGAATGGAGAGAAGGAAAGGTGGATTTCCCCACGCATCTCCCATTCAAATCTGTAGAAGGTTTTAATGAAGACATAGCCCTTTTGGAATTCTGCAGAAACTGTGGCAGTAAGCTAATGGCCAGCGTGCGAGGGACAATGGATAGGATTAACAGTCTGTATCAAAGAATCCAGGGAGTTCATGACAAGTGCAAATTGAGTTTTTCGCAGTCCCTTGATGATTTCCCGGGCAAGGAACAACGTTTGTCTGAGCTGAAGGAAGAGCTGGGCATCCAAAATGAATATGTGAAGAAGATTGATGTCCTAGCCATTGATGACCTCCAACATTATATCGGAATGTCATCAATCCACAGCCATTTGCTTAAAGAAGTACATCAAGCTGCAGTAACAGAAATTCAAGGCATTGGAGCAGAACTTAGGAAAAATGTAACTTCTCAGAAAATCTTGCTCCCTGCTTCCGCAAATGTAGTCATAAGGGACACTAGTGTATGGTATAGCTACATTGCAGAAGAGGAGAAGAAGGCAGAAGTAGCAGCTGTGACAGCAAACCCAGACTCTTCTCTCCCAGCAGCAACAGCTGTGGCAGCTAGCTCGATTTCCTCTTTCCCAGCAGTAACAGAAATTCCAGCTGGCTCGATTCCTTCTTCCCAAGCAGCAGCAGTAGCAACAGTTGGATCGAGTGCCTCTCTTCCAACCGAAGCGCATGCCCAGGAGTGGAAGCGCTGATTCTAGAGAATAAATTCTATTTTTTGTATTATGGCTGTCATATGGATAAAACATAGAGTTAGAGGACAGTTGTCCTTTTCCTTTTAAATAATTTTCTGTAAAAGGGGAGGTCACATTTTTGTCTGTTATTTGGGGAAAAATCCTGTAGGTGACAAGTGTAAAAGGCCAGGTGGCAGCCCAAAGGGCATTTTGTAACATTATAAATAGAAGTTAGGAAGGAATGTACAGGACTTTTGGCAGGGAATTATTTTCAGATTTGTACGAGCTATCTTGTATATGTTCTAAGAAAATAAAATCTTCTAATAAAAGCTGGAGAGGACGCCCTTTTGCATTGAGATGAAGATTGGATGCACTGTGGATTATTCCTGTGTCTGCTATTCTTTGTTGTGAGATCTTTATGACTGTCTTGAATTATTTCATTTGTATTAAATGATCTTGCTTCTCTCTTTGCAAATGAATTCTCTCTTTCATGAGTAATGAAATGTGCTATGTTTAATTAGAAGCTATATTCTGATATCTTTCATCTTTGCTGTAGCTTTCTCTTTCAGATTTAATGGCTATCTGTTCTTTCTTTAAGATAACTCCTACAGCTCATTGCTCATGCTTTAAATTTGCTCCTTGTAGGGATAGTTAGATTTATTTCAGTCTTAAACTTAGATCTATTTTCCAGTCTTGCATTTAGAATTAAATTTAGACTAGGCACTTGCATATCATTATAAAACATAAAATTCAAAAGAACAGTGGATCGGGCCATAACCGGTATAATTGGAATAAAACTCCAAACCCACGGTTGCCGGAACCTCTAACCGGACGGATTCCCTATACCAAACGGTAGATAATCTAATTGGGATAATCTATCGGGGAGAATCCCTTTCTGATTGATGCTACGATATCTGAGGCATCAACAAGTCTTCTTAGAGAAATCATCAATGAAAGAGACATAGTATACATACCCACTCAGAGAACTGGATGACATCGGACCGCATACATCGGAGTGGATAATTTCCAAGATTCCTTTAGCTTTGCTTTCACTACTTGGAAATGCCTTCTTAATGTTCTTTCCTTTTGCACATCCTTTGCAAACACCTTCATGCTTTAACTTGATTTTAGGAAGACCTTCTACAGCTTTACTTGCAATTGGTAGTGATATATAGTGCACATGTGCAAGCCTTCTATGCCAAAGTTCACTTGGCTCGATGGATTCATGTACCATAGCATGTTCAGCTTGTCCCTTCAATTTGTACAATCCTCCCTCTTGCTCTCCAATCACTACTGCATCATCTATAGTTTTACCTTTTGGCCACATTAGGACTTGACCATCTACAAATGCAACCCTCATGCCTTTTGCATCCAATGCAGATATGGAAAGTAGGTTCTTCTTGAGCCCATGTACATATAGAACATCTTTCATCTTCAAAGACTTCCCAGAGTCTAGGTTGTAGGAGGCTTCACCACTTCCTTTGATAGGATATTGATAGTCATCCCCAAGTTTCACTTTATGGGGTGACTCATGTTCAGATAGATTTGCAAAAGATTCTTTAAACCCAAACATGTGTTTGGAAGCCCCACTATCAATAAGCCAATCATTACATCCATGAGAGATAGTACATGTGAGAGCAGAGATTAGAACATATTCATCTTCACTTGATGAAGTATCACTTTCTGCCCCAGCCTTCTTCTTGGGAGGTTCATCATCCTCAGCAGCATGAGCATGAAACCTCTTCTTGTTGTACCTCTTCTTCTTATTGAATTTGTTGTTGTTAGCTTTCTTCTTCTTGGGACAATTTGAAGCAAAGTGTCCTACTTCATTGCAATAAAAATATCGAACATGAGATAGATCTTTCTTCTTGTGATGAGAGTGAGAATGATTCTTGTTATGAGATCTCTCCCTCTTAAACTTGCTTCCCTTGGTGTGTGCTGTGAGAGCTTGATCTTCATTCCCCATCTTTTCTTCTCGGGCCATAATCCTTGCTTCTTCTTGTGAGCATTCCTCCCATAGTCTACTGAATGAGATCAACTTCCTTCTTGCACAGATTCCTTGGATGAAGGAGTCCCATGACCTAGGTAGTCCATTCAATGTGGTCATGACAACTTCACCATTGTCCACTACTTCATCCACAGCTTCAAGTTGTTCCTTGATCTGAGAGACCTTAGAGAAATAAGATTGAATGGTCTCTCCATTCTGAAGCTTTACCCCTTTCAATTAGTTCCATAGAGTCATCTTCCGATTTATGTTCTTCCCTTCAAATAGCTTGGTCGGGGAATCAAACATCTCCTTGGGTGTCTTTAGAGATGACACATGTGGTATGAGATGGTCTTTGATAGAATCAACAATGATCCTCTTTGCTTTGACCAAGTTCTTCTTATGTAAGGCCTTAGCCTCTTCTTCCTCTGGGATAGGGACCTCAGAACTTATGTAGGTGTCCAATTCATTTTCTTCCAGGATTAACCCAATCCTATACTTCCATGCTCGAAAGTTATCAACCCCTTCAAGCTTATCCTCAATCTTGGTGTGGTGAGACATCTTAAAGAGTACTTCAAATGGAAATAGAAAATATTTAGGTCTTACCACTTGATTTGCAGAAATCTGGATCTGGTGCTGGATTAGGGTTTGTTAGAGAAACCCTAAAAATTCAAAATGTGAATTTCAACTTTCTGAAAGGATAGAAAGATGCGCCTTGATGAGCTGATCAGCCTGGTATATTTAGAATTTGAAATCTGCAAAGTTTCTCCCTTCAAAAATTCCTTTTAGTCTTCTCGGATTCACTAGGGAGGACCCTGAATTAGGGTTTGAGTTTCCCGTAGCTTCACCCAACCAAAAATCTCGATCCAAAGCTCTAAACTTCGATTTTTCCAAGGAGCTTCTAGCTATGTCCTCATATTTCAGAAATTCCTATTTTTGTGGAAACCCTAATTTCTAGGGCCAAATATGAAAGTGCCCAGAATTGAATTCTGATTGGATAGAAAGATTCTCCTTGATGAGTAGAGTCAATCTACCTTGTTGCTTTTCCAAAATCTGTGGAGAGAAACCCAATAAATAAGAAACCCTAGTTTCCGCCACTGTACAATGTCTTCTTCTCAAGTTAGCTCTAATACCATGTTAATTTTTGAGCATTAATTCAACATACTCTAGGATCTTTATTGAGAGAATAACATGTACAACATATCAAGTATAACAATGCATATCAATCACACCAAGCAATCACATGAGACAATAGACACACAGAGTTTCACTAGGGAAAACCATAAAGGTGAAAAACCCCACAACTTCCTCAGAGATAGAAAGAGCAATGATACAACCAAAGTACAAGAGATAGTCTTCTACTAGCAGCTACTCCTCCTCCTCAACTAGTGCGCCACTTTCCGAGTGATGTAGGAGTGAATAATGAGATGAACAAATAGAGATCTCCCGCTCTCTATTTATACTTGTTCTGACTTGCCTAATACACTAGCAGGGCCGACTTCTCTAGAAGAGTCTAATAACCCATGGTTACATTAATCCGAGCCGAACCCACACTTGGTGGTCTAATAACCCATCACAGCAAGTTACGACACTTGTGACACTTGTCAATACAAATGACGACACTTCTGTATAGAGAATAATAACATCTCTATAAGAGTACAATATACATGGGTGAAATACATTCTGAAGTTACATATACATCAACAGGAATCAAAGGTATAATTCTTAACATCATCTTTTTGGGTGGTCCAACTAACATTAAACTTCAAACATAACACACCATGCAATATCTTCTTATTCATCGGCATTAGTTTGATAAGTTGACCATCTTTATTGTGAAAATATTTTCCTCATTCAACTAATTTCAGTCAATGCTCATTTACACAAACCAAATAGTCTTTAAACCTTTCAAAAGAGAGAGGTTGTAGATATTTCAACTCTTTATCAATTTGCATAACCTAACTTTCATTGGTCTGGTCTAAGAGAGTATTCATAATCTTATTCCAAACAAATTTTGGGTAGTTAATCCCACTAATATGAAAGCAAATCTCCCTAAAGATGTAGGTTGTTATGAATCCTACACCCTTATCCTTCTTCTCAATGTTGACAAACTTATAATGGTCATCCTTCAGATTTGAAACTATAGTCTTGATAAAATATCACAATGATTCACTCTTTAATAGGGTTTCCATATCTTGTACCCAAATTCCATAATTGTGGCCATTCAAAACCACAAGCTTTGGCTTGGAACTCATAATGACAATCTAATAATCTAAGCATGGATTTAGTCAATAATTCAAAACCAGGATTCAGTCTACTAGATAGATCCAACTCATTAGGAGTTCCAACACTCTCCATAAGGCTTGTACAGAACATGCTGGATCTCAAACCATTGGTTATGGTATCATGTTGAAGAATCAATGGATTATGTAGATCATAAAGTTAGTATTCGAAGATAGATGTGGTGTCTAAAGACACCATTGCAACACTTAAGCACAACCGAGCATAACTCAACATACAAAGAACTATAAGAAACCAAAATATTTCCATACACAACACAATATCATTACAGTACGTTACATTCCACACTTAGATCAAACCATATGACCATATTATATAGCACCAAGATGTAACCAACTCCCTTGAAGTAAGGAATTTGACGTACACATGGATTGGTTACAACACATAATGGCCTCTTTAATTATTTTCCCTATTCTATGTCCCAATTGATTCTTCTATTCTAACTGCTCAACGAATTGAAAGATTAGTTGGTCTCCTAGTCGAATCCTTAGTTGACCTCCTAGTTGATCTCTCAATTGACTCTTTTAGTCGATTATCAATTGTTGACTAACTGTCTCTAGGAGATCCATAGGTGTGATGAACTAGTCAGGTCTGTTGTTCCAAAAAATAGGATGCTACTTGATCCTTTTTCTCAATTAAATCACATGGTTTCCCATATTTTAATCTTCTGCATTCTCCTTGGAACTAAGTCACCTTCAAGTCCAAATTTTGACTATCAATGCAAGCCTATTCCATGCATTCTACAAACTTTATTGTGGTGAGTTGATATTGCCGATAATGTGTCAAAGAGGAGAAGTCCCTTGCTTCCATTGACATTTCTCATCTTTCCATTGGCATGATGTTGCCTAAATTCCTCTTCAAAGTGTTGAATATTGCATAAGGGGAGTGTTGCATAATTGTTGCTTAAAAAAAAAAGCCCATTAGAGGATACAAAGTACCCTCCCATGGATAAGGAATGGATACCACCTATGCAACCCACTCCTCAAATGATACTAGCTAGTTTATCACCATTTCATTGGCTTAACAAAGAATTGATTTTCTCCCCTCCAATGTGTTAAATTTAAATCATTTAGATTCATATTTTGAATGGTTTATCACTTAGTATGCATGCATGAGGGTTTGCATTATTAGATTTACTTTATTTGTCACTCATATTATGTTGAGGGATTTAAATACCCTAATGACTTTTTGGGAGCAATCACTACATATAGAATACTGTAAAAGATAACACTCAACAATCATTCATGAAATAAGTTTATGACATTTGCAAGCAAACTTATTTATTAAACAAAAGATACAAGTACAAGAAAGTAACCAACCTGGAATCCAACATTTGATGAAGATCTCCTCACTGGCAGTTTTAACCTTCCTTGTTATCTTCAAGATTCTACCTGAAACACACAAAAAAAGGACAAGTAGTTATTGTTGCAAAAGATATTTAATAAACTTACTGCAAATTACAAGAAAATAAAATTTGTATATGAAGCCTTGAAATTGGACGAGAAAGAGTGTTCTTTTATATTAATAAACAACAGAAATACAAATAGGAATGTTTCACCTAATTTCTAAAGCAAGCACCATTCTGAAATTAGCTTTCTGGGGTCCTCCAGCCAAATTCCTTCATTCACCCACTCCTAACTCACTTGTGAAAGATATGCCCAAAGAATATCCATAATTATTGGCACGATAAGGGCTTCCAATAGAGGCTGAGAAACAGTGTCTCGGATAAGGGAATGGAATTTGCAGACAAAGGAATAAGGGTTTCAATCTCAGCTTAATTTCAGCAGCATAAGGGTACTCTCTTTGATCTTTTTCCTCCTCTTTTGATTCTTTTCTATGGCAAGGGAAAAATTAGGTAATTTATCATGAGGTTATTTACGGGGATGGAAAGTTAACGGAAAAACCGTGAGTTTCCAGAAAAATCACTTCATTTTAACTTTTATATTTTTTTACCCTTAAACAGGTTGGTACAAGACCTGGACACTGAAAGGTCGCATGCACGTGGGTTGTCCATGAAAAGGTCGCCTACCTCTAACCAAACTTGGTTTTTTAAAATGTTTTCCAAGACAAGCTACTATTAAGGGACTAGGGATGTGTGCAAACAGGGAAAAGGATCAGATCAACCATCTTAGTGCCTATGGGAACAGTGTGGAAAAAGGCACTATAACAGATGCCTCCTAATGTACGAGGTTAGAGGAGCAAATGATGGTCGAAATACATTATAATGCATAACAGAAATGAGTGAAGAAGAAACTCAAGTGGATACCCCCATAAAAATAGCCATAGGCGGCACTTGCAATGAATCAAGTAAGAACTCTCTTTCTGAGGCGGGCATACCCATGCTCAGAAGAAACAAAAGCATGACCACAAGTCAAGTACAAAGTAGATCTCTGAAGTATATATTGAAGAGTGACCATGGCCATGTGGATACAAAGTGGATCAATGTCTCAAAATTAAATGAAGATATATGTATGTATACAGAGCTGAACAGACCAATCTTCAGCAGAATCAATGCCAAATATGAGTAATGGCAATCTAACTCAACCTAAGTCATAACAAAACTTAAATGGTACTATAAAATGAACTCGGGGTCTTCCAACCAACTACCAAAGGTACAAGTCAAAACTACATGAATAAATTTCTCGAAGTCGAACATAGTAAGACATCGTTTGAAAATGAATGAAAACGTAAGCTTACCATTAACAAACATAAGCTAGTTCACCAATAATGAAAATGGATGGCAAGGTACCTAATACAGTCTAATAAGTGCGAATAGATGAGTTGACGTCGAACACTATTATACTCTAATGATCATGAGACATTAATGTGTTCTCACTGTCAATAGCGAGGAAACTTGCCACTGATGACTTCAAGTTCCAAGGTACTAAAAGAACTCTAGATCACAATCCCAAAATAAAGGTCTTGGATTCGATGAGATGTGACCTGTCGGAAGGAGGGCATTAAGGAATCCAACACGAGGGTGTAGTAGAAGGCCAAAGATTTGGTGAAATCACTGATGATTATGCAAATTAATTGACACGGGAAGGCCGACATAAAAAGTCATGAAAGTTCTACAGAATGTCCGACACAGGTGAACGACTTCCTTTGAATAAAAACACGACACAAAAATTATTAAGGCAACATAGACTTAGAAAGGAACATGACATACGTCATCAATGTATGAGACATCGAAGACAATCTCCATAGTGACCGAAATATTAACTGATCGGGGGAGTAAATGCATATGCGAGTTCAGCTTCCTAGGCCATACTATAACCCAATTGCATAGGTAAGACTCTAAACAATGTGTTTTGTTTAAAGGTGACATAACTTGTTACCAAATAAAAATAATGAACATGACTCTTTCCCATCTGTCTTTTTGGAATATTTGATTTTTTTGTCTTTTTCATATTATAAAAGCCTAAAAAGGAATAAAAGAATACTATGGTACATAAGACGAAAACGAATACCAAGACAAGCTAACTAGTTCCATAAGGTATAGAACATGAACCAGATAATAACAAAGTTTCAACTTATAATTTTCAAGTTTTAAAGAGTTCTAAAATGTGGAAAAGCACTCTATAAACACTATCCCGTAGATTTTTCCTAAGCCCGGGTTAGCCAATGCTCAGCGGTGTTTTCATATTTAGAGAGTTTGTAAACTTAAAGAATCCTCCGCAAGGTTTCTTTTTAGTAAAATTAGTCTCCCTTTCCCAAAAAAGAATAAAATCATATAAGGAGAGAACTCTTCTGACCATATAGACCAGAGTATTCCTTTTTCGTAAATGATCCAAACGGTCTGGAAAATGGTTAAACTTATATCGTCTAGATGAAATTTCATACCATTTAATGAGTGTGAAAAGGACAAGCATACTCGTGAATCTTTTCAATTTTAAAGAGTCTAAAAGGAGCTTAAAGATGACTCTATAATGGGAGTCCACTATGGGAGATAGCTGGCATAAAGATAAGATGGAAAGTATTAGGATCCAATGCAAAGTCAAGCATTGCTAAAGCGGAATCCCTGGAAAATAACTCAACATGAGCACCAACGAAAATGAGGATCTAAACTAGGATGCTCATGTAACAGGTAGGTTCTAAATACGACATTAGAACTAGGGATAGAAAAGTTATTGTCATAATTTTATGAAAGGACCTAGGGTGTTCCCTATCTAAAGTATAAATGCAAAAATGCATAAACATAAATAAAACTACCCTATATGCCATTTAAACATCATATACCTGCTAGGAGAAAAATTCGTGACCAACAAGATTGCTTTTCCCTACAAGAATAAGTAAAAAATGTGCCAAAACCCTACCAAAAAGCCACCATTAGTTCAAAATTTCAAAAAAAAAACAACTATAGAAGAGTGGGTAAAAATTATAAGTGATAAAATAAATTTAAAAACACAATTTACCATTTCATTTGGAAAAATTGACCATTGGAGAGTTTTATGGTGGAAAATTACCTCGATCTTCAGGAGCTAAATTTGGGAGGTACGAACCATCATTTTCGATTCTGTCAATGCCAAGTAAGAGGTTGCAACCTGCTCTTCCATTTAATAGTATTTTTATTGCATTATTTTTTTAGTTTTTTAATGATTTGGGGAATCCCTAAATGGTTGCAGTGAGGTATGCGAGTTGCAGTGATGTGGGTCGCGTGGACGTGACTATCTAGTGGACAGCTCGCGTACATGTCTGCAAAGTTTGTTTTTTAAAATAAATTATTGAAAAACACAACAATTTTTGCATGATGCCTCTTGAATGGAGAGATAGGGACCATCAAGCAATAGACAATTAAGTCTTGGAGAGTGATGAGGCCTGGGATGCCCTCTGACAATGTGGTTTGCTAAAATTCTTTGAGTGTAACAACATGCATGCTCAAAGAAGATTGCTCGAAATGCTCATAGGCTATTAGAATGAGGATGTTGAGGCATTCATATTGGACGAGCAACCATTAACAATTGAAGTGGATGACATGTACTTCCTCATCGGTTTATCACGTAGGGGTGATGTTCCAAGTTTCAAACCCCAGAGTGTTGGAGGCATATCAACCAAAGAATATATGGATATCTATTGTGTTCCAAATGCACAAAAGAGTGGCCCCCAAATTCTGATACAAGATATTAATAGCCTCAGTTTGAATATCATTCTTCTTACTATAGGGCGGATCCATGGGGGAGCCTCACAACACCTAGCTTCTAAAGTGCAAATGTTTTATGGAGTGCGATGTTTGGAACAAATAATTTTTTATTGGTGCAAATGTTTGTTGGGATGTTTAAAATCCCAATTGACGACCGCAAAACAAGGTAAAACCCGACACTTTGGGTTTGGCAGTGTACTCTACAGCTTATTTTTCAAGAGGGTTCCGGCACTTGGCCCATGAGTGTCAATCGAACCCCACTCTAGGTTGTATCCCGCCATGATTAAATGGACAGGATTGATGTTTCGACTAGGAGGATGGTGAGTAGCGAGACTGTTTTATGATGACTACTTTTCATGGTGCTCACAATAGATGGTGTTATGCTTTTTTTATATAACAAAACATAAAAATCAAATAATCTTTTAAATTTCAAAGATGATTTGATTTTTATGTTTTGTTATATGTGAAAATCAAAAACATATTTTTTTTCTAGATACCCACACATGTATTGTAACCTTACAGACATAGCTCCTACTCGACCGGATGGACTTCCACGCTACTATAGGAGGTTGTGGGAAGGATAGGGTACAGATGCAACAATCGCTCTGGAAAATATTCACCGAAACCTGAGTAGTTTGACCATTGGGGTACCCCTAACCAACATAGGAAACATGCCAGAAGCACTTCAATGACAGGTGGTAGGGGTACTCGGAGAGTGGCTCCAATATTTCCAGAGAGTGGCTACACTACTGATGTATTTCCGTAGGGGACAGGGTCTAGCTGACCCATAGACATAGGCTAGTAGCATACTGCGGAGCTAGTGATGGCCTACTTTTTGGACATATATTGGATCTATATTTTTTATATGTATAAAAATTTTATGTTTTGAAACTTTATGACTTATTTATATACATGATGGCTACTATTTCCTGGCATTATATTATTTACATTATGGATCATTTATATACATGTTATTGTTTATTATTATTATTGTGTACCAAATAAATGCCAATCAAGAATATAATTAGTGTAAGCATCAGTAATCAAGTTTTGATTTCTTGAAATATGATTATATGTGATAAAAATGAAAGATCGTTCAAGTAACTGAACTCTTAAGAACTGGTGTAGCAAATTAGGTTGACGAACTCTATACTTTCCATTTAGCTGGGATACAATTAGTTGTAAGTCGAGTCTTACTTCAAGATATAATATATCATGGGATAAATCATCTAGAAGTAATTCAATGACGTCATTATATTCATCCCTATTATTAGTTACCGGACTAAGACAAACGCCTCCTAATGAGACTAGTTGACCCGAGGGTGAGTAAATCACCCAAGCAGCTGAAGCGATGTGATGAGTATGGCGATTAGTGCCATTAATGAATCCTAGAAAAACTTGATTTGACATTTGAAAACAACAACATATCTATATAATATAAACACCAAAATATAAAATATACAAATGTACATGTATTTACATGAAAAGGTGCATGATCTAAGCATAATGCTTCTTCAAATAGAGCCGATTTCTAGGCTCTGGCAGTTTGTTCCCTTCATAATTTGCTAACTTATAGGCTCCTTTCTTTAAGACATGTGTTACAATATAGGGACCAATCCACATGGGATTAAATTTTCCTACCCCTAAAGGTTCTTTGTTTTGGTCATAAACTAAGACAAGGTCACCTTCAGAAAAGACTCTAAGTCGGGCAAACTTGTCATATTGACTCTTGAACCTTTTTTTATGTGCCTCATTAGCCATGGTTGCATCTTGACATTGTTTGTCTAGATGTTCCAAGTGAATTAATTGTTCCTCCAAAACATGAGTCTTAGATAAGAGTTGTACAACTAAATTCAAAGAAGGGATTTCGCACTCAATTGGAATTACTGCTTCCAACCCATGAACGAGTTGGAAATGCAAAAAACTTGTAGCAGTTTTCACTGCGATTCGATAAGTCCAAAGACCAGGATATAACATTATAAGCCAGTTATATTCACTAGCATTAACAGTGCGTTGAGGAATAATCTTAAGAGTTTTATTCACAACTTCAACTTGACCATTAGCTTGTGGGTAAAACAGAGATGAATGGTCTTGTTTAAAACCCAAAATGGTGGTCGATTATGACATCATATAATTCTGAAAATGACTGCCATAATCAGTGACAATCTCTTCCGGGATACCAAACCATGATATAATTTGATTGAACACGAAATATTATGTAGTTTCCCCATCATCCTTAAATGTAAGCATAGGCTCTGCCCACTTAGTAAAATAGTCGACAACCACTATAATATGTTTATGTCCCCCTGTTGAAGTTGAGTTGCAAATCATAAAATCAACCCCCCACTTGGCGAAGGGGCCTACGACAATAATGAGAAAAGGAGGAGTTGGATGCGCCTGCATCTTCTTGGTAAATATTTGACATGGATGGCAATGTTTAACTGCTTCTATACAATCTTTAAAGATTGAAGGCCAAAAATAACCAGCGCATAAGATATTTTGGGATATAGCTAACCCAAACAAATGACCCCCACATGCTCCACTATGGGCATCATTCAAAACTGATTCTACTTCTTCATAGGTTAAACATCGACGCAAAATGGAATCAACCCCTCTTTGGTACAAAGTGTCACTGATGATGAGTTAATTATTTGCATTATGGCATGAGTGTCTTTGTTGATCCCTTGAAAAAGTAGAAGGACACTTAAAAGTCTGAAGATAGCTCAAAATATATCCATACCAAAGGTCCGATGAAGAAATAAAAAACATATGCTCATCATGGAGTGAGTTTTCTTCAATTTTAGGATTTTCTTCATTTGGAAACTCCAAAATTAATTAAGTGAAAACCAAAGTTTTCTTCAATTTCATAGATTGAAATTCAAGATCAAATTCTTGTAATATAATAATCCATTTATTGTATTTTCCCCCAATTATTCATCATGTTAAAATGAATTGAAATGGATTAACATCTGCAACCAATGTGGTTGTTTGCAATAGATTGTAATTACAAAGTCTTTGGACAGCATAAAAAACTGCCAAGGCCAATTTCTCAACATGAGAATAACAAAGTTCAGGACCTATCAATGAACGACTAAGATAATAGATTACATGCTTTGGAGCTGGTCATCTTCTTGAACTAAGACTATGCCAACAGTTGAATCTGATGCAGCCAAATATAGAAGGAAATCCTTCGTATAATATGGTGTGTTAAGCAAAGGAGCTGTTAATAAAGCTTTCTTAAGAGTTTCGAATGAATTTTGAGCAGCTTCATCCCAAATGAATGGGGCACCTTTCTTAAGCAATCACATGAATCCTTTGGTAATTTTAGCATAGTTTACTATAAATTGTCTAAGAAAATTAACTTTCCCTTGTAGGCTTTGAAGCTAAGGAACAGTACAAGGAGGAGGCATATTTACAATAGCCTCAACTTTCAAAGGATCGACCATGATCCCTTTGTTGGAAACAATGAAACCTAATAAACATCTAGACTCGACGACAACAATACACTTATTAGGATTCAAACGAATCTTATAGTGTATGCACTATTCAAACAAAGGCGCAAATGATCAGGGTGGTCTCGTCTGTTTTGACATCGAGTAGGAAGATCTTCCAAATAAGGATCTACGATGTGTTTGATATCGTGGAAGGAAAAACTCATAACACGTTGGAGAGTAGCTCCGACGTGTTTTCAAACCGAAGCGAATATTCCTATAAGCGAAAGTACCCGAAGGACAAATGAAAGATGAGTTATGTTGGTCCTCAAGTTTAATTTGGATATGATTATGGCCCAAAAATCCATCCATAAAAGAAAATATTTCATTTCCAACACACTCATCAATAATTTGATTGATGAATGGTGTGGATAGTTGCCCGATTGTGAAAATTAGTACAAGCTTTGATAGTACCTTGCTTTTTGTCTCTTGGAACAGGATTGGATACCCATTTCGTCATAGCAATATGATAGATGAAACCAACTTTTAAAAGTTTCTCTACTTCAACTGTAACAACTCTTGCCTTCCTAGGATTAACTAGGCGAAGTTTTTGTCAAATAGGTTTAGCATTGGGGTATGTTCGAATTTCATGTTCCACAATAGATGGGTCGATGCATGGCATCTCCTCATATGACCAAGCAACAATGTCGCTAAATTCTTTAAATAAATTGGTATAAATGCGAACTTCTTCCTCGGAACAATTCACACCAATAAAAATATTTTCCATGACATTAGGGTCTTTGGAAATATTGATAGGTATAGTTTCTAAAATATTTTCCATATTTCCTTCAACATAGATTCCCTACTTAGCTAAAGGATTTATGGGCCTATCATTATTCCCGGGTAGTCTCAAATGGAACTCCTCATTCTCAATTTTTTCCAAGGCTGGAAGAAAGTAAGACCGATGGTGCATATCTTCCCAAGTTTTATCAATCCCTACCATAGCTTCTGAAATAGCCTCATCTGTAGGCAAGACTGCATCTAAACAATCCAAGGAATTAGAAGAATCGATAACCCATGCAGGCTCATAACCAAGGTCCAACTCTTATGAGACTAGAAAAGTTGGGATAAAATCCATAGCAATATTAAGGGTAGGTTGATAAGTAGTCTCTGTTGCGGATAAAGGTACAATTAGTTGACTATGTTGAGAATTTTCTGCTAACTTAGATGAAGTCGACAAGATCCAAGGATCACTTATATCATAAATTAGATGTGAGGGATCTTCGGACATAGGATTGATATCTTGAACACTATTCGAACTAATAAAATTATTAGGAGCAAGAAGGTTTAATGTGCCCATAAGTGATGGATACATTCCTTCACCTAAACTTTCTGTAGATGGATGAGTCTGATCAATCTAAGGAATGTTAGAATTTGAAGGAGTTGAAGTATTATTTTGAGTAAATTTCAATTGATCAATTATGACAATTCTTCCTTTGTGAGGAAATAATAAAACTTGAAATACAGAAGATGGAATAGCTTGCATAGCATATGTACAACTCCTCCCTAACAACAAATTGTTGTCAAGGGGAGCATCTACAACTTCAACTTCTACTGAAATTGTTTTCCATTCTAACTCAATATCAAAATTAAGGAGAATTCCATGAGGTCTAAAAGACCTTTCATTAAACGCATTGAGTAAAGTTGTGGAGGGGACCAATTCTAAGGATCCCAGAGCTCGCCAACAAGAAATAGCCATGACACATGTGGATGCACCTTCGTCGACAACAGTTCATCCAATAGTTTTAGAACCATGGACTATGTCAATCTGAAAGGCAACATGGTAAGGTAATCGAGGTTTAATATCCATCATATCAAGTTCCGCCACTAGATTACTCGTGGTTTCAGTGTTTCCTATAGCAACCAACAATGTATTATGTTGCAATGGGAAACTCTGTAACACTTCCATAGTAGACATCGCACAAGGTATTTGGGCCAAGTATTCAACAATGGAATAGTTGGAAGCTGCCCTAACATTAGGATTTTGTGCAACTCTTTTATAGACATCTTTCAGTATCTTTGGCATGGGGTTTGTAGGTTTCTCTATATGGAGAGGGGCCTACAGCTTAGGATTCTCTTTCTCCTTTAGTGGCGGTTCATGACTATAGTTTTTTGCTCTCGTTTGCAATAAAGTGCTTGAACTCACCATGTGAATGTAGGATTGATTGGATGATAAGGCATTTTGTGTAACTCCATCAGAACTAGAGTTACCATAAGCCATATGCTGTCCCTCGGGAAAATGATATTTCAATACAACAGGTTGATGATTTCCCTCCCCTTTCTTACCCTTATTATTGTTTTTCTTTCCGCCAAGTTTCTGAGGACCTTTTGGATTGTACTACACATTGTGTACAATAGCAATTTGAGAAGGGGAGGTAGTAACTGAAGTTACGCTCGCTGTAGATATTTTAATAGATAAAGCTTTATTTGTTTTGAAAGTGCTTCTACAGTAGGACTATCAATGGAACCAACAATGCCATCAACATGTGGTCCAGGTTTTGGTTTGGCAAGATTAGTATTTGGCTGTAGTCCGCTAGGAATAATGTCATACAAAATCCTAGATTGTGAATAGACCATATCTAATTGATGGGATGTATCCTCATTAGTAACTCATGAAGTAGATACATATTTAGAAATGTAAGGTAAAAGTGATTTTAGAAACCATTCCAATAAAAATTCAGAAGGTATATTAGCTTTTATCATTATCTTCCTTCTTAGACACTCTTTGATATGATCTGAAATATGAGTGGCTTTGTTTTGCCTAAAAGTAGACAGTAGATCTGTACCGACATCATACCGAACCACTACCGAACAAGGAATTGGAAGTGATTGAGAAAAATTGTTGCCAAATCATGGAAACGATGTGTAACATCCCGCTATTTTTTTTTTATTTTTTTTTTAAAACGGCATGAAATATTAATAATTGTAAAATGCTGAAATGATAAATGTTTATTAAGGCAGTAATTAATAATTAAGTCATAAAGCAGAGAAGAAGTCAACTATTGTGTCTTTTTAACTGCTGATGTTTTGTGTTAGTGACACGTCATGAATCCAAACAAATTATTATGACATTGGTTTAATTTTACTTGTATTGACTGAAAATTTCAGAACAATTATAAGTCAGAATTATCCTAGACAAGGTACTGACAATTTTAATTTCTGGGTGCTGAAAAAGGGGTCCCTCGAGGTGCCCCAAGGCTTACTTAGCTTATTCAAGCTAAGGCATTTGTACCCGTCCTCCATGCGCAGATTCACAGGTAAGAGTAGATGCGACAGAACAAGTGTTACAAGACTTTTGAACGTCAAATAATCATCATCTTGGTGAATTCTTAAGTAGGTTTTTGTTGCAGGTATGGATATTTGATTCCATAAGTCTATCGCATGCTAAATTACCCTCAGCTCACTATTATCATTGTACTGCTTAATTACCTTTACATTGTTGGATCTAGAATCGTTCTAAAGATTAATATCATTATCATTTAAGTAGTGCTACCATCATCCATGGTATTTATGTTGAGAAGTTTGGGGATGTTGAACTTGCATTATGAATTGCTATTTATATATATATATCACAATGACTTCGAAAAAGTCTTACCTCTAACAAGTATTCTAGCATTACAAGACTAAATTGCGAAAAATATGAACATTCCCTATGAGACTACACAATACTATAGAGGAGGTTTTATGTGCAATAATAAATGATAAAAGGAATACGTTCCAAGAAGGGATGTGCCACTAAAGTTACGTTTACAAAGTGGAATGTATTATGTCCTCACATTATAACATGATTCTAGGAATATCATTACCATCATCCTAAGATTTCATTTTTCGTTAGTTCCAAAGATGGTAAGAAATGAAACTATGGGAACATACCCCTTTATAATAATTCAAAGGGTGGAGTTATAAAATTGGTGCACACCTATTAACTTATCAATTATAAACCTTTGTTAGGATACATCCGCATATATATATATATATATATATATATATATATTACAGACTTTGGTAGTGGATGTAATATGCGCAAGGTCTATGGTTTTGGCAGGTTGCCATAATGGAGTAATCAATGCATGGCGTACAAGTTGATGGTCATCATAAATGCATGGCCGTGAAGCTAGACTATTGGCTAATGTATTAATACGTAAATGCTACATGGTCGACCAACTTGTGAATGGAAAATTTCTATGCTAAGTTGTAACAGACCTTAAGACTGGAAGTCGGCTGTGTTGGCACTTGTGATAGCTGGAAATTTAATGCAGGATTGAATGCTATGCCAGCCCATGTCCACGTTTCACGCCGGTGATGAATCTCCATCGTTGATCTGCAATGTATTGAGATTGTGATTTTTGTGAACCCTAACGTAACCTCCATGGTGTTGTAATGCTTTCTTGGTCGTCATTTCGATGGTAGAGGGTTGGGGGGAAGGCCGACCGACCGAGAGGTGCCAGGGTTTGGTGTTTTTATCCATCCACAAGCTCGAACCTTAGACCTGCAAATGAAAGTGATAGTTTATGCTTTGGTATCTTGGTGGGGTTTTACAGTATCTTGACGGGTGGGAGTGTCGCAATCCTGTGCAATTCTTGTGAGTGAGTAGAAGTTCGGAGTGCTGGAGGAAGTGTTGGAGCAGACCCTCGATTTGGCATACTGTGGAGGTCTATTGCACTGGTTTCTCTCTTTCAAAAGGTGGACGAGAAGCTTCGTCGTTCGGCTTGGCAACAGAGATCCTCACAAGTGAAGTAACGTCGGTTGTACCTTCGTTTTGCTTTTCTTTGAACATGAATCCATATTTCAAAAATCTCGGTTTAACTATTGTGTTGTGTTGACAGGTTGGTTCTGGCGTTGGAAGAGCTTACATGGAGCTAAGTTTGAGGAGCACTGCGTAACCACCGGTAAGCATCAGCAGTGCCCTACCTCGTTGGTACTTCTGGGTTCAGTTGTAGTCGCCGATTGAGTGTTTGACAGGGTCTTGGTACTTATTTAGCTGGCACGGTTTCTCATCCAGTATGTAACTTATGCAATGTTTAAGGAAAACCATATTGCTAAGGTTCTTAGCTGTCGTAGCTGATACACTCCCATCTAGAAATTGTTACTAGCAGTACCTTGTTGAGGATGATGTTGATGGGGATACACGCTTGTCGTTTTAATGGAATCTTACAGTGTTAAATGTTTAATTGGAATGGAGCGCCTGTTTGACATTTAAATGCCTTTGCGAATAGATTAGGATACTGTGCAATTTCAATTTGTTTTGTGGAAACTATCAAACTTCAAAGTATTTATGTATCGTGTCACCGTCTATCAATTAATAACTGTCTAATTAGGTTTAACGATTCCAATCGTTGCTGGCTTATGTTTATGGAAAGAGTAATAGTCTGAGATTTGAATGGAAATACGATTTGAGTTCTGGTACTGGAAGTAGAATGAGAAATAATAATAGGTTCCTGTTTAGTTAAACCTGGATTTATGAAAATTGGTTTGCATGCGTGAAGAGTTGTTTAGCCGTGAACCTGTGGTGATGGAAATTGTAAAATTTTGGTTCTACTAGTGTTACCCAGTGTCTTGTGATCTTCTTATCAAGGAATGTAGCTAATAATTTTTATAAATGATGTTTCTAGGGTTGTGGGCTATCGTCAAAATGGATACTGAATCGTACTATATGTTAATGATGTTTATTGTTTGTTAAAAGTTTTGGTGTGTTTAAAAGATAGTATGGTTATATACAATGTGAGTTAGGGTTTGATAAGATAGGGTTTTTATGCTATCATGAATAGGTTTGTGTTTAAAATACTGAAATGAATAAATGATGAAAATAATAAGTTTACATATAATAACTCATTGCAAAGAATAGATTTTGCAGATAATACAATTTTAGGACTATGCTATGCTATCTCCTGCAATTTTACTTATAATTTGAAAGACAGGATTTAAAAGAAAAACAATAGTGTTTATCCTCTTATTTAAGAATTAGCTGATTGCGATGCAGCTGTTATACTATACTACAGTACATCCTAGTTTAAACATCTGACAGAATTTATTCCTAAACATTACTGTATTCATCAATTCATTCCATTTGGCATGCAATCTTAATTTGCTTCTCTATACTAGAGTACTATGCAGAGAACAGCATGGGGAAAAATATAGAGATGGTTATTCAATCCAATATGTCGCAAGGCTTTTCATTCAAAATCATACCTAGATCAGAATGTAAAATAATTTCTTTTGCATGACTGAGTTTAATAATTCTATAATGCAGAATCCAGCATCTTTTAATGTAAAAACAAGGTTGACAGATATGGAAGATAGAACCTGAACCAGTAGATAAGAGGACAATCACCCAAGAAGCCTGTTCCACCCAACCTGCTCTTGAAAATAGTCAATATGCCTGTCTTAGGACCCCCGAGCCTGTTCACTAAACCACTAGGAGGAAGAAACTTAGAAGCTTAGGTCCTCAATCTTGCAGTAGCAAGTAGTTTATCCAGTCTTACAGACTCAACAATCAAAGAGACCTGCACTAGAACCTCTGGTTTTCCTTCTTAGAAAATAATTTGCAGACTTACAATTGCACTCTCACATAGCCTCCCTAATTCGAATCTCTCAGTCATCACCTGATGCACATGAGGAATATTTCTGTAGAAAATATTGTAAGAACTGCCTGCTCAATTCGAATTGCCTTATATAGGCTGCCTAGGCCTTTTTAGTGATTAACTGATCATTAAATGAGCTGCCTGCTCACTCCACCACTTGGAGAATAATGCCATAATTTTAAGGGTAGTTGCCCCATAACCAACAACTAGTGGTGGAGTGCAAATGCTGCCATCTGTCCCATGCCTTCTACCAGCTTCCATTCCCCCTAGTGGGTCAGTGAACACTCTTTTAACAACTTTCTTGAGTGTTTGTCTCATATTTTAATTTATTAAATAATAATAATGAGTCATTACAGTTATCTTTGACCAGATTTGGTCATGATTACAAAACTTTGTAACTATAATTTAACATAAAGTATTTTGCAAAATAACATAAATATCCTCAAAATTTGGGTAGGTGACACGATGGTAAGCCGATGATGGTAGTTCAATGAACCATTTAGCTGCCACCCCTGTAAGGGTTCTTTGAAATAACCTTAATCTTATGGAATCATCATTTAGCGAATTTGAAGAGCACCACAAATGGAAATTTGTGTCATGATCTCCTGGATCCTCATCAATTTTTCCTTCAAATTTTGGTATATACAGGGGAAACTTAGTAGGGAAAGGAGGCCAAGCAGTATTATGACACATTGGGTCATTCATGAGTTTTGACAAATATGGCAGATTCAAAGTTGCCAGAAAAGGAAGTATAGGTTGAGTCGCAGATGAATTTACAGGTGGTCCCATATAGGGAAGATTTCCAGTTCTTGTATTCCCAAAAAATTGTGAGGGTATGCCCCCATACATTCCTCGTGAAGGGTATACTCCTTGCAAGGGGTTTGATTGATTTTGGAAGGGGTTGCCCCTAGAAAACGTAGGTTGGGAAAATTTATTTATTTTCCCTTGAATACCAAAAGATTGGGCAAAAATAGTCCTTGCCAACATACTAAAAAATGGAAAAGAATTGCTTGCCATACCAGTATTAAAAGAGAAATAATTTGCACCAAAAGGTTGAAAAGTATTACTGGTTTGAGGATTTCATCCCCCAAACGGGTTGGTTCCAGTTGTGGATCCAAAAGGAGGTCAACTTCCTAACGAAGGGGTTGAAAAAGGAATATGAGCACCTCCCTAAGAATAAGCTTGGAAAGGAATAGGTGACATTTATGTTCCCATTCCAGAACTAGAAAACATGGGGAAAGAGGTAGGTTGAGTTTGGGGAAGATTGACACTTGTCATCCCATATGAAAAACTAGCTAATTGGAAAGGAGTAGTTGTTGAATTAAGAGTTGATTGAACAATAACAAACAATGGTGTTGCTGAAGTATTAACAATTGTATTAATGGTTGAACTCATATTAAGAGTACTACTCTGATTCAAACTAGGGGTCTGGGTAGACACATTATGAGAAGAAAATCCCCCTAACACAATAGCCGAAGTGGGAGTATGAGGTTCTCCACTTCTCAAAACTTCTCTAGTGTTATCCATTAGAAATCCTCCAAAGTGATTAAAAGCAATTGGACCAAAATTCGGTGTAACTGAAATAGTTACATGGAGAGGATCGTTAATATCCACTAAAGGTGGATTATAAGGTCTAAAGCAACCTTCAGTTTCAAGATCCTTAACTTGAATTTGTTCTTATGATGAAGTGTTTCTTTCCACAGGTAAAATTATTTTAGAAGAACCCACTTGTTCAAATGAACCAGATGTATTCAGTCGACGCCTTTGTTTAGGAGGTGGGGGCTCCACTCTTAAAGGTGATAGTTCATGTAATCACCTAGAACGACGAATTGAAGAGTCTGCCACATTGAAAGAGATGCCAATCCTAAGGTCCCACTAAAACACAAAGAGCAAATAACACACCTCTAGAAAATGTCCTAAGGAAGTCATCCAAGCAAACATATAATCCTCCTGAAGTTTCAGTGCAGGTTGATTAAGTCCTGCGACAAAAACAACGAAGGTTGAAAACAATTACCAAGGTTGGGCATGTTTCCCTTCTCGGTGCAAGCGTCTTTACAGATAATATGCACCCTTTATGAAAATCACCCTCCAAGGGTACCAATGATTCGCACTCAAGGTCCACTCAAGGTGTTCGCAAAAAATACTTTGCTAGCACCTATGTATGAATCCTAGAATAAGATACTATGGCTACCAATTTGTAATCCACTTCCAAGGGAATAGTTGCAGGTCGGTGTCATACATATGGGCAGGGTAACTAAGCCCAAAGCTCTACAACAACACTATGTGTTGACGAAAGTCCTCGTACACGTAAAAACCTTGGTAGATGCTCGATTAGGAATTGGAGGGATCTCGTTGCAACCTAACCTCACACGACGTTGTGCTTAACTCCTGTTTTTTTTTATAACAAAAACGGTTAGATTTTATTGATAATAACTCAGTTGGGCCATGGCCTAATCAACACCTCTTACAAAACCTTTTTTCAGAAATATGAATTACCCTTTTTCCTACTCTTACAAGGCTGATTAGTTACTGCATTCCTACGGGATAGGAGACCAAATAGGAGAATCATCATTCTTGATCAAATTTGCTTGAGCTAAAAGGCAACTCAGGTTGGCCCTTACATCCGCTTCCTTGTTTAGACTCCGGAGAATGTGGAAGAAGGAGGTGGAGTTGAAGTTTTGTAGCAATTTGCATATCCTCTGTAAAGTTTTATTGAGCGCCGAGTTATTGAAATTTTCTTCCTTATTTAAAATTTTTATTAGGACTTCCGAGTCCCCAAAGATTTGGATGTCTTGATCACCGTTCCCTTAGACAATCTGGCAAGCTTTGAGCAACCCTAATATTTCTACCTGATTATTAGTACTCTGCCCTAGTCCCCAGCTAAAGCTGTCTTTACTGTGGCCATCCTGGGTGTAAATTACCCCTCCAGCTCCAGCTATCCATGGATTTCCTTTAGCTGCTCCATCGAAAAAGATCGAGACTTTACCTAATTTCTTCCACCACAGTTGGAATTATGATTCAAGGATCCGAAGCTTCCATTCAAGATTACTGAAAGGGCGAGAAGAGGTCATAATCCTAGCTCGAGGCATGGGAGTTCCAATCCACCCAATCTCTATAGGGAGAAGCAGGTTGTCTTGTTTGAGAGGTTGATTTTCCACTGAATCCAACAATAACACTTTGGCTTTAGCAACCATGACTGAGGGGGAGCACATGTTTTTTTGGAAGATGCCAACATTCCTGGTTAACCACACTTCCCAACATATGTATTTTGGTATTGCATACCAGATTTTGGACCAAAGAGAGTTGCTCTTAATCGATTGAGGATAGCGCTCTTTCCAGGTGGTGAATAAGATGACAATTGTACTTTGCGAAGGAATTTGAACATTAAGACCTTGCAATGCCTGCTTCCACACGTCCTGTGTGTATGGGCAATCTATGAAAACATGGTCAGTTGTTTCTTGATCCGAACAACAGAGTGGGCATCTGTGCGGCCCAAGAAAGCCACGTTTATCTAAATTCTCTCATGTCAAGAGTATTCTGTGCATGAGAACCCAACTAAAGAAATTAATCTTTGGGATGCCGAAGGAATTTCATACATGCTTCCACAGGGCGTTTGAGTGTGTTTGAGTATGCTGCGATTGGAGGGCGTCAAATCCTTGAGCTACTGTGTACACTCCTGTCGATCCCCATCCCCACTTATCCCGAGCTCGGATGTGCACCGAAGCTAAACCAGAAATCGCAGCAAGAAGATTTCTCTGTTGTTCTTGCATCCACACTGGAGGACTGGGTAAATTCCAAGCGTGCCAATTTCCACCGGGATCCTAAGTGGTAATGTCTGCTAATTTATGAATATCGCATTGTGAGAGCCAAACACGTAAATCAGGAAAGTCTGCAGAGTGCTTAAGAGGGAGATGACCCATAATACTATCTTCCCATAGCCAGATATTTTTCCCATTTCCAGGAATTCTATATAGATGCTCTTTAAAGAATTCCCACCCTCAACTTCATGATTTCCAGAGCGTGGTTCCTTTGTTGGAGATTCCTTCATCCATGTTGTTCATAGAGAGCCCATGCAATTATTTTTTACTGAGCACCTGGTTAACTGAGTGTCTTTGATTTGAGAAGATCTTCCACAAAATATTACCTTCCATGGCCAAATTAGCTAGCCCAGGATCTCTTACCTGAAGACCACCATCTGAAAAGGACCTTTTCACAATATCCCAGCTAACCAAATGATTTTTTTTTTATTCCCCTTACCTCCTTGCCACAGAAAGTTTCGAATCAGCTTAGAAACCTGCTCGGTGATCATCTTTGGAGCCAAAAGAAATGAAACCTGAAAAATAGAAAGAGAGGAGATAACCGATTTAATTAGAGTAAGCTTTCCAGCAGTGGTAAGACACTGACCACCCCAAGCTGCCATTTTTGACTTGATTTTGCTGATAACTTCGAGTCTGTGAGAAGCCTTGGTGGTTCCCAAATTTAAAGGCAGACCTAAGTACTTGATTATTTCCCATTCTGCGAAGCCCATGAAGCCTAAAGAGTGGGCAATTCGGAGGATGGTAGGTTGATCTACCTTCTAGCCATACACAACACTTTTTCTCTTATTGACGAGAGCTCCAAAGACCCTGTAGAAGCTTTGAATTACATCATTAAAGGCCCTTGCAATTTTAACGGAGGCACCTCCCAAAAGGAGAGAGTCGTCGACCAATAACGCATGATTTGATGGATCTAGATCTTTTGTCACTCTGATTCCTGGAACTGTCCCTGCTACCTCCTCTGCTGTCAACCTTCGACTAAGAGAGTCTGCCATCAAAATATACATGAAAGGAGACAAGGGGCATCCATGTCTTATACCTTGAGTGGCTTGGAAGTAATTGGTCAGCCCGCCATTTACTATAGGAGCAATCCAAGGTTTTCCTATACAAGCTTTGATCAGCCTTACAAATTCATTGCTAAAGCCAAATGAAAGGAGAAATTGAAATAGAAAAGAGTGCCTTACCCGGTCGAAGGCATTAGCCATATCAAGCTTTATTAACATCCCTTGCTCCTTGTGTTGGTGACTAGAATGGATGGTTTCCTGCACAAGTATCACATTATCCATGATATGCCTGCCTTTAACAAACCCTCCTTGACTGGGCGAGATGAGATTTTCCAGCAGGGGTTTGATTCTATCAGCCAGGAGTTTGGATAGAATTTTATATGACGCATTGCACAACGAGATAGGCCTGAAACGATCAAATGTCCTAGGGTTTGATTCCTTGGGAATTAAAGTAAGGAATGTAGAATTTGTGCTGCCTCCAACCTTGGATTTTTTAAGGAAGCCTTTAATCATTCGAATTAAGTCCACCTTGATTATGTCCTAGCATATTCTATAAAAATGAATGGAAAACCCATCGGGCCCTGGGGCTTTGTCCGACTCCATCGCCCAAATGACATTTTTTATTTTAGTTTCGGAGAAGGGATTCAAAAGACTAGCATTATCCTCCTCCCCTACCAGCCTCGGAATGTGAGTGAGAAAGTCTGAAAATTCCTCCTCAGAATCCATACTTGCTTCTGTAAAAAGCTGCTGAAAAATGGGAAGTTGCAGCCTCTTTTAAATGAGCTATTTCTTTGTGAACAGTACCATCATTAGAAGTGATTTCAACTATATGATTTCGAGAGAGGCGAGCTTTACATTGATTATGAAAGAAGGTAGTATTTCGGTCGCCAGACTTGAGCCAAAGATTTCTTGATTTAAGCCTCCAGTGCTCTTCCTCTTGCCTGTAAGAGCGAAATGTGGTGAGTTGGGTAGCTTGCTCCTGCTGGATTTCTGAGAGAGTGATATCTTTAGACTCCATTTCGAATTCCATTTCTAACAACTGATTGGTGGATTGATGTCTACGACTAGAGGGAGAGGCTGAGGGATTTTTTAACCACTTTTTCAAAGCCAATTTGGTTGCCTTTAATTTATGTTCCCAAACAAAACTAGTCGACCCTGTGATAGGAGCGCTCCAGGCATTCAAAACCATGTCCTCAAACCCTTCTCTTTCAGTCCAGAGGGGACTAAACCGGAAGGGGATGGGCCCCAATATTTCTTCTTCCTCGAACTGTAGTAAAATAGGTTTGTGGTCAGAAGTCAATTTTTGCAAAATTTTTGTAGAGATTATCTTTTGTTCAGTTAGGAAAGTGCTCTGCAGTAAAAATCTATCCAGACGAGCTGATATATGATGGACCCCAACTCTATTATTAGACCAGGTATAAAGCCCCTTTTTTGGTTTGAAGTCCATTAAATCCCACTGCTGAATAAGGCCTTCAACATAAGGAAGAATTTGGTCTCTATTATTGTTGCCTCCTCACTTTTCCTGAGGTTCAAAAACAAGGTTGAAATCTCCAACAAGAATTATATTTTTGGTAGAGCGTGTCTCTAAGAATTCTAACAGAGTTTACCAACACTCTTTTTTCTGCATAGTAGACAGGAACATAAAGGTTGACAAGAGCAAAGGTCATCTTGCTGAGAACATGGCGGAGTTCAGTGTAGATCCAGTGCTGCGTCTCTAAGGAGCTTTCGAGGTGAAATTTATCCTCCTCCAATAGAGTAGCAAGTCCTCTGGAGGATTCCCTTGCAATAACTGCTTTCCCAACATTTCTTTTCCAATTCGAATTGCTGATCACAAGAAGGGATTCCCCTTCTATTTTAGTCTCTTGGAGCATGAGGATCTTAGGCGATTCTGATTTCAGTAGATTTTTTACAACTTCCACCTTTAAGGGATTCCCCAAGCCTCTGCAATTCCAAGAGACTAGCCGCATTATTTACTATCAGGTGAAGAGGCAACTCCTCCCTTGGGAGGCCTGTTTCTAGTATTTCTTCCTATGGACATCTCGAACGTGGGCTGTCTACCTTTCATTTTTTGGCTCTCTGCTTCTTCTTCCCTTGTCTCCTTGTGGGATTTTCTCCCCATTCTTTTCGATGGCCTCTCGAATGTCTCGTCTTCCAAGGATCCTGAAATCTCCGGAGACTTCTTTCTTGCCATTTCAACATATGAGAGGGGACTGGAGGCTCCTGTTGGGGATCCGACTTGTAGAGGGGCAGATTCTTCCAGGATTTTCTCTTCAACCATGTTAGTGGGCTGCTATTCAACCTCTTCAGCAGCTGAAACAGGTGGTTCTTCTAGAGTACTGAGAGATTCAAAGGGATTAGAAGTTGTCTCTGCTCTTGAAGGGGCTGAACTCCCTTCACCATGGAGCTGTCCAGAGGAAGGAACTCTACTCCCCATGGCCTTTCCTTTACCTTTTGGTTTATTGTTTTGTTTTGCTGTTAATGGTTTCTGAGCCGGAGTCCATTGATCTCCCTTCGTTTTATCATCCTCCTCCTCTCCTTTCTTTTTGCAGTGCCTGGCGAAGTGATCATAACCATGGCATAACAACATTTGAATGGAAGCTGCTCATAGTCTAGCTCTTAGATATATGACCAGTCTGTCACCGTGGTCTTTATAGCTTCGGGGAGTCCTACTTCCAAATCCACCTCGACACATATTCTTGCGCAGGTGTACTGGTCCTTTCTCTCTGCATGGTCTATGTATTTTCCAAGCTCATTACCTATGGATTCTAATGATTTGGGGTTCCAATAATGCAGAGGTAAGTGAGGTAAGCAGACCCAAACTGGGACTGCCGAGGGCACATCTTGCGTCGGATCAAAGTTCGGAGTCCATTTATTCAAATATAACCCTTGAGGGCCCATAAAATAAGGATCGTTCCTAAAAATGAGATTCCTGTCCTCTACATTGTCAAAGACAAAGATAAAGAAGCCCTTACCAACTAAATAACTTCTGATGCCATCTTGAGCCAAAGATCTCCAGTTCCGTTGCACCTAGTTATCCATAGCTTTGGGTGAAGACCAAAGGTCGATGAATTGCCCTATGAGCCCTCTTTCATCAAGGCTCAGAGCAGATCTGCAAGGATCTTCAGTAGGCAGAGCGATGGTGGGAATGCTAGCCAATCGTTTGATGAATTTTTGCTGTTGCTCACTCGCTGGACGTTTGCCACTTGCAGGCACTAGTTTTCTGAATGCATCAATCTCGAGAGGAAAGGTAGGGGAGGCCTCGGGGCCCCCTTCAGGAGCCATGACGCGAAGGGACCAAATCCACCACGCAGGGGGCACTCAAGTTTGAAAAAATTCGCTCCAAGAAAAATCGCTTAACTCCTATTTGAGAAGAGCTTCCTAGCCACACTTCTTACAAGACTGGATTTCACCTAACGAATGGCCACTATGTTTAAAATTTTAATTTGCTTTGGATAGTTTACAACAATCCTATTCCAAAGCACTAGCCTAAGCTATTTGGTGAACACCCCTAAAAAATAAAAAAGTTTTTGATAAATTTTAATTAAAGCGTTCTTTTTAAGTGGCTATAATTACTCAAGGGTAATGGAAGGTGAAACTTGTGGTGTTTGATGACTCAACTTGGAAAGAAAATGCATTTAAGATTAATTTTTTTTTAACACTTACAAAAGTAAAAATAATCTTTTATGAATGCAATGAAAATCACTTATTTTTCAAACAAGCAAATTCAAAATATGCAACTTGTTCTTTTTCCTTTTATTTTGAAATGAACACTCAAAACCTACTATTAAAGAAAATCTTTTCTTTTCATTTTCTTGAAACAACCAAAAAAAGAAATCAAAACAAACCAAGAATGCAACCTAACTTTTATTTTTCTGTTATACTTTTTGCAACAAGGGAAATAACCTATGACATGAAGTCCAGATTTTTACTTTCCTTTTCTTTAAATGGAATTAAAAAGCAACTAAAAATGCAACCCCTTAAAATTCCATCCTAATGTAAAAAGAAATCCAAATAAAAACAAACTTTTTAGACAATTGTTTTTTCAATGATAAAAACATAAAAATAGAAACAAACATAAATATTTTATATAATCAGATTGCTTAAATTTTTAGAAGAAGCAATCGAAAACACAAACTTGGAAACAATCCTAAGTTCAAAATATTTCTCAAAAGAATGTTACTTTCTAAAATAACAGACAATCAACTTTACTCAAACAAGAACCCACAACCCAAATTCCAAAAGAAACTGAAAGAAGAAAAAGAAAAAAATGATGTATGCAGTTTGTTAAAGAGCAACTTGCGTGCAAACGATTTTCTAGTGGATGTCTCACGTACTTGGGAAAAAGCAACATTTTAAGGAAAACAACATGTATAGGCCCCGAAATGCGTTTGTGTGTATAGTAGGTTGTGTACCTTCACAAAAAAATGAGAAAATACTGCAAATGACCCCCAAGCACTAAAATATTTTCTTATAAGGGCTCTAACAAGAGTATCTAATAGGTTGAGCTTGAATAAATAAAAGAAAAGTAACAATAATCAATAAAAAACCAATGGATTTCAAGGAGAAAACCCAAAAACCCTAAGAATCCCAAAATGGAGACATCACCAATGGAGTCGCCAATTCTGTTGAGGGATTTAATTACCCTAATGACTTTTTGAGAACAATCACTATAAATCGAATACCTTAAAAAATAACAGTCAACAATCATACATGAAATAAGTTCATAGCATTTGCAAGCAAACTTCTTTACCAAACAAAAGAGGCAAGTACAAGAAAGTAACGAACATGGAATCCAACATTTGATGAAAATCTCCTCACCGACAGTTTAACCTTCCTTGATATCTTCAATATTCTACCCGAAACACAACAAAATAAAAAAGGACAAGTAGTTACTACTGCAAAAGATATTTAATAAACTTACTGCAAATTGCAAATAACCAAATTACAAGAAAATACAAATTGTATATGAAGCCTTGAAATTGGATGAGAATGAGTGCTCTTTTATATTAATAAACAACATAAATACAAATAGGAATGTTTGACCTGATTTCTGAAGCAAGCAGCGTTATGAAACTAGCTTTCGGGGGTCCTCCAACAAAAGTCCTTCATTCACCCACTCCTAACTCACTTATAAAAGCTATGCCCAAAGAATCTCTGTAATTCTTGGCACAATAAGGGCTTCCAATAGAGGTTGAAAAACAATGTCTTAGATAAGGGAATGGAATTTGTAGACAAAGGAACAAGGGTTTCAATCTCAACTTAATTTTAGCAACACAAGGGTACTCTCTTTGATCTTTTTCATGCTTCTTTTTCCTCCTCCTTTGCTTCTTTTATATGGTAAGGGAACAATTAGGGAAGTTATCAGGAGGTTATTTACGAGAATGGAAAGTTAAGGAATAGAAGAAACCATGAGTTTCTCGAAAAATCACTTAATTTTCAATTTTATATTTTTTTACCCTTAAACAGGCAGGTACACGAGCTGGACACTAAAATGTCGCATGCATGTGGGTTGTCCATGAGTAGGTCGCTTAGCTCTTACCAAACTTGGTTTTTAAAAATGTTTTCCAAGACAAGCTACTATATAAGGGACCTGGGATGTCTGCAAAGAGGGAAAATGATAAGATCAACCATCTTAGTGCCTTTTGGGAATAGTGTGGCAAAAGGCACTATAACATATTCGTCTATCTCAACTATTAACAAGAAGATGATAATGATTTTTGGAACAACCACATATGAAAAGCAACACAACAACATGTTTGACTATAAGACTTGATATCATTTGATACTTGAAGGCCTATTATTGGTGGCCTATGGAGTCTGCCTAGTTACACTAAGACTAATATTGTTGTAGATCCTTGCTTCATAGAAAAAATGTAAAATCACACCAATGCACCTTGAAGTTCATAAGTTACGATGCTAACTATTTCTACAAGGAATATTAATCACGTTGGAAACACTATGGGCCTGAGGGTGTCATTGTGGGAAGGAGAAAACATGAGAACTGAATATCCTACTAGACAATAACAAGGAAAATGCCCTTCCCAAGGGGAGGGGTATTTTAGTGGGCTCGAGAACTATCTAGAGATAGTTACACATGTGATTGATGTCATCATGATTGATAGTCGATGTTTTGAAATGCTCACATGATTTTGATGTGTGTGCATGTCCCCTTTCATTGTAAGCATTGGTTGGGGGAGCACCTTGTGAATGTTGGACACTACATTTATATTGTTACATGTTTGAGATATTTTACTGCTATGCCAATAATATTGTAAATGGTGAAGTGTGTGGCCAATCCCATACTTGCATATGCACACAGGTGATATGTTGCACTAGGTTAGACTATTGTTTAGGGCATATATGTATTAAAGTTTTATGGCATATTTTAATTCACTTAAGGTGTTGAAAGGTCATATGTAGAAAATTATATGGTTAAAATAAATAAAATTATTAGTAAATATGAAGATCACCCTCCTTAATATGCTTATAGAGATCGGGTAATAGCATTGGGCACTGGTTAGTGAGGTTAGTGATATTGAGTTAGGGTGGATGGTTAGTGTGCATGGTGTGAGTATGTTGGATAGCCGCACGAATTATCAGTTGACATACTTGTATTGTGTGCTATTTTGTAATTATGTCTATTTAGTTGAGGGAATGGAAAATCACGTATGCCTAGAGGTCTCGGGGATTGGACAAACACCAAAGAATGGAAGTTGTGTGGCACACACAGCCTCTACACAAACTTTATTTACATTGACAGACAAATAATTTTATTATGTGTTGATTCAATTCTAAGTGAATAAATATAAAGTTAATGTTGGTGTTTTTTTTTGCCAAAGAATTTAATGTTGGTGCTTGGTTGATGATCCTTCAATATCCTATCTTACTCTTGGTTATGATTGAAATATTAATATGTATCTCGTGTTTGTATTTATTATAATAATTATATGGTTCCTCGATATCCTTACATTACTCATGCCACATATAAGTATATAAGTATGATTATTGATTATAAATAATTAAAATTTTTGATTAATTATATACATAATTTAATATAAAATTGATTACTATGATGGTATATGATGGTATGATGCCTTAATCCCTTTTAAATATAAAAGTATGATTATTGATTATAAATAATTAAAATTTTTGATTAATTATATGCATAATTTAATATAAAATTGATTACTATGATGGTATGATGCCTTAATCCTTTTAAATATTTACACCAAGTGAACAATATTAATTAAGTGAATAATATTAATTGATAAGAAACTCTTAAAAATATCAAATAACCATATTATAATTAATTTCAAATTATCATATACATTAACTTAATTTCATTTTTAAACCCTAAATTACTTACATGGTTAAGCATATTATAACAAATAAATCCAATAAATTTAACCTGTATGTTTTAGGCATTTGTAAGTGACAAAAAGAAGGCAACAACATATATGAGAGTGACAAAAGTCTATCATGCTTGTGTGGTTCTAGTCCAAAATACATCATGTGAATTGACACAACGAGATCATACACTGTGCTTGAAAGGATAAAGGCCTTATGGTGGACTGTGTCTCACAACTCCTTTATTAAGAAAAAAACATATATTCAACAACAACTTCAACATCACATCATCAATCTTGTCCATGATCTCTACCTCCACTGTAGGGCTGAAGCATCTTTAAGTCAAATCCCTCCTTTTGCTCATCTAAAAGGGTCCACCATTTGGTAAAAATTTATTGAAAAAAGGTTACATATCACAAGTGTACATATATATTAATTCTTCGTCTAGCAACTTTGTTCTCCCTACCTTTATATATAATTTTAACACCTACTTTCCACCTAAAATTAGGGTAATCTAAGAAATTCAAGCATTTGTTTTAGCCTTAAAATGGCCTCTCATCATAGTTGAGACTCGTACCTTTGCCTATGATCGTACTTCTAAATTCCAAATTCCACGTTGTTACATAAGTATATGTTTTTCATTCTTATTATTTTTTTATTATATAAATTATTTAGTTTCTTTTCCCAATAAGAGGATGTTTTTCCATTTTTATTTTCAATTTTTTCTATAATGTTTGTTATTTTATTTATTGCATCGAGAAAGTGCATTTCTACAGTTTAGATGGGGAAAGTATTCGTTTATCTCCAAAAAAAAGAATACATGTATGAGTGTGTTGTAACATAGTGGAACCCAAGTGGGGGAAATGCCCATCAATCCCATAAAAAAATAAAATAAAGAAAAATTAAAAAATATAAAAACTATAAAAAATAAAAATAAAAATAAGAATGCATACATCAGTGTGCCTTAGCATAGTGGCGAGAGGGATGTGTACTTTAATTTAGTGGTGAAAAGTTTACAGATTTGATACCTCTTGACGCTTTATAGAACCGGAGTTAGATGAATCTATATTGATATATACAATTTTTCAAAATTTTATGATAATTATTTTGAAGATGGTTGTAGATTGATTTTAAAGATGTTGTTTGCAATTTGATACATTCTCTAAAATTTTGATTTATGTTTCATAGTTTACGTGCACTAAATTTAATGTGCTTGCTTTACACTAGATATTATCTTTAAAATGAAACAAAATATTTAAGAATTTCTCTAAAAAAAATTACAAAAGAAAAAATACATTTCAAAAATTTCAATCCTATTACTTTATTTCTATTATTTATTTATACATATTGGATGCATTATAATATAATTCATATCTCTTTATTTTGTATTTTCAAAATTTAATAAATTTAAATGATAAAGTTCACTACTCAAATTATATTTTCAACTATTTGAGTAAATTAAGATATTCCATTGTATCCGAGGATTGTAATTTGGGATACTCTTTATTTCATGATGGTGATGACGACACTTAACGTGTACTTAGATCAATTTGGTCTTTCGGACCTTAAGAAAAAAAAGCAAAAAACTACTTGGTTTGCGTCAGAGTTTTATTTCTGTGCTCAAAAAGTTTGGAGAGGAGTGTTCCTAAATTACTATAATCTTGATGAGATAGAAGGATGGTCAGGTTCATATTGTAACAAATTTTTTGGAACTGAGATCTTATGTGGGTGTACGCATGGCACGCTAAGAGGACATGTTTTTCATCCTCAACACTCATAGTCTCACAAAGATGACAGAGCCCACAAAGTTTTAGGAAAGGTCCAACTCCTTGTCTCACTATGTTTTAGCTAGGTGGATCTTCTTCTTTACTTTAATTAAAACATAGAGATAATTTTGATATTCAAAATTAGGGTTACTGACCTCTTTGTAATATCTCAATTTTTTTTTATTCTCTAAATTTTTATTACATCATAGTTCTCTTTGAATTTTAAAGTAATAATATTTTTAATATCATCTATATTTTGCTAAATAACATTTTCATCAATCCTCCACATCTTTAATAAAAACATGACATCTTTATATATTACATTTAGTTGATTAAGTACTGTCCAACATTAACTCTAACGCTGAATTGCGAGTTTCGTATATAAGTAACGCACTCGAGAATGTTCATTGGGCTGTCTGAAAAGGTTTATATAACAATAATTATAATATAATATTAATTAATAATTTAAAAGTAATATTGATATATATATATACATGTGTTTAGATATAGATATAGATGTGTTTAGACCAAGCAACCCCTCGGCACAACGATTACACTACTTTCAATAAATATTTGATTTTTAAAAGTCATCCCATTGAGAATCGCTTCTTTCACATGGGAGGACGAGCACCACCTTTGGAAAAGGAAAGATGGAGCGACGGCTTCCTCCCTCCCTATAACTAAACAAATGGTTTTTCTATAACACATACATAGATGTGTGTATTTGTTGGAGAGGAAGGGCTAGCGGGCATCGGAGGAGGAAGAAGATGAAGCTCGCAGGATTGAAAACAGTGTCCAATGCGCATGGAGAATCGATATGGGCAGTGACATGGGCTCCTGCCACAGCCTCAAGGCCCGCTAAACTGCTCAGCGGATCGCTGGACGAGAGCGTGAAGATATGGACTGGCGATGAATTGGAAGAAGAGGCCACCAACACTGGCCATTCCCTCGGAGTGGTGGCGGTGGCCGCCCATCCGACGGCCCCAATTGCCGCTTCTACCTCGCTCGACAGCTTCGTCCGTGTCTTCGATGTTGACACTAACAACACCATTTCTACGCTCGAGTCACCCCCTTCAGAGGCCTGGAACATGCGGTTCCATCCAAAGGTACCCTCCCTTTATTTGCTCTTTCTAATTTTTTCATCAGATGGTTCTTGACGAGTAATTACCCAAGATAAATTCTTGATTATTTTATTTTATTTCAGTCACTGGATGCCCGATCCCTCTTAACAGTTTGGATTGCGTCCTTGATTTTGGGGTTTAGGGTTAATATATCGTATTGAGTAGCCCAATTCTGTATATGGGTGTTCTTGTTTATCTAGGTTTGCAAGCGGTTCAAGAGAAAACTTGGAACAATTTTGTAAGCCAGTACCCTGTTTTTTAGCTTGAGTTGTAATTGTGAGATTGTAATCTATATGCCCTGGTGCGATGTGCAATACACATGCATATCCATGCCCAGTTATATCCATACCGAGTTATATCATTTTGTGGCTGTGAAGAATGTAATTGCTATGACTATTTTTTCTATTGAAGGTGCTTTAATAAATGTGCCCTGAGGGCTTGCACTGCCAAAGTTGCCCAGGTCTAGCTCCCGGACTCATCCCTTTGAAACTAGGGAAGATTATACAGTGAGAATGGAATCTGGTCGATGGCTTAATACTCCAAGAGCCTCACTAGTGAGCCAGTGTTTCTTTATTGGCCGCTAGGACTATTTTCAGAGCCAAAACATTGCATTTTGTTTTTAAACAGAACCCCACATCTATACTTTAAACAGTGCAGAATGGGTAGTGAGATTGCCCTTCAGGGGGTACCTTGCTCATGGTTCCTGGCATACTGCTCAAGTAGTCCACAAGCTTGAGTAGGTGGGCTACTGCCATCTCCACCTTCCATGTCTGAACCAGTATATGCAGAAGCAGACGGGAACAGGTTAGAGACCCCTCTCACCAGGTAAAAACAGAATTTTGTTGAGAAATGGTGAATAAACATTCATTTCTTGTTTTCTCGGTACGATATAGTATATCAATTCTTATCCAATGCCATGCTGTGTGAAAGTATGGTCTACGGGAGAGAAGTAGTCTTCGAGGTGATTATTTGAGGTGATCAAAGACCAATAAAGCCTATAAACTCATGCTCAAGATGATTGAGCATATTTACAAAACCAGAATAGGTGCTTGAAGGTTTCATTATTGACACAATGGGCAGAATTCTCAAGTGTTCAAGCATTGCCTAATGTGCAGGTCACCATGAATTAGGGACCAATCAAACAAGGATTTTTGGGCTCTAATTACCTCTAGATGTATTTCGGTTGATAGAGCTATGTCTTTTTCTTAGATTTGAATCTCTAGATTTGATCAAGCTTTCCCTCAAGCCTAGGCCTATGAGTGCCATTTATTTAATTTTATATATGTCAGTAAACCTGTACTTTGATTTTTTTTTTCCAAAGGCCAAGTTTAGGGAAGAGGGTATCTGGGACCAGCCAGTGAATCTTTTGTAGAAAAGTTCTGTTTGCAAAATTAAGCTTGATTTTTGCTTTCAAGGTTTCGTAATTTTCCAGTCTCTAGAGTGTTTGTGATAGAGGTCATCCGAGACTTGAATGTTTTTCTTGTATGGCGTCGTGGTTGGGAACCAAGAGATTTCAACAAATCCTCTTTCCCTGTCGAGGAACCATTTGGGACTACCATAAATATGGTCATTGAAAGAGCCCAACTTTGAGTGAATCGCTTTCCAAGGTTTCTGAATGCTTTTGGTTGCAAAGGTTTCCTTCACCGAAAATTTCTGTCCTTCTATCAAATTGAGTGACATAATGAGATCACACAATATGTTTGAGAGGATAAAGGCCTTATTCTTGACAAGTCCATATCTCATAGGAAACTAGAGAGTGCATAGCTTAGAAATGCAAAAAAAGGTACTCAACAAGTTAAAACATAGACAATGATAGGAACCAAGAAAGATTGCTTATCCTTCATTGCTCAAGTGAATTGCTTATTAAGAGTTACATAAGGTTCTCTTTTCGTTTTTTTGATTGAAGTTAATTATTAAAATAATATCTGCATGGAACTGGAAGAGAGCTATGCATCTATTTATTCAAAATATCTATTATTATTCCAAGGAGAGAGCATCCTTCATCTTTTAGAGATGTGTGCCCATGTTCTATATCAATTCCTCCCTGCTTAGGCAAAAAGTGTCCCCACTTTCTTTGCAAGATGGGGAAACTTTGCTTGAAATTCTGATTGAGAGAACCATTTGGCTTGGGTGGGTGTCCAATAAGATAAGAGGAGTGTTGCTGTTGTTTGGTGGAGTAGGTATGCACATCCAATATTCTATCTTCTGCGAAAAGGAGGTTGAAAATTTGATATGGTGTTTGTTGGGTGAAAAATTGATAAGCATTGGTCCTAATTTGTTTGAGAATAGTATAGGGGCCACAATGGAAAGGTTCAAGCTTATGATGGTGTTGTCCCTTGAAAAATTGTTTGTTCAAGTGGAGCTAGATGTGGTCACCTATTTGAAATTGCATCGATAGGCAATGGTGATCATAGAGAGTTTTATAGCATGTTTGAGAGGCTCCCAAACACTGCATTGCTTCTTGTGCCAATGTTGTGTCGTAGTGTTTAGCAAAGTGATAGGAGGCTCATAGGGAGAAAGTGGCTAATAGCCATAATAGGCCTCAAAAGTAGAAAATCCCATAGAAACACTAATTGCTCTTTTTTGGCTACGTGTTGAAGGATATGGAGGTAAGATGTGAAGTGCATGGACTAGAATGTGATTAATCACTTTAGTATGCCGATCTGTCTGGGGGTAGAATGTAGTAGAAAAATAGAGTTGACAACCCAGTGCTAAGAAAGCAAGCATCTATATTTGAGACAATGTTGACGGCAAACCAAAATGGGACCATGCATGAGAGAAAAAAAAGATCAGAAGTTTGTTGTGCATAGGTTGTTTTAGTATATGGAATAAAAAGGGCCATATTGGAGAACGAATAGACTACTACCAAAATGCAATCATGTTTCCCAAGCATCATCAGTAGACCACTTAGAAAATCCATAGAAATAGACTCCCACGACTGTGAACAGATGGGCAAGGGCTCATAAAGTCTCTATTTGCACATGGCTAGCTTGTTGGTGCTACAAAGAAGGCATTCACAAAGGAAAGATGCAACAATTTGGTGCAACATGGATGGCCAAATGAAATGTCATTGAAGATGTTGGAAGCTTTTAAGCTTATTGAAATGACTACAATACGATGAAGCATGTGCCTTGCAGATGAGCACCAAATGTTTTGGTGTCTAGGGCATGTGGAGGTGGTTGAGGTAATATAGCCACCCATCTTGAATGGAGTAATCCAAAAAGGAGTTGGTTGACTTATGTGGGATGTTAGATTGCATGCCAAATGGGACTAAAGAAAGAATTTATAGCATAGACAGGTTTCTAGTCCTCATGGGTAGTACATAAGTATTGCAGTTTCCCTTTTTATATTTGAGATGGTGTGGCTCTTGAACTTAGACTGAGAATTGATAAAGATCAAGGGGTGGTGATCGTATGCATAATTGTTTCTTTACCTAGAATGTAATGATGCCACTGCTTTAAACCTTGTGCAAGGGCATACAACTCTTTGTATACATGTTATAGTTGAACTTGGCCCATGCCAGTGTCCCACAATGCTAAGTTATAGGGTGGCCTCCCAGTTTAAATGCAACACCAATGGCATAGTGTAAAGTGTTGATTTCTATCTCAAAGGGCTATTGTAGGTCAGGTATGTGCAAAATTAGTTTAAAACATAAGGCATCCTTATTCCACGTGAAGATCGGTTGATGGGACAATTGATTCAAAGTTTGTGTTGGGTGTGAAGATTGTGAGATGAACCAATAGTAAAAATTTAGGCCACCTAGAAAACTCTTCAAGTTGACGACGATTTCCATAGGGATTGGCCAAGGAGCAATAGTGTGAACCTTGGCTGGGTCAACCTCATAAAGTTAGCAAGTGTGTTAGTGAGCCTAAAGGCATCACTAACCTCTTGTATAAACCATACTTCGTTTTGAAAGCCATCTTTTGAGTATTGCTGGAAGCCATGCAAACTTGGTGATAATTGACAGTAAAGTCCAACTTTGTAAAGAATTGAGCACCGTGAAGGAAGAGACCATAAATACCTTGACAATGGCTTATTGAGTGCATGGTAATCAGTAACCAAACGCCATACACCAATCTCTTTCTTAGGAATGATGAATGTTGGAAAACCACAAGGTGTTGAGCTAGTTTGAATATGACAAAATTTGAGGAGATATTGTTGCTGGCATTCAAGTTCAACAACCTCACTGGGAGCAAGGTGGTAGGTTGGAGCATTTGGAAAGACGCCTCGAGAAGCAAGTCAATTGTATGTTGGATATGGGAGATAAGAGGGAATCCCATAGGAGGGAGAACTATGCTTGCAAATTCATTGAATAAAGATTGCATAGAAGATGGGGGTGGACGTGAATCATTGTCCGGTTTAACTAGGCACACCACATAGAGTGAGAAGCATTCAGTCAAACCAATTTGAGGAAATACAATGTTGCAAAATAGAAGGGGGGGTAACTGCAGTATATGTGAGCTCATATGATTTGTTGTCTTTAAAAAGTTTTTAGGAGTTATGTTGGGCATCATATAAGGCATGACGTTGGTGTTGATAAGGTATACCTAGAAGTAGATCGATGCAATTGTGTGGAGAAACATCACACTTGATTGTATCTTGAAAAAGGCCAATGACAAACGTAATAACACAATGTTTAGTTATGAGAGAACGTGGCCCGTCATTTTGTACCTGCCCTAAATGACTAAATGATAAGGAGAAGAATGGTTAGTGGTTGGAAGGTCAAGCCGTTTAACTAATTCTTTAGACACAAGGTTTTTTTTATTACCATTTTTCATAATCATTGTGGCAATTTGTGTTTTTATCTGGTAGTTATGTGTGTAGAGAAGATTTGCATGACACACTAGGTTGAGGCTTTAGTCATTTACAACAACGTAGGATAAGGATCTGTAGGGTTTGGGAGAGTGACAACCTCATATTCTAAAGGATTTGGAGGCAGGAAGGATTTTTTGATGGGTTCACCTATATGTGTTTCAACATACAACATCTTAGTGGTATTTTGGCATTGGAGGATTTGATGCTCTGCAAAGTAGTGGGATGTCACTAGGAGAGGAAGATGAATCAGGAGGAAGAGGGGCTACAACTTGTGGCGAGGAACGGTTAGGGCATGGAGTAGAAAAATAGGGGGAAGCCAAGCAAGGATGTTTGTCAAATTTATGCTCAATAACTAGGCACAAATGAAAGCTTGGTCGAGGGGAGTGCTCTCAAATAAGGCTATCTCATGTCTTGAAATTGCTAACAACCATAATTGCATTTCAAAATAAGTACCTTGTCAAATTTGTAGATGTGAAGCTGAATTCAGAGCTTGGTATGTTTTTTTAAATTTCTTGTTGGATGGATTGCTCTAGGGCTTGGCGAAGTTACAACCATCTACACATTAAGTTCTGTAGCCTAGGGGATAGAACCGTCAATGAAAAGCCGAGTAAAAATCATCCCACTTCTTGATATGTGTGTGGGTGGTATTGTTGGACTAGGCAAAATTCAATTTGATGTATACATCAAGAGCATCATATTGGGCCTCTCCAAGTCTGTGTGTTGCCTTATAGTTGTAACCCAACAATTTGCAAGTGAGTGGCATCAGGTAGATTCAACATGTCATAAAATATATAACGAGACCATATATCTAGTAATCTATTAGGCCTCTCAAAGTTTGTGTGATGCCTTCTAGTTGTAACCCAACAATTTGCAAGTGAGTGGCATCAGGTAGATTCAACATGTTCTGAAATATGTAGTGAGACTATCTAGGAATCGTACAACTCAGCCTGCATTTTCCTGCCATAGTTTGGTAAAGAGAAGTGAGTGTCTAATTGGAATGGAGAGGAGGAAAGGTGGGGCTATAACGTGACAATCTCCTTAAAGGAAAGGGCGATCTCCTTTGCTAGGCTAGTGTTGGGGGTCTTAGATTCTTTAGAAGATGGATCCTTGTATGGAGGCATGCTACTTAGAGGATGAAGTTGGTGAAACAAAAGTAAGCTAGTGCAAGAAAGGGTGAAACTAACGAGAGCAAGAAAAGGAGGTTTGGGTGCGAGGGTGGATCTCTGAAGAACTAGATTGTGGTAACAAGGATGCATTGGGTGGGAGGGCCAACCTCCAAGAAACCAAACTAATGCATCGGGGCTAGGTGGGTATCAACCGAATAAACTATAATGGATGCTAAAGGACCTGGGTGGGCATCCTGAACCAAGAAACCAAATCCAGAGAAAAGACAAGCTTGAATCCATTGCTCTGATACCAATGATAGCAAACCAAAGAGTGCAGAATTGAGGAATGCAGTAAAAAAGGTACCCAACAAGATAAAACATAGACAACAATAAGAACCAATAAAGAGTGCTTATCCTTCATTGCTCAAAGGAATTACTTGTAAAGAGTTGCAAAGGATCCCTCTTCATTTATTGGCAAAGTCAATTTTAACTATGCTGTTAATTATTAAAATAAAACCTGTGTGGATCTCGAAGAGATCTGTGCATTTATTTATTTGAAATATCTATTATCATTCCTAGGAGAGAGCATCCTTCATCTTCTAGAGATGCGTGCCCACATTCCATATCAACGTGTCTAACATCTCCTATATTAGAAAAACCATATACTCAACAACTTCAACATCACATCTTCAATCTTTTCCATGATCTCTATTTTAATTGTAGGACAAAAGCATCTTTAAGGTTCACCATTATAATGGATTGATTTGGAAAAAATATCATTATTCTAAAGACATTGATTCCCCATCCAAGTGAAGACTGCCAACTTTCTTCTCTCTTCCCCCATTTTATATTTATTTTGACACTTACTTTCTTGGCCTAAAATTAGGGTAGTGTACAAAGGCTTTCAAGGATTTGTTTTAAGATTCATACCTTTCTTTGATTGTACTTTTAAATCCTAGGGTTGCTCACACATAGATGTTCCTCATTCTTCCTTCTCACTGCTCATACGATGCATTTTAATCATTTCATTTTTATATGAGAATTGTTTTGATGATGGTTGTTGATTGGGGTTGATTAAAGGTAGTTGGGAAAAAGTTTATTATAATTGATTAAAATTTGATTTTCAATATATTTTGTTATTGATTAACTTAAAAGTAATTAAAATAACACATTTCAAGAAATTTTATCCTATTAATATAATGGTTGATTGATTGCAAAGTGATTATGCTTGTTTACTCAAATCCCCCTTTCTTACATCGAGAGTGGTATGATTGGGACTCATATCCCCCCGTTTCTACCAATCTCCCCTAAAATTAAACAAACCCAATAATAATGAAATATTGAAATTCATTGTGTAAATCATGATTTCACTCATCCCAGTCGATTGAGAGGCCCCATATACTTGGAGATTGCAGTTTTGCGTGCAAGAGGAGGCCCTCATCCTTTAGCTGTGAGATTAGGATCAACAACTATGGGCTCCTATCTGTTGTTGTCCTTGTTTGGGTTCTTCAGGGCTTTCTGGTTTGGAGATGGTGAGAGAAACAATAGGAAATTGTCAAACTAAGTCATCTCTAGAATTCTTGTCGGGGACCAACTCCTTTGACTCTTTCTATGCTGTCTTATTGGTTGGCCTATTTTATGTTAGACCATCAACCATAGTAGCAAGATTCGGGTACGAATTCAAATACGATATGAAAAAAATATGTAACAAAAAAAATCAAGTACCACTAACATACGAGAGTAGACATCTTATAAATACAAAAACATGCATTTTTAATTTTAATTTTTATTTTTATACATTCATTATTCGTTGAAAACAACTTGAAATATATCTCAAATTTGAAATAAAGCATATCATATCATATAACAATGTTTAGGATGTCATCATCCACATTTACAACTTCAAAGAAAAGATATAAATAACAAAAAACGACAAATAATGCATAGTGAAATCTGCTCTAGTCTTCACTTTTACATTGTTTGACATTGTTATTTTTTAAATAATCATATAAATATTTTTTATGAAAATTTGTATATATAAATTTGACGTGAGTCTCAACTTTTAAACAAAATTAAGTAACTCTTATACTTTTAAGTTGCTTAACTGGGTAAATGGTAAAACCGAAAAAGTAAAACTTAAAATGGAAAACTACGTTAAATTAATTAAAAATTGCAGACTCATATTCATTATTCACTATTTTACAAGCGACAACATACAAGACTGTTGATAATGTAGTAGAAATTAATTAAAAATTCTAAATGTGTTTTTTTAATGAGTGTTTTTATAAATAAATAAATTGGCCATAGTAGAATTTGGTCAAGGTTTTGTTGAATGTATTGTATCCGAACTATGTCGAATATTCGCCGTATTTTAAACATGACCCGTATTTTCGCACTTGTTAAAATGTGAACAACTTGGCGTGAGTTGGAATGGATTGGCAAAGGCTATAAATTAGCTTCCTTCCACTTCCTAACTCTCTTTCCATGCTTTATCTTACACTTGCTAACTTATTTCATGGGAGGCACGCCCTCTCCATGAGGAAATGTGCCCTCTCTAATAAGAAACATCCTCTTGCCTTTAACTGCCGAGAAAAACACTCACAAGTGTTTTAGAAACCTTAGGAATATTTCCACTTTGTTTTGACAACTTAGAAATTTCACTTTCAACATGTTTTTTGAGTTTTTAGAAATTGTCGGTTTCTTTATTTTCTCCATTTTTTTGGTCTTTTTTACTATTTTCGAGTAATATTTATTCAATTTTGGAGATAAATAATTACTCGAAAACCTAGGAAAGTGGATTTAGGAATTAAGTGGGTGCTCTGAGCTAGAAAACGAGCACCCCCATGTCTAATTCTTCCTCCTAACCACACTTTTATAATAATTTTAATTTTTCCAATTAAACTATTAAAAAATAGCCTAAGTTTATGGGAAAAATTATTTTTGTCGAAACTGACGCATACTCCTAGGGGACCTAGTACATGTCCATACGACTCATTACTGATGTCTAGCATGTAAAAAATACATAGACACACAGGCTTTAGTAACTTCCTAAGGTTCGACCACCATGGTAAATACTCCAGCTTTGGAGGTGCGAGTGAAAAACTCAAGAATTATATGTCACTGAAACGCAATGCATAATTCCTAAGGAAAAAACACTCTAGAGTATTCTCTTGATAGATAAACCTAAGGTAAGTCAAGCCAGTTACAAAAATACCATGCTTAGACCAACTTATTACGTTTCCCCCCAGGGGGTCTGGAGTCTTGGACATGTAAATTTACAAAAGGGCCTAAAAGTGGCCTGGTGAACTTTTGAACACATGTGATGAACAATTGAATTGTTCAAGTCTTTGTCTGCTCATTGGAAATCCACCTAAGTGCAACTTAGTGGATAACAACCTCAAAACTAGTTTTTGAAGAATCCCTAGTTTATAGCCTATTTATTGATGTAATTCGGTTTAGATATGGATTGCACTCGGTGCTATTTTGGTTGTATGCACTCTTACTTGCTATATACATGAGAAACTTTGCATATTTGTGTATAATGGTTTGAATTCTGATGGATGCACATGTTTTTGTTGACATATGCATCAAAATATATAAAAAGTATATATTATATAATAAATGCTCCTGAAAACGCTCCCACCCCGGAAGCTTTTGAAAATTTCGCTTTTCGCTTCGCTCCCGCTTCCCACTTCCCACTTTCGTTCCTGCTTCCGCTCCCAAGTAACCTTGGTCTAAGCATGGATCTACAAAAGTAAATGGGAACAGATTACAAACCGCTCTTGCCAAACAATTTTTTTGTTGTTGTTGGGAAGTGGTGAGCAAACATTAATTTCTTGATTTCTAGATATGGTATGTATATCGATTCTAATCCAATGAATTACTATGTTGATTGATCATAGATGGGATCAAAGTTTGACCAAGCTTATAAGCCCATGCCCAGGTTGATTGATCATATTTACAAAACAATAATAGGTGCTTCAAAGTTTCATTCTTGCAACACAATGGGCATTTAGGGTACAAAATTCCTAGGTGCTTCGAGTGTTGCGTAATGCATAGACCACCATGAAATAGGGACCTAGCAAAAGATAGATTCTTGAATTCTAAGTGCCACTTCTAGCTGGATTTTAGTTGATAGAGCCATGCCTTAAAAACTTGATTCTTCAGTTTTTATTAAGCTTTCCCTCAAGCCCAAGGCTGTTAGAAATCCATTTATACCCATTGGCCAATTTGTACTTGAAAAAACCTTTTCTTTAGTTCCATCTCCCATCTTTCCCACATGTTTTTGACCCCATAATTCAATGTTTAAGGAAGAGGTTATCTAGGATTGAACTCAAATTCTTTTCTAGAATAATTTTGTTTGAGGTTACTCGAATTTCACCTTTAAGGTTTCCTAATTCTTCCAGGATCTTAGGTTTGACTGTCATAAAGATCGTTTGAGGCTTGAATCCCTTTCTTGTATAGCCTCTTGGTTAGGCACCATGAGATTTCAGTAAGCAACTTTCCCTCTTGTAGAACCCTTGGGGACGACCATAGACGATGCTCTGTAAAAGAAAGCCCAACTTTGGATGAGTCACTTTTCCATAACAATTTGTGTTTGATGGCCTCTTAGGTCTTTCAATTGCTTTTGGTTAGAAAGGTTCCCTTCCCTTGAATGTGAGTTGAAGTGGTCAATAGGGTTTCTAGATTTAGGTTGCTCCATATTTTGTGGCCAAGTGTGGCCCTTGAGGTGATGCAATTTTTGAGCAGGCTCTTCCATGCCTCATTTAGTGCAAAGAGCTTGGGCTTGTGTTCGGGTGGCCATAATACCTTGACCTTGTTTCACTTTGGGGGTGCCACAAAGGGTACATTTAACTCTATGAAAACTATTGTCTCCATTAGAAGTAGCTTAGAGAAATTTTTTTAGGAGCTTTTCTAACTTAGCATAGGTATGGGTAGAGGGGACCCAACATGATGATTAATATACACAAGTGGTAGCCAATGCTTTGGTATAGGTTTGGAACTTGCTTGCAAGGGATAAGGGCTTTGTGATCCACCTTTGTTTTTTTCAAAACTCTTAGCAACACCCAACATGATGATTAATATACACAAGTAGCAGCCAATGCTTTGGTATAGGTTTGGAACTTGCTTGCAAGGGATAAGGGCTTTGTGATCCACCTTTGTTTTTTTCAAAACTCTTAGCAACATTGCTTCCCATAGCTCCTTCAGGGAGAGGTTTTGAAGGTGAAGGGGATACCAAGCATTTTTAACACTTGGCCACGTTGTGACAACCTCCCTCGGCCTAGCCGTGAGTCATGGACATCGTCAAGTGGCTGTTTACTAGTTGACTGCCACCTGGACTTGATAGAGGAATATCTTTGATGAGGCCTTGTGCTATGCTGTTGTGGATGAAATAGCCTAAGGCTTAATAGCCATTACAGGGTTGGGGCTAGTGGGAAACCTTACTGGATTGACTAGTAGAGCTCTATCTTATCAAACTTGGCTTGATAGATAGAAAGACATGCTGCGTCCTCTCTAAATAAAGTTTCTACAATCTTAACAAAAAAAGTGGCCAAATCAAGCGCTTTAAGCATTTCAAGGATGAATTGCCATTCTACTTTTTATAGGCTTTTTCAAAATTGATCTAGAGGCCTCTGTTAGGAACCCGTGTCAACCCTTCTCTTTACTTTGTTAGTATATTGTTGTTGGATGCATATGCTTTGTAAATTGTCTCGTGAGTATATTGTATTATCCCACATTATTAGTATATTGTTGTTGGACGCATATGCTTTGTAAGTCGTCCTGTGAGTATATTGTATTATCCCACATTCATGGGGAGTAATAGTTGTTTAGCTTAGACTTAGTATATAAGTATGTGTTGAGGCCAATGAAGGCATCCATGAGTTATTTGTATTGAGCTTGCTCAAAGGAGGTTGCCCCCTCGAAGTGGCCTGCGATCAATAAATCCCTTCTGTGTTCTGCTATTTCTGGTATATCATGCATTTTCATCATTTAATTGCTGGAGGTTCTCCACATTTGGTATCTGAGCACTTTCTTGGGCTCATTGGGTGGAATTTCTGCCATTTTTTTTTTTCCACACCTGTATTGTTCCTTTCAATTGCAGGTTCAGATCCAGGAATAATCCCTATCTGCTTAACTATGGGAAGTACCTAGGCATAGCCCTAAAACTCATTGTGAGGAGTACCACAGGAACCTCGAAGTAGCTGGCCCATTCAGAAGACCTGCTAGCGAAAAGGGCAACGACCCCTACCTGATTGACTAGTTCCCACTCATGAGGTAAACCAATAGCTGTCGTTTGTGGCAAAGTAGTTATCAATTTTACCTGAGTCGTGGAGTGAGGGGTACTGCTCCAATACACAAGCCATTAGACAACATTGGTAGCCGAGTGAATCCCCTGAACCTTTAGGAAGTCGAGCATACCTAGGGTCCATATCTATTGACAATTGATAAATAACGGATTGTATCTGTCGAGAGCTGTTGTAGATCAATTCTGAGCCGCTGCAGAACAATTTCGGTAAAAAAAAGAAAAAGAAAAAGAGATTACAAAATTTTGTTTTTTTGCCATATCTTCTTTGCTTTAACTCCGTTTCCCTTGAAAATTCACTGACACCCCTGCATTCCATTCTGCATATTCCCTTCCTGAGGACCCTATCCCAAATTCCACTTCTTGAAGTTGGAAATCCCACATCTGTCTATTTTTAGGGTTTGCCATAACTTCTTCGATTTTCACCCAATCGCCTTCAAATTTTGCCAGTGTTCATTTCCTATTTCTGTTTCTTTGTCCCTCCTGGACAAGTTTTCCCATTCTTTCACCTCGCCTCTGAAATCCCCATTTTCTGTTTCCTTGTTTTTTAGAAAGTGTCCAAAACCTAGTCAAACCCCAATTACCCATCAGAGTTTTTGCCAAATCCAAATTTTCTTTTACTAAAGAAGTTTTTGTTTTTATACCCATTGTTCAAAAAATAAAAATTAAAAAATCTCCCGGTTATGGTTGTCACCCGCGCAGGAGTAAAAAACATGGAGGAAGAATTGGCAACCCTTAAGACCAAACTCCAAGATCTGGATGAAAAAATTCTCAGCCTCCATCTTTAGCCTTCAGCCATGAATAATAGATGACAGCCAGAGTCTTCTGCAGACACTAGGTTCTCTTTTTCCAGCACTTTCCGTGGCTCGAAGCTTGATTTTCCTTGCTTCAATGGTGATGATCCGACTGGATGGATATACCGGGTAGAACAATATTTCAGTTTGCATTATACTTTCGATGTCAACAAAGTTCCACTTGCATCTTTTCATTTGGAACATGAATCCCTTCAATGGTTTCGTTGGTACATCAAGGCTCATGCAGAGCCAAAATGGACAGATTTTTGCTAACTCCTTTTGCAACGATTTCGCCTTAGTGCTTTTGATAACTTCACAAGAGCACTCACTAAACTTCGCCAAATTGGCATTGTGAGAGAGTATCAGACAGAATTTGAGAAACTGGCCAATCACACAGAAGGATTGCCTGATGAATTCTACAGGAGTTGTTTTGTCAGTGGTTTGAAGGATGCAATCTGATCTGAGGTTAAAATGTTATGTCCTAGCACAATGATGGAAGTCCTAGGGTTGGCTAAGTTGGCGGAGGACAAGATCACAGCCCAACAACGCTCCAAATCCACTTTTGTTCCATTCAGAAATATGGTTTTCCAACGACCTCCCATCACGCCAGCTCCTAGAGCAACTCCTATCAAGCATTTGTCTGAAGTAGAGATGCAGACACGTAGAGAAAAAGGGCTTTGTTATAATTGTGATGAGAAATTCACTCGGGGACATAGATGTGTTGAGCAAAAGCTTTATCTCTTGGATGTGGATTCTTCGCCTGCAACTGAAATTTGTGAAGAAGCTCATGATACAGTAGATGATTAGGTCGACATTCAACAGCCGCTTGTTGACCCTCCTTCTCAGGACGATCATCCAAAGATATCTCTCCATGCTTTAGTCGGAGTCACCACCTCACAAACAATGCGGGTCAAGGGTTACTTCAAGAAGCTCCCTCTTACAATACTCATTGATTCTGGTAGCACTCATAACTTCGTTGACCCTCGGAGCGCCAAACATGTTGATTGTTTTGTCCATCCTTGCTCCAGCTTTGAAGTCATGATTGCCAATGGGGCACCTTACCTTGTAAGGGGAAGTGTCGCAATGTGCGTATCTCTATTGGAGATTATAACCTACACTCCGACATGTTTGCCGTGCCCTTAGGCGGATGTGATGTGGTTTTGGGCACTCAATGGTTACGCACACTTGGACCCATCTTATGGGATTTTGCTGAACTTGGGATGCAGTTTTCAGTCAATGGGCAAGAACACACATTGAAGGGATTACAACCAGGGTCTCTTAGCATCATCAGTTCACACCACATGGAAAAGCTCCTTAAGGAGAATTTACATGGTGTCATCGCTTAACTCCATTCCATTCAGATGCAACCATCAACGGTCTCCACTACTCCTTTGGATCTACAACAAATTTTGGATAGATATGCATGTGTCTTTGCTGAACCAATGGGATTGACTGGCTACGAGCGCAAGTTTGTCAAGGATTACAGGAAGATTGCAGCTCCATTAACTGCTCTCTTGAAAAATGATGCTTTTACATGGACACATGCTACTGAGTGTGCATTTGACAAACTGAAACAAGCTATGTGTACTACACCTATTCTATCTATGCTTGATTTTTCCAAGCCCTTCACTATTGAGAGTGATGCTTGCGACAATGGACTTGGTGCTGTTCTCATTCAAGATGAACATCCCATTGTGTTCACCAGCAAAGCCCTTTCCGTTAAGAATTTAGTCGCCTCTACATATGAGAAGGAAATGATGGCTATTTTGCATGCAGTACAGAAGTGGTGGCCATACCTATTAGGGAATCATTTTTGCATCAAGTCTGATTACCAGAGTCTGAAATATTTCTTGGAACAACGGGTCTCCTCCCCAACACAACAAAAATGGGTTAGCAAACTCATGGGTTATGACTATGAGATCACTTACAAGAAGGGTAAGGACAATCTTGTGGCGGATGCTCTTTCTCGCACATTTGATGACCAAGTTTCTCTTTCAGCTATTTCTATGCCTGTTCCAAATTGGTTGCAATCTGTTTAGCTGGGCTATGTCAATGGCTCCTCATTATCTCAAATCATCCAACGGTTGGCCATCAACCCATCTGCTGTACCGCATTATCCTTGGGATGGTGCTTCCCTGAGATACAAGGGTCGTTTGATACTTCCCTAGAGCACAGATCTTCAACAGGCTGTCTTCTATGAACTCCATGCTTCTCCATCGGCAGGGCACTCTAGGTTCCTCAAAACGTATGAGCGGGCACGGCGTAACTTCTTTTGGAAGGGAATGAAAATGACAATTCAACAGATGGTGCCTGAATGTGATAACTGCCAGCGCAACAAGGGTGAAACGACACTCCTTCCAGGATTGCTCGAACCCTTTCCCATCCCTACACGGATTTGGACAGATCTTTCTATGGATTTCATTGAAGGGTTCCCTAAATCTGGAGGGAAGACAATGATTTTGGTTGTGGTTGATCGCCTCTTCAAATATAGTCATTTTTGTGCCCTCAACCATCCCTATACCGCCTCCTTAGTTGCACAAATTTTCCTGGACCAGATCTTCCGTCTTCATGGAATCCCTTCTTCCATTGTCTCAGATCGCGATACAACTTTCACCAGTCATTTTTGGACATAACTATTTCGCCACACTGGTACCAAACTGAAGATGAGTTCAGGGTATCACCCACAAACAAATGGTTAGACTGAAGTTATCAACAAATGTTTGGAAACTTATCTTCGTTGCTTCACCTCCGAACAATAGCATCAGTGGACAAAGTGGCTCCCTCTCGCTTAATGGTGGTACAATACTTCCTACCACACTGCATCTAAAATGACTCCATATGAAGCAGTCTATGGTTAGGCACCGCAAGTGCTTATTCCATACACCCCCAGCAGTTCACCAGTTCAAGGAGTTGACATGGTTCTTCGAACCCGAGCTCATATTTTTTGCATTTTGCAGGACAATCTTCACATGGCAAAGAATCAAATGAAACAACAAGTCGATCAACACTGTTCTGAGCGCACTTTTCAAGTAGGTGATATTGTTTTTCTTCGTCTACAGCCTTACAAACAATCCTCCTTGAAACTCAAAGGGCGTCATAAGCTGGCTCCAAAGTTCTATGGGCCATATAAGGTTCTTCGGAAGATTGGGTCCGTTGCTTATAAATTGGAACTTTCTCCTTCTTCCCGCATTCATTCAGTATTTCATGTCTCTTGTCTAAAGAAAGTTCTTGGCATCAACATCAGAGCACAAACTGTTTTACGAGAACTGGATAATGAAGGATCCATCATTTTGGAGCCGGAGGCCATCCTCAATAGGTGCACTCGTCAGCTTCGTTCTCGATTCATCACAGAGATATTAATTCAGTGGCACGGAATGCAACCAGAGGATGCTACATGGGAACCACTCCTTTAGATTTAACAACAATTTCCACATCTAAAGCTTTGAGGACAAAGCCTTTTCTAAGAGGGAGGGGATGTTAGGAACTTGTGTCAACCCTTCTCTTTACTTTGTTAGTATATTGTTGTTGGACGCATATTCTTTGTAAGTCGTCCCATGAGTATATTGTATTATCCCACATTGTTAGTATATTGTTGTTGGACACACATGCTTTGTAAGTTGTCCCGTGAGTATATTATATTATCCCACATTCATGGGGAGTAATATTTGTTTAGCTTAGACTTAGTATATAAGTACGTGTTGAGGCTGATGAAGGCATCCACGAGTTATTTGTATTGAGCTTGCTCAAAGGAGGTTGCCCCCTCGAAGTGGCCTGCGATCAATAAATCCCTTCTGTGTTCTGCTATTTCTGATATATCGTGCATTTTCATCATTTAATTGCTGGAGGTTCTCCACAGCCTCGGCTTCATTTTTTTCTCTCTTTTTATGTGTCTGTGTGTATTATTTATTTTTTCCGAGGAAAATCTCATGGGATCCCCCTCCCCCTCTTACCTGGAATATTTGGATGGAGGGCAGCTCAACCACCAATCCTATACAGTTTGTCTGAGCAGAATGTTAAGTAATCACAGAGATAGAACAAGGGTTTGAGTATTTACATTTAGCAATACTCAATATAAAAGATTACATGCCATAGAGGAACAAAATGGGGACTAGCAATATGCACCCAGCAGCAAACATGAACCATACGCAGGAGTGCCAGCAGCAACACGATAAACAATGATGCAGGATATCCAACGATCAAAAGAAAAAGAAAATAGTAGCATGAGAAATCATGGACAAGGTCATCTACTTACCAATATAATGTTTGATGTTATCTATATGTGTCTTCCACCTTGTGTGTTTTTTCAATTCTCCAAGTAATTAGTATTCATGCCTAATGTAGCATGAACATAGGCCCTGCTTTGATATGGCTGAATTGAAATTGACATTGAAATTTTAATAATGCCCATGAATTACCACAATAGGTTATTGTTGCAAGAGAGATCATCATGCTCTAATAACTGAGTACTCTTTTGTTGAGCATTCTACAAGAGAAGAGCCACCTGAGTTTACTCATGGTTACCATTTACAGTTTCGGATTTGGATTTGGATTTGGATTTGATATGATTCAAAAAAATATCTTATTGAAAAAATCAAATTTGTAAGTATACATCTTGTTAATACGAAGAGAACTTGCAAATAATGTGGATATAACAATTTATTAGTGCAAAAATAACTTTACAATGAAGTTTTTTAATCTTATGCATAATTCCTAAATGCATCTGAACCAGAGTAGGAGACTTTGGCTGGGCTCGAACCATGGTTGTTCAAATTGGTTTTGTTGTGGGAATCAGTAGTTGGAACCTGGATGGTCAAGGGAACCAGCTGTGAACTAAGTGGAGGAATCACAATGCCGGCAGTTGCCAATGATAGAACAAATTAAAGTCAGCATTTAATAATTTCAAGCGGATTTATATAAATTAGTAAAACAAAATGTGAAAAATTTGTTAGGCGCCGTGGTGGCATTGCAGGCAGCAATAACGGGACTGCTCATGGGATTGCTTTCCATAAATAGCTGGAACTTGGAAGACACACAGGGCATTGGTCTCGAGGATGTTAGCGACTGTGTTGCAATAGCGGAGTGTTTGGCGCAGTTAACTACGACGTGTTGAGGCAGGGCATCAAAGCACTTTGACCAAATGTGAATTTGAGCAGAAATTCATCTGAATCTAATTTCTACCAGAATTTTCATACAGATTGGCCCAGTTCAGCTACTATGGTTTACGTCTGGGAGAAAAGTCATTAAAACAACAATGCACCTCCTTTGCACAATTTAATGACAAAAGCAGCAAAACTATAAGAACTTTTCAAATTGAGTACTTCCTTCAATCATTTTAGATTGAAGAAAGTACTCAATTTAAGTTCTTAACATGCTGTAACCAAAAGAAATAATAATATGCTTCATAACTCGTGTAATCTGTTCAGAAATAAAAAGCTTATTCTTAGCTCAGCTTTCATTATACTATTATAGTTTCCATAGATCGGTTTATGTAGTTAATGATTCAATGTAACTAGTAATGCGTATAACCTACAATGAAGAGCAATATTGGGAATGATGGAGCTTTGGAATATTCAATAAAGCCACTTTTGAACACTGGCAGATTTTAAAATGAGAAAAATAAAAAATGTGGTCTTCCATGGCATGCATTTTAACAAAAGCAAGAAAGTGGAGCTGGTTTGCCAGATTGCAGTTTGTTTGTGAAAGTATGGCAATTGAACGAGATGTCCAAGTCATTGCTCAATTAAATGGAAATCTGAAGTCAATTGGAGTTTGCAAAAATGTTCTATTAAGAAGGAAACTACGTAAAAGTTCAAAGCTGCTGTTGTCAAGTCCAAGTTAGTGGCTTGAAACTTGAAACGGAGGTGATCTGTTTCTTGTAGAGGTTATGAATCACTGATGTAGCATTGCAGTCCAAATGGTTTACTGATCAAGAATCGAGTAATATAATTTGTCATTCCATTGGGCACTTGATCATGCAACCAAGACGAGTCAATTGTCTTGTTCACAGCATGTTTTTTGGATATTGTTGACTAGGATACTAGTTACCTTGCTTTTGACTCAAGTTGAATCCCAAAAGCTAATCATGGTTGAAATTAGATACTCTAATAGTATGGAGAATATATAGTTGAAGACAAAGATGGTAAGATTGAGTGGAAAGCAGGTGAAACATGAAAATTCTGAAGAACAAGAGTTTGAATCTTGTGAAAATACTCAAGAAGAAAAGAGTTTGTTACAGATTTCTGGACCAAACAATTAATGAACTGTATTGCAGTTTATAAGATCAAAACTTGCTACTTTGAGAGAGCAAGAGCAAAAATGAAAATTTTGTCATGAAGATGGTAGAAGGCAAAATAAGATCCATGTATGAATAATTCAGATATGGTCATTGTTGTTATCGTGAGATGGATGAAGTAAATGTCAACAAATTCGCTGTTCAATGTTCCAGTAAAGAAACAAATGACAAATGAGGGCTCCTTGAGATAGTCATCTAGTGGTATCAAGTGCAGATGGAGTGATTGGTTATCAATCCACTTGGTGTATGCCTGTAGCTATGTCACAGGGTTCGCTGAACTTCAATATTGAGGTTTGAAGTTCAGTGAACCTCAAAAAAATTTCAAAATTCATCGAGGTTCAGTGAACCCTAAATCGAACTTGTTCGCCCTTCACATTCAGTGAATCTAATAAAAAAAAACCCTAATGAATCTTAAGAGCGGTTCTTCTTGAACTCGCGCTGACAGTAGTCCTTTACCATTCACGATTTCAGTGGCCGCCAAATCGGAACCGGATCGCCTTTGTCGAGTTGCTGCAGCTGGTGCAATGGATGCATCTTGAGAGTCGAGACTGGAAGTCTGGAGCTAGAATTTCACTCATCATTTGTTTAGCAGCACGAGTCTTACACTTGCCGTGCAACTAGTATATTGAAAGTGCAACCAGGAGACTAGAAATGCAACTAGCAGCAAGAGGCTTACACCCGCTGTTCGACTCTGCGCTCTGCAGGTTGCACTGTCCACTGTCCGTCGTGGCTACAGGCATGGACTCTTCCCCTTCCAACTGGCAACACAAACAAGAACTAAACCATTTTCGAACTCAACCAATTCGATATTGGATCAGTCTTTGGATAATTGACAGTTGATATAGCTTGAAGTCATATATGTTTATTGTTTACTGATGTTTAGTTGTATTGGTTTAGGTTATAATTCATAATAATGTGTGTATATATATGTTATAATTCATAATAATGTGTGTGTACACACACACACACACATATATGTATATGTATATATATACACATGTTATTATGAATTATAACATAAACCAGTACACATTATTTTTCTCTCTCTATATATATTGAAAAATGTATATAAACAAACCTAATGGCGAACCTCATCTGAACTTCATCGGAAAAGTTGAACCCGAATTCGAAACCGAACCTTGTGACATAGGCCTGTAGTACTTGAGATTCTTCAACATTGTCAAATGAACCAGACTTGTTTGTGGAGTGCTAGTAGGGTTGTAGTGTGCAATCAGTTCTAAATTGTTGATAACAACAGTGATGTTGGAGTTATTGGTGTAATCTGTACATGTGTCCAGAGTCCACTCAAATTTCATATGTATCATTATTGTTCTTGTAATCATGGCTAAGGCCATACTTCCTTTTATTGTATTACTAGGTGTGGTTAAGGCTACCCTAGTTGTCTTGGATATGTAGGTGCAATAACCCTCTTGGGGAGTGTGCCCTACTTGTGTGGGCCCATAACCCTTATTGATAGGATGCACTACTTGAGTTGTGTATAAATACCCAACTCAAACCTCATTTGTACATCATCTTTTTAATCATTAAGCTAAGGCTCTTTAATATAAAGTGTTTAAACCTACAGGCTTTCTACATCTTTGGCATTCTCTTGTGGTTGGCATATTTTCTCTTTTATGTGTATTTGTGCATCTCATGTGTAGTGCATACATGCTTGGGCATCTTTCTCTCTATAGCACACTGTTGGTTCAGCCCTAACACACTTATTTACTGCTGTTTTTTTCTATTATTACTTCAGGTTTTTTGGTTGGCATTTTGGTTCCATTTGATCCCCTGTATCTGTTTGTGATCTCAATAAGTAGATGCCAATAGTGAGCAGGACCTCATCAATGATTGTTTCAGGGGAACTGTATATAAATACACACTTCAAACTTCATTTGCCCATCATCTTTTTAATCATTGAGCTAAGGCTCTCTAATATAAGGTGGTTAAGCTTTCAGGCACTCTAAATCTTTGGTGTTTTTTTGTGGTTGACATGTTTTCTCTTTTATGTGCATTTGTGTATTCATGTGTAGCACTTATTCTTGGGCATCTTTCTCTCTCTAGTGCACTTCTTTATTGCCATTTTTTCTCTTTTTACTGCAGGCTTTTGGGTTGGTATTTTGGTTTCATTTGATCCCCTCTTTCTGTTTGTCTCAACAAGTAGATGCCGATAGTGAGCAGGCAGGACCTCAACAATGATCATTTCAGGGAAAGTGCAGAATGCAAATTTCTAAAGAGGACTTGAAAACCCCCACTATTGGATTGTGGGATTGCTTGGTTTAAATCCTGCCCTGTAGACACAATTGGTTTGTGCAAAGTATTACAAGAAAGAAGGAATCACAATCAAAGAATTCACTATTTTTTGGAGTTCTTGAGATCAAATTATCAGTCCAATTCTTTATAAAGAAGTTAGCACAAGTATGGTCACATGATAGTTAATAATAAATATAACCCTGGAAAATAGTTAATATAACATAGTTGCTGGTCAAAATTCGTCAAATTCATGGTTTGATGGGGGTCATAGATCAATCTTAACCCTGGATCTATTAAGCACTAAGAGGTATAAATAAAACTCAGGTACAAACCTCTTGCTGCTTAAAAGATCCGCACCTAAGATGGATGTATGCTAGTTTATTTAGTTATTTTTTGCCATTTCTTTTTCATTTTTCATTTCTCTGACATTAGACTTGAACTCCCAACCATTTTTTCATACACATCTCTTCCACTCTGGGCTGCAGCATGCTTGTCAATTCTCTTGGTGCAACAAGTGTCATGTCATGATGGTTTCAACTTTCAAGTGAGAGATCTGTAAAGCAAAAAAATATAATGTATGACTGAAGTACAAAAAAGATGTAATTGCACTGAGAGGAGCGAGGTGCTCTACAGCTCAGTATGGGGGACCTCTCGGTGCTCTACAGCCCAGTATGGGGAAGATGTTGTGACGTAACGTAACGTTACCAAAAATAAAAAGTAATTAAAAAAATCCATGTCGGCTTATAAAATAAAAAATTATGAAAAGTAATTAAAAAGTCCATGTGTGCGAATAAAATAAAAAATTAAAACTTAAACCGGATCTATCAAGCAAGAGGGGTGAAATTTCTTGGTTTGAGATTAAAAAAAATTACACCTAAAGAAATTGGATCCCTCTCGGTGCTTGATAGATCCGGGTTTAAGATGGATCTATGCTGGTATATGACAAGCGTGATCTTGAATGGCTATGAACGTATGAGAGTGGAACTGCATAGATTGATAGGGTGGATTTTGTATTTGTATAATGTGCCAATATTTAGTAATGCAATCTTTATTCTCTCTAATATCTGTCTTGATTAATTTTTGTCTTTGTTTGTTAATGCACATGCATCATTGTTTAATCTAATGCTTGTAATCTTCCTTTACACAAAGATAGAAGACAAAGATTTGTATGAAAACACAAAATCTTTTGCCTTTTATGACCACAACCGATTTCCCTTTATAGTGTGAATGAAACCGTATGTGCTCTAGATTCTCTCTATTATGAAGAGCAAGGGACCTGGGATATCAAAATGGAGGCAATTGTCAAATTGACATTAGGATAATGTAATATTTCATTAAAATCATATAAAACACAATAAATAAAATATGATTGTAGTCTACTAAAATATATATTCTTTATGCTGAACCAGGAAAGATTCCCAGGATCAATAGCTTATAAGAGCCAATATGACCACCATGAGATTGAGATTGGCCTTAGTGAGCACACTGGCAACAGTTTACACATTCCCAAATGAACTACCAGTGGCAAACAAGGAAAATTGCTTACAAAAATCCAAGGCTTTGTTTATTTCAAGACAGGTTTTGGAAAATGTAGCTTTGAATCCGACAACCACGTCCATATCTTTGGAAGCAACCTCTTATCTCTGTCTCAAGTAGATTATAAAGTTGGCACAGTGCTTTTTTTTTTCTTTCGCATCCTTCTCGTACAAGTTTGAGTAATGACTTTTTGTTTCGTTTGTGTTTTGCAGGGTGATATGTTGGCTGTAGCTGGAGGGGGTAGTGCCTCTGTGAAGCTGTGGGAGACCACTTCATGGCGGACAGATGTTTCTCTTGAAGTTCCTAAAGGAGAGGGTACTAACACAAAATCATCAGAAAAAGCTGGAGGGAAATTTGTTCTGGCTGTTGCATGGAGTCGAGATGGAAGTCGTCTTGCATGCAGTACAATGGATGGAACGATAGCAATATTTGATGTGCCACGAGCCAAATTTCTGTACAATTTGGAGGGTCATTACATGCCTGTGAGATCCCTCGTTTTTTCTCCCACTGATTCTAGGATCTTATTCTCTGCTTCAGATGACAAGCATATTCATATGTATGATGTTGATAACAAGAGCCTTATCTGTGCTATGTCTGGACATGCAAGTTGGGTTCTGAGTATTGACGTCAGCCCAGATGGTTTAGCTGTTGCCACAGGATCCAGTGATAGAACAGTTAGGCTTTGGGACCCTTCGATGCGGTCATCTGTCCAAACAATGACCAACCATACTGATCAAGTATGGGGTGTGGCATTTCGTCCAACTGGGTCATCCGGTTCTAGAGCAGGCAGGCTTGCAAGTGTTTCTGATGATAAAAGCATATCATTGTATGACTTTACCTGATATTTGGGTTAGTCTGCTTTAAGGGATTTTGTGTGATCTAAATGGCATTCTTTAGCACGCGTGAGATTTGTGCTTTCTGTCAAATTTACATAGTTTAAGATATTAGTTTTAATCCCTACTCCAAAGAGAATGGTTGATTGGTAACGTACTATTTTGTGGAGTGAAGTCTCAACCATCTTTTCCTAGGCTGTTTAAGTATCTATAGTATTAAGCCAATGAAAATCAGATGCGATTCTTTGAAAGAGTAAAACTATAATTTTACCCTTCCCATGGTGACTACTGGAAATGTTTCTACCTTTTTTCTCAAGTTTGCTTTATTGATATTGGATACAAGGCATGGGTATATATTTGGTTATTACTTATCAGAGTGAGTTCAAATGGCCCGCGTCTATAGTTCCAAACCAGTACATCTGGATTCTGAAGATGGGATAATTACAGTTTGGTGTCATGTGAATGATTCTAACTTTGATTGGCGTTTTCTATGTAAAATTATCTGGCAGGTTTGTTCTACAATGATGGGTGGTAATCAGTGGTATAGAGGACAGCTTTTTTATTTGCAATTGTACCTTCATATTCTTCTTTATTATGTATGCTATGAGTATTCTTGTGCAAACTTATTTGAAATGAAAAATTTCAAAATTCATGATCGTTAGGTTTTGTTGGTCAATGTAGGATTACATTATAGTAGAGAGCAAATGGTTTTAATGGGAGTTTTCCAAGAAGTCTGACTGGACTGTGCTGGATGTTCTCTTGTTTTCAGAAGATTATTTTATTATGAGTAGTTACGTATAAGTTTTCCAAAATCAGATCTCTGTGTGTTTTTTGAATGGTAAACTTTTCCAAGATTGGGTTAGAGATGAGGCTATTATGGCACTTGTCTAGAAATAGGGAAAGCAGATGTAATTAGGGAGAGGAGTTTAATATCTAAATTTTTTCATATCCACCAGAACTATTCTCGTCGTTCATTTGTAGCTGATTTAGAGTTGAGCTATCGAATTTCAGGCATCAATATTTTTTAATTCTTGAACTGGGGCCCCGTGGATAGGAATTTAGAATGAAATTCTTGAATTGGGGCCTCGTGCATCTTTCGACTGTTTTGACAGCGGCCATTTGTAAAGTTGGCAGCGCTTTTGCATCTACAGATCTGTATATTGTGTATGAAAATAGAATGACAATGAATTTTAGTTACCAGTTGTAGAATACACCCCGTGGATAGGAATTTAGAATGAAATTCTTGAATTGGGGCCTCGTGCATCTTTCGACTGTTTTGACAGCGGCCATTTGTAAAGTTGGCATCGCTTTTGCATCTACAGATCTGTATATTGTGTATGAAAATAGAATGACAATGAATTTTAGTTACCAGTTGTAGAATACACTGGAGAGGCATATTACTAGTGTGCAAGCCATTTACAGGGATAATGCAATGTTTTTCATGTCCTTCCCTGAAGACTTGCTAAATCTGGAGGTAGTGCTTAAAGACATGCAGTTGTTTATCAAATTGATAATTGGAAATTAAATTTGGGAAAGCGGAGGCTTGATTCAATTCATTGCAATTTTTTTATATTATTTCTTTGTGAAACAAAGCAAGATGATGATAACCAATGCATAGCATGTTACTATAACATTCTCTAAGTTCTTTTACATTATGAATTAGATGGAATTAAACTAGCTTCGAAACCAAAAACATTCATTATATAAATGGGCAAGCCATTGTTAAAATTTAATTATTTTTTATGTCATCTTTGTGCCATTTTATCTTTAAAAGATGCTACGAAATACAAATTTAGTTGAATATTAATTCTTCTTTTTCTTTTGTTTTATTTTGAAGTTGTTGATTTATTCCCACTTTGTCCTTTAAAAAAATGTTCAAAATAAATTATATCCTTGCAAAGTATTAGTAAAGAAACTTTTGTATCCTTGATTTTAGGCTCGGTAAATTTGATTTTCTTTTAATAGGAGTGTGTAAAGAGGTTTGTATTGATATTGGTTGAAGAGGATCTCAAGCAGCCCAGAAATTACAGATGATCCCAGTACATAATTCCTTGCCATAGGAGGTCAATGTCATCCAAAATCCTACTGTTACGTCTTAATATATTGATTGAAAAGCAAAATACATTGACAAAACATATGAAATTGACTAGCAAGTAATCACTCTTGGCCGAGATAACCTTTCTCCTCAGACTTGTTTCCTTCAATTTCGTGATGCACTTGAGAGTTGAGTCCACGTGCCTCACCAGGCTTGTTTGCTGAACAATATCTTCATCCAAATCCCTTGATGTTGTAGATTCACTGGTACAAGAAAGCCTCCCTTGAGTAAGTCCAAAATTAAATTGTGGTGCATCTCTGAATCTAATGCCAACTTTTCCTACTTTACCTTTTGTCTTTTAGCCTTGTCTTCTAAACGATCATGCTTTTGTTCCATCAATTCGATATGTGTGCATTGAGTCACTCTATGGCCTACTCCATGCCATTCACCTATATCTTCATTATGTGTAACATCTTTTTAATGCCTGCTACCTTGCTTATTGCCCTGATTCCTTCTGACCCACAGTTCATTTGCTTGGCCATTGCTCCACCTAAACTCTTGAAGATTCACTTCCCACCTGTTGGTGGGAGAGACATAAAGAACTTGCGTCCCCCCAACCACAGTGAGACGAATAGGCAAGGATAGGAATTCAAAAGCCCTTGAAAGGCTACCGCGGATTCTTCAGAAATAGCCTTGCCCCAAGAGTTCGTTGTGCCAAGGGGACCAAACCTCAACTTGAACACAGTTTGTCAACGATCCTGCCACTCCACCACGACCAACTTTGCATTCTTTCAGCCCCTATTGCTCTGGTTAAACCCACCTGTTCGACATAATTCAGAGGGGAAGCCATAATTACTTCCATGTTTCTTGATGCGAAAAGAGCAATGCAAAGCTGATGGCACGTGACTGTGTGAAAGTTCGATTGCTGCTTGCAAATGCGGGGAAATTTGAGAAATGTTGCATGATATATAACATCCATTGTTGCATGATCTATGGCATCCATTGAGGGGCCGTGTGTCAAGCGTACCCCCTTAATTACATTTTTTTATATTAAAATGGCCTTCCTCGTGTGAACCATAGTGGATTGTGTTTTATCCATCCCAATAACACCACCTTATTCTTATGGAATCCACCTTTGTTTTGGTGGTTCCGTATTTCTAACAAGCATTGCTTTGTCAAACTTAACTGAATAATTTACTAGCTGATCGACAAGATTGTTATTATGCCTTTTGATGTGAAGAAAATTAACTTCTTTAACACTTCAAAGGTTGCTGGCTATTCTAGTGAAAATTCTGCTCTGTATTTTACTATCCTTCTCAGAGTCGTTTCTCACCTGTTTGATAACTTGCAGAGAATCCCCAAAGGTTTTAATTTGCTGAATCTTGAGATTCTTAACAAATTCTGAACCTAGGTACAAAGCATACACCTTCGCATAAGAGTTCATGGTAACTCCCAATCCCAAAGAGTATTTGATTACTTTTTGTCCGCCAAGGTAAAAAAGGATGACCCCCTAGCACCTGCCACCTTGGGGTTGCTCATTTTTTTTTGGATATACATAGACAATTTGTTTTAGTCGAAGCTTCTTTCAGCATGGTCTTTATAGGACAATTAAATTTGTGTTCCATGGACTCTTTTTTTGTAAGATAAGATAAATTTATATTGATTTAATGAAAGTATATAGAGATCAAGAGTATAAAACAATAGATTGTAATTTAGGGTCTCACAAGTCTTAATCCTGAAAAAATTATGATAACTAAGAAATTAATATTAGATGATAATAAAAAAGAAAGTCTGCTGAAGATTCGGTGTAAGAAATTGTGTCATTGTTTGAAATGGGAATCATAGGCACCTCTTGACCATGGTACGACTCAAGAGCTGAAGCTGTTAATTCCAGACTAGTGGCTACTTTGACTAAGCTATTGATTTTTGCATGCATCTTCTTTTATTTTTGCAGCTAGTTCATTTGCAGAAGAAGCTCATTCCTTTCCTCTTTGGTATCAAGGAGGACTTTCCTTGCCAGTATAAGGTGATTGTCTTGAAGTAAGTATAAGGTGATTGTCTTGAAGTATTTGGTATCCTAAGAGCATGAGGTCCTTGCATCCGAAGCCCAAGGCTCCATCTCTATCTCAATCTCCTCTGTTTTGATGAAGCATTGCTTTGTTGTTATCCATTCTTAAGGGAGATTTTCACGGTGAATACTAGCCGAGATTTGTTTAAGATAGGTGGCTTTAACTTACCTTGTCACTAACTAAATCCTTTGAGCTGTTACTGTTACCTCTTTGCGTGTAGTGTCTGCAATCCCTATCAGTTGTTAGGAGTGGAGCCCAAGACATGGCAAGCATGTGATGCCTAACAAAGATGTCAAGGGCCTGATTGTTTATTTTTGGGCAGCATCGAGAGCCATTCTCCAGGTGATTGGCATCAACTTGGGGCTAAGAACCTAGTCAGGGACCCCTCCTCTCCTAGAGCACCTGTTTTGAGGGTCCTAGGGAACGTGTAGACCATGAAGACCAAGAGAAGGGCTAAGACCCTGCCTAAAGATGACTTGTCTAAGAAGATTTGATTAATAGCCCTAATGAAGTGTTAAAGGCTCAACATGAAATTATAAGGACCTTAACTAAAGTGTTTTAAAGTTATTTTTAATTATTAAATTAAAAACCACTAAAGTGTTTTTTAGTTAGTGGATTCCTTGACCCATGGTATTACCCCCTGTATTGCTCAATGGTGAATTATAAATAAGGAGCACTCTCAAGAGATCAAATATATATCACTCTATCATCATCATCATCATTGGATCACTCTGAGTTGGTTTTATCTCATTCTCTCCAATGTGAAGCATTGGATCATGGAGCTGCAGGGTCTAGAGAGCTGACAACAAGGTATAGAAGGCAGCCGCAGGTCTGGTCAAGCTCTAGAAGAACTTGGTCAAGGTCACTAGGGGCTGCAACAAGCAAGACAAGCCCTTAAAGGGCTACATGTAGACTTTAGGAGGCTGATAGTTGGGCCCTAGAGAGCTCAGATCATTGGCAGCAGGCTGAATAAGCCCATATAGGGCCCACAATAAAGAGAGCAAGCCCTTAGAAAGGTTGCGATCGACTGAATAGGCCTTAAGAGGCCATGGATCAGGGGTGCAATAGGGAAAGCAAGCCCTAAAGGGCATCGATCTGATCACCATAGGCTACATCAGGCTAGATCATCCCTTAAAGGGCTCAACGCTGATCTCTATGGGATGCAGTAGGCTAGATCAGTCCTTAAAGTGCTCAACGTTGATTTCTATGGGCTGCAACAGGTAAGTAATGGCCTTTAGAGGGAAAGCTCAGGACCGTCGTCAGTATTTGGAGCAGCCTAGGGCCTGCGTCATCATCCCTAGGGCTGGCATCATCGATTGGAGGTGGGCCGAAGGTTGCAGTCAGGTCCTAGAGGGCCTACACTAGCCCACAATCAGCATATTAGTTAGATCATGGGGTTTAGAGGGCATATCCAGCTAGGTCGAGACCCTAGTAATCATATTAAACCCTTTCAAAGGCATATTAGAGGATACACAGTTAGATATGGCCTTCTCCTAGCAGGCTGAGGCCTCAAATCAGTAGATTAGGCCTTTCAATGGGTCCCCCAATGCTCACATCAACAAACAATGAATTTATATAAGTAGATAGAGATTTATATCAACATACAAAGAATTTATATCAGCATACAGAGAATTTATATTAGTTATATTTTTGCTTGGGTGATGAGCTACATGAGCTAGGGTTCATCTCTAGAAGTTGTACTAGGATGATTTGCTACAACTATTCTTTTGAGGGTGGTCTCACATGATGGAGAGAGAAGAGCATTTGAAGCAGTGCTTGCTTCTTCAACTTCATATGAAAAGATAAGTACTTGGTCTCTCTATTTATATTCATCCTTATGTGTGAAGGGTTTGATGTTCATGGTCACTTGATGTATACTTGTTCTTCTATTAATGAATTTATCATAAGAAAGGTTGCTGGGTTTTTCCCTTAGGAAGAGAGGGTTTTCCTAGGATCAAAATCATGGTGTCTATTATGCATGGCTATTTAGGTGATGTGATGTTTTTCTGTTGCATTTACCTTAACTGGTTAATGTAATACTGCTCATATGTGTTTAATGTAGTTGATAATTTAATGTGTAATTATGATATGGATGAAAATTTGAAAAATGTGCACACATAATTACCTGCTTATGAAAGTAACTAAAATTCAACATGGTTTCAGAGCGAGGTTCTGATGTTTTTCCTTGACCGGCGCATGCAAGATCTTGGATATGGAGCAGTGTACCAGTTGGTAGACGTTCTGGATGATGAACATCCTTGAGCTCAACAGATTGTGAAGTAGACCTCCATCAGAAAAATGTTTTCAAAGAATTTGCAGGAGTAAAGAAATTCCTTTTTGAAGGGCAGGCCTTTGAACTATAAGGCAATTTTGCTGAAAACAAATGGCTTACAGAGCAAATGATTGCCTACTCAAGGTAGTACAGTTTGAAGACCCTGGTGTATCTGATTCACTTGGATTGAGTTCAGTTTGAAGTCCAATTCCACCATTGGAGTGGAGTATATCGGTCGAAGATAAGATTGCATTCAGATCTAGATTGCATACAGTTAAAGGATGCAGATAGGGTTTACCTAGAAAAGGCATTTGATATACTTTTGTAGCATGAAATGCTTGAGGATTTTATGTTTCAGGCTGAAGTTTCATTGAATGCAGATTCCACTCGTATAATGAAACATAGTCGCAACTCAAGCTAGCATTGATGGTCAAATAACCCAAGGAGAAATTTGTAAAGACTTAAAGTCAATATCTGGTAGTTACATAAGGCAATGACCAGGGACGAGTTGTTTCCATGCAGAGTTATGATAAAGGCCTTGGTTGAGAGGGCAATGAATGGGAACATATTATAAGTTTCCACATTGCATGATGTGAGTAAGCCTTGGGTGGTTTCTTGAATATGACATGACTCATAATCATTTAAATCTACCTTGAATAAGGTGTATCTTCTACAAGTAGAATTCAGGAACTTAGCAATGCTCTTGATCCACTTATATGGGAGTCTAGACACCAATCACATTTAGTAAAGTTGGACTCCTATCATGAACGAGGTGCTAGTAAATGAAACAATATTAAATTGGTTAGATCTTGTATCTAGGGGGCCAAGATCACCCACCAATGATGGCACATTCAAATTCTATATGACATCCTATCTCATGGAAGATGTATGTGCATGATCATATTTGTTTAGGTTTAAATTTTTATGCATGTCTGTGGGTGACTAAATACATACGAGATGTACCTGGTATTGGGTCCTTTCTATAAAGGCTAAAAGAGAGTGCCAAGTTCCTAGATCCTTTGAGAAGTTCAGTAAGGGTTTGAGTCACTAAGTTATGCACTGGTCACTTTCAGTTTAATAGTTTGAGGTCAAAGGGTGCTTAAGGTCTTTGTGGATGGACAGGTCCTTGTATGACTTGGATCGGACATAAATATTTGTGTTTGAGAGTGAGGATTGTACAGTTGACTGTATGGTCAGTTATTTTTTGGCTTTGATATATGACAGTGTTAGTACGGTGAGCTATGAGATGTTCTCACTTGCGGAGTTCCTCTCATTGTGTAGAGGATTGTTACAGCTTGACCAAAGCCTTAGAGAAATCATGACTAGAATTGCTGAGGTCATATTTTTAGATCAGTTTTGGATAGTGACAGTCATTCTTGAGCTAGGACTGTCAGTTGTATGAGGACAGATGTAACGTCCCCAAGACCTCCCTTGTGGCCTTCAGAGGCCACTGACGATCCTACATTACTTGTTTTTTTCTTCTCTTACTTCCAAAACTACACGCAGCCGCATTGGACTCGGACCCGCAACTCACCCTTGTGATCCACAGTCCGCAATTGCACCTTTCCGCAATATGCATTGCATCTTTACGCAATCTGCAATTGCGGCTTTCCACAATCCGCAATCCGCATTGCGTCTTTACGCAATTTGCAATTGTGCCTTTTCACAACCCGTAGTCCGTGTTGCGTCTTTCCGCAATTCGCAATCCGCGTTGGATCTTTCCGCAATCTGCAGTCCGTGTTGTGTATTTCCGCAATTCGCAATCCGCATTGTGTCTTTCCGCAATTTGCAATCCGCATTGCGTCTTTCTGCAATCCACAATTGCGTCTTTCCGCAATCCGCAATCTGCAGTCCACGTTGCGTCTTTCTGCAATCCGCAATCTGCATTGCGTCTTTCCGCAATCTGCATTGCATCTTTCCGTAATCCGCATTGCGAAAGTCGGAATCGCGGAAATCCAACTTCGTCCTTCAGGAACTTCCCCTTCCGCAATCCGCAACCCGCATTGCGGAAATTGCGGAAGCCCAACTTCAACCCTTCAGAAAACTTCCCCTTCCGCCATCTGCAATCCGCAATCCGTATTGCGAAAGTTGGAATTGTGGAAGTCCAACTCCAATCTTTCGGAAAACTTCCCCTTCTGCAATCCGCAATCCGCATGGCGGAAGTCGGGATTGCGGAAGTCCAACTTCTCTGTTCCTGCAGTTTACCAATGCAAACTTCTAAGGGGCATAACTTCCTCATCCGGGGTCCAAATGAGGCAAGGTTGGTACCGTTGGAAAGCTCTTGGAGAGCTATATCCAATGGTAAAACGTTCGGCCCTACTGAGGTATCTAAAGTCCTCGTTTTATTCTCTGAAGTTTTGTCTATAAACCTTCTAAGGTGCCTTCTAACCTTTAACAGGTCTCTACATGTCCCCTGCTATAACCCATCTTTCCTCTGTCTCACAGAGCGGTCCAAGAATACCACATGCCACATAACCATCCCCATGATTAAGTGAGGTTAAACAGTCCATTACAAAGTTAAGCATCTCATAACAAACTACATATAATAAATGAAGTTAAGGCTATCCATGCATCTAACACATGTAAGATTAGCAATGCATTAAACTCATGCAACTGAATAAATCATTCAACCTGCACTGAGCCTTCCACTTAGGCTTACACATGGTCTCACTGTTATTCCCATTCATATAACATTCATTCAATAGCTTAAGTAAAACAACATAATACTGACACATGAAATAACATCATTTATTCCACATAACACTTATCTTTGTATCTTGAAGTTGCCCCGCAACTGGCTAAGTGAGAGCAATGTTCCATCCAACCTTAGGTCTCTGTCCAGCCTATACTCTTTCAGCTAAGAGACCAACCCCGAGTTGGGCTATGTATCCACTAAGGAGGGCTAGGTAGGCTCTCTAACAATCAAGATCTGCTTCAGTGCTAAGCCAACCTATAGATGGGTTTATCAAGCAATACCAGAAACATACTCATGCTAAGCCACCCTACAGTTGGGTTTATCAAGCATATCCATGCTAAGCCAACCTGCAGTTGGGTTTAACAAGCATACAAGGCAACAGAGAGGATATTGCTAAGCCAGTGAGCTCAACCACAGAGCTACAGACATCTCAATCACTCAGTAGATATGGCACTCACATTATCCACCTCACCCAACACAAGGAAGGTCCTCTTCTCTGCTACACAGTGATGAATATGGGTGTCTATGGTTGTCATTGATGACAACATTAATGACAAAGGATTGACTGGACAAAGTGCTGATGGCAAGCTTGATGACATAGACAGAGTGGACAAAGTGATGGGCATTGAAAATGACCCATTCTGTGGTCATTTGGTCCTGATACCCTAGACAAGAATGAATTGGAAGGTGACATGGCATGGCTCATGGACAAGAACAATGAATGAAATATGACTTGGCATAAAAGACAATAGGCAAGATGACAAGTTGACAATCAAGGTGTAAATGGCTGAAGGTGATGGCAATGCCAAGCAAGCGTGAGCTTGCAGGCATGCTTCATAAAGTATATGCAGGTATGAAAATTAACCAGTGTGGGCATGCTGAAAGCAAAAGAAGTTGGTCATGTGGGTGTTAAGATCACATGCTTGTGGTAAGAAAGACAAAGTGCTGGCATATCAAAGAAGGCAAACAAGAAGCTATTGCGGGCTTGCTTATGACCCTAGTGTGGGCACACTTAACCAAAGTTGCGTGCTCAGCTTTTGAAGGGTTAAACCCCATGTGGGCATGCCATCTAACCCTTGTGGGCATGGAGACCATATCATGCCATGTAAAATAAACCCACAAATGAGATGGTCAAAATTATATATACAAATTTATATTTGAAGAAAATATTCCAGGTCGACCCAGCCCAAAAGAAATAAAATTAAAATTGAAACAAAAATGACAAGTTGACTCCAAATAAAATTACAAGGTGAAAATAAAAATTATTTATTAAGACAAGTCGGCTCAGGAAAATGTGTTGAAAAATTAGTATAAATAGGGCCCCACGACCTCATTTTAGCGAGTGGAATTTGGTGGTGATTGCTCTGAGATTTTCGGCCATATATCTGAGGAAGCCGTAGTGAAGATGGAATTCTGATTTCGGGTGAAGAGGAGCAGTAACGCAGCAGCAGACATGAGTTTTTTAAATCTGATATCTTTTAAGCCTGAGTTTTATCTCTGAAATTTTCAGGTGTATGAGATAGCCGTTGCAAGGAGATGATGTGAATTTCGGATCTTCACTGAGGCAATTCGTGGAGCTTAAATGAGACTGTCTAAGACCCGAAATTCTACAGTAGAATATATTTTGGGGGTTACAGTTCAAGTCTGCAAAAATACACAGTCAGAACAGTTCGAATTTTTGCAGAGCAGAGGTTGAGTTTGACCATTTTATACAGGCTGAATCTTTGAAGTGTTCCACAACATACTAGTGTTGTGAAGAGATTTTCGGATGAGGGACAGGAGTGCTGATTTCGTTGGACAGTCAACATGAGGACATCATGATTGATCTCTGATTTCTGGGCAGCTGTGCTTGTGACAATGATGTGTATGTACAACAGAAAGACATGATGACATTCTGGGCATCAGATAATGGACAGGTTGAAGATATGACAGTGAACATGCTGAGAATGCTGAACTGAATGATGGTCTAGGGCAGAATGAATAGAATTGAGTGAAAGATCTTGGTGGCCTTTGGAGGCTCTGATTTTGGGGGGTCTCATGCAATGTGACAGTTCGTTAATCAAGCTTTATCTTTGAATTTTCTGGGCTTCACTAAGGCATCACAAGGTTGATTGTTAACAGGATGAAGACATAACTGATTTCTGGGCAGCTGATTGAGGCAGTATAAAGATGAAATTACAGTAGAATGATTGAAGACTTGATGATGTTTGTGGACATGATAATATTATCAGTGGCACAATAATATGTGACATGTTAATGATAAGGGGCATAATGTTTGCTATGGTTAATGACAGTTTGAGAAGTTGTTGGCCATGATGAAACTGGGATAGAATGATGACTCAGGTAGCAGGCAGGTTGATGTGCATAACAAACTGATATTTACTTAAGTGCCAAGACTGTATGATGCACAGGATACTGATGATATGCATGGACAGAAAAATGATGCTGACAGTTTGATGCTAAGGACATAATGAAAGATCACCAGCTATGCTGAGATACTTATCATGATATGTTTGGGACAGAGTGTGAAGATGAGTTTGATATCATTTATAATGATGCTGTATGTAATGTGATTAATGTATGCTGATTTACAAGCAGGGTCTTGCAAAGAAGTGTACTTGTAGTTACAAGCAGGAACTTGTAATCATTTTCTTAGTAGGATCTAAGAAAAGACCAAGCAGGGTCTTGGAGTAAGAGTTGGTGCTCTTGTATTTCAGTTGGTGCTGAACTGCCTCACGGTTGTAGCCGTTGAACCAAATACTAAAGATTACAAAATCATATATTGTCTCTTGTGCAATGTGTTGTTGATTATGTGTCTTATTTTGATGAATGACTAATGATGTAGATTATTGATGAATATGATAAAAGTAAATGTCTGAATGAAGGAATAAGGTTTGATTGAAGTTGAAAACTGGATTAGGAGTAGGCTCACTGATTCACCCCCCCCTCTCAGTGAGCAGTGTGTCTAACAATTGGTATCAGAGCCTGGCCTTCATCACAAGCCTAGCAAGCTTGAAGGAGATCCGTGGACACAAGTGGAAAACAAATCATGGATTATTCAGAAAATGGAGCACCTCTTTTTGATGAGAACAAATATGCAATATGGAGTACAAAGATGAAGTGGTACTTGCAATCAACTGGGTATGATGTATGGAGATCAATTGTAAATGGTTATGTCCCTCCAAAGAAAGTAAAATCAACAACTCAGAAAGAAGACGGAAGTTACAACTCAAAAGCCAAGGAAATCATACTGGACACACTACTTGATCCTTCAAAGAAAGGGTAGGATAATGTGTCTCAGCTAAAGAGCTTTGGGACAAAGCAAAGGATTTATATTCAACTGAAGGATAGGAAACTGAAGCCACTTCTATCAAAGACTCGATGCAAAACTCACTCAACTCTGAAGGTAAGAGCTCCTCTGTTTGTAATAACTCAGAATGTGATACTTTTCATTGCTCTAATGAAAAAAAGATGAATAAATTGATGAAGAAAAAGGGGAGATTCACTGGGAAGGAGAACTCACCTGTGCTCTAGAAGAATTAGACAAGTCTAGGAAAGAAAATGAGCAGCTCAGGGAAAAACTGTGAAGATATGAAGAAAAAGAAGATAATTCAAGTGTTGAAGTACTAAAGGATGCACTAGTAAAACTTGAAAGAAAGGTTCTGCATGCGCTTGATGAATTGATGAAATCCAAAGAAAAGAATGAGTTGCAACAAAGACTATTAGAAAAATATGAGCAAGAGAAACATGATCTGAAACATCAAGTTGAAGAGACTCAACAAAACTTCATGAGTCAACTTCAGAAAAAGAATGCAGAGGTCAGCTCTTTGAAAGAACTTGACAAATTGAAAGATGAAGTGGCTAACTTGAAAGAAACCAATGAGACCTGTGCAAGTCTTAGAGGTCAATTGGAAGAAACCAAAGCTCAGTTACTGGAACAGAATAAAATTAGCCAAGCAAAAGAGTTCGATATCATTTCTCTGAAAAAGGAAATGAAAAAGACAACTACTGCAAATTTGAAGTTCCAGAAGAGTTCATTAACGCTAGATGATATCCTAAGCTACCAGAGATCACCACATGTCAAGACTGGGTTAGGCTATGATAAAGAAGAGATCCTGAAGAATCTTAAGCATGGTGAAGAAAGCAAGAAAGAAGATACTCAGAAAGACAAGGAAGCTTCTCCAGATCAAGGTCAGCCAAGAAGGACCATGCGACAAAAGGGACAATGTGTTTCTAGGTATGAAAAAGCATTTTTTGGCTATTGCTACTCTTGCAATGAATTTGGACATAGGGCTGTAGATTGCAGATCTTGGGGCAGATCTACTAAGTCAAGAACTAGAGGCATGAGTGCTTATATTAAGTGTTACAACTGTCATTATTATGGTCATATAGAAAGAGATTGCAAGCAATGGATTAACAAAGTTTGGAGAAGGAAAGAACAGGTTCAAGCTACTGAAAACAATCAGTCTAGAGAAGAGAAAGGAGAGGAGACATGTCAGCTAATCCTGGTTGAGTATGATGCTAAGATGCAAGAAGAAAAGATCCAAAAACTAGATAGTACAATGTCCAAGTATGAAGTTGATCTGTGCAAAAAGGATGGCTGCCATATGGCAAGCCATACTTAAAGTCTTCTAAAGACTTTGAGTATACCATGAGTTCATCTTTGGAGAATGGACTCAAATGGTGAATAATGGTTCTCCAAGAAGCAAATCAGGTCCTAGGATCAGATTGATGACACTGACAATTAATATTTAGTTGGAAGATGAACCAGACCTCATAATGATGACTTTCCACACACACAGCAGAAAATCTGAGATCAAGCATCCAAGGAAAGTATGAGGAAGCTACAACAAAAATTTGAAGCATTCACCTTGATCCTGAAGCTCGCAGTTCTGATGACAAAACCCCAGGCATGAAGCTGAAGATTGAGTAACTGAAGCAAATGAAGCAAGTCGAGAGTTCCGTGTTCAAAAGTATTATATCTCTGGAAAGGAAATTCAAAGTTCAGTGTGAACCTACAGCATAAAAGGGCCGCTACAGCAGATGATGGCTTTTGGACTTGTCTAGGGTTTACACAAATAGTCCCGAGTTTGACATTGTTTTGAGGACATCTACAACACATAAATCCAGTCCGAATTTTTCTTCAGTCTGAAGTTTTCCTCAAGCACATACACTGTCCGAATTTTGTCTTGGGTGGAATCTTCTATAGCACACATACATAGCCCAAGTATGAGATCTTGACATGCATAATGAATGACATGATAATAATACATGCTACACTTTGATGAACTAATTGGAGGATGATGAGACCTTTGATAACCAGAGATGGACCAGCAGAGAGATGAGCAGAGATTGACCAGTCTTGAGCAAACTTTGATGAGCAAACATGATGAATTACTCAAAGATCAGACATAAAGAAAAGGTGACTGAGGGTTTTGCAATGGCAACAATTCGTGGGTGAAGGATTGTAGATCACTAGAACAGGGGAGGAGCAGGGATAACAAATAGCATCCATGTGATCAACTACTCGTTGATTCAAGAAAAAACGATAATTGCTGGGTTTGTTATCACTATTCCAATACGTGGAACAGAAGCATCTAATGAGGTCGAGTTTAAGGACGGTTGAAAATTTGAAGTCAAGTCTGATAGGATTCTGCCCTAATAAGTGACGGAGTTTGGACTGATAAAGCAAGTGCATCCAAGGTATGTTGATTATTATATGACTGATATTTGTTTGGGTCTGCAAATGTTAACAACTTAAATCTGTAAGTGTTAATTCTGAGAGTACTCCATGTTGGAAGTCTTGGAAGTCTTGAAGTATTTGGATAAGGTTTTGGGCCACATCTTAAGTCTGTCTGTGAGACAGTTTAATATCTGATAAGAACAGTGAAATCAGTTGGTGAGTTGAGTTAAGCATCTGTAGATTGCTTAAGGACAGTTTAAGATTGAATGCAAAAGAACACTAGTGCATAAATTACAGAGTTGAAATGAAGCAGTATTGGTTATTGACATGATGATGGATGAGCAACTAAAGAAGAAGAATGCCAATTTGAATCAGCATAACAGTTAGGGGGAGCAATGATGAAATTGACATAGAATAATATTTTTTGGGGGAGTATGTTTATGAAAAACTTAAAGCGGAGCAGACTTACATGAACAGTAAGATAACAAGTCAGTGGATAAGTACAAGGTTTGGAGTATGATGATGTCTTAAAGAACTAATACATGCTTACCTTTTATGAATTTATTGAAATTTTTTGATCAGCATAAGCTCAGTTGGTTAGGGGGAGCAGACAATCCATGGAAGATCAAACTCAGAAAATGATCTTATGAAAGCATTCAAGATACAATTTTTTTTTGGGCATTGAGAAGCCATTAATGGCTCATTGACCCTTTGTCATTAATTTCAAAGGGGGAGAAGAAGAAGAAGTTGGTTGGTTTCCATCAATGACAAAGGGGGAGATTGATGAATATGGGTGTCTATGGTTTTCATTGATGACAACATTAATGACAAAGGATTGACTAGACAAAGTGCTGATGGAAAGCTTGATGACATAGACAGAGTGGACAAAGTGATGGGCATTGAAAATGACCCATTCTGTGGTCATTTGGTCCTGATACCCTAGACAAGAATGAATTGGAAGGTGACATGGCATGGCTCATGGACAAGAACAATGAATGAAATATGACTTGGCATAAAAGACAATAGGCAAGATGACAAGTTGACAAGCAAGGTGTAAATGGCTGAAGGTGATGGCAATGCCAAGCAAGCATGAGCTTGCAGGCATGCTTCATAAAGTATATGCAGGTATGAAAATTAACTAGTGTGGGCATGCTGAAAGCAAAAGAAGTTGGTCATGTGGGTGTTAAGACCACATGCATGTGGTAAGAAAGCCAAAGTGCTGGCATATCAAAGAAGGAAAACAAGAAGCTATTGCGGGCTTGCTTATGACCCTAGTGTGGGCACACTTAACCAAAGTTGCGTGCTCAGCTTTTGAAGGGTTAAATCCCATGTGGGCATGCCATCTAACCCTTGTGGGCATGGAGACCATATCATGCCATGTAAAATAAACCCACAAATGAGATGGTCAAAATTATATATACAAATTTATATTTGAAGAAAATATTCCAGGACGACCCAGCCCAAAAGAAATAAAATTAAAATTGAAACAAAAATGACAAGTCGGCTCCAAATAAAATTACAAGGTGAAAATAAAAATTATTTATTAAGACAGGTTGGCTCAGCAAAATGTGTTGAAAAATTATTATAAATAGGGCCTCACAACCTCATTTCAACGAGTGGAATTTGGTGGTGATTGCTTTGAGATTTTCGGCCATATATCTGAGGAAGCCGCAGTGAAGATGGAATTCTGATTTCGGGTGAAGAGGAGTAGTAACGTAGCAGCAGACATGAGTTTTTTAAATCTGATATCTTTTAAGCCTGAGTTTTATCTCTGAAATTTTCAGGTGTATGAGACAGCCGTTGCAAGGACATGATGTGAATTTTGGATCTTCACTGAGGCAATTCGTGGAGCTTAAATGAGACTATCTAAGACCTGAACTTCTACAGCAGAATATATTTTGGGGGTTACAGTTCAAGTCTGCAAAAATACACAGTCAGAACAGTCCGAATTTTTGCAAAGCAGAGGTTGAGTTTGACCATTTTATACAGGCTGAATCTTTGAAGTGTTCCACAACATACTAGTGTTGTGAAGAGATTTTCGGATGAGGGACAGGAGTGCTGATTTCGTTGGACAGTCAGCATGAGGACAACATGATTGATCTCTGATTTCCTGGGCAGTTGTGCTTGTGACAATGATGTGTATATACAGTAGAAAGACATGATGACATTCTGGGCATCAAATAATGGACAGTTTGAAGATATGACAGTGAACATGCTGAGAATGCTGAACTGAATGATGGTCTAGGGCAGAATGAATAGAATTGAGTGAAAGATCTCGGTGGCCTTTGGAGGCTCTGATTTTGGGGGGTCTCATGCAATGTGACAGTTCGTTAATCAAGCTTTATCTTTGAATTTTCTGGGCTTCACTAAGGCATCACAAGGTTGATTGTTAACAGGATGAAGACATAACTGATTTCTGGGCAGTTGATTGAGGCAGTATAAAGATGAACTTACAGTAGAATGATTGAAGACTTGATGATGATTGTGGACATGATAATATTATCAGTGGCACAATAATATGTGACATGTTAATGATAAGGGACATAATGCTTGCTATGGTTAATGACAGTTTGAGAAGTTGTTGGCCATGATGAAACTGGGATAGAATGATGACTCAGGTAGCAGGCAAGTTGATGTGCATAACAAACTGATATTTACTTAAGTGCCAAGACTGTATGATGCACAGGATACTGATGATATGCATGGACAGAAAAATGATGCTGATAGTTTGATGCTAAGGACATGATGAAAGATCACCAGCTATGTTGAGATACTTATCATGATATGTTTGGGACAGAGTGTGAAGATGAGTTTGATATCATTTATAATGATGATGTATGTAATGTGATTAATGTATGCTGATTTACAAGCAGGGTCTTGCAAAGAAGTGTACTTGTAGTTACAAGCAGGGACTTGTAATCATTTTCTTAGTAGGATCTAAGAAAAGACCAAGCAAGGTCTTGGAGTAAGAGTTGGTTCTCTTGTATTTCAGTTGGTGCTGAACTGCCTCACGGTTGTAGCCGTTGAACCAAATACTAAAGATTACAAAATCATATCTTGTTTCTTGTGCAATGTGTTGTTGATTATGTGTCTTATTTTGATGAATGACTAATGATGTAGATTATTGATGAATATGATAAAAGTAAATGTCTGAATGAAGGAATAAGGTTTGATTGAAGTTGAAAACTGGATTAGGAGTAGGCTCACTGATTCACCCCCCCCTCTCAGTGAGCAGTGTGTCTAACACATAGTCCCTCAAGGCCCCTTCCCTTCCAGTGCTATTCAGGGTAGGCATAAGAAGGTCCAACTGCTAGTTCTAGTAGATCATAGTCTTCACCAGGTTTATCAAGCATTCCAACCTTAAACCCTATCTTTTACATTTGCTAAACACACGGGTTCATTCCAGGGTTGCGGACTGAGCTGTGTCCCGCAACTCGACTCTCTGCTCATAGATTCCAGACTTCACACAACTTCCTCCAACTATTCACCTCCTGTAGTCCTCCTTTCCACTCGTCTTCAAGGATCTACTCAATGACAACGCATACGTGCCAGGTTCCCCTGGAATTTGACTTCACTACCCCGACTCACACAAGAGATCTTGTCTTTTTTCCTCTACCTCATGGATCGCTCTGCATTTTAGGATTTCCCTCACCCCACAGAATGAATGAACCCCTGAACCAGATCTCAGCGCCGTTTTTATCTCTTGCGAATATCCTCCGCTAGCCTTCCTTCTCCACGTTCTGTAACTGAATCCGTACCCGTACAGGGAATCAAATCGGTTACTCTTTCCCAAGTGACAACATGGGTCACCATTCTACAACCCCCTCAACTCTCCCTAGTGGATACCTTCACCTCCTTCTCATCAGATGCCTCACTTAGCCAGTTTTGGGTATTTCATTGCAATATTAAACATTTACATCAATTAAAAAATTTCATGGCCTAATAGCACATGCATAGTTCCACTGTCAAATACTTGCCTATGAAAGCAAACCTTAAGAATCCACTAGTGGGGCCTTGGCCTTGAGCTCCACACTAGGATAAACACACATTGCACAAACACAATTTACATTGAGGCCAACAAATACCAAGGCAGGGTAGGGGTATTACAACTCCCTCCCCCTTAGAACAACACCGTCCTCGGTGTTCTCAAAACTGAACAAAAACGAGAATGCCTCTCCCTTGGCATCCTCCAGCCCCCAGGTCGCCTCCTTTGGACTAAGGTGCTTCCATTGCACCTTTACCTGTCCGATGGCTCGCCTCTGAAGTAAGGTAACCTTTTTGTCAAAGATGCATATAGGCTCCACTTGGAATTATCCCCCTGGTTCCACCTGTATCACGTGCCAACCAATGGTGTGATTAAGATCATGTACATATTTCTTAAGCAAAGAGACATGGAAAACATTATGAGCTTTCATGTTAGCAGGTAATGCAATCCTATATGCAACTGGTCCTATTCTATCAAGGACTTCAAATGGTCCACATTGTCTGGGTGCCAACTTGGCACAAATTCCCAACTTCATGGAGATCTTCCTTGGTCTCACTCTCAAGTAAACATGGTCCCAATCTGGAATTCCTTGTGCACTCTCTTCAAATCTGCGTAATTCTTCTGTCTGTCCTGAGCTGCCTTCAAATTCTTCCTGATCTTAACAACTTCTTGTTCCATCTCTTCAATCATTTATGGTCCAAGTACTACCCTGTTCAATGGGCTGTCCCAATTCACTAGAGTTTTGCATCCTCTGCCATACAAAACTTCAAAAGGGCTCATTTTCGACGATGCATGGTACCCATTGTTGTAGGCAAATTCTACCAATTGTAGGTAGTCCTCCCACTTGGATGGCTTATCCATTACATACATACTTAACATGTCTTCAAGAATTTGGTTTACTCTCTTAGTCTGATCGTCCGTTTGAGGATGATAGGATGTACTGAAATTCAACTTAGTCCCCAACTCTTGAAATAACCCTTTCCAAAAATTGGAATTGAATTTTGTGTCCCTGTCTGAAATTATTGCCTTGGGAAATCCATGCAACCTGAATATCTCTCTCATGAAGATATTTGCAATGTCATTGGTCTTGTGGGTAGACTTAACTGGAATAAAGTGAACTACTTTTGATAGCTTGTCCACTACGACTATAATGGAATCGTGTTTCTTCGTAGTCATGCGTAAACCTATTATAAAGTCCATAGAAATCACTTCCCACTTCCATTCAGGAATGGGTAGTGGTTGCAACAATCCTGCTGGATGTTGATGCTCTGCCTTGACCTGCTGACACTTTTGACATCTAGCAATATACTCTGCTATGTCCTTCTTCATCCCATGCCAAAAGTATTGCTTCCCTGCTACGGTTATAGTTTTCTGATACCCTGGGTGACCAGAATATGGATTTTGGTGTATCTCCCCCAACAAAAGCTCCTTCAATTCTGCACAGTTTGGAATGTACAGTCTGACATCTTGGTACATAAGGACATCATCTTCTCCAATCTGATATCTTGCACACTTGTTATCCGCCTTGCCCTGGTGCAACTTCTTTTTGATTTGTAGGTAAGCTTCATCATTAGATTGAACTTCATTGATTCTTTCCTTCAAATCCGATTTACAAACACTTATTGCTGCAACATGAAATTTCCTACTAAGCGCATCAACAACCTTATTCTCCTTTCCTTTGACATGCTTAATCTCTAAATCAAACTCATAGAGAAATTCCATCCATCTAGTTTGTCTGGCATTCAGATTTGGCTGGTTAAATAAGTATTTTAAACTCATGTGATCCGTCTCGAGTTCAAATCTTCTTCCCAAAAGGTAATGCCTCCATTTCTTGAGGGCATGCACTATGGTTGTTAGCTCTAAATCATGTGTGGCATAGTTCCTTTCATGATATTTCAGCTTCCTGGACTCATAGACGATTACAAACTCTTCTTGCATGATTACTCCACCTAACCCTTCAATGCAAGCATGTGCACACCACAAAGTCTTTACTTGGATCTGCAATCTTCAAAATAGGAGCACTGGCAAGTAATTCGTTTAACTTCTGGAAATTCCTTTCACACTTCTCAGACCATATACATTTGAATTCCTTCCTTTGTAATGATGTGATTGGGTGAGCTATCTTGGAGAAACTTTTAATGAATCTTCTGTAGTAACTTGCAAGGCCCATAAAAGATCTTATATCTGCAACATTTTCGGAGTAGGCCAATCCATTATGGCCTCGATCTTCTCTGGGTCTACTGCAATACCTTCTGTAGAAATAATATGTCCCAAATACTGTACCTTCTAATGATAGAAGTCACACTTGCTCAACTTTGCATCCAACTGGTGTTCTCTAAGGACTTGCAGTACCATTCTCAAATGTTTAGTATGCTCTTCTTCATTCTTTGAATACACCAAAATGTCATGCAAGAATACAATCACAAACTTATCCAGGTATTTGCTGAAGACACTGTTCTTAAAACACATGAAAGTAGCAAGTGCATTGGTTAGACCAAATGGCACCACAGTGAACTCATAGTGTCCATATCTAGTTTGGAAAGTTGTTTTGTGAATGTCTTCATCCTTTATCCTCACTTGATGGTAGCCAGACCTCAAGTCAATCTTTGAAAACACTTTAGCTTCCTTCATCTGATCGAACAAGTCATCAATCCTTGGTAACAGATACTTGTTCTTGATTATTACCTTGTTTAGCTGCCTATAATCTATACATAGCCTTAAATTCCCATCCTTCTTCTTAACAACAACACAGGTGCACCCCAAGTGGATACACTCGGTCTGATATATTCCTTGTCCATTAGTTCTTGCAGCGGCATCTTTAATTCTATCAGCTCAGGTGCGCTCATTCTATAAGGGGATTTGGAGCTTGGTGCTGCTCCTGCAACAAGGTTAATGGAGAAATCGATGTCTCTCTTGGGTGGTAATCCTAGCACTTCATCTTGAAATACATCCTGGAACTCCCGCAACAGCTGAAAGTCCTCTAACTTTGTCCCTTTATCGTCTGCTGAGTCTGATATATGCACAACATATAATTGACAACCCTTTTTATATAACCTTTTCAGCTGTAAGGCTTAAATCTGTCTTACTGAAACTTGTTTTGGAATTCCTTTAACCAACCTTGGTCTTCCTTCATCATCAATACACTAAAGTAGCTTCTTGTAGCAGTCAAGTTTGTCTCTATGCTTCTCCAACCAATCCATGCCTATCAAGGCATCGTAAGATCTCAAGGGTGGTACATTCAAGTTTACCTTGGTGGGAAGTCCATTCAGCTCTATGGAACATTCCACCACTACTTCACTTACCTTTCTCTTAGTCTCAGTGGCTAGTTGAACCAACCAAGACTTACTATGTTTCGTTTTACCAAGTGAACAACCTTCAACCACTTTAGGGGACACATAACTATGAGTGGATCCTGGATCAATTAAAACATAAATAGTTTGCTTAGCAATCTTACCTTCAACTTCTACCACTATTGATTGGTGGTCTTCCTGGTGGTCATCCAATGCTACATAGATTTGAGGTGTGGCTCTAGCCATATCTTCTACTGTGGTTGCTTCTCCTAGGTTGTGCAAGCTTTGGGGATTCCCTCTTTGATTTGGGAAATCTCTAAGCATGTGGTTGTCTCCACATCCCCAACACTGAAGTGGTCCTTTCGATGTTTTCTCTGCTGCTACATCTGGTTTGAACCCACTTTCTGCTGGTTGCCCAGGTGGAAAGTTTATGGACTGATTCTTGAAAGGTGGCTTGAAGCCACTTCTTCTTGGTTCCAATCCTCCTTTGGGATTTCCTTTCCATGCTAGTGGAGTATCTCTCTTCCCTTTACTCTGCTCACAACAGAGCATGGGCATCCTAATGGCTTCGTCCAAACTTGGTGGATGGACAAACTCAATCCTATCCCTGTAGTTTTGTGGTAGGCTTCCAAGGAAACACTGAATCTTCACCCTTTCATTCTTGATGTAGTCTACATACCTTAACAATTCCAAACATTTATGAACATGTTCTTCCATGGAATTTTGCCCCAACCTGAGTTCACTGAACTCCTTTCTCTTGTTGTCATAATACCTAGTTGATAGGTTGTTCTCCTTAAAGTATCTTTTAAACCGATCCTAGCTGATCCTCCTTTCACTGGTTCTCTTCACTTTCATGATATGTTCCCAACAAATAGAAGCTCTGCCATTCAGATTGTAAATGACAACTCTAGCCTTTTCACTTTCTGAATAATCATGCATTTTGAAGTACTTATTTATTCCAAGTAGCCATGCCTCTGCCACCTGGCCTATCTTCCTTTCTCCATCAAAGGTAGGAGCTCTTGCTTTCCTAAGTTCTCCTTGTGGAATCCCTCTAGACTTCCTTCCTTTCTTAGTCTTGTTGTAAGTGTGCCTTGGACTTCTTTGAGAGTCTCTGGAGTGTTCTGATCTGCTGGAAGGAGATCCCGAAGAGGACATTCTGTGCCTTCTTCTCATAGAACCCCTTCTATGGCTTGGAGTCCTTTTCCTAGAATAGCCTCTGGAGTGACTAATCGCATTCCTTTCTTCTTGGCCCATATTACTTGGATTGGGCCCCATGTTTACTTTTTGATGCATGCCAGTGAGGCTTTGTATAATGGCCGCATTGAGCTGGTGTTGCTCTTCTTGTGCCTTTATCAACCTCTCATTAAAGCTTACCATGGTCTCAACCAAGTCCTGGGGAGTTACCCGCTCCCTTCTTCCATTAGACATTGTTTTCGCGTGCTCTTCATGCACGTTTTCCTCCAACACGTCTTGTTTAGGTTTGTAGGGATCCTGTGCATCATTAACGATCACCATTCTTGCTTTTTGACACATGGTTTCAATGTTCGATTCAATTGTAACCTGCTGCAATCACTGTGCATGATATAATTGTTTATTAGATAGCATAGAACTTGAAACATCCATACAATATGAAAATTACTCATTAAATAGTTAATAAACAAGAGTTCTTGTTAGGTTAAAATTGAGCCATCATGGGCATTTCCTTGCATGCGATTTCTTCCACGGTTCGGCCCTAACAGCCCCAGTGTTGTAACTGAAGCTCTGATACTACTCTGTAACGTTCCCAGGACCTCCCTTGTGGACTTCAGGCCATCGAAGATCCTACATTACTTTTTTTTCTTCTTCTTTTACTTCCAAAACTACACACAGCCGCACCGGACTTAGACTTGCAACTCACCCTTGCGATCCATAGTCCACAATTGCGCCTTTCCGTAATCCGCAATCTGCATTGCGTCTTTCCACAATCTGCATTATGTCTTTCCACAATCTGCAATTGTGCCTTTCCGCAACCCGCACTCTGCGTTGCGTCTTTGTGCAATCCGCGTTGCGTCTTTCCGCAATCCGCGTTGCGCTCTTTCCGCAATCTGAAGTCTGCGTTGTGTCTTTCCGCAATCCGCAATCCGAAGTTTGCGTTGCATCTTTCCGCAATCCGCAATACGCATTGCTTCTTTCCACAATCCACAATTGCGTCTTTCCACAATCCGCAGTCCACGTTGTGTCTTTTCGCAATCCACAATCCGCATGGCATCTTTCCGCAACCCGCAGTCCGCGTTGCGTCTTTCCGCAATCCGAAATCCGCATTGCGTCTTTCCGCAATCTGCAATTGTGTCTTTCCGCAATCTGAAATTGCGTGTTTCCACAATCTGCAATCCGCAATCTGCATTGCGGAAGTCGGAATCGCGTAAATGCAACTTCGTCCTTCAGGAACTTCCCCTTTCGCAATCCGCAACCCGCATTGTGGAAGTCGGAATTGTGGAATCCCAAGTTCAACCCTTCGGAAAGCTTCCCCTTCCGCAATCCGTAATCCACATTGCGGAAGTCCAACTCCAATCTTTCGGAAAACTTCCCCTTCCGTAATCTGCAATTCGCATGGCGGAAATCGGGATTTCAGAAGTCCAACTTCTCTGTTCCTGCAGTTTACCAAAGCAAACTTCTAAGGGGCACAACTTCCTCATCCGGGGTCCAAATAAGGCAAGGTTGGTACCATTGGAAAGCTCTTGGAGAGCTCTGTCCAATGGTAAAACCCTCGGACCTATTGAGGTATATAACCTCCTCCTTTTCTTCTTTGAAGTTTTGTCTATAAACCTTCTAAGGTGCCTTCCAACCTTTAACATGGCTCTACCTGTCCCTACCATAACCCATCTTTCCTTTGTCTCACAGAGCGGTCCAAGAATACCATAGGCCACATAACCATCCCCATTATTAGGTGAGGTTAAGTAGTCCTTACAAAGTTAAGCATCTCATAACAAAATACATATAATAAATGAAGTTAAGGCTATCCATACATCTAACACATGTAAGATTAGCAATGCATTAAACTCATGCAATTGAATAAAGCATTCAACCTGCACTCAGCCTTCCACTCAGGCTTACACATGGTCTCACTATTTTTCCCATTCATATAACATTCATTCAATAGCTTAGGTAAAACAATATAATATTGACACATGAAATAACATCATTCATTCCACATAACACTTATCTTTGTATCTTGAAGTTTCCCTGCAACTAGCTAAGTGAGAGCAACGTTCCACCCAACCTTAGGTCTTTGTCCATCCTATACTCTTTCATCCGAGAGACCACCCTTGAGCTGGGATATGTATCCACTAAGGAGGGCTAGGTAGGATTTCTAACAGTCAAGATCCACTTCAGTGCTAAGCCAACCTATAGCTGGGTTTATCAAGCAATACCAGAAACATACTCATGCTAAGCCACCCTGTAGTTGGGTTTATCAAGCATATCCATGCTAAGCCAACCTGCAGTTGGGTTTATCAAGCATACAGGGAAACAATGAGGATATTGTTAAGCCATTGAGCTTAATCATAGAGCTATAGACATCTCAATCACTCAGCAGATAAGGCACCCACATTATCCACCTCACCCAACACAGGGAAGGTCCTCTTCTCTGCTACACAGTCCCTCAAGGCCCATTCCCTTCCAGTGCTATTCAGGGTAGGCATAAGAAGGTCCAACTGCTAGTTCTAGGAGATCATAGTCTTCACCGGGTTTATCAAGCATTCCAACTTTAAACCCTATATTTTACATCTACTAAACACGCGGGTTCATTCCAGGGTTGTGGACTGAGCTTTGTTCCGCAACTCGACTCTATGCTCGCGGATTTTGGACTTCACACAACTTCCTCCAGCTATTCATGTCCTGTAGTCTGCCTTTCCACTCGTATTCAGGGATCTACTCAAAGATAATGCATATGCATGGGGTTCCCTTGGAATTCAGCGTCACTACCCCTACTTACACAAGAGATCTCATCTTTTTTGCTTTACCTCATGGCTCGCTCTGCATTTCAGGATTTCCCTCACCCCACAGAATGAATGAACCCCTGAACCAGATCTCAACGCCGTTTTTATCTTTTGCGAATATCCTCTGCCGGCCTTCCTTCTCCACATTCTATAACTGAATCCGTACCTGTACAAGGAATCAAATCAGTTACTCATTCCCAAGTGACAGCATGGGTCACCATCTCACAACCCCCTCATCTCTCCCTAGTGGATACTTTTGCCCCCTTCTCATCAGCTGCCTCACTTAGCCAGTTTTGGGTATTTCATTGCAATATTAAACATTTACATCAATTACAAAATTTCATGGCCTAATAGCACATGCATAGTTCCACTGTCAAATACTTGCCTATGAAATCAAACCTTAAACATCCATTAGTGGGGCCTTGGCCTTGAGCTCCACACTAGGATCAACACACATTGCACAAACACAATATTTACATTGAGGCCAACAAATACCAAGGCAGGGTAGGGGTATTACAACAGAGGATAGAGTAACTCTTTGTTCTACATGTCAGTTAATGTTTCTTCTCCCATTGAGATTCATGAGTCTGGGACTCATAGGGAGAACATGATAGATTCCTAGACTAGATCAGATGGCAATGTCTCTTGAGTTTTGTGACTTTGTTTGGGCGCAAATATCATGAGGGATTGGTCAGTTATTCCATAGAATTGGTTACCCTTGAATGGTTCAGTGAGACTTCAATATCCTGCAGATTCTACTCTCCTAAAAAAAGAGTTAGATTGAGATTGTTAGGTTGTTGTCCTGATATGTTGGTAACCTTCAGGAGGTCCAGAATCTCACCTGGAGATCAGTAATGATGAGCATAAGACTCCAAAGAATGGAGTTTACTATACTTCATATATTCACTCTTCTGACAGTCAAAGGGAGAGAGTAGATCTCTTTGAGTATATGATTGAAGTTTGAGATGCTATTGTGAGATACTTGTGTAGCCTCATGAGACTCTGCCAGGGGAAGATAAGCATGCTGTTGTCAGTGGACTTTCAGGGAAAGTTTGAGTTTGTATGAGACACATCACTGGTTTTGAGCCTTTCAGTAGGCTGGTATGTTCATATGTTTTGATCAATCTATTGAGGAGTACGATGTGTAGAAGTCTATGAGACTTCTAGATAGCCTTATGCAGTTGAGCATGCATAATCGAGCAACATTGAAGGAAACTTTCTCACAGAGGGAGTAAACTATGAAGGATCATATGTTCCCAGTACATTTCGGATGTACAATAATGAGTTGAGATTACATCTTATTAGATGTGTGAATCTCCTTCCTCATCAATTTGGTTTAGTATGCAGAGTACTAAAATGGTTTGGGTGTAGATTGCTTAGACACTTTGTTGTTGGGCTCAGAGGGAGCTTGGAGATCCATTCAATGATAGAAGGGGAGCACAAGTGTCTTCTTATCAGTTTGATCCATATGAGATTATCATTGATGGTTGAGGATCACTTGAGTTGTGATCTGCGCAACAAAGACAGTTGGTTCCTCCAATTCAGAGATAGACTTATGTGTACCTTGTAGACTTCCAGAGTTTGGTATTCAAAGATACTTGGTAAATTCACTCAGAAGTAATGCAAATGAGATAGTTCATTGATCTTAGTGATGACTTGTTTTTTCTTTGGAAGAAAACAAGAGGGAGTCGGTCTTTGGTTATGAGATGGAGGATCATTATGGATCACTTGTTGAGCTTAGTGATGAGCACCACACACGAGAGCCATTCTCTAGGAGAATGGAGGCACCTGGTTAGTTACCAGGAAGATGATTTGGTCTGGGATTGAGGCACTTGGTCTTTTACCAAGATGTTGACTATGGCCAACTTGATTCAGTCTGGGGCTGAGGCACCTGGTCAGTTACCAAGACGTTGATGCAGATCAACGTGAGAAGTCCTGGATTGGGTCTAGGAAGATGATGTGTGATGCACTCCTCTCCTTGGTCATTCGAGATGGTTTAGCTATGAGACCTCCTCAAGGGACTGGCCACCCCTTGTTGAAGTAACTAGCATATGACCTTGGTGTTAGTAGGGAGAACGATCTGATCACATTGTGTAGAGATGATTACATCATCGAGTACCATTATCTGGGAGAATGGATCCAGCCTAGAGCTGAGGTACTTGGTCTGTTACTAGGACATTGATGACACATGAGATGCATCAATGTGTGTGGTGATTCGAGCTACTTCTTTGATTTGTCTTGGATCTTTCTTGACAGAGAATGCCTCTCTAGCTGAGAGGGAGTGTTGATTTTTGGGTAGCATCGAGAGCCATTCTCTAGGATATTGGCATCATCCTTGGGCTGATAACCTAGTTAGGGACTAGGATGTTGATGTCAATTGTTCTCCTCCAGGAGGAGACTACATCAACATGAGAAGACCTTTCTTATGAAGATTCATGAAGACAAGTTGACCATTTTAAAAGTGAAGAGGACCCATTGTAAAGTACTTAATGAGAAATCAAGCCAGATGTATTTAAAAGACCCTATGACACATCTCGTGTGTTGGATAGGCCCCTCCTCTCCTAGAGCACATGTTCTGAGGGTTCTAGGGCATGTGTAGACCATGAAGACCAAGATAATGGCTAAGACCTTGCCTAAAGATGACTTGCCTAAGAAGATTTGATTAATATCCCTAATGAAGTTTTAAAGGCTCAACATGAAATTATAAGGACCTTAACTAAAGTGTTTTTAACTTATTTTTAATTATTAAATTAAAAATCACTAGAGTGTTTTTGGGTTAGTGGATTCTTTGATCCATGGTGTTTACCCCATGTATTTCTCAATGATGAATTATAAATAAGGAACACTCTCAAGAGATCAAATATATATGACTCTATCATCATCATCATATCTCTCCAAAAAGTATTCATGTGGTGTTTTGAGCTAGTTTTATCTCATTCTCTTCAACGTGAAGCATTGGATCGGGGAGCCGTAGGGTCTAAAGAACTGACAACAGGGTATAGAAGGCATCCATAGGTATGGTCAGGCTCTAGAAGAGCTTGGTCAAGGTCATTAGGGGCTGCAACAAGGAAAGCCCTTAAAGGGCTTCACACAGACTTTAGGAGGTTGACAATAGGGCCCTAGAGGGCTCAGATCATTGGCAGTAGGATGAATAAGCCCTTGAGTGCTCAACGTAGACCATATAGGGCCCTCTAAAAAGAGAACATGCCCTTAGAAGGGATGCGTTTAGGTGACTAGGCCTTAAGAGGCCACATATTAGGGGTGCAGTAGGGAAAGCAGGCCCTAAAGGTCACAGATCAGGGCAGTCGCGGGAAACGTGAGGCTGGACAAGGCCCTAGAGGAAACCGATCTGATTACCATAGGCTACAACAGGCTAGATCAACCCTTAAAGGGATCAACGCTGATCTCTGTGTGTTGCAATAGGAAAGTAAAGGCTCCTAGAAGGTAATCTTAGGGTTGCCGTCAACATTTGGAGCAACATAGGGCTTGCGTCATCATCCCTAGGGCTGGCATCATCAATTGGAGATGGGATGAAGGTTGTAGTCAGGTCTTTTAGGGCCTACGCTATCCCACAATCAACATACTAGTAAGATCATGGGGTTTAGAGGGTAGATCCAGCTAGGACGAGACCCTAGCAATCAGATTGAACCCTTTCAAAGGCAGATTGTAGGATATACAGTCAGATTTGACCTTCTCCTAGCAGATCGAAGCCTCAAATCAATAGATCATGCCTTTTATTGGGCCCCACAGTGCTGACATCAACAAACAATGAATTTATATTAGCATACTAAGAATTTATATTAGTAATGTTTTTTCTTGGGTGATGAGCTACATGAGCTAGGGTTCATCTCTAGAATTTGTACTAGGATGATTTTCTACAACTATTCTTCTAAGGGTGGTCTCACGATATGGAGAGAGAGTAGAATTTGAAGCAGTGCTTGATTCTTCAGCATAGTACAAAAAGATAAATACTTGGCCTCTCTATTTATATTCACCCTTACTGTGTGGGAAGGGTTTGATGTTCATGGTCACTTTATGTATACTTGTTATTCTATTAATGAATCTATCGTAATAAAGGTTGCTGGGTTTTTCCATCAGAAAGAGAGAGGGTTTTCCTAGGATAAAAATCGTGGTGTCTATTATGCATGTCTATTTATGTGATGTGATGTTTTTCTATTGCATTTACCGTAACTGGTTAATGTAATACTGCTCATATGTGTTTAATGTAGTTGATATTTTCATGCGTAATTATGATATGGATGAATTTTTGAAAAATGTGCACACATAATTATCTGTTTATGAAAGTAACAAAAATTCAATATTGATGACCCTCATAATGGAACCAGAGAGTCATAGCACATGAATGATCTGAGAGAGATAGCCTTGATGGAGCTTTCAGTAAGATATTATACCAATTTGAATAGAGCAAAAGCTAGTGGGAAGTGGAAACAAAGGGATGCACAACAAGCATAGGAATATGAGGAATAACCTCCAAATTGACTTGATTCAAAATTAGGAGCCCTTAAACCTGAAGAGGCCTGTGCAGAGTCCCAATTGCAGCTTGTCTTCCCATCATGTTGTCCCTTGTGTCATTAACACCCATGCACCAAAATATTATCCATCATGCATTCATCATTGTAGTCATTGCCATAAATGGAACCATTGTACAAACAACAAGAGCAAATATTGCATGGAGTCGATTAACAGTTCAACCAAATATGAGGACCATGCATGTCCACTTGCCTTAATCAACTTTCATTGTCCTCGTGAGTGATGCACAACAAAGGCAGTGTCACATCAAGAGTTTGACCCTTCCTCCGAGGGGTGCCCTGTTTCATCCCTAACCCCCCATATAGGGGATTTTAATCCTTTTTAGATATATGGAGGGAATCACCAATTAAGGTAGGAACAGTCCATCTCCAATCCATGTTGATGTCTCCCTATTTTCTTTCTACCCCTTCATCAGCTAAATGATCCGTCACTTTATTAGCTTTTCTGCAAAAGTGGGAGGGAATAAGGGTCAAAATTTTATGAAGGTTGTCAACTATTTTTTCTAGACTCTCTTCCAGTCTCCAATTTTTGGAGATTTTGTTGATTGGAGAACTATTTTTAAGTTTTAATAACATTTGGATGATGATTTGAGAATCACATTCTACAATAATTTTTGAGAATCCTTGCTATAACTATTTGAATTCCCTATTCTAGGGATTAAAGTTTTGTGACATTTTTGGTCTTAATTCCAAAAGAACCTACACAGATCCACTCAATTTCTTTGATCATTTCTAAAATCTCCACCAAACCCTACCGATCCAGGATTTCCTTGAGATGCTCCATCAGTGGAGGTGGAGAGCATTTGTTAGTATTTGATATGATAAGTTTTTTAGTATAAAATCTATTACGAACAAATTTTTAGTCAAATCCCCATGTTTGCATGATAATGGTCTCTTGCCCTTCACATATATTGCCTCTCTGTGACCATTGTGAGAGTTGGAGAGTTTTAATTATATCCTCTTAATGTTTTGCTTGCTCAATGTTTATCTCATAGTCTTCGATTTTTTTTTTGATTTTGTTCTTTCCATGACTCCCAAAGAAAAAAGCAGGAAAGAGTTGCCAAGCTTAGTTGAGAATGGGATTCTTGAAGATTCCTTGCCTCCACTGCTCAATAATAGTTTTTGTGCTATCTCGATTTTTATTAGATTGCATAAAGAGAATTGCCCCTTTATCCCATAATCCCACTACATACGAACGATGATTTAGGAGATGCTCCAAAGTTTCCTCTTGCATTTTGCAACATTGGCACCATGAAGGACCTTCAAAACCTCTTCGGATGATTTAATCCTAGGTTAGAGTTTTTGGTCTAGCAACCAACCTAAGGAAAGTGGATATCATTGGCCAAAGGTTTTGTCGACATATCAATTGCAAAATTTTTCTTTCCCCATCAATTTTAATCCCTAGTGCTAAAGAGTAGGCTTCATTGAGATTCAAGTTTCCCCCTCTTTATGAACCCATCGAAGTTTGTTTGACCCTTTTATAATTTTAACTCGTTGCCATCGCATCCCTGACCAGAGTGCCTCACTGTCGATGTTGGGAGGAATATGTGGCAATTTTTCCTTAGGAGCTTAGAGTCTCCATTGTGAGTTTGGAATACTAGCATCCTAGTAGTGGGCTACGAAGTGATTCTATGATCTTGAAGATATAGACTTTCTCGGAGCCTCGGGAATTTGTTTCCATGCATCCTCCAAAAATAGGAAAGTTTGGCCATCTCTAATTTCCTAGAAATAATACTCTTGGATTAGAGATTGATTCTACCAAGCATTGTTCCAAATAAGAGAGCCAATTTCATTGCCATCGAGATGAATTAAATCTTGATTTGCAATTCCAAGAGCATATTTTTGTTTCCACAACTTTCCCTAGTTCCTCTTTAGTGTGAAGCCATTGCCACCATAGTTTTGCTTGCAGGGTAGAGCTTTCAATTTCCGGGTCGTGGAGGCCTAAATCGTCGACCAACTTTGGAAGACATACCTTTTCCCAAGCAACAATAGCCCACTTTAATTTTGAATTGTTGACACCCCACATAAAAGTTTGTTGGAGATTTTGAATAGCCTTGAAAATATATTGGGCGCTATAAGGGTAGAAAAAAGATTCAAAGGCATAGATTGAAACACTGATTTAATGAGAGTCAGTTGGGTTGAAATTTTGAGGGACCTAAAGGTCCAGCTTGAGAGTTTCCTTTCTAGTCTAGATAGGTCTTCCCAAGAGACATTGTGGAGAGCATTTTCAACTAGAGGGGCACCAAGGTATTTGGACGAAAGGGATATTTCTTGAAAGCCATTAATCCTTAGAATATGGAGTTGCACAAAGGGAGTTGTGTTGAAAAAGAAAATTTGGGACTTGTCAAGATTAATATTAGTACACGAGGCTTCCATAAAGAGGTTTAATACTCTTTTGAAGGCCAAATATTCACGTGTTGAAGGGGATCCCATTAACATGGTTTCATCTAGGAATTGGAGGTGGGAGGAAGTTAGGTAAACTCCATGAAGTCTAAGACCCTGCATTTTACCCTCTAAAACAACAAATTTCAAACATCTTCCCAGACCCCTAACCATCATAATAAAGAGGAAAATGGAGTGGGGATTGCCTTGTCTAATACCTCTAGAGGGAGAGAAGGTGGAGGAGGGTTATCCATTTATAATAATTGAGAAGAAGGCATAAGGTGTTAGATACATGATCCAATTCATCCAAGGGAGAGAGAAGTGAAAGCCTAACAGAATATGTTTGATATATTGCCAACTTATTTTATCAAAAGTTTTTGACATGTCCATCTTTAATAGCACACCTGGATTTTTTGTAGATTTGAGCAAGTGGATAGTTTCATGATTTAAAACAATTCCATCCATAATTTTCCTTTCCTCCACATATCTAGTATGCTCCGATGAGACAAGAGGAGGAATGAGGGGTTTGAGCCAATTAGATAAAACCTTTGTAATATTTTTGTAGATTACATTACAGAGTGCTATCAGCAGAAGAGAAAAGATTTCCAAAGAGAGCAGAGGTGATGTCTATTAAAGAAATGTAATTGCGGAAGATATTCTAAATGTATTTGTCTATTGTATTATTGTATTCCTCTTTCGGGAGATGTCATTGATGTAATTGATAATGTAAGAGTCATTGAAAGAGTCAATGTAAACCCTCACTGATTAGGTGGGCCTGAAATAACTAGAAAAGAATATTTTATTGTAAAGAGTACAGGTTGGCCCAGTTAGGTGAGTTAGAGCCGACCTAGTTAGTAAAAGGTCAAGTCAAATGTAAAGTATAAATATGAGATTGAGTTGCTCATTTGTAACAATCACCTCACTCACTCAAGGTTGCATAGGAGAGAGAGAGAAGCTCGAACCAGTGAAGGAGAGAAGCTGTTTTGTCTTGGGGTTTTATCTTGTACTTGGTGAATTCTATATTGAGAAAGTTTTGCCAGGGTTTTCTCCCTCGTGGTTTCCCCAAGAGAAATTTTGTGTTCTTCGTGTTTGCTATGCTTGTCTTTCTTTCAGTGATTATATTTTTTAATGTTATTATGCTAAACAAAGTGAAAAACTAACATGGTATCAGAGCAGGCTTGAAAGAGAACACTGTGCAGCAGTTGCCCAGGGTTTCCATTTCCGGAAACTAGTCATCTTGGAATTTTCGCTATAAATCACTTTTGGTGAAGGTTTAGGAATTGAAACTTGGACAAACCGAAGATGAAATATGCATGTACTGTGTGTGCGAGTTTCAGCCTCAGATTCGTTGTACTTTAGGAAATATGATCCATGCAAATTAGGGTTATAGCCTCCTCCAGAATTCAGTTTTAAAAAGGTGACCTAGGGAGAAATGCTATATCTCGGGCTAGGAAGCTCCAAATTGAATTTCATAAGATGTTCCAAAAAGTGAACGGACTGTAGTTTCGCGGGTGCAAGTTTCAAAACCGGAAGATGAAACAGTGACATGTGGAAGTACATACAAGTTCGATGTACTGAAACAATCCATAAACATGTCATATTGGGAAACTTAGCATAAGTTCCACTTGGTGAATCCAATCCTAGTAAAACTTGTGGGGTTTGATAGAGGACATATCAGAATATCATAGGATGGAGTTCCAGATCTTGAGGAGCAGAAATTTCAGAGATACAACAGAATTAAGTCTAGACAAATATTCAGTGGAAATTGAAGAAACTAGGGCATCAAATATTTTGCAGCCCTGTCCACAGATTTGGGAAAAGGAGTACATTGCTTAACTTGCCTTGGGGAGGCACATATTTTACTCCAATCATTTTCTCAAGAATCAAAGTTGAAAAATTAGGGTTTCTCTGTCAAACCCTAGGTCAAGCCAGAAGCATTTCTTGGAGAAGTAGTTTCACAAGTACTATCTCCATTCTATTTCCATTTGAGGTTCTCATATTATCAAAATGACAAACACTACCAAGCTTGATGAAAATATTGAGGGAGTTGAGAACTTCAGGGCATGGAAATATAGAATCATGCTCATTCTTGAAGAACATGACCTAGAAGGTTTTATAAAAGAAGCACTTGCAGAACCAGAAGGAGATGGGGCCAAAGCATTACACAAAAAGAATATGATCAAAGCTAAGAGGATCATAGCTGATTCTATCAAATCTCACTTGATTCCTCAAGTATCCACAAAGAAGACTCCGGAAGAAATGTTTGATGTTTAGACCAGCCTATTTGAAGGGAAGAACATTAATAGGAAGATGACCTTGAGAAATCAACTCAAGGGTGTGAAGATCCTGAAGTCTGAGACTATGCACTCATACTTATCTAGAGTATCTCAGATCAAAGAACAATTAGAAGCTATTGGATACATGGTAGAAGATGCTGAAGTTGTGATGACCACTCTGAATGGTCTACCTAGAGATTGGGAACCCTTTTTTCGTGGAATATGCGCTAGGAAGAAATTGATCCAATTCAGGAAAATATGGGAAGAATGTGTACACGAGGAAGAAAGAATAGTAGTAAGAGGGGAGAAACTAAATGACAATGGAGATCAAGCTTTGGAAACTCATGACAAAGGTGGAAGGAAAATGAAGAGTGATGTACGTACTCGTGACCACTCTCCTAGAAGATATCAAATATCTCAAAGGAACAAGAGGGTTAAGAAAGACTTCTCCTCAATTGAATGTTACTCTTGTCACAAGACATGACACATTGCAAGAAATTGTCCATTCAAATCTGGACAATCCAAGAAGCAAAATAAAATATTTCATGCTCATGCAGCTGAAGAAGATAGTGAATATGATGATGAAGTCAAAACCAGAGAAGACGAAGAAGAATATGTACTTTAATCCAAACCAGGAAGATGGAAGAACCTCTTATCTATCTCAGCATTGGATAAGAAGGGATGCAGTTGTGATTGGAATTGAAGAAGGAGGACTCTATAAACTCAAGGGTTCATTTAGAAGGTGAATCTAGAAATGAATTTTAATATTACATGAAAGGAGTAGGAAAAGCTCCTACAAAGTTGGACCCCAGAAAAAAAATAAAGATCAATGCTCTATGGAAGAACCTCTCATCCATTTTAGCACTGGTTAAGATGTAGAAGGAGGGACACACAGAGTCTACTCCAGTACAAAGAACAAGTAATCTACATTGTAGAATACTTGCTCAACATTTTCGATCATGAGCAAGAAAGGTATAGGTCCTCATAATCCGACGATGAAGTAGAATACATTGTCAGAGACTCCAGTAGTTCTTTCAAGGAAGCAAAGATCAATAGGGAGTCCACCCAACAACCAAACAAAGATAAGTATTTGAATTGTCATTTTCTATATTGTTGTATACATACTTATATTCCTAGATTTAGAATGTGTATTATGCATGTTAGAATGTATGCATTAATGAGCACAATACCACTAATATGCATGTGATGGTTAAGTAGCCTATGGTGCTGTACAATATTCCACTTCTACTTATCTCGAATGAAACCTCTTCGTTGACATATTGGGATAGTGCACACTCTTAATAATGTTCTGTTAGAGATGGAAGGCATATAGAAAGTTACCATATGAATACGGGATATGGATGAATGTTGTGTTGAAACATTGTCTAAGATAGTTGCATGACTGTGTGAATTTGTCATTATTAATACGTTTTGGAAACTATTAAATGTTTCTAACCATGCAATTGAACTTGACTTGTAGGAAATATCGTGTACAATCACCTACAAACAAAGAATGATGAGATTTATTTCGTAGAACAAGACTTATGCAAACAAGTATATTATAGAAGTACAAAGCAAAAAGAGGCAGTCGACTATGACGAGATGTTGCTCTAGTGGCCAGACTCAGTGGTGGATATTACACTAGTTATATGGTGTAATCAAATTAGAAGAATATATCGAGCAACCTCCAGGACTCAGGACTCTCTACAAAGAACCACATGTGTGCAGATTGAAGAAGACTTTGTACGGGTTCAAAAGGAACCTATGGGATAGGATGATCACCTGGACTGATGATGATGATTGGAGCTCCTTCGAAAGGAGTGGGGTCCGAAAGGACCTGCCTCGAAAGAGGGAGTAGATGCCAATCCTTGATGACTGAAGATCAGTACTAGATGACTGATAGAGATGCCATTCCTTGGTGATAGAAGATCAGTACTTGCTGACTGATAGAGATGCTAGTCCTTGGTGACTGAAGATCAGTACTTGCCAACTGATAGAGTTACAGTCCTTAGGTGACTGATGCCAGTCGTGAGGTTAGGTGACTGATGCCAGTCATGAGGTGATTGAAGATCAATAATTTCTGACTGATAGATTTCCAGTACTTAGGTGATTGATGCCAGTTCTGAGGTGGCTGGAGATCAATACTTTCCGATTGATAGAGTTCCAGTCCTTAGGTGTCTGATGCCAGTCCGGAGGTGACTAAAATCAGTGCTTGCTGATTGATAGAGTTCCAGTTCTAAGGTGATTGATTCCAGTCATGAGGTGACTGAATATCAGTACTTGCCGACTGATAGAGTTCCAGTCCTTAGGTGATTGATCCCAGTCCTGAGGTGACTGAATATCAGTACTTGCCGACTCATAGAGTTCTAGTCCTTAGGTGACTGATGCCAGTCCTGAGGTGACTGAAGATCAATACTTTTCGACTGATAGAGTTCCATTCCTTAGGTGACTGATTCCATTCCTGTGGTGACTGAAGGTCAGTACTTTCCGACTGATAGAGTTCCAGTCCTTAGGTTACTGATGCCAGTCCTTAGGTGACCGAAGATAAGTACTTTCTGACTGATAGTGTTCCAGTATTTTGTTCACCGACGATTGATATTGTTGTTCTAGTATTTAGTTACTGATGGTTGCTGTTGTTGCTCCAGTATTCACTTAATGATGATTGTTGTTCCAGTACTTGTCGATGGATGATTGATGTTCCAGTACTTGTCGACTGATGATTGATGTTGTTCCGGTGTTCATACAATGATGATGTTGTTGAAGACAACGTTCCAACCAATGACAATGTTGCCGACGATGATGATGCTGATGCTTATGTTCAAGCAGACGATGATGATGTTCCAACAAACGATGATGATGCTGATGGTGATATTCCAACAAAAGATGATGATGATGCTATTGATGATGTTCCAACAAACGATGATGATGTTGATGGTGATATTCCAGCAGAAGATGATGTTGATGCTGATGATGATGTTCCAACAGACGATGATGATGCTGATGGTGATATTCCAGCAGAAGATGATGATGATGATGCTGATGATGTTCCAGCAGACGATGATGATGTTGATGGTGATATTCCAGCAGAAGATGATGATGATGCTCGAGGATACGATGATGATGTTGATGGTGATATTCTAGCAGACAATGATGCTGCTGCTGATGATGATCTTCCAACATATGATGTGATACCCCAGACATATGATGATCCAAAAAATTCCTACGACATATAGATATTCACAATTCATTTGGACAACTGTTGATGCTATTGATGTTGCCATAGAATACCTTCCTAGTTAAGAGAGAGTGTTAAAGAAATGTAACTGCGGAAGATATTCTAAATGTATTTGTCTATTGTATTCCTCCTTCGGGAGATTTCATTGATGTAATTGATAATGTAAGAGTCATTGAAAGAGTCAATGTAAACCCTAACTAATTAGGTTGGCCTGAAATAACTAGAAAAGAATATTTTATTGTAAAGAGTACAGGTCGGCTCAGTTAGGTGCGTTAGAGCTGACCTAGTTAGTAAAAGGTCAAGTCAAATGTAAAGTATAAATAAGAGATTGAGTTTCTCATTTGTAACACTCACCTCACTCACTCAAGGTTGCATATGATAGAGAGAGAAGCTCGAACAAGTGAAGGAGAGAAGCTGTTTTGTCTTGGGGTTTTATCTTGTACTTGGTGAATATATTGAGGAAGTTTTTCCAGGGTTTTCTCCCTCGTGGTTTCCCCGAGAGAAATTTTGTGTTCTTTGTGTTTTCTGTGCATGTATTTATTTCAATGATTATATTGTTTAATGTTATTATGCTAAACAAAGTGAAAAACTAACATGGTATCAGAGCAAGCCTGAAAGAGAACATTGTGCAGCAGTTGCCTAGGGTTTCCATGTCCAGAAACTAGTCATCTTGGAATTTTCACTATAAATCACTTTTGGCGAAGGTTCAAGATCTGAAACTTGGAAATACCAAAGATGAAATATGAATGTACCTTGTGTGCGAGTTTCAGCCTCATATTCGCTATACTTTAGGAACAATGATCCATGCAAATTAGGCTTATAGCCTCCTCCAGAATTCAGTTTTAAAAAGGTGACCTTGGGAGAAATGATATATCTCAGGCTAGGAAGCTCCAAATCGAATTTCGTAAGATATTCCAAAAATTGCATGGACTTTAGTTTCTTGGGTGTGAGTTTCAAAACTAGAAGATGAAACAGTGACATGTGGAAGTCCGTACAAGTTCGATGTAATGAAACAACCCATAAACAGGTCATATTGGGAAACTTAGCATAAGTTCCACTTGGTGAATCCAATCCTACTCTAACCTATGGGGTTAGATAGAGGACATATCGAAATATCACAGGATGAATTTTCAGACCTTGAGGAGTAGAAATTCCAGATATACATCATAATTAAGACTAGACAAATCTGTAGTAGAAATTGAAGAAACTAGGGCATCAAATATTTTGCAGCCTTGTCCACAGATTTGGGAAAAGGAGTACTTTTCCTAACTCGCCTTGGGGAGGCGCATATTTTCCTCCAATCAGTTTCTCAAGATATCAAAGTTGAAAAATTAGGGTTTCTCTGTCAAACCCTAGGTCAAGCCAGAAGTAGTTCTTGGAGAAGCAGTTTCACATGTAAGTACTATCTCCATTCTATTTCCATTTGAGGTTCTCATATTATCAAAATGAAAAACACTACCAATCTTGATGAGAAGCTTGAGGGAGTTGAGAACTTCAGGGCATGGAAATATAGAATCATGCTCATTCTTGAAGAACATGACCTAGAAGGTTTTATAAAAGAAGGACTTACAAAAACAGAAGGAGATGAGGCCAAAGCATTATACAAAAAGAATATGATCAAAGCTAAGAGGATCATAGCTGATTCTATAAAATATCACTTGATTCCTCAAGTATCCTCAAAGAAGACTCCGAAAGAAATGTTTGATGCTTTGACCAACCTCTTTGAAGGGAAGAACATTAATAGGAAGACGACCTTGAGAAATCAACTCAAGGGTGTGAAGATCCTGCAGTCTAAGACTATGCGCTCACACTTCTCCAGAGTATCTCAGATCAAAGAACAATTAGAAGCTATTGGAGACATGGTAGAAGATGATGAAGTTGTGATGACCACTCTGAATGTTCTCCCTAGAGATTGGGAACCCTTTTTTTGTGGAATATGCGCTAGGAAGAAATTGATCCAGTTCAGAAAACTATGGGAAGAATGTGTACAAGAGGAAGAAAGAATAGTAGTAAGAGAGGAGAAACTAAATCACAACGAAGATCAAGCTTTGGAAACTCATGCCAAAGGTGGAAGGAAAATGAAGAGTGATGTACGTATCTGTGACCACTCTCCTAGAAGATATCAAATATATCAAAGGAACAAGAGGGTCAAGAAAGACTTCTCCTCAATTGAATGTTACTCTTGTCACAAGACATGACACATTGCAAGAAATTGTCCATTCAAATCTAGACAATCCAAGAAGCAAAATAAAATATTTCATGCTCATGCAACTGGAGATAGTGAATATGATGATGAATTCAAAGCTAGAGAAGACGAAGAAGAATATGTACTTTAATCCAAACTAGGAAGATGGAAAGACCTCTTATCTATCTCAACATTGGAGAAGAAGGAATGCAGTTTTGATTGGAATTGAAGAAGGAGGATTCTATAAAATCAAGGGTTCATTTAGAAGGTGAATCTAGAAATGACTTTTAGTATTACATGAAAGGAGTAGGAAAAGCTCTTACAAAGTTGGACCCCAGAAAAAAAATATAAAGATCAATTCTCTATGGAAGAACCTCTCATCCATTTTAGCATTGGTTAATATGTAGAAGGAGGGATACATAGAGTCTACTCCAGTACAAAGAACAAGTTATCTACGGTGTAGAATACTTGCTCAACATTTTTGATCAGGAGCAAGAAAGGCACAAGTCCTCAGAATCAGACGATGAAGTAGAATACAGTGTCAGAGACACCAGTAGTTCCTGTAAGGAAGAAAATATCAAGAGGGATTCCACCCAACAACCAAACAAATATAAGTATTTGAATTGTCATTTTCTGTATTATTGTGTACATACTTATATTCCTAGATTTAGAATGTGTATTATGCATGTTAGAATGTATGCATTAATGAACATAATACTACTAATATGCATGTCATGGGTAAGTAGCCTATGGTGCTGTACAACATTCCATTGGTACTTATCTAGAATAAAACCCCTTTGCTGACATATTGGGAGTAGTGCACGCTCTTAATAATGTTCTGGTAGAGCTAGAAGGCATCTAGAAAGTTACCGTATGAATATGGGATATGGATGAATGTTGTGTTGAAGCATTGGATAAGATTCTTGCATGGCTATGTGAATTTGTCATTATTAATATGTTTTGGAAACTATGAAATGTTTCTAACCATGCAACTGAACTTGACTTGTAGGAAATATCGTGTACGATCACCTATAAACAAAGAATGATGAGATTTTTTCCGGAGAACAAGACTTAAGAAAACAAGTATATTACAGAAGTATAAAGCAAAAAGAGGGAGTTGACTATGACGAGATGTTGCTCCAGTGGCCAGGCATATTACACTAGATAGATGGTGTAATCAAATTAGAAGAAGATATCGAGCAACCTCCAGGACTTAGGACTCTCTACAAAGAACCACATGTGTGCAGATTGAAGAAGACTTTGTACGGGGTCAGAAGGCACCTATGGGATAGGATGATCACATGGAGTGATGATGATAATTGGAGCTCCTTTGAAAGAAGGAGTGGGGTCCGAAAGGACCTCCCTAGAAAGAGTGAGTAGATTCCATTACTTGATGGATGAAGATCAGTACTTGATGACTAATAGAGATGGTAGTCCTTGGTGATAGAAGATCAGTACTTGTTGACTGATAAAGATGCCAATCCTTGGTGACTGAAGATCAGTACTTGCCAATTGATAGAGTTCCAGTCCTTAGGTGACTGATTCCAGTCCTGAGGTGACTGAAGATCAGTACTTTCCGACTGATAGATTTCTAGTCCTTAGGTGACTGATGCCAGTCCTGAGGTGACTGAAGATAAGTACTTTCTGACTGATAGAGTTACAGTGCTTAGGTGACGGATGCCAGTCCTGAGGTGAATGAAGATCAGTACTTACCAACTAATAGAGTTCCAGTTCTTAGGTGATTGATTCTAGTCATGAGGTGACTGAAGATCAATACTTGTCGACTCATAGAGTTCCAGTCCTTAGGTGACTGATGCTAGTCCCGAGGTGACTGAAGATCAATACTTGACGAATGATAGAGTTCTAGTCCTTAGGTGACTGATGCCAGTCCTGAGGTGACTGATGCCAGTCCTGAGGTGACTGAAGACCAATACTTGCCGACTGATAGAGTTCTAGTCCTTAGGTGACTGATCTCAACCTTGAGGTGACTGAAGGTCAGTACTTGCCGACTGATAGATTTCCAGTCCTTAGGTGATTGATGCCAGTCCTTAGGTGACTGAAGATCAGTACTTGCTGACTGATAGTGTTCCAGTATTTTGTTAACTGATTATTGATATTGTTGTTCCAGTATTTACTTATTGATGGTTGCTGTTGTTGTTCCAGTATTTACTTATTGATGGTTGCTGTTGTTGTTCCAGTATTCACTTAATGATGATTGTTTTCCCAGTACTTGTCGACTGATGATTGATGTTCCAGTACTTGTCGACTAATGATTGATGTTGTTCCAGTTTTCATACGTTGATGATGTTGATGACGACGATGTTCCAGCAAATGATGATGTTGCTGACGATGATGTTCCAACCAATGATGGTGTTGCTGACGATGATATTCCAACATACGATGACGATGATGATGATGTTCTAGCAGACGATGATGATGTTGATGATGATGTTCCAGTAGACGATGATGATGCTGATGGTAATATTCCAATAGAATATGTTGATGATGCTGATGATGATGCTGATGGTGATATTCCAACAAACGATGATGATGACGCTGATGACGATGTTCCAGCAGACGATGAAGATGCTGATGGTGATATTCCAATAGAAGATGATGATGCTGATGATGTTCTAGCAGACGATGATGATGTTGATGGTGATTTTCCAACAGAAGATGCTGATGATGCTAATGATGATGTTTGAGCATACGATGATGATGTTGATGGTGATATTCCAGCAGAAGATGATGATGATGTTCAAGTATATGATGTGATGCCCTAGACATATGATGATCCAAAAACTTCTTACAACATATAGATATTCACAAGTCAGTTGGACAGTTGTTGATGTTGCTGTAGAATACCTTCCTAGCTAAGAGAGAGTGTTAAAGAAATGTAACTGCGAAAGATATTCTAATTGTATTTGTCTATTGTATTATTGTATTCCTACTTTTGGAGATGTCGTTGATGTAATTGATAATCTAAGAGTCATTGAAAGAGTCAATGTAATTCCTAACTCATTAGGTCAACCTCGAATAACTAGAAAATAATATTTAATTGTAAAGAGTATAGGTTGGCCCAGTTAGAGCCGACCTAGTTAGTAAAAGGTCAATTCAAATGTAAATTATAAATAGGAGATTGAGTTTCTCATTTGTAACACTCATCTCACTCACTCAAGGTTGCATAGGAGAGAGAGAGAATCTCACACAAGTGAAGGAGAGAAGTTGTTTTGTCTTGGGGTTTTATCTTGTACTTGGTGAATTCTATATTGAGGAAGTTTTGCCGAGGTTTTCTCCCTTTTGGTTTCCTTAAGAAAATTTTTGTGTTCTTTGTGTTTGCTGTGCTGGTCTTTCTTTCAGTGATTATATTGTTTAATGTTAGTATGCTAAACAAAGTGAAAAACTAACAATGTCTAGAGACACCGTAGCACTTAAGTAAACGATCAATGATCCAAGATGTGATCCACAATGTGATGATAGACCAATCAAAGAGATAGTCTATAAATAGGTTCAGGTAGAATCCCAACCCAACAATAACGGTACCAAAATTCCATAGAAGGTGGATTAAAAAATCCAAGTTAGTTATAAGCCGACAAGATGAGGGTACAACGTACCATAGGTTCCAACACCCCCCCGTAAATGCAACTTGAAGGAAATAACAAATTACACAACATTGCCCCCTTAATTTGATCTGAACTACAAATATCCCCCGTTAAACATAACTTTGGTTAGAGTCAGTCAACAACATTTGTTGTCTATAAAGCAAATCAGTCGAACACTTCAGTCGGTGGGAATGAATATTTGAAGCTTAGTCGAGCACAACCACTCTAGTTGATACAACATATGAAAAACATCTCAAGTCGAGCCATCAATTGACAGCCATCTTCGGTCGAGTGTGGGTCGACCGTTCTTCTTTGGTCGAGTCTTGGTCGACCACTGCCAAAGCAATCAAAAGCACGTGTGGGTATCACTATACGGTAGTACAGTACACATCTATATGACGCCCTCAAGCATATGTTCACATGATTCCATGACCATCCATCAATCCAACCACAGTTTATTCGATTAGTCGGTACTGGTCTACAGTTTTGTCTTTCACATGTTTTCTGCAAAATTCTAAAAGCATAGTTGCTACCTTTCCAAGAATTCTGATTCCTAGGAAAATTCCTCTGGTTCTTCTGATGAGGATGTCTATATGGCACAAATTTATGTTCTAATGGAATAGGGGATGCGGGCTCAGGTTATGGTTCATTGACAGGATCAAAACAACCATGCACATTAGTAGCAATGTCGTCTGTAACAAAATTCTCAATTTATGGCACATCAGGGACAACACCACTTTCAACAACAGGTCGCTCTTCAATATGAATTCCACTAGCAACAAACAACACTTTCCTAGTGTAATCAAAACTAGGTGTAGCAACGTCATATCCAAGGCCTTCCCTTGGTGGCATAAATTCAGGGGTAATAGGAAAAAAATACCCTGTCCATTCTTCCAAAGTCCTCCTCTAGTATGTCCCATTTTGCTTAGCAGTCGGGACCCAATACCTGTAGTATGCTTCTCAAATCTAGGAGAAATAACATCATTATCATCATCTTTCTTGCAATAAGTTAATTCACAAATAACTGGGATACAAACAAGAGCATCAAAGGTGGAAGAAGTAATAGGTGAGCCCGTGGGCTCAACAACGACAGTCTTCTGATCAACAGCCGATATCTCGACAATGTTCTTCTCATCAGCTTGTTGCTCAATAAATTTATTCTTGACAATATGCAACCTATAAACCTCTTGTTCAAGACTATGCTTACAATCCTGCAATCCCTTGATAACCTCATCCTTCTTAATCAGCTGCAGCAACAAAGAATCATAATCTTCTTTTAAAGTTTGATACTCTTCAAACAAACGGTTATTGTCTTCTTGAGGAGGGGCAACTTCTTCATGAAGCTAATCAAAAGAGTGCTGCAAATGGGAATCCTCATTGGCTAGTTGGGTATTCTCTACTTCCATTCTACCAATTTTCGTCTTTGAGCCATCAATATCTTCACAAGAGAGGGTTTTCACCTCTTCTTCCAAGTCATCAACCAATTCAGACTTATCTTCAAATTCGTCTGCCAAATTATGGAAAATAGTCTCCATAGTACTTCCTACTACATAAATCTGCCGATATTTCTCATTAAACTGCTGCAAAAGGCTAGTGTAATAGAGGGAAGCCTTAGCTTCCAGGATTGTCTTCAATCCATTCTTCAATTGTTGATTCTCAGTTTACAACTCAACAATAAGAGTTTGCAAGTCTTCTACTTCTTGACGAAGTCGGTTATGGGATTCTTCTAGGGCGATGGCCTTTTTCTCCCAAATCTCCTGCAATTTCTGAAGCACCACGGCTTCATCCTCATCGAAACCACCCATGATTAATAGGTTTTCAATCCAAGAATTGTCTCACCAACAAGTAAATGAGAGAAAAATAATACCATAGAAATAATGAATTCTGTTGTCAATATCCAATTCGGACAAAATAATCAATCAAATATAGAGAGGATAATTCTCTACAAACGATTATTTTCACCAATCAATTTATACCAAGTCGAATCTACAATGGCTAACAATACTTTCTAAAAAAAAGTCCACAAGAGACATCCATAATGCCAACATTCAAGAAGGTAACGATCAAACCCATTTCAAAGGAGAGCCTCTAATCCTCTCGAGCAAAGAACTCAGTCCAAGCAAGAGCAATCAATAACAAGAGGAGGTCGATATGATCAATCAAAATTCTCTCAATCAACATGTTAGCACACCATAGTAGCAGGGCTACTATTCTTACTTAAAAGATATCTGCACATATCAGAGCTTGGATTTTACAGAGTTTGGCTATGATGAGCCTATATTTTGAGATCACTCATGATCAAAGCAATGTATTTTATCAAACTTATGTTAGACCTTGTTAGACCTTGAGAGTTCATATCTGATGACCGATGTGACCCTTTATTCCATACAGTGTAAGTTCAATGCCTAGTGATGTTATTGCAGCAGTGTTTCAGATGGTTTATGATGATTATTATTATGATGTGATGTAACCTATGGATTTCTGATCATTGATTATGGATTTTTATCTTGTTGCTCTAGTCATCTTAACAACATTAGCTTGGTATATGATTCATGATGTGGCAAACTTTATAAAATGAAAATGAACTATCTTGATGATGTTATAAATTATAAAATGGATGCACTACTTGCACATTTAGGTTTCTTGACAAAACTCACCGGTTTATTACCCTCCTATGAGCATAGATATGGTATTCCTTGACATTCTTATCTGCTATCTTAGGCACCACATTCATTTGACTCCGTCCATCCATGACCTTCCTTATTTGGATTTCACCTTTGACTTACCCTTCTCGACCTTTTGATACTGAGGAGTTCCTTATTACTGCCTCTGTATTGGACCGCATCCATGTTTGTTAGTGTCTCAACTCTGAGTTGGTGAAAGAACTTGCCTTTGGTGAGTTGGATCGTAGGCCTAAATCATTCTGGTCGGTTGTCCCGATGTTTGGCACTGGTCGAAGTCCCCTTAGTCACTTAAGATGTTGTTGGCTAAAAGTGAAAGCTCATGTACTACTTGGAATATTTATAAATTCGCCCATGGAAACTATAAACTCCAGAATGTGTTTCTTAGCACACGTGAGTAAAGGGCAAGAGCAATGAAATGCTAAAAATACTCCTCGAAGAGTATAGAAAACGTCACAAAAACCAATGTTACTTAAAAGTTATATCTATTATTGTTGACCTTGTATATGTATAAACATTCCCTGGATGCAAGCTGAAACTAGTTGTGCTTCTCAGCACATCTGGAATCTGAAGGGTTTTGTAGGCCAAAAATGCCCTGAAATGAAATGAATGATCCTAATGAACCTGGATCAACTTTATCTAGACATGATGCCTAAGTTGAATAAACACTCTCTAAACAACTTATCCATTTGTGAGGCACAACCATCCCCTTTGTTATTTGTCCAGCACAGAGTGTAGCTCCCCCTCTCCCAGTCCAAAGTGTCTTCTGGTTGAGTTTGGTCCAGTCACCCCCTTTTTCCTAGCCTTATTCTTAGTCTTCATCCTTAGCTAGCAGTTAGGCCATGTCCAATGGGTGAGTCTATCATTTAAGCTATTGTGCGAGTAAATATAAATAACAATGGAATATGCAAACATGATAAAATGCCACTAAATGATGTTTATACTTTAAGTTAAGCTGTGAGTATGATTAGAGGAACATGTCTTAGTCTATTGATGTGATTTGTCCTTGGTTGTATCTTGGCCTAATCAAACTTGGTTTGATTATGGTCATTCTTGGGATCTGTGATGATGTGGGCCATATATGCTTATGGATGATGATTGATGGTCCCACATGCTCTTATTGATGATACCATATGGTGTACATATGATTCAGATGGTTATTGATGCAGTTCAACAGATATTATTATTATTCCCGATCATGAGATTGTGCACTGTCCGGTTATGGTGAACCCTATTGTTGACTCCTCAGGTCAACCCATGGTGTATGAGTACACATTCTTAGTAGATTTGGGTATTATGGATCCAATGAGACACTTATCATTCAGTTCCGGGCACTTCTGACAGTGATAGATGCAGTTATCCACTCGATGACCAGTTTTCGGGTTGTTTTCCCAGCTTGTCTAGTAGGGGCCATGAGAGGCCAGTTCACCTAGGGCGCTGTATGAGGAGGGGTTGTTCCAGCCAATTATTTTTACCATTCTACCCCCATCCTAGAGAGCCTGGTGGGCTCAGTGTGATAGCACAGGCACCCTAGGTGTCAGTTTTGGCAGCTTCACAGTTACCGAGGTGGATGAAAAATGGAATAAAAGGGTCATTGAGGAATTCGATTTGGGAAATTGAGGCAAGGTTTTGGTACTTGGTATTCACATAGGTCTTCCAGGGTGAAACCCCCATCTTCCAGCCAGAGATCATCAGTCAGGCCACAAGAGGTCTTTTACTGCATGTCTCTCACAGATTTTGAGGACAAGATTTGATCATTTGTACTATTTGGGCATATTATTTTATATTATTGTGCCATGGGGATGAGATAGTAAGGGTTGATGCCTCCTAGCCCCACCATGAGCTTCTTTAGTCATGTCCTAGTCATATTAGGTGGGCCCATGTGTCTTAGCCCCCTCCTAGTGATGACGTCACCCTCCATGAGTCACTTTAGGCCATGACGCCATCCCTCTTTTGAGTGATCCATGTGATATTATGTATTGGCTCATCTTACCCATTGATTAGATTATGATATCTTTTAATCTCAACCACTCATCTTGTTGTATTGTAAAGTGGTTTTGAGATTTAGGGTTTTGGTCTTTATTATCCTATATACGGAGGAGACCCCCTATTGTAAAGCTGACCTTTGGGCTCTGGAAAAATTGGAATGAAAATAATATTTTGGAGATCTACTTCTTGGATTTGATTGGGTTACTCTTGTTTCTAGACATTCTTTGCTTCTACAGGTGAAATCGACATCAATTGAAGGGATGCCGAATTGCTTGAAGCTAGCTATGATTTGCTTGATGGGAGATTGTAGGGGTTGCTCACATCCCCCATGGGCAAAACGTTTTCATATTGAGGGATTTTTTCAATTGTGCTTTGTCCATTGATTGCTTCTTTGATATGACATGATTAGATCTTATGGATTTGTGGATCAAATCTAACTTGATGTAGTTTGATTTACAGGTTTTCATGAGACATCTCTCCTCCTAGGGCTTGGACGATTTTGGTTGAATACACTTGGATCAAGCTTGGAATTGTAACTAGGACAAGATTTCTCCATATGCTAAGAGGCCGCAAGCTTTGAGGTAAGATCTACAAGGTACGTATTGATTTCGCTTGCTATCCATCCTATTGGTCAAAAACTCCATTAAAATCAAAACCCTCATTTTCTATTTTCTTAGATCTACTTGGATCTAGCTTGGATTTGGGTAAGATATTGAAAACCCACCTCTATAGCATCCACAGCAATTCGGATCTATAATTTGGTGTGGATTGGGCTTCATTTGACACACTTTGCAAGGCACTTAGCCTTCCTTGGGTGAGGTCGCACTCCTTGGAAGGGTGAGTTTTTCTACTTCCAAGACATGGGTAGGTGAGATCCCACTTGATTTTCATTCTTCCCACTTGATAACCTACCCCTAGTGCTTCACTTCTTTGATTTTTTCCTTGTGGGCCCCATTCCTCATTTTGAGGGTTGTGCCCCACTTGGGTCATTGGGTGATGCATTTTCAATCTTAGATCTATGGAGATCTAGCCTACCTTGGGGCATGCCATTAAAAACCCACCTTGATAATTTCCTTAACCTTCCTGATATACAATTTGGCGTACTTTGGACTCCATTTACCGCTTCATTTCAAGGCACTAGTCTCCTTGGGTCAATTCGCACTCCTTGGGTATTGTGTCATGTGCTAGATCCCATATGTGGGTGTCTCCTAATCTAACTTGGATCCATAGATCCACATCATCAAACACCCCTTAGTGCCATATCACTCACAACTTCACCTTGTGGGTCCCATTTGGGTCATTTCCATACTTTAAGGAAGTGGGTCCCACTTGTGTATTTCATGGTACGAGGTCTATCTCTTTGATATCCCTAGGTGGCTTAACTCATTCATTGGTTGAAACACTTCTCATATCTTAAGTCTCTTAAACCACACTTAAAATCTTGGGTTCACCTAAGCTTGCATTGGTTTTCGTAACTCAACTTTCACATCCCCCTAGGAACCATTGCTTTGGCTAATCTTCTTTGATTGGCTATAGGGTGTCCCCCTTGGTCTTGACTTGTCTAGATCTAAAGCGAAGAGTGCCTCGGTTTTCGTGACTCCCAGCTTGCATTGGGAACCGTGGCATATCTTGGGTCACCTCTTTGGTTTTCCATCTCCTCTACCATCTCGGATGGGATACCATTAGGGACAACTACAAGTTGCGTGATAACATTTTTGGCACCGCTGCCGGGGAGGTAGAGGCTTACCTTAGGTGTCTGCTATTATCCATGCATAACTCATATCGTATCGCATCCAGATTAATCTAGATGGTTATAATTTCAATCTTTAATTAAAAGCATATCCATCTATTTGTCACTCATTCTCTCCCTGCATTTTAACGACATAAATCTTGGTAGAAGAGTTTAAAAGTCTACCAGGCGACTCCAAATCATGACTCCGCTGAGGAACGAGCTCATAGTCATCCCTACAACACTAGAAGTAAATCAAATCCAAATCAATTGGAAGGAACCCCGCTTACTTATCACAAAAGAGATCCTAAATCCCAATCATCTAAATTCTTTTGGAAAATTTTTAACTCAGATTCTCCAAACCGTATCTTGGGATCTCCTTTGTTCAATTCAGGTCCTCCTTCATCTCCTAATCCTAATCTAAACGTAAATCCAACAAGTTGGATGGCTATAACTCAAACTAATTCTTGAAGTAATACTCAAAAAAATCCTCCCGTTGCTCGTGCTTTTGGAAACAAGGCTATGGCCTCTCCCTTTGATTTTTCCCAAGTCCTAGGTGCCCCCCATGATATGCCTGACAAGTACTTTGAAAAGATCCCAAATTTCAATGGGAACTGTGCGACCTCCATTGGGGATCACATAGAAAATGTCTAGGCTCATATGGAAGCTTATGGGGATGAAGAAGAAGATGTGTTTATGAGGGGTCTCTTCGCATCCTTGGAGGGTGATGCTCGCAAGTGGTTTGACCATTTGCCTACATCATCAATCAATGGATATGATGTATTCACCGAGAAACTCAAGCATGAGTGATCAGCTAAGTTAGATGGATGTTTCCTTTTGAACCAACTTTTCGAACTCAAGAAGAATGAAAACAAGTCTGACCATGAGTAAAACCTTCACTTTGACAAGATAATAGCCAACATTCCTTTCTACATTAGGCCTCCTAAGCAAGGAATCTTAACTTATTACCTCAATGCTTATGAGGGTTACCTTGGCTACCACTTAAAAGATAAAGACCCTAGCGACTTGAAGGTGGCACAGGACAATGCTAGAAAGGCTGAAGGAAATGCTGCTTCCATGGGGAAGCAAAATTTATTTGACCTAATTAGTGCCTCTTCTTCTAGATCTGAGCCTAAGTTTAAGAAGGGGAAAGAGCCTAGTAAAGATCCCAATGAGATGATGGATATCATGCATGAAATGATGAAGAATCTAACTCTCCTGACTAGGGATCTAGCTAAGAGAAAAGAGATGGAAAGGTATAGGAAACCTTATGGACCTAAGCCTTATTGGAACCAATAAAAGAAACCTAATGAAGGTGATAGAAGAAATCCTGTAAGCCAAGCTTCACCTGAACCTCCTGTCATAAACTGGTCCGAAGAGCAAAGGTTGGAAGATCGTGAGTATCTCACCCACGTTGATGATACTCCTGATTCTCCAATGAACATTAACTGGGTTGACAACTTAGATTTTGACAAGGACTTTGGAAGGATTTTGATTGATCATGAGGAAGAGTCCATAGAAGAACCCAGTCCTAATTTTCCCATCTATGCCACTGCACAAGCCATTGGTAGTGGTCAAGCTCCTTGTAGAACCTATCAACGAAGAAAGGATGGCCAAAAGCCTACACCTTTCAGTGAGAAGAAAAGTACTGAGCTGCCTAGTCTAGTGAGTGAGCTATTCCTCTTCTTGAGTATGACTTGGAAATAAACATTGAAAGAGAATTGGACAAGGTTATGCACAACATCCCACTTACTGAGTCAATGAAAATCCCATCAATAAAAGAGTAGGTGGTAGAGTTTTTTGAGAGTATCCCTGAGACTGCCACAAGTAATGGTGAAGGTTCATCTTTTCAAAACTCAACACCTAGTGCTATGGTTGATGAAGATGAGGACCCTCCCATTAACATCCAAATTTCCTTATACGAGAGAAATAATGGTGGTCACCAACTATTTTACCTTACACTTTGCATTGGTGATACCCTTCTTCATAATTGTATGTTGGATTCTGGTGTCTCCATGAATGTGATGCCTATGCAAGTAATGGAAGCTATGGGATTAAAAATAACTAGGCCCTATGGGAACATTTGTGGGATTGACTCTAGACCATTTCAAGTCTTTGGCTTGATTAAAACCTTGAGAGCTGACTTGTTTTCATGCCCCGACATATCCATGCTAATGGACAGAGTAGTCATAGATCTCCCCCCGGCCTATGGAATGCTCCTTTGTAGGAAGTGGTTTGCTGGGCTAGGGGGTCATTGGTTAGGGTGTATCAGGAGCCATTTTACGATGGTCATCTTGAAAGTTATGAGGATGGTGTAAGGAACACTTATGGAGAGGGTGAGTTATTACCTGAGGGGATCTTCATGGTCATGGGTGGCCACGATGAGTATCCTAGTACAGAGAGAGAAGATATTTGGAGATCATTTGGAGATGATATTTCTTCTGAGGAAGAAAGGGAAAGAGCTATTGCTGTTAGAGAAATGAACCTTGAGTTACCTCGAGGTGAAGTGTCAGAAGAGCTTAGGACTTTGAACTAGCCTAGTGATGTGGAGACACACATTGAACAACCTGACCCCATCACTCAACTAAATACTTCTGAGATTAACTTTGATCAAATAAGAAGGGGTGAGTATATACCTAGAATGGTCCATGAATGGATTTTCCCGGTTGACCTCAACATGGAAAGGGGAAGACAAGGCTTACCTCACATCACTCCTTGGGAAAATTACAATGAAGGAACACATCCTTCCCCCGATGAGGGGAATGATGAAGAATCAATTGATTATCACTTTTTCGATGTTCCTGATCACTTATCCCATTTGTTCTTGGAAGATTGAGTTTTGAGGAAAGTAAATGACAACTCCACGAGTTGGAAAGAGCATGCCTTAATCCATGATGCCCCTGGAGAGGACTTTTCCTTGAATAATCTAGCCATTTTTTAGGAAGAGCCTAGTGGGTTGAGTTTGTCTTCATCTTATCCTAGCATACCTAGTTTCCTTTTCCCCCGTGAGTTACCTATTTGTGAAGAGAGTATGAACTCCACAGATTCATTTCACACTCCTACCTCCTCACCAACATCTTTAGACACGGGAGCTCAGTGTGTTTCTAGCACGGTTCCTAGTCATTCGTCTTTTCCCACTGATAATCTGACAACTTTAGAGAGTATGATTGTTCCTTTCCCATTTGGAGAAGGTAGTAGTAGAAGTGTTGAAAACAAAAACCTACCACCTCCAAATCATGCGGAAGAAGAAGAGGATGTTGATAGAGACTTTTGGACCGTGGGATAAAATTCAAAGTACATCATTCACCCACAAGCTGAAGAACCAAGAGTAGAAAGTCCTCTTAGGAGAGTAGTTCGAGAAGTTCTAATTGGTAGGGTAGCCATACCTTTAGACGGTGGATCTCCCAGGTTTGATGCAATTCCTCCTAATAGGAATTCGAGGATAGTCACACATCAACCCCGATGCAACTCTAATATCCAACCTATTCCCGCTCATGTTATTGAATCCATCCCTCAATCTGTAAATCAATGAAGGTTTGAAATTGGTGATAGGGTCGTTATTCCCAATGATTTATTTCACATGCGATCTAGGGGATCTAGTGAATTTTGGGTTGGACCGCTCACTGTTGAGCGGTGCATTAATAATTGGTGTTTCCTCATTACTGGGACTAGCTAGTGTATCTTACTCCCTATCAATCAGAAGGAGTTAAGGGATTATCATCCCTGACTCTACCTGCCTTGATTTGCCTTGCTTGCCTATTTAGAATAGGTATTTTTCTGAATAAGCTCACTTGAGCAGTAGGACTTGTGTGCTTTCTCTTTTTTCTGTGTGCTGAGTATTGCCATTTTTCTTTTCTGTTTGGTTGTTTTCCTGCTGAGTTGTTGATTGAGTTGAGCCTTGCCCCTTCATAAGCCCGTCTCACCTCCTGCATGCATTGAAGAGTGTTTAGTTTTCTTGAGTGTTCTTTTGGTTTCCTGTGCAAGTTTAATTGAGTGCGCCTGCTTGAAAAAGTTTTTATTTTCCTCCTGCACAGTAAAACGAATAAATTTTTTTATGCCATGTTAGATGAGAATTTCTTTTATGCATTTTAATTTATGTCTTAGAATAGATTTCATTTTCAGTTTTATTTTATATATCTCCCATACATGCTTCATGTGGTATTCTAGTGGCTATGAGCAAAATAAAAACTGAAAGAAAGGATGATGCGGTGCTGGATTGAAGATTGATGTAGAGCAGTTCGAGACTAGAGATTCTGAGGTTCTCAAGCGCTCTCTCCCTTAGAGCACTTGTCCCAGCTGGAGCCAAATGTTATAACACCATAGTAGCAGGGATACTATTCTTACTTAGCAGATATCTGCACATTTCAAAGCTTGGATTTTACAGAGTTTGGCTATGATGAGCCTATATTTTGAGATCACCCATGATCAGAGCAGTGTATTTTATCAGACTTATGTTAGAACTTGTGCCAAGGCTGAGCCTTGAGAGTTCAGATTTGATGACCGATGTGACCCTTTATTCCATACAGTTTCAGTTCAGTGCCTAGTGATGTTATTGCAACAGTGTTTCAGATGTTTTATGATTATTATTATTATGATGTGATGTAAACTATGGTTTTTTTATCATTGATTATGGATTATTATCTTGTTGCTCTAGTCATCTTCATATCTTGGTATATGATTCATGATGTGGCAAACTTTGTAAAATGAAAATGAACTATCTTGATGATGTTATAAATTGTAAAATGGACGCACTACTTGCACATTTAGGTTTCTTGACAAAACTCACCAGTTTATTACCCTCCTATGAGCATACATATGGTCTTCCTTGACATTATTGTCTTCTAGCTTAGGCACCACATTCATTTGACTCCGTCCATCCATAGCCTTCCTTATTTGGCTTTCACCATTGACTTACCTTTCTTGACCTTTTGATACTGAGGACTTCCCTATTACTGCCTCTGTATTGGACCACATCCATGTTTGTTAGTGTCTCGGCTATGAGTTGGTGACAGAACTTGCCTTTGGTGAGTTGGATTGTAGGCCTAAATCATTCTGGTCGGTTGTCCCGATGTTTGACAGTGGTCGAAGTCCCCTTAGTCACTTGAGATGTTGTTGGCTAAAAGTGAAAGCTCATGTACTACTTGGAAATATTTATAAATTCGCCCATGGAAACTATAAACTCCAGAATGTGTTTCTTAACACACGTGAGTAAAGGGCAAGAACAATGAAATGCTAAAAATACTCCTCGAAGAGTATAGAAAAGGTCCAAAAAGCAAATGTTACTTAAAAGTTATATCTATTATTGTTGACCTTGTATATGTATAAACATGCCCTGGATGCAAGCTGCAACTAGTTGTTCTTCTCAGCACATCTGGAATCCGAAGGGTTATGTAGGCCAAAAATGCCCTGAAATGAAATGAATGATCCTAATGAACCTGGATCAGCTTTATCTAGACATGATGCCTAAGTTGAATAAACACTCTCTAAACAACTTATCCATTTGTGAGGCACAACCATCCCCTTTGTTATTTGTCCAGCACAGAGTGTAGCTCCCCCTCTCCCAGTCTAAAGTGTCTTATGGTTGAGTTTGGTCAAGTCACCCCCTTTTTCCTCTCCTTATTCTTTAGCCTTCATCCTTAGCTAGAAGATAGGCCATGTCCAATGGGTGAGTCTATCATTTAAGCTATTGTGCAAGTAAATATAAATAACAATGGAATATGCAAACATGATAAAATGCCGCTGAATGATGTTTATACTTTAATTTAAGCTGTGAGTATGACTAGAGGAACATGTCTTAGTCTATTGATGTGATTTGTCCTTGGTTGTATCTTGACCTAGTCAAACTTGGTTTGACTGTGGTCATTCTTGGGATCCGTGATGATGTGGGCCATATATGCTTATGGATGATGATTGATGGTCCCACATGATCTTATTGATGATACCATATGGTGGACATATGATTTAGATGGTGATTGATGCAGTTCAACAGATTTTATTATTATTCCAGATCATAAGATTATGCACTGTCCGGGTATGGTGGACCCTATTGTTGACTCCTCAGGTCAACCCATGGTGTATGAGTACACATTATTAGTAGATTTGGGTCTTCTGGATTGAATGAGACACTTATCATTCAGTTCCGGGAACTTCTGACAGTGATATATGCAGTTATCCACTCGATGACCAGTTTTGGGGTTGTTTTCCTAGCCTGTCCAGCAGGGGCCATGAGAGGCCAGTTCACCTAGGGAGCTGTATGAGGAGGGGGTGGTCCATACACTTGTTTTTACCATTCTAAACCCCTCCCAGAGATCCTTGTGGGCTCAGTTTGACAGCGCAGGCACCCTAGGTGTCAGTTTCGGCAGCTTCACAATTACTGAGGCGGATAAAAAATGGAATAAAAGGGTCACTGAGGAATTCGATTTGGGAAATTGAGGCAAGGTTTTGGTACTTGTTCTTCACATAGGTCTTCCAAGGTGAACCCCCATCTTCCATCCAGATATCATCAGTCAGTGGGGTCCACAGAGGCCACAAGAGGCCTTTTACTGCATGTCTCTCACAAATTTTGAGGACAAGATTTGATCATTTGTATTATTTGGACATATTATTTTATATTATTGTGCCATGGGGATGAGATAGTAAGGATTGACGCTTCCTAGCCCCACCATGAGCTTCTTTAGTCATGCCCTAGTCATATGAGGTGGGCCCATGTGTCTTAGCCCCCTCCTAGTGATGACCTCACCCTCCATGAGTCACTTTAGGCTATGACGTCATCCCTCTTTTGAGTGATCCATGTGATATTATGTATTGGCTCATCTTAGCCATTGATTAGATTATGATATCTTTTAATCTCAACCACTCATCTTGTTGTATTGTAAAGTGGTTTTTGATCTAGGGTTTTGGTCTTTATTATCCTATATACGGAGGAGACCCCCTATTGTAAAGATGACCTTTGGTCTCTGGAAAACTTGGAATGAAAATAATATTTTGGAGATCTACTTCTTGGATTTGATTGGATTACTCTTGTATATGTTCTTGCATCTTGTTTCTAGACATTCTTTGCTTCTACAGGTGAAATCGACATCAATTTAAGGGAGGCCGAATTGCTTGAAGCTAGCTACTATTTGCTTGATGGGAAGATTGTAGAGGTTGCTCACATCCCCCATGGGAAAAACGTTTTCATCTTGAGGGAGTTTTTCAATTGTACTTTGTCTATTGATTTCTTCTTTGATATGACATGCTTAGATCTTATGGATTTGTGGATCAAATCTAATTTGATGTAGTTTGATTTATAGGTTTTCATGAGACATCTCTCCTCTTAGGGCTTGGACAATTTTGGTTTAAGACACTTGGATCAAGCTTGGAATTATAACTAGGGAAAGATTTCTCCATATGCTAAGAAGCCGCAAGCTTTGAGGTAAGATCTACAAGGTACGTCTTGATTTCGCTTGCTATCCATCCTATTGGTAAAAAACTCTATTGATTTCGCTTGCTATCCATCCTATTGGTAAAAAACTTCATTAAAATCAAAATCCTCATTTTCTATTTTCTTAGATCTACTTGGATCTAGCTTGGCTTTGGGTAAGATATTGAAAAACCACCTCTATAACATCCATGAAAATTCGGATCTATAGTTTGGTGTGGATTGGGCTTCATTTGACACACTTTCCAAGGCACTCAGCCTTCCTTGGGTGAGGTCGCATTCCTTGGGAGGGTGAGTTTTGCTACTTTCAAGACATGGGTAGGTGAGATCCCACTTGATTTTCACTCCTCTCACTTGATAACCTACCCCTAGTGCTTCACTTCTTTGATTTTTTCCTTGTGGGCCCCATTCCTCATTTTGAGGGTTGTGCCCCACTTGGGTAATTGGGTGATGCATTTTCAATCTTAGATCTATGAAGATCTAGCCTACCTTGGGGCATGCCATTAAAAATACACCTTGATAATTGCCTTAACCTTCCCGATCTACAATTTGGCATACTTTGGACTTCGTTTACCCCTTCATTTCAAGGCACTAGTCTCCTTGGCTCAATTCACACTGCTTGGGGATTGTGTCATGTGCTAGATCCCATATGTGGGTGTCTCCTAATATAACTTGGATCCATAGATCCACATCATCAAACACCCCTTAGTACCATATCACTCCTAACTTCACCTTGTGGGTCCCATTTGGGTCATTTCCATACTTTAAGGAAGTGGGTCCCACTTGTGTATTTCATGGTACTAGGTCTATCTCTTTGATCTCCCTAGGTGGCCTAACTCATTCATTGGTTCAAACACTTCTCATATATTAAGCCTCTTCAACCACACTTAAAATCTTGGGCTCACCTAAGATTGCATTGGTTTTCGTAACTCAACTTTCACATCCGCTTAGGAACCATTTCTTTGGCTAATCTTCTTTGATTGGCTATAGGGTCTCCCCCTTGGTCTTGACTTGTCTAGATCTAAAGCGAAGAGTGCCTCAGTTGTCGTGACTCTCAGCTTGCATTGGGAGCTGTGGCATCTCTTGGGTCACCTCTTTAGTTTTCCATCTCCTCTACCATCGCGGATGGGATACCATTACGGACAACTACAAGTTGTGTGATAACATTTTTGGCGCCATTGCCGGGGAGGTAGAGGCTTACCTTAGGTGTCTGCGATTATCCATGCATAACTCATATCGTATCGCATCCGGATTAATCTAGATGGTTATCATTTCAATCTTTAATTAAAATCATATCCATCTATTTGTCACTCACTCTCTCCCTGCATTTTAACGACATAAATCTTGGTAGAAGAGTTTAAAAGTCGACCCGACGGCTCCAAATCGTGACTCCACTGAGGAGCAAGCTCATAGTCATCCCTACAACACTAGAAGTAAATCAAATCCAAATCAATTTGAAGGAACCATGCTCACTTATCATAGAAGAGGTCCTAAATCCCAATCATCTAAATTCTTTTGGAAAATTGTTAACTCAAATTCTCCAAACTGTATCTTGGGATCTTCTTTGTTCAATTCGGTTCCTCCTTCATCTCCTAATCCTAATCTAAACGTAAATCCACCAAGTTCGATGGCTGGAACTCAAGCTAGTTCTGGAAGTAATACTCAAAAAAATCCCCCCGTTGCTCATGCTTTTGGAAACAAGGCTAAGGCCCCTTAGATTTTCCCAAGTCCTAGGTTTTCCCATGATATGCCTGACAAGTACTTTGAAAAGATACCAAATTTCAATGGGAACTGTGCGACCTCCATTAGGGGCCACATAGAAAATATCTGGGCTCACATGGAAGCTTATGGGGCTGAAGAAGAAGATGTGTTTATGAGGGGTCTCTTCGCATCCTTGGATGGTGATGCTTGCAAGTGGTTTGACCGTTTTCCTGCATCATCAATCAATGGATATGATGTATTCACCGAGAAACTCAAGCATGAGTGGTCATTCAAGTTAGATGGGCATTTCCTTTTGAACCAAATTTTCAAAATCAACAAGACAAGTCGCGACAGTGACGATGTTGATGATTATCTATGGCAATCGGTCGTCCACAATTCTGAGCCCAACATCGAGTATCCTCCGGCCAAGTCATGAGTGACCTTGCAGTCATCCAGAATATCATTCAAGAGAAACTAGGGCATAAAAATGAAGGTCTTCATAAGTCAACTATTCAATATGTCGAGGAACCCGTCTTGCCAGTCTTAGGATAAGTCACAGACCCAAGTCATGATTACTCAGCCAAATGCATCCACTATACTTAAATTAGTGGCTAAGAGTACCGACATCAAATTGATAATGCACAGAGGGTAGCCACTTCTGGTCAAATTTATAATCGACTCCAGGCTCATAATCCATGTTAGGTTTACCTCTCAGTTGATGATGTATTCAACCCAGAAAAAACAATCAAAATGTCTCAGTTTATGGTCACAACGATCACTTAGTTGTCAGTCATGTCAGATCTCATGAATTAGGGAATACAATGTACCGATGTGGAGATTATTTCATACTATGCGGGCAAAGGACCAGCAATCCTCTCCATCAAACCTTGACATGACATATCTAGGTCATTCCTGTAGCAACCCAAAGATAATTTTGTCGACGTAGCCCTCAAGATAAATATGGTTTGAATAAATCTCAAGTTTATAGCTTTGAAAATCTTAGTTTACGACTCCAGTTCATGCCATAAAATAGGGAACTCGAAAGTCAAGCTAAATCACAGTAAGATCAACTTAAAAAAAATGATGAAACTTTTCTTCTGCAAAGCCATATCATGAACACCATTGCGCTCTGATACCATGTTGGGACCAACAGTTAACTAGCAGAAGATAATTTTTTTCCAAAGAGAGCGGAGGTAGTGTGTAGAGACACTGTAGCACTAAAGTAGAGGATCAATGATCCGATATGTGATTCACATCGTGATGGTAGACCAATCAAGGAGATCGTCTATAAATAGGTTCGGGTAGAAGCCCAACCCAACAATCACGAGACCAAAAGTCAATAAAAGATGGATTAAAAAATCCAAGTTAGTTATAAACCGACACGATGAGGGTACAACAGACCATAGGTTCCAACAATTAGAGTGAAGTGGAGCTTATTCGTCATTGGAGCATACTGTCCTGATTCAACCAATATTTCTTCAAGGTACTTTAGGAGTTGCTGATTGTTTTTTTCTACCTCTTTTCTTCTCATCCCTCATAGGTTTCAACTGTTCCTTGTGTGTCGAAGTTTTAACTCCCAAATAGGTTGAGACTTGGATTTTTCTTGGAGATATCGAATGCTGTTTGTTTCTACTTCTGTGTAGGGAATATTTTAGGAGCTAGGGTTGTCTCTTAGGAATGGATTTTGTGTCTTGCATTTCACATGCGTCAACTATGCCCTAGAGTTCCAATTCCCTTATATCGATATTTTCTCCATCTACTGATTCAACTGGTTCTTCATCCTCCATGATTATCTATCCTTCTTTTTCAATGGAAGATAGGGATGGAAAGCCATTCTTTTTATGCCTTTTAATGGTTTCTGAAGTTTCAATTTCTGGGTTTGAATTGATTGGCTTTGGGGTGCTAGAAGGAGCCAAAGCTTCCTTTTTGTTTTCCTCTTAGATTTTCCCTTCCGCAAGAGCTTCAAATATTCTAGTAGATTTGATGTTGTGTAATTGCATTGGAGTAGGTTTTTGTCCCCACCTTCTCCTTTTTGCAGCCTTGATGAAACCCTCTATATTTGGTTTCTTTATTTTCCCCGAGGGATTAGTTTCTTTGTTTTGGGGACAATATTTGAATAAGTGGCTATGCTCATGGAATTTATGAAATTTAAACAAAATGTGTTCATATTTGAGGTTTTGAATCCATTCATTGTCTTAATAGCTGAGGCATATTGATTCTGGAAGGGGCTTTGACACATTCATATATGCACGGATTCTTTCATAGGAGGTATACCACCCTGGCCTAGTTGCTTCTGATATTTTGATGAAGGTTCCCAAGGTAGTCTAGATTCCTTCTAGGGTTTCCTTGTCCCAACAATCTTGAGGTAAGGAATACACTTGGATCTAGATTGAGGCTACTAAGATATCTTCTTTGTCATGGTCAAATTTCTCTCCAATAGTGGAGGTAAAGGCCAACCGACTAAAAAAGTAAGGGGTGCTTTCAAAGACTCTTTCTCTATCCTCCTGATTAGAGATTATTGTTGGAAAAAAATAATTTGACCCTAGTTTAAGATCAGCGTTCCTGTTTGACTTCCATTTGGTTTTGATTCACCAAATAAGGGCTTTTGGAGATGGCCAAATTGTTGATAAACAACACAACAATTACACCATATATTAAAGTAGTAAAGAAACATATACCATGAAACATACACAAGTGAACACCGTTATCTATCCTGGAAAACCATTTATAGGGAAAAAATAGCCTAACGAGATATCCTCATTAGAACCTTGTACAAATCGGCCAAGCCAGCCGAGTGAGGCCTCTATAGACCCCTTTACAATGGAGTATATCAAGCCCTTTTATAGGTTTCATGAGATGTAATACCATGAGCTCATACCATGGGACCGTAAACCAGTTGACCATATCGGTTTACCACTAGAATCAACCATCAGTGGACTATTACTGTCAACCACTGGGAAACGAGTCGAGGAGTCGACTATACAACGATCTAGACAGAGTTAACATAATGACTCTAAGACCGAATCAAGATTAACCCAACATTTCCCCATTTTGTTAAGATTTGTATATTAGGATGTCCTTCATGCACTCATGCCTTGCATGGAGGGACATTAGCTGAGTAGGCATGGATGTTGGGTGTGAGAAACACTCTACCAATTAGCATGGATTTAGTGGTAGATGCATGTAGAGGTTCCAGAGACTTTTGCCTCGCGCATCCAAGTTTTTCATGCAAGATTTTTTAATGCATAATATTATTTTTTCATGTACTCAAATTAGGGATTTGGAAACCCTAATCAATCACTAAGAAATTAAAAGAAGGCATAAGGGTAAAAGAAAAACATTTGTGAGAGACAAGTGATCAGAGAGAGGGGCACACCATAGAGACTAAGGGCACACTTATTCAGCTGAGAGAGATGAGAAGATAGTGAAGGCACAGATATTTCAGAGACTGATATGGGTGCATCATTCTAGGAGGGTGAGAGAGTCATCAGACCAACTAATTCAAAGATTGAGAAGTCACTAAGAGGGGCACACCATTGAGATAGTGAGGGCATACTTCTCCATATAGAGGCACACTTGTGAGTGAGGGAACACTTCTTGAATCCAGGAGGGGAAAGAGAAGTAGAGGGTCTTCATTCAGAGACCGAGGAGGGATTATTGAGATATCATCAGTGATTGAATGAGATAGGTAGAGAGGGTTACATTTTCAAGGATAGGAGGGCACACTTCCAGATATGTGGCGCACTTTAGATATTGAGGGTGCATTTCTTCATCAGACAAATAAATATAGAGAAGAGGGGTACAGAGGGAGCACTTCTTTAGAGATAGAGGCAGTTACTTATACTAGATATTGGCAGGGGCATTTATCAGAGATTCATACATAGTAGAGCAAAGGGAACATTCCTCAAAGCAGTAGTTGTAGCTGCATGCAGATCTAGGGCTTGTCCCACCAGGTTTCTCTACCTATATAATTTTTGATTGTATTACTCTCTATATTTTTCTCTGGCTTGAGATTGAATAAATCCCATAGTTGCTGGTTTTTCCCATTGGGGTTTCCATGGTATATCAGTGTGTTTATGCGTGATTGATTTCTAGTTCCGTTGTGCATTTAGAGACGAGTTAACTGGGTTTATTGTATTGCTGCTTATAGATCAGATCTGATTTATTTATGTATGTATCTGGGAATCTATTGAAAGTAGTATATCAAATTTAAGCTCAACTCTTGTGATAAGAGTGTAAAATTGACATTATAACAGAGTGTTGTCTTTGAGAAGAAATCAAGGGTTTAACACAATGATATTGTAGAGAGTACATAATTGATCATATCTCTGAGTATAGAGGCCAGATCTATCAGATATGTGAGAACAGAGTCTAGGTTTGTGTCAGATCAGTTTGATTCAGGGGTTTGAATCACAATCCTTCAAATCGACATGGTCATGGTGACTGGATTGAGCTTTGAAGATAGGTTGGATGGGTTATCCAACTTTAGTGCATGGAAGGAGAGAATCATGCTGCTGTTGGAAGAGCAAGAGTTATGGGATATAGTGAACAACACTACAACAAAACCTGAGATAGTTGCAATAGATGCAGCAGGTTTGGCCATATACAACAAGAAGAAGGTGAAGGCCAAACACATCCTTCTTGATTCCTTGAAGGATCATATGATTCTGCATGTGAGCGGAAATGATCATGCTTATGAGATGTGGGCAGCAAAGACGAAGATTTTCTACAGAAGTAATGAAAATCAGAAGATGGTATTGTAGGAAAAAATTCAGAGTATCAAGATGCTCAAGGATGAGCAAGTTGCAACATATCTTACCAGAGACATAAGTTCGTGATGAGCTTGCTGTAGTAGAGGTTCAAGTTGCAGATGTAGAGTTGGTGAGGGAAACCTTAAAAGGATTCTCCAAGCCATGGGAGACCTTTGTGCATTGTATAGTCGTTAGGAAGAATCTTCTCATCCGGGAAGTTGTGGGATGACTTCACTCAAGAGGAGTTGAGATTGGGTTTGGGTCAGTCAGGCCACAAGATTGGCAATGAGGAGGACGTGGCACTTGTGAGTAGGAGCAAGAAAAAAGGTAAGAAGAAATCCGAAGGGGGATCAACTTCATAGTGTGTGAAGGATCTGAGTAAGATCTGTTTTTATGCATGCAATGCATTTGACCACTATGCAGGCCAATTTCCTCATAAGAGGAAGAGTAAGAAGGAGAAATATGGTCAGGTTGCAGCCTCTGCTAAGATAAAAGAGTTCACTGCAAAGTTTGATAAATAGTTCTCCCTTCGTTATTTAGTATCAGGCTGTGACAATAATCAACCTAAGGATGAGGTCGAGGAGAAGTGGATAGTTGAGAGTGGATATTGTAGCCACATGATAAGATGGCAAGATTCATATTGAATCTTAACATGGTATCAGAGCTAACCTGAAGGAAGGCAATGTATGGCACTTACGACACTTGCTTCACTTGCGACAATTTGAGGGTTTGGGTTTTATATAGAAAAAACTAGTCATCGTGGAACTTTCACTATAAATCCATTTTTGCGAAGGTTCAAGATCTGAAAGGTTTACAGGGCGTAGATAACATCCCCTTGTACCTTGTTTCCAAAGGACACCCTCAAATTCGTTTTACTTTGTAAGTTATGATCAATACAAGTTAGGGTTCCTGCCTCTTCTAGATCTCAGTCATAATCAGGTGACCTAGGAAAAAAGGTCATAACTTGGGATAGGAAGCTCCAAATGAAATTTAGTAAAAAGTGACAGGTATTACATAGACTGTACTATTTCAATAAATTTTTTCAGAGGCCGAAGTTGAACCAGTGACACGTGGCACACCGTACAAGTTCGATCTCCTGTTTTATCCCATAAACATGTCATGTTGCGACACTTGGAATAACTCGCTCTCAGAAAATACAATTGAGGTCAGACCTATGGAGATGGAAAGATGACAGGACAGGCTACCACAGAAAATTTTTTCAGACCTTGTGGATCAAAAAGTTCAGAGTTACAGCAGAAACAATCAGGTACATATTTCTGTCAAAACAAAATTATTTTTGGAGCACCTTCATTCATGGCTTCCGAAATTTAGGGTTTTAGAGAAAGTTAGAATTTTTGGAATCGGAGTCCACGGCTGAATGCTACTCAGGAAAATCAAAATTTAGAGACCAATATCGAATTTTTTGGTTGGGTAGAAGACCAGGCTTGATCAAACCCCAGTTCGGGATTTTGATCGGAAATATGGAAAATTAGGGCTTCAGCAAAAGTTGGAATTTTTGAAGTCTGTGACCACGGCTAGAAGCTCCTAAAAAAAATAAGAGTTTAGAGCCTTGGACTGAACCTTTTGATTAGGCAGAAGGGTGGGCTCCATCAAACCCTAGTTCGGGATCCTATCCAGAAGATCTAGAAGTTTCAAAGGCAATTTTGAGGGGTCAAATTTTGGAGATTTCAAAGTTGAAGTATGCTAGTTTGATAAGCTTAGCAGGACACATTATTCCATACATTCAGAAGTGTGAAAGTCAAAGTTTGAATTTTTTGGGTTTCTCTGGAAAACCCTAATCGAGCCCCAGATCCAGTTTCAGGGGGAGTTGAGGCTAAGGCCTTACATAAGAAGACTACAAGAATTTCCTGACATGTATGACTTGAGGAAATACAGGTATGTCTTGAAATCTGATTCGTAATTAAGTTCATAATATGTTTGTCTTCATATTATTTAGATTAGTACAATCTTGATTAATGTTAGAATTGTCTTATCACCCTAGTAAAAGTATGTGAATAGTAGAATACATTCATTGATTAGGGCTATATGATTGTACTAATGCACCGTGGTGTTGTATGAGGTTGATGTTGTTTGCTAATAAGATACAGGTACATCACGAAAGACAAATCAAGTTCCATGACCATGATGACATGAAGACAAAGACTCATCCATAATGTTTGACCATATAGAATCTCTACTTACAAGGTATGTATGACTTTGTTCTACTATGTTTAACTTATAAGATATGCAGGTTCTAGCACAAGGTCTCTAAATCATTGAAGAGAACAAAGAAGATATTGTTTAGGTATGTTAGACATAACTAAGCAGGTATACTAATCCAGGTATGTTTTCCTATATCAAGTTAGAATATTACCTTGTGTTAGGATCCCTTATATAAGTATACTTGGTATGATTGGTTATGCTTATTCATAAAGTTAGAAATGTAAGCAATCAAGGGTTTATGCATATTATGTATCTTATCTTGATTGGTGATTTAACTAACCAGAAGAGTCCTATGATCAAATAAGAATATGCATGAATAAAAGAAGACTTCCCTGAAACCTTGAACACTAATGCTTATTATCTATGATCATGACTATACATATTCAAGATTATTTAGAATTATAATGTTTTGATATTATTGAGATTATACTAATGAATGTATGTTTGTGTATGAGATCATGAGGATGACACTAGTGCACAGTGGTACAGAATGAATAGAAGTTCAAAAGTCATATAGAAGATCAAGCGGGAGGCAACCACACAAACATAAAAGATAAGTATTTGAGTTGTTATTTGAAATAGTAAATGATATTGCTTGTAATAGTTGTATGCATATTTGTATTCCTAGAATATATCATGCTGAGTGTAAACATTCATATAACATTGAACAATATACTACTAATATGCATATGATTGGTAAGTTGGACAAACATTCCATTGTTGCTTGTCTAGAATGAAACCTCTTTGCTGACATGCTGAGAGTTGTGCACTCTCTCGATAGTATGTTCTGGTAGAGATGGAAGGCATCTAGATAGCCACTGTATGCATACATGATATGGAAAAGTGTTGTGCCAAAGTATTGGTCAAGATAGTAGCATAACTATGTAAATCATATATGTATGCATAATAGGTTATCATGTCAACATGATTTGATGATTATGAAGTATTACTAATCATGTACTTAATTTTGATTTGTAGGAAAGATCATGAAGAATGATGAACACCGAACAAGTGATGGATGTTCAACAAGAAGATTTACAAATCAAACATAATATAGAAGGCTTGTGGCTAGAAGATTCTCTTAGAAAGAGGAAGAGAATCATGATGAGATGTTTGCTCCAAGTGGCTAGATAAGACCATTATCTTAATAATGTAATTGAAGAAGAAGTGCGAATGAAGGATTCAATTGAAGAAAGCTATGTTCGGGTATCCAGGATTGATAGTCAATTGATGAGCTTAATGATCATCATGGGTGATGTGGATCTCAACCTTTGCTACAAGGTTGAATATGGTTTCTATACACAAATGACATGGATGCAAGAAGGAACTCACCACAGAGTTCGAATGATATTGAGGCTCATATCAGTAGACCCATCTGACGAAATATGGCATAGATAGATATGCAGAAGATCACTCAATGCAGAGTGTGAATGATGTTCAATCACAAAGGGAGAATTGACAGTTTCTTGATAAGCTTGGGATTTACCAAAAGTAAAGCTGATTCGTTACGAATGATGAACCTGTCATACTATTACTGTATGTGGATGATCTATTTTTACAAATAGATCATGAAAAGCAAGAAGAAGATGGCTGCAGAATTAAAAATGAAAGATCTCAGATTGATGCATTACTTCCTAGGTCTGGAAGTATGGCAAGGATCAGAAGGAATCTTTCTCATCCCGGGAAAGTATGCTGTAGAAATCTTGAGAATAATTGATATGTTGGAATGTGAAGCCATGGCCACTCTCATGGGTTCTGAATTGGAGTTGTTAGTTGGTGACTCCTCAGAGTTAGTTGATGTGACTCTGTACAGACACATTATTGGGTTGTTGATGTATCTGACGAATACCAGGACAGATACATGCCTTGCTGTGAACACCTTGAGTCAGTATCTAGTGGAAACTAGATGTGTTCACCTGATAGTTGCAAAGCATGTGATGAGGTACCTACAGGATACGATAGACTTTGATCTATGTTATCTTGGAAATCATGACTTCAGACGGCTACACAGATGTTGATTGGGCAGAAAGTGTATCAGACAGGAAGAGCACATCGAGAGGATGTTATTGTCTGGGATCAACCATGATCTCGTGGTTTAGCAGGAAGCAGTCCAGTGTGGCTCTTAGCACAAGCGGAATATATGGCTGCTTGCTCTACTAGTTGTGAAGAAGTATGGCTTCAGGACTGTTTGACTTAGAGATAGACCCAACTGTGATACTATGTGACAAACAAAGTTATATCAAGATGGTAGAGAATCCAGTGTTCCATGATAACTCAAAGCACATAAAGATCTGACATTTCTATATACAAGATATGGTGCAGAAAGGAACTATAAAGTTCGAATTTGTAACAAGTTACCGATGTACTAACCAAACCTCTACCTCAAGTGAACAAATTACCGATGTACTAACCAAACCTCTACCTCAAGTAAAGTTTGAGTATTTCCGAGACAAGCTTGGTAGGACCCTCCTCGAAAGGGGGAGTGATGTAGACACTGATGATGAAATTGCCCGCATCGACAGTGAATTCGATGATGAGGATACCTGTATTACTTGTATTGATGATATGTACCTATATTGGTGATACCGACTGTTGGTCTCCTATTTTTGACTGTCCACTACAACATTTTCTAGCCAAAGTCTTATGAAACCACATAATAATCAATTTGTTAATGTTGATTTGTACATGGTCATGCCTTTATGGAGATCAATGTTGATAGATTTTGGTAAAGTGATTTTTAAATTACTTATTTCTTACTTTACCTTGTTTTATGTATAAAATTGGGCCTTTAAGCCTCCATTCAAATACTTGGTCAACTAATGGGTCTTTGTTTCTTTCGTGCAGTGGTTTGGGCGCTCCAAGGAAGATTTATGCTAGCTGAACCAGTGATTTGGGGGATTCTGTCCACAGTGGAGATGTCTCTTGGATTCACATCGCCTTCCAGATGCCTATGAAGTTTATTCCGGTGCTACTTCATGGATTTCCTTCGTTCAAGGAGCTGTTACCCTCCATTTTTAGCAGTGTATGGATCTTAAGCAATCTGGCAAAATCGCATTTCCGTCCTTAATCAGGACCTTGATTTCGGGCTCAATTTCTGAACAAACGGTTGGGAATTTTTCAAATTGGTTCGAAACCCACTTCACAAATGGCCCCATTTACCCCTAACCGTGGGCATTTTTCAGAATTTCTCAATGAATGTGGAGAAATACTTTCCGGAATAGACATGGTTTTGCCAGATTTGGTGTTGGCCGTTTTCTGGGTAGTTGCTCAAATCTCTGCATTCTGGGATGGATCTTGTTCATCTATCCATCTATAAATAATCCTTAGGATGGATACTCGGGGGAGGAGAAGATTGTAATACTTCATTTCATTAATACAACCAGCATTTATCTCCTTTAAGGTTTTGACTTAGAATTGGAAGGCGTTGAGGGAGGGCCCCCTTCAACACCAATCCTTGGTATTTCGCATTGTGTATTTTGCAATAGCAGGATAACGTTTTTCTTCCTTTGATATTGTTCTATAGAATGCTGATGGTTTTACTCATATGCATGTCTACAGATTCTTAGTCATTTGCAATTGATTTAGCTTGCTGAATAGATTAGGAACAGTTTGTATTTAATACCCCTTTCTGTTTTTCAGTGTGGATTGTGTATAAATGGCTATAATTATTGCTTAGGGTTATGGTATTCAGAAATCGTGTGATGGTATTCATAAATTACAAGTAGATTGAGCTTTCACATTGTCTTCACTGCCAGCATATAGTGATAAATGAATAGCTACAGGATTGGTTTAGACTCTTCTTGTTCACAGGACTGTAGAATAAATTGATGAATGGTGTGTATTTAAATTTTCCTTTTGATTTCCAGTGTGAATCGTGGTATTGGAAAATTATATAATGAACTCGACTCTAGCTGTTGAAGAATCCTTTTGCTGCAGCATGAGAATAATTGATGAACAACCCATCCTTTTTACTTTCAAGCTTGCAGAGCTGTAGGATATTTTGTTGGAGTTGAACAGTATTTGTAATATTTTGTAGAGGGTTTGAAGACCGTAGTCTACAGAGCATATAGGGTTTATTAAATAGTCTTTTAAATAAGTGATTAAATAAGAGTTGAAGTTGTGCTGTTTGATATTGAATGAGTTTGGAAAGGAATGCTAGTTTATAATACTGCTTCCTCAAATCAACATTAATTTCACAGTCTGTATATACAGGCCAGAACCAGCGAATATTTCTTACACAGCCCTAATATTGATTAATGAGTATTGTCTGAATAACCTTGGCATTTTCTTGTGTGCATTAGTGTGTATAAAATAAAACATAGTACATTGGGATAATGATAACCAGCCAAGCTTCATTGTAATAGGCTGTGTGTTGACAATTCAAAGACAAGAGGTCACAGGTGTTACTCCAGCAATAATTCTAGAAGTTAAGCATTAGATCTTGTAGGATTAATGGTGTAGTTTTCAAGTTAATAGATCATATTTATTCTGAAACTTATTAAGCTCTTTCATTTGTAGAATAGATCATCAGTACTGTAGCTGAGTGTGGACTGTTGAGTGTTTTACGGGATTGCTGTAGTTCAAGGGTTTGTTTTATTAGCAGGTTGTTCTTTTGAAGCATTGCTGTAGGTAGGATTTCTTTGAAAGATTAGGGCTGTTTCAAAGAGTTATTATAGCCTGTAGATTGTTGTAGGATATGCTGAGTTTGATAGTCAGTAAATTGATTTCCTTTTGTTTTAGAACAATGAGTCCTTAGTATAGATCATCCAGGATAGCAATAGTTTCATCCATTTCATTGCTTTGTTTGAAGTAGACTAGCATTTATGTCAGCACGAGCATTAAAACTGCCTTGCCTGCACATATAGTGTAGCAGCTCAAAGTTTACGCACCCTGGTTGACAATTAATTGAAGGTAAATTAACTAGTGATAATTTTACCCAACATTTTGGCGCCGTTGCCGGGGAGTTGCTCCAAGGTAAGCTGGTATTTTGCTCATTTTTCTACGAATTTGTTCCGGTAGATAGGTTTCCTGTTACATTACACAACAAGGTGGAGGGGAAACATTAAGATGCAAAGACTACTTCACTATGGGATTCCCATGGTGTAACAGCCTGCCGCATCCACTTTAGTGGGTTGCCCCAAACCCTTGTTGTTTCCTTCTTGCAAGCGTGTTTGTTTTTTGTATGTTTGATTTATTTTGCTGCAAAAGTGTGTTTACCTTTCCTGTAAGGCGTGTTTACTTTCTTGCAATTTAATTTCATGCAAGTGTGTTTTTCTTTTTGCAAGTTTGGGTGTGTTTACTTTCTGCAATTTAATTTCAAGAGTGTTTCATTTTATGCAAGAGCAGCGTGTAGTCTTGATTAGAATCATTTAAAACACATCTAAATCAAATAAAAATAAAAACTTGGGTGCTGTAAGAGCCCCAGACATTGATCCTTGTGCGAAACATGAACAAAACAACTGACAGAAATGGATACAGAAGTAACCATCAATTTGGGAAAACTTCCTCAAATCCTAGCTGCAGTTGGGAGTTCTTCTTATCAGGTAGAACACATAATGACAGCAGTTAAGAGTTTATCTACCTCTCCTGACACAACAAATGAACCAAAGCCCCAAGAGCCACAAAAAGACATTCCTTGCCAAATTGCAGAGGAAATTGACAACTTGGGTGTTACATTGGATGGAAAGCAGCTGAAAATTGAGGAGGTATCAGCAAATTCTCTATGTACTTCCGAAATCAATCAATCAGAAGAAGGGGATGTATATGATATGATGAAGGAAGGTGAGTACCAGGACTACTTCGAAAGTTTGGTTCCAAGAGGCAACCAGACTACAACACCATTTCCTCCTTCAACACCTTTTGTTGCAGAAGCAAGTAAGTCAGTTGGTTCTCCATATCCAGGTAATCATTGCAAATGTGGATAAAGGTATATTTTTAATTTTATTTCGCACTTGGTTACATTGGAAAAATTCCTATACTTGAATAGAAATGTTTTCTTTCTTCTTAAGTAGAATAGGAAAATATGTATATAAATAAAAAAGTTGCATGTTCAGTTTAGAAATTAATGTAACTTCGTTGTTTTTCTTTCTTTTCAATAAAATGATAAGATCTTTAACCAGAATTTAGACCTTCTCTCCAGTCCATACTTTCAGAAAATTTATTATAACAGCAGCCCATAGCAAGGAAAAAAAAATGCCAGAAGGTAATATGAAATTGTGACTGTTGTTTTTAATAATGGTTCTGTAAACATAAGACCAATTGGTGAACAGGTTGCATTTGTGGTAATGGATATTGGTTAAAGATATATCACAAACCTCTTTTTAAGCAAGAGTTCCTTCATAACATGAATCAACAATTGGAACCAGAGCTGGTAGGTGAAGGAATGACTTCTTCATCTCCCACTTTCTCATAATAACATTCAATAAAATTGTTTTTGTATATATGTACAGGAAGTTGTTTTTATTAGGTTTCTTTTGAAGGATGCAGATATTCTTTTCAGGTTCAGGCTGTTTTGAAAACAACAGGGAAGTCTTTTGTTATTATTTCTATTTTTCAGCCATTGATTGTTCTTGCAAAGGACTGTGTTAATTTGGTAATTTCTGAGCTGCACTGGTAATTAGAATGTCTGTATCAGGTAAATATATGTGTGCTGTCAGGTTTTTCAGAACTGTTCTTGTTATTCATATGAGTACTTATCTACCAGGCATTGCCTACATCAATGCTTTAAGCTTCCTAAGTTTTTTTTTGCTTATGAACTTATGGGTTGCTAGGACCATTTGACCTGGTTTCACACTAGATGGAGCGAGGGAATTGTTTTTAGTGACAGCTATGGGCATTATTTTTAAGTCAGGCATCATTTTGGAAAAAGGTATCCAGGACTGGGCAATTTGGGGGTTATTATCTATTGGCTTCAATAAATATCAAATACATATATATACAGTGCAGCCACTTTATGACTTTCACTTTCTACTGTTGCAAAGGTTAGTTGTTCATCTGGGCAAATTTTTACAGGCATTTACAAAGAATACTCTTCCAATTCTGGTACCATCCCACTCCTAGATGGTTTTCAGAGCAGCTCCCCCACTCATCTATGCTTGAGCAAATCATAAAATTTATCTTTAAGATGAAATTGGGACAAGGGCCTCGGATAGAAAACGGGTGCAAGAGGTTAACCCGCCGGGATACTGAACAGGTCCGCTGGCAGCGGGTACCGACCTGTGGTATAAACAGGCAAACCCATCAGGGTACTGAACAGGCCTGTTGGAAATGGGGCATCTGCCTAGGGAAGAAGCTTCTTAGATGTTACAGTTACCCCACCGGAGTACTGAACGGGCTCGCTGGCAGTGGGTTCTGACTCTAATATCTTCTTTAACAGCCTCATCTATACTTGTCTGTATGAACAATGTACCTATGTAAAGGTAAAAGGGAGGTCATAAGGGTGGTTAATTAAAATTTAAATAAACTCCTTGAAAAAGTCAATTGATAGCCAGTTGATAATCATCTCCAGCTGTTCTGCATTTTTGGTTACCTGGTTCTTGTAAAAAAGAAGGTTTGTGCCTGATATTTTCTAAGTCCTGAACATAGCTGAGGATTTCAGTACAGTTTTTGGCACTACTCAAACTATCCTGTGTGAAGCTGGGTCAAAGAGGACCACTATCCCATTAGCTTCTGTTAGCATTCCTTTTGTCTTGTGGCCTATGTCTTGGTGGAAACAGTTCTGTATGAATGACAAGAATGAAGTTTGCATTTACGATTGTTTGAGCATTATAGTCACATAGGAGTAAGGGTGATTGATTGAAGTTTGCATTCCGATTGTTTGTTTTGTATTGTTAATTGATTTTATGACACAGTTTGGTTTCTTGTATAGCAGCAAGTTGGAAATGAGGTCATTATGCCATGAACTGTTGGGGGTCAAACAAATTTTAATCCAGTTTACTTGTTTATTAACTCATTTGAGTGGTGCATATTGGGAAAGTTAATGGTTTAATATCACTGTATGAGTGCATTTATTTGATATAGCACAACCGCTGCTCAGGATGATGGTAATTACTATTATGCTGGTAATTTTTATTCATTTTTATCAACTTGAAAGCACTGCTGTATTTTACATTGGCTGAAGTACTGGATTGAATGCTGGATGAAGTACCGGAATAGAATTTTTTTGCAAATTGACATGGCAAAGGTAAGAAATGCTGATAAAGGTAATGCACATGGCATGATTGGGTAAGTCTTAATTGCTATATATTGAGGTCTATGGTTATAATTAAATGCTTTTGCCATTACTACACAAATTGATGAGCTATAACCTACTATGATAACTTTGGCATTCATCTAATTGATACACCATAGTTTTCCTTTTATGTTGATTTGGACAATATTTCATCCTTTATTATTGATTGGCAACCTTTAATAAAAATCATAACCTTGTTTTAATGCAATTGGGGTTTTTAAGTGTTATGAGGTTAGCTATCCCAATTCAGCTAATTTATGGAGACTCCTTGATAGTTATTTCATGGCTCAATTGATTGTTGGCACTTGATGTTCCTTCTCCGATGCATTGGTGCAAAGATATAAGATATTTGATCCACATGGCCCCCCAGGTGATCTTCAAGCACATTTTCCAGGAGCATAATTCTCTAGCAGATGGACTTTCTAAGAAGGCCCTGAATTTGGATTTGGGCCATGGTTATTTCTCTGAGTTTTTGGATGGCAAGGCCATTAATGAGGGCCACTTTGTTCTATTTTAGATGCTGAGTTTCTCAGCTTTGTGCCATCAGCTTTATGATTTGTTTTGGATCGAGTCCTTCTATTAGCAAGTTTTGCTCCTGGAACACTTGATTGTTGATCACCACAGATGTTCATCAGCATATCTGACTTGCTAAATGCGGGAATGATGAGTAAAGTCTCCAAGCTCAGACTTTAATTCTATCTTGGATGTATGAGACTTTCTTGCATAGGGACCTGCAAGATCTTTGGGTTGGGGGAGATGTTGGTCTCCTATTTTTGACTGTCCACTACAACATTTTCTAGCCAAAGTCTTATGAAACCACATAATAATCAATTTGTTAATGTTGATTTGTACATGGTCATGCCTTTATGGAGATCAATGTTGATAGATTTTGGTAAAGTGATTTTTAAATTACTTATTTCTTACTTTACCTTGTTTTATGTATAAAATTGGGCCTTTAAGCCTCCATTCAAATACTTGGTCAACTAATGGGTCTTTGTTTCTTTCGTGCAGTGGTCTGGGCACTCCAAGGAAGATTTATGCTAGCTGAACCAGTGATTTGGGGGATTCTGTCCACAGTGGAGATGTCTCTTGGATTCACATTGCCTTCCAGATGCCTATGAAGTTTATTTCGGTGCTACTTCATGGATTTCCTTCGTTCAAGGAGCTGTTACCCTCCATTTTTAGCAGTGTATGGATCTTAAGCAATCTGGCAAAATCGCATTTCCGTCCTTAATCAGGACCTTGATTTCGGGCTCAATTTCTGAACAAACGGTTGGGAATTTTTCAAAACGGTTCGAAACCCACTTCACAAATGGCCCCATTTACCCCTAGCCACGAGCAGTTTTCAGAATTTCTCAATGAATGTGGAGAAATCCTTTCCGGAACAGACATGGTTTTGCCAGATTTGGTGTTGGCCGTTTTCTGGGTAGTTGCTCAAATCTCTGCATTCTGGGATGGATCTTGTTCATCTATCCATCTATAAATAATCCTTAGGATGGATACTCGGGGGAGGAGAAGATTGTAATACTTCATTTCATTAATACAACTAGCATTTATCTCCTTTAAGGTTTTGACTTAGAATTGGAAGGCGTTGAGGGAGGGCCCCCTTCAACACCAATCCTTGGTATTTCGCATTGTGTATTTTGCAATAGCAGGATAACGTTTTTCTTCCTTTGATATTGTTCTATAGAATGTTGATGGTTTTACTCATATGCATGTCTGCAGATTCTTAGTCATTTGCAATTGAGTTAGCTTGCTGAATAGATTAGGAACAGTTTGTATTTAATACCCCTTTCTGGTTTTCAGTGTGGATTGTGTATAAATGGCTATAATTATTGCTTAGGGTTATGGTATTCAGAAATCGTGTGATGGTATTCATAAATTACAAGTAGATTGAGCTTTCACATTGTCTTCACTGCCAGCATATAGTGATAAATGAATAGCTACAGGATTGGTTTAGACTCTTCTTGTTCACAGGACTGTAGAATAAATTGATGAATGGTGTGTATTTAAATTTTCCTTTTGATTTCCAGTGTGAATCGTGGTGTTGGCAAATTAGATAATGAACTCGACTCTAGCTGTTGAAGAATCCTTTTGCTGCAGCATGAGAATAATTGATGAACAACCCATCCTTTTTACTTTCAAGCTTGCATAGCTGTAGGATATTTTGTTGGAGTTGAACAGTATTTGTAATATTTTGTAGAGGGTTTGAAGACCGTAGTCTACAGAGCGTATAGGGTTTGTTAAATAGTCTTTTAAATAAGTGATTAAATAAGAGTTGAAGTTGTGCTGTTTGATATTGAATGAGTTTGGAAAGGAATGCTGGTTTATAATACTGCTTCCTCAAATCAACATTAATTTCACAGTCTGTATATACAGGCCAGAACCAGCGAATATTTCTTACACAACCCTAATATTGATTAATGAGTATTGTCTGAATAACCTTGGCATTTTCCTGTGTGCATTAGTGTGTATAAAATAAAACATAGTACATTGGGATAATGATAACCAGCCAAGCTTCATTGTAATAGGCTGTGTGTTGACAATTCAAAGACAAGAGGTCACAGGTGTTACTCCAGCAATAATTCTAGAAGTTAAGCATTAGATCTTGTAGGATTAATGGTGTAGTTTTCAGGTTAATAGATCATATTTATTCTGAAACTTATTAAGCTCTTTCATTTGTAGAATAGATCATCAGTACTGTAGCTGAGTGTGGACTGTTGAGTGTTTTACGGGATTGCTATAGTTCAAGGGTTTGTTTTATCAGCAGGTTGTTCTTTTGAAGCATTGCTGTAGGTAGGATTTCTTTGAAAGATTAGGGCTGTTTCAAAGAGTTATTATAGCTTGTAGATTTTTGTAGGATATGCTGAGTTTGATAGTTAGTAAATTGATTTCCTTTTGTTTTAGAACAATGAGTCCTTAGTATAGATCATCCAGGATAGCAATAGTTTCATCCATTTCATTGCTTTGTTTGAAGTAGACTAGCATTTCTGTCAGCACGAGCATTAAAACTGCCTTGCCTGCACATATAGTGTAGCAGCTCAAAGTTTACGCACCCTGGTTGACAATTAATTGAAGGTAAATTAACTAGTGATAATTTTACCCAACACCGATAGAGAGGTTGGTGGATGGTCCTTAGACAGAGTCTAAGTTGACAAGGGGATTGCATCATCCTTGAACACATGTTCTAAAAGGATCCGTAGACATATGTCTCTGAGAAAGAAGAGGGATTGCATCATCCTTGAACACATGTTCTAAAAGGATCCATAGACAGTTGTCTCTGAGAATGAAGTCCTGAGTGGATAGGTGGGGATTGTATCTTCCCCAGACTTCGGTCCCAGAATTGATCCGTAGACAGATGTCTCCGAGAATGAAGTCCTGAGTGGACAGGTGGGGATTGTATCTTCCCCGGACTTTGGCCTTTGAATTGATCCATAGACAGATGTCTCCGAGAATTGAATATAGGACTGCATCGTCCTTGGACCTTGGTTCAAAAGGTACGTGAGAGGACTGCATCGTCTGTGAATAGTTGTTTCAAAAGGTATGTGATAGGACTGCATCGTCCTTGGACCTCGGTTCAAAAGGTATGTGAGAGGACTGCATCGTCCGTGAACTGGGTTCAAAAGGTATGTGAAAGGACTGCATCGTTCGTGAACTGGGTTCAAAAGGTACGTGAGAGGATTGCATCATCCGTGAACTGGGTTCAAAAGGTTCGTGAAAGGACTTAATCATCTGCGAACTGGGTTCAAAAGGTACGTGAGAGGACCGCATCGTCCGTGAGCCTTTGGTTCAAAATGTACGTGATGGGATTGCATCGTACCTAGACATGAGACTTGTCTTAAAGTGATAAGGAATGATCCTCCTGGAAGTTGATCGGGATTGCATCGTCCCTAGACATGAGACTTGTCTTAAAGTGATAAGGAATGATCCTCCTGGAAGTTGATTGGGATCGCATCGTCCCTAGACATGAAACTTGTTTTAAAGTGATAAGGAATGATCCTCCTGGTAGTTGATCGGGATTGCATCGTCCCTAGACATGAGACTTGTCTTAAAGAGATAAGGATTGATCATCCTGGGACTTGATTTGGATTGTATCATCCATGGACCTATGTACTAAAGAGAGCGGGATTGATCATCCTGTAAATGGATATTGTGTATTGCAGAGTATGCTAAGATGATGATCCAGATGCTGTACATCGAGATGATGATCCAGATGCTATAGATCGAGATGATGTGATGACGATGCTGATGATTGTATGATGATGATGATGACGATGTTGATGATCGTGTGACAATGATGTTGTTGATCATGAGGATCCAGATGATGATATTGCTGTAGCTATTCAAGTGCTGCAGAAGATTCGGTACTGAAGATGTTGATGTTCCAGTATTGAAGATCTTGAAGATATTCCAGTAACTGGTTGAGTTATTGATGATGTTGATGTTCCAGTATTGAAGATCTTGAAGATATTCCAGTAACTGGTTGAATTACTGATGATGTTGAGAAAGCTTCCAATGATTTATAGATGTATCATGTATGATGTTGATGACTCCTTGCTCCTGTAGATGTTGTTATAATATCCTTCTCGTTAAGGGGGAGTGTTGAGATATTGTAACTTCTAAGAATATTATATTTGTACTTTATTATTCTGGAGATGTTTTATTACTACGTGAAGATCTTATTGTATATCCGAAGATGTTTATTCCTCCGTAGGATTGTGGTAACTTGGGTTATTAGACTTCCCTTGTGGGGGTCGGCCCTGTATGTGTTATGTGGGTCAAAGGGTTATTAGACCACCCTAGAGGGGTCGGACCAGTCAGTTGTAGTGGCGTGTTTAACCTAGTAATTAAGTTGGGGCCGACCTAGCTTGTGTAAAAGTCCGTCGGGGAACAAGTATAAGTAGAGGAGGATGTTCCTCACTTATCTCACTCATTCATTCACTTGTGAGTGGCGCACTTGTGTGAGAGAGGTCTGCTATGGAGGAGGAGGAGCTCATGTCTTTGGTTTACATCTTTGTATTTGTTGATCATCTATATTGAGGAAGCTTTGCTGGGTTTTCTACCCCATGAGGGTTTCCCAGGATAAATCTGTGTCTCTTGTGTTTATGCTGTGCTTGTTGTTTCTTCAGTGATCCTGTATATGCTATTGTTGTGAAATGAAATGCAATGCTGATATTTTCTGTCTTAACATATTGAATCTTAACACAACCTACATTAGGAGATTCTGGTTGGATATTAGAATCTACATCAGTGTCCGAGATAGACAAAGAGCGAGAGGGTCCAAGGATTGAAGGGAAGTCGAGAAATAAATCCGCAGTTCAGAAAACCAAGGGAGCATCCTCAGTTCAGGGGAGTCAACAAGAGGCTACTTCTTCTAGTTCTAGCAAGAGGGTGAGCTGGTATGATTTGAATGAAGAGAAGCTCAAGAGTGGGATGAGACATCTCAGAGTAAGAGAGTCAGGTACAAGGTGGAGGATCAACCTGTGGATAGATTCAAAGGGAGTTTGGAGCAGAGTTCCAAAGAGAATCTGGAGCATGGATTAGTGTCAGTGACAATGGGAGAGCATGAGGTTTTCCTAGAGGGGAAATTGATGGAGGAGGTTCATGGATTATCAGGTTAGAGTGCAGCAGATGCAACTAGTTCAGAGGGAGCAATTGAAACAACGGAGAGAATGATAGATACAGGTTCCATAAGGACTTCCCTCACTTAGAGGGAGTGTTGATATTTGTATCTAGGGATGTACTTCATGCATTTATGCCTTTCATGGAGGTACATTAGCTGAGTAGGCATGGATATAGGGTGTGAGAAACACTTTACTAGGCAACATGGATTTAGTGGTAGAAGCATGCAGAGGTTCCAGAGACTTTTTCCTTGTGCATGCAAGTTTTTCATGTGATATTTTTTAATGCAGAATGTTATTTTTGCATGCACTCAAATTAGGGATTTGGGAACCCTAATCAGTCACTAAGAAATTAAAAGAAGGCAAAAGGGTAAAAGAAAAACAATTGCGAGATACAAGTGATCAGAGAGAGGGGCACACCATATAGACTAAGGGAACACTTCTTCGGTTGAGAGAGATGAGCAGAGAGTGAGGGTGCATATCCTTCAAAGAATGATAGGGGAACATCATTATAGGAGGGTTAGAGAGTCATTAGACCAACTGATTCATAGATTGAGCAGTCACTGATAGGGGTGCACCATTGAGATAGTGAGGGCACACTTCTCCAGACAGAGGCACACTTGTGAGTGAGAGTGCACTTCTTGAATCCAGGAGGGATAAGAGAAGCAGAGGGTCTTCCTTCATAGACTGATGATAGCTTATTGAGATCTCATTAGTGATTGACTTAGATAGACAGAGAGGGGTGCACTTACGAGGATAGGAGGGTGCACTTCCAGAGCTGAGGCACACTTCAGAGATTGAGGGCACATTTATTCATTAGGTAGAGTAGTTGTAACATAGAAGAGGGGCACAGAGGGGGAAATTATTAGAGAGATAGAGGCAGTTACTTCTACTAGAGATTGGCAGGGGAAATTATCAGAGATTAATACATAGTAGAGCAGAGGGCACATTCCTCAGAGCAGTAGTTGCATTGTGGGTGAAGTAATGTGCATCCACAATATACATCGAAAGAAGCAAGGTGCATTGTAGAATGCATATGGGGTCATAAGAGCAGTATCATATCAATATACTAGGTAGAAATATAAAGGGGTATAAAAAATGTTAATGAAAAAATTGATACATACAATATCTAGTGAAAATAGGGGTTTTTTTAAATTGGGAAGGCATATTGGGAAGGGGTAAAAAAAAATGATTTTGGAAGGTATTTTCCAATATTGAGTGAAATTAGGGGTATTTTTTTGTATGCCACGAATGAATGTGATATGATAGTGGTTTATTGAGTGAAGCCCCCGTGTTATGTGTGATTGATTTCTAGTTCCGGTGTGCATATAGAGACAAGTTAATTGGGTTTATTGTATTACTGCTTATAGATCAGATCAGATTTATTTATGTATGCATTTGGGAATCTATTGAAAGTAGTATATCAAAGCTAATCTCAACTCTTGTTATAAGAGTGTAAAATTGACACCTTTAACCTTTACTTGGAGTAAAACAACAACCCTCCTCAAAGTTTATAACCGGGTATCCCGAATCCAACATGCTCACCCCCCAAAAAACAATCACCAAGTCTACTCTTAGAAAAACAATGAAAAATAAAGATTAGGGGTACGCATGCCTACATAGGTCTTACTGTTGTATTCCCATTCACACATGTGATTCATTTTACAACTCCATCAAACATTGCTTTACAATTGTATATAGTAGCATTTACCTGCTCTAAATACAATGGTGGACAAGCACTCCTTAATCAAGTACTCGCATGTTTGCACTATGTTTGTTGTTCTTTGCTTGCACCTTGACTACTTTCTATTGTTCGTCGGTCAAAAAAGTGCTCATGGTTTTGATTTCTCTAAAATCCATTCTTCTTGACTAAGAATTGCACATTTACCTTACCTAGATCTACATCACGAATCACGACACCTTTAGTATCCCTTTCCATTTTCAACGAAGAATCAATGTTCTAGAACTCCCATTGAAACTAGGTAGATTCAAGACCAAGCCAAATCCTCAGCAACAAAGATGTCCCCCTGAAGCCATTAGACTGTGTGTCTTCACCAACAAACTAGTTCTATTTATTTAGTCAATCTCAACCTTCGACCATTCATGAGTCCACAGTCATCCATAGTCATCCTCTAGTCGACCAATGCCAGTCCACCAATCGACTATCACCAGTCTTCCATTCGACCACACCATCGACTCAAATGCTCCATCGATCACGTGATCGATCCATTTCAACCTCGACTGTACCATTGAATTGATTTCTCCAGTCAATCCAACCGCTGACTTCTCCGATCGATCTTATGCACACCGATTATATCATTGATCTTCAGTGCATGTTCACGTCGACTACTCAGGTTGACTCAACCGTCGACCTTATGCACATTGACTATATCATCTATCTTTTGTGCATCATCCTTTCTACTGTTTGCAACTTATTTTGAAAGCTTGCAGATCTATCCTTCCGAACGAATTCTCCATGAGTGTCCATGTTCTTCATCAATCGTTCTTTTGAAGTTATCTTAAGCGCACAATCACTGTTCTAGTCACCTTTTCCATGATCTTCTTGGCTGAAAAATACAAGCAAATTCTGGAAAGAATCCCCGTTTATCTCCAGATCCGATCATTGCTCCTCTAAAATTGATTTTTGAGCATAATCAAGAACACTCCACATTGTCTTGAACCTTTGAGTTCCATATCCGCACATAGAAAATATATCATCTTTCACATCTACATGCTTCTTGACCTTTATCCTCGTTAGATCTATCACTTCTCAGCCTGATCTTTCAGATTTGGGCACATCTTAGCCAGATCGATCTTATCTGAGCACATCTTAGCTCGATCGATCTTACCAACATTCTACCCATGCTTTGATCTACACTCTACCATGCAAATCTAGGAAACTTAGTTAGGGCCTCTCTCGTATGAGAGATCTACCAACCTGAACCTCGCTTTGATACCAGTTATTGAGAAACAACACAACAATTATAGTAGATATTAAAGCAGTAAATCAACATTTACCATGAAAACATACACAAGTGAACACCATGATGTATCCTGGAAAACCATTTACATGGAAAAACCAACCTAATGAGATATCTTCATTAGAACCTTGGCAAAACTAGCCAAGCCAACCAAGTGAAGCCTCTACCAACCATTCACAACCCCTTTACAATGGAGTATACCAAGCCCTTTTACATGCTTCATCACATGTTATACCATGAGCTCATACCACAATCCACCTAGTACCGTGGGCCCGTAAACCAATCGACCATACTAGTTGACCATTGCAATCAACCATCAATCGACTATTACCGTCGACTAGTTGACCAGTCAACTATACACCAATATAGATAGAGTTAACCTAATTACTCTAAGACCAAGTCAATATTAACCCAACACAAATGCCCATAAATTTTCCAATTATAGCATGATCTTGCATGTATTGGATATATTCATTAATTTTGGGTGAAGTGATCTCATAACTAGGCATGTTATTTTCCTTAGAGATACATTTGTTGGTATTCATGGCTGCTGTTATTGGGTTTTGCTATTTTTTTGTAGATTTGTTACTTCAGAAGTAGGTTCAGTGTTTCCTGTACCTCCCATTTCCATCTTATCTGCTTCGCTATTGGATTTCCCTCTACTTGAATCACACTAGTGCCTATTGGATTTTTTTATTTGTTGAGAGGATTTCTTTGTAGGAGAGAGCCCAATTCCCTCCCCTTTTCTCCATCATGAGATAAGAAGATGCAATAGTGTAAGATTTGGATTGAAATTGTAGACTTAACTGGCCAAAAACTCAATTCGCATATGTCATCTTCTTTCCTTGAAAGTGCATCTGCCACCACATTTTGTTTTCCTTTTTTGTAGATGTGCTCATGGGCATAGCACTCAAGGCCATCCAATTTTAAATATAGACTCTACAAGAGGTAATGTTTGAAAATCGAAGAGTTAAAAGGTAATAAGAGAAAGTGCTTTGTTGCCTTGTACAATCTCTTTGCACTTCAGGTTAGTGCTTTCCAACGTTAGGGGAGTCCCTATGCACTCTAAAAACAAAGGATGAATTAGGAAGACCAAAAATGCTTTCAAACTACATAATGTACTTGCTGTTATTTAAAAATAAGATCTGAAATATTCATTAACTTAATTTGGACAAAAACTGTAACATGGGTTTAAAAATAAGGATTAATAATGAAATTTTGCCTTGGGATTCATGCAAATATGTTGTTAGAACATCTCAAATATAACCTTAAAACTATATACCACTTGTAAAATATTGAAAAATAACACTTTAAATTTGGAAATTATCAATTATGATCATAGTGCCTTCAATTTCGTGGGTTATGGAGTCATAAATCAACAACAAGGGAGTAGTTTCTAATCATTAGAGTAAAATTGAGGTCTAAAATGAGCCTCATAAGAAAAAGAACCATTGATGAGTTGGAATTCAAGAAATAATAGAATTTCAAGAAAAAGAGTCAACCATAATGGTTGACTTGACATATTCATCATAAAAACTACTTTTTTAATTCATATATTCAACTTATCTCCCCGTGGTTTTACTCAAATTTCGAGTAGGAGCACTCATTGGATTCATAATTCAATTCCGCATCCAACAAGTGCCCACACTACATACTTTTGATGGACCCAACCCCACGAAAAATGAGAAATACATAAAACAATCTGTTACTTTCAAATAACACGTTTGGGGGATATTGGTTTTAACTACAAAGCACTTCAAGGGATGTTAGATTGCTTCCAAAGCACCTTATCTTTGTCAATGCTTAAGGATGAATTTTTCATCATGTGAATAAGTGAAATTGATCACCTCTCAAAGAAAAATATGCTCTCTCACTCTATCAAAATAAAAGTAGGGTGTGAAGATGAGAACTAAACAAATACAAAACTCAATCACCAAAAAGACCTCTTCCCCTCGCCACCCTTCTAGGCTTAGAGATGTACAAAGAACATCGCTATGAATAAAATATATAATGGTAGTGATAAGTCAAAGGTTAACCTCAATTAGGGCATTTAACAATACACATAAATCTCAACATAATATATCAAATCCACTGTGAATAAGCCTCCACAAGCCATGTGCTTCATCTCTAGGCATAAATAGGATGATCCACCAAGAAACATTCCTCCCATTCAAAAATGAAATGATCAAAATGATGCGCTGCACTCCTACGCTAAGAAGGGAAGATGAAAAGTCCACGAAAGCATCCTCCAACTCAAGATTAACATGTGTAAAATAGGAGAGTGTACAAAGAGGTCATCATTCTCAAGCCATGCTTTCCTCTTGCTTGATATAAATAGTATGTATCTTTCAAAGTTAGTAGAGTTAAACCCAAAAGGTGGATAGTCCTCTCCTTGGCCATAGATAAAAGTGCACAACAAAATATAAATAATGATAAACCTTTTCAAGTCATGCGTTCTATCTCTTGGTAAAAATAGTAGTAAATTGAATCTCAATCACATTCCAAAAAGAAACCTCTAAAAATAGAAATTCCATCACTGATCTCCTCAATGGATATCTAAATTCTAAATTCGTTGTCATTTGTTGTTGAAAAATATCCATTTTCTAAAAGTAGGAACTTCTAAATGTAGGGGTGTTGAAAAGGTAGGGTCATTTTGATCAAAGCATTTGTGCATCTCTTCTCAAATATATGTCGACAAAATGATGTTTGCTCGTTCTTAAAATTAAAATTACAAATTACATGTGAATATTTTTATATGATAGTTTTTAAAAGAAATATAATATATATAGATTAAAAAAAAGATGTTTGCTCGTTCTTAAAATTAAAATTACAAATTACATGTGAATATTTTTATATGATAGTTTTTAAAAGAAATATAATATATAGATTAAAAAAAGATATTTGGCAAGAACAATATTTCTAGGTTAAAAAATGCATATTTTGCATCTCTATCTACTATGTGATGTAATCATAGTTTCTCTTAAAATACAAGTATAAATGTTCAATAGAGGCAATGCCGATGCACGATGGAGCCAGAGAAAAATTAAGGAAATTCTAAAAAGAGCTTGATATTGATTCTGATGATTTTTTTTCTTCACAATAACATATGATATTTATATTAGAAAATGTTGTGGCCCAAATGGTTAGCTTCGTAATACAAAAAAATTCCCATAGCTAAATACCCAAAATGTAGACTTGCCTAGTCATTTAGCTACATAGTCTATGTTTCATATCCTAGCATCTAGGGGCTTGTTGGATGTATTGTATTACATATTGATTAAGAAAAAAAAATACAACAAAATGTAAAGGTGTTCATTTCCCATGATGGGTTATAGTTGGAACCGTCTCCTAAGGTTGTACTCAAGCTTTGACCATGCATTTCTCTTCACAAATTCTATAGCATGGAAGTCACTTATGCCACAATCCAGTTCTAGATCTTGAGAGCGCAATGCATCCTTGTTGTCCTACGAATCCAAGGAAAGGCCACATAATGAGGAACCCTCAGAAGGGATAGAGTTTTCAAGAAAGGGTGATGTAAAAACTTCACGAGGAAGGGTAAGATGGGTCACTAATATGTGAACTAACCACTTAATATATTTTACATGCTCATTGAGTTTAAAGTGTTTCGCTCATTGAAATTCCATGAATGCTTCCACCTATTTCTACCATCCTTGAATTTCTAGAATGTGCTTTACTATGTCAACTACACAAGTGTCCTCGGCACAATTATTCTAAATTCGCTTTCAAATTCATCTTTCCACTTATTTTAGTCGATGGTCTAGTTCATTATGCTACACTATTCCTTTGATGCTTCTTTTTCACTATGCTTCACACCATGATTCACTTCGTTAAGTTCACACAATACACAACAACTACTCTTATAATGGTAGTCACGGTGATTGAAATCACTTTGCTTTTTGTATACCTGTCACATATAACACCCCACACTTTGAAACCATTGTCCAACACTTTTATCTTAGCATTGTAAACCTATATCTTCCATCTAAGGTTCAATGCTCACCCAAATCTTACACTGGGACTAGTCTAAGCTACATAAGGTGGTAAAGGAAGAGTCTTCTCTATACCAGGTCCTTATTGCAAGTCACATGCACCCAAAATTAGAGTTGTGGCTTGCAACTTTTGGCCACGACACAACACTAGCCTAAATTTAACCACCATATGCCCTTAGAGAAGTTGATATTTGCAAGAGAGTCAAAATCAACCACAAAAAAACTTGTCCCAATTTTCAATTTAATGCACTAACACGCATTGATGATGTTCAAGAAAGGAGTCATGGTGAGGGATTCCGGTAGAAAGTTCAATCCAAGTACAAATTATAGGTTGACTTAACCCACATGCATCCCTTATTACCACCATTTGACTCTTCTTGATCGCTCGTGCTTGCAACCCAAGGTAGGTAATAAAGAAGTTATATGGTAGCATAATAAATTTCTTTCCCATTGACCTTGCATGGAAAGACGTGTTAAAGTTAGAGGGGTTGATCATTATGTTCTTAGTATTGGGAGGAGAATCCCCCCCCTGAGGGGTGGGGGGGGGAGGGGATGGGGTAATCACTTCATTTATACCACAAATTCCTTTTTCCAACCTATTTCCCTTGTTGTCTTCCTCATAAACAAGCTTGTTTTCCCTCTTAAAACATGATACATAGGATTCAATGTTCTCAAAAACTTGGGCCTCTTTTAGGATCCTTTTCACAATCCTATAAAGTGTTAGGTTCTTTGGAAGGATTTCATGATGTAGGGACTTAATGATAATTGGAAATTCCTCCACCACCACCATTTCCCGTTTAACCCACTTGCGAACCATACCCTTGAATCCTTGATTGATTTGTTTATGTGAGTTTCTCTTTGTAGATGAGAGAAAACTAGCTTGCATTGAGTCTTTAGAGTTTCTAGGCCGGGGTGTAGGAATTTACATCCTGTCTATCTGCAATTTTTGTTCTGCTCCCAAGTAGATAGGTCAAAGAGAGTTATGATACCTTACTCTATCAATCATGCATTTATTTTTGTTAATGATGGATCTTGGTATAAGGGGGGAAACCCATTATACTGTCCTCCCAAATTTTGATACAACGCTTGTTTCTTAGAACCCAAGGGAGATGATCTTCAATAATGGGTGTAGAAGTCAACTTGCATAGTCTCCAAATAGGTGAAACTTGGTCTCTAGGAGATGATTTTATAGAGTTTGTAGCCTTCTCCTCTACATATATTTCTTCCTTAAAACTTTTTTTCCACCACTTCATTTTCCTAAAATATATCATCACATCATCTTGGTTCCCAATACTTGATTCATTGGTGCAAAGTCTCTTATTGCTACCCCTCCTTTGTCGTAGAGTTCTCTTACTATGTTCCAATTAACTAAGTGATATTTTTTACTATGTGTTTTCCTCCTTGCCATAAAAATCCTATGATTTATTTATCATCTGCATCCTATTAGAGCGACAAGGGCCGAGTTGAATTAAATGGGAAGAGTTGCTAAGACTGATCTTATTAGCACTACCCTATTTGATGGGTTAAGGCATCGCACTCACGAATTTGTCATTCTGTTCTTAATATTTTGAATAGTTGACAACCAATTTGTATCCCTGGCAAAAGAGTGCAATCTGAACTCCCATAAATTCTTCTAATGAGATTGGAAAGAGAATTCAAGGACCCTGACTATTTGTTGCAATATTTCATGCACTATAATCCATCCATATATAATGCTTTTGGATTTATTGCTTTTCCTCCTGAAATCATCTAGAGAATTGTCCAATGTCTTCTTAAATCTTTGAGCTATGACTACTCACCCCCCCTAAAAGTAGAGCGTCATGTGCAAGTTGAGAGTAGTTTATTGCTCTGACTCCTCTTACTATTTTTATTGCCGACATATTTCTACGTAGTTTTTCCCATTCAATATTTCTTCTAGTAGATTCTTCCATCCATATTATAATAATGGAGATAGTGGGTAGCCTTGTCTCAGTCCTTGAGAGCCTTGAAAATAATAAGCATGCCTCCCATTTGAGGAGTTTGATAAACCTGTGCAAGAAAATCAATTGTTAAATTTTGAGCATTAATTCACAATACTCTAGGATCTTTACTGAGAGAATAACATGTACAGTATATCAATGCATATCAATCATAACAAGCATGTCAATCATCACAAGAATCAAAAGCATGAGAGACAAGAGACACAGAGTTTCCGTGGGGAAAACCCTAAGAAGAAAAACCCCACAACTTCCTCAGAGATAGAGAGAGCAATGGCTCAACCAAAGTACAACCAAAATACACAGAGATAGTCTCCTAGTAGCAGATGATCCTCCTCCTCACTAGTGCGCCACTTTCTGAGGGAAGGAAGTATGAGTTTTTGAGTGATCCAAATAGAGATCTCCCGATCTCTATTTATACTTGTCTGTTTGCCCAGTGACCTTATGGGACCAACTTGTCTAGCTAGGTACATCAACCATATAATATATATTTCAGGGCCGACCCCACACATGGTGGTCTAATAACCCATCGGAAAGTACACACACTTGCGACACTTGTCAATACACATGACGACACTTCCTTATAGAGGAATGACACATCTCTTATAAGGGTACAATAAATATATATGAAATACATAGATGAAATACATTTCGAAGTTACATATACATCAACACTCCCTCTTAACTAGGAAGGTATTTCTCGACACAGATCTGCTAGACAAGTCTTCTTCTTGAGATCATCGTCATCGATGCATCATCATCATCATCGTCACTGTTGCTGCTATCTCAACCAATCTATGAATCTACTCATCATAGGAAGTTCTACAAAGCCAGTCCTTTTTCATACTGGATGTAGGCCCACCACCTGTAGGTCTTCGTCATCACTGGCCATACTGTGGAAATCTCAGGACTTATTACATGTGTCACAAAACCTTAAAAGAGTCTCTTGACTAGCAAGAACCCTAAAGAGCATCTGAGGCCTTTTTCATCATGTCCGGATCTCTAGGACTTATTACATGTGACCCCACCACAAAACCTTGAAAGAGAATCCCAGGATTGATTACGAGCACAAGGATCAACCTATAAGATCTCCCAGGGCACAAATTACATGTGGTCACCACAAAACCTCGAAAGAGCATCCCAGGACCGATTACAAGCACAAGGCTCAACCTATTGGATCTCCCAGGGCACAAATTACATGTGGTCATGGAAAAACCTCGAAAGAGCATCCCGGGACTGATTACGAGCACACGGCTCAACCTATCGGATCTCCTAGGGCACAGATTACATGCCATAGGACAAAACCTCGAAAGAGCATTTGCCAAATATCCCAGGGTACAAATTACATGCCATAGGCAAAACCTCGAAAGACTATCTGCAAATATCCCAGGGCACAAATTATATGTCCTCCCAAGCAAAACCTCGAAAGAGCATTTGCTAGATATCCCAGGGTACAAATTACATGCCATAGGAAAAACCTCGAAAGACTATCTGCAAATCTCCCAGGGCACAAATTACATGCTTATCTGCACAACCTGTTCCATGGCCATAGAGTATCAACCTGATACTCACCATACATCATCCTGATGTACACATGATCATCTTGATCATCATCACTGCAACATTCTGCTGCAAGTCATCTGGAGCAACATCCTGAAGCTCGTCATCCATGATCATCCTGATCATATCATGCATCTACCTGATGCATACAAAGTATCTATCTGATACATATGATCCACCTGATCATACAGTGTATCCACCTAATAAAAATACAAATACATGATCCACTTGATCATACAATGTATCCACCTGATACATATACAAATACATGGTCCAAGAATCCAACATGATGCATATACAAAATACATACAAATGATCCAACCGATCATATCCAGCATCCAACATGATGCGTACATACATATAAATGATCCAACTGATCATATCCATCATCCAACATGATGTGTACATACATATACATATAGATGATCCAACTGATCATATCTAGCATCCAACATGATGCATACATACATATACATATAGATGATCCAACTGATCATATCCAGCATCATCCTGATGCATATACAGAGCAGTAACTGGAGCATCGTCCTGATGCTCATCATCCAGCGCTTACATCCACAGCCATGTGAAGGATCCTCCTTCCAACATGCTTGGAATGGCTTCAACAAATGTGTCCATCACTTCTTCCTCGAAGTGTCGTCGATCTGAAGAACACCAAGCCTCTCCCTGAAGTACTCAAACTTCACCCTGGATAGTGGCTTCGTCAGTACATCTGCAATCTGCTCATCTGTCGCAACATACAGGAGCTTCACTGCTCCTCTCTACACCATATCCCTGATATAGTGATATTTGATATCTATGTGTTTCGACCTGTCGTGAAACACTGGGTTCTCAGACAACTTCACACAACTCTGGTTATCACAGAAGATATCGGTAGCATCCAACGGGAGATCAAATAACTCAGACAGTAGCTTTCGAAGCCATACCGCCTCACAACTAGCTGAACATGCTGCAACATACTCTGCCTCAGCTGTACTCAGTGCTACACAGGACTGCTTCTTGCAAAACCAAGAGAACACACCTGATCCCATACTGAAGCAACACCCAGATGTGCTCTTCCTATCTGTAGCATTGCCTGCCCAATCTAAATCAACATAACCTTGCAGGTTAAACTTTTGATTCACTTCATACTTGAGCCCATAATCAACTATACCCTTTAGGTACCTCAGAATATGCTTTACAACAACCAGGTGAACACTCCTCGGATCCATCAGGAACTGGCTCAATGTGTTCACCGCAAAGCAAATATCTGGTCTCGTGTTCGTCAGGTACATCAAGGACCCAATCATCTGACGATACATAGAGACATCAACCGGCTCAGATAAAGCATCACATAGAAGCTTTAGATTTGATGCCATAGGTGTGGCCATGGCCTTGCAATCCATCATCCCGAACCTCTTCAGGATATGTACAGTGTACTTCCCTTGTCCAAGGAAGATCCCATCTATACTTTGCCACACCTCCATACCTAGGAAATAGTGCATCATCCCCAAGTCCTTCATATCGAATTCGGCAGCAATCTTCCTCTTTGTATTTGCAATCAATCTGTCATCTCTTGTTACAAACAGATCATCCACATACAGGAGTAGAATCACAGGATTCCCTTCCTCAACCTTGTAGTAAAGGTTGGAATCCGCTTTACTCTTGGAAAAGCCCAAACTAGATAGGAAACTGTCCATCCTACCATACAAAGTTCTGGGAGCTTGCTTCAAGCCATACAAGGCTTTCTTCAACCTGCACACATATGACTCCCTGTCATGTGTTTCAAAACCGAGTGGCTGCTCCACATACACTTCCTCCTCAACTACACCATTCAAGAAGGCAGTCTTGACATCCATTTGGTGTATCTTCCATTTCATCGCTGCAGCCAGGGAAAGTACTGTTCTGATGGAAGTGTACCTGGCTACAGGAGCAAAAGTTTCTTCATAATCTATTCCCTCTTTCTGAGAGAAGCCACGAGCTATGAATCTTGCCTTGTATTTCTCTACGCTGCCATCTGCAGCATGCTTGATTTTGTAGATCCATTTGGAAGTCACAATGGACTTCTCTTTAGGTCTTGGGACAACATCCCAAACATCATTCTTCATTATTGATTGGTATTCCTCGACCATGGCATCCTTCCATTCTTTCTTTTTCGCTGCTTCTTCATAACTGGAAGGTTCTTTATTCATGATGTCATAGAGTAAAGCAACATAGCTGGTATGTGATCTAGTTCTCTTCTTTGCTCTGTGTTCTTCTTCTGGAATGCCGAATCTTTCTGCATCTTGAATGAGCTCTCTAGCCCATGCAGGTTTCCTCTTGTGAGAGTTATCTTCATGGGGTGGATCTACAGGTTCTTGCGGATCTTCAAACTCACGAACAACTTCTGGAATTGCTTCAATCATGGTAGTGTCTTGAAATCTAGTTTCCTTAGGTTCTTCATAAACTTCAATAGGTGCCTTCCTTGATTTGATGAATGCTGAATTTTCATCAAACGTTACATCTCTGCTGACATCAATCTTCTTGAATCCTGGAAAGTATATTTTGTAAGCCTTCGAGCTTTCACTGTAACCCACAAAGATACCCTTCTTTCCTGAAGGATCTAGCTTGGTCCTCTTCTCCTTTGGGACATGAGTGTATACTGCACAACCAAATATTATGAGATGGCTGAATTCAGGTTTCTTACCAGAGAAGACCTCTTCTGGTGTCTTGTTGTCCAATATCTTGTGGGGTGTTCTGTTCTGTACATATATAACTGTTCTAGCTGCTTCTTCCCATAGATGCATAGGTAGATCCTGGTCATGCAACATTGCCCTTGTTGCTTCCATGATTGTTCTGTTCTTTCTTTCTGCAACTCCATTGTGTTGTGGATTGTAAGGAGCAGTCAACTCCCTCTTAATCCCTGAATCACTGCAAAGATTCTTGAAGTCCCCTGAGGTGAATTCTCCACCATTGTCGGATTTGAATGTTTTGATCTTCTTATCAGTTTTATTTTCCATCAAGGTTTTGAATTCCTTGAACTTATCAAGCACCTCATCTTTGTTCTTCAAGAAGTAGACCCAAGTCTTCCTGGAGAAGTCATCAATGAAAGAGACATAGTAAACATACCCACTCAGAGAACTGGATGACATGAGACCACATACATCTGAGTGGATGATTTCCAGGATACCTTTTGCCTTGCTTTCACTGCTTGGGAAAGCCTTCTTAATGTTCTTACCTTTTGTACATCCTTTGCAAACACCTTCATGTTTGGTCTTGATTTCAGGAAAACCCTCTAGAGCCTTGCTTGCAATTGGAAGTGCCCTATAGTGCATATGAACAATTCTTCTATGCCAAAGTTCACTTGGCTCCATGGAGTCATGCACTATGGCATGTTTAGGTTGACCCTTATTTATACAATCCTCCCTCTTGCTCTCCAATCACTACTGCATCATCGATTGTTTTACCCTTTGGCCACATTAGGACTTGGCCATCTACAAATGAAACCCTCATTCCTTTTGCATCCAATGCAGATATGGAGAGAAGATTCTTCTTGAGCCCAGGTACATAAATAACTTCTTTCATCTTTAAAGATTTTCCAGAATCTAGGTTGTAGGAGGCTTCACCACTTCCTTTGATAGGGTATTGGTAATCATCCCCAAGTTTTACCTTATGGGGTGACTCATGTTCAGATAGGTTTATGAAAGATTCTTTAAACCCAGTCATGTGTTTGGAATCCCCACTATCAATTAACCAATCATTACAACCATGGGAGATAGTACCTATGAGAGCAGAGATTAGAACATATTCTTCTTCACTTGATGAGTCATCATCACTTTCTGCCCTAGCCTTCTTCTTTGGAGATTCATCATCCTCAGCAGCATGAGCATGATATCTTCTTTCGTTATTCTTCTTGTTGTTGTTGAAGTTGTTGTTGTTATCTTTCTTCTTCTTGGGACAGTCTGAAGCAAAGTGTCCCTTCTCATTGCAATTGAAGCATCTCAGATCTTTCTTCTCTTTATGATAATGGTGGTGTGAGAATTTCCTGTTATGAGATGATTCCTTCTTGGACTTGCCTTTCCTGGCATGTGCTGTGAGAGCTTGATCTTCATTTCCCATCTTTTCTTCTCGGGCCACAAGCCTAGCTTCTTCTTGAGAGCATTCCTCCCACAGTCTACTGAAAGAGATCAATTTCTTTCTTGCATAGATTCCTTGAATAAAGGAGTCCCATGACCTAGGTAGGCCATTCAGAGTGGTCATAACAATTTCACCATTGTCCACTACTTCATCCATAGCTTCAAGTTGTTCCTTGATCTGAGAGACCTTGGAGAAGTAAGATTGAATGGTTTCTCCATTTGACATCTTGACCCCTTTCAATTGATTCCGCAGAGTCATCTTTCGATTTATGTTCTTCCCTTCAAATAACTTGGTCAGGGAGTCAAACATCTCCTTGGGTGTCTTTAGAGAAGACACATGGGGTATGATATGGTCTTTGATAGAATCAGCAATGATTCTCTTTGCCTTGACCAAGTTCTTCTTATGCAATACCTTAGCCTCTTCATCCTCTGGGATAGGGATGTATTCTTTTATATATGAGTCCAACTCATTCTCTTCTAGGATTAACTCAATCCTATACTTCTAGGCTCGGAAGTTATCAGCCCCTTCAAGCTTATCCTCAAGCTTGGTGTGGTGAGACATCTTAAAGAGTACTTCAAATGGAAATAGAAAAGATTTAGGTCTTACCACTTGAATTGCTGAAAACTGGATCTGGTCCCGGATTAGGGTTTGTCGAAAAAACCCTAAAAATTCAAAATGTGAATTTCAACTTTCTGAAAGGATAGAAAGATGCACCTTGATGAGCTGATCAACCTTGTGTATTCAGAAATTGAGATCTGCAAAGCTACACCCTTCAAAATTGCCTTTTTGTCTTCCCGGATTCACTAAGGAGAGCCCTGAATTAGGGTTTGAGTTTCCCAGAGATCTACCCAGCCAAAAATATCGATCCAAAGCTCTAAACTTCGATTTTTGCAAGTAGCTTCCAGCTATGTCTTCCGATTTCAGAAATTCCTATTTTTGTGGAAACCCTAATTTTTAGGGCCAAATCTGAAAATGCTCAGAATTGAATTCTGATTGGACAGATAGATTCTCCTTGATGAGTAGAGTCAATCTACTATACTGCTTTTCCAAAAACTGTGGAGAGAAACCCAATAAACAAGAAACCCTAGTTTCCGTCACTGCACAATGTCTTCTTCTAAGGTTAGCTCTGATACCATGTTAAATTTTGAGCATTAATTCACAATACTCTAGGATCTTTACTGAGAGAATAACATGTACAGTATATCAATGCATATCAATCATAACAAGCATGTCAATCATCACAAGAATCAAAAGCATGAGAGACAAGAGACACAGAGTTTCCGTGGGAAAAACCCTAAGGTGAAAAACCCCACAACTTCCTCAGAGATAGAGAGAGCAATGGCTCAACCAAAGTACAACCAAAATACACAGAGATATTCTCCTAGTAGCAGATGATCCTCCTCCTCACTAGTGCACCACTTTCTGAGTGAAGGAAGTATGAGTTTCCGAGTGATCCAAATAGAGATCTCCCAATCTCTATTTATACTTGTCTATTTGCCCAGTGACCTTATGGGGCCAACTTGTCTAGCTAGGTACATCAACCATATAATATATATTTCAGGGCCGACCCCACACATGGTGGTCTAATAACCCATCGGCAAGTACACACACTTGTGACACTTGTCAATACACATGACGACACTTCCTTATAGAGGAATAACACATCTCTTATAAGGGTACAATAAATATATATGAAATACATAGATGAAATACATTCTGAAGTTACATATACATCAACATCAATACCAAACATAATCTAAAACACACACACATAATGCACAAATATTTTCCCTAGAAACCCTTAACCACTAAAAAAAACATAAATGAGAACTACCCTTCTCTCATCTCATTGTATTATATTTACCATTTAAAATACAATATTATAGTATCCAAAACCCTAATCGGTTAACCCGTATTAGACTACAACCATAATTTTTTAAGTGGAATTAGTTTACAATGGGATGAAAAACCATTGGTAAAAAAAGCACAAAATGGACCAAAAATAGAACCAAAATTTTCTTACGGGGGCTTTACTCTTAAACCTCCAATAGGGTTCTTGCTGGGCCCCTGTGCCCCCCAATTGGGGTGGTGATCACCCTTGGACCCCCTTTGCTCTAGGAACCTACAAAAAGTAAAACACATGTCGATCATTCTCCCACTTGTTGTATATTTGCAAAAGTGGGAAAGGGAAAGCATTCAAGTAATCAACTACTAGGGGAAACGATGCCCATTGGATCTCTACATCAAGATAATTTTTTAGTACTAATCAAATTTGTTAATGAATTCGCAACATTCTTTAAGGTATCAACCTTCTCCAACAATGCTTTGTTTCATTCAACCATGTCTCTAACAAAATAGTACGGTATATCAATGTGCTTTGTATTGGATTGCCAAGTAGGGTTCTTTGGTAGAAAAATTGAACTTGAGCCATACAATTTCTTCTCAATATTTTTTGAACAAAACCAATACTTGAACACAATATTTGCAACCATATAGTTTCCTTACTTCCATGAGTGGATTTCGTGTATTTATATTTGATAGTTGACAATGCAAGTGCAACCTACCTTTTACTCATCCAACTGATTGCTCCACCAGATAAGTTAAAAACATAACCACTTGTAGATATTTTGTGATCAAGATCTCTAACCTAGACATCATTAACAAAGCCTTTTATATCTATGTTCCTACAAGTTCTTGGTATTCCTTGGTACCAATTTGTATAATATGAAGTGCCAAGTAAATACTTAAATACCCTCTACAAGTGTCCAATGTTCCTTCCTTGGTTTTCATATATTGCTCAAAACTCCCACTACATGGACAATGTCTGCTCTAGTACATACCATAGCATACATTAGACTTCTAACAATACTAGCATAGGGAACACAATGTCTTATACTTCTTCTTGAGTCTTGGAAAACTAGACTACAAATAACTTTGCACCTTTAGGAATGTAGACCTTTACTAGTTTACATTCTCACATATTAAACCTTTGCAATACTGTCTCAACATATTTCCTCTAACTTAACCAGATTTTTATATTTTCTCACCTCTCTTAATTTCCATGACCAAAATAAAATTTGTAGCACCAAGATCTTTCATATTAGGCTTAACAGACAACTGAGCTTTGACATCCTTGATGGTTTCCTTGTTGTTTCCAATCAACAACATATCACCAACATACAAGACCACATAAAAAAAATGGTCACTGACCTACTTGGAATACACATAGTGATCAACTTTACTTCTTGAGAAACCAATTCCCAATATACACGTAACAAACTTTTGATACCACATTCTTGGTAATTGTTTTAATCCATACAAGGATATCTTCATCTTGCAAATCAACTCCTTCTATTCACTACACAACCTTCTGGCTATTTCATGTAGATTTCTTCTTCAAGATTACCATGGAAGGGAAAATTTTAGGGCTGAAATTTATCCCATGGGATAATTTTTGATGTTTCTTTCCAGAAAAAAGATTCACCAATTTTCATTTTTTTAAAAATAATTCTCCAAATTCCATAGGATAAAAATATTGTACTCTAAATATCGCCAAAATTGTCTAGAAACAAAATGGAATCCTTAGAAATTTGAACATTTTTTACAAAAATATCGCCAAACATTTTAAAATTGGAATTATAAAAATTATTAAGATTCGCTATCGTTTCTACACTTTAACGGATTCTTAAAATTTTCCTTTCACCATGTAGAAATGTTGTCTTCACATCGATTTGCTCTACTTCAAGAACAAACAAAACAACAATAGACAAAATAAATCTAATAGAATTTAATTTAGCAAAAGGAGAAAAAATCTCACCAAAATCAATTCCCCTCAATTGGGAATATCATCTCTTTGTTACTACATGAGATTTGTACTTCTCCACCGCACCTTTTGCATTCAACTTCTTCTTAAACACCCTTCTACTACCAATAGTTTTCTTGTAATAAATATAATAGAATTTAATTAAGCAAAGGAGAAAAAATCTCACCAAAATCAATTCCCTCCACTTGGGAATATCATCCCTTTGCTACTACATGAGCTTTGTAGTTCTCCACCTTACCTTTTGCATTCAACTTCTTCTTAAACACCCATCTACTACCAATATTTTTTCTTCTAGCAAACAACTCAACAAGATCCCAAGTCTTATTTTTATCCAAGACATTCATTTCTTCAACCATGGCCTTCTGCCAATGTTTACTATTCTCTCAATCCACTACCTCCCTAATAGTTCTAGTATTACCATCAGTACAATATAGAACAAAACTAGAATGAAAATCATGTGGGCTATACCTTTATAGTTTCCTTCTTTCTCAAATCGATCTCCTCAAGGCTAGAATCTAAGGCTCTTCCTCTTTTGGTTCATGTTCTTCTATTGAGTCTGATTTTTCACCCTCCAACTCAAACTCTATTGCCTCCCAGTCTTATTCCCTTGGTTGGAATTCATGTTTGGGAACAATTTAACCTCTCTAAATACAACATCCCGACTATAAAAAAACTTCTTAATTATTAGGTTTCAAAGTTTATAACCTTTTATACCATTTCTATAACCAATAAAGGTACATTTTCAGCTTCATTATCTAACTTATTCTTATTTTCTTTGGAACATACACATAAACATCACAACCAAAAAATCTGAAATGTTTAAGAGGGTTTTTTACTAGTCCATGCCCCATGTGGAGTTTGTCAACCGATGCTGATGTAGGTGAACAATTTACCAAGTAACATGCAATATCCACCGCCGCTGCCCATAATTCTTGTGATAGCCCTACACTATGGAGCATACTTCTTTCCTTTTCCATCAGTTTCATGTTCATTCTTTATGTTACACCATTATGTTGAGGTGTGTGTGGAGTAGTATTTTTCCTCACTATTCCACACTTCTTATAGAATTCCATGAATTCATTTCCACATAACTTTCCACCGTTATCCTTCCTCGACACCTTTAGTTTCTTCTCCGTATGGTTTTCTACAAGAAACGTAAACTCTTTAAATTTATTGAAAACCTCAGATTTCTTATGGAGGAAATAAACCCATGTGTTTCTTGAGAAATCATCAATGAGTGAAAAATAATACATAGATTTACCTAGTGATGGAGTAGGACTAGGTCCAAACACATCATTTTGTATTAAATCCAATATTCATTTCTCTCTTGGAGCACCAGCTGGGAATCTCACCCGATTCTATTTACCATATATGCAATGTTCACATAAATTCTAATCTAATAGGCAATCAGACACACCCTCAACCATATCGTTACCAAGTAATGCTTGAATGCCCTTCTCTCCAATATGTCATAGCCTTTGATGCCATAGCATTTCTTCTTTCTAGGTATAGTAGGGGTTGTGTATTCTTCATTGCTATACTTAGAAACAACAAAATGATTACATTCACCATTAAAAGTGCTTCCCAACATCTTGCATAAAGTTCCAACATGAACTCCCCTCATCAACACCATTGCTCCTTGAACCATTTTGCATGTGTCCTTTTCAAATACAGTATGCACACCTATGTCACCCATCTTACTTACAAATATCAAGTTTTTGGCCAAATATGGAATGTGCATAACCCTAAGGAGATTTCTAATCCTTCAATATTTCAGTAGTAGCTTGACCCTTCCACGTCCTATGATTTTGGTTGTTGAGTTGTTTCCTAGGAACACATAACCTCCATTGTACTTTTCAGATTCACAAAACTACTTCCTACTAGGAGCCATATGAAATAAAGCACTTGACTCAATTGGCCATACATCATGATCTGCATGTGTACCTGTAGATGCCAAGTAAACATCACCTCCTTCTTATGTAAAGGTTTTCATTTTCGTGGAAGGGGCATCATCAGATCCCTTACCTTTATCGATATTCTTAGATCTACAATCTTTATTAATATGCCCACCTTTACTACATTTTCAACATTTCTTTGCAAATTTTCCTGGAGATTTAGATCAACCTCTAGATGTATATATGCCCCCCCGAAGACTTATTTTTCCTTTCTTGGGGATGAACTCTCACAAATAAAACATCCTTGTCACATCTTCCATGGATTTTTTCCTCATTTCCTATGATAACAAGAATGCAACTACATCTTCAAACTTTAATGTGGATTGAATGCTACTACCAATTGCTACAACTAGATTATCCCAAGAGTATGAATAACAAGATAATACACTTATCTTGTTCCTCCATATTAATACGAACACATACAAGTTGAATTACCAGAGCATTAAAAGCATTTAGATGATCCCTCACAGAGTCGTCATTCTCCATCCTAATATGATACACCTTGTTTCAAAGAAATAACTTGTTTACCAAGGAATTTGACAAATACACCGATTCCCCAACTTATCACAGAAATTCTTTGTACTATCTTCTCCAAAGATGATCAACAACACTAAATATGAGAGGCATAGTTGAATCATGCTTCTCGCTTTACTTTCCATCTTTTTCCTAATGTTATTTCAACATACCAACAGTTTTTGTAATTGGATCCATTGCAACCATTTCTTCTCTATCTACAATAATATATTCCATCTTCAACTTCCATAACTCAAAGATATGGCCATTAAAATTCTCTATTTCTACTATTGAAATGCTTTCCATTTTCTTCACAAGATTTACTAGTGCACAAAGCTCCCACTCCAACATAGGTTTATCACAGATCCAAGATACCTTCACTCTTCATGGAAAAATCTAAACCCTAGTAACAAAGGCATCCCCCTTAAGCCAATAACTTAACTTTGATACTAGATGAAGATTTTGATAAACCAGTGAAAGGAAAGACATACCAAACATAATCTAAATTACAAGAAATAACAATGGTTTACACACACAATACACAAAGATTTATCTTGGAAATCCTTAATTGGGAAAACCAACTTCACTAAGAGTTACTCCTCTCTCTATCTCATCGTATTATCTTCACCATTTACAATATGATATTATAGCACCCAAAACATTGAATTTGTTAACTCTGATTAGATTACAACCATAATTCCTTAACCAGAATTAGTTTCCAGTGGGCCTAAAAACCATTGGCCAAAAAATCACAACATGGATGAAAAATAGATCCAAAATGAAGTTGAGAGTGCTAGAAATGAAGTTGATAATATGAACACCAATGAAAGTCTTGGGGAAGACCAAAATATAATGGTAGATATACAAATGATGATGGGAAAAACAATTTGATTCATGACATCTTTGCACCCATGGATGAGGATGCATCCATGGATGATGACGCTAGGATTTGTGATAACCCTCTTATTGATTTTTACAATAAACCCCTAATACAAAGGATCGAAGACAAGTCTCCGCTCTGCCATTTTTTTTTGGGTGAACTTAGTGGTATTGAATGGTGTTTCAAACACATTTTCAAACAAATATCAAGTTAATAATGATTTATAAATGTTTAAGTTGGTGGTCAATTTTCATTCATTGTAATAATGATGCAACCACTAGTATTCAAAATCAATAATTTTTTGTTGTTGGTTAATTAATCTTCTCTTATTAGAGTCACATGCTTTGATTCCCACATACATAATAATGCGTGAAAATATTAAATATATAGGAATGGAGTATCAAATAATTGATGCATGTCCTATTGATTGCATGATATATTATGAAGAAAATAAAGAAGATACAAAGAAATGCCCCAAAAGTGAAATTAATAGATGTCACATTGATAAGGTGGCAAAGAATGTGCCCCATTGGGTCCTTTGTCATAACCCCATCATTCCACATTTTTAACTATTATTCATGTGCAATAAAATAGCATAGTTTATGGCTTATCGTGCTAGGATGAGAAGTCAAAATGGTGTTATGCAGATGGTTGCAAAACAAAATCATTTTGGGACATCGAGGAAAAGAGATCCATATTTAGAGATGTATTTGACAATGCTAAGTTTTCCTTAGCAACCTATGTTGTTAATCTATTTGTACCGATGAGATATATTTATTCAGTGTGGCCAATGCTTGTTTTAAATATTAATATTCCTCCTTGGATGTTGATAAACTTGGAGCACACATTGTTGTCATTGATAATTTCATATATTTATTTTCTAACTATTTACAAGATACCACCTCATCTTTAATATTTATTATATACTATGATGTATGTACAATCTAATTAATATATTTGTTTGAAAATAGCAAGAAAATATCAAGTTAGAGATATGGATTTGTATATTGAATTTCTTATTGATGAACTTCAAAATTTTTGTTGGGTTGGGATCACCATGTACAACATATCCAAACTAAAAAGGAAAACATAATTCCAATTCCATGGAATGGTTACATGGATGATTCATGATGCACTTAGGCTATCACATTTTTATGGTACGTAACTCGAGCAATAAATCATCTATTATTTATTTATGTGCAATTTTATTAATTATTTGTAATCTACTAATAACACTATTGTATATTTAGCAGAGATTCAATGGAAAGGTAAATATGGTTGTCTAATATCGAGTCTAAAATTTCATCCCAACATTCAAGTAATTTAGGAAATGTAGTGTATGATGGGTATGTATATTTTATTGCTAAATAAAATATCTATTGAATAACATATTTTCAATGGTATGGAAGAGAATAGATCAAAACCACCACAAAGAATGACACCCTAATGGTGGAAGAAAGATTAAGATAGAAAGCTCCATGGTCAGCAATTGGTTTCAATTACATTTGCATTTATAACTCGTCAAAATTTACTTGTGTAGTTACTTTTTACTACAAACATAATTCAATTTATGAGCTTAAAAGGGTGGCATAATCGGATTCATCAAGGAATGAAGCATTTATTTGTAAAATTCAATGGATTCTCATACTATAAGGACTATCTAGTAGCTCATTTGTTTGACATAGTGCATATTGGGAAGAATTTCATAGAATATTTATGGAGAATGTTAGATGGAAGGAATAATAAAGATCAAATTTCCAAAGTCAAAAGAGACATTGAGCAAGTCAATATGATGCAACATTTAAGTCAATCTTCTAGAGGAGGACCACTGCCAATTATTCCATGGTTATTAATTTTTTTTATAAGTTCGATTGTATTAAAATTAGGAAAAGGAAGACTGTACAGAGTTCACATCCATGAGTTTTCTTTGAGACCCACGCACTGCTAGAGTCAGTAGAGAGATTCTGAAAACTCTAAAAGAATACCAGTCTAAAAATCTAAGACTCTAAGAGTCTTCATCTAATAACAAAAAATCCCCACAGGCCGCAGGTTGGTCGACCTTGTAAACAAAATTGGGAATGATATATGCTATCCAAATCAAGATAAATCCCAAAAGAGAGATCCCAACCAGACTTAATCATTGATAGTAATAAATAATGGATGAACATTGAAACAATCAACACCTATATATGGAGGTTCTGACTTGGCATCAGAGGACGACCTCGATTAGAAAGGCTGCCGATGAAATATCATTTGAGTACCTGAGTCTCAGTGTCGTGATCTATTGAAGGATTTTCACGTCAATTTCCGAGCCATGACAATAAGCTTTGCGTTCAGTCAAGCATCTGATTCCATGTGGGATTGGGTAGAACGACTCATCCAGCATCCAAGTCACTATATGTGGGATTCTAGAGAAAGAGGTTGAGACTTTTCTTGAGGATGACCCCCAACGCTATCAGTCATGGCTTGACCCAAGATGGTCTTTGTGTATGAGAACAATCCAAGGGTTTTTGTATACCTAGTGTGCCTAGTGCAAGTGGAGCCTGCATCCTCAACCAGACTGCCCATTTCTACGATGAGTTGATCTAGACCTAGCTTGCAGAATTGGGCCTTGATTTTGGACTCTGGATTTTGAATCTTCTTCTAAGTTCAGGATGGACCAGTCCGATGTGGAAAGCTTGATCCTTTTCAATTTCACATAGAGCACGAGGCATATGAGTGCGTCAAGGCCCTGCGGTAGTTTTGCAATTTGTTTGCTTGGATCGGACCATGCTTGTGAAGTGGTGGGAGCAAGAGCGGATTGAAAAAGGGATGGAGTCGAGGAATTCTAGCAGCAAACGAGTTGATCAAGGGAAACCAAATAGTTAGCTAGGGAGGATCACGACTAGGATGAAGCTCAACTAGACAACAATGGGCTCGAAGCTTGAACAAATGCTTCCACCATCTCAATTATGATGATATACGGGACATGAAAGGGGATCAAGACACCATGAGAGCAAGGTTAATGGCCATGGGATATAAAGTACGAACCATCCTGGAGGAAATCCTTCACTCGAGCGGGGAAAACATTCCATACCCAATAATGATTGTAGCTAAAATTCGACCAACGAAACCTTTGAACATGCAAGATGACAACATTACAAAAGGAAATCCTGTTGAGAGGACATGCAAAATATGTTGGAGCCTTCCACTAGTATTGGTTCTGGATCGCACCCAATGTGGGGATATTCCATGGTTATTAATAGAGCAAGAAAACAATGTCATAAAAGGCGTTGTACTTAATATTAATTTCTCCCTAATTTTGCTCGAAACATTAGAACATCTTATTGAAAAAGGTGGTTTTGGCAGGAAAAAACACATGAATGACTTCCCCCAATGAATGCTTGTCATTTTATAATATTTATGATCTAAGATATATATAAATCATTGTGTTTTTTAATTTGGTTGTTCTTTTTCATTAAGTGAATATAATGAATCATTATGTGTTTAGGTTCGTTCTACCTTTAACACTCCTAAACAATGTTGTTTTTCTTCCAGGTAAATATTAGAAGGGGAACCTCTTGAGTACCTCCCCTCATTTCAAGATGGTACCAAGGGTAAACCCTATATTCTTAAAGTCACAAGTCCAAGTCAACAATAGAGCATGAATCCAATATAAAAATATACCCATTATGATATCATCATGTCACTACCAGGAATATAACATGGTTGTGGAGGATATCACTCAATCCCTGTAGTGTCCCTTTTTATAAATTTGGAAAAATTCGGAAAATTGCTCTTTTTGGCCAATTCGACCCTTAGACTAGTTATGACTCCCATGCTCCCAAATGGATCCAAATGCTCCCAAATTGGGTCTAAAGGTATTTGAAAGGTATTAATAAATAAAAATGAGTCTGATAGATGTTTGTACACTCTCAAAATACTTCTGCAACATTCATTTACAATCATGAGAAAATAGGGAAATTTACTAGTCAATTCAAGGTTTAAAACCCCTAAGGGTAGGGGACAAAAATGTCTTTCCAAATGCAGTACGACCCTCCAAAATTTTAGAATAGAGACATTTAATTGTTAAATGACTTAAATGGTCTCCCAAATTCATCATTAATCAGTTCCTAAAGGCTTTTGAAACTCCCATAAATCAGAGGTTTGTGGACATGTCTTCACCTAGGGGGAAATGATAGGAAACTTCACCATTTGCTATGAAATTTGAGATTTACGTTCCAAAGGATTATTTAATGTATATGAAACTTCTTCAGGACATTAATGAATCTCCATACATCATAAAAATCACATATATGAACTGATACAAGTCGAAATAAAGAAACTTCAAGCTTTCATAACAAGATATAAGGAAAATGGCACCATTTATACATTGTTTGGTATTTTGACATAGTTTCACTTCGTATTTAGACCTAAGGATCTTCTAAGAAGAAAATACAGAGGAAATACATCATATTACAAATAAATGGGGCCACAATATCTCCCCCAAAGAGATCAACATCTCACCAAGTGCACCCTTCCTCCAAGAGCCAAATTATGAAGAGATAAGTGAGAAAGATGTGGAAAGAAGTTGAAGAAGAGAATGTCACAAGCAGACCTGTAGCTTCAACCTGCAACAAATGAGTCCATTTTAACTCCAAATGAAAGGTATGAATGGCCTCTCCAATTTCCAATTAGCATCGGAATCTTTCACCCTCGAAATTCGTACTAAGGCAAGTAGAGTAAACACTCCACAAGCATGGACAAGCTATGGTCTCCAATATGCAAAATGAGAAAGGATAAAAAGCCACTCTACTTATTTGTTATTGACTTTTGTAAACTTCCAAAGGCCTCCTTATCTTGAATTCCATCCATGAGCTTCATTCCAACTCGAATTGGAAAGAGATTCCAATGTGTGCCACTTGTCCCTCCATTCCTAGCCTCCCCCTTCACTCAATTCGAATGGATGACTCTTTGGCTGCCCTAAATCTCTTGTGCTCCCTCTTGGAGGCTAATTTTAGCCCTGAAATGTCATATATGTCAGATTTCAGCAATTAGGTTTGATTTGTGCCATAAGTGTCATAGCATCTTCATCATCGTTGTCATAGACGCTAGGGAATCTAGCCCAAGTGTCTCAATATCTCTCAAATGCCTCTTCCTCTTCCATGGAAGTTACTATTCCACTCCAATTCGACCTTCATTGAGTCATGCCAAGTATATTGACCTTCCAACTCCCCAAGAACATTAGACTCCACCTTGGAGTCGAATGGGTGAGAATAGGATGCCATGTGGCATGCGGAATCTAGCTTTGTGTGGGTCCCACACCACCAATGTGTCTCCATGACCAAGTGCCACCTTATTTTCCTATCATAAATATTTATTTAACTCCTTCTAATATATTTTTGTCAAGCTAATGTCCATTTGGGGTTTTATATTCTCCTTATGCCAAACCTAATGTTTCCACCCCAACCTAGGAAACTAGTAGATTGGTGGAATTTCTTCTTTTGAGATTTATTTGAATGGAGACATTATAGTCCTCCCCACCCAATATTGCTTGTCCTCAATCAATTTCAAACATGGATGTTGAAGAACCTTTTTTTTTCCCAAAACTTTGCTTCCAAAACTTTCTTTCCCATTTTTTTTTTGAAACCAATGAGACTAAAAATTATTCCAAGGTCCCATTGCTTGTATTGCACTCCAACAATTAGGAGTGCTATCCAACCCATACCATCAGGAAAGAGAATTCCAGGATCCCATTTTGTTGTATGCATTCTTCCAATCATCATACACACAAAATATAGATCATCAAAGTACATAGCAACATAATAAATATGTACATCAAGGAGGTGCCTCATTAAAGAATCATGAAAGTGATTATACCTCCAAGCAAGTAGACCACCATTTTCCAAGTGCATACAAGCACCAAGTGACCAATCACATCTACTCCAATGACATAGGTGAGAATCCCATGTCCTATAATGCTGCTCCAAAAAGATGTAGGATGCATCAAAATAATCGTCCATGTATTCTTTCATCCAAGAAGTGAATGAAGAATCTCCATTAAAATATGAACCAAGTAGGGAGCAAAGAAAACAATGAGCCTTCAAGGGGCTCACAAAAGTACCATTTGTGCATCCATGAATATGTGTATCATCAAGAAATAACAAAGGGTGTTTCTTCCAATAAAAATGTGCTCCAAACATATATCTCTTCACCCAAGTATCGGATGAAGCTCCTCCAACATCAATTGAACTAAGCAAGGAGCAAGGAAAATCATGAGTCTTCAAGTGACTCAAGTGAACATCATAGGTGCATCCATGAAGATATGTATCATCATAAGGTAAAAAATAATGCTCTTGCAAATGTAAATAAGAAGGTTCTCTAATCATGTCATCATCTAAAGAAGGGATAGGAGTTTCATACCCCCCATGTGACACCATCAAAAAGAAACTTTTCACCCATACTTCATTAGGATGAATGCTGCAAAATATGGAAGTGTAAGATGTAGGAGAATGAACCAACTCACCCAAATGATCAAAATATGTACAAGTGTCATCACGTGTAGGCTCCATAAGGGTAGGATCATGCAAATCCCTCAAAAGGGAAAAACTTTCCTCATAGGTTGGTTCCAATTCAATGGAATCATACACTTCTTCAAAATTGTGTAACCATTTCCAAGAGGCAACTCAAGTTCCTCTTCCACCACAGAAAGTACATGGTTCTCATCAAGCTCATCTTCAAACACATCAAGCACCTGCAATTTTCCATGTTTCTCATGATCCATCATGTCATGAGAATCCTCCAAGCAAACTACCATTTTACAATATGAAACATAGGAGGAGGAACAAGTATCTTGCAACCTATCAAGAAGTTGCTCATTTTTCATTTTGAGCTTATGAATATCCTCATTATTATTCAAGTATTCTCCATGTAACCATTCATTAAGATCAACCAAATTGTTTCTATAAAAAAGCAAAGACATGAAATTACCTTCGATGTTGCACATTACTCTTTGAATCTTCTCCATATCTTCAAGGAAGGATGGATCCTTCAATGAAGAAAATATCCAAAGGGAATTTGACACCAATGCTTGAGTGTCATGGACTACGCTATGGGTCTCTTGGATCTTCTTTTCATTCATATTCAAGGACCCTTCAAGAAAATGAGGCTCTTGCAAATGAACCTCCTCATCTTCTTCCTTCTTGCTTGGACCAACTTCATGAAGCTCAAGTGGTGATGGGGAAGTTGATCTTGGTTCTTCTTCAACTGCTACAAGGTATTCATTTTCATGCTTGATGGAATTTTGGCTTTCAACTACACTGTCAAAAGTGATCTCTATGTCACCAACATAGAGGTGTGAGCACCCATCAGTAGGTACTCCTTCATAGTTCAAGCATCCATCAATAGATGCTCTTTGATTCATGTCCAAGGTAGAATGTGTCTCGAAATGATATTCAATATTTTCAATAGAGTCTTCTTCATTCTCATGTGATGTCTCTTCATATTTTTCAGAGTCACTTGGGAGTGACTTTCGATCCTCTTCATGTACTGCTTCTTCTACTTCACCTATTTCAGAATTATGTGGCTCATGGGTCTCCTCCTTTTTACTCAAACATATGTGATTTGCTCTCCAAGGTATTTTGAAAGAAGGGCATAGACCTTTCTTCGCTAAATCCACATATTCATTTTTGGGCCTATTTTCAAACACCCAATCAACAAATTATTCAAAATGAGTGGCATTTTGTGTATCTCCCTTATACAGATCAAGATATGCCTGATATTGTTGGGGAAAGGTTTTACATGTTGCTCTCAATATTCATAATTCATTCATGGAATTATAATTTGGTAGTGTTACACACTCATATTAATCATATTCAAGGTCATAATAATAATATTCATTCCTTATGAAATTGTAAGAAGTGTTGCATGATGGCACCTCTTCCTCAAACCATTCACATTCTGCTTCATATTGCTCACAATCACATTCATATTGCTCATAAGAATTGTACTCGTAGGAGTCATCATAATAGTAAGACATGGATGAAAATTATTATTAAATGGATGTACCTAATGCAAAGGTTCAAGGACTATGCTCTGATACCACTTGTAGAGTCCCTTTTTATAAATTTGGAAAAATTGGAAAAAATGCTCTTTTTGGCCAATTCGACCCTTAGACTAGTTATGACTCCAATGCTCCCAAATGGATCCAAATGATTCTAAATTGGGTCTGAAGGAATTTGAAAGGTATTAAGACATAAAAATGAGACTGATAGATTCTTGTACACTCTCAGATTCTTGTACACTCTCAAAATACTTTTTCAACATTCATTTACAATCAGGAGAAAATAGGGAAATTTACTAGTCAATTCGATGTTCAAAACCCCCAAGGGCAAGGGACAAAAATGGCTTTCCAAATGCAGTACAACCCTCCCAAATTTAAGAACAGAGACATGGAATTGTTAAAGGACTTCAATTGGATCCCAAATGCATCATTAATTAGTTCCTAAATGCTTCTTCAACTCCCATAAATCAGAGGTTTGTGGACATGTCGTCACCGAGGGGGAAATGATAGGAAACTTCACCATTTGCTATGAAATTTGATATTTATGTTCCAAAGGATTATGTAATGTATATGAAACTTCTTCAGGACATTAATTAATCTCCATACATCATAAAAATCACATAGATGAACTGATACAAGTTGAAATAAAACAACTTCAAGCTTTCATAACAAGATATGAGGAAAATGGAACCATTTATACATTGTTTGGTATTTTGACATAGTTTCACTTGGTATTTAGACCTGAGGATATTCTGAGAAGAAAATAAAGATTAAAAAAATAATATTACAAATAACTGGGGCCACAAGAGCTCCCCTAAAGATATCAACATCTCACCAAGTGCGCCCTTCATCCAAGAGCCAAATTATGAAGAGAAATGTGAGAAAGGTGTGGAAACAAGTTGAAGAAAAGAATGTCATGAGCAGCCCTGTAGTTTAAACATGAAACAAATGACTCCATTTTATATCCAAATGAAAGGTATGAATGGCCTCTCCAATTGACAACTAGGATGGGAATCTTTTACCCTCAAAATTGGTACTAAGGAAAGTAGAGTAAACACTCCACAAGCATGGACAAGCTACGCTCTCCAATATGCAAAATGAGAAATGATAAAAAGCCACTCTCCTTCTTTGTTCTTGAATTTTATAAACTTCCAAAGACCTCCTTATCTTGAATTCCATCCATGAGCTTCATTCCAACTTGAATTGGGAAGAGATTCCAATATGTGCCACCTGTCCCTCCATTCCTAGCCTCCTCCTTCACTCAATTCGAATGGATGACTCTTTGGCTTCCCTAACTCCCTTGTGTGCCCTCTTGGAGGATATTTTTATCCCTGACATGTCATATATGTCAGATTTCAGAAATGAGGTCTGATTTGTGTCATAAGTGTCATAGAATCTTCATCATTGTTGTCATAAAAGCTAGGGAATCTAGCCCAAGTGTCTCAATATCTCTCAAATGCCTCTTCCTCTTCCATGGAAGTTACTCTTCCACTCCAATTAGACATTCATTGATTCATGCAAATTATATTGACCTTCCAACTCCCTAAGAACATTAGACTCCACCTTGGATTCGAATGGGTGAGAATAGGATGCCATGTGGCACGCTGAATCTAGCTTTGTGTGGGTACCACACCACCAATGTGTCTCCATGACCAAGTGCCACCTTATTTTCCTATCATAAATATTTATTTAAACCCTTTTAATATATTTATGTCAAGCTAATGTCCATTTGGGGTTTTATGGTCTCCTTATTCCAAATCTAATATTTCCACCCCAACCTAGGAAACTAGTAGATTGGTGGAATTTCCTCTTTTGATATTTATTTGAATGTGGAAATTACAATCCCACAACCACTTGGGATAGACCCAATTGGAAACGTAGACAATGTTGATAAAAAATAAAGAAAATCATATATAAACTAATCATATGAAGTTAGACATAAGTATAATTCAAATGTCATGTTTTGTATTTAGTTGATATCAAAACCCTCAAATGGGGGTTCTTTGTATATTTATATCATTTTATTCAAATGCATTTTGTTGTAACTTGTAGGTGGTTTTCATTTAAGGAATCAAATCAAGAAGATATTAGGTATTGGAAGAGGAAAATTCCTCATGTAATGCGTGAAATGAAAATACATTTATCTATGAGAAGTGTTCACACAAGAACAATGTGGTTAGTGAAGATGCATTTAAAGGCATTGGAGGCATTTGCTAGACATAGTTCCAATCACAATGGTTTAATGGTTGTGGGATATATGGTTAACCAATCCATGGTGTATATTAGTCAGTATCTATAGAAAATAGATATTGATATTGTAACATTCCAACCTAAAACATTAGTAAAAGTATTAATAGAATACGGCAATAGTGAAAAATCAATTAATATGTAAAAATAAAAAGGAATATATGCGTGGTAATTTAATTTAGGTGCATGGATGACAAGTATGTCATCCATGCTACAATTAAGAATTTGAGCAAAATATGAAAATTAGGTAAGAAGAGGGGAAAGACCAAGAGGTGGGGGCTCTAGTCTTGCTAGTTAATTTTGGGGTTTGATTGCTTGTTTGTGCTATTTTTTTATTGTTTGTGAGTGCACCTGTTGAGAGGGAGGCTAAGGAAGAGGATATTGTTGTACAAAGGTTGACAAAGAAAATATTAATCTATTACCTTTTCTGGTATAGGGTTAATTATTAAGGGCTCAGGGGTCTCAACTTTTGCTGGGGGTGGGTTGGTTGGAGAGTTCCCCCCCTAACTGTTGTTGCTAAGAGAGGAGTTGTTTAATAACATAGGACAAGGTACACATGCAAAACTGGCTAATATGGTTATCAATCAAGTAAGTAAATACTCTTATCTTTGGGTTACAATTTTTTAGCTCTGCTAGTTATCCAAGCTGTATTAGAATTGTTTACTGGTTTCTTGAGGATAATGAATCTAACTGTTAAAAGACACTTGTAGATTAGTTATTTTATGAAATTTTATCAAGGAATTTTCCATTTTAATTAGGATTAAATATGTCATTAAAAATGATTTGTTACCATTGGTATAAGAGCGTCAAGTTCAAATACTTGGGAACCTTAAGTGCCATAGCCACCTAGATTGCATTTTTGCCATAAATTTTATTTTACTGAACAGGGAAATTTATAACATATATAAACTATTGTTACACCTAAAATCTACCCATCATCATGATTTAGTGTATACATCCCTGAAGTCATCTGGACCAAGTATTTATTTGAGAGGATTTGTACTCAGTTTGTACAACCTTTTGAGAGGTCGTCACAGGTTGCACACTAGCAACATGCGACGTTGCAGGTTTCTCCATAGCAAGGTGCGACAAGGTCTGTTAATGGGAAAAAATAGCCATTTCGAGATATTTCTCGAAGATTGCCCATTTGGGGGCTTATCCCTGATCTCTTGGAGAGCTGGTACTCGACCCCTAACTCATTGGGAAGATCCCCTATCTCTCTCCTACGATCTCTCAACCTATCCTATCCATAATCTCATCCACTTAGTCCTATATAAACGAGGCTCACTCCCATACCAAAGGGAGGAAGACTATGGTATCTACATGCTGGAGAGATCTCTCTTAAGATACCTTCACTCACCTCTTGGAGAATTCATGCTTCCTTGGAAGGGCTTGGCAATTGGCTTGTGTGGAGAAGGGCTGCTACATTAAGTCATTGGTTGTAGTTCTATATTTCTATCATGTACTCCTCTATTTGTAGTAATACAAATGCTTTCCACCAATATCGCTCTTATATGTGATGATGTTGCGTTGTTTACCTGCTTAACTGTTTACATAGATCTCTTATTGTATAGATGCTCTTTACTCGTTTCTCTTTTCTGCGTCTTGATAGGTCTTGCAGCTTGGATCTGACGACCGTGGGACGTGGAGCAACATTCAAGAGAAAGGATAGCGAATCAAAGAGGTAAGGCATCTAGCACTTGATCCTTAAGTAGATCTAGGAAACGTGTTTGTAGTCTGTTCTATTTGTTCTAGACTTGCATTGAGTTAGGGAGATCCAGCTCGCCTCCGGTCGAGTGGATTGTCTGGTAACAAATCTGGCGACCATTCTGGGGACTATTCTTGTTTAGTGATCGTTAATCTGAGTCATTTTTAGTTGATTACTTGTCACAAGCCTTGTTGTCATTTCTTTTTCCATTTTGCTTCTTAGTATTGATTCCATTGTCAGATCTTCACGTTGAAGATCCTGATCTTCTTCCTTTGAGTTTATACAACTCAGTTTCAAACCTGTTGGTGGTTCATTATTAGGAGATCTGATTCATTTTTGAATCTAGAGCTCGCCTGTCGCACCTGGGCAGTGAAAACAGAGCGACACTGTGTTTTTCTGAGTCTTTGTCCTTTGATTGTTGCTTTCTCGTCATGTCCTGTTCATTAGTAGACTGCGACACCGTCGCATATCTCGTGCAGGTAACCTGTGACGTCACACTGTCTCAAAGACAGAGTGCGCCGATCTGTCGAGAATTAGCATATAGGCATCCATCCTCTTGTTTGACAGTTTGAGCCTTGTTTTGATGTATGAACTCCCTCTGTGCTACAACATCCAGCTAGAGATCCCATTTTGATTTATGTGTTGAGAGTTGGGTTTCTTTTGGATTGACTTTGGGTTCCGCTTTGGACAAGTTTGAAATTGGTAGTGGCGGATACTTTTGTCTCCCCCACCTTCATCCATTCGCTCTTGCATTCCCTTCCTTCCATCCCTGATCTGATCATTGTATTGGATCACCTTCCAGACCTCATCTATTTTTGTTTTGAGCTTTGCTTGCTTAGTTTGCTTGCTGCTGCTTGATTTTGAGTTAAGATTGTCTTTTTGCTTGGTTGAGTGCTTGTCTTTTCTTGAGTTTTCTGAGTGTATGAATGCCGCGAGTAGCATTTTCTTTTCAGTCATTTAGATTTGAAAGCAAAGTTGTTATCAAGTTTATTGTTTTGATGCATCCATTGAAAGATTAAAAGTGTTTCTCTCCCTTTTTTTTCTCAAAAGTTATTGAAGAAAGATCATTGCGCATTGGAATGTTTTGGAAAAGATGAATGGAAATATGATTGATTGTGTTTTTCTTGAATTATGAATTATTCATCTTCTTGAATAGATCTAGTACATTTCATTTTTTTCAAAGTTGTTTCCATGCTAGGGAAAGATAGGTGCATTTTTTTATTTTTGTTGCCTTTAGATCATTGAAAAGAGAAAGTGAAAAGCTTGCATTTTCCGTTTCAGAATCCTCTCATTTCATTACTTAGTGTTGTTTTGATTTGAAGAAAAGAAGAAAAGAAGAAAAGAAAAAATACTTTGATTTGGATAGTAGTGTTGTGTACGTTTGTGTGTTTCGTTGAAAAAGAAAAGAGTACTTTCATTGTCAAATTTGTGTGCATTGGGAATTGTGTTGGATTGAGTTTGTTTTGGCAATACCATTGAAAAAAGATTTCTCCTTACCATAGGTAGAATTCATCGAAAGAAAAGGATATTTCGTGCATGTAGCTAGGGCTTGCATTCTGTTTCTGATTATGTACTCACCTCATGCATTCACCTAACTGTCCAAGATAAAATTAACAGTAAAAATAGGTAAAAATTTTAGTAACTTGTGTGTAAGTTAGAGATGTGTTCCGGTGTCGTTAAGCGTGGCAGCTGTCGTTACTTGCTAGCACTGTAGTCCGGGGGTATTGTAGTATTCCACTTACATCGGTATATAGAGCTCCTTCACATACCCACCAAGTACCATAATCCGTACTTGGCGTATATCGAAGGGTGTATCACGTACTCGAAACGTATATCGAAAGGTCTCGTGTCAACGGCTGTGCATTAGACAGCACCACTATGGATTTGAGCTCCCACGTACCTTGCGTATATCAGGAGACACCATTAGGATTCTTGAAACCAACCGAGTTAACCATTTGGCCATCTTGGAAAAGCAATACACTGAGAACAACACTCGGGGAGATTAGCACACACGTCCTGTCTAGGTAGTCGGGTATGCAGGCAAGGGTACGGTCCCAATCCTTCTTGTCGTGTCATATTGTTGGACCCTACAGTATATTGCGGTTTGCGATGCCTTGATAATCCCGTGAGGTTCCAGAATTTTGAATCCACTCTGTCACACAAGTTTGCTTGTTGACTTATTTTTAGTAGGTTTTCTTGGACTGCTTGTCTTTTAGAATACCTTTAGGAGAAACGCTGTTTCGGCCTTTTTTGGCTGATTTTCCTGATACTCTGGCAGATTTTCCCTGGAAAAGGTCCTGTAGGATCTTGAACTTGCCACCCGAATTTCCCCTTAATTTGGAGGTTATTTCGAGGGTATGAATGGATCAGCGTAACGCGGTCACAGTTACTAAAGTAGGGAACCTGAATTTGAATATTGGCGGACATTTGCTTCCACTAGATTCACCTGCCTCTCATCCCAAGCAGGATGAAGGAGCACAAACCCCCACTTCACATGACCTTTCTCCTGTCATCTTGGGAGAACCTGGATCATTGTAATGGATAAACCGACCCCAGGACGACCCTGCTACAGCTGTTGGTCCTTCAATAGCTTATTGGACATCTTCTGCAGACCACCCAGTGGCTCATTTTTCCATCTCATCCCCACCTAACTGAACTACTCCATATTTCACTAGGCCTTACTATAGGCTTGACCTTGCCGAGACTTTTGGCCCCATCCATGAACGTTTGGAACAGTTACGTGTTAAAGGAGATGAGCTTTGAAGACAAAGTCTCGAGCGACACTATGAAGAGTTCCACAATTGTCATTTCCAAATAAGACTTGTTGATGGAAACATCCCAATTCATTCGATATCTTTCGGATCACCTGAAGCACCCCACCACGTGACCACTAATGATACTGGTCAACCTTCGCAGGAATCCAGTCCTGCACCTCAAGTGAACCAACCGGTGGAAGGACAACGGTCCAACACACCTGTCACTACCACGGTTACTTTACCAGTTCCTCCCCCACCTCAAAATTCATGGGGAGGGTATTCCATTCCTACGGATTATCTTATTGGTAATGTTATTACCACGGTAGCTAGTCAACAACCCATGTTGGTTCAACCTTTGAATAGTGGTCAGCCCATTGTGGCTGGGGGGAAACCCCCATTTCCTAACTAGAACGTAGGCGGTGGAGTCCCCAACGGGCCTTCCGTTGGACCTTCCCAAACCACTAGACCATCCATCACGGGATTATCTCATGTTGGAGGGCCATCAAATGTAACCCAATCCTCATGGAGTCAAGCGTATCCAGGTTCTTTTAACCCTGTGCTGGGTCAACCTAATCCCGGAAACGCTCCATACGGGATACCTTATCCCGGGAATCCATACACTCTATGGGGGCAACAACCTGTGTTACAACACGGACCCCAATCGACTATCCCTCAAGTACCACCACCCCCGATCGGTCCTCCCCCACCTCCTGTTGGAGGTGGCGGGCCCCCACCTAACGTTGGTGGAGTCCCACCTCATTTTACCTACAACCCCCCTCACGCCTCAGGTGGTGGCGGGAATGGTCCACCACCTCTTCCATGCGGAGGCGGCGGCGGACCACCCTTTAATGGTGGAGGAGGACATTTCCCTTCGGGTGGCGGCGGTGGTCCACCACCCCCTCAAGGAGGAGGTGGTGGAGGACCTAATTACTATGGTGGTGGCGGTGGTGGTGGAAACCCTCATCCTTTCGGCAGCGGAGGTGGTGGGGGCCCCCACCCATCTGGCAGCGGAAGTGGTCCACCACCCCCTCTAGGCGGAGGCGGTGGTGGGCCACCTTATTACGGTTATGGACCTCCACCTCCTCCCGGTGGTGGCGACGGAACTCCACCCCATCCTAGAGGTGGAGGTGGACCCCCACCTTATTGGAATGGACCACCTTATGGTGGCGGACCTCCTTACGGTCCGGGCAGCACAACACCTTACGATCAGTTTTATCCTGGTACACCTTACGATCAGTTTAGTCCTTACACGCCATACCCGTATTATCAATACGCGCAGCCTAATCCACAGCTGCCCTTTCTGGCTACTTTGGACCTACTTGAGCTCTCTCGTTTAACCAACGATCCTATTTACCACGGATCTAACTGGCCAGCGATTCCGGTGAAACTTCCGTCTGATATCCGCAAGTTTGACGGCAAGCCGGGTGAAGACCCCAAGAACCACGTGATGACATACCACTTATGGTGTTCATCTAATTCCTTAATGGACGATTCAATTCATCTTAGATTGTTCCAAAGGACTCTCACCGGTTTGGCTGCCAAGTGGTACATTGAGTTTCCACCGCACTCTTTTCCTGATTTTGGCTCTCGTGCTATGAACTTTTTGACGCATTTCCAGCTGCCTATACGGTATGAGAGTGGTACTGAGATTTTAACCTCGCTCTGTCAGAATACCGCCACTCACATTTCGGATCATATCCACGAGTGGTGAAGGAGACAGCGTCTCATTAAAGCTCCCATTCCAGATTAGCTCCTAGCAGACTGGTTTACTAAATCGCATCTTCCCACCATAGCAAAAGATGTTGCCATGCGAGGTGCTGTCACCGAAGAACAAGCCATCACGAGTGCTCATCTGTTAGACCTGGTCTACACCCACTCTGGCACTCTGTTCAATATTTTTCCTGACGCACCCCAGGACATTAATGATCCCATGAAACCACATAAGGGACCCCAAGCTGATGGGATCATAGGTTCCCTTACCACCCAGCCTGTTGTTAGCACTGTTGGATCATCCAACCCAACTCCGGCTGGCCACAACACCGCCAAGTCCACCAATCCTGTTGTAACCGAAGAGGTGAATTCTGTTCAATCAACTTCATCTCAGAAGTTTAATGGCAAAAAGAAGAACAATGAGAAACCCAAGAAGTCTTTTTCCTAGCAAGAAATGAAGAGCACTCCTAAAGATCCTAAGCAGAAAAGGAAATTGAAGTATCCTTGCTTAATGTTTGGAGAAGACCATTTCTCCAAAGCGTGTCCCCATATAAACGAAGTGCAAAAGTTTCTTAGGGGTAAACCGACTCCCGCAGTCCTCAATGATCCATTTCCTGCTCAAAACCAGCAGATGATTTCTCAAACCCACCCAGCCCAGGGGGAACCATCTAATACCGCACATGTTCTCATGTTGCGTAACGAGGCGATCAATTTAACTACTCGCTTGCGATCTTACGAACAGGTCCGTTCGAAGGAACCCGCCGGAAGTAATGCTGAAAAAGCTTCCGACTCTTTACCTGATGTCACTATACCATCAACCTCTCTCACCATAGAGAGACCCTCCTTAGATTCAATATTGCGTCCACCCAAGAGTACGATTCAAAAAGTTGTTTTCAATCCTAATGCTCGCGCGGCACAGAATTACAATATCGTAAAGGACTTGGCACAAGCTCCTTACACCATGTCTACCCTAGAAGTTTTGCAGAATTGTCCCAATCAACGCAAAAATATCCTGGCAGCTATTGGTACAGTTGACCCAGATTCCTCGAACACCATCATGTTCCGACTTGACAACCTTAAGCCGAGGCTCTCACACCAGCTCGCATTCCAAGTTACTGCGAACCCTGCTGGGAAGATTTTCCATTGCACTTTGTTGGACAAAGGAGCCTCCACTTCTGTCATGTCCATCGCTTGTTAGAGAGCCATTGGCTCCCCCGAATTGAATCATTCTCCTACCACGTTGAAAGCATTCGACGGGCGTGGCTTTCAACCTCATGGGCTCTTACAAGCTCTTACAGTTGAGTTGGGTGGAAAGACCGTAACCATTAACATGGAAGTGGTCTCGTCCCCGTTAGATTATAATCTCTTGCTTGGTCATAATTGGTTTTATACCATGCAGGAGGTAGCCTCTTCAGTCTTCCGCATAGTACAATTCCCCCACCAAGGATGAATTGTTACTATCGACCAGTTAGATTTTTGTAGACCGGACACCACTACTCATCCTGGTGACCATGTTCCTTCCATTGGACAGTCGTCAAAACAATATGAGAGTGTAGGGGTTGGCCTTTTAAAAGATTCATCTCTCATGGGCGTTTTTGCAGCCGCAGACCCCCCTAATCATGTTGCTATGGTGAACATGATCTCCACTGAGATTTTATCTCACTCAAACGATGCTTGGCTTGTACTGGATGAAGCCACAACACACATGCTTGGAGACATGATGCCTCTTTCACCAGCTGAATGCATTTATGAGGCTATCCAATTAGCTCTAGAGGACCACTTAACCATGGCCTCCCCATCTTGTTCTCTACAACGGACGTCCTCTCTACTTGATCTCTTACTTCTTACTTTTCATTCAGACGAGTCCATCATGGAAGTAATGAATGTTGACGACAGTCCGTGGGATGATCTCCATCATAGGTCATCTTTTCTTCCTCCTTTGGAATACATAGAGAACAACATCCATACCCTCTTTTCACCAGATATCTACCCATCCCCTCAGTCCCCCATCCTTACATGTCTTACGGACACGGAGGGAAACTTGGCCAACATTGAGCCAACCACCCCGGTAGACATCTCGGTGAAACCTGGTATAGTGGAACACATTCGCATAGGCCAGAAGTGTTCCCCTGAAGAAATCACTGTTAGCACAGCCTTGTTCAAGAAATTTCGAGATGTGTTTGCTTGGTCCTATGAGGAGATGCCTGGGATAGACCCCACAATTGTTTCTCACAAAATAAAAACCTATCCCGACATCAAACATGTACGTCAAAAGTTGCGACCGGTACGCCCCCGGAAGACTGCGGCAATAAAGGCAGAAATTGAAAAGCTCTTAAAGGCTGGCTTTATTTATCCTGTCCCATTGACGGATTGGGTCTCAAACGTCGTTCCTGTGAACAAAAAGCAGGGCACCATTCGCGTCTGTGTCGATTATCGGGACCTTAATCAGGCTTGTCCAAAAGACAACTACCCGACTCGCTTCATCGACCAGATCATCATCAACTGTGCCGGAAGCGTTATCTTCTCATTCACGGATGGCTTTTTTGGTTACAACCAAATTGACATCAACCCAGCCGACCAACATAGGACGGCTTTCATCTGCCCATGGGGTACATTCGCTTATCGCAAGCTCCCATTTGGCCTTAAAAATGCTGGCGCCATGTTTCAGCGGGCTATGTCGTACACCTTCCACGATATTAAGGACTTTGTGGAACCCTACTTGGACGATCTCCCTGCTCATTCAAAGCAGCACGAGTTCCACATTGATCATCTGATGGCCATTTTCCTCAGATGCAGACGGTACAATATCCGTCTGAATCCTCACAAGTGTATCTTTTGCGTTGAGTTTGAACGCCTCTTAGGATTTATCATTTTGAAGGATGGGATCCGCATTGATCCCTTAAAGGTGGAGGCCATCATCAACCTACCACCCCCGACTGATGTGACAGAACTTCAAAGTCTCCAAGGGAAGGCGACTTACTTAAGACGTTTTGTGTGCAATTTCACAGAAAAGACTCAGGGCTATATGAGACTATTTAAGAAGGATGTCCCGTTCATTTGGGATGATCAAGCTCAAAAATCCTTCGACAGTATCAAACATGCCATCACGCATGCCCCTGTGCTCCAACCGCCTAATTATTATCGAGATTACATCTTATATCTCACCGCTTCTGCTACCACTATCTCCATGGTTTTGGTATAGGAGGATCAAAATGTTCAGGAACATGTGATATACTATGCAAGTAAGGGTCTAGCTGACGCTAAAACTAGATATTCACATGTCGAAAAACTTGCTTTCGCGACAGTCATTGCCGTCCAGAAGTTCCGTCACTACATTTTGCTCCGCACCACCACTATCATTGCCGACTCGAACCCCATGTACCACGTACTGACACGTCAGGTGCTTGGGGGCAAGTATTCACGCTGGATTGTGATACTGCAAGAATTCGATCTTCTTTTCGAGAAATCTAAGTCTAAGAAGTCTTTGGTGTTTGCTGAGCTCATTTGCGACCTTCCCCGTCTTGACGCAGAAGTTGACTACAATGACTCATTTCTGGATGAATCATTGTTTCTCATCAGTACGACTGACCCCTGGTATGGAGATATTCTGTTGTATCTTCAAACCCAACGCTTCGATCCTCAACTTTCTCGCGACGACTGTCGTAAGATTTGCCACCATGCAAAGTATTATTTAATCATCAATGATACTTTGTATCGTCGTGGCATCGATTCAATCCTTCGACGTTGTCTCACTCATGATGAGGCTGAACGCGTTTTGAATGATTGTCACGCCGGGGCATGTGGTGGTCATCTCTCTGGGATGGCTACAACCCATAAGATTTTACGTGCAGGATATTACTGGCCTACTATCTTCAAAGATTGTATTGAGGCCATTAAAAAATGTCCTCCTTGCCAACACTTCCACACGAAGAAGCGCACTCATCCTGCCCCACTACATCTGGTTATTGCCATTGGCCCATTTGCAAAATGGCGCATCAATTTTATGCACGGTAAGCCTACCTTGGCCGGGGGGCATAGTTACATCATCGTAGCTATGGATTACTTCACAAAGTGGGTCGAGGCTATGCCTACATACCAAAATGATGACAAAATCGCTGCACTCTTCATGTTTAATCATGTAATAGCGCGGTTTGGTGTTCCGCAGGCCATAGTTACCGATCATGGTTCTCATTTTCAGAACCATATGGTTGATAAATTGAGCGACAGGTTGGGTTTTCGTCATGAAAACTCGACACCCTACTACCCGAAATCCAATGGACAGGCCGAGGCAATTAACAAGGTCTTGAAAAATATGATCCAGAGGATGGTAGGGACACAAAAATCCAACTGACATAATATGCTCTTTTCAGCATTATGGGCCTACCGAACTACCGTTAAAACTGCCACAGGCTTCACTCCCTTCCAATTGGTATGTGGATTGGAGGCCGTTCTGCCGATAGAGTGAGAAATCCCGTATTTACATCTCGCGGTCGAACTTCTTCCTAACACTACTGCTAAGTAGGAACGTCTCTTACACCTAGCAAAAATTGATGAGTCCCGCTGAGATGTCGCTCTTGCTAATGAAGCACATAAGAGATGCATCAAAGCCCAGTACGATAAGTCAGTCGAACCTCATGTCTTCAACGAGGGTGATCTGGTCCTCACTTATGACTAGAAGCACGATAAGCTAGGAGCTGGGAAGTTCGAGTCCATGTGGCATGGACCCTACGTTATAAAACGTGTGTTGGAAAAAGGTGCCTACGAGCTTGAAGATTATGATGGAATCTCTTTAGGTGAACCCTACAATGGGCTTTACCTGAAGAGATACTACACTTGATCTCTCATGCATAGACTTGCTTGTATATACTGTACATGGCGTGTTTTTGTGTGGTGTGACGCATTTCTTTTCGAGTGTCTTTTGATCTTGTTTCCGCTTCTCATACCATGTTCTATCTGTGTGTGCAGATGGCAACGTGCTATGGATTCACGGACGACGCCAGTCGGCATACCCTTCACCTTGCTTCGGAAGCCTGGGTACTGTATTCCCCAACAGGTGAGCTCATTAGCTCAGGAGGAAGTTGTTGAGGGTTTGTGACCAACAATGCTGTAGAATATCAGGCAGTAATCGGAACCCTAGCTAATGCCATTTCCTTGGGTATGAACCACATTGTCATCCACATGGATTCTCAATTAGTAGTTTCTCATCTTAACCGGGTCTACGCCATCCGTGATCCCATCTTACTCCGTCTCTTCAGACGAGTACGTCTCCTAGAAAGGTCATTTGAATCTTTTCAATACCTACACATTCCACGAGAGTTAAACATAGTTGCTGACTCGATGGCAAATTTCATTCTGGATTGGTACATTGCACACACATAATACTCATAATATGTAAAAGCATTCACAACATATAAATATAATGTACAGAAGCAAACATATAAACAAGATCACATCACTAATCATTTGAAAAACACATAATGTATAAACCGTCGATAATGTGTATATATATAAATCGCTCAAAAGTAGTGCTGGTACGAAATATGAAGCACGATGGCTTTCAGTGAGTCTCTACAAAAATCTGAAGCATCATAGCTTTCAGTAAGTACAAAAATCTGAGGCCTCTAAGCTCTCAGTACAAGTCTAAAAAGTGCAATCAGGCTGGATGTCTGACCCATACACCACCCCTGCCTCTAATAGCTCTCTAACACTGGGTGAGAAAGCAGTCTACAGTATGAGCCACCTTGCGGAGTAAGGAGTTGAAGCGCATGGACGCTCCAACCCCAAATCTCTGCATGGGCCTCGGTAGGTCATTGATGGCTGGTTTTGGTACCTCCACAGTCAGCCCGGATAGGTTCCGGTACACCTCCTCCATCTCCTCAACAGCAGGATGAGCACCAGCAGGAACCACTGCCTCTCCGCCTCTGTCTCTCCTCGCCAGAAGAGAGAGACCTACTGGTTGCACGGGACCCACATCTGCACACACATATAATGTACTTGTTAGCACTACATAAAAAAAAAATATAATTCATAAAACTAAAAAGTACAAGGGATTTGTTCTTACCGATATCACCCTATGCTGCACCCTCTGGTAGCACCAAGTCGGGATCCTCTCGAAAGTATGTGCCACCGTATGGGAAGTCCTCAACCATAAGTAATGGGACTTCCAGCCAGCTAAAGAACTCGGGACCAAAACTGATGATGGGACCCCCACCATGGTGGGTCATCACCTCTTCCCACCTGAGCATGTGTGGATCTCTCAGATCCCTGTCATCCAGTACCACATGCGGGCGCAAGAGAGGAACCTTCTCCAAGAGGAACGACACTATGATCGATCCGTATCCAAACTACTTGAGCTCCCCACGCTGACACTTGGTCAGCTGAGATTGGATGTTGGCGAGGAGACCCTCGCACCAGTTGAAAACCATGGGAGACATACAGTCTTCTGCATACAACATCTGATTCTGAGTAGTCGTATGTGGATCTTGGCTACTCACCACCCTAGTAATGGTAAGCAGTATGGTCCTCAGTGGACGACTCACCACATCTTGGATGAGTATCTTCCCACTGGAAGGACAAGAAGAAGCTATGCGGTACTGTGCCACCATGTCCTCCACTGTACGATCACTGGCTCGTGTCCCAATGAGTTGTACAGTGTCCCCTCTTTGGGACAAACCGGTCAGAAAGTAGATATCCTCAATTTCAATTGTGAGGATATGCTCACCTATAACAAAGTATTGTTGGGCCGCATCCCAACTCTGGAGCATGTGTGTCAAGAACGGGATATGGGCTCTCATCCCCTGTATCTCGAAGAATTTGAGCAACCCACAGTTTCGCAAAGCAGCCACACATTGTGGATCATTTGCGGCTTACTCATCTTCCACTTCATGTTCTCTTTCTCGCCACTCTAATACCATCTTTGCTTGTTGATAACCTGCCAAAAGGGGCATTTAAAACATGTTAGGTCCTTTCCCAACTTGCATAAACTAATTTTTTGGGATTTTTTTTTTATGTTTGAGTTGTGGGTTTCCGCCGTCGCAACTCACCTTCAGGTACAGGGCGACATTGTCACAGGTCCCGTTTTTAAGGCTTGCGATGACTCAGGCTCGTCGTGAGTCCTGAAAGGGCCAATTGCGACGAGCCGAGGGCGCAATGGCCTCTCCCCAAATCATAAAAAAACTCAAAAAATGAACAAAAATTGGAAAACTAAACCACTAGCTCTGGACGGCTGGTGAAATGGCGGATCGTAGCTCCCGGAATCGGCAGTGGAAGTTTTGGCTCGAAATTGGTACTTCTCCACCCAAATTGGCAATTTGAACAATGTTTCTATTTTTGGCCCATATTTCTATTTATAGAATAGAATGGAATATTCCTTTTCAAATATGTTGATACTTTTGGGCCATTTACTATAGTTTCGACCATTTGTCATTATATTTGGGGCTATTTGACACTTTCTCTAGTGTACAGGAGCCGTAAAGTGGTCTTTTGTAGCGTTTCTCTCATTACCAATGGTAATTACAGGTATGAACAATCCTTTGAACGTTTTATCAATATTGTTTTTGGTTAAGTCGTAATTATTGCATGAGGATGAGCTCACTCTTCGTTTGTTCTCGTACTCACCAAATCATGAGAACAAGTACCGAGTTATGATTTATCACTTTTCCAGGTTCATTAAACTTCCACGGAAAAGGACACCCCCCGGAGTCCATAGTTAAGCTCTTTTCAAACTCCCTAAAATTGAAAAGATTTCCAAGCGAACTTGTTGCGTTCACGCTTGTTAAAGTATTTGAATGGTCGTCTTCCTGGTGATAGTTTACCCCTTTTTTGGACCAGTGGGCACTAATTACGAAAAAGGAATACTCCAGCCAATCATGACTAGAAGAGTCCTCTCCCGCGTTGTTTTACCCTTTTTCAGGCGATGAGGCTAACTTTACGAAAAAGGATCGTTGGAGTCTTCTTTAGTTCTTTTCAGACTTTGTAAATATGAAATGACAACCGAGTTTGCCTTCTATGGACTCGTTAAATTTTCACATTGAAGGGCCCTTCATCGTCATGGGACGAACCCCTCCTATCCTAGGTTTGGAAAATATTTGGGATTGGACTCATCTATGAGATGAGCTATACCAAGCATCTGGTTACCCTCATCAAGCTCGTTAAAAAACACATGAGGCACTCATCCTTCATGATGGGGAAAAAGGAAAGTGTTTGTGTTACATACCTTAGTGGCAGTATATAGTCGTTCTTGAACATGGCACTCATCTGCATTTGCATACAGTACTTGGGTCATCTGTTTGTCTATGAGTCCCCGCTTACTTTCTGAGTCCTGTTACTCCTATGAGTCATTCGGAGAAAGCTTCCACTATCAGTTGCATTAGAATTTTGCGTCATTCTCATGTCAATACTGCCAAGTCATGCCATGCCCATGTTCAAGAACACATTCACTCATCATTTTCAGTCAGTACACACGTCGTCATGCCATTGTTACTTTGAGTCAGTCTCACATGTTATTGTACCGTCTGATCCACTCTACACATTTTTTTCGTGTTTCATGTCGATTGATGGGGGATTCATCATGGCCCTCCTTCGACAGATTCATCCTTGTCGACTTCAACTCATCATCCAAGGATTGAATCTAGAAACCAATCAAGTACCTTGGCCCTGCACGCCTCAATGGCAGGTCAACTCGCTTTCATCATGAGTTTACATCATTGACTCTTGATTGAAAGATTTCATCCTGCGTTCAACATCAAATCATTTATTCATGCTTGATGATATGTACTGTGATACCTTGGGAATCATTGACATTAATGGTGATCTCCCTTGCACTTGTTAACGGTTTACATCAATGACCATAAATCAAGTGGTTTCTACCATGTTCGACTTCAAGACATTTGTAATCACATGGATAGATTCGTATCATTGCGGGTTTAGCTTGAAGACCTGGGGAGTCATGTTTTACCCAGGTTGCGATGGAGTTTGTATTGAGTCATATTATATGGATCCACTTTTGTATTGGTCGTGGCTGTGTTATCATCTCATCATGGATCTATGCTTGTGTCTAGTAGCCATGATTGTGTTCAGTCGGTCATTACTCCCATGGATCTGCAATGTATTGGTCGGCATCCATGTTGTACTACATATGAGATTGTCAGTTCAGAGTCAGTTGTACTGCATCAGCGTCCTTCATCCGACAAGTCTTTTGCCATTTTTTCTATCAAAGAACTTCACCTGTACATCCTTAACAACTTCATGCTTTGGGGGGAATTCTGTTACACCTAAAATCTACCCATCATCATGAGTTAGTGTATACATCCCTGAAGTCATCTGGACCAAGTATTTATTTGAGAGGATTTGTACTCAGTTTGTACAACCTTTTGAGAGGTCGTCGCAGGTTGCACACTGGCAACATGCGAGGTCGTAGGTTGCTCCATAGCAAGGTGCGACGAGGTCTGGTAATGGGAAAAAATAGCCATTTCGAGATCTTTCTCGAAGCTTTCCCATTTGGGGGCTTATCCCTGATCTCTTGGAGAGCTGGTTCTCGACCCCTAACTCATTGGGAAGATCCCCTATCTCTCTCCTACCATCTCTCAACCTATCCTATCCATAATCTAATCCACTTAGTCCTATATAAATGAGGCTCACTCCCATACCAAAGGGAGGAAGACTATGGTATCTACATGTTGGTGAAATCTCTCTTAAGACACCTTCACTCACCTCTTGGAGAATTCATGATTCCTTAGAAGGGCTTGGCAATTGGCTTGTGTGGAGAAGGGATGTTACGTTAAGTCATTAGTTGAAGTTCTATATCTCTATCATGTACTCCTCTATTTGCAGTAATACAAATGCTTTCCACCAATATCACTCTTATATGTGATGATGTTGCATTGTTTACCTGCTTAACTGTTTACATAGATCTCTTATTGTATAGATGCTCTTTACTTGTTTCTCTTTTCTGTGTCTTGACATGTCTTGCAGCTTGGATCTAACGACCGTGGGATGTGGAGCAACATTCAGGAGAAAGGATAGCGAATCAAAGAGGTAAGGCATCTAGCACTTGATCCTTAAGTAGATCTAGGAAACGTGTTTGTAGTCTGTTCTATTTGTTCTAGACTCGCATTGAGCTAGGGAGATCCAGCTCGCCTCCGATCGAGTGGATTGTCCGGTAACAACTATTTAATTCAAAAAATATCACGATAGATACTGGGGTTTGAACCCAAATCTCTTGCTTCATAGAAAGTGCCTTTCTTAGGCCACACCCATATTTCTAGTAGATTGAGTCAATAAATCATATGCATGACACAAATACGGGAAAAATTAAAGTTGCTCAAATTGGTAGATTGAGTCTTATCTTAATTCAAATACAACACTAAGTAGCCTTACAAGCTTTTGAAACTTAAATCGATACCAAAATTGATTTAATGCATGCTTTCACACTAGTTTCATTTCAAAGTAACCTGGGTTTTTGGTTCGGTTTATGCACCTTAGAGTGATTTGTTGGTGGTATGCGAGCCTCTAATATCTATTTGATTCATATGAGCTTATCATAAGTTATGACTATGACATAAGACAAAAGATCTTGACATGAATAGTTTTAAACTTTCATAATGCATAGTGTAGGCCTTCTAAAATAAGGTAGATGGAAAAAATATTGTAGAAGGAATTCCAACTTATTAAGAAAATTGACACTAATGGAATAACTTTCATAATATGTTCCATGAGGTTTTAAGAAAAACACTAATGAAAATATTCTACCATGAATCCTTCATACCTACTTTGCAATATCTATTGTAGAAAGAAACATTGGAAGGGTTGATCATAACCTTACTGGGTTGACTTGACTCAGAGTTACAAAGCACCCAAATTTTCATAACTAAATATTTGAAAATACAAATTCTACTAGGCCTCCAAAGGAGTAACTTAGACACCCAAGGTCTAACTAACACTTCTTGGAGATTCATCTCGAAACAAAATAAGCTTCAAAATATGATTAGGAATTCCCTCCATTAGGACAAATAAGTGACTATATCTCAAGATAGTGGATCCAAGAAAGTTGTTCAACAATGTATTGTTGCAAGGACGCTGACACTAGATCATATTCATCCCCTTTCAATATGTGCATTAAAACAACATTGTTAGGAAGTGGGTTTTTGAGTCCTTGGGAGGATTACAATAGAGAGATACTTAGGATTTCATAGAAAAAAAGGTCCAATTATGTTTACAGATTAACCAATCCAGTCAACTTTTCAATATCATTCGACAATCTCTTAATGGGCACAAATTATATAATAAGAAAAGTCTTATATTTAGTAGTGGTAACAACATTCAATTGATATTCATTATGTGCATAGATTGCAAGTCACATTCGCCATAATAGACTACTTGGGCATATTTCTTTGCTCACAGTTGTCTGGAATTGTAAAATATTTTTTTTTGGACATTTCAATTCAATTAACATACTTTTTCATCATTGGAACTCTTTCTATGTGTGTGGGATTTATAACCAAGATGGGCATGATTTGAAAAACCTGTATTTGCTTGTAAAACATTTAAGAAGGGCCACCAAACTCATTCCCAATTGAATGGTCTATTTGGTGGTTAACTAGCACAACCACTTAACTTGTGGCCGATGAACATCAATAGGAAACAAATTAAGTGCCACAAATTGCCCGTTATCCATGCCTCAGCTACCAGTTATCACATGTCAAATTCTCTCTCTCTCTCTCTCTCTCTCTCTCTATATATATATATATATATGAGGAAGTGTTTATTTCAAATTTGAAATGACTACTATAAAATAAATCTTAAAAGTACACTTGTCTCATCTTCCTGCAATCTAGGAAGATGACCCTTCCTCATACACCCCAAATTGTAAAAATATAAACACCTATTGGTGTAAATATTGTAGATAGTGTTCAATAAATTCGAGGGTAAACACCAAATCCATAACGATGATCAAATGATGTTTCATGTATGAGAAAGAGAACTATATTTATGTTATTTTAAGTGCTAAACCAAAGAGAAAAGGAATAAACATAGGATCACTACCCTTATGCTAAGAATGTGTATGGGAATGAGGCTAAAATACAATATCAATCTATTACGATGAACTAATTTCTTGATTATAGAAGTGATATTACAAATAGAGTTTGGAATTTAATTACCAATATTGCTCCTTTTATCCAAAATTGAGAATTTCTGGAGTAGAGAATATTTGCTACACCAAATTGGTTAATGTGAATTAGCAGAGATCAACAGTATGTGAATCCAATATAGAAAACTAATCCTTCAAATATTTTTCTTTCATAAAATTCAATCTTTGCTTGATTTCATATTAACAATTCCTTGAAACTCATGTATATCTGCGATACTATTCTCTCAACATGCATCCTTATCAAATTCAATTTGAAATTCGATATAATATACAGGTTGAAGGTTTGGATCACGTAAGTTCATATTAAACCTTTTTCTAAGAGGTCAAGTAATTGAATCCAACATTTCATCAAATTCATATTAAAATTGAAGAGAATGGATTAAGGGATGGATGGATACATGTCTGAAGAGGTGAACATAATGAGTGCAAATCTAATTTATAAATTCTAATGAATTTAAAGGTCAACAATGTCCACACATACTATTCATATGTCTAGATCTTAAACATTAAACAAGTAGGATATATTCGAGAATTGGATGCTCCAATAACTCATGTTAAATATAACTAATTTGGAAAAATATTTATCTCTATCACATATTAGATGATAATTTGTTTGTTTGTATGTACCAATGGTATCGAAAACCCATGAATGGAACAAAGAAATTGCAAGTGTGCTAAAGTATTTTTGTAAAATTATCCTCCCAACAGATAGGGATTCTTTGACTAGGCAAGTGATTAACCAATGCATAGGCTAGTCGTGGAGGGCCCTAGGTTCCTATGAGTTCCACTTATATTTTTTTCTTCAACAAGATTAATTTTTTTGTGTAGGTTTCCATGTGTTGAGTTGTTGTAATGATTTGATTTCCTACATATAATTGTTGGCTTCTTGTGATCTAGATAATCCAACAAGTTAGCACCTTTTATTTTAGTGTGTTGGTTGGTGGGAAATATTAACCTTCAGTAAATCTTAGTCTTATCTTATCTATAGGATTCTTTTATTCACGTTTGACTAATAGAAAATACTTGACCGTATAAAGGGGAGAGAGATCGAAACAAAAACAAGAGCTATAGAGAGGAATTTTTGTAGAGTAGTTATTATAGAGGGGAGGGAAGGGAACAACTCTTCACAACAAGCTCTTCTTAACAAGTGTCTAGTCATATACCTACATGATTCTAAATAACCTTTTTTGGGTCTATCTATTGAAGCAACAATCAAGATAAATCTCCGATAGGGTAAATAAATTGGATTATTCTGCTTGTCAAGGTGAATTCAATCTTGCCTTGAATCAAAGGAGTGTTATCATTTCATATTTCTTCGAGATGTTCTTCTATATCAACATATTCAAATTAAACATCTTTAGTATGACACCCTGCACATATTTTCATAGTACTAGTGATGTATGGACGAGGGAATAATAGTAGCGATGACATATCTGTATCCCATCTTGCTCAATTATTAGGATCCTATACATGTGTGTCTCTTAAAACTAGGAGAAATAACATCAGTAGCTAACAAATCATGAGATGAAATAAAAATATCATCAACATCTGTTTTACAGTCAGTCAATATACAAATAGATGGGCTATAAGAAAGGTTATCAAAGGTAGAAGAAGTAATAAGTGATCCTGGTATCTCAACAGTATCGAAAATCTTCTTCTTATATTCCTATAGTTGGCTGATCTCCAATCTAAGACTCTGCTTGCACTCTAAATATATCTAAATATTTAACAATGTCATCTTTTTCCATCAGTTGTAGCATCAAGGAATCATAATATTCTTTCAATGATTGATATTCATCAAACAAGCGATTATTATCTTCTTGAAGAGGTGCAACTTCTTCACGAAGGTCATCGACAAAGGCCCGCAAATGGGAAACCTCATTAGCTAGCTGGTCATTGTCTTTATCCAGTCTGCAAATTTTCTCCTTCAAGGCAACCTTTTTGGCATGATAAAAGGGCCTTAAACTCTACCTCTATATCATCAACGAGATCTGTTTTGTCCCCAAATTCATCTACAATATTATGGAAAACAATTTACATTGTTCTTTCCAAGGAATAAATCTTTAGATATTTCTCATCCATTCTTCGTAATATAGTAGTATGAAATAGGGAAGCTTCATCTTATAGAAAGGAATGAGGAGTATTGAACCGATTCTTCAGTCCTTCAATATCTGTTTGCAATTCAACAACAAGAGTATGCAAGGATTCTACTTCTTCCTGCCATTACTCATGGGATTCCTGCAAATAAAACACTTTCTTTTCATGAACCTCCTTCAATATCTGCAAGATCAAGGTTTCATCTTCGTCATATGCACCCATCGTCAAGTATGCCAATGAATATATTCAAGTTCAATAATTTCTCAACTTCATTGACTAGATGCCAAGGCGATTTGACCATTGTAGTCGATGTTATTGATGGCCGATAATCCAATCAGAAGTCAAAGTTTTAGTTCCAGATGAAAAAGGGATAGGTCGATCTAATCAGATAACCAACGCGATCGACCAATTTTACTCCGATCAAAACATCATGCCGATGGAGACATGGACAAGGAGGAGTAACCTCCAAACAATTAGGTAGCAAATTTGATTGCTAACCAAACAATCCAATACCCACACTAAGACATAAGTTGGTGTTATATTTGACTGTTCATTAATTGACGTCTCCATTAAAGAAAGTCAACCAATCATTTGAAACAGTCGATCAACCATCAATTATTAAAGATCAACTTCTATCCATCCATTAATGCATTTAGGGCATCCAGATCGGCACCTTAATATTCAATGATAATAGAAACATAGAATTAGTTATCATTCATCCACACACATCGACTACGATATCTAATTTCCATACTTAATCCTCCAAACAGTTTACTTCAGGAGGGAGTGCCAAAATATATGCCAGATTTTGTTCCAACAACATCCAAACAAATCGTATATGGATAAACAATCAACATGGAAGCAAGTCGGAGGCTTCATATAGTTAACCCATACTATAATCAAATTAGTCACGAGCAATGTGATTAGGGTAGACACCACCGATGAAACTTTTCTCAAATTTTTAAAAGAAAAAGATCACAAACTCAAACGCTCTGATACCATGTTGGGAAAGCAGGTAAACAATGAACAACAAAAAATAGAGAAATAAATTTCCTGTAAGAATAGGGGTGCTAATAGACACCTTTATAGCACTCAATTATAGAGAGCAGAGATCTCAAATAATAAAATGATTTCCAATGATCAATGATAGTGTTGGAGCTTTCCAACCACACATAATTAATTTGAGCCTAACAACTTAATTTTCCACTTATCCTAAGTATTTTGACTCAATCATGTACTTACATCATCAACAGATCACAGTTTCAGTAAACTGGGCCTCCTCCTACATTCTAGGAGCCACTTGGGCCATCAACTGAGCCTCCTCCACCATTCAGGGGGTGATTAGCGTGACTAATGCGCCCCACTCAGTCTAACTGACAACATTTACTAGTTCATTCAACCAACTGGAGACACTAATGCGCCCTACTACACTTGTTGACTTAATTTGGTGTTACTCACACCTAATATTAAGTTAACTGAAGTTGTGAAGGTTCCCTCCCCTATTTTTGGGCAATCAGTTGAGTTCTGAATCAGTTAGACTAAGTTAGACAGTTTCAGAGTCAGTTTAAGTCAGTCTTATGGTAGTTAAGTGGTTAACTGATGTGCCGAGTGGTGTTAACTGCCAAGTAATCCACTCTCATGCATTCAATTCGAATGACCTCTCTAGGAAGTCGAATTGCTCGGCTTATTGTAGCCATTGTTACACATTGTAATGTATCTTCTGAGTTTATGATAATGCATGAACTGTTGCAAACCTTTTGCACAATGTTTCCACATATTATTTGTCGCATGCATCTCTAGTAACTGTTGTGCTTGTTTCATAGATCTGTTGTGCTTGAATTTTACATGGTATCAGAGCCATGGCAGGACAAGGCAACTTTTCTACAGTGTTTCTGCACTAGTGATTCTGCACTTCTGCACTAGTGATTCTGGAATTCTGCACCAATACTTTCTGCACTAGAAACACATATGAAGATTGAGCAAGTTTGCTAAAAAATATTCCAACTCCCCACCAGAATCCGAAATTTTTGCACATAATTCTTGGATATTGTGCATTTGACTCTTCAAGCTTGCTTGATAGTCTATGCCGGGTGTGATGCAACTTGAAAAGTGGAGGTTGTCGACCTAAACAGTTTTTGTTTGTTTGTGATTGCAGGTTTCTCACTCCCTCCTATTGCATTCGCTCCTGTAGAGATGGACTCTTATTCACAAAATATTCTCACTCCTTTCAACTACCATCAATGGAAGGATGATGTTGAGATTGTGTTGCGCTCTAAGGGATTCTACAGAGTCACTATGGGCCTAGAACGAGATCCTAATTCTGCAGTAGAGAAGTCCAAATACTTCAATAAGCTTGATGAAGCTTATGGTTCCCTTTGTCTCAATATTTCAAAGGATCTTCTTTTCCATCTCAGTGGATTGACTACTCCAAAAGAAGTGTGGGAACAATTTGCCAAGTTTTTTGGTAAGCAGGATGAGATGAGGACTTATCAGTTGGAGAATGAACTGATTTACCTAAATCCTGAGAATTTCGAAACCATCAATGTCTATTTCACCAAGTTCAAGCATTTGGTGCTTCAGTTGAAGCAATGTGGTGTTGAGAGGAAAGATGAGCAATTGATTCTTTCTATCCTTACAAAGCTAGGAAAAGATTATTCAGTGTTTGTCTCTACTTTCCATTCGGGAAAACTCACCACTCCAAATTGGAAGATGCCTACCTTGAATGCATTCATTGAGTCCTTAACAAAAGAGCATGAGAATCTTGTTCAGATGGGGTCCATAAAAACCTCCAAATATCAAGCCCTTTTTGCTGGAGGACCCAAATCTAAGAATGGTAAAGGAAAGCAAAAGAAAGAGAAGACCAAGTTTGATCATACCAAGCAAAAGAGAAGACCAAGCAGTCAAATGAGCCCTCCTGTTCAAGAAAAGACAAGCAAAAGGGAGAAGAGAAGACAAAGTGTTCTTACTGTGGTAGGGGCTTTCGTCCTGAAAGCTCATGCATGAAGAAAACTATTGATTAGATGGCCCTTCTCTTGGATAAAAACAACATTACTCTTCCAGATGGAGCAAGGAAGAAGGACAATAATGATAATATAGAAAGAGGTCATGCACTCATGGAAAGTGTTTCAAATTCTACAGCTCTTCTCATAAATTCAGGAGCTTCGAATCACATGGTTGCAAGCAAAGACTCCTTCTCATCATTGGAATCCAACAACTGTATCTCCATCCACATGGGGGATGACTCACAAATTTAATCCAAAGGCAAAGGTACTATTCATTTAGAGCATGGCAGTTTCCAAAATGTTCTCTATGTTCCTTCTATAGCTTCGAATCTGCTTTCTATGTATCAGATGACACATACTGGTTTTCCCAAGAAGTTTGTGTTCAGCCCTAATGATGTTGAAATTTATGATATTTCCACCGGAAATCTCATTGTAGTAGGCAAAGCAAATCATGCTGCAAAAACATATGAGTTTTCCCACTTTTTTCCACATGCAAATCCAAGTGCCCTTCCGACTCATGGAAATGAGGTTAGACGGTTATTGCATGAGAGATTTGGTCACCTAAGTTATAAGTATTTGCATCTGCTGAAAAATAAATCCATGGTTGAAGACCTTCCGAAAATCAAATCCTCGAAAGGGATATGCAAGGGTTGCATCATTGGGAAACACCTCGAGCACAAGTTTTATCGAGGAAAAGCTAGCATAGATTCTTGTATTTTGGGGCTGATTCACAGTGATATCAACGATCCTCTTCCAAATACCTACATGAATGGATCAATGTATGTTATGAAATTCATTGATGATTTCTCCAGATTCACATGGGTCTACTTTCTCAAGAACAAATTGGAAGTGCTAGAAAAATTCAACAATTTCAAGGCTTATGTTGAGACCGCTATCGAGACAAATATCAAACATCTTAGATATGATAATGATAATGGTGGAGAATATATCAAATCATATCTGATGCAAATTTGTGCGGAAAATGGAATCCAAATCCATCACACAGTCCCCTACACACCTCAGTAGAATGATGTAGCGGAGAGGAAAAACCGAGCACTGAAAGAGATGGCTAGTTGTATGCTTGAGTCGAAAGGTTTGGATCCAAATATTTGGGATGAGGCCATGAATGTTTCTGCATACATTCAAAACATAGTACCACACTCATCCATAAAAGGTACAACTCCCTTTGAAGCCTACACTGGACACAAGCCTGATGTGTCACATCTCAGGCTCCACTACATTAGCTAGAATTTCGACCGAGAAGAGAAGATATTTGGAACCACAAAGTACCGAGTGCATCCTCATTGGACATGTTGAAGAATACAAAGTATACAAACTCATGGATATCAGATCCAAAAATATATTCATCTAGCGAAGTGTCAAATTTGAAGATCCGCTTCAAGATCTAAAACTAGTCGAGGAAGAAACTGCTGAATTGCCTCCTCTCCAAGAAGAATATTCAGAAGAAGATGATGAAAGTTTATGTTCTGATATTTTTGATATTTTATCCGAAATTAATGAACATGAAATATTAGGTTCATATTAAGATCTAGATGAGCCCCCTCAGTTTCCAAAGTGGGCAGAAAAGAATCTCAATTCAATTGGTTCTAACATTGGAAATCCTATTGATCCAACAAGAACTCGAGCAGACTTTCAAAGAGCAGGTATGGATCTTTCATATTCTGATCCATTACTATCTGAGAATTTTTTTTTTATGATAGGTTCAGATCCTAAATAATACTATCATTCCCACCGATATCTGAGATGGCAAACCGCCATGGATGAAGAGTACAATTCTCTTCAGAAAAATGCTACATGGGAGCTAGTTTCTCTTCCACTTGGGAGGAAATTAGTTCAATGAAAATGGGTCTACCGAACCAAGGTTTTTGCAGATGGATCAACCTGCAAATACAAATCTAGGTTGGTGTAAAAATGCTTCTCACAGGTTCATGGTGTGGACTACACAGAAACCTTTGCACTGGTTGCAAAAATGGATTCAGTCTACCTAGTTTTGGCAATTTCCGCATCTAAGCACTCGGAGGTGCACCATATGTATGTGAAGAGTGCATTTCTTCATGGATATATTTAGGAATATATTTACATGAAGCAACCTAAAGGCTACATATTAGATCCTACATTAGTGTGCATGCTGAAGAAATCACTGTATGGTTTAAAATAGGCCCCAAGAGCTTGGTATGCAAAGATGGATTCCTTCCTTCTGTCAGAAAATTTTTCAAGATGAAAATCAGATCCAAATGTGTACCTACAAAAATGTGAAGGTAATTTTATGATAATTTTCCTTTATTTTGATGACCTTTTTATTATAGGAAGCAGTCTTTCTTCGATCGGCAATATAAAAACCGCACTACATCAAGCATTCGACATGAGTGATTTAGGCCTGCTGAAGCAATTTATTGGCTTAGAGATCACTCAAAATTTTGATGGGATCACCCTATATCAGTCAAAATATGCTTCATACCTTCTAAAAAAGTTTAATATGGCAGATTGTAAAGTGGCACCATTCCCATTCCTCTCAGGAATCAGACTTGAGGATGGTGATTCCACACCATTGGTGGATTCTACACTTTATCGACAATTGATTGGAAGTCTTTTATACTTGACACACTCTAGGCATGATATTTATTATGTTGTGAGTGCTGTGTCAAGGTACATGCAACATCCCCATGAGATTCACTGGAAGGAAAACAGAAGGATCTTGCATTATGTGCAGGGTACTAGACATTTTGGCATTCACTATGCTGTGGATTCCGATCTATATTTGGTTGGATTCACTGATTCAAATTGGGAGGGTGATAGCATTGATTGGAAGTCCACTTCTGGATATGTTCTCATGATTGTCACATGGCCTATTTTTTGGTCAATTAAAAAGCAGGCCTCCATTTCCTTATCTTCAGTAGAGGCAGAGTATCGAGGAGCAGTCAATGCCTGCATTAAGGCAGTTTGGTTGCAGGGTATTCTAGAAGAGTTTGATATTGGTAGCACCACTTCTAATGTCATATTTTGTGACAATCAGAGTGATATCAAGATCTCAACAGATCCGGTTCAGAGACATAGGACCAAGCATTTCGAGATTCACATGCACTACACCCGAGAGCTTGTGCATGACAGAACCATTGTACTGCAATATTTCCCCTACAGAGGAGCAAATTGCAGACATCTTCACCAAGAGCTTCACTGAGAAGAAGTTCTCTTACCTTCGTCCATTGCTGGGGGTGAGTTCTACTATGGTGAGGACATATTAGATCCTCTAGTGTTTAGTTTGGGGGGGGGGTTCTTTCTCACTGGGTTTTTCCCTCTTTTCTCACTTAGATTTTTCTAGCATTTTTGGATTATTTCTGTACTGGGTGACCTATGGCCTTTGTTGCTAGGGCCCTTTTATTATTTTTTACTCCTCCATGAGATTAGATTAAGGCGGGGGTGTTGGAGAATTTTCCAACCACACATCATTTATTTGAGCCTCACAACTTAATTTGCCACTTATCCTAAGTATTTTGACTCAATCATGTGCTTACATCATCGTCAGATCACAGTTTCGGTAAACTGGGTCTCCTCCTACATTATAGGATCCAACTGGGCCATCAAATGATCCTCCTCTACCTTTCAAGGGGTGATTTGCATGACTAATGCACCCCACTCAGTCTAATTGACAACATTTACTAGTTCATTCAGCCAACTGGAGACACTAATGCGCCCTACTACATTTGTTGACTTCATATGGTGTTATTTACACCTAATATTAAGTTAACTGAAGTTGTGAAGGCACCCTCCCCTATTTTTGGGCAATTAGTTGAATCAATTAGACTCATTTAGATAGTTTCAGAGTCATTTTAAGTTAGTCTTATGGTAGTTAAGAGGTTAACTGATGTGCTAAGTGGTGTTAACTTCCAAGTAAGCCACTCTCATGCATTCAATTCGAATGACCTCTCTAGGAATTTGAATTGCTTGACTTATTGTAGCAATTGTTACACATTGTAATGTATCTTCTGAGTTTATGATAATGCATGAACTGCTGCAAGCCTTTTGCATAGTGTTTTCACATATTATTTGTTGCATGTATCTCTAGTAACTGTTGTGATTGTTTCATAGATTTGCTGTGCTTGAATTTTACATGGTATCAGAGCACAACATATCTATGAAACAAGCACAACAATTACTAGAGATGCATGTGACAAATAATATGTGAAAACACTGTGCAAAAGGTTTGCAGCAGTTCATGCATTATCATAAACTCAGAAGATACATTGCAATGTGTAACAATGACTACAATAAGCCAAGCAATTCGAATTCCTAGAGTGGTCATTTGAATTGAATGCATGAGAGTGGCTTACTTGGTAGTTAACACCACTCGACACATCAATTAACCACTTAACTACCATAAGACTGACTCAAACTGACTCTGAAACTGTCTAATTGAGTCTAACTGATTCAAAACTCAACTGATTTCCCAAAAATAGGGGAGGGCGCCTTCACAAATTCAGTTAACTAAATATTAGGCGCGAATAACACCAGATGAAGTCAACAAGTGTAGTAGGACGCATTAGTGTCTCCAGTTGGATGAATGAACTAGTAAATGTTGTCAGTTAGACTGAGTGGGGCGCATTAGTCATGCAAATCACTCTTTGAATTGTGTAGGAGGCTCAGTTGATGGCCCAGTTGGCTCCTATAATGTAGGAGGAGGCCCAAGTTACCGAAACTGTGATCTGTTGATGATGTAAGCACATGATTGAGTCAAAATAATTAGGATAAGTGGCAAATTAAGCTGAGGCTCAAATAAATGATGTGTGGTTGGAAAATTCTCCAATAGATAGACCGATCCATAAGGATCATCTATAAATAGGTTTGGATAGGGGCCTAAACCAATAACAAAGGGATGACGTAGGTCACAGCCATCCATCTTTGTCCACAATTGTCCATAAGATTGAGATATTGGATCCCAAAGTGGACATGTCAATGTGTAGTTTAGTTGGCGGTCAGCTCCCTAGAATAGTCGATTCCCTTGATCCAACAAGGTGAGGTTACCAGAAAAAAATCGGTTCCAACAATATCTATACAACAACAATGTTATTGGGTCTTACACACATAAAGAGAGGTACCTTAAGTGTGGTGAAAAGAAAATTCAATGAGGTGGTAGTTTTACTACTTGTTCCTAGTGATTGGATATGGCCTTATTGCATAATGATTCATGGTATGATTTGATGACAGGTGATACTTAGTTATGATATTTCATGATGGTATTCCATGGTTGGTGATATTAAATAGTATTATTTCATGATAAGTACTTCACGAGGATGGCATGCGATACTTAGCATATGATTTTTAATTATTTCATGATGGTATGACCTTTAATACTAGTTTATGACGCCTATTTATTTCATGAGGGTATTTCATGAGGATGACATGTGATACTTAGTCTGATACTCACTATTTCATGTTGATACTCATATGGTACTTCATTGCTCATCATGGTATTTGAATTCAGATGACACTTAGTTTGTGATATGTTGTTGTTTCATGTAGATATTCAATATGGTACTTTATTACATAATATGTTGTTAATTCATGATGGTATTTCATGACATATTGGTTCAATAGGATGATTGATTATTTCATGATGATATCCTATATTGTTATGTCACATGATTTGGTATTCAATAGAATGTTTGATTAATTCATGTTGGTATTTCATGATAAATAAAACATTGTTTATGAGGCATATTATTCCATGATGATGGATTATGATATGTTCTATTGAGAAATGTAACTTGTGACGAGACATTCTTCATGATAACATATGACAACTAGTGATAGTGTTGTATTATTCATAATGGATTTCATGATATCTTATTATCTTGAGGAAATAACTACTAATCACGTTCCTTTGTGGTGAGTGAAAGTTTTTTTTAGTGATCCACTCAAAGATTCTAAAGAGGCTAATCATTTTAGGATTTTGTGGGGTCCCATAACCATGAATGATAATGGATACAACAAACACCTTATGGGCCCTTATGGGATGGGGGACAATCTCAACAATTAACTCTATGCCAATGGCTCTTTCAAACTTTTTGGAAGTCCCAAGGGGAAGGTATAAGGAGGGAATTATGATTCTCGGGGTTGGTTACTAAAGGGTGCATAAGGAAGGATTATAGGCCAACCTTTCCATATGCCTAGGGTATAATTATCCCATTGTCAGGATTGGTGTACTGGTAACCATATTTCGATTAATTCCAACGAGGACTATATTCCGATTAATTTCAATGAGGTTGCACATTTATCGAAAATTGGGAGGGTGGCTAAGTTGTGGGAACTTCCTAGGGAACTTCTGATTCCCATTGTATGATTCATAGACAAGTTACAGTAAAGGGTTCGTGCCATGGTGAGTGGGACCATCCAAAGTATTGGTGTGGAGGGTTATGGAGGTGGTGGATGGTATGATTCTAAGGGAGAGGGTGAATAAGGAAGGATGGAGTTTAAGGAATGTTGTACTTTTATTTATTTATTTTGACTCATTTATTGACTTAATTGATGCTTGAGTGTATAATGAAATTGATGCATAAATTGTATAATTGAGTGCATATTAGACATTTAGGAAAATAATCAAGAGCATGTTGTAACTTAGGGTGCCATGATTGTATTAGTGTAGGTAAGAGATTTATGTGTAATGGACACATGTATAAATATCTCATCTTTATCAAAGTACTAGATATCTATATTACCTATTATCTACATCATTAATTGAGTAAGTCTTTGTATTTGTTGCTATGAGATTATAACTTCAGAACAAAGTTTCTTAAAGGGGGGGAGTATGTAACACTAAAACCTAAAACATTAGTATAAGTATAAATAAGGTATGGTAATAGTCAAAATGTCAATAAATATGTAAAAATAAAAAGGAATATGTGCATGGTAATTTAATTTAGGTGCATGGATGACAAGTGTATCATCCATGCAACAATTAAGAAATTGAGTAAAATACAAAAAATAGGTAATAAAAGGGGGTAAGACCAAGAGGTGGGGGGATCTAGTCTTGATATTTAATTTGTAGGTTTTATTTCTTGGTTGTGATAGATTTATATTGTTTGTGAGTTCACCTATTGAGAGGGAGGCTAAGGAAAAGGAGATTGTTGTAGATAGGTTGACATAGAAAAGAGTAAGGTCTTACCTTGTCTGACATAGGGTTAATTGTTGAGGGCTCGGCGGCCTCAAATTTTGCTCGGGGTTGGTTGGGTGGAGATTTATCCCCCCAAATTTTGTTGCTAATAGAGGATATGGTGACTGACATAGGACAAGGTCCACAGGCAAAAAATGCTAAGCTTGTCATCCATCAAGTGTAAAAATTCTCACAACAAATCTAAGAGATGATGTATACCTCACAAGAGTAATTATGATTAAGCAGGAAGATAGAAGAAGAGTGGTCAATGCAGTGTAATGAGAAACAGAATAATAATACAGTAGAACTCAAATAGAAGCAAAAATACTTCACACACACTAATTCATTAATCACAAATGGACAAATAAATAATACAATGCATGAGGAATTCGAATGCCAAGGTGGAAATTCGAATTAGCCTTCATGGAGTGATCAAAAGATCACTGGAGTGTCATCGGAGCACAACTAGAAGTCTATCTCATCATTAGGGGAGTCATCAATGCACAAGTAACTGTCAACCGTCAGTCAAACTAAGTCTAACTGAGTGTGGTAGCTGTAACTGAGTGTAATTGGAACTAACTGAATGAAGGAGGCTCAGTGGAGGGCGCATGAGGAGCTAACTGAAGTCAGAATGGGCAGTCAAGTCTCACTAGAGGTCCATCGGAGTGATACAGTCAGTTGAGATTCAATCCAGTCTTAAATCAAGGAAGGAACTGAAGATATCTGAAGATAATTGAATGGTAGGTAAGGAAGGGCGCCTTTCTCATGCAGTAGGTGAAAGGAGGGCACACTAAGCACTAGGAGGACTGAAACTGAGTGGAAAGAAGCTCCAGAGGCTAGCTAACTGAGTTCTAGGTGCTGGGACTGAGGACTGGGATGCATGCAAACCCTAAATAATGCATGCAAACCCTAAAAATGCATGTATGACCTAAAATGCAAATAATGGAAATCTTGATAGGTCTAGGATGGAGTATAGGAATATCCTAACACCCCACCTTAATCCATCCTGGGCCCCGGAAACTGAGACCAAAGGTCACCCAATACAATGAATAATTATAACAGTCAATCAACCAAGGAAATGGGGAAAACCTCATGGGAAAAATACCGCCCCTCAAAATAGATTGTAAGGCACACACAAAAATAAATGCTCCAAACTCAAGCAGGTGTGATGCTTGGTCATATGTCTTGAGGTATCTTCTTCTTGGGAAGAAGTGGATCATGCTCAGAAAGCGTGTGCTTGTACTTGCTCTTCATATCAAATGTGATGAGAACAAATCCAAAAGTATGAGGATGATCCTTGAACCTGTGATTCGAATCAGCTGAGGTAGGATCAAATCTATGAATGTGCAGATAGTCTTTTGTCTTCTCCTTCGAACCATCATGGGTGAGTTTATGCCAAAAAGAACCATCCAATAATAATGATTTCTTGGAATCCAAATCAACTCCAAGACTTGAATCACGGTTTCTTGAGATCTCCTTTGAACAATTAGAGGTGAGATCAAAACCAGTAAATGCATGAGAAATTATCCCAAGCGAATGGCAATGGTTTCTTGAGATCTCCTTTGAACCAGCAGGGGTGATATCAAAACCATGATGTGCATGAGAAATTATCCCAAGCAAATGGAAATGGTTTCTTGAGATCTTCTTTGAACCAACAGGGGTGAGATCAAAACCATGGTCTTCAATAACCTTTTGAAAGCATGAAATAATGATCATATAGTAGTACAGAAGAGGTGAGTGATCAAGGAGAGCAAATGCATTACCTCCAATGGCTGATTTTACCTCTGAAACATTCATGTGATCATGATGCAAACCAATAGACTCTGGTGCAAGAGAGGATTTAGGACCTTCTGCAATTTGTAGAGTGTGAGCTGGCACATAATTCGAAATAGAAGAAATTTGGAGCATGAGTGTAGAATCTGCAAGTTCTTCTTCTTTGTGGACAAATTCAATATGAGATATGTTTGATACTGATTCATGATCAATGAGATCATCAAGGAGGGCGAATGCATCACTTTGCTTGCTCTCGAAGGGGTTTGTACCAATCCCTTCATTTTGCCTGCCAAAAATTTCATCCAGGTGGGCCCATAGCTCTTTTGGATATTCAACATCAATGTATTGGTATATCATGTATTGAGGCAAAGCAAACATCATTGTTGCATAGACTCTGTCACCTTTATTTAACCAATCAATCTCTTCTTCAGAGGATTCGAACTCTCTTTCAAAACAATGATCAAAGAGATCATTTTTCTTCAAATATGTTATCATTTTCGGTTTCCATTCATCATAGTTGAATGGAGAAAGAAGATCATAGTTGAATGGAGAAAGATGAGGGATTTATTCTAAATACATGGAAGCTGTAGAAGACCTACAAAAAATAATAGAAATATCTAGAATTGCTACTGCTGCAAAAATGCAGAAACTGCTGCACTCGAAATCTTGATAATAACCTGCAAAAAATTCTCAGGAATGGAGATAAAAAATACTCTCAACATGCTCTGATACCATGTGAAAATACTTACAGCGGATCTAAGAGATGATGTATACCTCAAAAGATTAATTATGATTAAGCAGAAAGATAGAAGAAGAGAGGTCAATGCAGTGTAATGAGCAATAGAATAATAATACAGTAGAACTCAGATAGAAGCAAAAATACTTCACACACACTAATTCACTAATCACAAATGGAAAAATAAATAATACAATGCATGAGGAATTCGAATGCCAAGGTGGCAATTTGAATTAGCCTTCATGGAGTGATCAAAAGATCACTGGAGTGTCATCGGAGCACAACTAGAAGTCTATCTCATCATCAGTGGAGCCATCAATGCACAAGTAACTGTCAACCGTCAGTCAAACTGAGTCTAACTGAGTGTGGTAGCTGTAACTGAGTGTAATTGGAACTCACTGGATGAAGGAGGCTCAGTGGAGGGCGCATGAGGAGCTAACTGAAGTAAGAATGGGCAGTCAAATCTCACTGGAGGTCCATCGGAGTGATACAGTCAGTTGAGAGTCAGTCTAGCCTTAAATCAAGGAAGGAACTGAAGATAACTGAATGGTAGGTAAGGAAGGGCGCCTTTCTCATGCAATAGGTGAAAGGAGGGCGCACTAAGCACTAGGAGGGATTAAATTGAGTGGAAAGAAGCTCCGGGGGCTAGCTAACTGAGGGCTAGGTGCTGGGATTGATGACTAGGATGCATGCAAACCCTAAAAATGTATGTATGACCTAAAATGCAAATAATGGAAATGTTGATAGGTCTAGGATGGAGTATAGGAATATCCTAACATCAAGTAAGTAGATATTCTTCTCTTTGGGTTACAATTTTTGAATTCTACTAGTTATCTAAGTTGTATTAGAATTGTTAATTGGTTCCTTGAGGATAATGGATTTGATTGTTAATAGAAACCTTGTAGATTAGTTCGTTTATGAAATTTTCTCAAGGAATCTGCCATTTTAATTAGGTTTCAAAACTACTAATAAAAAGGATCATTACAAATGTGCCTTGCATATGAGACAACAAGTATACCAACACATTTGAGGGGGAGGGGTTCTTGGGAAAAGAGATTGAGACAAAATTTAAAGGTTGGGTGCTTAAATATTTGTATATATATTTGTAATTAAATGAATTATACAAATGATTGATGCTTAAATTTAATTCTCTTTCAAGTGGTCAATAATGGGATGCAATACATCTTACAATGTACATAATGATTTGAAGAAGTTTATTATAACCTATAATGGAATGAGGTGTCTAAATTGATTTGAAAAAAATTATTGGATAATAACCCCAATATTATGTATACAATTTCTTTATCATTTTGTGTAAAGGATAGACAGACACATGTTATCTTTTTTCTTGATTTTTTTCTCATTAATTTACCTATAATGGTGACTTGACCATCCCTTCTTAAAATGTGTGATTCTAGAAGCATCACAAATGTATGTGGTGCATTAGATATAAATATTTCATCAAATATTTGGATGATAAGAAGAAAACCTCCTATCTTACATATTGTGGCTATTTGGAAGATACACCGGATTCAGACTTGAAATCCTTAAAAGTTGTTCTCTTTAAGGTTAGGTGTTAAAAATTATTACTACACGGGGTTGAAATAATTTATATTGATTATGATAATGAATTTAATATGATTAGTACAATTTAGCTTGAGTTGAGTGCAAATCAATATGTACTTACAAGTCAATGTGAGCATATATTTTATTTGCAGGTTTGAGGTAGACTAGGTTGGTAATTTGTTATTAAATATGATCCAAAAGAAAGGACTGTAATGTATGTGACTGAAGATGGGATGAAGAAGGAAGAAGATGGGGAGCATGAAGAATAAGTTGTGCAAGAAGAGATGTAAAACATGGGATTCCAAGAAGTATACCATTCAAATGATAAACCCTAAAATAATCATCATGTCGATAGAGATGATGATGTTCATCCTGTTGATGTATTTGTAAATTCAGAAGATATTCACTTGTATATTGTATGTATTACATTTGTACTTTATTGCATCCCCAGCGGAGATGTTCTTATTCCTCCATTCGAAAGTGTCATCATTTGTATTTGCAAGTGTCGCAAGTTATATTGTAAATGTCGTAACTTGTATTTGATGGGTTATTAGACCACATTAGAGGGGTTGACCCAATATGAGTTAAGTGGAAGCGTTATTAGACTCCCCTAAGGGGTCGTCTCAGCTAGGGTAAAAGGCAGGTCAAGTTAAAGTATAAATAGAGTGGTTGCACCACTCTATTTGCTCATTCACTCACACATCCAACTCGCATAGTTGAGAGAGAGGAGTGTGTACAAGTGGAGGAGGAGTAGCTGCTGGAGACATCTATCTTTTGGGGTTTCATCTTTGCGATCCTTGTATTGGTGCTTATTCTATCTTTGAGGAATTTGTGGGGTTTTTCACCTTTATGGTTTTCCCCGGTTAAATGCTTTGTGTCTCTTGTCTCTTGTGTTTGATATGTTGTACATGTTGTTCTCTCAGTTAAGATCCTAGATCATATTGAATTAAAATGATGAAAAACTAAAATGGTATTAGAGCTATCCTGAAGGAAGGCATTGTATGGAATTTACGACACTTGTTGCACTTGCGAAAAATTGGAAGCTAGGGCTTGGTATAATAAAATATAGTCATCGTGGAACTTTCGCTATAAATCCGTTTTGGCGAAGGTTTAGGATCTGAAATTTTTACAGGACAAATATCAGACACGGATGTACCCTGTGTAAAAATTTCAGCCTCAGATTCGTTGTACTTTGTGATATATGATCCGTACAAGTTAGGGTTTCTTCCTCTTCCAGAATGCAACCATAAACATGTGACCTAGGCACAAAGGTCATGTCTCTGGATAGGAAGCTCCAAATGGAATTCTGTAAAAAGTGGAAGTTAGGGCACAAACTTTAGTTTCACAGGTCCAATTTTCAGAGGCAGAAGTTGAAACAGTGACACGTGGCACTCCGTACAAGTTCGCTATGCTATTTCATCCCATAAATAGGTCATGTTGCGACACTTAGTATATCTCTCTCATGGAGAATCCATTGGAGCTCAGATTTGTGGGTTTGGAAAGATGACAGGTCAGTATACCACAGGCCGAAGTTTTAGACCCTGAGGATCCAAAATTTCAGATATGCACCAGAAACAATATGGCATATATTTCTGTCAAAACAAAATTGGATTCTGAGCATTTTCATTTTTGGCTTGTCACTGCTATGGGAAATTAGGGCTTTTGATAGAAGTGGAATTTTGGATTTCTCTCAGCACAGGATTGCTCTCCTAAGAAAAATCAAAATTTAGAGACCAAGATCGATTTTTTTGGTTGGGTAGAACCCAGAGATCTATCAAACCCTAGTTCAGGTTTTGGACAAGAAAAACCAGTTTACCAGAAAACCAGAAAACCATAATTTGATAGAAGTTGCAAATCCGAAATTCGTAGGGTCAGTTTTTGGAGTTTTCAAAATATGAGCACACCATCTTGCTCACCTCAGTCAATTGCTTCTCCCTGTCCAGACATAAGTTTATAATTCCAAGTTTGGATTTTTAGGGTTTCTTTGTCAAACCCTATCCAAGTCCAGATCCAGATTCAACAAATCAAGTGGTAAGACCTAAATCTTTTGTTTCCATTTGAGTTTCTCATTAAGATGTCTCACCACACCAAGCTTGAGGATAAGCTTGAAGGGGCTGATAACTTCCGAGCATAGAATTATAGGATTGGGTTAATCCTAGAAGAGAATGAATTGGACACCTACATAAGTGAAGAGGTTACAGTTTCAGAGGGAGATGAGGCTAAGGCCTTACATAAGAAGAAATTGGTCAAGGACAAGAGAATCATTGCAGATTCCATCAAAGACCATCTCATACCACATGTGTCTTCTATAGGAGATGTTTGATTCCTTGACCAAGCTGTTTGAAGGAAAGAATATAAATCAAAAGATGACATTGCAGAACCAATTGAAGAGTGTGAAGATCCAGAATGGAGAGACCATCCAATCCTACTTTACTAGGGTCTCTCAAATCAAAGAACAACTTGAAGCTGTGGATGAAGTGGTGGAGAATGGAGAAATTGTGATGACTACTTTGGATGGCCTACCTAGGTCATGGGACTCCTTCATCCAAGGAATTGTGCAAGAAGGAAATTGATTTCTTTCAAGTAGACTGTGGGAGGAATGCTCACAAGAAGAAGATAGACTTGTAGCTTGAGAAGAAAAGATGGATAATGAATACCAAGCTCTCACAACACACACCGGGAAAAATAACAACAAGAGGGAGCATCCTCATCACAAGAAGGGTAAACACCACCACCAGAATCAGAGGGAGAACCTTGGAGGATCCAATAAAGATCCTTCTCACATTCAATGTTATACTTGTGATGAGAAGGGACACTATTCCAGAGATTGTCCCAGGAACAAAAGCAGCTCCCACAAGAAGAAGAAAAACAAGAAAAGACATCATGCTCACACTGCAGAGGATGATGAACCTCTAAGGAAGAGAACCGGAGAAGACAATGAAGATTCTTCAAGTGATGAAGAATATGTATTGTAATGAAGAAGAAGCTACTGCAAAATTGGAATCTGGAAGAAAAATAATCTATGGAAGAACCTCTCATCCATTTTCAGCATTGGTTAAGGTGCACACTATCAGAGAATCTAGTAGTTCCTGCAAGGAAGCAAAGATTGAGAGGGAGTCCACCCAACAACCAAACAAAGATAAGTATTTGAATTGTTATTTCCTGTATATATGATTACTTAAATGAAGTTTTTCAGTCATGTACATACTTATGTTCCTAGATTTAGGATGTATATTATGCATTTTAGAAAAGTTGCATTAATGAACAAGATACTACTGATATGCAAGTAATGGGTAAGTGGCCTATGGTACTGTACAACATTCCATTTCTACTTATCTAGAATGAAACCTCCTTGCTAACATGTTGGAGTAGTGCACACTCTTAACAATGTTCTGGTAGAGATGGAAGGCATCTAGAAAGTTACCATATGAATACGGGATATGGATGAATGTTGTATTGAAGCATTGGCTAAGATAATTGCACGATTGTATGACATATGTCCTTATGTGTAAGATTTTGTTCTGAAAAATACAAGATGTTTTTAATCATGCAATTGAATTTGAATTGTAGGGAAGATCATGTACAATCACCTACAAAAGAAGGACAACGACATTTGTTCCAACAATGAAGTTCAAGAAAAATACCTATTGAAGATATTGAAGAATTTGAAGTTCCCAAGATCTGGGATGCAGTAATGGAAGGATGCCATGATCAAGGAGTACCAGTCGATCATGAATAATGATGACTGGGATGTGGTCCTGAGACCAGTAGGGAAGTCTGTTGTGACTTTCAAATGTATCTGCAAGATCAAGCATGCTGCAGATGGTAGCATAGAGAAATACGAGGCAAGGTTTGTGGCTTGTGGATTCTCCTAGAAAGAAGGGATAGATTATGAAGAAAATTTTGCACCTATAGCCACATACACTTCCATCAGAACAATACTTTCTTTGGCTGCAGTAATGAAGTGGAAGATACACCAGATGGATGTCAAGACAACTTTCTTGAATGGTGTAGTCGAAGAGGAAGTGTATTTGGAGTATCCACTCAAATTTGAGACACATGATAGGGAGTCACATGTGTGCAAATTAAAGAAAGCCTTGTACGGTTTGAAACAAGCACCCATGACATGGTACGGAAGGATTGACAGCTTCCTGACTAGTTTGGGCTTTACCAAGAGTAAAGCGGATTCCAACCTTTACTACAAGGTTGAGGAAGCAATCCAGTGATACTCCTACTATATGTAGATGACCTATTTGAGATAGGTGATATTGGGTTGATTGTTGATATGAAGAGGAAGCTTGCTGCCGAGTTCGAGATGAAGGACTTGGGTATGATGCATTACTTTCTAGGTATGAAGGTGTGGCAGAGTGCAGATGGAATCTGCCTTGGACAAGGGAAGTATGCAGTAGAGATCCTTAAGTGGTTCAGGATGATGGACTACAAGGCCATGTCCACACCTATGGCATTGAACCTAAAGCTATTAAGTGATGAGTCATCAGAGTTGGTTTATGCCACGATGTATCGTTAGATGATTGGGTCCTTGATGTACCTAATGAACACGAGACTAGATATTTTCTTTGCTGTGAACACTTTGAGCCAGTTCTAGACGGATCCTAGACATGTTCACTTGATTGTTGTAAAGCATATTCTAAGGTACCTGAAGGGTATAGTTGATTATGGGCTCAAGTATGATGCGAATAAAAAGTTTAACCTGGAGGGTTATGTTGATTCAGATTGGGCATGCAGTGCTATAGATAGGAAGAGCACTTCGGGGTGCTGCTTCAGTATGGGATCTAGGGTGATCTCTTGGTTTAGTAGGAATCAATCATGCGTAGCATTGATTACAACCGAAGCAAAGTATGTTGCAGTTGTTTGGCTAGTTGTGAGGCAGTTTGGCTAATGAAGCTACTATTTGATTTATTTGATCTCTAGTTGGATGCTACTTGTATCTTCTGTGACAACCAAAGTTGTGTGAAGTTGTCTGAGAACCCGGTGTTGCATGATAAGTCGAAGGATATCGAGATCAAGTATCACTATATCAGGGATATGGTGCAGATAGGAGCAGTGAAGATCCTATCTGTTGCGACAGAGGAGCATATAACATATGTGTTGACCAAGCCACTAGCCAGGGTGAAGTTCACGTACTTCAGAGAAAGGCTTGGTGTTCTTCAGATTGAAGATACTTCCAGGAGGAAGTGATGGGACACAGATGCAGGAGCCCTTCCAAGCATGGTGGTAGGAGGGTCCTCCCCATGGCTGTGGATGTAAGTGTTGTGTGATGAGCATCCAGACGATGATCCTCTATGAACATCCGTATGATGTTCTGTATGATGATTATTAGTATGATCATGAGCATCTGCATGATGATCTATGCAAGGATGATCAGTATGATCATGAGTATCCAGATGATACTCCGTGGCCGTGGATATGTTGCAGGTTGTGCAGTAGCATATAATCGCTCTCTGGGAGATCCTATAGCTTGAGCAGTAAGCTTGTAATCAGTCCTGGGGTGCTCTTTCGAGGTTTTGCTTGGTCACATGTAATCAGTACTAGGAGATATTATAGGTTGAGCAGTAAGCTCGTAATCAATCCTGAGATGCTCTTTTCAGGTTTTGTAGATGCACATAATCAGTCCTGAGATTCCACTGGATGGGCCACTCACAGAGATGATGAATACCTACATGAAGGCTAGGCCTACATCCAGCATGAAAAAGGGCTGGCTCTGTAGAAATTCCTATGATGAGAATAATTGAGAGATAGCACCAGTGATCGAGATGACGAGTACAGTAGTAGTGCCGATGATGCTCTGTGATCCAGTGACGATGATCCAACTCCAGTATTGAATACTTGTTCCTATATGTATTGGTGACCTGTGTCAAGATAATACCTTCCTATTTAAGAGGGAGTGTTGATGTATTTGTAACTTTTGAATATATTCACTTGTATATTGTATGTATTACCTTTGTACTTTATTGTATCCCCAATGGAGATGTTCTTATTCCTCCGTTCGAAAGTGTCGTCATTTGTATTTGCAAGTGCCGCAAGTTATATTGTAAGTGTTGTAACTTGTATTTGATGGGTTATTAGACCACCTTAGAGGGGTTGGCCCAGTATGAGTTAAGTGGAAGTGTTCTTAGACTCCCCTAAGGGGTCGGACCAGTTAGGGTAAAATGCAGGTCAAGTTAAAGTATAAATAGAGTGGTTGCACCACTCTATTTTCTCATTCACTCACACATCCAACTTGCATAGTTGAGAGAGAGGAGTGCGCACAAGTGGAGGAGGAGTAGCTGCTGGATACATCTATCTTTCAGGGTTTCATCTTTGTGATCCTTGTATTGGTGCTTATTCTAACTCTGAGGAAGTTGCAGGGTTTTTCACCTTTATGGTTTTCCCCAATGAAATGCTTTGTGTCTCTTGTCTCTTGTGTTTGATATGCTATACATGTTGTTCTCTCAGTTAAGATCCTAGATCATATTGAATTAAAATGATGAAAAACTAACACATCCTAATGTCTATGATGATGTGGAAAGAATCCAAGATTTAGCTATGTACAATCCTTTTAATGATTTTAGAGGGTTGAATATGGATTTTCACCCTGATGAGTCAGATGATATTGGGGATGATGTTCAAGATAAATTTAATTAAGATATATAATTAAAATTTATTAAAGTTAAGAATGATTTTAATAATTTTATAATTTACATCCAAGAAAAAGAATTTATTCTATCATTGATTGCTATTTTGTGCATACTGAGCATAATTGTGTTAAATATGGGAATTACATATTGTTAAATACATTTCACTTTGGTAGATCTTGTTTTTAGATAGATGCTAGTGCTTAAGGGTTTATTGGTTTACATCCATATTAAAACATACTCAACCATAGTCAATGTAATTGATTTATATTTCCTTAGTTGACTAAGGTTGAGTTCGTTGATTTTGAATAAATTAATTTACTTAGGTTGTCCCAGCCTAACTCAGTAACCCACCTAACTTACCTAATCCAATAACCCACCTAACCCAATAACCCAACCAATGTACCTAATCCAAAATCCCACATAACCCATGGTGATTCCCATAACATACTCCTAATATACCCCCATAACATACCCCTGATATACCCCACTAACCTACCTAACCTTCTAGTACATAGCCCCACATCCTACTTTACTACCCAAATAACCTATCTTAACCCACTAAACTCACATAACCCATGGTGATTCCCATAACATACTCCTAATATACCCCCATAACATACCCCTAATGTACCCCACTAACCTACCTAACCTTCTAGTACATAGCCCCACATCCTAATCTACTACCCAAATAACCTATCTTAACCCACTAAACTCACATAACCCATGGTGATTCCCATAACATACTCCTAATATACCCCCATAACATACCCCTAATGTACCCCACTAACCTACCTAACCTTCTAGTACATAGCCCCACATCCTAATCTACTACCCAAATAACCTATCTTAACCCACTAAACTCACATAACCCATGATCTAACCTAACCTACCTGACATAACTAACATAACCTAACTTACCCCTTTATAATGAAACCAACACATATAAAAGAAATCAATCTTCCACAATGTTGACATGCATATTTGAAAATTAGGTTTTGTTGGTTTATTATATTTGATCCCCTAGTTCTCTTATGGACCTCAAGTTGAATGGGTAAGGCCGCTCATGTTCATGATTTCCTTAGAGAAATGACCTCCACCATGATGACTATAGCCATAAGGAATAAACCTAATTGGGGTTAGATCTAACATATTTGGTGACACTTGTAAATATTTGGGAATCACTTATTAGAACAAACTGGTGTCAATTTGTGAAGTAGTCATGAATGGATTTCTGCTAGATTCTTATTATATAGAAGGTCATCCTTTTGATGTCATTACTAGTATAATTGCATATATGATTTTGAATGTTGAATGCATTAGTACATGTATCATTAAAAAATTTACCGAGTCCACTAATGAAATTCTTACTTGTCTCTTAAACACCTATTTTCCAACAAACAAAAGGAAGATAATGCTTGAAAAATAAATTATTATGGCTAAGTGGTTTACATGTATCGCATGGATCATTTTAGCCTAACTGTTTGACCCAAAGAAACACCTTCTTTGGATACAAATCAATCATCCCATTCCATCTTACGACAAAGTTGTGACACATCGAGGACAATCAAACCCATCTCCAATGAATGTGGCATTGCTTTATATTTTGAAGATGCTTGAAACTTTACCTTGCCTCAAACTATGAATAAAATTCACTTGCTTTCACTTGTGGGGAACCGAATTGTATATGTTTCAATGATGCTATATAGGAATAAAATAAAGTTACTCTTATCAAGAATCATGATCTCCAAGCAAGCACCACTTGCACTGGTAGGAACCTCATACAAATGATTTAGTGTATTTTGTTTGTTTTGAGATGAGCTTACTTTTGTTTATTGTGAGATACATTTACAACTATCTATCATGAAGTACAATACTAGTCATTTGGCCTAAAATTTATGAGGTGAAAATGTTTTGGTAACAAATGGACTATAACTATGATTAGTGTCATATGCTACATTAAAATGTTGAAATGCGTGCTTGCCACTAAATGTATCCTATTTGGTAGGAATAAATTTTAAGAGGACCTAAAGGTTGGCATATTTATTGAAAATGAACAAGCTCCTATTTTGTATTTTCTTGTTGAATTCTTTATTTGTCTCAGTTTAAGTAAACTAAACCATTACATATTATGTAGCTTTAATGTTTTGGCGACTTGAGTCAATAAAGAATTCCATTTACACCCAATATCAATGATGAGGATAAAATAATTCATCTTTCTTCTAACAAGGGAATGCTCATTAGATTGTAGAATATGCATGAATAATATCGACCTTTATACAATTAGGTAAGGTTCCTTTTATTGAATCTCAATAACAAATTAGTTGTTAATCCATCAAGCAAATATATATTATGATGGGGAGATCGTACATTATGTATTAGTACCTTATATTTCATAAATTCCTAGACATATTTAAATGTTACCAAGTCTTCCATCTGTATGGGAGTGTTTTTTATTTATTATTGTTATTGTTGTTGTTGTTATTGTTATAAATTAAAACCTACGATCAAATCAATATCTAAGGAATCATTTATAATAGGTACATAGCTAGATTTTTACAAACTATTCTTCCAACTATAAGAGTTTTTTGATTTGGGGATGCTTTTACACAATATATCCCCTTGGGATACACCATTAACATTTGTAAAAAATGAACAAATTGTGTTGTTACACATCAATTATCATAAATAGAATAATTCAACTACTCAAAATGCATATTTCATGTCCCAAATTAACAACAACACCATATTTACAAAAAATAGATCTAAGTTCAAGATATCATGCACTAAGTGTAAGGCAAGAGAATATTCCAAAGATTGCATTCCAAGCTAAAATTGAGCAACGTTATTTTGTTTTGGCGTGATTTGAAATAATTGATCTAATGAAATTTTTAATGAGACTAATGAATGGGTTATTTAGGAAGTCACTAGATCAAATTGTGTAAATATTTCTAGATGGTATTATGATATAGTCATTTTCTATAAATGAGAACATGTAACACTTACAAGTAGTAATGTTGTGTTTGCACGAGCTCACACTTTATGGTAATATTTTGAAGTGTTTCTTGTAATAAGGAGATCCATTGTCTCAAACATGTTATATCTTAGCAAAGAAGAACAATATACCATTTTAATATCGGAGCAATCACAAACTAGTTAACACCCTAGAATATATAATTGGAAAACCTACTGAGTCCACTAATGAAATTCTTGCTTGCCTCTTAAACACCTATTTTCTAGGAAACAAAAGAAAAAGAATGCTTGAAAACATAATTTTTGTGTCTAAATGATTTACAAGTATCTCATGGATCATTTTAGCCTCACCAGACGACCCAAAGGAGCACCTTCATTGGATATGAATCAATCATCCAATTCCATCATAGGAAAAAGTTGTGACACAACCAAGACAATTAGATCCATCTTGACCAATGAATGTGGCATTGATTTATATTTTGAAGATGCTTGAAACTTTACCTTGCCTCAAACTATGAGGAAACTCCACCTACTTGCACTTGTGGGGAACACAATTTTATATGTTTCAATGATGCTATTTAGGAATAAAATAAAGTTACTTTTATCAAGAAGCATTATCTCCAAGCAAGCACCACCTATACTATTAGGAACCTCATACACATGATTTACTTTATTTTGTTTGTTGTGATATGAACCTAATTTTGTTTAGTGTGAGATACATTTATAAATCTCTATCATGAATTACAATGCTAGTCATTTGGCCTAAAATTAATTAGGTAAAAATGTTTTGGTAACGAATAGACAATAACTATGATTTGTGTCTGTATGTTAAATCAATATGTTGAAATGGTTGCTTGCCACTAAATGTATCATATATATAGTAGGAACCAATTTTAAGAGGACCAATAGGTTGGCATATTTATTGAAAGCTAGCAAGCTCATATTTTGTATTTTCTTGTTGGATGCTTTATTTGTATCAACTTAGGTCAATTAAAGCATTACATTTTAAGTAGCTTTACTGTTTTGGTGGCTTGAGTCTATAAACAATTTCATTTACACCAAAGGGCCATGATGAGGATCAAATCATTCATCTTTCTTCTACTACAGGAATGTTCATTGGTTTGTAGAATATGCATCACTAATATCAACCTTTATACCCTTAAGTAAGGTTCCTTTATTTAATCTCAAGAACAAACTAGTTGATAATCCATCGAGCAAATATAGATTATGAAGTGAAGATCATACATTGTGTATTGGTACCCTATATTTCCTAAATTCATAGAGATATTTAAAAGATACCAAGCCTCCCATATGTATGGGAGTGTTTATTTATTATTATTATTATTATAGATTACAAACCTACAATAGAATCAATATTTACAGAATCATTTAGAATAATTATAGCTAGATTTTTACAAATTATTCTTCCAACTATAAGAGTTTTTTTTGTTTTTTAAATTTGGGGATGCTTTTACACATTATATCCACCTAGGCTAGGCTACACCGTTAACCTTTGTAAAAAATGAACAAATTGTGTCGTTACACATCGATTATCATCAATATAATAATTCATATACTCAAAATGAGTATTTCATGTCCCAAATTAACAACACCACCATATTTACAAAAAATAGATCTAAGTCTTGGGTATCATGAACTAAGTGTAAGGTAAGAGAATATTCCAAAGTTTACATTCCAATCTAAATTTGGCCAGTATGAGTTTGTTTTGGTGTGATTTGAAATAACTGATCCAATGACATTTTTAATGAGAATAATGAATGGGTTATTTAGGAAGTCCCTAGGTCAACTTGTGTAAGTATTTCTAGATGATATTATGATGTAGTAATTGTCTTTTAAAGATAACATGTAACACTTGCAGGTAGTAATGTTGTGGTTACATGAGCTCACACTTTATGGTAATATTTTGAAGTGTTCCTTGTATAAAGGACATCCACTATATCAAGCATATTATATCTTGGGAAAGAATAACAACATACCATATTAAGCTCGGAGCAATCACAAGCCATCCAACACCCTAGAATATATCAAAATTATCACCCAATTTCATGGGGCTTATAAGATATTATAGAATTTAGAGTGTTGGTTCAAGATGAAGAAAGTGACATATTATGACTCTTGAAACAAGAAAGGTCATGAGTTAAACTGTCCTACACATGGTACATAACTTGGAATGACAAAGCTTTCTTTGTATATGTGAAGGTATTTTTTAGTAGGTTATAAGTTCAAGGTCAAAACCAACCATTAAATCTTATGTTATGTGTTCATTCAATCAAACTTGAACATTAGTAAGTGGTTGTTGTATAGAGTTTCTAAATGAGCATGATTTTGAAGCCTCTTTCATAAAAGGGAAGGATAACTGAGCGACTAGTTCACTAATTAATAGGTTACATATCTAGTCCTCTAGTAACCCACAAGTGAGCACAAGGAAGAAAATTCTTGAATAAGTTCAATGTAATAGTTGGTATGAAGAGTTAATGCTATCACCTTAAAGTGGGGTTTAGATAAAACTAAAGTTTAATGTGCATTTAATGGATATAGATGGATTTTGATGAAAGAATAGGACAATTTACATGCCTAAAGTGAAGAACTTTGATAAACTTGTGTAAAGGAAAACAATACCAAATATAATCTAAAAAAAAAGAAGTAACAATGCCTCACACACACATTATCCAAAATAAGGAAAACCAACATTCCTAAGAGTTTCTCCACTCTCTATCTCATTGTATTATCTTTTCTATTTACAATACAATATTGTAGAATCCAAAAACCCTAATCCATTAAATCAGACTACATTACAAACCCAATTCAATAACCCAAATTAGTTTATATCGGGCCACAAAACCATGGGCCGACAACAACTCAAAATGGTAAAAACAGACCAAAAGAAATTCTTTCAGAGGCGTTGATCCCAAACCCCCAACAGGGGGCTCACTTCCCCCTTGCACCTCTTAGTCGTGGGGGATAAGCATCCCACCCTGACCCCCCTTGATCTAGGAACTTACAAATACTACAACAGATGTCCAACATCTTACCACTTGTTGTATTCTTTGAAACAAGGGGTCAAAGAGGAAGCATGCATGGAATTAGGTAGTAAGGGCAACAATTCCCTTGATTCTCTACACCAAGAGAAATTTTCAGTACTGACACAATTTGTCAATGGATCTACAACATTATTCAAGGTATTAACCTTCTCCAAAAACACTTTGTTCTACTCAGCCATGTCTATAACAAAATGGTACTAAACATTAATATGCTTTGTCTTGGAATGATAAGCATGTTTCTTATCTAGAAAAATTACACTTGATATATCACAACCTATTCTCACTACTTTCTGAACAAATAAAGTACCCGAACACAATCTTTGCAACCATATGTCTTCCATACTTCGATGAGCTTCTACCATGTATTATGTTTTTGTAGTTGATAATGGAACTACACCCTACCTCTTACTCATCCAACCGATTGCTCCACCAAATAAGTTAAAAAAATAACCACTTGTAGATATTCTTTAGTCAAGATATCTAACGCAATTTGCATCAACACAACCTTGTATATCTATCTCCCTATGAGGTCCAAGCCTTCGTTGGTAGCAGATTGCATAATATGAAGTGCCACACAAAATATGAATACCCTCTTTACTATTGTCTATTGTTCCTTCCTTGGTTTTGACATGTATTCTACCTCTTCTTGATTCTTGGGACACTAATATGTAGATTACTTTGCACCTAGAGTAAGAGGGACCTTTATCGGTTTATATCCCTACATATTAAACCTCTGCAATATTGTCTCAACAGATTTCCTCAGACTTAACCATAGTCTTCAAGTTTAGGACCAAGTAGACCAAACATTAGTGGAATTCTCAATATGAACAAACATGTAATCATTGATAGAATATCGAAGCAAAACAAGTGATTTTTCATACCTTAATTGCCATTTAGTTAAAGGACAAGCGTCAGTTGGTTTGGTTGGAGCAATATCACCATCACAAATACCATGCCATAAATCATTGTAAATCAAAGTATTCTACATGTAATTCTTGAGACCATCTAATTCATTGTAAATCAAGATTTGTAATTCTTGAAGCCATCTAATTTATTTGAATCAATGAATAAATTAACTAACTTAGACAAGTTGAGTGATGGTTGATTTGTCTTGATCACACATCTACAATAAATAACTAATTCTCAAAATTCCATAAAAGAAAGAGACAAAATGCACCAAAAAATATTACACACTCCACACAAAAAAAACTTCTAGGACTTGGGCTTGACCCTTTAAAAGTATCACTAAAAATAGAAATTGAGAGAGTTTTGCACTAGACTCTTCTCAACCTCTTGATTTCAAAATTACAAAATCGTCTTCGTATTAAAAATCAAAATTGAAACTTTTACATCAAGTCATTGAATAATATTAAAAAATGTGATAGGATTTTAATGTGCTTCCCTTGAACTAAACTCATGTTTGAATTTAGATTACACATTCACTTTCTCCAACAGTGAAAAGAAGAATAACATTTACATTAAAGGGCAAGGTACTTTTGATATAGACTTTAATTAAGTGATAAAAACCACATATATCTAAATATATATATATATGTAGCTTATGTAAAGAAAAAGAGTAACCTTTTCCACATATAATAAAACAAAATAGATCATGGATGTCTTGATTCGTTGAAAACCTCCCTAGGGTTTGTTCATAATTCAAGCAAAATATTTTCCATAATTCTCATTGGTTATTTGTGAGAGTGTCATAACTTGTCAATTATACAACAAATGTAGACTTTTTCATGACACTAGCTAAGGAAATATTCTAAGGAAAAATTCTGCCTTACCAGATCTCACATCCTCCTAAATACCACACCTTTTTGAAATTGAAATCATAGCTAGATTAAATTTTGAGCTTTGAGCATGGAGGGACCAGATTGCCAAAATATGGGCTAGGGGAGGCACTTGATTGATGTCTGATCATATATTACAATGTGTGCACACAAAAAGCAGATCACTGGAAACTCCCTGAGGTTGCAGATCAGATCAAAGGGAGATCAAGTTGCTTGAGAGATTAGATTACTTAGAAGAAATTGTTGTGGGATTATTCGCTCAAAATAAATCATTGTGGCATTATTCTGCATGTGAGATCCTTAAATTTGTCTCTTTTTGGATGGAAATCAATGTTGGAAAAGTCAAACCAACAACATCATCATCCTCTTCAACTACCCAATCTGGATCTAGCATGAATTAGAATCCAGTTGATTCATGTCATTGTACTCATTTAACCAGACAAGGATCCCCTCTTGGGTGTGGCCTCAAATATTGTGGCTCGCATTGTTCATTGAGATCAAAGGAACCGATCACTTTTTGTTGATTTAATGGATTGCTCAAAAGTTGCACCTCTCTTCCACTGACATATTACCTCAATAGAAGTCACTAGATCAAATTGTGTAAATATTTCTAGATGGTATTATGATATAGTCATTGTCTATAAATGAGAACATGTAACGCTTGCAAGTAGTAATGTTGTGTTTGCACGAGCTCACACTTTATGGTAATATTTTGAAGTGTTTCTTGTAATAAGGAGATCCACTGTCTCAAACATGTTATATCTTAGAAAAGAATAGCACTAGACCATTTTAATATCGAAGCAATCACAAACTAGTTAACATCCTAGAATATATAATTAGAAAACCTACTGAGTCCACTAATGAAATTCTTACTTGCCTCTTAAACACCTATTTTCTAGGAAACAAAAGAAAAAGAAAGCTTGAAAACATAATTTTTGTGTCTAAATGGTTTACAAGTATCGCATGGATCATTTTAGCCTGACCATTCGACCCAAAGAAGCACCTTCATTGGATATGAATCAATCATCCAATTCCATCATAAGACAAGGTTATGACACAACCAGGACCAATTAGATACATCTTAACCAATGAATGTGGCATTGCTTTATATTTTGAAGATGCTTGAAAATTTACCTGCCTCAAACTGTGAAGAAACTCCACCTACTTGCACTTGTGGGGAACACAATTTTATATGTTTCAATGATGCTATTTAGGAATAAAATAAAGTTACTTTTATCAAGAAGCATTATCTCCAAGCAAGTACCGCCTATACTATTAGGACCCTCATATAAATGATTTAGTTTATTTTGTTTGCTGTGAGATGAACCTACTTTTGTTTAGTGTGAGATACATTTATAAATATCTATCATGAATTACAATGCAAGTACCGCCTACACTATCTCCAAGCAAGTACCGCCTATACTATTAGGACCCTCATATAAATGATTTAGTTTATTTTGTTTGCTGTGAGATGAACCTACTTTTGTTTAGTGTGAGATACATTTATAAATATCTATCATGAATTACAATGCTAGTCATTTGGCCTAAAATTAATTAGGTAAAAATGTTTTGGTAACGAACAAACTATAACTATGATTCGTGTATGTATGTTAAATCAATATGTTGAAATGGTTGCTTGCCACTAAATGTATCATATACATAGTAGGAACCAATTTTAAGAGGACCAATAGGTTGGCATATTTATTGAAAGCTAGCAAGCTCATCTTTTGTATTTTATTGTTGGATGCTTTATTTGTATCAACTTAAGTAAATTAAAGCATTACATTTTAAGTAGCTTTACTGTTTTGGCGGCTTGAGTCTATAAACAATTTCATTTACACCAAAGGTCCATGATGAGGATCAAATCATTCATCTTTCTTCTACTACGGGAATGTTCATTGGTTTGTAGAATATGCATCACTAATATCGACCTTTATACCCTTAAGTAAGGTTCCATTATTTAATCTCAAGAACAAACTAGTTGTTAATCCATCAAGCAAATATATATTATGACGTGAAGATCATACGTTGTGTATTAGTACCCTATATTTCCTAAATTCATAGAGATATTTAAAAGATACCAAGTCTCCCATTTGTATGGGAGTGTTTATTTATTATTACTATTATTATTATATACTATAGATTACAAACCTACAATAGAATCAATATTTACATAATCATTTAGAATAACCACATAGCTAGATTTTTACAAACTTTTCTTCCAATTATAAGAGTTTTTTATTTTTATAAAAAATTTGGGGATGCTTTTACTCACTATATCCACCTAGGCTACACCATTAACCCTTGTAAAAAATGAGCAAATTGTGTTGTTACACATCGATTATCATCAGTAAAATAATTCAAATACTCAAAATGAGTATTTCATGTCCCAAATTAACAACACCACCATATTTTAAAAAATAGATCTAAGTTTTGGGTATCATGAACTAAGTGTAAAGTAAGAGAATATTCCAAAGTTTACATTCCAAACTAAAATTGGCCAGTATGAGTTTGTTTTGGTGTGATTTGAAATAACTGATCCAATGACATTTTTAATGAGAATAATGAATGGGTTATTTAGGAAGTCCCTAGATCAACTTGTGTAAGTATTTCTAGATGATATTATGATGTAGTCATTGTCTATAAAAGAGAACATGTAACACTTGTAGGTAGTAATGTTGTGGTTGCATGAGCTCACACTTTATGGTAATATTTTGAAGTGTTTCTTGTATAAAGGAGATCCACTATCTCAAACATGTTATATCTTGGGAAAGAATAACAACATACCATATTAAGCTCGGAGCAATCACAAGCCAACCAAAACCCTAGAATATATCAAAATTATCATCCAATTTCATGGGGCTTATAGGATATTATAGAAGTTAGAGTGTTGGTGCAAGATGAAGAAAGTGACATATTATGACTCTCGAAACAAGAAAGGTCATGAGTTAAACTATCCTACACATGGTACATAACTTGCAACGAAATATTAATGTCACAGTGGGCTTAGTGTCTATGTTCTAGTTTGAAGAAGTACATAAAACCATATGCACAAGACCTAAATCCCACCTAGTCATCTACGCGCCAGTTTGAAGAAGTATATAAAAATATGCAAGTATTGGAAGTGCACAAGACCCACCGTGTAATGGTGCTCCAATATGCAATACTCGCCTAGTGTTGGTCCCCGAGTGTGAAATACCCACCAGTTGGTCCGCGAGTGTGAAAGACCCACCAAGTCAATGAACTAGTGTGTGCAAGACCCACACAGTCATGGTAATCCATTTGCGTGGATTAATACAAGTGGCAAGTGCGTGGGTAATCTTGTCCGAAAAGAAAGGGAGAAGAAGTGTTACCGTTTAGAGAAGCCCCAACTTGTGGATTCATTGTTTGAGCAAGTGAAGTATAAATAAGAAGTGAAGTCGAGGAATGAAATGTAAGATTGGAAAAACAGATGGAGTAATAGTCTGAATTGACAAGCTTCAGTAGGATGAAATTCTCAGGGGAATCATAAGAAATATGATTTGATGAAGTGCGCGATGCAACAAGAAATGTAGAAACATAAGGAGCAGGCACATAGATATGAGCATTTGTAAAAATGTGCAAGGAACATGTGGATATATATATGTGCACATAATCTATGTTGAAGAGTGGATCAAGGGTATAATGCAATGCAACAGAGAAACAACACTTTGAGTTGAACTAGTGGAAGCAATCAGTATAGCAAAGTGCAAATATTTGTGCACGCAGACTTGAGGTCATAAATTTGTACTATCTTCTTCTCAGGGCGATTGAACAGGGCAAGGAAAGGATATCAGTGTCTCCACTCGGGTTCGTTCTTGAACACTGCAAGTTGGGTCTTGCGCAAAGGATTGGTGTCCTCACAGGTTGGAACCTGGTTCAACAAGTTGGTGCTTGCATGGAGGATGGGTGTCCTCATAGGTTGAAGCTATATATAAGTTTCTTCAAATATATGTGAACAATTTGTTTTTATTGATGTGGTGTTAAATTGATATTGATGCTTGTTTTAAAAAGTGAATAATTTGTAAATATGCACATGATACTGATTCACCCCCCCTCTCAGTATTAATAATAATTCCAACACAAGACCCAACATCCTTCCCAAACCTTCCATATTCATTCTTCCTTTCCTATGATGTCCAAAGAACATTTTTCCTTGCCTATGATGTATGAATAATTTTTTGTAGAAAATTATTTTTTATCACACATTGGAGAATGTTACAGGCCCATGTCTAAAAATTAAACATTCCCTAACTTATAAAAATACCAGCGTAGATCCATCTCAAACCCGGATCTATCAAGCACCGAGAGGGATCCAATTTCTTGAGGTGTAATTTTTTTTGTTTTATCTTAAATTTTTTACACATTAAGAAAAAAATTACCCCTCAAGAAATAGGATCCCTCTCTTTTAATTTTTTAATTATTTTATTTTTATTTTTGATAAGTTATGAACGAACATGAAATTTTTAATTACTTTTGATTTTTTATAAGTTATGAGCCGACATGGAAACGTAACGTGACAAATGTGACAAACATTACAACATCTCTCCCATACTGGGTTGTAACGTAACATGACAAATGTGACAAATGTTACAACATCTCCCCCATATTGGGTTGTAACGTAACGTGACAAATGTGACAAATGTGACATGTGACATCCGTTACAGGATCTCCCCTATACTACAAAAGTGACAAATGTGACATGTGACATCTGTTACAGGATCTCCCCCATACTATTACTTTTTACATTTTATTACTTTTGAAAACGTTACATGTGACATGTGACATGTGACATCGGTTACAGGATCTCCCCCATACTGGGTTGTAAGCACCTCGTTTACACTCGGTGCAATTAAGCGATTAATTTATTTAATTCTTTTACATATATATTGTGTGCAAATGCATATTTGATACATTGTGAATGTTTATATTTTTATTGTCTTGTATTCCAGTCCATGAATTGAAGTATTTACTTCAATTGTAAAATATGTTTACTTTAAGCGAAAAAAAATACAAGCAATTTAAAATAAAGAGGCGGGAAAATAACTACAAGAAAAGGCCCTCTAGTGGAGGTTATACCGGAATCCCATAAAAAAAGAGCCCGAAAATCCGTTTATAGCGGAGGTTTCTAGTGGAGGAGAGCGGGCAGAGGTTTTAGCAGATGTATTTTTGTCGGTGCGTTTTATCATAAAACACCCTGATGTGTGTTTAGACATAACGCACTGGGAGAACCACAAATTCTATCGCACCGTGCTAGAAAAATATCAATAAAAAAATTAATTAAAAAACTCGTATTATTTTAATACCCCTAGCACGGTGCATTTATGAATATGACATGCACCGTTGCGTTTGAGAATAAACCCCACGGTGCGTTAAATAAACAATAACAAATCGCTCTATCAATATACTTTTATTGACATATCTCACAAAATTTTGAAAACCAATAACCACTGCGCTAGATATTATGAAACGCCCCGGTGCGTGTCAAAGAGATAAACACGTCCTTTATTATTATATAAAAAATAAAAAATATAATTTCATTGTAAAACTTGTTATTTTTTATTAAAAACCCTACTATTTAGTGTGTCTAATTATTGGATGCACCCGTGCGCGCTATTGTCGGACGCACCAGAACATGGTTTAAAAAAAGGAACTGTGGGGTCAAACTCATTTTTACCCACCTCAATGCGTTTTGAGCCCATCTACACCGGTGCTGCACTTCACCCACTTGGATGCCCTGACATCCATGGTCCATGTGGACACATTCTTCTCTCCTATTGGCTACTGCTTCTAGTTTGAATTTTTCCAAATGGTGGGAAAAAAATCAAATTTTCTATGCATCGCTAGGATGCCTCCTTAAAGGGCCGTTCAATAGGTAACTTGATTCTTACTTCGTAATTTTTTTTTTTTTGCGGATTAATTTTTAGAATTGAGCTTAAATTTGTCCTATATTTGAAAAAAAATTAAAAATTTTGCACAGTGCGTTCGAGCGTTTCGGCTCGCACTGTGGACGGTGCGATCCAAATAACTTGAACGCATCGCCTCACAGTAAAAAATATATATAAAAACATTGAAATGGTAATCAATGCATTCAATATTGGAGAGCATTAGTTATCTGGTGCACTTAATGTATCAAACACATCGGTTAAAAATACCTAAAAAATGAAAAAAAAATTATACAGTGCGCCTAGGGCATGTCAGTGCACCGGTGTATGTGCTCTAACATTCCATAGGTGCACCATGAACATATTCTCATTCAACATTAACATTTTTTAAAAGACGGTGCGTTTTGTTTAAGTCAATGCACCGTTAATGTTGCACTTACTTGAACTAAACGCACCGATAACTGAATAATATAATTAAAAGTGCCAAAATACGTAATTTTGCAGTGCTCCTTGGGCACGTCATTGCACCGCTACCAATGCTCTGACATGCCATAGGTACACCATCCATAGATTAATATAAAAATTTAAAATTTAATAAATGACAGTGCGTTCCAATCATTTAAGCGCACCGTATACGGTGCACATTTTTGGATGAAACACACTAACAAGTAAATTTCTTCAGTAGTTTAGAAATTCATAATTTAACAGTTCTTTTACTATACGTCAATGCACCGGTATTTGGTGCACTGATGTGTTTTAATCGCACCGTTAACCAAAATTTATAAAATGTGCCAGTGCATCTTGTATTTGGCGCACCGTTTAAATATTTAAAATATATGAAAATATATTATCGGTGCATGATACTTATTGTAATGCACTTGTTATGGTGCTTAAGATATTAAAGAGAACTATGCGCTGTGTGTTACTATTAATTAGGAACACCGAAGGTTTTTGTAAAAAAATAAATTTTTATTTTAGTAGATATAATGTTCATATTGATTTTACATGTATATTTATGAGAGTAATTGATGTACTATGTCAAACAAGACATCAACATCATGAGGCCAGGAAACAACAACAAGTACATGTTGATCAATATAACTTCATTAGAGAGTGGAAGGCCAGGGAGAGGGAGAGAGATTTATTCCCTCACCCCATACAGCCTCAGACTAGAGTTCTCTTGAGGAATGTTGGCCTCCTCAAGTTCTATGAGGAGGAAACATATCTCAAGGGGAATAGTACATTGATCTCCCAATTGATCGCACATTGGGATCACCACATGCAAGTTTTTTGAGTTGGTCCAGATGACTGGTAACAACCCAATGAGGAGGACATCTATTTTATCAGTGGGATCTCTAGGAGAGGTGTGGGAGAGGTGAGGACTTTCCTGATTTCCCTAATGTACCGACTAGAGCTGTATCAAGGACTCAATTAGTATATGTTCATATATATGTCCATCCCTAGATCGTCGACACTGCTTAGTTTTAGGTGCGCGATGGGAAGCTTTCCATTTCTGCTTTTCATGGAGATGATGTGAGGTGCCTCTGTTATTTGGTGGTGACCATCACACATCAGAACACTGATGGGAAGCGCATTAGATTCCCTTTATTATATTATGTTGTTTCTTTAGTGCAGAGATCTAGATGCATTAGGTGGTCTGCTATTTTTTTGCGACATTTTTGTTTTTCTCTTAGCCGATGTCATGCGTGTATTGATGGGAGGTGGAACTTCCCTTTCAGTTCAAAGTTAAAGTTTGTTTATTTTTTGAGATATTTTTGGCTACTAGGCCATCTTTTCAGCAGCTCCCTCCTATGTTGATGACATATGTGCACATGTGCATGTGGGGGAATATGATTCCCAAGAGGGGGCAATCGAAGTTTCCAGTGAGGATGATCCTGGACGTGCTACAGATGCTAAGAATCTTGGAGGTCAGATTATATATTGTTGCATTTCCATATGCGAGCTTGGATTGGAGAGGGTGTCAGAACATATTATTCACCTGAGATGAGCCACCATATTATAGAGGTAAATTTAGAATTATGTTTAAATTAATCTAGTTTCATTTTATTCTCTTTATACTTAATGCAAATGAAATATATTTTAGATTGTTAAATTAGATTCATTTTTAATGAAATTGTCTAATTATTATTGTCATGTACTATATATTTTACGGATATCGATACTTTTGATGGTGATGTCCAGCCTCCTCTGGTTCAGGATTATGAGGAGATGGAAGTGGAGGCAGATCATCCTGAGGTCACCCAGTTAGGTGCTAGACCTGGCCGACATAGGCCAGGGGAGAGGTTTCGACAGGATGTCGCTGACCGGATAGCTAGTTTGCTAGCAGATGTGGGGGTTCAACTTGTATATACTAGATACATTTTCAAGGACCCTCAATTTGTGGAGCTGTGGAGGATGATTCTTTGTTATTTGAATAATTTGATGCAGCATGTTGTTGGAGCATGTGATGTTATATCTAATTTCCATCATAGAAGTTCTTCGGCACATGCGGGTGAAGATCCTCGGCTAGATCCTGGTCCACCTCCTTCTCCATTAGTTGCTTCAAATGCTGACATAGCCTCCACATTCCGTGCACCTCATCCTCGGCCTCCACCTCTGATATCTCATCCACCTCCTCCTGATACTCCTTTATCATATCATACATCTCCTCCAACTCCCCCTCCTTCGACGGATCCATCATCTGATCCGTTATACCTATTGGACCGACCAGCCTCTATAGATCCATCAGCTCCCCATGATCCTCATCCACTAGTCCCCTCAAATTTGGAGAAGATGCTTAGATCGGATGAGATGATCTAGATTCCTAGAGATGTCTTTCATACCGATCTGCATGCTAGTTTATTTCCTAGCAGAGGTACTGATCATGCCTCTGCCTCTACTGTTGGAGGTGCCGATACATTTGGTGGGTCGATGGATAGTAACGACACACACACACGTCATTTTCCATTTTACAGATGTCGATGTTGATGATTATGTTGACGGTTTATTTATATGTTGATGGTCATCATGTGTATGTTAGGTCAGGTTTAATGATGTTCATTAGATGTTTGTGTTTTCCATTTTTCAAATGTTGATGTCGATGTTTATTTATGTTGATGGCCATGTTGTGTATGTTAGGTCAAGTTCGATGATGTTCATTAGATGTTTTTGATGGTTATGTTAGAAAATGGAAGTTGTGTTTTTTTACATGTTATTTTTAGATCACATGTGTGTTAGATGATGTTTAAATCTGTAACATGTATATGTTAGATGAATATGTAACGTAATGTTTATGATGGTATGTTCATGCTTATTATTATTAGTTTCATGTTAATGATGGTATGATGGTGTTTATTTTTATGTTTGTTAGATGTGATGATGATAATGATGGTATGTTTATGTTTACATAATATGATTGAATAAAAAATATCATTGAATAAAATATTTTTATGAATTTTGTATTGTTAATTGATGAAGTTGTGACAACTATATAATTTATGATTGTTGTACAATTTGTCACGGTATCATGTTTATGAACATCACCAAAAAAATCTAAATATGAACATCAATATGACCTATCAATGCATCGTTCAAGATTTTTAACTTTTTGACAATAGCTCACTTTACAATGACACATATCAAATATTTAATAGGAAGAAAAACAAATAGTTAATTTAAAGAACACCATTTTCTCTCAACTAATGTAAAGCCACAACTTTAATTCTCCAAATATGTTATTATTATTAATCGTGAAGTTGATTTGATGATCTTTCTATGCATTAAAGATATATGGTTTTTCTCTAGTTTTATATTTCATTTAAAATTATCATGCACATTGCCCCTTTGCATGGTTTTAAATGTTATGAAATATTTGGGTTACTTTCTATTGTAAAATATATATTATAAATAATTGATTAATGAAGGGGAAGACACATGTTACATTTTCAGCTATTTCTTTATCATATTAACATTTAAGTCATCAAAATCAATTTTTATATTGAAGAGTAAATTTATATAAATTGGATTAACTATTAATATATATTAATAAAATTAATTATATATGAATTATTATAAATTTATATTAATTCAATTAAGTATTGATGTTTTATTACTTTGTTAATGTTATTATTTTCAAAGGATTGTTTTATTACTTTGATAATATTATTATTTTTTATTTTTTATTTAATAACATTAAAATATTTTGTATTGAATAATAATTTCAAAACTATTCAAGATGTAAGATATAAAATATTCATGTTTGAATTTGTCAATACATATATCTAATTTCTAAAATAATATAGATTCATATTAGTTATATAAATTAGATTAACATAGGATTATGTTATTATAAATTTACATTTATAAAATCTAAATCAATGATTATATATTGATACATATATGGAATATTTTTAGTCAAATATAGAACCATGACTTCAATTTACAAATCAAAACTATGTACCTATTTACAAACCATAAAATAAGGGGGAAATCGAATCATGTAAGTTGTTTTCATCATGTAAGTTCAATAACATCGAATCATGTAAGTTGTTTTCATGGTGTATATATATGTATGCACAAAGCATAATATGTGTAATTTGGATAATGACATATAATCATTCCATACAATCGTAAATTAATTCGTAGACATAAACCATATTTCGCATCGCATTGGTTGTTAACAGATTGAGATTGTTTAAACACTGCAGCCAATAATCAACTTTCCATTTCCATCGTCATAAGATGAAAAATAAACAATATAATTAGACAGTCAAACATAACAGTAACAAAATGATATCTCGATCAATAAATGATGAAATAAAACATGTACATATCACTGTCTGTTTCCATCACCCTTATTATCTTCCTCAGTTGGCATGATAGCACTGTTGTTCTCAAAAACATCTTTAGATCTAGGGTCGTGTCTTAATATGAACCACCAATATTTATCCAACACATCCGGGTAAAAGAACACTTGGTTGTAGTGTTTTGGGAAAACATAAGGCTCCTTAATTTCCTCCCACATCTTTCTAAGTTGATACATATCAACCCATTATCATGATATTCCTTTACATTATTCCTGTCGAATGTGTCCCACCACCTGCAACTAAAAATAACACATTGGAAAGATGAAAACTTTCCACTTGAATGATCTCTTGCATATTTCCGACATAACCCAACATCCCTCCTATCAGGTTTCGATCATGGTGACTAGCACAACTAGATTGGTTGAAATCGACTTCCACTCCACAGTCTTATGTAAGACGTTTATCATCAACATCCTCAGTGCGAAAATGATGTCCATAATCCCACATAGATGGGAACGGATGCACCTGTAAGAAACATTAACAAATGTTGGTTCCATATGTCTAATAACCCACACATTAATTATAGATTAAACATAAATGTTAAAATTCAAAGTTGCATTATAAAGTTATAAATGTACATAAATATTTTATTACCGAGTTGCTACACCCAATTCCAAGGTTTAGCGCATCCTCCTCTTTAGGAGGGTAATGACCAGATGCACCATATTTCTCTCTGAATTGGTCTGCAACCCAACGGTTGGGACATATCATTGGCATATTTTCTTTTAAATGATATGGAAAATGCATTCTTGTACTATGCAACTGCCTACATTATTTTCTGTCAATGTCCAATTTCCTCCCATTCTCTTCATATGACCGACAACTGTGTTGCCTCTGCATTGTAAAGAATGAATTTATTGATTACATCAATTTCTGAATTCATTGTGTATTCATGGAAACAAAACCACATTCAATACGTATGGGATCAAATATAGATTTTTAGGTTTGTTGTGAATAGTAATTACTATGTGGAAATTTGAAGATCGAAAGATAAGTGACTTACTCTTTATCATGCGTCTTTTTCTGTTTATTTCTAGTACCTCCCCTTCCCTTTTGTCCTCATCATGTTCATCATACCAAATCACTGCACCTAGTGTGTGGTCGATTTGCTTGATGTACTCACTCGCATAATATAACAACTCATATACTATGTACCCCTCTGCGATAGACCCCTCATGTTTTTCCCTTTGTCAAACAAATCCCTTCACTTTTTTCATGAACCTATCCAAGAAGAACATCCAGCAACATGAGACCACCCCGACTAATTCAACCTCATTGACTAGTTGAATTAGAAGATGAAACTACAAGTCCATGAAACTTGACGGTAGTTCCTTCTCAAACATACAAACAATCTCAGCTATCTCTTGATACTACTATGAAATGCTAGCGATGCAAATATCATTTGATGTGATCCACCGTACAAATGTAGATAGCTTAGATATGGCACGCTGTAGGTCATCGGGAAAGTCGTGGTTCACACACCCATGCACGAACAATGAATAATGACACTACAAATTAAACACAAAAAGTTGATTGCATTTTAACTTGTGCCTGCTAAAAGATATAAATAAAAAGTAAAAACATTTTTTTGACATTATACATACCCTTAGTAGGTTGAGATAGTCATGTGATTTCAAACCGGACAACTCTTATTCTGTAGTGAAGTAGCGTCGTAGAGTAGAATGATAAAAAGAAGACACCTTCACACCCAATATAACTTCCTTTTCCAAATTAAGATCATCTTTATTCAAAATCCATGGGACATCGCCTTTTTTAAATGAAAAAGAGGGGCCAACCTCTCCTCTATTTTCTTGTCTTAACTAATGCTTCCTTTTAGTATTTGAATAAATAGGATCTTTCTTGACATCCAAATTTTCACTTTTTTGGATTATATGTGATGCCACAAAGAACATGAAACATTTTTAAATATATGCATGGGATCTAGTAAGTGGACAATCTTAAGATGCTCCCAATATGGGAGCTCATAAAATATCAATTTCCTTTTCATCCCTTTGGACATTTTCTCAACATAGGTGTTAATGAATTCAGGATCATCAATCACAAGTTGCACATTTGAATCGAACATCTATGCGTATTCCTTCTCCCTTTCTCTATCATATGCACTAAGCTAGTCATTCAGTGTCATTATTTCAGGCCTTTGGGTTCTCTCTCGTTTACCATTGAAAGCAGATCTTACTATTCTATAAGAGTGGTTTTCTGGGAGGAATACCCTAGAGAAGTTGTACACTGTCTTTTGTAGGTATTTGGACCACCTAGCCTTCATAGAAGGTCCACAACATTTACATCCATAATAACCTTTTGTTACAAGACCTGCAATGTTATAGTAAAGAGAGCATGTTAGTGTTGAAGATCAAGACAGTAGCACCCAATTAAATATGTCAAAAATTAGTGCTTTGAATATAAACAAATCAAACAACATATTTACCTGAGCAAACTCCTAACCACATATAATCATGTGTGGTGTATGCACATATTCCATACAATGTAAAACTCTTCTCTGATGGTATGGGTCTCGAAACATCATATACATGTATCCCTTCCCATAATTCCTTGAATTCATCGATCAATGGTTGTAAGTAAACATCCATATTATTCACTTGTATTCTAATAGGGAATACAAGAAACAACATAAGATGTTCATTCTTCACATACAACCATGAGGGGATATTGTTACTGATCACTACTACATGACAAACAATATAGATGGTGTTTGGTTGGGAATATGGGTTGATTCCATCAATGGCTATGCTCAATCAGAGGCTGATTCATCCTTGAATTTATTGGGCCATGTATCTTCTATATGCTTCATGGCTATTGAATTTGTCAGGATCCACATAACTCCTTCCTCACTTTGGTACAATGCATGCCATCCCTACAGCATAGCTAATTCTTTGCAATGAAAGATCCTTTGAATCCTTGGGATTATAGGCATGTGCCTCAATATCCTATGAGGAGTACCATGTGCTTTAGCATTCTTTTTTATTCTTTAATTTGTACTTGTCATGCCCATATTTTGGACATACCTCTTTGTTTGCATATTTGCCTCTATATAGAATACAATCATTGGGACACGCATGATATGATATGTATTCTACACCCAACATTTTCAACATTTGGTTTGCCTCTTCGCAACTGTCAGGAAAGACATTATCATTCATAAGTACCTTATCTTTGAGTAACCTGCAGTTAGTGGGAAATACAAATGTACAATGTCATTTAATGTTCATAAAATCGACCATTTTCAATTATGATTGTGTCACAAGATTACTCAAAATATATTGTAGTTGATGGTCAGTTACCTTAACATTGTTGAGAAACACACGTATCGCATGACATACTTTTATTTCAAGTTGTACAGTAACATTTGTGTCCCCAACTATGTATAATTTGACTGGCGAGTTCCAAAGAGAGGTGTGGTGGAAGCTGATTTAAGGATTTCGAAGAAGGCTTCAATGATATGAGCGCCATCTCATAGCTCATTGTCCTGGAATGTATGTAACATAATTGCATCCATGACACTCCTTTGTCATAATAACTCATCGATACCAACCTGTACTTCATTGCCTCCATTGCCAACATGTGAATAACTACTATTACTGTAGGCATTCCTAATTGGTGAGGATGGATGCAATGGAAACTGAATAGGTGGTTGATTTAACCATGCTTGGCATGATTCCCCTCCAAGTTGCGCTCTTTTTTCAACTTTCTCTCGATTTGACATTGTATTGGAGTGCAACGGAAGATGGTAGGCAGGCTTGTTCATCATCAGAATCCCGATTTATAAAATATTTAACATTACATCGATGATGTTAGTAAGCACAATGAAATTGGTTTGATGTAGCATTATACAAAAAAATTATTACAGAAGCACAAGAATCATTTCCAATAGAAAATGTTAATCTACAAACAATTTACAAAGCAAACATTCAGATTGAGAGAAAAATTAACATCAATTCCACATTAAATATAAAAATTTAAAATTGAGCAACACACTTTGAAATTGAATTTATAAATTAAATTAACAATTTATAAAACACAATTTAAAATAGAGAAATATATTAACATGAACCCCATTGAAAATTAACAAATACAATTAATCAATGTTTTTTTTGTTTTTTGCCCCAAGGGAACATCTAAAGGTAATCTCTATGCAAGGCGTCTCTGACGAGAAGTTGGTGGTCTGCGAAAGTTATAGTTTATTAACAACTCATCACCAGGAGACAAACTACGTATTGCATGTACAACAACAAATATGGACACTTTCCTTTTCATAAAGAACTCATGTTCATTGAAGTGTTCCTCAAATGAACAATTTGTAGAAAATAAAGAGCACCTAGAACTATTTATGAACCCTGCAATGTTCCCATGAGTGTGAGGAATACCATCTATATATAATAGGTTCGTCCTGTTAAAGTTTCCAGAAACATAACCATTCATGCACATAACATACATGGAAATGTTGTGCTTGTATTTACCAATATTCAAGTAATCAGACCGACAATAGATAGGACCAAAAAATGGCATAAGTGTTACTGACTGTTTGGGAGGAACGAGCACATGTGAAAGGATAAACAACCCAAGATTTGTAGCATCTATATTAGACTTGGAAATCTAAAATTATTACCACAAAATGAGAGTTTGGTTCAATATCAGACACAGGTAGAGAAGAAGGCCAAGCACCATACAAAGCGCAGTTGTAAAAAGTTTGATATTTACATTGCAAATTCATAGGAAGGGATAAATCATTGCTACCCTCCAACAATTGGATGGGCCTCAGTGTGTACTTGGACCGTTTTTTCTCAACTCATGCAACTTTCTGGATCTTCTAGTAGAGATGGTTTGGGTGGCATTCATATCATACTTTGGATCATTAGAACTTTAAGTTGAATGAACATAAGTAGAGGGGTTCATCAATTTAGGATGAGACATTGTTGTTTTGGCTTCCAACGTTTTCAAAAATTAGCATAGGGAAGTGTTCCTACATGTATTTTCTATATCACCTATTGTATTTTTTACTGCAGTAGGGGATATTAGACCATCAACATTGGGAAATATATCATTGCTTTAATAGGTGAGTGTGACATGCCAAGGGTTCTCCTTTAACCCTTGACATTTTGAAAAACCACAAACTACTAGGGTGTCATAAAAGAGTTCCATCTGATGATGAATTACCATCGATGAACCAGGATGGCAGCTTGAAGATGGCAGGGTAAAGTGGTTGCCCATTTTCATCCATGAACTGCTTGCGGTATCTTGCTCCTAATAAGAGCTTACGATGTTTTGAAACTGGTGGAATGTCTTGTGCATCCGAACTCGAACTTGAATGGGGATCCTGCAATAAATAATAAATCAATATTCATATTCACATGGACAAGTAACATGAATTCAAATAAATAGTCAAAATATAAATAAAACTTGAACTTACTAAGGATGGAAAGGGAGAACTCGTTGAACTTTGAACAAGATGGAATGAGATGAATATGAAGAATTGTACATTTGAAATGAAAAAATATTCTCCCTACATTTGATCCAAATCAACAATCAATATACATCTTTACAGTCCTAAAATATTTTCAAGAACTATATCACAATCTAACTTCCAATATAGTTTGGAAACCATTTTGTAAGAATAAGGCGAGTTTAATAAACACATATATACTATGAAATATTGTAAATAGTGTGGTTAAATACTAAAAGAACATTTGAGATGAATATATAATTTTAAGTGGACACATAAAACCAAAGGATTTTCAAATTAAACCAGTGTGTTTATTCATATATACACACACCGGTGTGCTCACATATATAAAATGCACTGGTGCACAACAACTATAAATGCACCATGAAATAACATCCGCAAAATCCCCCACAGTGGAAAATATCCGCTACATTTGGTAGCAGATATTTCTACATGCATTTTTATAACATAATTCACGCCGGTGTGTTTCCTACATATAAGTGCACCGGGGCATCCTAATGATACATGCACCGCGGAACAAGTTGTTTAAATTACTATATTTTCGGTGCGTTTAACATATTTACGCACCAGTGCAGCATGACAGGAAGTTCACGAAAATGCTGAAAATCAAAATTAAAAAGAAATCATACAAGCTATTTTTTCCCTAAACTGAAAAAAGGGTGGCAATTTTAAGTTTGAAAAGTAATTCTAAATAGTTTTTAAAAGCAAAAAACCTAAACATTAATTCATTCTTTTGCCAAAAATTTCAGGAGAGAGTTTTGGAAGAGAGACTTATGTGGAAGGAGTTTGGAGCAACTGAAAGGAGTTCTGAGTGTCTAAAATTGTTAGGTACGATGAATCAAACAAAACCCTACATAGTAGAAATTTCAAGTATGTAAATATTATTGTTGATCTTACTATCTTTTTTTTAATTTAACTAGATTTGAAAAAAAAAACTTCATACTTACCTTCAATGTTACAACCCTTATTTTCTCGTTGCTTCTTTTCATTTTATGTGGATGCAAAATTTTACATTAGGGTTTATATCCCTCTATTGTTATACAAAATTACGATTTCATCTTTTAGGGATTTTAGATTTGTTGAGCTTGTGATTATATATAGAAAGCGTAGGGTGATACGGGGCCACTTTTTGGGTTGAATCTAAAACCATGTTGGCCTTGTTAAGATTTTTTTTTTTAATTTTCAATAAAAAAATACATGCGTCAATATCAACGCGTTTGTAATACATGAACGCACCGGTGTTAGGAACCCATGTCAACCCTTCTATTTACTTTGTTAGTATATTGTTGTTGGACGCATATGCTTTGTAAGTCGTCCCGTAGTGTTTGTTGATCCATAGTTTGTCTTATTGTTGTTGGACGCATATGCTTTGTAAGTCATCCCATAGTAATTGTTGATCCATAGTTTGTATTGGCCCATGGTTTGTATTGACACATGGTATTGACCCATGGTATTGGCGCCTAGACTTAGTATATAAATTTGTGTTGAGACCAATGAAGGCCGTACCATGAAGTTAATTGTATTGAGCTTTCTCAAAGGAGGTTTCCCCCTTGAAGTGGCCTGTGATCAATACAAGTGATTATGAGTTATTTTATTACTGCTATCTCATGTATTTTCATTAATTAATTGTTGCAGGTTCATCACATCTGGTATCAGATCACTTTCTTGGGCTCGTTGGGTGAAATTTCTGCCAAATTGTTTTTTCGCATCTGTTGCAACTTCGGATCTGGGAATAATCCCTATCTGCTTAACTGTGGGAAGTACTTGGGCATAATCCCTAAAACTCATTGTGAGGAGTACCACAGGAACCCTGAAGTAGCTGGCCCATTGAGAGGACCTGCCAGCGAAAAGGGAAACGACCCCTACCTGATTGACTAGTTCCCACCTGTGAGGTAAACCAAGATTTGTTGTTTGTGGCAAAGCGGTTATCAATTTTACCTGAGCCGTGGAGTGAGGGTACTGCCCCAATACGCAAGCCGCCAGGCAGCATTGGTGGCCGAGTGAAACCCCTAAACTGTTAGGAAGCCTCACATGCCTAGGTTCTATATCTATTTTCAGCTGAACTATTGCCGACCACTTCTGCGTCATTTTAGATCCATTCTGAAAGCCGTTCCGGATCCAGCCATTTCAGATCTATTCTGAAAGTCGTTTCAGATCCATCCATTTTCGATCCATTCGGTGTCGTTTCAAATCCATTTGTTTCTGATCACTTCCGCGTCATTGCAGATCCATCTGTTTCTGCTCCCTTTTGCGCCATAGCAGATCCATTCTGAGAAAAACAAATACTCATTTTTCCACCATATCTCCCTTCTTTTAACTCTGTTTCCCTTGAAACTTCCCGAACACCCCTGCAAACCCATTCTGCATATTTCGTTCCTGAGGACCCTATCCCAAATTCTACTTTCCAAAGCCAAAAATCTCACATTTGTCTATTTTTAGGGTTTGCCATAAATTCTTCAATTTTCACCGACTCGCCTCCAAATTTTGCCACCGTGTTCATTCCCTATTTCTGCTTCTTTGTCCCTCTTTGACCAATTTTCTCATTCTTTCACCCTGCTTTTGAAATCCCCATTTTTTGCTTCCCTGTCCATCAGAAAGTGTCCAAAACCTAGTCAAGCCCCAATTACCCATCCGAGTTTTTCCCAAATCCAAATTTCCCTTTACTAAATAAGATTTTGTTTGTGTTTTTCTATCCATTCCAAAAAAGAAAAAGAAAAAAACTCTTGGTTATGATTGTCACCCGCGTAGGAGCAAACACCATGGAGGAAGCACTTGCAGCCATACAAACCAAACTCCAAGATCTGGATGAAAAATTTCTCAGCCTCCATCTTCAGCATTCACCATGAACAATAACCGACAACAAGAATCTTCTGCAACTAATGGGTTCTCTTCTTCCAGTAATTTCCATGGTACGAAGCTTGAATTTCCTTGCTTCAATGGTACTGATCTGACTAGATGGATGTATCGTGCAGAACAGTATTTCAGTCTGCATAATACTTTTGATGTCCAAAAAGTTCCACTTGCATCCTTTCATTTGGAACAAGAAGCCCTTCAATGGTACCGTTGGTACATCAAGGCTCATGACAAGACAAAATGGACAGATTTTTGCCAACTCCTTTTGCAACGATTTGGTCATAGTGCTTTTGATGACTTCACCGGAGCACTCACTAAACTTCGTCAAAGTGGCACTATGAGAGAGTATCAAACAGAATTTGAGAAACTAGCCAATCACACAGAAGGATTGTCTGATGAATTCTACAGGAGTTGTTTTATCAGTGGTCTTAAGGATGAAATCCGGTCAGAGGTTAAAATGTTCCGTCCCAACACAGTGATGGAATTCCTAAGGTTGCCTAAGTTGGCAGAAGACAATATTGCAGCCCAACAGCACTCCAAACCCACTTGTGTTCCCTTCTGAAATATGGGTTCTCAACGACCTCCCATCCCGCCAACTCCTCGACCAACTCCTATCAAGCATTTGTCTGAAACAGAGATGCAGACACGCAAAGAAAAAGGGTTTTGTTATAATTGTGATGAGAAATTCACTCGGGGACATAGATGTGTTCAACAAAAGCTCTATCTCTTGGATATGGATTCTCTGCCTGCCTCTAAAATTGGTGAAGAAGTTCCAGATACAATGGATGATCAGGTCGACATTCAGGAGCCGCCTATTGACCCCCCATCTCAGGATGAACAACCAAAGATATCTCTCCATGCTTTATCTGGCGTCACCACCCCCCAAACAATGAGGGTCAGGGGTTACTTCAAGAAGCTTCCTCTTACAATACTCATTGATTCTGGTAGCACTCATAACTTCATTGACCTTTGGATTGCCAAACATGCTGATTGTTTTGTCAATCATTGCTCTAACTTTGAAGCCATGGTTGCCAATGGGGGCACCTTACCTTGCAAGGGGAAGTGTCACAATGTGCGTATCTCTCTGGAATATTATAACCTATGCTTTAACATGTTTGCCTTGTCCCTAGGAGGATGTGATGTGGTTTTCGGCGTTCAATAGTTACGCACACTTGGCCCCATCTTATGGGATTTTGCTGAACTTTGGATGCAGTTTTCAGTCAATGGGAAACAAAACAAATTTAAGGGCTTACAACAAGGGTCTCTCCGCATCATCAGTTCACATCACCTGGAAAAGATCCTTAAGAAGAATTCACATGGTGTCATCACTCAACTCCATTCCGTTCAGATGCACTTATCAATGGTCTCCCCTACTTCCTTGGATAGATATGCAAGTGTCCTTGCTGAACCAGTGGGCTTGTCGCCTTCAAGAGACCTTTCCGGTAAGAATTTAGCTGCATCTACCTCTCAGCAGGAAATGATGGCTATTTTGCATGCAGTACAGAAGTGGTAGCCATACCTATTAGGGAATTCTTTCTGCATCAAGACTGATATCCAGAGTCTAGAAAATTTCCTGGAACAATCGGTCTCCTCCCTAGCACACCTTAAATGGGTTATACAACTCAAGGCTTATGCCTATGTGATCACTTGCAATAAGGGTAAGGACAATATGGTGGTAGATTCTCCTTCTCGCACATTTGATGACCCAGTTTCTCTTACAGCTATTTCTCTGCTTGTTCCAAATTGGTTGCAATCTGTTCAACAGGGCTATCTCTTCTATGAACTCCATGCTTTGTATAACCAGGAACAATGTAACTTCTTTTGGCAGGGACTGAACATGACAATTGAATAGATGGTGGCTGACTGTGATACTTTCCAGGTCAACAAAGGTGAAACGACACTCCTTTCGGGATTGCTCAAACCCTTTCCCATCCTTACATAGATTTGGACAACTATTTCTATGGATTTCTTAGAAGCGCTCCAGTGGTCCAATACCCCATCTAAAAGGACACAATATGAAGCAATCTATGGACATGCATCGCCAGTTCTTCTTCCATACACCCTCAGCAGCTACCCAGTTCAGGCAATTGACTCAGTTCTTCGACACCGTAATCAGATTCTTCTCATTCTGCAAGACAATCTTCACATGGCAAGAATTCGACTGAATTAACAAGCCGATCAGCACCGTTCTGAGCGCACTTTTCACGTATCTAATATGGTTCTTATTTGTCTACAACATTCCAAGCAACCCTCCCTGCAACTCAAAAGGCGTCAGTGGCTCGGAATGCAACCCGAGGATGCTATAGGGGAACCACTCCTTCAGATTCTGCATCAATTTCCACATCTAAAGCTTTGAGGACAAATCTTTTTTTAAGGGAGAGGGTGTTAACACCTAAAAAGTGCTCACTAGCTCATTTCCTTATTCACATGACCCATTTGTCCACTTTTTCCACCATCTGAGCCTCTAAAGCCAACAAAAGGTCACCAAAAGACCTTAATACACCCCTTTTCCCACTCAAAAAGATTATTTTTCCTAAAAAAACATAAAAAACCCTCAAAAAGGGTCCAAAATTCCCAAAAATATTAAAAAGGGAATAAAAATATTAATTTTATTCAAAAAAGGAAAAATGAGGGAAAAGTACCTAAACCATGTTGGTCAATACCATTGGTTTCCACAAAACCACAAATAGTATTCCCCACCACCAAAACCTATAAAAAGGTGGTAGGGGCTCCTCATTTCACATCCATCCATATGCCTATCCTCATGCTGCCAAAATCTCCCTTGAGCTTTTGGCCATTGTAGCAACCTTAGAGAAAGGACCCATTGGAGTTTGGAGCTGCTCATCCTTGGAGCTTCTCAACTATCTTCATCACTTGGAGGTATTGTTATTGCAAGCACTTGCTTGCCCCCATTTTCAATACAAAAATTATTTCTTATATTTCTTGTTCTTGTTTTTTAATTCAAAAATGCACATTCTAGTTTAGTTTAGATTTAGATTTAGTTTATTGTTTTTTCTTAATATTGAAACTGCTGCTACTAGTTAGCAGGTGCCCATTGCACTAAGCTTGGTTGCAAAACCAAGCCAACAAAGGGGATGTTAGGAACCCATGTCAACCCTTCTATTTACTTTGTTAGTATATTGTTGTTGGACACATATGCTTTGTAAGTCGTCTCGTAGTGTTTGTTGATCCAAAGTTCGTCTTATTGTTGTTGGATGCATATGCTTTGTAAGTCATCCCGTAGTAATTGTTGATCCATAGTTTGTATTGGCCCATGGTTTGTATTGACACATGGTATTAACCCATGGTATTGGCACCTAGACTTAGTATATAAGTTTGTGTTGTGACCAATGAAGGTACCGTGAAGTTAATTGTATTGAGCTTGCTCAAAGGAGGTTGCCCCCTCGAAGTGGCCTGTGATCAATAAAAGTGATTCTGAGTTCTGTTATTACTGCTATCTCGTGTATTTTCATTAATTAATTGTTGCAGGTTCATCACAACCGATGCGGTCATAAACATAGCGCACCAGGTATGACATGCGACACATCATATTTTATTTTATAAAAACACAAAATTCAATTTATGTTTCTCGGTTCTCTGTTAGTGGTGTGTCTGTTTTATTTTAACGCGCCAATGCATTCTAGTTACTAACACACCGGGTCATTTTACATATTTAAGTGCACTGGTATCAAAAAAAAAATTCCTAATTTGAAGGTCTGTAATTTATTTGTATAATATATTGATATCTTATGTATTTAATGGTATAGGTTGTTTATTGATAGAAAATGCATGGTATGAGTTCAATGAACAACAACTTTAGTCAACATGATGGTAGCACATCCAGAATTACGAAGAAGGAAAGTGATTTTAATTAATTTTTGTATTTAAATTAATTTGTTTGAATTATTTATGAAGTTAACTAATATGTATTGGTTAATGTGTGACATGCATAGCCAAAAAATGAGGGAGCTTGATAAGATTCTTACCAAACTAAGTCCAAAAGAGCATAAAATGTTAATGGAAAAGTTGCAGAGGGATAAATAAGGTGAATAAAGAATAACCCAATATGAATTATTTCTTCAAATTTGAGTAATAATGTACTTAATAATATTCACTAATATGTTTCAAATAATCTAATTCACATATGTTGAATGTTATGTAGGGACTGACAGCAACATAAGTCAATGTCATCATAAGAATTTTTTTTATGGAAGATGCAAATGATGATCAATTGGTCCTTAGCTCACATGGAGTGGTGTTGGAAGTTAATAGAAGAGGAAAAGAATTTTATAATACTGTGAGGGATATAATGGAAAGAACGTAGAGACATAATTTTCACTTACAATACATAAACCAATCAAATGATTCAAATAATCAGGTCATATGTAAACTACTAGAGGCGTTCCCAGAGCAATGGTCAATGAGACCTATTAGAATTGCAATAGAAAAAACATACAAAAAAAAAGTAATATTCCTAACATGTTTATGTAGAATATGTATCTATAACTACTACAAATCGTCATTCATTCAATAATTTTAATTCTGCTGTATTTATTTTTCATATCAACAGAAAAATAGTTTAAAGCCATTTTACATTTCAAGAAGATTATGAAAATCCCAAAGGATGAACGGCGTGATATGCGAAATGTGCCAGTAGGGATGTCCAAAAAGGTGTACAAGGAGATGGTCAAGGAAATGGACATAATTGCATCAAATGAGGAGCAATCTCAATAGCAATGTGCTTCAAATGTATGAAATCATTAATTTTTAGGATTATGTTATACATCTCATTAATTAATTCAAAATTAAATATTATTTTTCAATTGTTTTGTTGCAGAAAACAAAACAAAATGGAACCCAGTCAACACACAAGATAGGATGACAAGGAAAAAAGGGGTTGATAGCAAAGTTTGCGAGTATTTTTTATTTCCTTATAAGAAATTAAGATTTCCTAGTGGTTGTGATTTGTATATATATTATTTTTTTTGTTTTCACTGGCAATCGTTGGATGTCTTGAAACATGTGTTAACATACAAAGATGAGCCATCAGAAGAATTGATTGACATTGGGTTAAGCAAGGGTTGTGAGTATATGTTGTCGTATAAAAAATTAATTGTGGATTTTGTAAGTATCTATGGTGTTTTACTTCTCTCATTTTATAATTAATAAAACAAGAAAAATCCTTTATATTAAATCTATGATTTGTGATGGGGCATAAAACTTGCAGGAAACAAAGTATGGAGTGGAGCCAACAAAGGACTTGTTGATAGAAGGCATGCGATTTGAATTTGAAAGAATGTGTATCATTCATGAGTCAATTATTTCTATGGTACGTTTCTTTTCAATTTACATTCACGTATATTATTTGTTTATTTTTCATTATTCCCGGCAATGTAGATACACTCAGTACACTTTATTTTTATGTTTGCAGATGGAAACTAAAGAAGAGGAAATCAATCGATCCAATCAACAAAACATTCAACCAAATAAACCAATTGATGCACGTGGATCGAGCATCGATAACAGTTCCAATGAAGAATGATGATCTGTATTTAATTTTGATGTTAATGCAAGGTGTTGTAGCTTGTTGTATATTTTGAAATAATTCTTTGTGAAAATCAGACATTTTGTATAATAATGTACTGGACATAGTGTTTGAATTGAAAAAAAACAGGTTACCAATAAGTGTAAGAATAATTACATGCATGTTGACATTTTGATTATTGTTGTCTCTTTGTTGTCATTTTGTATGACAAAGCCACTCTTGTTGATATATAATAAAACAAACTTTTTTATTCTATTCCATTCTTCAATGTTATTGTCAAACGTTACATGTGAAATGGTACATTGGTAATTAAATGTATGGATGCTTAAATATTACAATAAATGCCTGCATCTATGATATAATAAATTAATCCAAACAAACACAATAATACAAATTTAAATGAATAACACTATAAACAAATCTTTCAATTTCAGATGAATAATGGAATTAAAATATATATATATATATATATGACTGAAATGTCAGTAGCCATTGTTCCAAGAATCATATGTTGTGCTTTTAATAATATATGTTGCACCAGTGCTCCTATATGAACATTATGAACCGGTGTGTATATACGAACAATAAGTACCGATAAGTTTATGTAAATGGCAGCACCAACACTCCAATGTAAATAAAATGCACCGTTAAAATTTAAAAATAAGAATGTCTGCATGCCATATGGATTGGCCAGTGCATTTTCTTCTTTGTATCGCACTGGTGCATGTCAATGGATTATATGCACCGAGAACGATCAAATGGTTATACGCTCTCTTTTTTTTGCTTAAGCCCAATGGTGCATTTGAGGTGTTAAAATGCACTGGGTCATTTTGATAGTTTGTAAGCACTAAGGCGTTTGACGATGCAATGGACTGGTGTGCTATGATAAATGGATAACACCGATAAAGTTTGACAAGATTAAAAAATGTACGGTGCGCACGATGTAAAATATTGCATCAGTGCGTTTATGTTGTAAATAAGCACCGGTGCGGCGTTGAATTTTGGTTATTTTCGGTGCTTTTTCTGTTTGAGTGCACCGGTGTAGATATTTTAATCTTATAGCACCAATGCTTCTTATTACAGCACGCATCAGTGCATGTGATTTCAACTAAGCACACCCATAAAAAACATCCGCTAAAATCTCCGGCCACTTTTTTTTTTTTTGAAATTTGGTTGTCATTGATGTCAACTAATGTCAAAGAGGATGAAAACTAATTCAGTTTGAGTCATTGATGTCAACTAAATTCAAGTTGTGTCAACATTCCCATGCCAGCTTGAAGAAGTATAGACAATACACATTGAAGAAGTATATGCGCAATCAAGATGGTGAAGGATATGGATGCTAGTGTGAAGAAGTATATCTAGAAGTTGCATCAAATATAAAGAAGTGTGTCTAATGGTACATCATGAACATCCAGTTTGAAGAAGTACATAAGGCACATGTACTTGAGTAGGTCACAAGTCCATCCAGTCATAGTCATTCAAGGCACAAGCTAAAGGTTTGGTTGGATATAAGGATGAAGAGTGTGCAAACAAGCCAAAGAATACATGGGACAAAGTATAGTGTGCGCAAACAAATCAAGAGAATATTCAAGAGTGCGCAAGAAAGTCAAGTGGAGTGCGCAAGAAACATGGAACAAGAGATGGTTGAACACCTCTACAAGTCCTGAAAGTGTGCAGGTCATCACCAATCAGGAGACGCTTTCACTTGATAATGGGTGTACAAGTTTCAAGAAGTCTGTAGCAGTTTATGTTAGCATATGCACAAATTCCACAGTCGAAGACTCAGCAAGTGCGCAAGTCACACAAGTGATGGTACTGCAAGGGTCAAATTCACACCAAGTCGAAGATCACGTATGCACAATTTCCGCAAAGCATTGATAAATTACCAAGTGCGTAAGACCCACAAGTAATGGTACCGCAAGGGTTAAAGTCCCACCAAGATGAGGACCATGTATGTACAGAACACTCAAATAAAGGACACATCAAAGGTGCAAAACATGACATGTGGCATAGGAATAATCCGTGAAGCAAGGAATAAGGAATGCCACAACCAACTTGTGGACATACAATCCATGTAGGACATGTATAAATAGAGATGCAAGTTGGATATTTGAAGTAAGCTTGATGGCAAGGCTATAGAGCTTCAAGTGGAAAATACAGATTTATATTTGGGGCATCACGGGATCGAGATATAAAACAAAATTATCTAGAGAGGATTTGAGTGCGCACATGCAAAAGAATTATGCAGCTGATGGTGTGCATAATGATGTTGTAGATCTGTGACAATTGCACAAAGATAGAAAGGAAAAATGTTGAGTATGCGCAAGTGCGTGAGGACTGAATGAGAGTATTGTAGACAACATGCAAATAGTCACAGATGTTTTGGAAGTTAGAAGTGAAAAGATAGAATTGAAGTATATAAGAAGATGCGCAGAATTTTGGCTGATGCAGGAAGGTTAAAGTAAAAGTGTGCGAAGCAAAGAAGTTCATCAGATGCGCGATGATAGAACAACAACATAATCTTGTATGCACTTCATGATGATGATGATTTGAGACAAGTGCATTAAACCGAAAGGATGAATCATATAATGCACAACATGTCGTAGATTCTCTAAAATACCATAGCACTTAAACATAATAGACACATCTAAGTTAGTGCGCAGTTCCATCTGATACTCATGCATAATTTCAGAACAATAAGCTATCAATTGAAGCACAATTCTAGTTCGTTAGTGTAGTTTCACAGTAGCATAATGACACAGATAATTAGAGGTACATACTGCAGTAGATGAAGTAGCACACAACATATGAAGTGAGTCATTAGCAGAAGTAAAGAATTGAGTGGAATGTGAATTCAAGTGATGTATGCAAAGGAGTGACATCAATACGAATGCATACAGAAGGTGCGCACAACAGAACAAACTACAAAAGATCAGAAGTGTGGACAAGTTGGAATTTTAGTAAGGCAAAATATTATTTTGGATATCTGGGCAGCAGGACGGGGCAAGGAGCAGGAGGTCGTATCCTCCTTCCAGTTGGTGTTGGAGAACGCGGGGAGTTGGTGCTTCCTTTAGGTCGATGCCTGTAAAACCAGGGGTTCAGTTCCTCCTTCCAGTTGGTGCTGGTAAACAAAAGAAGTTGGTACTTCCTTGAATGCAATATTTTCATTACAAAAGAGCATTCTGTGGTTTTCTCCCGATTGGGTTTCCATGTCAAAATCCTGTGTGTTATGTGTTCTTTGTCTTGGTGCATATGTGAATGTTTTATTTATGTTGGATGCGTAATTAAATATCAATATTAAGTTAAGACTAATATGTTAAAGAAGGTAAAATTTGTTGATAAATGCGCTAATACTGATTCACGCCCCTCTCAGTATTAAATCGATTACAACAATTTTGTTACAGAATTTTCATCAGTGGTACAAAACCCTGTGACCTCGTGCTTACATAATCCCTGAAGTCACTTTCATGGCGAATGAGCTTTGAGTGTGTTACTCTGCAAGTCAACCTATTTTATGACTTCGATGCGCCTTGCTCTATTAGCAATGTGCGCCCAATCCCCTTCGACGCAGTGCACTACACTGGAAGACCGCGTCGATGACACATATTGTCTTCAGATCAACCCACATTTATCCAGTCTGGCGCATGTTGATCCACTACAAGCCGCATTGATTTCTCCACGAGGGTAAAATTAGGTTTTCAAGAATCCTCTAGAGTGAAATCTCAAATGATTTCCTTTCCCTCCTATTGTTATGGATCTGGCTCGACTTCCACCATTGTGGGGGATCACATCTCATCCACTCTCCACACTTTTCTCAACCTCCCTTTATCCATATTGTATTATAAATTGATACCTTGGGCCATGGGTGAGGGGAGTAATATTGGAAGTAGGTAAACGCTGGAGAAATATCCTTATACTTGGAGACTCTTGAGGTGTTTTGTATTCATGGTGAACGTGACTTGTTGGAGTAAGAAGAACCCATTCGGAAGAAGCGACAAAACCAAGGCCTAAATAGTTGTACTTTCTTTCTGCCACTTTTAATACAACTGTATTTTCTTTCCCATACATCTAATGTTCATGATAATGTAATGTAATATTCCTTGGTCACTTGTATAGGTCAATTATACTATTTCTACTTCATTTGTTGTCGTCTTGGATTGATCTGTAGAAGGTTTTTCTTGTACACAAGACTGGATCGTGACTGCTCCTGGATCATAAAGACAACTGTTGGATCAAAGGTAAGTTCCCTCTATACTCATATTTTGTTACTACCTCATTGACCTAGGTGAAGTTTTATACAATTTGTATTCTTTTGTTCTAGATCTGAACCATTGATCTTTGTCTGCATCGATCGAAAACTCGTATAAAAAAATTGGTGATTCTGTTGGGGATCGCTCATTAGATCTCCCTTGGTTTTCCTTGGAACTTCTTTGAATTTTGTCACCTACCTTGTTTTACTTGATTGATTTTTTGCATTTCAGAGTCATTGAGTGATCCAGTACAGATCTGACACTTGAAATCCATCTGAATCCTTTGGGGTTGGTTACCTTTTTGTTTTTTTTTCTCTTTTGAAAAAACACCCTCTATTGGCATCGAAGCGCCCTGCGTTCACATACAACGCGTCGACCACGCGCCTGGGTAGTGTACTAAACGACGTCGATCTATTTTGATGCGCTATTATCCACAACAGACCGCGACTCTGTGCAAAATTTTGCATTAGGGTTGAATTTTCCTCTTAAGTTTAGGTCAAGTGTTCTCCTTAGATCTATATCTTGTATGTCTCAGCCATAGTCTTATCTAAGACTTGTCGTTTTCCCCTCTTCCTTGCATTTGCTTGAGGTTTGAAGCCTAGCTTGAGTTTTCTTTTTGGGTCCTTAGTAGTCAAGCAATTGCCTTGCTTGTCTTGGGTCATAATGATCCCTTGTACGGGGTATCTTGTCTTGTGGCTCTTAGAAGCATCTAATATGCTCTGCTTCAAATTTTTAAACCCTTTCAAAGTGTGTTAGTGTGAAAATCTTTGTTGGTATGAGTTTGTTTTGAGCCATTTTGAAGCTTGAAATTGGATACTTAGGGTGATTATTTTTTCTTCTTTTGAACTTCTATCGTTAATTTAAATTGCAAAGTTGTTAGATCTCTTGCATTTTGAATTAGGGTAATGTAAACAAAGGTCATTCTTAAAAGTTTGTGAATACATTATTGAAAGACATCAAATTCTTGTTAAAAATATTTTGAATTGTCCTTCAATTCTTTTGTTTCTTCATTCGAAAAGTAAGATGTTTTGCAATTCGAGAAGTTCATTATTTTTTTCCATTTTAATTTGTGATTTCAAATCTCTTTTAGAAAAAATGAAGATTTTTTTTGTTTTGGTGTTGTGCATTTGGTTGATTGAAAGAGTGTTACTTGGTTTTGTATTTTGGTTTTGCTTAAGAAGAAAAGTGAAAGAATTGTGTTGCATTTCAGGAAATATTTTATTTGTCTCAACACAAGAAAAAATGTCTCTTTCCTTTCCATAAATAGATCTCATCGAAAGAAGGGTTTGCATCTCATTTAGTTTTCGTGCATGATATTGGGATGTGTCAACACTTCACCAGTCCAATTAACCATCTAAGATAAAATAAAACGCTAGCTTAAGTTAAAATATTTAGAAACTTGGGTGATAGGTTAGAGACGTGTTCCAGTGTCTTTAAGCATAGGAACTGGCACTCTTTTCATGCACTGCATCTTGAGGGATTGTAGTTATTCCACATACTAGTTGGTATATCAAACTTCCTTTCACGTACTTAATGGTATATAGAAAGGTTGTTCACGTAATCGACGGTATATAGGAAGGATCATGTCGAACGGTTGTGCATTAGACAACACTACTATGGATTGGAGCTTTCATGTACCTTGCATATATAGGGATACCCTGGTAGGATCCTAAAACCATATGAGTCAACCATTGGTCGTCTTGACGTTGCAATACACAGATAACAACACTCAGGGAGCTACTACGCACGTACTGTTAGGTAGTTAGGTAATACAGTTAGGGGTACGGCCTTAATCCTCCCTGGTTAGTGCTCTGAAATATTGGGCCGAGTATTGTTTTTGGACCTTGTGGTATATCGCGAGTTGTGATTAAAGGAATTTTAGGGAGAGATTTTCATTATACATTCTAGCTAAGAAACCTTTAAGTAGGTCATGCAGAATACAAAATTTGCCACCCGAATATCCCCTCTGCCAGGGAAGGAAACACATGGGAAAGTATGGACCAACCTACTACATCTGGTCCACACGAGGAAGGAATTCCAGTTACTGAATCAAGAGGGAATTATTCTCCTCTTATAAATGCAAAGGAGAATTATTCGCTTGAAGGAAACCCTGGGCCATTGATTGGATATTTACTCGACCTCCGGATGACCCAATAGAGACTGATTTTGGTCCAACTAATTCATTTTGGGGAACCTCCTTAGGGAAACTTATTTCTGACTCAGTTCGCCATCGACCGTGGAGATAACTATACCTCCATGTCCTACTGGATTTGTCTTGAATGAGGAATTTTTTGGACCACTTCAAGATACTGTATGCAGCTTATGGATGCTTGGAGAAAATGTAAGACATCATATTTTTCCTTTACAGTCCACTTCAGAAGTAGTAAATCCTGAATATCATTCTCCCATTTATTCTTCCACTATTTCTTCATCGGGGATGTCTGTGCCCAACATGGCCTCCTACAAACTAGACCAACCATCTTTTCCGCTTGTATCATATCAAAATCAACTGGTTGGTTCTAGACCTCCTTTGACCTCGATGACTGGGGGGAAAAATTCATCCAATGTAAACTTTGTAACTGGAACACAATCTTCAAGGAAAAGTATGATTGGATGCCAACCTCTAGTTAGTGGTCAAAATATGACTATGGGAAAACCTGTGGTCAGTGGTCAAAATATGACTATGGGGAAACCTGTGGTCAATGGTCAAAATATGACTAAGGGAAAACTTCGGTGGTGGTCAAAACCTAACTCTGGGGAAACCTTTAGTTAGTGGTAAAAATGTAACTAGGGGACAACCTTTGGTTAGCGGATAGAATGGAACTAGAGGGAAACCTTCATTTACTACTTACAATACGACTGGAGGTCCGCCTCTATCCATGGGAAAACCTTCATGGAGACATCATACATGGGGGTCACCTACATGGGGTTAGCCTGCATGGGGTTACACATATCCAGGTAATCAAAATATGGCAATGAGTCAACTCTACCAAACTGCACCCAGAAACCTTTATCCCGGAGTACCTTACCCTGGAAATACGAATACCACATGGGGACAACAGAAATTCCCTTCGACTGGACCTTCATCTAGCGGGCCACCCCCACCCCCAAAACCCCCTCCCCCACCACATGTCCCACCTCCACCTCCACCACCTGTCCCACCTCCACCCTTACCATCCAGACAACCCCTTAATTCTGGAGGACCCCCTCATTCGGGAGGAAACCCACCACTGGGCCAAAATACTAACATGGGAGGACCTCCACTATATTCCAACCCCCTATGGGAGGACCACCTTCATATATGGATACACCTTATGATCAATCAAATTATGGTCCTACTTGTACTCAAATTTCGTATCAATATTACCAGTATCCACAACCAAACCGGCAGTTACCATTTCTAGCTACATTAGATCTCTCGGACCTGTCACGTTTGACAAATGATCCCATCCAACATGGCATAAATTGGCCACCCATTCCTATGAAGTTGTCATTAGTCATACCCAAGTTTGACGGCAAACCCGATGAGGATCCCAAAAACCACATAATGACATATCATTTGTGGTGTTCCTTGAACTCCCTGATGGATGATTCTATATGTTTGAGTCTATTTCAGAGAACCTTCATCGGCATGGCCGCATTGCCACCACATTCTTTCACGGAATTTTGATCCTTGTCTATGGCCTTTCTTACGCATTTCCAATTACCAATTCGATACGAAACCGGTACCAATATTTTAACCTCGCTCTGGAAATCTACCTCCACTCATATTTCTGGTCATATTCATGAGTGGAGGAGAATACGTCAACTAATTAAGGATCCTATTCTGAATCAATTATTGGTTGATTGGTTCACCAAATCACTATTTCCTCTCATAGATAAATATGTCGCCATGGGTGGGGCAGTTACAGAGGAACACGACATTGCACATGCCCAGTATTTAGACGTAGTCTACGCTCAATTTGGAACTCTATATGACATAATTCCCAATTCCCCTCGCCCCACCAACGACCCAACGAAACAAACTACAGGATCACATGCTGATGACATAATTGGTTCTGTTAAAGCCTATCCTGCCAACCAATCGATTGGATCACAAATCCACATGGCTCCAAATTCAAATCCATCACAGGATGGTAATAACACCAACCATTCACCTAGTCCTGCTCCCACTGCGGAGGTGAATTCAGTCCAATCTGCTTCATCTCATAAATCCGGTGGTAAGAAGAAAAATAAAGGTAAATCAAAAAAATATTCTAACCAACAGGAACAAAAAATCAATCAAGACACCATTGATTCCAAACCAAAATGGAAGGATAAATATCCATGTTTACTGTGTGGTGATGACCAATTCACGAAAGAATGTCCCCATCGTGAAGAATTCCAAAATTTCCTAAAAGTAAATCCTCAACCCGCAGTTTTAACAGATCCCTTCCCAACACAACAACAACTGATGGTTACACAACAACAAACTCCTTCGCAAGGAGAAACATCCATGACCGCTCATGTTCTCATGATGCATAGTGAAACGGTTAATTTATTTACCAGGGCATGTACGTATGATTTTGTTCCAGAAAAAATATTCCAATTGAGGTAATTCTATAAAATACTCCACATCCACGTCCACTACTTCTCCTATCCAAGGTCCTTTGAAAATAGACAAACCTATATCAGATGCAACATTGCGTCCACCTAAAAGCAGAATTTGAAAGGTGATTTTTAATCGCAACGCCCGGGCCGCTCAGAACTACAATATTGTTGAATATTTGGACCAAGCACCTTGTGCTATGTTGACCCTTGAAGTCTTACAAAACTATCCTCATCAGCGTAATAATCTGCTATCTTCTATCTGAGCAGTGGATTCAAAATCATCTCACATCATTATGTTTAAACTTGAATATTTTAAGTCGAGGCTTTCCCATCAACTGATGTTTCAAATCATCACCAATGTTGCTGGGAAAAACATCCATCGTACTGTTCTAGATTAAGGATATTCTACTTCTGTTATGTCTTTTTCCTCCCACTTTGAAAGCGTTTGACGGACACGGATTCCAACCACACAGACTTTTACAATCCTTGGCCTTTGAATTGGGAGGTAAGATTGTTTCCATTAATGTGGAAGTATTCGTAGTGCATTTGGACTACAATTTGTTACTTGGTCAAAATTGGTTTTATGCCATGAATGTGGTTTCATCTTCGGTCTTCTGCATTGTGCAGTTTACCCATTAAGGGAAAATTGTCACCATCGACCAATTAGATTTTTGTACACCTGACACCACCACTAATCCTGCGGATAATGTCCCTCTTCTAGGGAAGTATTTGCAAATATATGAGAGTGTGGGGGTAGGAATCCTTAAAGACTCATCCCTGATGAGAGTCTTTCCAACACTTGATCCCCCATCACAAATTTCCACGGTGAACATGATCTCATCCATGGCTCACATTCCTCCAACTCAGTTGATCCTTGGATTGTTCCCGATTCTATTGAAGTTGATTCAATTGGATATTAGATGCCTCTCAGCCCAGTTGAGGCTACTTATAATTCCATCCAATCAGCGTCAGAGCCACCTGATGACCATAACCTAGTGACATTAGACCCATGTTCTTTGTTGCCTTGGTTAAAATCATCCTCGCCATCACTGGATTATCTCCTCCGAACATTTCTCTCTGATGAACCCATTATGGAGATTATGAGCTTGGATGAACTTCCCTAGGAGGACCATCACCATCGATTGTCCTTCCTCCCTCCTTTAGACATGGTAGAGAATAATATTTGATCTATATTTTCACTAGATTTCATTCAAAACCTTCAATCTCCTATTCTCACAAAAGATACGGTAACTGAGGGGAATTTGGAAAACATTACGCCTACCACTGCTATTGACATCTCGGTGAAACCTGGTGTCATGGAGCATATTCATATTGACCAAACTTGCTTTTCTGAAGAAATCAAAACTTATACAACATTATTTAAACAATTACGTGACATATTCGCATGGATCTATCGTTTTCCACGAGATCAAAACTTATCCGGAGGCAAATCCTATTCAGAAAAAAATCCATCCAACACACCCTGGAAAGACTGTGACTATTAAAGCAGAAAATGAAAACTCTTGAAAGATGGGTTCATTTATCCTGTCCCCTTGGCATACTGGGTCTATAACATTGTTCATGTTACAAAAAAATAAGGAACTATTAGAGTATGTGTTGATTACAGGGACTTAAATAAGGTTTGTCCCAAGGACAATTACCCTACCTTGTTCATCAACCAGATTATAAACAACTATGCCAGTAGTGTCATCTTTTCATTCATGGATGGCTTCTCTGGCTATAATCAAATCGAGATCCACCCATTTGACTAGCACAAGACTTCTTTCATCTTCCCATGGGGCACATTTTCCTATCGCAATTTACCTTTTGGCCTAAAAATGATGGCACCACATTCTAGCAGGCTATGTCGTATGCCTTTCATGTCATTAAGGATTTCGTGGATCCCTACCTTGAATATTTTCTAGCCCATTCAAATCATCGTGATTTTCACATCGACCATCTGATGACAGCTTTCCTCAAATGTTGCCTCTATAATATCCGCCTAAATCCTCACAAGTGCATATTCTGCGTTGAGTCCAGAAGCCTTCTTGGCTTCATTGTTTCCAAATATGGGATTCGTCTGATCCCCTGAAAGTATAATCTATTATATCCCTACCACCACCAACAAGTATCACTGAACTTCAAATCTTGCAGGGGAAGGAAAACTACTTACATTGTATCGTGTGTAATTACGTGGAGAAGACACATGGTTACATGCGGCTGTTAAAAAAGAGAGTTCCTTTTGTTTGGGATGAGTACGTGCAAAGCGCATTCGATAATCTAAAACACGCCATTACCCATGAACCTGTGTTACAACTTCCTGACTATACCAAGGATATATCCTTTATCTTGCTTCCTACACATCCACGATTGGTATGGTGCTCGTGCAGGAAGATAGTAACGGGAAAGAACATGTGATTTATTACCTCAGTAAGAGTCTCACTAACTCTTAACGATGTTATTCACATGTTGAGAAGTTGGCTCTGGAAGCCCCTATCGCCATCCAGATATTCGGTCACTACATTTTTCTCTGCACAACTACTATTATCACTGATTCAAACCCATGTACCATGTCCTAACTTGACAAGTATTGGGGTAAAATACTCGCGTTAGAGCGTAATTCTTCAAGAATGTGACCTACTATTTGAGAAAGCAAAAGAGAAAAAAATCATTAGTATTTGCAGAACTTATTTGCAAACTTCCTCATGCTTCTCAAGAAGCTGATCCCATCAAATCTCTTCCTAGTGAGTCATTGTTCCTGATCAACACATCTGACCCATGGTATGGAGATATTACTTTATATCTCCAATCCCAACACTTTAGGCCTCATTTTTCTCGTGATGAACATCGTCGTATTCGCCATCATGTGAAATATTATCTAATCATCGGTGAAACCCTATATCGTTGTGGTATTGAATCCATCTTACGGTGATGTTTAACTCATGATGAGGCTGAGCATGTCCTGAATGAATGCCACTCTAGGGCATGTGGCGGTCACCTCTCTAGGATGGCTATAGCCCCCCAAAAAATACCCGTTGGTTACTTCTGGCCCTCAATTTTAAATATTGTATGGAAGTCGTTAAGAATTTTTTTCCCTTCCAATTTTTTATTCTAAATAGTGCGCCCATCCTGCCCCTTTACACCCAATTATTGTCATCGGCCCCTTTCCAAAATGGGGCATCAATTTCATCCACTGTAATCCTACCCCAAACAGGGGGCATGGCTATGCTATTGTAGCTATAGATTACTTAACAAAATGGTATGAGGATATGCCTACAAACAAATAGGATGAAAAAACTACCGCACTCTTCATGTTTAATCATGTCATTGCTAGATTCAAGGCTCCACATGCCATTGTCACCGACCATGACTCACATTTCCAAAACCAAATGGTCATTAAATTGAGTTCCAAGTTTGGTTTTCTCAATGAAAACTCAAACCCCTACTACCCTCAAGTGAATGGGAAAGTAGAATACATCAATAAGGTCTTCAAAACCATGATACAACTCATGTTAGGGACCCATAGGTCAAATTGGAATTTAATTCTCTTTTTAGCTCTTTGGGCTTACAAAACTTCTGTCAAAACCGCTACCGGATTAACACCTTTTCAATTGGTGTATGGTATGGAAGCAGTATTACCTATAGAGTGCGAGATCCCATATTTAAAAGTAGTCGTTCAACTTCTACCAAACACTACGCTTGAGGAAGAAATATTTCTATACTTATCCAAACTCAATCAAAATCATCGTGATGCCACCCTTGCTAATGAAGCACATAAAAGGCACATCAAATCCCAGTATGGAAAGTCAGTCAAACCCCGCATTTTCAATGAGGGTGATTTGGTCTTAGCCTATGATCAAATGCATGATAAATTGGGGGTAGGTAAGTTCGATTCCATGTGGCATGGGCCCTATATCGTGAAGCGTGTCTTAGAGAAGGGGGCCTATGAGTTGGTCAATTTTGATGGGATACCTTTGGGAGAGCCTAGAAATGGACTCTACCTTAAAAGGTACTATGGTTAGGACAATCCTGCATAAGTACCTTGGACATTTTGTATATAATGTGTGTTTTATATGGTGTGTAGTTTTATTTCCCTTCATAGGTTAGGCTCTCATCTCCACTATCACTGCTTATACCATGTTCTGTTTGAATGCACATATGATAGCCTATTCTAGATTCGTAGATGGTGCTATTAGGAACACTCGAAACCTTGCTTCGGCTGCTTGGGTACTGCATTCCCCTACCGACGGACATATAAGTTCGGGGGAATTTTTCCTAGGTCATGCAACTAATAATATTGTGGATTATCACGCGGTGATTGGATTTCTAACTGATGCCTCTTCCCATGATGTGGACCACATTTTTGTCCATTTGGATTCTCAACTTTTGGTCTCTCATTTAAACCGAGTCTACATCATTCCTAACCCTACACTACTACGTATTTTTTGAAGAATACACCTCTTGGAGAGATCGTTTGAATTTATTCAATACCAACCCATCTTGAGACACATGAATACGGTTGTCGATTCATTGGCCAATTTCATTTTAAATCGGTACATCTCACATTCTTAAACATTTGATCATTAAAATGTGTAAATAAGCATAACATGTAAATTATTCATATATACGTAAGCATTCCATATGAGATCCATATCCAGTATAGGAACATTGTATATAAAATTGCTAGTAATAGTTTTTATATATTGAGCATGATAAAATTTTCACAAAAAGTACTAGGACAAAAATCTGAAGCTCATAGCTTTCAATACATCATAACCAACAAAATTCTAAATCTCATGGCTCTTAGGAATCACTACATGTAGATAATGAAGACTAATCATGACGCTCGTGATAGCATATCATGTCCTGGGCTACTCGGCGAAGCAAATTCCCAATACTCGCGGAAAATCCCACTGTGTGGCACTAATAACACCATGACAGATCATCCAATGACATATCTATGATTTCAGCAATCAACCTTTCCAGGTTCTCCTCAGTCTTCGTGAGCACTTCCCTTGCCTCTCAGTCACGAGTAGCAATGGACCTCCATTCTCCCTACTGTTGAATGGGAGAAGCTCCAGAAGGCCTCTCCGGTCCAATATCTACATTAGTGAAATACAAAAAGTCTTAGTACACATGTTAGGAACCCATGTCAACCCTTCTATTTACTTTGTTAGTATATTGTTGTTGGATGCATATGCTTTGTAAGTCATCCCGTAGTATTTGTTGATCCATAGTTTGTATTATTGTTGTTGGACACATATGCTTTGTAAGTCGTCCCGTAGTAATTGTTGATCCATAGTTTGTATTGGCCCATGGTTTGTATTGACACATGGTATTGACCCATGGTATTGGCGCCTAGACTTAGTATATAAGTTTGTGTTGAGACCAATGAAGGTATCGTGAAGTTATTTGTATTGAGCTTGCTCAAAGGAGGTTGCCCCCTCGAAGTGGCCTGCGATCAATAAAAGCGATTCTGAGTTTTGTTATTTCTGCTATCTCATGTATTTTTGTTAATTAATTGTTGTAGGTTCTTCACATATGGTATCAGAGCACTTTCTTGGGCTCGCTGGGTGGAATTTTTGCCAATTTTTTTTTTCGCATCTGTTGCAAGTTCGGATCTGGGAATAATCCCTATCCCCTTAACTGTGGGAAGTACTTAGGAACAAGCCCTAAAACTCATTGTGAGGAGTACCACAGGAACCCCAAAGTAGCTAGCCCATTGAGAGGACCTGCCAGCGAAAAGGGCAACGACCCCTACTTGCTTGACTAGTTCCCACCTGTGAGGTAAACCAAGAGCTTTTGTTTGTGGAAAAGCGGTTATCAGTTTTACCTGAGCCGTGGAGTGACGGGTACTGCCCCAATACGCAAGCCGTCAGACAGCATTGGTGGCCAAGTGAAACCCCTGAACTGTTAGGAAGCCGAACATACCTGGGGTCCATATCTATTTTCAATTGAATTGTTGCTAATCACTTCCACGCCATTCTTGATCCATTTCGAGCCATTTCAAATCCATTCTAAAAGTCGTTCCAGATCTAGCCGTTTCAGATCTATTCTGAAAGTCGTTTCAGATCTGGATGTTTTCGATCCATTTGGTGCCGTTTCAAATCCATCTGTTGCCGATCACTTCCGCGTCGTTGCAGATCCATCTATTTCCGATCCCTTCTACGCTGTAGCAGATCCATTTTGGAAAAAGAATAAAAAAAAAAAAATTCACCATATCTCCCTTGTTTTCACTCTATTTCCCTTGAAACTTCCCTGACACCCCTGTAATCTCATTCTGCATCTTTCATTCCTGAGGACCCTATCCCAAATTCCACTTCCCAAAGCTAAAAATCCCACATTTTCTTATTTTTAGGGTTTGTCATAACTTCTTTAATTTTCACCCAATCGCCTTCAAATTTTGCCGCCGTGTTCATTCCCTATTTCTGCTTCTTTGTCCCTCCCTGATAAATTTTCTCATTCTTTCACCCCTCTTCTGAAATCCTCATTTTTTGCTTCCCTGTCCATTTGGAAGTGTCCAAAACCTAGTCAAACCCCAATTACCCATCAGAGTTTTTCCCAAATCCAAATTTCCCTTTACTAAATAAGGTTTTGTTTGTGTTTTTCTACCCATTGCCCCCCCCGCCAAAAAAAACTCCTGGTTATGGTTGTCACCCGTACAGGAGCAAAAACCATGGAGGAAGCACTTGCAGCCATCCAAACCAAACTCTAGGATCTTGATGAAAAAATTCCCGGCCTCCATCTTGAGCATTCAGCCATGAACAACAAACGATAGTCCGAGTCTTCATCAGACAATGAGTTCTCTTCTTCTAGCAATTCCCATGGTCCAAAGCTTGATTTTCCTCGCTTCAATGGTACTGATTCGACAAGATGGATCTATTGTGCAAAACAATATTTCAGTCTGCATAATACTTTTGATGTCACCAAAGTTTCATTGCATCATTTCATTTGGAACAGGAATCTCTTCAATGGTACCGTTGGTACATCAAGGCTCATGAAGAGCCAAAATGGCCAAGTTTTGGCCAGCTCCTTTTGCAACGATTTGGTCCTAGTGCTTTTGATGACTTCACAGGAGACCTCACTAAACTTCACCAAATTGGCATTGTGAGAGAGTATCAAACAGAATTTGAGAAACTAGCCAATCACACAGAAGGATTGTCAGATGAATTCTACAGGAGTTGTTTTATTAGTGGTCTTAAGGATGAAATCTGCTCAGAGGTTAAAATGTTCTGTCCCAACACAATGATGGAAGCCCTGGGGTTGGCTATGTTGGAAGAAGACAATATTGCAACCCAACAACGTTCTAAACCCACTTCTGTCCCCTTACAAAATATGGGTTCTCAACGACCTCCCATCCCGCCAGCTCCTCGACCAACTCCTATCAAGCATTTGTCTGAAACAGAGATGCAGGCACGCAGAGAAAAAGGGCTTTGTTATAATTGTGATGAGAAATTCACTCGGGGACATAGATGTGTCCAGCAAAAGCTCTATCTCTTGGATATGGATTCTCCGCCTGCCTCTAAAATTGGTGAAGAAGCTCTAGATACAATGGATGATCAGGTCGACATTCAAGAAGCTTCCTCTTACAATACTCATTGATTCTAGTGGCACTCATAACTTCATTGACCCCTGGATCGTCAAACAGGTTGATTGTTTTGTCCATCCTTGCTCTAAATTTGAAGTCATGGTTGCCAATGGGGCCACCTTACCTTGCAATGGAAAGTGTCACAATGTGCGTATCTCTCTGGAAGATTATAACATGCGCTCTGACATGTTTTCCTTGTCCTTAGGTAGATGTGATGTGGTTTTTGGCGTTCAATGGTTACGCACACTTGGCCCCATCTTATGGGATTTTGCTGAACTTTGGATACAGTTTTCAGTCAATGGGGAAAAACACAAATTTAAGGGCTTACAACAAGGGTCTCTCCGCATCATCAGTTCACATCACCTAGAAAAGATCCTTAAGAATAATTCACATGGTGTCATCGCTCAGCTCCATTCCATTCAGATGCACCTATCAACGGTCTCCACTACTTCCTTGGATAGATATGCAGGTGTATTTGCTGCACCAGTGGGCTTGCCTCCTTCAAGAGACCTTTCCGGTAAGCATTTGAGGACAAAGATTTTTCTAAGGGAGAGAGGATGTTAGGAACCCATGTCAACCCTTCTATTTACTTTGTTAGTATATTGTTGTTGGACGTATATGCTTTGTAAGTCATCCCATAGTATTTGTTGATCCATAGTTTGTATTATTGTTTTTGGACGCATATGCTTTGTAAGTCGTCCCGTAGTAATTGTTGATCCATAGTTTGTATCGGCCCATGGTTTGTATTGACACATGGTATTGGTGCCTAGACTTAGTATATAAGTTTGTGTTGAGACCAATTAAGGTTATCGTGAATTTATTTGTATTGAGCTTGCTCAAAGGAGGTTGCCCCCTCGAAGTGGCCTGTGATCAATAAAAGCGATTCTGAGTTCTGTTATTTCTGCTATCTCATGTATTTTCATTAATTAATTGTTGCAGGTTCTTCACAACACACAAAAAAATTATATATTTAAAAAAATGTATAAAAACTTTAAAATCATGAGAATCCTTCCTTACCTATGTCACACCAAGAAGATCCCTATGGGAGTGCTCAGTTAGGATCTCCTCGGAAATCTGTGCCGGTGTATGCATAATCCTCCACCATGAGTAGCTTCCTACGCTCCCATTGAAAGAAATTTGGCCCATAACTATGTATTGGACCACCATGATGACCAAATAACTCAACCCATCTCCTCATACATGGTTCCCGTGGATCGAGGCTGGCTATTTCTATGTGTTGCGGACAGAAGTGAGGAAACCGCTCCATAAAGAAGGATGCCAAAATGGACCTGTAACCAAACTGTTTGGTTCTCCCCAACTGACACTTGGTCAAATGATCCTTCATTATGCTCAGTGGAATCTCACACCAGTTGAATATGGTAGGTTGCATGCACTCAATGGAACACAACATCTGAGACCTAGTTGACACTCTTGATCGGGATCTTCCCGCTGGATTTCCTGGTCCCAAGCTCACAATATTGATTGATGAGTGCATTAACATCTTCATCACCTCCACTATGCCCATATAGTGAGGCACGAGCTCCTCTTCTTGAGATCCCAGTCAAAAAATAGATATCATCTATATCCAAAGTGAGGATATGGGTCCCCACTTGAAAATGAAGTTCTACAGGATCCCACATCCCCACCAAATATTCCAACAAAGGGAATTCGGCCCTCATGCTTGGAGTGAGGAAATATTTCTTGAGCCCACACTCTTGGAGGGACAACATAGTATCATCATTTAACCCTTCTAGATCCTCCAACTCATGATCTCTCTCACTCCACTCCAACATTTTCCTGATTGAGACCTGCAAAACCATAAATTGATGCATTAGAAGCCAAAAATATAAATAAAACCCCGAGATTTTGGTTGCAACTATTGTTGGTCTGCACTTTGCGATCGACATGATCCGTCTTTGCATACAGCACATCATCGACGCAGTTTTCCATTTCGGGAATCGTGTCGACCCTAATAGACGTGATTCCCGAAAGGGGAAACCGCGTTGACCCAAACGTGCATTTTCACCCAACAATACAACCACAAATTCATTCAAAACAGCAAAAATAGCAATGTTTCAACTAAGAAAACGAAATGGAGGAAACGTATAGTTACCTAGAGCTGACAAGATGAGAATCCACTACTCGGAATGCCCGAAATATCCAACACAAGTTTCTACCTCAAATTGATTTTACCCTCTTTGGTAAGAGTGCAATGGTAAAATAAGACCCTTTCACCTCTATTTATTGACTTGAAAGGAAATATTTTATTATTTTTACCTCATAATTTTTCATTATTATTACTTTTTACCATTTGTTAGTAAAAACCCTTTGTTTATTTTTATGGTTTCTCACACTTGTTTTGATATTTCAAGTCAAACATAATGATGGCGTTATTGATCCAGGTGGATATCGGTGGCAGCCCACCTCTTCCTACTGACTCAAAACAGTCTTCTGGCAATTTGGGCAAATTACTATTTTTAGTTGTTTTTCGGGTCCTAAACTTTCGGAACTGTTTTGAGGCCCTAAACGACGTTTTTTCGGCATTGAATGGTCAAGAAAATATGAGTACTATGCGCCTACCCCTTTCGTGTGCCGGACTCGAGATTTACAGACCCTTTTTGTAATCCTTGAATAGATCTTTCCAACGAGCTATTGTGCGCCCCAAATTGATATCATATGCAAAAGTTACAACCCCGGGAAGTTGATGTACTAACTTACCCAAACGGGGCCCACATGACTTTTGGTGCTTCATCTCCTAAGGTTAGGTTTTTGGATGTTTGGGATTCTTTCCCTTTTTCTTATGATAATTAGTCCCTTTTGGCCTCTCTTTGTATTCATCTTGGCACGAATGAGCATAGCGGCCACATCTCTTCCCAGAGATAGCTACCACCATTCTAGTTGTTGTATTTACAGTCTGTTCTATTTCTGTTGTTTAATAGAATATATGTTTACTGTATCACTATGTTCTTTGCAATATATATGTGTATGTGAATATATATATGATATCTTATTTCGTTCCTGCATAAATCCGGATCATTTATGGTCCAAAATTATCTTTCATGCTTAAGAACACTTTTGGAATTGTCTTTAAGCTCTTTTCAGAATCCTAAAATAGGAAACGATTTCCAAGTGAACTTGTCTCTTTCACGCTTGTAAAAGGGTTTGAAAGGTCGTCTATCTGGTGATAGTTTACCCCTTTTTCGGATCGTGTAGACTATTTATGAAAAAAGAATACCTTAGTCAACCATTGACTAAGAGAGTTCTTTCAAGCATTATTTTACACTTTTTCGGATCTAGGGGACTAACTTTACAAAATAATTCACCCCAGAGTCTTCTTTTGACCATTTCAGACTCTCTAAATGTGAAATGACACCAAGTTTACCTTCTTCGGACTCGTAAAATTAAACGTTGAAGGACCCTTTTTGGGACCAAACCCCTCATTTATCAGGTTCGTAAAATGTGTAATATTGGACTCGTCCGAAGGATGAGCTATATCGAGCATCTATTATCCTCCTCAAGCTCAATAATAAACAAAGAGGTACTCATCAATAAATATGGGGAATAAGGGAATGGAAATGCATATGTATCTATATCTATGGTAGCTTATTGCCACTCTTGAACATGGCATCTATTTGTATTTCATCTGAATAGTTGGGTAATCAACTTGTCTCTTAGTTCTGTAAAGTCCATGATTCCCTTAACTCCTTCGACTCATCCGAAGAATGATCTATTCATGTTTCATTATGTCTTGATTTCTGTCTCACCAATTCAATGCTACCAGGTCATTTGTCGTGCCATAAAATGTTCAAGGGAAGTCCTCCATTTGAGTCAAATTTTGCAATCGTCAAGCTATCTGCGATGCCAGTCATCCTTGAAACAGTCTCTTAACTACACCTTTCGATACACCTTGTGTCAGTCCATACTCATTTGATCTACCATCCAAAATTATCTTCCTATATCAGTTTCATGTTGATGATGGGGGATACATCATGGACCTCCTTCGACGAATCTATCCCTGTCGACACCAACACATCATATAGGGATTAGATTTAGAAAACACCTAGTACCTTGAAGCCAACATGCCTCAATGCAAGGCCTTCTCGCTTTCAATAGTAGGTTCACATCATTGACCTCTTATCGGACGATTACATAGATGTTTGAATCCAACTCATTCATTCACATTCGTTGGAATGTATTGAGATAACTTTGGGATCATTGTCATCATTGGTGATTTCCCTCGCACTTGTTAATAGTTCACATCATTAACCAGTAAACAAGTGGTTTCTACCATGTTCGACTTCAACACCTTGTAATCACATGGTTAGATTCGTATTGACTCGGGAACGGGTATAAGACCCTGGGTTGTTCTAATGTCTTATTATTGCACCCAGGTTGCGATGGATATTTTTTAGTAGGTTCCCACACAGATGTTATAGTGGAGACCTCATTGATGTAATATCACATAGATCCACTCCTGTATTGGTCGTGGTTGTGTCATTGTCTCATCATGGATCTACGCTTGTATCTTAGTAGCCATGATTGTGTTCATCCATTCATGTATGTATCCACGTTGTATTTTGGTGTCCATATCCTCAGTCAATACTAGCATGGATCTGCAATGTATTAGTCAGCAGCCATGCCTTGAGTCATTGAGATGTCTAGTTCATAGATGGCATAACTTGTATTGCAAATTCCTTGATGATCGTTGTCAGTTTTCCAACCGATGGTTCTTCTCTCTAACAATCACATCAAAGTACGTCACCTATCCTTTTCCTCTAGCTTCGTACTTTGGGGGAAATATGTTACATGGAATTTTTGTTAGTAGTACAAAACCGCATGACCTTGTGTTTCCATAATCCATGAATTCATTTTCATGGTGAATGAGATTTGACTACTTTACTCTGCAACTTAACCTATTTTGTGACTTTGACGTGCCTTGATCTATTAGCGATCCGCTTCAAATCCCCTTCAACGCAGTGTGATACACTGGAAGACCACGTTGATGATGCATCTTGTATTCATAGAAACCTACGTCGATCCAGTCTGGCACGTGTTACTCCACTACAAGTCGCGTATATTTCTCCACGAGGGTAAAATTAGGTTTTCGAGAAGATTCTATAATGAAATATCGAATGATTGCCTTTCCCTCCTATTGTTATGTATATGGATCGACTTCCACCATTGTGGGGGATCACATCTCATCCACTCCCCACACTTTTATCAACCTCCCTTTATCCATATTGTCTTATAAATTGATGCCTTGGGCCATGGGTGAGGGGAGGAAGATTGGAAGTAGGTAAATAATGGAGAAATCTCCTTAGACTTGGAGACTCTTGAGGTGTTTTGTATTCAAGGTGAAGGTGACTTGTTGGAGTAAGAAGAACCCATTGGGAAGAAGCTACAACACCAAGTCCTAAACAATTGTGCTTTCCTTCTGCCACTTTTAATACAATTGTATTTTCCTTCCCATACATCTGATGTTCATGATCATGTATTGTAATATTCCTTGGTCACTTGCATAGGTCAATTATACTATTTCTACTTCATTTGTTGTCGTCTTGGCTTGATCTGTAGCAGTTTTTTCTTGTATACAAGGTTGGATCGTGACTGCTCCTAGATCATAAAGACAACTGTTGTATCAGAGATAAGTTCCCTCTATACTCAAATGTTGTTACTACCTCATTGACCTAGGTGAAGGTTTATACAATTTGTCTCATTTTGTTCTAGATCTGAACCATTCAGACTAGGGACTTTGATCTTTGTCCGCATTGATCAAAAACTCCTATAACAAATTGGTATCGGAGCAGGTGTATTCAGTAACATGTTAACATCTAGAAGATATATCCTTGCATAGACATGGACAAGCAAGAAGTTCTTTCTACTAACAAAGCACCAAGGTTTGATGGCACCAACTATACCTTCTGGAAGGTGAGGATGGAATTTTATCTGCAGTCACTAGGAGCATATTTATGGAAATCTATTGTATACGGTTACAATGTCCTAGTAGTCATGCCTGTTAATACATCACCGAGGAGAATCTATGAATGCAATGCAAGAGCCATAAACGCATTGCTTTTTCGTTTGAATGAGAATGTGCTCTTCAAGGTTATGCATTGCACATCAGCCAAGGAGGTTGGGGACAAACTTAGAGGTATCTATGAAGGTGACGAGAAGGTAAAGAAAGCAAATTTGCAGAACTACTCTGGGCTATTTGAATATTTTAGAGAGAAATATGAAGAGAACATTACCTCTTATTTATTAAGAGTTGATGAGATAGTTAATGTTATCAAAAGTCTCAAGGTCACTTTGGAAGAAGAATCCGTGGTACAGAAGATACTAAGAACTCTTCCTTCAAGGTTTGATGCAAAGGTGTCTGTATTGGAAGATAGAGATAATCTTGAAGATCTGACAAATTATGAGCTTCGGGGGATTTTGACTGCATACGAGATGAGAACTGAGAAAGAAAATCCCATTAGAAAGGAAGTTGCTTTTAAAGCCACTGGAAAGGATGAGCATGATCACGACAAGGAATGTTGCAATGATTCAGATGATGAGGAATCAAACTTTGTTAGAAATCTGAAAAGAGGACAAGGTAAGTACAAGAACAAGTTTCCATTCAAATGTTTCAAATGTGGAGGAGTAGATAATTATGCCTCTAAGTTTCCTTACAGAGAAAAATAAGATAGTGACAGTGAGGAAGAACTTAGTTCTCGTGAACGTAGAAGTGCGCGCACTCAACACAAACCTGAAAATAAAAGGAGGATTCCAAAACAAAAGAAAATCATGTACACTAAGGAAGACAACAATGTATCTGAAGGAAGCAACTGGGACGAAGAACCAAAAGAATTACTTTTCATGTCCTTTGTGGAAGAATAAAGCAGAGCTAAAAAGAAGAAGAACAATTCAAAGAATAATCTAGTTGCGCAAAGCAAACTAATATCACTAGACAAATACTTCTTTAGTGGAACGTTCAAAACACCTCCAAAGCCAATTACACCTCTGAAACCTATTGCAGAGTTCAAGACCGATAATAAATCTGAAGAAGAAGAAGATGTTGCAGACATTGACTACGAAGTTGAATTGATTAGTTCCCTGGATGAATTAAAGAAGTCAAGAAAGAAGAATAAATTCTTGTAGGAATAGTTGTCGAAGTATGAAGAACATAACCAGCCAGTTCAAGAGTCTCTTGATGTAGAAGTTCATGAAAAGGTAACCAACTATGAGATACAACTGATTTGCACACAAGACAAGGTCAAAATGCTTGAGGAAGAGAAATCTGCTTTGAAATATTCTTTGGAAGAATTAGCATAGATGAATAATATGCTGACAAGTCAGCTTGAGGCAAAGGACAAAGAAATATCTTGCTTAGAATACAAGCTGGTTAAGATGAAGGGAAAGAAACAAGTCCAAGATCCCATACTGATTTGCGCACATAAAGAAAGCAACAATTCTATTATTGATGGTGAAGTAAAGAACAAGTTCAAAGACAACACATCAATCTTGAACAAAATCTTGGAAGATCAAAGATCACCAGAAGATAAAACAATTCTTAGTTATGAAAAGGCATCAAAGAAAGTCTGCGACAGAGAACACTACTCCAATCATGTTAAGTCGATTAGGTATGATAGTTCCTTCAACATCTACAACTCTTTTCAATATACTAAACAAAGAAGGACAAATATGATGATGGTGCATGCGGAAAACTATGAACTTGTAAATCAATAAGAATTGAATAATGTATTATTTGAATAAAAAATGAGATGCTTTTAAATTACAATGTCGAAGCCATCTAAATATGGCTCTTCATTCCTTATGACCTTTGACTTATATTACATTTGTTTTGAATTTTTTATTATATATGTACTAATTGTGATTTTTTTTATTTTTTTTACTATTATTTCTTTTATCATTATTTATATTTGTGTTAATACATTTCCCACTCCTTAAATTTTTCTTTGCCCTCAAAGCAATGGGAAAGAAGGATGTTGTTGAATGAAACTTTCGGTTTCCCACGATGAATCTTCCTCTGGAAAGGTCTTCCATTTAATAAGATATTGTTTAATGCTTCTGGAACGAAGTTTTCTTTCTTTAATCGACAGTATTCCTTCGGGTTCTAAAATAGTTCGTCCTTCTTCATCCAAAATAAGTAACTAGGATTGTGCTACTTGGTGTTTTCATAACACCTTCTTGAGACATGACACATGAAACACATTATGAATGCGGTAGTTATCAGGAAATGCTAACCCATATGCTACTGAACTGATTTTTTTATTAATCTGGTATGGCCCATAGAATTTTGGAGCCAACTTGTTCTTGCCCTGTCGCTTGAGAGAAAAAAAATTGTAAGGATGGAGTCTTACGAACACCCAATCACCTACTTCAAACTCTCTTTCGTATCTTTGCAAATCTTCCTGTTGCATCATTCGATTTCGAGCATTTGTTAAATTTTCTTTTAGTATTTGGATGATCTTTTGATCTTCCTCTAGTTGATTCCTTACTGCTGGTACTCTAGAATTAAAAAGGACATATTCTTTTCATTTAGGTGGTTCATAACCATATAAGACTTGGAATGGTGTCATTTTAGCAGAAGTATGATAAGTGGTGTTATACCACCATTCTGCTAAATGCAACCATTGGGACTACTTGTTTTGCTTTTCTGTCACAAAACAACGAAGGTATGTTCCTAAACATTTGTTCACTATTTCAGTCTATCCATTATTTTGAGGGTGATATGTTGAACTCATATTAATATTTATACCTGTTTGTTTACAAAATTCCTCTAAAATTTTCCATTTAAATTACACATCCCTGTCACTAATGATTACTTTGGGAAACCCATGTAGCTTATAAACATTTTTGCAAAATGTTTCAGCTATTTTATTTGTTGAATATGTTTTCTTTATCCCCATGAAGTGAGCATACTTGGTTAGTCTGTCAACCACTACAAAAAATTTATCCTTCCCATATGACATGGGTAACCCTTCGATGAAGTCCATTGAAATTTCTTCCCACTTCTGATTTGGTATGTGTAGAGGGTAAAGTAGCACTGGTAATAGAACATTTTCGTTTTTATTTCTTTGAAAAATATCACATTCAGAAATGTACTTTTGGATGTCTTTTCTCATTCCTTTCCAGAAAAATGATTGTCATGCATTGTAGTGAGTCTTGAAAATACCCACATGTCTTCCAGCAGATGAGTCATGTGAATCCTTTAAGATTTTTATTTTGAATTTCGATGTTAGCGTGAGATAAATTTTTCCCTTACGCCACATAATATTATTTCTCAATTCAAACTCGGGATGTTGTCCCTGGTTATTAATGATAGATCAAGATTCTGGATCTTTAGCATATTCCAATTGTATCTCATCCAACCATTTAGGAATTATGATTGATACTGCATATGTTGTTAGCTTTTCATCCTTCTTGGATAATGCATCGAATGCTATATTATCTTTCCCCTTTTTGTGTAATATATCCATATCAAAAGCATAAATATTTTTTATCCATTTTTGTTGTTCTATGGATAAAGTTTTCTATCAAAGTAGATACTAGAGATTGTTATGATCAGTACGTATCAAGAATTTCTCCCCAATATGTATTGTCGCCATTTTTCTAATGCATGAATTATAGCAAGAATCTCCTTATAATATGTGGACTTTAATCCTTCTCTCTTGTTGAGCTTCCTACTTTCAAAGGCAATCAGATGGTCATCTTGCATCAATACTGCACCTATTCCGAACCTGGAATTATCACACTCTACCACAAAGGGATTCGTGAAATCAGGAGTTGATAAAACCGGTGTGGGCATCATAATCTTCTTTAATGATTCGAAGCATTCCTATGCTTTGTTATTCCATTGGAAAAAAAAATTATTTAATAGATCTGATAGTGGTGAAGTCAAATGGGCATAGTTTTTTATGAACCTTCAGTAGTAACCTGTTAGACCCAAAAAACCCCTTATCTTGGATATATTAGTGGGTTTTGGCCATTCTATGATTGCCTTGATTTTACTTGGGTCTAATTTTACTCCTTCCTTGGGTATGATATGACTTAGGTACTCTACTTCTTCCTTCCCAAAGGTGCATTTTGACATTTTTGCATAAAACTGGTTTTCTTCTAAGCGAGAGAGCACCATTTCTAAGTGGTTAAGGTGCTCCTTCCATGTCTTACTATAGATGAGAATGTCGTCAAAAAATACTAATACAAAATTTCTTAAGGTCGAAAAATATCATTCATGGTTTCTTGGAAGGTAGCAGGCGCATTGGTTAACCCAAATGGCATCACCTTGAATTCGTAATTACCTTCGTGAGTTTGGAAAGTCGTCTTCACAATATCTTATAATCGTACTTGTATTTGATAATACCTTGATCTTAGGTCTAGCTTGGAAAAATATTTGGCCCCGTGAAGTTCATCTAGCATTTCATCTATGAATGGAATTGGAAATTTATCCTTTACTGTTATCTTGTTGAGTCCTCTATAATCTACAAATAGTCTGAAGGATCCATCTTTTTTTTGAACCAATATTACGGGGGATGCATATGGACTCCTACTTCTTGCGATAACTCCACATCTTAATAAGTCTTGTATCATCCTTTCTATTTCGATCTTATGATGGTGAGGATATCGATAAGGCTTGATGTTCACCAGGGCTGAACCTGGTTTGGTCTCAATTATGTGTTCTATTTCTCTTTCTGGTGGTAAATTCATGGGAAGATCTTGGAATACCTTCTCATATTTCCGGATTATTCCTTGGACTTCTGGTGGTTGGTCATGAGCAAACTCTGTTGCTAATACCTCTATTTGCTGACATTGTGCCACAAATGCTAGTGCTCTTTTTTGAATTAGTTTCTCCATTTGTCGTAAAGATATAATTTGGGTAGGGGGTGGTTGAAAACCATACAGTTTGCATTTTCTTCCTTCACACTTGAATTTGATGAATTGATTTTGATGATTGGCAGAGTATGTACCTAACAGAAGTAGCCATTGAATTCCAAAGACAATGTCTACTCCCCCTAAGGGAATGGTGTAGAATCCAGATTCCATGTTATAATCATCTATTTGTAACTTGACCTTGTGACACGCCCCTATACCATCGATCTTCTTCCCATCTGCTGCCATAACTTTTATATATGTTGCTGGATATATGAACAGATTTAACATTTTTTCCGTGTTTTTTCCACATTCACATCTATAAAATTATGGGTGCTTCCTATGTCTATAAGTACGGTGACATTCTCTTTTTTTACATGCCCTCTTAATTTCAATGTTTGTGGTTGTGCAATGCCTGTTATTGCATCTAGAGAGATCTTTGGCATTACATCTTCCTCTTCTATATTAACATCAGGATTTTCCTCCTTACTAACTTCATCTTCAAATGACATCAGGATTTTCCTCCTTACTAGTTTCATCTTCAAAATCGCTGATGGATGAGGCTGATTCTTTTTCTACTTCACAATTATACAATTTCTGATTGCTGCATTTATGCCCTTTCACCCATTTGTCTCCACAATATATACACCTGTTTACCCATTTTTTATGTGTCTTGATGTTGTTTTTCGGTCTCTCTCAAGTGGGGTGGTACGTACTTGTTAGTCTTATCCACAACGAATTTACTGGCTCCTTCATTATATATATATAATGTGAATAAATGGTGATCAATTGCGTGTAGGGGCAGCAATAGGGAGGAAAATGGTGGCTATGAGGACGATGTGCAGGCGAGCGGGGAAAGGGGTGCGGGAGGATGGAAGTGTCGAGGGGAGCAAAGGTGACGTGAAGAAGGATGGTGCAGGTAGAGGGATAGGAGGAGGAAGTGTTGTGGCATATATGGCTGGACTGGCGCACGAAACGAAAGGGAAGACGGGGAAATCTGTATGAGAACGGTGATCAAGCATGGGGGTTGGATGACGCGGTGATGAAGAGCACGGACCTTGACTGCGTGTGGACTATGTGCCGATGTGGAGGCTGGCCGCAATGGCTCTGATACCAACTAGTGTGCGCGGAAAACTATGAACTTGTAAATCAATAAGAATTGAATAATGTATTATTTGAATATAAAATGACATTCTTTTAAATTACAACGTCGAAGCCATTTAAATATGGCTCTTCATTCCTTTTCAATTTTTTATTATATCTGTACTAATTGTGTTTTTTCATTTATTATTATTATTTTTTTTTTATCATTATTTATTTTTATTTTTATATATTTGTGTTATTATAGATGAAATGCGCAAGATGCAATCGCTTTGGTCATGTTGTAAAATATTGTCAAACTATGAGATGCTATGCATGTGATGGTTTTGGACATACAGCTATGTATTGTCGAAAGGTATTAAACTGTCCAATTGACTATTTACTTTGCAATGGCAATGAAATTGCAAGGAATCATATTGAAAATTCTCAAATACAAAATCATGATATAAGTGTGCACAAGAAAACACGGGTAGGGAAATCTCCACAGAAGTGCGTAGAAGAAGTAAACAATCCGGGTACATCCAAAGCAACAAGCAATTATTGCTCCTTATGTTGATCTTGAAAAAATCATGCGAGACCCTTGAATTCAACATGATGCATCTTAGAATTCAAAGAGTAAGTTGAGTGAAGGTTATGTTTGTCGCAGTGTTTATCAATATTACAGAAAGTATGTGTTAAGATTAAATTGTCACAGAAAATAACTTCAATGTTCCAGAAAAAGTGAAGTGGTGCGCATACATTTAGTTTTTTAATAAGTAATGATTATTTCATAAAAGCTCTTGCATGAGATAAAGTGAAGAACAATACATTGTTGAGTTAATTATTAAAAGGAGAACTCTTGCATGGAGAAAATATACAAACATTGCTGAAATATAAACATGAATCTACGCAAAATGTAATTCTTCATTATATTCAAAATCAGTATGGTTACAAAATTGCATGAGTTCGGACTCCATGCAGAGGCCAAAAAAGACGTATACAAGAAAAAACGAGTTAAGAAGGAAAAATTGAAAATCATTGAAGTAATCTATAGTTGTAGTTCGAGGTCAAGTTATGTGTCTGGATGGTTTGCAAGACAAAGATCCAAGTCCACCGACACCAGTGCAATACACTCCAAAGAAGGGCGCACTGGAAGAAGTTGCAGAATTACAGACGGTGGTGGTTCAATATGTTGATTACAAATTAAGGACAATTTGTCCAAAATATATTGTTGATGGCACTCCAGATTGTCGATTCGATGAGTCAGTTGAGAAAATTGTTCTCCGTGCGCGTAATTCACCTGTGACTGAACGTACTGGTGTTGAAACTCTGTGTCCTCCATCCAACATTGCCAAGATCCCATATCAACCTTCAAATGTGTAAATTCAAACTATTGTGACTGAACATCTAGTCGCACACTCTCAAGGGAGTTGTTCATTCTCTGGAAGGAATCCATTGGAAAGAAAGGCAAGTAAGCATGAAACAATGTGATGCATAAAGGCATAAGTATGAAAAGGTCATGAACTAGGAATCCTCGTCGAAGTTCTTAGAGTTGAATGAATGTTTTTCGCGTGCATGAAATTAATTTGAAGGGATGTGCATTCAATATTGCGCAAGTCGAAGAAGGTGGTGGAGTCACCAAAACTAAATGCTGGAGTTAATAAATTTTGGAAACAATACAAAAAGGCGAAAATTCAATTCATTGCACCATGCACTCAAGTACGATCATGACACATCATTGTTTCTACACGAACGATGAGTCATGTCCACTTTTATGTCGAGCTGGATGATGAATGAAAAACGTGCCAAATATCTGGTTGTCATGGCAAGGGATGCGATGAAATTAAATGCGACAAGGCCTTGTGACAGCGCAACAAATATGACAGATGAAACTGTCAAGCACATAAAGGAATTCAAAAAGGCGAAAACTGGTTTTCTTCTAAGCGGGAGAGCACCATTTCTAAGTGGTTAAGGTGCTCCTTCCATGTCTTACTATAGATGAGAATGTCGTCAAAAAATACTAATACAAAATTTCTTAAGGTCGAAAAATATCATTCATGGTTGCTTGGAAGGTAGCAGGCGCATTGGTTAACCCAAATGGCATCACCTTGAATTCGTAATTACCTTCGTGAGTTCGGAAAGTCGTCTTCACAATATCTTATAATCGTACTTGTATTTGATAATACCTTGATCTTAGGTCTAGCTTGGAAAAATATTTGGCCCCATGAAGTTCATCTAGCATTTCATCTATGAATGGAATCGGAAATTTATCCCTTACTGTTATCTTGTTGAGTCCTCTATAATCTATAGATAGTTTGAAGGATCCATCTTTTTTTTGAACCAATATTACGGGGGATGCATATGGACTCCTACTTCTTGTGATAACTCCACATCTTAATAAGTCTTGTATCAGCCTTTCTATTTCGATCTTATGATGGTGAGGATATCGATAAGGCTTGATGTTCACCAGGGATGAACCTGGTTTGGTCTCAATTATGTGTTCTACTTCTCTTTCTGGTGGTAAATTCATGGGAAGATCTTGGAATACCTTCTCATATATCCGGATTATTCCTTGGACTTCTGGTGGTTGGTCATGAGCAAACTTTGTTGCTAATACCTCTATTTGCTGACATTGTGCCACAAATGCTAGTGCTCATTTTTGAATTAGTTTCTCCATTTGTCGTAAAGATATAATTTGGGTAGGGGGTGGTCGAAAACCATATAGTTTGCATTTTCTTCCTTCACACTTGCATTTGATGAATTGATTTTGATGATTGGCAGAGTATGTACATAACGTAAATAGCCATTGAATTCCGAAGACAATGTCTACTCCCCCTAAGGGAATGGTTTAGAATCCAGATTCCATGTTATAATCGTCTATTTGTAACTTGACCTTGTGACACGCCCCTATACCATCGATCTTCTTCCCATCTGCTGCCATAACTTTTATATATGTTGCTGGATATATGAACAGATTTAACATTTTTGCCGCATTCACATCTATAAAATTATGGGTGATTCCTATGTCTATAAGTACGGTGACATCAGGGTATTTTTTAAGGATTCTAATATTACACTTAAGTATAGTATTCTAAGCGATTATTTTGGATTGGAAAAAACATAGATATATATAGGTAGGCGAATATTAAATACAAAACCTACAATTTACTACTGAAACGTGTAAATTTTGGCGAATATTATGATAAAAAAATGCATTTTATGCAAATATAGGCGATATTAGAGACTAAAAATGACCAAATAGCGAATTTATTTTTTGAAAAAAAGCCCCAAAAATAGCCAATTGGCGAAATTTCGCCCCTAAAAATTATCCTGGGTGACATTCTCTTTTTTTACATGCCCTCTTAATTTCAATGTTTGTGGTTGTGCAATGCTTGTTATTGCATCTAAAGAGATCTTTGGCATTACATCTTCCTCTTCTATATTGACATTAGGATTTTCCTCCTTACTAACTTCATCTTCAAATGACATCAGGATTTTCCTCCTTACTAGCTTCATCTTCAAAATCGCTGAGGGATGAGGCTGATTCTTTTTCTACTTCACAATTATACAATTTCTGATTGCTGCATTTATGCCCTTTCACCCATTTGTCTCCACAATATATACACCTGTTTACCCATTTTTTTATGTGGCTTGATGTTGTTTTTCGGTCTCTCTCAAGTGGGGTGGTACGTACTTGTTAGTCTTATCCACAACGAATTTACTGGCTCCTTCATTATATATATATAATGTGAATAAATGGTCATCAATTGCGTGTAGGGGCAGCAATAGGAAGGAAAATGGTGGCTATGAGGACGATGTGCAAGCGAGCGGGGAAAGGGGTGCGGGAGGATGGAAGTGTCGAGGGATGAATGGGAGCAAAGGTGACGTGAAGAAGGATGGTGCAGGTAGAGGGATTGGAGGAGGAAGTGTTGTGGCATATGTGGCTGGACTGGCGCACGAAACGTAAGGGAAGACGGGGAAATCTGTATGAGAACGGTGATCAAGCATGGGGGTTGGATGACGCGGTGATGAAGAGCACGGACCTTGACTGCGTGTGGACTATGTGGAGGCTGGCCGCAATGGCTCTGATACCAACTAGTGTGCGCGGAAAACTATGAACTTGTAAATCAATAAGAATTGAATAATGTATTATTTGAATATAAAATGATATTCTTTGAAATTACAACGTCGAAGCCATTTAAATATGGCTCTTCATTCCTTATCAATTTTTTATTATATATGTACTAATTGTGCTTTTTCATTTATTATTATTATTTTTCTTTTATCATTATTTATTTTTATTTTTATATATTTGTGTTATTATAGATGAAATGCGCAAGAAGCAATCTCTTTGGTCATGTTGCAAAATATTGTCAAACTATGAGATGCTATGCATGTGATAGTTTTGGACATAAGGCTATATATTGTCGAAAGGTATTAAACTGTCCAGTTGACTATTTACTTTGCAATGGCAATGAAATTGCAAGGAATCATATTGAAAATTCTCAAGTACGAAATCATGATATAAGTGCGCACAAGAAAACACAGGTAGGGAAATCTCCACAGAAGTGCGTAGAAGAAGTAAACAATCTGGGTACATCCAAAGCAACAAGCAATTATTGCTCCTTATGTTGATCTTGAAAAAATCATGCGAGACCCTTGAATTCAACATGATGCATCTTAGAATTCAAGGAGTAAGTTGAGTGAAGGTTATGTTTGTCACAGTATTTATCAATATTGCAGAAAGTATGTGTTAAGATTAAATTGTCGCAAAAAATAACTTCAGTGTTCCATAAAAAGTGAAGTGGTGCACATACATTTAGTTTATTAATAAGTAATGATTATTTCATAAAAGCTCTTGCATGAGATAAAGTGAAGAACAATACATTGTCGAGTTAATTATTAAAAGGAGAACTCTTGCATGGAGAAAATATACAAACATTGCTGAAATATAAACATGAATCTACGCAAAATGTAATTCTTCATTATATTCAAAATCAGTATGGTTACAAAATTGCATGAGTTGGGACTCCATGCAGAGGCCAAAAAAGATGTATACAAGAAAAAACGAGTTAAGAAGGAAAAATTTAAAATCGTTGAAGTAATCTACAATCGTAGTTCGAGGTCAAGTTATGTGTCTGGATGGTTTGCAAGACGAAGATCCAAGTCCACCGACACCAGTGCAATACACTCCAAAGAAGGGCACACTGGAAGAAGTTGCAGAATTACAAACGGTGGTGGTTCAATATGTTGATTACAAATTAAGGACAATTTTTTGAAAATATATTGTTGATGGCACTCCAGATTGTCGATCCGATGAGTCAGTTCAGAAAATTGTTCAGCGTGCCCGTAATTCACCTGTGACTGAACGTACTGGTGTTGAAACTCTGTGTCCTCCATCCAACATTGCCAAGATCCCATATCAACCTTCAAATGTGTAAATTCAAACTATTGTGACTGAACATCTAGTCGCACACTCTCAAGGGAGTTGTTCATTCTCTGGAAGGAATCCATTGGAAAGAAAGGCAAGTAAGCATGAAACAATGTGATGCATAAAGGCATAAGTGTGAAAAGGTCATGAACCAGGAATCCTCGTCGAAGTTCTTATAGAATTGAATGAATGTTTTTCGCGTGCATGAAATTAATTTGAAGGGATGTGCATTCAATATTGCGCAAGTCGAAGAAGGTCGTGGAGTCGCCAAAACTAAATGCTGGAGTTAATGAATTTTGGAAACAGTACAAAAAGGTGGAAATTCAATTCATTGCACCATGCGCTCAAGTACGATCATGACACGTCATTGTTTCTACACGAACGATGAGTCATGTCCACTTTTATGTCGAGTTGGATGATGAATGAAAAACGTGCCAAATATCTGGTTGTCATGGCAAGGGATGCGATGAAATTAAATGCGACAAGGCCTTGTGACAGTGCAACAAATATGACAAATGAAACTGTCAAGCGCATAAAGGAATTCAAAAATTGATGCAAAACTAGTAAAGGATTGATTTTGGCACTACGCAATTGGCACGAAAGGATGGTTGCATGAATCACTGCACAAAGAATGATGAAGTGTTTTGATAGGAATAGGAGATCAAGATACAGAGGTAATATAATCCTATACAGAAGAAGCAATAAAAGATAATGATCAAAATCAATATGCAGATTGCAGGATATCAGTGCAGAATTTCAACAAAATAAATGAAGCATGAAGATAGGAAGAGTCATTCCTGTGAACAGCGAGTGAAGGCCAACACAAAACAAAAAAATGGAACCAATAATTGCACAAGTCATGGCACCTCTTTTCCATTGATGTCAGAAGGGGAGAAAAGCGTGAAGTTGATTGTACACATGACATGAAGATGAATGTAGTTGAGAGGATGCAGCAAGAAGAAGAAGAAGCATGAAGCCAAGATGTAATGCAGCTGAAGCAAGAACATGAGAAAGAAGACGTAAAAGAGCGTGAAGCATATTTTTGAAGTAATGGCATGAAGAAAATACAAAGAAGAATCATGAAGCTAACCATGAAGCATGCAGTAGTACACAAATAATCATAAGCATGTGATCTTTGTAGAGGTAACAGAAAGTAGAAGAAGCATTAGCAGTAGAATGCATAGAAGTCAGGAGTTCAAACTAGCAAAGAACTTAGGGGGGAAATATACACAGGGGGAGTACTGCAATGAACATAGATGAAGCATACAAGTTCAAGAAGATGACTATGCACAGCTTCATAAGGTGTTGACATCAATGCCAAAGGGGGGTATTGTTGAACTTTGGTTGTCATTGATGTCAACTAATGTCAAAGAGGATAACAATTGATTCAGTTTGAGTCATTGATGTCAACTAAAGTCAAGTGGTTTCAACATTTCCACGCCAGTTTGAAGAAGTATAGAAAAGCACAATTTAATAAGTATATGCACAAGCAAGACGGTGAAGGATATGGATGCCACTATGAAGAGGTATATCTAGAAGCTACATCCAATATGATGAAGTGTGTCCAAGGGTACATCATGAATATCCAGTTTGAAGAAGTACATAAGGCACATGTACTTGAGCAGGTCACAAGTCCATTTAGTCATAGTCCTTCAAGTAACAAGCGAAAGGGTTGGTTGGATAGAAGGATGAAGAGTGTGCAAGCAAGCCAAAGAATACATGGGACAAAGTCTAGTGTGCGCAAACAATTCAAGAGAAGATTCAAGAGTGCGCAAGTAAGTCAAGTGGAGTGCGCAAGAATCATGGAACAAGAGATGGTTGAACACCTCTACAAGTCCTGAAAGAGCACAAGTCATCACCAATCAGAAGATGCTTTTAGTTGATAAAGGGCGTACAAGTTTCAAGAAGTGTGTAACAGTTGATGTCATCATATGTGCAAATTCCACGGCCAAAGACTCAACAAGTGCACAAGTCCCACAAGTGATGGTAACACAAGTGTCAAATTCCCACCAAGTCGAAGATCATGTATGCACAAGTTCCACAAAGCATTGATACACCAAGTGCGTAAGACCCACAAGTAATGGTACCGCAAGGGTGAAAGTACCACCAAGTCGAGGACCATGTATGCGCAGAACACTCAAATAAATGACACATTAGCGGCATAGAACATGACATGTGGCATAGGAATAATATGTGAAGCAAGGAAGAAGAAATGCCACAACCAACTTGTGGACACACAATCCATGCAGGACATGTATAAATAGAGATGAAAGTTGGAGATTTGAAATAATATTGATGGAAAGGCTATAGAGATTCAAGTGGAAGATACAGATTTATATGTGGGGCATCACGGGCTCGAGATACAGAACAAAATGATCTAGCAAGGAGCCAAGTGTGCATATCATGTCCCCTCCTGTCGACCCGATGCAAGGGAGGAAACATGACTAACATTCCCGGGCTTATTTGGGAAACTCAGCCCCGTTCATGAATAAGAAAATTCATAATAAATAAAAAAACTCATGCGTGCAGATTTATACTCAAATAAACACAGCGGAAATAAACATTATCCACACGCAATTGCTTCATGCATTCAACATATAATCATAACAGTCCTCCATAATTAAAACTTTGCAGAATTAAAAACATGTAGATAATAGTTATCTTTAAGATGAAACTGTCCAAGCAACTGACTATGTGAGAGAAATGTTCCACCCAACCATAAGTCTCTATCCAGCCTATATTATTTAAGATGAGAGATCACCCCCGAGTTGGGTTGTGTATCCACTAAGGAGGAACTAAACAAGCTCACTCACAGTCATTGGTTCACACGGACAATCATGCTAAGCCAACAAGTAGTTGGGTTTATCAAACATGCAAGAGTCAAAGGAGGAGGATGATAAGCTAGTGAGCTCAACCACAAAGCTACATGCATCTCAACTAAACTCAAACAGTCATGGCACCCACAATACCTACCACACCCAACACAAGGAAGGTCCCATTCTCTGCTGCAGAGTCCCTCAGGCACCCCTTCCCTCCAATGCTATTCAGGGTGGGCATAGAAAGGTACAAGCTGCTAAATCCTTGAGATTCTATCATTCACTGGGTTTATCAAGAAGTTCCAACCTCTGCTCTCTCTTCTTCTCTGTTATTCTCACTTGTATTTTTCTCAATTCTATCACCAAATAATTGTGTAGCGTAATTGGGTTTTCGGGCTATAAAATCAGGGTTTTCCTATAAATGTTTGGGCATCTAACACTCTCAAATTCTCCCCAAGGTTCAAGTTTATGGATCCCCCATTGGATTTCACTTTCCACCCGAATTTATAGGTGTTTTTGGCACTTCAAAATGTGGCTTAATTCAGAGTTGCGATTTCTGGTCTTTCTCACTGTTGGAACTGTGTAATCAATGAAAACTGAAGCCGCAACCTTCAACAATGGAATGGGAATGAGGAAGAACGAATTCCCATGAGGTAGAGTGCCTTGTGGGTCAAGAAAACATATCCCATACCTGCCATACCCATTTTTGGGTTTCCCATGCACCATTGAAGCCATGGACTGATTTCTTCAATCGCTTTCTTACAACTGAATTAAATGTCAGCAAGGAAAGTCAAATGGGTTCTCAAGATGACATTTGGCAGCATATGGTTCAACCCTACAACCCCCTCACCACTCCCTAGTGGAATACACATGGACCCCTCTTATTAGTTTCTTCCATAGCCATTTTTTGGTATTTTATTGAAATATTAATATTTACATCATTTTATAATGTTCCATGGCTCAATAGCACATGGATACCATAATATAAAATTCTTTACTTTTTAAATAAAATTCGAGCATCCACTAGCAGGGCCTTCGTGTTTTCATGGTCAGAAGTGACTCAATATTGGAAACTGAATTGGAGTTTTCGTGGTCATAAGTGACTCAATATAGGAAACATGTCGTCTTAAAGAAGTGTCCCAAAATGATGCAGTTGGACCAAAGGCTGTTGATACCGTGTCATACTAGGGTTGACTGAATATCCAGTCTGTAGCTCCAAGATGTCCTTCCATCGAATGATGAAAAGATGTGCCATGTGAAGCAGGTTGTGCCACAATCACAGGACCCATAGGATCAATGATATGTGGGTGTGCGGGAGGTGAATAGTTCATCCCCGACTCCATGGTAGAAGTATCTTCTTCATGTGACACAGATGTAGTAGGTTGATCCATGTTTTCTCCTGAGTTATCCTCCCGATTAAGGGGATATTCATGTGGCAAGTTCAAAATCCTGCAAGATCTTCTTAAAGGTTGATCAACCATAATGACTGAACCAAAATTTCTCCTAAGAGTAGTATATACAAAAATAAAAATACACTCCAAAATCTACACACAAGATAAAGCCGCAAGCAAAATTATGTGGTAGGTGTGGATTCAAAGGTCTGTAACCTCAAAGGATTATCAAGGCGGTGCAACTCATGATATACCACAGGGTCCAACAGTTATACTCGGCCCAATATTTCAGAGAACTAACCAGGGAGGATTAGGACTGTACCCCTGACTATATAACTCGACTACCTGATAGAATGTGCGTAGTAGCTCCCTGAGTGTTGTTATCGGTGTATTGCCATGCCAAGACGGAAAATAGGTTAACTCAGATGGTTGTTGGAATCCTAGAAGGGTATCCCGATATACACAAGGTACGTGGGATCTCAAATCCGTAGTGGTGTTGTCTAATGCGCAACCGCATGACAGGAGCCTTCTGATATACTATCGAGTATGTGAAGTACCTTTCTATATACCCAAGGGTACATGAAAGGCCATTCGACATACTGATTGGTACGTGGAAGAACTACAAGCCCTTGGGATGCTGTGTAGGAAAATAATGACAGTTTCCACGCTTAAAGACGTCGGAACACGTCTCTAACTTAACACACATGTTTCTATACAGTTTTAAACTAGTGCTACCATTAAATTTTATCTTGACGGTTTGGTGAATGCATGAGGTGTAGCAAGGAATTTAAAAAGATGCAAATCTTAACTACATGCAAATGCAAATCTTTTCTTTTCTTTTCAACGAAAACTAGCTAAGGTAAGGATAAATTTTCTTTGTTTTCGACAATGAAATGAACAAATACCTCTAAGCTTTCAAAACCAACCAAAAGAATCAAAAGCACTCTTTCACTAATCCAACAAAAAAAATGAATAATACACCAAATCTAAATGTTTTTTTCTTTTTCTCTTTTCAAGTTAAACGAATCTACAAAAAAGTGAAAAGACGAATTTCCTTTTGAGTGCAATAACTTTAATTTTCCAAAAGAAAGATCAAAAAGTGGAAGGAAATAAAAAAATGCAAGAATCTTTCAATCTTTGGAATGCTTTGTAAAAGTTCAACTGCGCTTGAAATCTTCAAAGAAATGATAGATAAGTTTTCATAACCACTAAAATGCAAGCTAATAATTATCCTTTCAAACTTTTCAAAGATCTTTTAATGATAATGTCCAAAGTATGAAAAAAATCTCTACAACAATTCCAAGAAAGAAACTTGAAATGAAGATAATAAACAATTTTGATTTCCTACTCAATTGCACTCAATAGATCTGAGAATGATGCCACTTTCTAGATCTATATTCAGAAAATGAGAGAATACACTACTACAAACTTTAATCAGTTGGAAATTTCCAAAGAAATGTGATCACGCAAAATCTCAATAACACTCAAAACACACAAAATCAAGCAAAAACTCACAATAACCAAAAATGGGAAATCTCGGAAGTCAGATCGAACAAATCAAATAGATTAGGTGAGACGATCGGGAGTCACAAGACTGAGTACATCGATGGGGGATTGAAATTTCCCACAACGACTGAATCACTCGCTTGACTAGATGGGACCCTAATCGACACTTAAACTTCACAATCAAGCCAAGGATAGAACGTGTTGTGCCTAACAGTTTTGTGACTATAAGGGGCAACACACAAAACTCAGAAAATCAGACCAAAAACCAACTTTGAGAATTTTGTATACTAAGTGCCAACTAATGGAGGGCGACGCGCCCTGAAAGTGTGCACCAGGGCGTTGGAAGACCCAATGACGCACTATACTAATGGGAAAAGTGTGTCAGCAACACAGGTTGCAAACAGCCAGAGAGTGTCAACGACGCAAGTTGAATACTAGTAAAGTGCGTCAGAATTACAGTGATGCAAGGGTTACACCAACCAGGTGTGTCGGGCGGGATCTGAGCAACAAAAAACAAAAATACTCCAAGAATAAAAAGGTATAAGTTATAATGATGATCCTAAGAAGAGTATGGATATCCCAGATACTCTTTGATGGTCAGATCCAATGGAGGGAAAGGCAGTTAGAGGCTCAATCAAGAAAAATCAAGAATTGAAAACAAATCAAAACTATGATCTATAACTCCCCAGTATGGTCGCCATTTTTGTTTGAAGACAATTGGTTAATGTGGATAAAAACTGATCTCTCTAGCCTAAATGATTTAGATCTAGAACAAAATAGTACATAACATAATTATCTTTCCTAGTTAGATTAAATTGCAAGGTAGATCAGAAAGTGAGTTACCTTATGATTGCAATTCATTTCTCCTTGTTTGATCTACTTCCAATTCCTCGATCTCCGGCTGGAAAATAAGATGGAGAAAGTGGAAACAAACAAACAATATGAAAGCATATGATTATGAATCTAGCTAGATCAACAGTCAAAGAAGCCAATCCTAAACATTATTATAATCCATAACAAGTTTAGGGAAAGATATTTATATTAAATGTAATTTGCATCAAATACAAAGTAGAGAGTTACAACCGATGCCTTGACATTATGACTCCAGCTCAAATGATCTTGCCTCACAGATCAAATCCTTCTAGCCTTCTATAGATGAATAACATAGTCCTGACCAAATTCCACCATATGGGTGCTTTATCCTTCCTCCTTTAACAATGGAGAGGGGATTCATATATATAGGGCTAAAGGGATAGGAGAGGTTGAGGATTTATGGGATAGGATTAAGGGATCATCCCACTAGGTTAGGGGATCGAGTGCCACCTTCCCACATATCTAGGGATAAGCCTCCACATCACCCAAGCTTCGATAAGTCATTTGAAGCTTCCTTTTATCCATTTTAACCAACTATGATGCACCTTGCATGAAGGAAACATGCGTCAGAAGTAGATCACCGCACCTTGTACATAGGAACAATGCATCGCCGACGCACTCTGATAAGGTGCAGGATGCGTCACCTTGAACTTAACGCTCCTTGCTTGAAGGCAAGGTGCATCGGGGTGACTAAAAAAGGTAAAATGAAAGGAAAACAACCTTTCTTCTGATGTTTTAGCCAAGGAAATTCAGGGATTAAGGCATAGAGATGAAACATGACTCATGATGACGAGACTTTGGTGTAACGGTTAAAGGAGCATATCTTGCCACAATTATTGCATCCATCCTATCAACAGTTTGACCAGCCATTACTGATGAATTTTTAGCTTTGATTTAACTATCAGGGGGTGTACAAAAGGGTAACACATGTATCAAAGGTTTTGGGGAATCGGGCTCTTCGGCTTTTTGAAATTCCTCTTTAACTTCTTTTGATGCTAGGGGATTAGTAAAAAATATATATGTAGCAGTTTGGGTTTCAGGATCAACAATTTGATGTTAAGGTATAGTAGCAGACAAAAATTTCTTCCAATCCCCTTCTATCAAAGGTGGAAAATATTTCAAAGGAATATTGGGGATAACCTCTTCATCTTTTGCATTTTGAATCAAAGTATGAATTTCTACAAAAGTAATAGGAACTGCCTTATTTCGAGCCCTTTATTCTCTAATTATTTTCTCAAGATCTAACTGAGGAGTTATGTTTGGAGGTTGAGGATTACCCCTAGTTCCAACCCCTTTTGAATCCAACACTTCCCAACGGAATCACGGGTGGATAATATATTCTATTCAAATGCATTAATCTTGTTCACCATCAAAATCAAAATGAAATATTGTGATACCCAAGGAAAATATTTCACTTCCGTCCCCAGCAACGACGCCAAAATATGTTAGTCCTAAAGTCTATATTAGACTATAAGATTACAGAGTTTAGGTACCTCTAAATTTGTGATTGGGTTTGAAGGTTTTGGTTGTGTAATGGGTCAAGAGACTAATAATAACAAGGAAAGCATAAAACAACCTGATCATATCAGACTCTGAAAATTATACTAGATATCCATAGTTGAAGGGAAAGAGTTCAATATTCAAACATAGCCAAGCTTCAGTGCTTATTGAAGGTATAAAGAACAAACAGTTCCTTCAGATATCAACATTAAAACATCATATTCAAAAAATAATAATAAATAAATAAATAAAAATTTGAAATAAGACAAACCATGAATACAAAGATAGAGCATGGGAATTTATAATAAGCATTTCATTACAAAGGATTCCATAAGCTAAGAACAGTTTAAACTAAACTGTAGATGTATTCATATTTAAATATGGAAAAACCTCGCTCGAGAAATACAAAATATCATCTCCCAATATCAATTCTTCACAATAAAATTTACAGAGCTTAAGTTTATAGACATTCAAAATCCTCTCTCTCGACCCTCATACATGCTAACTTATTTTCTAATGTTCTCCTTTACATTTTATAAGAAGACTTAGTTACTAGAAGTATCAAATCCAAAAAATATGGATCAAATATAATATTTTTTAATTACCAAATAAGATTTAGTATTATGCATGAGAATCACAATTCGTTCCACATTACTAACTTATCTAAGTCTTCAATTTAATCTTGTAGGTTCCCATCTGTAGCAACCTCATAACATATTTAGAAACACCTTGTTCACTCCACAAATGATAAAGTGCTACAATCAGGATCTTATGCAGCAAGTGTCGGGATTCTTTAATGTTGAGTTATTGCCAAAACAACATCCAATCTATAAATAATACTTTCCTTGATATCCTCCATGTATGTAGGTTGAAAATATGGAAACCCCAAAATTAACGCGATCTTACTCAAATATGTCGAGCAGCTTCTGCCAAGATTGATAATCCATCTAAAGCTTGAGACTTCTTCCAAAGTCGGAGACATTCATTTTTTGATGCTCTAATATTCTTGAGAATTTCTCTGTTATGCACAGAGATTTCTTTATTCTTTTGTTGTGCTTCTTTCCTCCTCCTCACGGCTTCCTGTGCTAGGTTACACAATTCATTATAATTTTCACTTGATTCTTGTAAATCCCTTCTTAATTGCTAATTTGATTGCATAATCACAATGTTAGCTTCGCTCAAATATTTATTCTTTTCTGTATAATACTGAATTTCTTTACGAAGCTCTTTAGTTATCAGCATACTATCATCATGAGGAACATCTCTGAATTCATCGATGTCAAGTTTAACTGCATGAGTTTTTGAACCTTTCATACTCTTCGAAGTATCCCCTACTTCACTCTTCTTCTCAACATTTAAAGACCATTCTAACTCAAAATATTTACTTTCTTAATGAATTTTTCCAGAAAGATCAAGAACAACATGCATTGCATGTTATATGTTTTACAAAGCCCCAAATATTTGACTTTTGATCCTCTGGGATCATTTCTCTTCTTCATCAGAGGAATCCTCAATACTAATTACAACATAGCTCTTAAATTTGGGGTCCATAGTAGATCTCATGTTGAATATAAACTTATTAGTGGCATGATTTTTGGGCCTTCTTCCACCAATTTTAGGATTAATATTATCTTTAAGCTTTTTAGGAGTAGCATTGAGATTTTCAAACATAACTTTCTCCATTGCTTCCTTACTTTGTCCCATTGCAAACTCCTCAATGAGTTTGGCAATATCAACACCCATGTATCTTTTCCTTGTAACGGCATCTTTGACTTCATAGTTTGAGGGTTCTTGTTTCTGAGTACACCTCGTGTCATTCTCTACTTCAGGATTTTGCTCAAAATGAGATTGTTTCCCCTCATGTTCAATTCTCTACTCTGGACTTTTTTCATTTTGATCTCTATTGGCATGATTCTCAACTTTCCCTTATGAAACCCTAGAATATTTAATTTCATTAACAATTTCCTTTATATCTCCTACAGCTTCCTGCCCCTCGAGTTGAAAACCCGACCATAAAAAAAAATAGACCAAGTCCTATGTTGCTTTTTTAATTCCTCAAGAACAAACAACTTTACTAAGTCATGGTGGAAAAAACTATGACTGATATGTTTTGGATGGCTCGTCACCCTTTTAGCCATTTTATTCAATCTTTTAAGAAAATAAAAAGGAAGGTTCATCCTCTCGATACTTGATACATGACCCAAGAACCTCATGTGGTAGATGAAAACAGTCACAAATCTTCCTTCACATGTGATGTATCACTGCAAAATGCCCAAAACATATTTCCATTCCTCTTTCAGAAATTTCCTTTGAATGCCTTTACTCCAATCGAGACTTTTATGCTCAGGATTGAGAAATTGATTATAATCAATCTCAATTGCATGTTTCTTAAACCATCTTTCTCCATCAATAGGTAAAGCAATTGCAGCTGCAATGGAGTCTTCTGAGATTCCAAATTTGAAACCCTCAAAATCAATCATTGAGTCATCAAAGCTCAAGGCAAATTTCTATGTCACTTGAATATTTTATCCCTGTATTCTTTCACATAAATAATACCAACCTGCTTACTTGATCTTATGAGCACATTCAAGTATCACTTTTTCCCAATCAATATTCTCAAGTTCAAACCTGTGCAACATCCCGCTTTCTCTTTTCATGTATGCAAACAGTTATTTCATAGAACGGAACAGGGAAGCTATAGCAAACAGAGTTCAACAAGGAAAATCACTTCTTCAATTAATAAAATGAACTAGACCATCCTGCATGGAAACTTGGGTAGGTCAAAACCAATCACAATTCAAATAGGACAAATATCATAATTTTATTTGATCTAGATTTATGTGAGAACGAAATGAAAGAGCATGTATATATTCACATACACAGATATATTGCAAGAAACATAGTGATACAGTAAACTCATATTCTATTAAAATGAAACAAAACGGACTGTAAAATAAAAGCAGTTAGAATGGTGGTATCTATATCTCTGAGAAGATATGTAGTGGCTACACTCATTCGTCACAAGATTAATACAAAAAGAGGCTGAAAGGGCCTATTTATCATAAACACTATGGCAGGAACCCTAAACATCCAAACACCTAACCCTAGAAGATGGATCGTTATAAATTTTGCAGTCCCAAGGTGGTTAGTTGAATCTGGCTTTTGATTTCTTCATTTTCCATGAGTGAACGCCTGTATACTAGCCCATTCGGTAAAGGAACTCCAGGGATCAAATCAATTGAATGCTTTACTTAGAAATGTAATGGCACCGCGGTAGGTGTGGTGAAGATGTCTCGGTATGCTTCCACTATATTTTCCACCTTCCTCTGATGTGTGGAGAGACCTCGTGTAGAGGTGGTGGTTGTTTCCATTATCTTTTGTTCACCTTTAGAAGGAATCATAAAGAGGACAAATTTCCATGTCTGGGAGATTACCTTCTTGCATTACTTATCCATGATGAGAGACACTGCAGTAGTGGGAATTGTCTTCGATATCCTATAGAGTTGCTTTCCCAAGGTAATGATGACATTACGAGGTCTAGACTCAGCGAACTGATGGTGTATGGTTGGGGGTGGGTAACCGTCAACAGCTTCAATATTTTGACGAACTCAACCGAGATGAGGTTCTTCTGGATACCACTATCAACAATGAAATGTAGCGGATTCCCCCGCACCCAAATTTGTAAATGGAAGAGGCGCTCCCCTTCCTTTGGATCCTCTGACTCTTCTGGTTGGCTCTTTGTGGTTGCAATGGTGGCACTAGGTTCCACATCAATGATTTGCTTTCCCTTTTCTTGCTATGAATCAGAGTCTAATCTAGATTCTGACTCTGGGGATTTCGTCTCACCCAACAACGATTGTTTTGAGCGACATTCATCAGTGTTATGCCAGGGTATTTTGTGGAACTCACGCCACTTTTCAGTGTCCTTCTTCAATTTGATGTTACCCTTATTTTCCTTCGGTTTGGGTTGGTTGTCATAATTTTGGTCGTCCTTGATCTATCCTCGGCTTTGTGAGTTAGGGCCACCTTTTCCAAGCTTCTGTTGTTGTTGATTTGCAAACCCAAACTCTCACTTATTCTTTTGCATAATTGTTTCTCAATATTGACAGCGTACTGATAAGAAGCTTCCAGTGAGGATATATCCAATAAATCCATCTCTGTCTTAATTTACTTATGTAATCCACTGTGGTAATTTAGGACCAAGTGTTCTTCAGAGTCTCTAATACCCAATTTTGAGTGTAGGGTATGGAATATGTTGGTAAAATCTGACACTATATGGTCTCTTTCCTAGCGCAAATTCATCCACCTAATGTATTGGTCATCATAGTTTCCAACAAGGTAGAATTCCTCCTTAATGGCATCAACAAAAGCTTCCCAAGTGGATTTTATCCTAAATATTTCAAACCCATCCCACATGCCTCTTGCAGTACCCATCCTACCAATCTTTAATATGGGGGAGGGATTTAAGGAGCACGAAGGTGATCTTTTAGCTGTTGAAAAATTTTTGAACAGAGAAGTAAACCTCTAACATACTTAACCATTTCTCCAAAGCATCTGAATCTAACTTGCCTTCAAATAAAGGGATTTCAAAGTTAACTTGTACCTTGAAGGGAGTCACACCTCCAAAATGGTTTCTCGTTGAAGGTGCATCCGCCGTCGTTAGCATTCATTGAAGGACCTTGGAAAAAATATCCATCATCTAGTTCCTCTTTCAAGTGAGGGCTTCCTCGAGCAACAAGTTAATAGGATCCCTTACTCTTTGATCTCTCTTTTCTTCTCCCGCCATGTGAGGTTATTTGGGCTGATGAGAGTGGTTTTCCCCAAGCTCAACTAGTTCGAGACCCAACTCTCGATATTTAGATCTCATCGAGGACTTGCACTGAGAAACCACAAGAGAAGATTGCTTCAAGACCACTAATCCGTATTTATGTGAGAACAAGATGAAAGATCATGTATATATTCACATACACAGATATATTGCGAGAAACACAGTGATACAGTAAACTCAGATTCTATTAAAATGAAAAAGAACATACTGTAAAATAAAATCAACTAAAATGGTGGTAACTATATCTTTGAGAAGAGATGTGGCGGCTACGCTCATTTGTGACAAGATGAATACAAAAAGAAGACAAAAGGGCCTAATTATCATAAGCACTAGGGTAGGAACCCTAAACATCCAAAAACCTAACCCTAGAAGATGAATCGTCACAAAGTTTGTGGCCCCAAGGTGGTTAGTTGAACAGTCAACTTCATGGGGTCATAAATTTTTCATATGATCTATGCTTGAGGCGCTCGATATCCCGTTGGAAAGGTATATCCGATCTCTACAACTTTATGTTAGTGAAAATATATGTTGTGGGCAATCATTGACCCTCTGAATCGCCTAAAACGTTGTTTAGGGACTCAAAACGGCCCCGAAAGTTCAGGACCCAAAAAATTGTAGAAATTTTACTAGAAAATTACCAAAATGGAAAACTATTTTGAGCCAGTGGAATAGGTAGGTGGCACCTATATCCATCTAGATCATTATGAAATGGATTAAAAATCATACCAAGTAATGAAGGGAGTACAAATGATCTATTTCACATCTTTTAATAATAATATACACTTAAACATCATAATGCATAATCATCACTCGTAGGCTAATAAAAAATCAACTTTGTCATTTCAAGTCATTCTGGCAGCATACATACAAAGAAGAGTCCCATATTTCGTTGTCTGAATCTTTAAATCCTTTAACCTTTAATATTTGGGAATTAAAACTTAAGCTTTTAGAGCTAGATTAATGACCCGCATGATAATCAAAGTAGAAAGCTACCAGGAGATATTATTTGTAGGTATTAGAGCCAAGTTAAAACCATCAATTAAAATAAAATACATTGCAATCAAACCAAAAACTATCTTAAGGCTTAACAATTCAACAACCAAAACAGACTCAATATGGATCTCCTAAACTAAAAAGAAAAAGGATAGGAATAAATTTGGTATGACAGTTTTAGGAATAACATATATCATTAACAAACACGAGGAAACCCATCAATAAAGATGATGGGACCCAAGGTACCTAGTTCATTCTAACAAGTGTGAATAGATGTTCTTGGCATCGAACACCTGAAGAATCCATCGAGTAGGAAACATTAATGTATTACCACTACCAAATAGAAAGGGAACCTACCATTGATGACTGCAAGCCCCAAGGTACTACTGAAACTCTAAGCCTCATTCCTAGAGAAAAATGAGTTGAATTCAATGAGAAGAGATCTGTTGGAAGGGAGGCATTAAGGAATCCCCCATCATCCAACACAAGGAGAGATCAAGGACTGATTTGATTGGAACGATACTGGAACAAATTTTTGCAGAGTGGACTGACACCGAGGAATGGTTGACACATGAAGTCAATACAACTGTAGAATGGTTGACATAGGTGTCATCCTTGAACAGTTAGCATGAAAAAAAGGTGACTTAGGAAGCTTTGGACTCAAAGGGACCAATGATAGAAATCTGCAATGTAGAATACATTAACAGATTCTCCATATGGTTGGAAGAGTAACCAACCAGAGGATTACTGACTCTATAATCAAGGTTCAAATCATAAGAACAAATACTATAACCGAACTATTGATAGAATCAAAACTGGTGCTTTGTTCAAGGTCAATTTTGACTTACTGTTGTCATATCGAGAGACATTTGAGATATCTCCCTTCCCTTTTCTCCTTTTTAGTACCTTCTTCATTTTTTAACGAGCTTGAAAAATAGATAGAAGTATGCTCGATAAGATATTTTCCATAGTACAGTAACGAATATGAAAAAGTAAGTTTGAATCCCTCTTCGTTTTTTAACGAGCTTGAAGAAAAGATAGAAGAATGATTGATATGGTATCAATTGGTGGAATTTTATCGATCCCAAATCATTTATTGCTCATCGTTATTTTCATCTTTAAGGATTTTGAAAAACTAAAGAAAACTCCATATACTGTCCTATGGATTTTTTTCAATCCCAGGTTAATGAATGCTCACTGGTGTTTTCAATTTTAAGGAGCCTGGAAAAATTAAAGAAGATTCCATATATATATTTTTATAAAAAAAAATTGTCTTTTTCATATTATTAAATCCTGATAAAAAAAAAAAAAAAAAAAAAACGTTGAAGTACGTAGGAAGAAACGAGTGTTAGGGATAAGCGAAACTAGTTCCAAGCGCATGGAACAAACCTATGCATAATGCAAGGAAAATAAGCAGGATAAAGACACTCGGGGTATGTTCCCTCCAAGTTAGAGGTGTCAAGTTGAAAAGGAAAAATGGTACAGGGATTAGCTAAAATGAGATAAGAGATGGGGTCTTATATAACGAGCTAAAAGTGTGAAATCTGGCATCAAGCTCATAAGCGCAAGCAGAGTATATGCAAATGCAGTTACAACTTAAAGATAAAAATGAGATCCTTATAGGAAATGGCCATAAATACATGAGAAAAAGAAACATGCGGCTTCTTCTTGAAAACATGGTAAAACTAAGAAGGCTCCTGATTCTATGAGAAAAACTCAGCATGGGAACCAAAATGGAAAAAAGGTGATGACTACGGTATCCCGTGTTAGGTAGAATCTGTTGCTGGACTAGTGCAAAATGCATATAGAGATGGATAACCCAGCAATATCCAACAGGTTCGAACCTATGGTGAATTCAGGTGGAAAAAGTTCAAATGCATCATAACAAAGGGAAATCCTAAACCTATAGTTTCCTAATATACATGACCGGATCGAGCAATATGCAAAAAATGATCCCTAAACAACCATGAATCTAGCTAAAATTCGTGTCTCCAAAAAACAATAGTACCAAGATCATATCCAAAAAAATTAAAAAGAAAGATCTAATATAGGTCACTTTGGTAGAAGTATTTGCAACTTCAACATATTCTGTCACAAACATAATCAAGGCAAAGTTTACCAATAAAGACACTAAAATGTCGAGGCGTGAGGATCTACTATCAATAAGATCATAATCATGAGGAAGATCACAACTAAAGGAAATAAAGGATTTTACAGAAGCAGACTCATCATTGCAAGAGTCAAAAAATCTAGTAACATAATCAAACTCATCAGGAACACTGAATTGCAGCTCAATGGAAGATCCCAAAGACTTAGAAATGCCAATGTCGGAGGATCTATAAAAATTAGTATCATACTCAAAAGGAAAACTAGGGCTAGATTTGATTGTGGTTGGGTCCAATCTAGGGAGATGATCTTCAGAAAGGACGTCAATATCCAAAGGAATGCCAGACTGTATCGTAGAATCTAGGAAAACTTCATCTGAAGGAAGTATATCATCCAAGACAGAACACGTGTCTAAACATTCACTTGGGTCAATAGGGTGGAGAGTGAGCTCCAATGCCCCCATTAAATGGATCACTTGGTCAATTGTTGGGACCAAGTCCCAAGAAGGTAAGCATGAACACAAAGGCTTCTTCTCAGTAGAAGTTGGACACAAAGGATATGATGCCACATAATTCATCTGTGAGGGGAAGCCTCTATCGAAACACTAGGAACATACAAAGGAGATACCTGGTCTAAAGTGGGGACATGAGGAGGATTAAAAAATTCAAGCTAATCAATAGTGGCAATGCTTTCGTTGCGAGGAAAATTCATCTACACGCATCACTCGCATTGGCTGACTGATTTCCCCCAACCTGACTCGTAATGGCTAGTTGTTCATAATCAAAATACTATTGAGATAGGGACCACACTCTTCACACTTCTATAAGTAGAAGGAACAAATGAGTTAGGTGGCCTCCCTTGCAAAGCTTACAAGTGAACTTATGCTTTTGTTTTTTAGATTTGTCGACTATATCAACATTCCCAGCATGACTTTCAGTGGTTTGTTTATTGTCTCCAGTATGACTGGAAATGACTGGTCACAAATCTCCAATATGAATTACAGTGAATACTAACTTGTCATTGATATGACTCGTAGTAATAAAAAATGAGTCCTCAACATGACTAGTAGTGGTTGATGACATACTTTCAGTATGTCTTGCAATGACTGAACTTTTGTTCCTAATATGACCTCTAGAGGTTGGTTGCATGTCTTCGATATGACTTGCAATGACTGAGTGAGTGCCCCCAGCATGACCTCCAGAGGCTGGGTGAATGGCCCCAGCATGACTTCCAAAGGCTGGGTGGTTTCCCCCAGCATGACTTCTAGATGCTAGTTGGGTAGTTCCAGTATGACTTGCAGTGACTATATGGATGCCCATGGCATGACCTATAGAGGTCATTGGTTGCTCCTTTGCTTTCGCATCTTCTTCCTATTCTTCCTTCGTCGATTCCTTTTAGATCGTTGGTTACTAGTACCAAGACTTTCACCACGACGTAGGAGGAGGAGAAGATCTTATTGGCAAATAATGCACAAGGTTTTGATGCTCTTGATATAAAATGTTTGCTTGAGACGCATCAGGAGAATTCAAGACAATGGAAGTGGAAAATAACCAAACCGACAATCCAAGGGTGAATCCAGGTATATTCAAAGTGGACATCAAGGGAACGTCAACATCCCCAACAAATGGAAAATTTCAAGGATCCCCTTGAATCATGGTTCCTTGGTTGGTGTCTGCAGGACTACGAGTCATAATTTCCAATTCAACAAGTAAGAAATCGCTAAGGCCAACTAAGAACAAACAGCACAAAGAGCACACCACTAAAAATATTCCTAGGGATACCGATCCAATTAAACGGCTGGCCTTCTGAAGCTGGGTACAACCTTATTAATTCCCACAACCATGCAACAAAAGTACACGAAATAGTTACCAAGGCCTCTGTCAATAGTCCTTCTTGGTGCAAGTATCCCCGCAAAGCAAGGGACAGCCTCCAAGGGTATTATTGGTTTTGCTCAACTTTTGTTTCAGATACCACTAGAAGACCCCAGCAATCACCTAGGAAATCCTAATACAAGATACTATAGATACCAACTCACAATTAGTGTCCGGGGGAACAGTCGACGGATGGGATCGTATGAATGGGTAGGGTAGTTAATCCCAAAACCTCAACAGTATCGGCACCACATGGGGCCCAAGTTGGTACTGAATAAATCCACGTACACGCAAAATCCCACAAATACTTGGTTTAGGTATCAGAGGAGTAATATCTTCAACCCAACCTCACATGACCTCGTGCTTAACTCCAGTGTTAGTGGAGCGTCCTGGCCACACCAATACGACAGTTGGATTTTCCTATCCTTATGAAAGACACCTAGGTTTCACAGTTTGAAATAGCCTTAGAGTGTTAACTAAAAACCTATTCCAAGGCTCTATCCCTAAGCTAGTTGGTGAACCCTATAAATCCAAAAAATCTAGCAAATATTACATAAAGCGTTCTTTTTAGTGGTTGTTATTACTCGGAAGGATGTGGAAGTGTAAAAATATGATATTATTAACTGAAAATAAATGAAAAATAAATTACTTGCAAATGGAAAATACCACTTAAAAGTTTTGAAAAGGTTACTTGACTATAAAGAACATTCAAAAAGAAGGAAAACCAATCATAACCTTTCAAAATGTTAAGCAAGATAAAACTTTTAGGGAGATTACTATGACTAATGCAAGCAACTCTTTATGATTTTCATGAGATAATACTACTTAAAGCAGTATGATCTTTTTTTATATAAAATACTCCCAAAAACATTCAAAATACCCAAAAGATTCCTAAATGAATTGGAAACAAACTATAATTTTATGCAAAATGGAATTTTCTTTTTCAATGTACATGTAAGTTCTACCTATAAGATGTAATTTGAAATGAAAATGCAAGTTTTCATATACACAATGCAATCTTTGGTCTTTTCAATATGAAAGGAAGCTTGGATCTCACATGCTAAATGCAAATTCAAAGCTACAAGATAAGCATACAACTACCTTCCAAAGTGCCAACACACAATAGTAAATTTGGGTCCATTTTCGACGAAATTTTCGATGTTTCACATAAATTCCATCGGTTTATAGATCGTCGAGATTTTGATGAAAGTTGGGATTTTTGTCGAAAATTTGACGAAAATCCCACATTTCATTGGAATTCTGACGATTTCTAAACGGACGAAATTTATGTGAAACGTCAAAACTTTTGTTGAAAAATGGACCCAATTTTACTTCTGACAAATTCAGTTTGATAAGGATACACAAATTTAGAATTTGAAAGCAAATGCAACTTTGTTTTGTAAACAAGTTCATATCCAATCCTAAAATGTCTGAAAGGACTCAATTTGACATGCACACTTAATACCTCAATCAAATGCAAGACCTTTTTGTAATTTTTTGATTCAAAATGCAAATTGAAATGAAAACTCAACACAAACACAAAACAAACATGCAATTTTTTTTGTTTTCAATATGAAATGTAAATCTAACTCTTCTAAAACCACTTGCAATGTACTAAAAGAAAAAGTAACCTAATGAATTGGACCTATTCTGTTTTCTTTTCAAATGAAAAAACAAAAACAAACCATGAACAATGACATAGTAAAGTCACCACAAACAAAACTTCTGGTAAACTTATCAGACTCGGTGAAAGCAGGAAGACACACGAGACTGTACAATCATACCAAAATGACCTATAGGGCTACACAATGTGATAAATTCTAATTTTATGGATTACTAGTGCAATCAAGAAGAGACAACAATAAGATATGCCCTAAGCTTCCACCTCAAAGGATCACCAAAGTATAAAAAGCAAAAAGAATCCTTAAAACAAAAGACACTTTTCACTGAAAAAATAATTTAAAAAACACAAGTAAAATCAATCACAGAGAAGACACAACATTCCTAAGAGGTCCTAATCAGACCTAAGACAAGTAAAGACTTCTAAAATTCCACTAAAAACCCCAAAAATAGGGCAAAAAGTGAAAAACACACCCTACAGGAAAAAAATGTTGGCAATCCAAAGGCAAGTAGGGTGTAACACGTTATTGTGCAAGCCTTTATGGGCATTTTTTAACCGGAAACGCTACTGTTATGAAGATTAGAATGTTTTTGGCACTAAAAGTCTTAAAAAATGCAAGTCCAACTCAGACAAATGGAAAACCAAGGTGTCTACTAAAGTTTGAGACCAATCCAAACATGTAAAAAGACCTTAAACACCTAAGCAAATTGAAGGAACTAACCTAGGAACCCCAAAGTAGATGGCCTTCCCTAGTGGAGTCACAATTTTTGTTGTATGGACAACAATCCTATGTTTGGGGTGAGGTCACCAGCATACTAGGTTTTCTAAGATAGACATCTAGGGTTTCACAGTAACAAATTAGAGTTTGAAATATAGAGAATGATGCACCTTGCTTACGAAGGTTGATCCTAGCTTTCTCTTCTCCTTAGATTTGCTTCAAATCCTTCAACCCAAGAACCTACAAAACAACCATAACACCTTCCTCAAATAAATTTGACTACAAAATATTGTTGAAGTTCAAACATAACATGGAAATAAACGTTGGCAATACAAGGTGAACAATCGTTTCACACCCCTGGAAACCAAAGGGTTTAGGAGAAAATCATTGTCAATGTGAAGGCAATTACGGTTTAACAAGCTTGTTGACAGATCATTATGAGCATTTTTTTACTTAAAAACAGTTACTAAGATTTATAAATGCTAGGGAATCACTGAATGATTAAGGCAAACACATTAGATACCAAATAAAGGATCTTCCATCCATGGTGTCCTTTTGTGTGAATGACAATCGACATTTAAAGTGTCATTAAATTGGTTGAGAATCCACAAGAAGAACCGTTGGCATATGCTGGAGATACGACAGGAGAATTCATATTTTTTGTCAACGTTTCGAGCTCTGTCTAGGCTCATATTCGGGACAATGATTATGTTGAGGCTCTTCTCATCTCCTCTTTAAAGAATAAATAGAAACGACATTTATTGGAAATTATCCGACTTGTTTTACGAAGGGTCCAAAGTCAAATTAATTAATACTTATAAAACCATTAAACTTTGGATAGAAGACGTCATCCAAACATAATCAATAATCCTATCATTGCAGGAGAGCAAGTAGTCAAGTTCTACTAATAGTCAATCCATCATCACGATTTATAGAGTTTTTAGCAATTTCAATTGCCTTTCTCACCCTCCTTTTTGACCAACTGCCAATTCTGGCTAGAATTATCATGTTCTGCATTTTTATGGGATGCTTTGTTTTGTGTGAGTGCTCTACTAAGGTGGATTTAGGAATCATATTTATACGGATGTCAACACTATTCTCTCTAATCCTTGTTTAGATAGACCTCCATGTTTCTCCGATGTAAGTTTTTTCACGAGCAGGAGGGATTTGATAAAACCCTTTTTGTAATGTTGGGTCCACATGATCTTTCACAGATCTGAGAAGTTTTTTGATGCTTCATAGTGGTGAGAAGACGGTGTCAATGTTTTTATTTTTCAATTGTTTAGCAATTTTGTCAGTCACCCCTTAAACATATTGAAGGAATGCTTTTTGGTCTCCTATATTACTAGTTTTTGTTGATGTATTTGTAACTTCGGAAGATATTCACTTGTATATTGTATGTATTACATTTGTACTTTATTGTATCCCCAACGGAGATGTATTATTCCTCCGATTGGAAGTGTCGTCATGTGTACTTGCAAGTGTCGCAAGTTATATTGTAAGTGTCGTAACTTATACTTGATGGGTTATTAGACCACCTTGTTTAGGTCGGCCCTGTATGAGTCATGTGGGTCAAAGGGTTATTAGACCACCCTATTTGAGGTCGGCCCAGTCAGCATTATGTTATTTGGTTAAGTTAGGGCCGACCTAGTTGAGTAAAGGTCAAGTGATGTAGTGTATAAATAGAGAGTGTGTCTCTCTCATTTTACACATTATATTGTTCACTCACTTCGCATTAGTGAGAGAAGAGGGGGATGTGCACAAGTGGAGGAGGAGCATGCTGCTGTAGATATGTATCTCTTGGGTTTGATCATGGTGATCATTGTATTGATGCTTATTCTATCTCTGAGGAAGTTGCGGGGTTTTTCACCTTCTTGGTTTTCCCCGATGAAATGTTTTGTGTCTCTTGTCTCTTGTCTCTTATGCTTGATATGTTGTACATGTTATTCTTTTAGTTAAGATCCTAGATCAGAATGTATTAAATTCTGAAAAACTAACCGTTTTGGCAATCTTGAGATTTCCTATGTTGCTTATCTGCTTTGGAGAATGCTTTGTTAATTTGTGAAGTGGTGTATGCACTGTTTAAGAATACTTCCCATAGATGATATTTTTCTTTCTCAATATGCTCTGGGTCAGAGATTATTTCTATCCCTTGTAACCAAAGTATTGAGAAACCCTAGTTTTTTATTAGGGTGATGGTGGGAATGAACGTGTAGGTATTGTTCTATATGGGTTTTCTTCCTATACACCTTATGTTTATAGGAAGAAAACCTATGCAGACTAGTACCGAGGGACAGATAAGTGTCGATTTAGGCTATAACAGCACATTAGGCTAAAAGAGAGTCTATATGAACTAATATGGAGTAGGAACAAAACTGATGGGACATACTCCACAAAGCTTAGGTATGAAGTCATTATGGCCCCCGATGAAAGAATAAGTTGATAGTGATGGAAGTTAATTTGGAAGCTGAGTACACCCAACAATACCAACTATACATGCAACTAGCTTTGAAAAATAGGGTTCCAACTTGACACATTCTACAATGTAGGAACAAACATGGTCATGTTAAGTGATATTTATGAAAAAATGAAGAAATTTATCTTCACCTATTTTGCTTGTGCACCTTAACAGTGCAAGTTTGGAAAGATATTAGCCAATGCACTGGTGTTCATAGTATGTGGAGTAAGGACTCCATTGACAAGAAGTTTAAATTGTATTTTGAAAAGAAAGAGTTAAAACATTTCCTTATTGTTCCATTCCTCACTTTCTAGGGAATTTGGTTAGTGCACAATTCATCCAATTTCAAATATTGGCTTCTTCAAACCTTCTAAGTTTCCTCTCAGATATTCAACATAGCCCAACAATATAAAGTCCAAGGTGAAAGTTCTGAAGATCAGGCCCATCGGTGAACTTGTTGTGGACCAATCCCACCCTTGGTGTTTTTCAATGGGACCTACTAGGGCATAGGTGCTAAATGTGACATTAGCATTGTTATTTATCTGCGAGAACAACACCTTATTCATTTCATTGATTTTATTGGAAATGGCACTAACAATCAAACCGATACTCTATCTAACGATGGTTTGAATTTATATCCTGGCTTATTACACCTCAAGATGTTCAAGAATGGATTGCTTTCAAAGACTTCTTTAGATCTCTAAAGACATTATGGTACAAATATTTAATGGATACTAAGAGTTAATCTCAAAACCTAATGATAGACAATAAATTTTCTATTTTGTTTCTTGAAAATATTACAATCTTGTGCTTTTCAATGTATATGTATTACCTTGAAATTTTGCTTTGTTCTTATTATATCTACACATATGAAGTTGAATATTCTCAATACCATTTTTGGTTTAACATACTTTGCACAAGTTCTCTACACCACCTAAAGTATGTTTTTTCCTTGGAAAGTCCCATCTCCACTCTTTCATACATGTATGCGTGCAACAAACTTTGCACTAAATATCAAATATCCTAAATTTTGTAAAATCTCACATTTTATATTCACGAATATTGTTTATAAACATTGTTTTCTTCCACGTAAGTGTAATTTATGAGTCCTTACAATATCATAATATTTATGATAATAAATAGAATGTGTTTTTTTTATGATTGATTTTTGCTTTATAGAAAATAGTATCTAAGTAATATTGAAAATTTATTTACCGTTTTAATTTATTCTTACTTTGGTATATATTTTTAATTGAAAATAAGGTTATACATTATTTGTTTGAACTTTAGAATTATATCTTAAATTTGTGATATCTATATATATATAAATGTTTGAGAAATCTGCATACAATCTTATATTTTATTTCTTTCTTATTTTATTATGGTATAAAATTGGTGGCAACCTTTGCATGTGTATTTATTGTGGCAATACTTATAATTTATTATATAAACATGGGTATTTTTGTATAATCTTAAACTTATGCATGTGTAAAAAAATTATTTATCTAATTAAGTTGTTGTCTAAATCGATATTTTATAGTGAATTATACTTATAATTTATTATATAAGCATGGGTATTTTTTGTATAATTTTGAACTTATGCATGTGTAAAAAATTATCTATCTAATTAAGTTGTTGTCTAAATTGGTATGTTATGCATGTTTGTTTAAGAATTCTATATAGTGAGTTAAGTTGTTTAAATTGTTACCAGTAAGCTATAGCATAGGAGAAATAATGTTCAATCAACATAGAAATGGTGAACATTTCCAACAATTTTGTAGATACTAGCTTTCATTACATATGCTTCACTTTTGCGTCCTCTAAAATAACTTCCTAGAAGTTAGAAGTAATACTAGAATACCAATAGAGTCAAATTGTAATCATGTATAGCTTCAAAATAGGGTATAGAACATTGTGAAGGAACTTTGGAGATAACTAATCATAGGGATGATGGGATTTTCCTCGAGATCCCAAGCCTTTCTTTCATTAGTTTTGCTTGCATATGAGATCACAACTCTGATGATACAATCCTGAATGACTGCATTTCTATGTCATTTTGTACGAACAAGACGTCTTGGCTACTATTGGACGTGCATCTTATGTAATTTTGTATCAACCTTGTATATGCATTTTTGCCTAATTTTATCACACAAATACAACTATAATTGTAATAGTATAGTTTGTAAATGTACCGCATTGCAGAGAGTATGGTCTTGATACTCATAGCATGATAGCACATCTGAAATGTAACCTTTTTCTCCTCAATATATTGTTAGATTTGTTCTTTGGAAAAATTTGCTTGATGAATGTACATAAATTTGGAAGATATATAGAGATATTATTAGTGGAGTGCTTAAGACGTAAGTTTTTCACTCTTAAATTCTAGTACAAGTGCAATCATATGCATCACGAACTAATTATTGTGATTATGAACTTCTAAAAAATTATTTGTTAACGCATTATAAAATTTGAAATTATTAACAAAAGTATTCATTTATAGTATGAAAAATTATAATATCGTAGACAAGCCCTTATATAGCAGAGGACACCTACGAGCACTTCCCCTCGCTCCAAGGATGTTAAGCAAAGTAAACTGGATTCTTTAAGACTCAAGATCAATACAGCAATATACTAATTAACAACTCAACATGTCACAGTAATTGATCCCTAGGTGGGGAGGATAATTCACTCCTTTGAACCACCCAACTAAACCCAATTGACATTATGGCCTAATAACTTAATTCTCTTGTAATTATAAAAAAAAATTGACAAAATCCAATATCATAGAAAAGCTCTCATATACAAGGACTATTAATTTTCTTTTGACAATGTGACCTATTACTCTTGTAACTAAAAAATATCTCTAAATTTTTAAGTGAACTTGTAACAATCCTCACATAATTTTAAGTGAACTTGTAACAATATCTACATAATATCTCGAGAGTATTATGTAAAATTAAAAATTAAAACATCGTAAATATTGATAACTTTTCTAAAACCTTTTTTTAAATCCATTTTTACTAAATATTCTTTTTACCATGTATTGTTTAGGTATTTACAACATAAAATAAGGAAATCCATTACATTACATTTATGATTTAAAATCCATCACAATACATTTATGATTTAAAATCAAAAGATGCAAGTGAATTTAATCAAATGGAGGAAATGATGTTGATACATGCATGTCCAATGAACAATGAGAATAAGCCATGCTGAGTGATTGACAAGATTGTATATCATAGCTAATCCAACAATGATGATCACCAACCTTAATACTTAGTCTTGAAAGATCAACCTAGTAAGATCATGATAAACTCCTCTAAGCATTATTGCCCTTTGCTTTGTCCATGATAAGCCTCTTAACCTTTTGCAATTTATAATGTTTCACAGATCACTTGAATTCATATCATTTTTCCCTTAGTTATGCCTTTTGTCTTTATTTAAACATTTTCATATGCTATAATTGCTAAAAGATCTTTTATTTAAATTTTGTCGAAGGCCTAAACATTTATTTGCTACCATGAATTATGGGGTGACTCTACTTGCTTCATATTACTCATGGGTACCATAAACCTATATAACTACAAGTAACATATCAATATGACAATGTTTTGATCAAATAATTAACCAATACAATTATTGTATTGTTAGAATGAGAGACAAATCCCATTCTCAATAAATCAATCCTTCAATGTATATTGCTACATTTAATTAATTAATTAATTAATTATTATATATATATATATATATATATATATATATATATATATATATATATATATATATAATTTTCAATGGAATGAATCATGAGAAACTTAAACTTTCCAAGTATAGTAGGGTAAACCATCGATTTTGATTATGGAATCTAATCTTGAGGGGTTTAAGAGTGGCGAACCTATGACCTCAACCACCTGAGCTAAACCTTAGCGCATTCTCTCTCTCTCTCTACTATTATATCACATTCATTGTATTTTTATTTTTATTTATTTCAAGTAATTATATAGAGGCAATCCCTACCAATTTCCCTCATTTTGGGAATGGTACTTAAGGTAAAACCCTTGATTCTTCTTCAGAACAAGGTCAATTCAACAACAGGGCTTGAAGTTGTTACAACAATATATCTTAATTATGAAATCAAAATGTCACATATGGGAACAAAACCTGGATGAAGAAGATAATGCTCCATCCCACAACCACTCTACTAGACCCAATTGACTTTATATTATATCACATTCATCTCACATTATAGAGTAATATTATAATATAATATTAAAAAAATACATATTTTCATTGTATATCAAAATCTATTAAGAACCCAAAGCGATCAAATAAATTGAAATGCAATATTTCCTTAAAGATCCTAGAGTTAAGATGTATTTACCTTTATATGAGTGAAATTATTCTATTAAATTTTATTTCTTACATTTGATATATATATATAATTTTATTTTCTTTATTGTATTTTATTTTTACATTATATATATAATTGTATTTTCTTTATTGTATTTATATTTTACATTTTAATTTATATACATTTTGCATCTCATCAACATTTTGATTTGTATTTTCTTTATTGTATTTATATTTTACATTTTAATTTATATACATTTTGCATCTCATCAACATTTTGATTTAAAGATGTATCTACTTTATATATATATATATATATATATATATATATATATATATATAATTTTACTTTTTTTATTGTATTTTATTTTTTACATTTTAATTTATATGCATGTTATGCATCTCATTATAATCGATTTATGTCATGTTTCTTACTAGAGTTAGAGTTAGGTATTGACCCTATACATCTCCTTCATACTGGATTGTAGAAATGTAAATTAACATCACTTCTCTTGGTGAAATTATAACTCAATTATTATGCACTATGTTGTATTTACCCAAAAGGGAAAAGTATCATGTGAACATGATAACTCCTAGGTTCATATTACCTTTGATATTATGCTACATTTTTTGTATTCACTAGCTTTAATTGATGTGCCAGGAGAGATTTTATAGGCATATAAACAATATCAAGACACCACAAGATTTGCATCTGACTATTGCTTCACACACATGCACCAACACAACATAAACTGGCTTACTTTCACTTAGATATCCGTTGTACAGACTGCCTTTGTATTATGTTGCTTGGGTTGGCACTTAGAGTTTACATACTTGCTTACTAAACTTAGTTATTGGACAGACGGGCTTGCTTGGGTCTCCCCTCAAACTCTTAGCCCCAAGGCGGCCTTCTATTATGAGCATTTTTTTCCACTACAGGAAGGTCACATTGCCCATCCTGATTACATGAAATGCCCTCAGGGGCTCACGGCCTCGGGATCCTGCTTGGCTAGTTTTCGGGTTTGTTCCCACCACCTATGGATCGAGATGGACCACCACATCCCACACCCTGAGAGGATCTATCAAGTGTGCCATCTCCATGAAATCGAGCCTGAAGGACACTTTGTCTTCATATGTCTCATATAATATGAAATCTGAGGAAGGTTACACTCCTTGTTCTAAGATTCGAGAGATTATCTTATGACTTTCTTTTGCTACCCCAATCAGAGATGCCTTACTTATACATGCACGAGGCGATCACACACAGGGGAATACTTGGTAGTTAGGTGGGCTGCTTCATCATTCCTTTTCTGTTGCGAACTTGTTATCTCTGTCCACTACTTTATATTCTGAAAACTTAATCTGTCTACGTTTCTTCCTCCCCAACTATTTTATCTGTGTTCCCTGTCTGATGTAAAACCCCTTTCCTCCACAGTGAATCGAATACGGCGAAGGGAATGGCAACCAGGGACAACCCTTCCATAGTTACTCCAACCCCAGCTAAAAGCAAAGGAAAGATATTTCTTATGTAAAGGAAGCAACTTAGCATTCAGATCCTGCATTATCACTTATTATCTTATCTCTTTCACTGAAAGAGGTCATATACTGGCATGGTCTTCATCATGGTCTCCACACACATGCACCAACACAACATAAACTGGTGGTGAGAGATAAATTGGTGTCTCAAAGTGTCAAATAGCATAGATTGATTTGCATATCTGACTTTTGTTTCACACACATGCACCAACACAACATAAACTGGTGGTGAGAGATAAATCGGTGTCCCAAAGTGTCAAATAACATGGATTTACTCTGCCAAAAAAATTATGTATATATTTAAAACTGTTTATTTACTCTTCCAAATAAATTATCTGTGTATATTAAAAACTGTTTATTTTAAGCATCCATTCAAGGGAAACCAAGCAGTCCATTGCAAAACAACAAATGGTAAAAATTAAAAGCAGCGACTTATACAAACCTAAAAAGATCTTCAAAGAATTCTACGACAAAGTATAAAATAGAAAACTACTCGCTATATTAGAACAATATAGTATGAGAGCGTCAATTTCCAAGTGTTCAGCTGATTTGCAAACATAGAAAACTACTCGCTATATTAGAACAATACAGTATGAGAGCGTCAATTTCCGAGTGTTCAGCTGATTTGCAAATATGTCTGTATCTACAACGTCCAAATATTTTCAGTTACCAGTGTTACACTCGCAGGCAGAAAATACCAGGAAACCTGACAAAAATTAATACCGTTGGAGCAGTTCCTCATGGACGATACAAAATTGAGGAACTTCAATAATACACTAATATTGAAATCAGTGCCAATAAAAATGAAACTCTAATACCTATGCAGTAAAATGAAATGGTAAACAAATCTGGTACAAAGAGGTTCAGCCACAAGTTGATTCTGAACATAGCTTTTAAAGAATATTTAACTGAACCACATATTACAAGAAATCTTGAGCAAAATTATTTACTCCATCTATGCTTTTTCTTCGGTGCTTCACTGTCAGTTCCTCCTTTTTTCCTCTTTCCCTTGAAACCGCCTCTGCCTGATCTCTTTTTCGACTAATCAACAGCATTCACACGAATAATGTCCTTAAAAAGTATACACTTTCCACCAAATACATACATATGCAAAAATAGGATTACGAATTGCAATTCTATCAAAAGCATGATTTAAATATCAAGAGATGTAAAAAGACTGAGGTAACCAAGGATCCCGGTTGAGTAATTTGTTTAAATTTCGAAAGTGAAGTTCATGATAACTCACCTCTATAGAGAACGTCTTCAAAGGATCCCCAGTCCTGCCAGTCTTTCTCTTAAACCAGCCTCGGTGCCCAGACTGACTTTGTCCCATTGCTTCTCTGGCAAGCTTAATAGCTTTGCTAGCTATTTGTGTGGTAGGATCAACAAGATAGTCTGGTACAGCGGATAGATGGGATGAAGGTTGCTTCTTGCTCAGTACCTTGTCATGCTTCAACAGTTCTGCATCGCAAATAAATATAACGCAAGGATACATGTTAAAAAAAAATCAAAAGCAAATTTTTTTTAACTTTCAAATTTGTACAGTTCTAGAAAAGACTAGAGCTTATACAAACACTGCCAAAAATGTGATTTCATTACCCAAATCCTTGGGATTATCTTCGAAATGAGCCTTCAACCTACAAGATCAGAAAGGAGATATCAGAATTAACAACTTGATAAATTGCAATACCAGATATGAATGTTCACATGAAAAAGATACAGCCACTGACTAGGCAGAATACCTCTCGGAATTTAATATTTCATTTCGAAGCTCATTAGCACGTGCCTCTTTCACTGCGACCTTGGTTATGCTTTGCGCAATGTCCTTAAAAGAAGTACAACAATCTAAAGATGAGTTATGTCCAAACTAGAATTACTCGAGAGTTCAAGTACACTGCCAAACGCAATTCAGGGAAGGAAATTTTTCACTTGAACAGGCATGTCCTCAATCTAGACAAAATGATCAGTCAGTATCATACAGCTTACCTGGGCCCTATAACGAAGAGACTCAACTGCATTTTTCGTCAGCAATGGAAAGGGTGATATAAACTTTGTAGACTCTGGATCTAATTCCTTACCACCACTCAATGCCACTCTGATTTCTTTGAATACGTCATCTTCTGCAGGAGAGACCTGTAGCGACATTCAAAACCCAACATTTCAGAATATTGAGGAAGAATAACATTGTATTGGAATTTTCATGAAAATCAAGATCAGCCCCTCAACCATCTGCACATTTGATGATGTAAGACAAAAAGGCACCCAAAAATTTTGGTATGAAAAAGAAAGACAGACCATATCAATTGGGGATAATGCGAAGAAACTACCTGGGAGATCCTGGGTTAGAGGAAAATTGTAGATGGTCCTTGTAGGGTCAACGCAATAATTGTAACCCAAGGTAACGTAACTTTCATATCTAGACCAATAAATATCCATTGATTATCTGGAAAGGCAGGGCTCCAGTTTTATCTCCAGGTGATTTCAAGAATTTCCAAAAGTTTAGGGCAAGGAAGCCACAAAAGCATATATTCCAAAATAGAAAGAAAAAAATACTCGTACAAATTATAATAGTCTAAACATTATACAATTTGGACTTTTTCCAGCTATCATCACCAAAATCCAACTATACAATCATTGGTCTGGATTCAGCGTCCCCAAATATCCCTATTGCACCCAGATTGTGCAAGCTCGACAACTTATATTTACAATTCCATCAATTCTTCTCAATTTTTGACCGGATTTCAGGTAAACATAGTTAGAAAAATGACTAAAAAAGGTCCAAATCGTAGCATGTTTCAGACTACTGCATTACAAGATATACAACCAAAACAGATATGATTGTAATATTCCAACTGATATTTTCTGTCTGTTTGTGAAGTTTCTGATGATATTTATTGCTTGCTTGTAGTTTTATGGCCCAATACTCAAAGGAAACATGAATGCATGTAATGAACTATGCATGCAATAGTATGCATGCAAATGCATGGGTTTGCCAACCCCTAAATAACCCAAATAATCAGAAATGTTATAAAGTAAGAATAGAAATAATGCATGTACGTACCAATAGCTATGGTAGTGGATGTGGATCAATATGAGACGTGCATGCAAGAGATATGTCAAGGATCGGTCAAGATATGAATCGACCTCTCTCCAAATATGCGCCCTTGATATAAATGCACCCTCTTCAATATGTGAATGGATGCATGACTGCTCAAACGAGGTTAGATTGCCCCCGGATGAAGGTACTAAGGTTATAATGCCCTCTTGATCAATATGGAAGCCACATGCAAGACATGCATGAAGTATAGGTCAGAGGACGAGAATCTCCCTCAAAGAAAGTCCCCATGCTAGAGAATGCGCCCCTCTGAATGATGAAATGGTGAGAGCTTTCCTATGAATCTGAATGAGCAGCCTCTATTCAGTAACTAGGCTAATAGTGGTGCTCTCGGAAGGATAGAAGCAGCATGCAGACTGAATGGTGGATATCTGTCAAGATATGAAGTTATCCTCTTTGTCCAATTCGCCCATGCAAGAGAGGGTGAATCCTCCGACTCCAGGATGTAGCTAGAACCCTGATGAAAGCTGAAGAATCATGTATGATGATAGTAGTAATGTTGAATCTGGATGATCCAACCCTGATAGTGACTAGGGAAGATAGATTTCACTGTCGAAATACACTTGATGGTTGAGTGGTGTGCCCTCAACCCAAAACTGGCTCTCTGAGCTCTCCAAGTCGACTTCTCAAATCAATAATCAATAAGCAAGCCTTAATCATTCGCTTTACCTTTCTTTTATAACTTTGACATGGCCTGACCTACCTTTTGCATGACTGGGTCCCTTTTCTCTTCTAATTTCCAGTTGACTTGTATGCATTGCTTTATGTGTGCATGAAAGCTCAATAAAGGTGTTTCAATGCATGCAACATGAAATATGGCCCGCATGTAATGCATGCAGGTGGCCCCTAAGTTCCTGTGGCCCTCATTTACCTACTAGTGATCTAACAACCATGATTAAGATCTTCTTATGGTATAAATGGCATCAATCATCAGTTAATTCCTTGAATGTCAGTACCCGCTCAAACCTATGGGAATTAGGTAGGTTAGCGGGATGGTCCTCTGTGCTTAAGCAGAAGAGGACATTACAGTCCTCCCCGCTCGAAATTGCTTGTCCTCAAGCAACTGTAATGTTGGGTATTGTAATACATGTTCTCCTTCCCAAGTGGCCTCTTCTATAGGTAATTCTTTCCATTGAACCAAGTACTCTCAAATGATCATGTTCCTTAGTTTTCTTTCTCGAACTTCCAGGATTCGTTCTGGAACCAAAATCAGTTGCCCCTCATCATCAAGGGGGGGTAATTTTGATGAAGTAACAATCTATTGACCTACTCCTTTCTTAAGGTTAGACACATGGAACACGTTATGAATCTTGCTTTCTTGTGGTAATTCGAGCTCATATGCTACCTCTCCCACTTTCCGAATTATCTTGTAAGAACCGTAAAAGCGAGGTTTAAGTTTCTTTGTTCCTTTTCTTTTAAGGGATGATTGTCTATAGGGTTGTAGACGTAAATATACCAAATCCCCTACCTCAAAACTACGCTCAATCCTGTGTCTATCTGCATATATCTTTTGTTGATTCTAGGCAACCTGAATGTTTTCTTTGAGTATCTTGAGAATATCTTGACTTTCCTGAATCCACTCCTTGGCTTTAGGAGCCCTGCTGTCACCAAATATCAAGTCTGCAAAAGATAAGGCATCATAACCGTACAATGCTTTAAAAGGAGTCATACTGATGGTCATATGGTGTGTTGTATTGTAGGAGTGTTCCCCTAGCTGTAGCCATTTAAACCATGTCCTCTGCTGACCTGCTACATAGTTCCTCAAGTATCCCTCAATCCACTTGTTAACTATCTCTGTCCGTCCGTCACTCTGAGGATGATAACTCGTGCTCATAGCCAATTTTGTCCCAACCAACCTGAAAAGCTCCTACCATAATGCTCCAGCGAACTTGTTGTCTCTATCACTGACATGGTCTTAGGTAACCCGTGCAACCTGAATACCTCTCTGAAAAACAACTCTACTACCTATGCGGCTGAATAGTCGGAAGGAATGGCAAAGAAATGAGCAAACTTAGTCAACCTGTCAACCACTACATACAAACAGTCTCTACCTTGTACCTTGGGAAACCCTGTAATAAAGTCCATTGAAATCAGTGTTGCACATATCGGCGATATATCGAATATATCGGATATATCGCCGAGTTAATCCCACATTCGATATATCGGATCTTAAATATCGCGAGATTTTCGATATTTTCAATGTGTCGCGATACATTGAATATATCGCGATAAATTGGAAAATATCGAACTGCTAACCGAAATTACCAAAAAATTGCCCTGAATTGTGGTTTAAGTCTACATGTTGGCTTTTTATGAAGTTAGAGTAGATGATTTCCAGAGTAAATGAGGTCATGGATTTCAAATCTTCAATGCATTAATGTCTGGATAGTTGAACTTATTATCAACAGAATTTACAATATCTGTCCTAGAGCCTTGTCCTATCTGGCCATGACCATGATCAATGTACTCTATGCCATCCAACACCAAATGGACCAGTTATAGAGGTGAGTCCAAATTTAATGGCAAATTTCTACAATGATATAAATTATTTGAAATTGAATTGAAAGATTCTATTAAGTCCTTTCTCCAATCTCTTTGTCTACATCATGTCATCTCCACTAAAATAAAGTTACATTCATGGCAAGGGTTTCATTAAAATCTTATGAATTTCATCTTCCTTGTGTATTTCTTATAGCATACAGTTGGTACTTTCAGTTGGCAACAGTGCAACCTGTATCCCTCATCCATGTTGTTATCTCTGAGTGCATCATCTTTGCAAACAACCAATCAGGAGGGGATTGTATCAAGCCATTTGTGCTTTCTCCCAATGCAAAGTTTTTGTATCATCCTATTAGGAACACATTTCTGAATTTTCAGTTTAGTAACGATATATGACCACTTGAATGCACATCTTATTTATTTGTTGTATCATCATATTTACGTAGCAATGTGTCTATTTGATGTTGTTGTTGCTTTATATGTTTTAAAAATTGAAACAAATGAGCATTTTTGTATTTTTTTGAGGTCTTACGACATTTTTCGAGATTTTCCGATATTTTCTGTCGATACCACCAAGAAACTATATTCCAGACCCTCGCCGATACTTTCCCTGACACGATATATGCAACACTGATTGAAATGCTTTTCCATTTTTGCTCGGGAATGGGTAATGGTTTTAGTAGACCTGCTGGATGAGTATGCTCTATCTTATTCTGTTGGCGCAAACTGCATTCCCTCACATGCTGCATCACATCGTTCTTGAGGCCCTTCCATGAGAACCTCTCTCTAATCTGCCTGTAAGTCTTAAGAAACCCCTGTTGTCCTGCTAAAGGTGAGTTATGAGAAGCTTGTAGAATCTTTTTCTTAAGTGCAGACTCGACGACTAAGTAGATCATGTTCTTATAGTAGATAATGTCATTTATTACTCTGTACCTGACATCTGTAATCTATCCATCCAATATTTTGCAAGCAAACTTATCTTTGGAGTATTCGACCAAAAGATGAGATCTCCAATCCAAGGAAATGCTCATAAGAGATAAAGTCGTTGGTCGTCTAGAAAGTGCATATGCTACCACATTGTTTTTCCCCTTCAAGTCTTCAATCTCGAAGACATAAACTTGAATCTTACTCACCCATTTTTGTTGCCTCATTCAATTCTTTCTGTTCCAAGAATTACTTGAAGCTATTGTGATCTGTCTTAATCTTGAATCTGCCACCCACTAAGTATTGTTTGAACTTGGTTAGTGCATGGAGAATGGTTAACATTTCCTTGTGATATATTGAATAGTGGCACTCATAGTCCTTGAGTTTTCTGCTCTCGAATGCAATAGGGTGATTATTCTGCGTCAATACTGCTCCAATACCCTCTCCTGAAGCATCACATTCTAATACGAATGGCAGTGTAAAATCTGGTAGTGCTGGTACAGGGCATGAACTCATTACCTTTTTCATTTTCTCAAATGTCTGTTGTACTGCCTCTGACCAACTCAATGCCCCTTTCTTAGTAACATCTATGAGTGGTGCTATCATCTATGAGAAACCACTGACATACCTCCTGTAGTAGGTGCAAAGGCCCAAAAATCCTTTCAACTCTGTCACACTTTTAGGTGTAGGCCAATCCACTATGGCTCTAATCTTTTCCAAGTATACCTGTACCCCATTTTCTCGTATCGCGTGTCCCAAATATAACATCTCTTGCATACCGAACTCATATTTGGACATCTTTGCATATAGTGATTGTTCTTTTAGGATTCCAAGTACTCCATCAAGGTGCTTTAAATGATCTTCCCAAATCCGACTGTAAATCAATATATCATAGAAGAATATCAGAAGATACTTGCATAACTGAGCCTTGAAGGTGTTGTTCATACATGAATGGAAAGTAGTTGGTGCATTAGTGAGCCCAAATGGCATCACTAGAAACTCATAGTGTCCGTAGTGACAACGGAAAGCGGTCTTTGGAACATCCTATTCCCTATAACCCGTATCTAATGGTAACCTAACCGGAGGTCAATTTTGGAGAAGTATTTCTCCCCCTGTAGTTCATCCATCAACTCATTGATCCTTGGGATTGGATACCTATTTTTAATTGTTTTATTGTTAAGCATCCTGTAATCAATGCACATGCGTAAGGTCCCATCCTTATTTTTTACTAACACCACTAAGGATGCAAATGGACTGAAGCTAGGTTTTATGTAACCCAATTTGAGCAACTCTTTGATCGTGTTTTCAATTTCATCTTTATATCTTTTGGGGTGTCGGTAAGGGGTAGTGATGACTGATTAAGTCCCCTCCTCTAACTCAATAATGTGCTCAAATCCCCGATCTAGAGGCCTACCTGATTGAAGATCTCCGAATACTTTTTCATGCTTCTGAAATAGTGCTTGTATGTCTAATGGATGTTGTGTGGCTCTATTTGGTGCTTTCCTGAAAGTAACCAAGCACTATGTTTCCCACTCTATGTCTCCCTGTCGGAGTACAACCTTCATCCTATGTGATGTTACTGCTCTAGGAGGGTAGGTACCCATACCTCTCAAAACAACTCTTTGTCCTTCTATTCCCTGAAATTCCATCTCCATGGTCTGCTAGTTCTTAGAATACTTTCCAATGGAATTAAGCCATTGAACTCCCAACACCACATTTGTGTCTAGTACATCCACCACATAAAATGTCTCCGTCAATGTATAGTTCCCTAGAGTCACGTCCAATTTCGGAATCCGCTGAGTGCACTCCATGGTGTGGTTGCCTACTGCGGATACTGTAAATCCATCAAATCTCCCAGTCTGGATACCTCTCCTTTTTACCCATGTAGCATCAATAAAGTTGTGGGATGCCCCACCATCTATCAACACTCCAACCCTATTGCCCTAAATGACACCTCTTATCCGAAGAGTGTGGAATCTAGGAACACTGGATAGTGTATAAATGACACCTCCCTGTGTACCCTCAGGAGACTGCTCCTCCTCTACTGCGTGAAGTGCCTCTCCTTGTTCCTGGACCTGAACATCCTCGTCCTCTCCACTGTCGGAGTATACCTCTATGTAGTGGGCCTTTCCCTTCCCTGAACACCTGTGACCTGGTACCCATAGCCCCTGACAACAGAAACATAGTTTCTTTCTTCGAAGGTCCTAGCGGGTATCATCATCCATCCACTCTTTCTTGGGCCATCCTTTTTGGAAGGATCTCCTCTCCTTATCTTTTATAGGAAAATTGGTTCTAAGAGGAAACTTATTTTTTGGAACGGAATCCTGTAAATCTCTGGTACGACTAATGGCATCAGACGAGGTGGTGGGTCTATAAACCTTAACTCCATCTACGTAAGGGTTAAATGAGAGCCTCGATGAACAACATAATCTTGCTCTCTGAAATATCGGTCACCATGACTGCTTCCCTTTGGAACTCAGATATGAATGATTATGGACTACCTGTTTGCTTGAGCTATGCTAGCTCTCTGAAATGTACCTCGAGATCTTTCTTGTCAAAGCGCTCGATGAGTCTTTGTGTAAAATTTGTATAAGAGGTGATGGTATTGTGACACAATGTCACTAGCCCATGGTACCACCACTCATGGGCTTCCCCATCCAAATGCAAAGTAGCCAACTTAATGGCATCTATCTCCATCATGGGGTTGAGTTGGAAGTAAGTGTCCAACTTCTGTACCCAATTCCGCGCTGGGCCATTCCAGATCCCATAAAAGGTAGGAATAGTCAGTTTCCCTACTGTGCGTTGTAATTCATAGTTCTGGTTGAAAGTCTTGTTATAAGCTCTCGGTCTATTCTTACTCTTAAAATGACAAAAATCTGTAAAGGTCATGGCTGATTGGAAGTCATCTCCCAATGCTCTGTACTCCCGTAAATATGCCCCCATTGGTTCTTCTGGCTCTACCAGTATTTTTGGCACTGCTACCTGGATATCCAAGAACTGTGGCATGGTAGGTCTAGAGGACCTATTGTAGACATGAGGGTGACTCTGCATATTAGTCTGTAACTACTCTTCACTGTTACTTGTGGATACCTGATCACTGTTGGGGAACAAAGGACTGTGTGGGGTGGGCCTTGATTTATCTACCAATTTGTTGATGGCAGCCAACATTTCTTTATGTCCTGAGGTGAGTTCCTTCAAAGAGGAAATGAGACTAGTGAAGGCCATATTTTCATCATCTGCCATTATTTCTTTACCTTTACCTTTCCCAAACTGAGTCTCTATGTCTTCCAGTTCTATATCCTCTAACTCCTCTTCTTCCCTTCTTCCATTGTTCCTGAATCTCTGCCTTCTATAAGTAATATTGTGTGGGTCCTTTGTATTCATTTATTGTTCACAACTGCATGCTCCCACAGCTGGCGAGGAACATGCTCTGATACCACTGTAATATTCCAACTGATATTTTGTGTCTGTTTGTGAAGTTTCTGATGATGTTTGTTGCTTGCTTGTAATTTTATCGCCCAATATTCAAAGGAAACATGAATGCATGTAATGAACTATGCTTGCATGAGCATGCATGCAAATGCATGGGTTTGCCAACCCGAATAATCAGAAATGCTATAAAGTAGGGATAGAAATATTGCATGTGCGTACCAATAGTTGTAGTAGTGGATGTGGATCAATATGAAACTCGCATGCAGGAGATATGCCAAGGATCGGTCAAGATATGAATCGACCTCTCTCCAAATATGCGCCCTTGATATAAATGCGCCCTCTTCAATATGTGAATGGATGCATGACTGCTCAAATGATGTCAAATTGCCCCTAGATGAAGGTACTAGGGTTATAATGCCCTCCTAATCAATATGGAAGCCGCATGCAAGACATGCATGAAGTCTAGGTCAGAGGGCGAGAATCTCCCTCAAAGAAAGTCGCCATGTTGTTGTAAATGTAACTTCAGAAGATATTCATTTGTATTTTATAATTATATTATTATTGTATTTTACTTGTACCTCCGATGGAGATGTTTTTCCTCCGTTCGGGGATGTCATTATTGTGTTTGGTCATGCACGATTATTGAGGTAAAACCTCCATTGTAAGTCGGGGCATTAGATCCCCAAAGGTCAAATGTAAATTGTATTTTTGAGTCTCCCTAGGAGAGGTCAACCAAATTAGATAAGTGAGGTCGACCCCATTAGGAATTAGGGCAATCAAACATAAAGTATAAATGCAGAGGCTTGCTCTCTCATTTGGATACACCACTCACTCAAGCAAGTTCACATAAGGAGAGAGAGAAGACAAGTTCGTTGGTGAAGAAAGAGAGAGAGTTCCTAAAGACATCTTATATTTTTGGGTTTTCCATCTTGTTTGATATTGTACTAATGACAAATCTATTCTGAGGAAGTTGCGGGGTTTTCTCCTTTAGGTTTTTCTCAAGGAAAATTCTTGTGTCTTTGTGTTTTGTTGTGCTTGTCTATCTTTCAGTTTAAAGATCTAGTTAAATTGAATTACAGTGCAAACTCTAACATGGTATCAGATCCAATATGAAAAGAAGGTATTGTGCAGCAGCAGGAAACTAGGGCTTCCTAGTTCAAGGTCTTCTCTCCACAGATCATCAAGAAAAGAGGGCTAGGCTAACTCGCCCTAGGAAGGCGCATCTTTTGGAGGAAGCAGAATTCAATTTGAAGAATTTTAATTTTTGACCCAATCACTAGCACCGGGATAAACTAGGGCTTCTTGTTTCGAGCTCTTTCCTCCACAGATCAGCTTGAAAGGAAGGTCAATTCAACTCACCCTACGAGGGCGCATCTTCCTGTGAAAGAAGAAATCAAAACCGAGAATTTTCATTTTTGGCCCCGTCACTGTTGTCGGGGGAAAACAAGGGCATCAGTTATTTTGCAATTATGTCCACGGATTTGGGAAAAGTACATTTCTCAACTCGCCTTGAGGAGGCGCATCTTTCTATCCAAACAGAAGTTCAAAATTCCAAGTTTAGAAAATTAGGGTTTCTGAAAGGTCCTTTCTTCTCTATGTCTATCAGCATATTGTTTTTGTTGATTTTGAGCAACCTGAAAGGTCATTTCTATCATTAACCTGAAAGGTCCTTTCTTCTCTATGTCTATTAGCATATTGTTTTTGTTGATTTTGAGCAACCTACAAATTGTCTTTCAAAAGCTTTAAAATTTCTTGGCTCTCTTCCACCCAATCTTTAGCCTTTGGGGCTCTACTATCACCAAAGATAATTTGGGCAAATGTAAGTGCATCATAACCATATAATGCTTTGAAATGAGACATCCCTATTGACATACGATAAGTGGTGTTGTAGCAAAACTCACCCAAGTGTAGCCATTTTGCCCATGTTTTTTGCTACTCTCCCACATAGTTTCTTAGGTACCCTTCCAACCATTGACTCACGCTCTTTGTTTGTCCATCAGTTTGTGGATGATAGCTTGTACTTGGAGTCAATTCAGTGCCCACCAATCTAAAAAGTTCTTGCCAAAAAGCACCCATGAATCTACTATCTTTATCACTAACAATGCTCTTGGGGAGCCCATGCAATCTGAAGATTTCTTTGAAAAAAATATTAGCCACTTGTGCAGCACTAAAAGATGATGTAACAACAAAGAAATAAGCAAATTTTGTCAACCTATCCACTACCACATATATGCAATCCTTACCCAAAGATTTGAGCAAACCGGTGATGAAGTCCATTGAGATACTGTCCCATTTTTGCTCTGGAATAGGCAATGGATGCAATAGGCCAACTAGGCATGTAAGTTCTGATTTGTTTTGCTAACATACTTTACATTCATTCACATATTTCTGAACATCTTCCTTCAGCCCCTTCCATAAAAATCTTTGCCTCAATTGCCTATAAGTTTTGAAGATCCCCGGATGGCCAGCTAGTGGGGAATCATGTGCTTCTTGCAAAATTTTGTACTTGAGTTTTGAATCTTGAACCAAATAAATTTTGCCCTTATAATATATCAGCCCATTCAAAATCCTGTAGTTATCATCCCCTTTGATTCCATCCAACACATCACAAGCAAATTTGTCTTTGGCATATTCAACTAGTAGCATGTTTTTCCAATCCTTAGCAATATCCATGAGAGAAAAAGAAGGTCTTCTAGATAAAGCATCTGCTACTATATTATTCTTTCCTTTGACATATTCTATATCAAAATCATAAGCTTGAATCTTGCTTACCCACTTTTGTTGCCTTTCATTCAGATCTTTTTGGGTGAGAAAGTGTCTTAGACTATTGTGGTCAGTTTTCACCACAAACTTGTTGCCCACCAAGTCTTGTCTGAATTTGGCCAATGCATGCATAATGGCCAACATTTCTTTGTCATAGATGGAGTAAAGTTTTTCATGGGGCTGCAACTTTCTGCTCTCAAAGGCTATGGGGTGTTGGCCTTGCTTTAGGACACCCCCTATTCCTCCACTTGAAGCATCACATTCCACAACAAAAGGTTTAGTAAAATCAGGAAGTGCAAGTATAGGACAACTACTCATTACCTCTTTCATTTTTTGGAAGGCCTTTTCAGCCTCTTCATCCCACTTGAAAGCATCCTTCTTAGTCAAATTAGTGAGTGGTGAAGTCAACTTGGAGAACCCTTTCACAAATTTTCTGTAATAGGTGCATATCCTAATGAAGCCTCTTAATTCTGTAATTTTTTTTGTGATGGCCATTCTAAGATAGCCCTGATTTTTTTCATGTGTACCTTCACTTCTTTCCCAATAATGTGCCCAAGATACAGTAGTTCTTTCATCCCAAATTCACATTTTGATAACTTAGCAAATAAGGACTCTTCTTGCAAAATTTTTAACACAATCTCTAATTGCTGCAACTGCTCTTTCCATGTTTTACTGTAAATGAGAATGTCATCAAAGAAAACCAAAACAAACCTTCTTAGTTGCTTGCAAAAGATCCTATTCATGCATGCTTGAAATGTGGCTGGAGCATTAGTTAACCCAAAAGGCATGACAAGAAATTCAAAGTGGCCATAATGACATCAAAAAGCAGTCTTTTGCACATCTTCATCTTTCATTCGAATTTAATGATATCCTGATCTAAGATCAATTTTGGAGAAGTATTTGGCCCCATGTAGCTCATCCATGAGCTCATCAATCCTAGGAATAGGATACCTATTCTTGATAGTCTTTTTGTTCAAGGCTCTAAAGTCTATGCACATTCTCAATGTTCCATCTTTTTTCTTCATTAGCACGACTGAAGAAGCATAAGGGCTAGAGCTTGGTCTAATGAGTCCCAACTCTACGAGTTCTTGGATGGCTTTTTCAATCTCATCTCTGAACATTTTAGGATGTCTATAAGGTGGTATCTGAATGGGTGAAGTACCCTCCTCCAAAACAATGTTGTGCTCAACCCCCCTATCTGGTGGTCTACCATGTGGAAGAACTCTAAAAACTTTTTCAGATTTTTGCAAGAGTCTCTCTATCTCCTTTGGGTGTTCAACAACCTTTATGTTTGGCTTGGGAGATGTAATATGACATTCAACAGCCCATTCTATGCCCCCATGCCTCAATATAGATCTCATACTATTGCAAGTCACTTCTTGATTTGGATAAGTGTGTTTCCCTCTCACAACCCTTAGTACTCCTTTTGAATCTTGGAATTTCATTTTAGGAATTTGATGATTTACTGTATGCTCTCCTATAGAATACAGCCATTGCACTCCCAAAACCACATTAGTATCAACAACATCAACCACATAAAAACTATCAACAAAAATATAGTTACCTATGGTGACTTGCAGCTTTGGAACCCATGTTTTGCACTGCATTGTGTTGTGACCGGGAATGACCACTGTGAAGCCATCGAATGGTTCAATAGGTATCTTCCTTTTATCCACCATCTCTGCATCAATGAAGTTATGTGTGGCTCCTCCATCTACCAAAACTGAAGCTCTTTGTCCTAGTACCACACCCTTGCATCGGATAGTATGATAGCGAGGTACTACTGAAAGTACTACCATTCTTGCTTTGTCCGGTGAAGGCTGATTTTCTTCTTGTCTTTCCTCTTCTACTGCTGTCTCATATGCCTCCTCTTGATCTAAAATATGTCCATCTTCATCCATGCCCCCATCATATTCATCATTATCAGAAAATACTTCTATGTATTGAGCCTTTCCTTTACTACATTTGTGCCTCGGTGTCCATGGTTGAAAGCATGTGAAGCACAATTTCTTTTTTCGAAGTTCATCCCTGTTTAGTCCTCATTTTTTATTCTTTTCAAATGAATATCTTTGCCAAGGTTTCTTATCATATGCATCTCTTTGCCAAGGTTTCTTTTCAAATTTGAAGTTAGGCTTGGGAGGAAATCTCGTTCTAGGAAGCACATTTTGGAGATCCCTAGTCGAGCTCATCGCATCTTTTAATGTAGTTGGCTTGTGTGCTTTGACCAAACCTTTTAAGGGTTCAGCCAAACCTTCAGTGAACAGCAATACCAACCTTCCCATAGACACATCAGCCACCTTTACTGATAATTTTTTAAAGTCCATCATATAATCAGTAGGGGTCCTAGTTTGCTTCAATTGAGCTAGTTCCTTGAAAGGCAATTCTGGATCTTTTTGTTCAAATATCTCTAGTACCCTATCAACAAATTCCCCATATGTTTTAACCTGATCATGACCCAAGGTTTTCAGGCCATGAAACCACCATTCATTGGCATCTCCTTCCAAATGCAAAATGGCCATTTTTAATGCATCCTCCTCCACCATAGGATTCAACTAAAAATATACATCTCGTTTTTGCACCCAAGTGTTAGCAGAATTTTGAGAGGAACCATCAAAAGTAGGAAGTGACATTTTACCAATAGCACAATCTAATTCTTTGTTTTGGGTTAGAGCCTTATTGTTCTCCTTCCTTTTTAATTTATTTGCAGCAGTAAGTACTGATCAAATGGTAGACTTCTCTTACAATCTTCACTCAAATCATTCCATTCGTTTGCTATTGTACTAAGATCCACTTGAATGTCAGGCTCTTCTTTGGGTATAAGAAATTTAGGTGCAGTAGGCCTTGGTGTGCTCTGAAATTCATTTGCTCTATTATGGGGTCCTGTGCTTGAGAAAATATGCTCTCCCATTGGGTTATTTTCCTCACCATGAGAACTGTTGCTACCTCCTATTACTCCTTTAAGGCATGCTATTTGACTAGTCATTTGACTAGCCATTAATTCGAATCCTTTCATCATATTTTTGTTCATGTCTTCAAAGAAAAGTCTTAGGGTTGAAATAAATTCCCCCTTATGTTATGTTGTTTCATCCTCCTCTCTACCCATGGTTTTTACAAAAGACTCTTCTTCTCCTACTGTTTCTTCTTCAACAACAACACCTTCAACTTCTGGTTCTAAGGGTGGGGGTCTATTTCTTTGACTTCTTGTTAAGACATCAGGTGCCAAGACCATGCTCTAATACCACTTGTAATGTCCATTTTTTTAATTTTTATTAAAATGCCCAATTTTTCACTTTTTCCCCAATTTCGACCTTTTGACTAGTTTTGATGTCTAGGTCTCCAAATTGATCCAAATGCTCCCAAATCTTCTGTGAGGGTGTATGACTGATATTAAGACTTGAATATGAGGTTCAGGGATGATTTATGACCCTCCAAATACTTCTGCAAATTTGTTTAAGATTCTGGACAAAGTATGGAATTTGACTAGCAATTTGGGAATCAAATCCCCCCGGGGTAAGTACTGAAAATGGCTCTCCAAATGCCTCCAAACCCATTCGAAATTCAAAACAAAGGTAGGGGATGTATGAGGGACATTAATAAGGTCTCATATGCACCATTAATCAGTTATTAAATCTGTTCTAACCTTCTCCCAAACAATAGCAAAAATCCCTAATTTGGCCCTTGGGGAAATGGCACCAAATCTCTTCCAAATGCAAATAAACTGAGCAAAATGACTTCAAATACTTAAGTGTTGAACATGAAACTTGTAACACTCATCAATGGCTGTCCATTCATCATAAATATATCAGAGAAACATTCTTTCATTCGAAATCATCAACATTACAATGGCATACATCAATGTAGTGGGGAAATGGTCATGGTTTGCTCATTAATCATCATTTTTACATACAACCACTTGGTATTTCGACCTGAGACTTTCTGAAGATGAAGAACAGAGTATTTTAGGCTTATTACAATCAGAAATGGATCATGAGAAGCTCTCCCAAAGATTACAAGAGCTCACCAAAAACGCCCTCCCTCAAGGAGCAAGAATATGCCATCAAAACTGGAAATGGTTGAGGGAAAGTGCTGCACTAGAAGAAACCACGAGCTGCCCTGTAGCTTACACCTGCAAATACAAACTCCATTAAAGCTCCATGAAAGACCTGAGTGGCCTCTCCAAACACCAACTTGGATGGGAATCTTTCACCCTCGAAATTGGCTAAGGCAAGAAACTAGTCATCCACTAGCTCTCTTTTCACAAATGCAATTTTTCTCAAATGATCAAAAGCTATTCTCATGCTTGATTTTTGTATTTTATAACCAAACTTAGCCTCCTATGGTTCGAATTCCTCCCATTAGCTTCTAGAGATTTCCACTTAGGAAATATTCCACATTTGCCACTTGTCTCCCTAGTTCCCAACCTTCCATCTTCTCTCAATTCGAGTAGGGACCTCTTTGGCTTCTCCAACTCCCATGAGCGCCTTCTTGGAGCCTATTTTTGGGGTTGACATGTCATAATGGTCAGATGTCAGAAGTCAGATCTGAATTTTGTCATAGATGTCATGGATGCTTCATCATTGTTGTCATAGGGGCTAGGGAATCTAGCCCAAGTGTCCACAAGCTTCCAATTTGACTCTTCCTCTTCCATGGAGGTTACCATTCCATCCCAATTCGACCTAAGATTCTCAATGCCATGTGTATGACTTACCAACTCACCCAATAATGTTTACCTTCTCATGGATTCGAAATGGCAATAGAGATGTGCCATGTGGCAATGAGAAATCAAGCTAGTGTGGGTCCCACATTCTCCATATGTCTTCAAAACCATTTGCCACCTAGAGATTCTCTTGAATTTATTTATTCAACCTCTTTATTAAATACTTGAACTATTATAATGTATAAACATTATTCATTTGCTCCCTTATTATAATTCCAAATGTACCCATTCAACCTAGGGAACTTGTAGGATTGATGGGATTGTCCTGCTATGCAATTATTTGAATGGGGACATTACACAAGAAGAAGCTCGACTAGTAGCAAGAGAAGAGAAGATGGGAGCTAATGATGACCAAGCTCTAACTGTTCACACTAAAAGAAATCACAACAAGAGGGAGGACCATCATCACAGAAGATCCAAAAGGCACCATGGACGTAGAAGGGATCTCTCCAGTATCAGATGTTTCACATGTGATGAGAAGGGACATTAATCAAAAGATTGTCCCAGAAATCAAGGACCCTCCAAGAAAACCAACAAGAAAAGGCATCATGCTCACACCGCAAAAGATGATGAACCCGCAAGCAAAAGAACAAAAGAAGTTTCTTCAAGTGATGAAGAATATGTATTGTAATAAATGAAGGTAACCAGTTACAAGGGTTCATTCAAAAGGTTCCACCTCATAAGGTAAAGCTATAGATGACTTTCAGTATTACATGAGAGGAGTAGGAGAAGCTCCTACAAAATTGGACTCCAAAAAACAAATAAAGATCAATATGGAAGAACCTCTCATCCAACTCAGCATTGATTAAGATACAGAACTAGGGACACACAGTAACAAATAAAGATCAATATGGAAGAACCTCTCATCCAACTCAGCATTGATTAAGATACAGAAGTAGGGACACACAGAGTCTACTCCAGTACAAAGAACAAGTGATCCACGGTGTAGAATACTTGCTCAACATTTCCAATCATAAGCAAGAAAGGCACAGGTCCTCAGAATCAGACGATGAAGTAGAACACACTGTCAGAGACTCCAGTAGTTCTTGCAAGGAAGCAAAGATCAAGAGGGGTCCACCCAACAACCAAACGAAGATAAGTATTTGAATTGTCATTTCTTGTATATCTAATTACTTAAATGATATTGTTCAGTTGTGTACATATTTATATTCCTACATTCAGGAAGTGTATTATGCATGTTAAGAATGATTGCATTGATGTACAGTATACTACTAATATACATGTGATGGGTAATTGGCCTATGGTACTGTACAAGATTCCATTGCTACTTATCTAGAATGAAACCTCTTTGTTGACATGTTGGGAGTAGTGCACGCTCTTAATAATGTTGAAGCATTGGCTAAGATAATTGCATGACTATGTGACCTATGTCCTTATGCATAAGAATTTGTTCTGAAAATTATGAAATGTTTCTAACCACGCAACTGAATTTGACTTGTAGGAAAGATCGTGTACCATCACTGACAAGAGAATAATGATGAGACTTGTTCCAAAGAACAAGTGACTATGGTTCAGCTATAACATTCAAGAAGATCATGAAGACCACGACATGGTCGAACCACAAGAACCTGTAGATACACCTCGTGAGAAGAAATCCCACAAGAGAAGACCAGCATGGGCACGTGAAGCAATACAAGATGCAGAGAAGTATGGTGCTCCAGATGGAATGCATAGAGAAAGCAAGAGACCCAAACCATACTCCAGCTATGTGGCCCTGCTATGTGACGTCATTGATAAAAAACCTTCCATCTATGAAGAAGAAGCAAAGAAGAAGGAATGGAAGGATGCCATGATCAAGGAATACCAATCAATTATGAAGAATGATGTCTGGGAGATAGTTCCAAGACCAGTAGGGAAGTCTGTTGTGACTTCGAAATGGTACAAGATTAAGCATGCTGCAGACGGTAGCATAGAAAAACACAAGGCAAGATTTGTGGCATGTAGCTTCTCCCAAAAAGAAGGCATAGACTACGAGGAGACATTTGCACCTGTAGCAAGATACACTTCCATCAGATCTATACTTGCATTGGTTGCAGTAATGAAATGGAAGGTACACCAAATGGACGTCAAGACAAAATTCTTGAATGGTGTAGTTGAAGAGGAAGTGTATGTGGAGCAGCCACTAGGATTCGAGACATGTGACAAACAAAATCATGTGTGCAAATAGAAGAAATCCTTGTATGGATTACAGCAGGCACCCAGGACATGGTACAGCAAGATGGACATTTTTCTTATAAGCTTAGGCTTTACCAAGAGTAAAGCAGATTCCAACCTTTAATTCAAGGTTGAGGGTGGAAGACCGGTGATACTACTACTATATGTAGATGACATGTTTGTGACAGGTGAGGATGAGCTCATTGCAGATACAAAGAGAAGGCTTGCCGCAGAATTCGAGATGAAGAAACTGGGGATGATGCACTACTTCTTAGGCATGGAGGTGTGGCAGAGTATAGATGGAATTTTCCTTAGTCAAGGAAAGTATGCAGTGGAGATTTTGAAGAGGTTCGGAATGATGGACTGCAAGGCAATGGCCACACCTATGGCATCGAACTTGAAGCTACTATGTGACACTTCTTCAAAGACAGTTGATGCCACAATGTACAGGTAGATGATTGGTTCGTTAATGTATTTAACGAACACGAGACCAGACATATGTTTTGCTGTGAACACCCTGAGCCAGTTCCTGACGAATCTGAAACATGTTCACCTGACGGCTGCAAAACATATATTGAGGTACCTGAAGGGTACAGTGGAGTATGGGCTCAAGTATGAGGCGAATCAGAGGATTAACCTGCATGGTTATGTCGATTCGGATTGGGCAGGAAGTGCCACAGACAGGAAGAGCACTTCGAGAAGTTATCCTCTTTGTCCAATTCGCCCATGCAAGAGAGGGCGAATCCTCCTACTCCAGGATGTAGCTAGAACCCTGATGAATGTTGAAGAATCCTGTATGATGATAGTAGTAATGTTGAATCTGGATGATCCAACCCAGATAGTGACTAGGGCAAATAGATTTCATTGTCGAAATACACTTGATGGTTTAGTGGTGTGCCCTCAACCCAAAATTGGCTCTCTAAGCTCTCCAAGTCGACTTCTCAAATCAATAATCAATAAGCAAGCCTTAATCATTCGTTTTACCTTTCTTTTATAACTTTGACATGGCCTGACCTAACTTTTGCATGACTAGGTCGCTTTTCTCTTCTAATTTCCAGTTGACTTGCATGCATTGCTTTTTGTGTGCATGAAAGCTCAATAAAGGTGTTTCAGTGCGTGCAACATGAAATATGGCCCGCATGTAATGCATGCAGGTGGCCCCTAGTTACTGTGGCCCTCATTTACCTACTGAAGATCTAACAACCATGATTAAGATCTTCTTATGGTATAGATGGCATCAATCCTCAGTCAATTCCCTGAATGTCAGTACCCGCTCGAACCTATGGGAATTAGATAGGTTAGCAGGATGGTTCTCTGTGCTTCAGCAGAAGAGGACATTACAATGATTCAAATTCAAATTTCAAATGTCACTAAAACTCAAACTTCAAATACAAAATTGGAGCTCCAAAGCTAAAAAATATTCATCTTACTCACCACCTTATAATGCCATCCAACTCAAATGTCCAAGTCTAACTTGATTGTGGTCAGTAGCAAATGCATGCTACGACAGAGAACTGGAAGTATTCAGAATGATCCCATACTAGAATCCTCATCCTCATCCATAAAAAACAAAAGCCTTCATGGGCCACATTCCCTAACGAAAAATTGCCTAGCTGAACATCTAGGCCTCCAACTTCAAAAATAACATCACACAACTTTGTGGATCCCTTTTTGTACTATTCCTTTACATGGCGAAAGTTTTTATGAATATACACAAATCTTCTGCCTTTTATGACCTCAAATGGTTTTTCTTCACAAACCGAATGAAACCTAGGTCACCTTCTTCAAGTTTGTGTTTGAATTCAGCAACAATCAAACTCAGAAAAAACATCGCCATTGCAAATAAAGATGAAAAATTAACATTAATTTTGGCAAAGAGAATTAAGTAACTTCTGTTATAACTTATATAATGAAACAAAAAAACAAATACTGAATAGACAGTGAATGGGTGTACTGTTGAGCTACTCCTTGTGTTAGGTCACCGGTTCAAAACTCCATGGGTACTAGCTTACACACACAAAAAAATAACAGAAAAAACAAAAACACGTGACCAATTTGATTCACCATTAAATCCTTCAATGCTCAAAACTCTACAAATTTCAATTTTTTCTGAGAAAAACATCGGAGTGCCATAATTAATATGTGCTCCATTTATTCCTCCATGACAGAACTTAGTGACTTTGGGATAATAATGTTGAGAAAATAATAATATTCAAAATAACAACATAATAATGTAATATTTCATTACATTCATATAAATACAAAATAAAGAATATATTTTTGTGATGATTGCAAATTTACTTATGTTTACCTAGCAAAGTACTGAATTACTATAGTTTGTATTTCAGGAGTATCATAACCATAGGATGACCAATATAAGATTGTGCCCATTAATCCCCTAATAGAAAGAGCTTACATAGCTCCAAATGAACAGGTACCAATGGAAAACATGGCAAATTATTTATGAAGGTTCTAGGCCTTATTTAGATCATGACCGACTTTGGAAAATCCAACTTTGTTTTCAATGGAAACCTCCTTATCTTTGTTTGGAGGCAACCTATGCCTCGAATGTCTAATGTAGGAATCATCATAATATTTAGGGTTGAAAGCATAGACCAATGCACGCGAGAGAGTGTTATTTATCCAATCTACTTGAAGCTCTCTACTTGACAATTTCAGACCTCCACAACCTGCTAAATTCTCTCCAAACTAGAGTCTGTACTCTCATGAACATCTCTCATCACTAGCACATCCATAACACAGTTCAAGCATATTGACCATATTCTCACAAAGTGAAAGGAAGAACCTGACTCCACCAAATTTCATTAAGAATAAAATACTTTAAAGTTTAGAGCAAAGAATTAACAATGTACTAACAAAGGGGTTCAAATTGCTAAGATATAAGGCTACAAATTAATAAAGTCACTTAAGAGACTTAGGGTAAATGTTAGGGTTTATGTATTAGGGTTTTAGTCAGTTATGGTTTTGGTCTCTCAAGCTCTTTATAAGAGCGAGGAACCTCAATCTAAGTTGCACGAAATGAGCAATGTATGTATGTATGTATGTATATTTTAAATTAATAATTGAGCAAGGACATTTAAAAAATGAATGTGAAACATAAATCATACATGTCGTCTAATCATTTCCTATATTGGGATCCTATTCATCAATAGCACCCTCGGCCTCCCTCTAACTTGCATATCAAAATTGATCCTCCACGGACATTATTCAACAACGCAACACCCTACAACTTTGATGAAACTTACTAATCCAATCGCTAAAATAAGGTGGTAAAAACTTCACATGCTTAATAAGTGATTTTGCTTGGATGAAGGGTACATTTTTATTAAGGTCATGCCAGAGGGGTTCAACAATCAACACCACCAACATCAAGGTACATAAAGGGGTTGATGTGCTTGATTAAATGATAAACCCATACCCATACAGATATAATCGGGTGGAAACTTTGCAATCTTTAAATCTTGAAAACTATTAAGTCTGTTGAATTCTGAATGGAATCTAAAATTCCACTTTTTGTATATGAAGTCTGATGAGGTTGGAACCACTCTCAAACATCTTGAAACGATTAATGATAATGTTAAAAATTTAAGTAAAAGGCATTGTTACCAGACTCGGAATCGGCAATAAATTGGCGAGGCAAAAGAGCGAAGAGTTTGAATCGAATCGGGAAAAATTTGGCAAATACAAAAAATTAGATATATACAAATATTTTAAATTAAAAAAAGCATTTTTCATAGATATTCAAAATAGCCATGTCTATATACTACAACATATCAATAGATGCCCAAAATATAACAATTATATTGGAATTTGAAATTTGTGATGAGATTCGACATTAGATTAGGTAATATTAATATTATTTAAAATATAAATTTTATTATATTATATATTAACATGACATATATATATATATATATATATATATATATATATATATATATATATATATATATATAAATTACATTTAATATATTTAATATATATAATACATAACATTTAGTAAATATATAATCAAATCTATAACATGTAAATTAGGTACTTTGACAAGCGAGACATAAATTTTTCATTTTCTCATTTGAAAGAGAATCGGTCAAAGGTTTGTGGGGATAACCAATCGAAAACCCGATCAGTGCCAGCGTTTCATTTTCTCCTAAAGGTGAGGACTTTCAAATGGTAGACTACAAACACACTTTTACTACGGCAACAAGTGGTCTTCGGCTTGTCAATTTTTCTAGGGCTCCATTCACATAAGCTTCTATGCACCATATAGTAAGAATTCGTGCAATTCTCTCTCTGAATAGAGACTGAAAAGATGCCAAAATCGATGGAAATGAATCAACAATGATGTGAAGAATGCATCATATAATTAGGAAACAACCTTGGAAAACAATAAAATAAATCTCGGAAACAACAGTGAGGTCGTTTTTCCTAGGGCAAGTCCATTCTATGGGATATTGAGAACTGGTCAAACGTTTTCATCGCAAACCGAAATACGAACGATGAAAAAAGGGGCAAAAATAGTTTAGACCTTTGTTAATACAAAACTACATCCAAACCTGAAATACAAACGATGAAAAAAGGGGCGAAAATTGCGATTTGTAGGAACTCGTGAGTCAAACTCGCCGAGCAAAGTAAAAGTCACCGATTTTTTAAAATCAAATGATTCGAAGTCGGGTAGCCCGCATTTAAGTCACCCCTATCAGGATTGGATTGTTCTATTGCCGAGCCGAATTTAAGTCGCCCTTATTCATACGAACATGCACGCTTCCCAAGATGAAAACACGTTTCATCTTGGGAAGCGTACATGTCCATATAACATTTATGAATACGCGTTCCATGTCGTACAGCACATGTTTTCCATGTTTCTAGCAGGAAACGAGCTGGGGACAAGGGGGTGGCATTTCCTGCAACTTAACCCTCAATGTATTGTTGCATTGTACTGTCTCATAATAATATTGTGGTGTGTGTTATTGAGCTCCACTATGTTTGGTGAAATAACCCTATCTAGGGTTTCTCGTTTATTGATTCTCGGAATATGGTATTAGAGCAAAGTTGATCGAGACTAAAATCATGAAAATTAGAGGGTGTTGTCTATTAGAGATAGGTGTATCTCGGGATGTCCTTCATGTTCAGATGCCTAGCATGCAGGTACATTTTCAGCATAGGCATCAGGATAGGGTAGAGGGTGAGATGCACCCTACCAGGTGTCATGCATCCAACGGTGGATGCATGCAGAGATTTCAGAGAGTGTTGTCTTTTAGAGATAGGTGTATCTCGGGATGTCCTTCATGTTCAGATGCCTAGCATGCAGGTACATTTTCAGTATAGGCATCAGGATAGGGTAGAGGGTGAGATGCACTCTACCAAGTGTCATGCATCCAGCGATGGATACATGCAGAGATTTCAAAATCGTTTTCCTTACGCATGCAATATTTTTCACGCAAGGTTTTTAATTAAAAAGCATGCTAGAGCTGGATTTTTGCATGCACTCATATTAGGGTTTTGGAAACCCTAATCAATTAGTGAGTTGATATAAGGAGGCAAGGGGTCACCGAAAAGGGTTACTCGGTATTTTCTTCAAAGAGAGGAGATTCAGAGTGAGAGCAACTTTGTGCACGCAAGAGGGCGCATTCTTGATAGGAGGGGCGCATCTTCTAGAGGAGAGAGTGGGAAGATCTGAGAGGGATTAGAGGCCACTTTATCTGAGGCACTGAGGAGCCATTTGACAGTGTTGTGAGTCCATCTGCACAGAGGGAGCTCAAATATTGAGCTAGGGCGAACTCACAAAGGAGAGGGGCGCACTTCCCAAGGAGAGGGGATGCACTTGTCAGTGGGGGCACAATTCTTGACGCTAGGAGGGTTGAAAGAAGCAGAGGGGCGCACTTCCAGAGCAGTGGGGGTGCACTTCCATGACAGTGGGGGCGCACTTCTAGACCAGTGGAAGCGCACTTCCATAGCAAGGGCGCACTTCAGGGTTTGAGGTTGCAACATTTCTTTAGCAGTTGAGCAGAGCAGAGACAGTGAGAGTCTTTCTTCCAAAGATTGGTTGAAGCAGAGATTAGAGATCAGTTGGTAAAGAGCAAAGGGCACACTTCCTCAAAGCAGCAGTTGCAACTGCATGCAAATCTAGGGCTTGTCCCTTCAGGTTTCTTTACCCATATATTTCTAATTGTACTACTCTTCTTTATTTGCTCTCGCTTGAGATTGAAGAAAGCCCTCAGTAGCTGGTTTTTCCCCATTGGGGTTTTCCAGGATATATTATTGTCCAGTGTGTGATTATTGCAGTTTTGAGTAGTTTGATAGATTCCATGTGCTTCATTCTATAAGTATATTGCATTGATTGTTCCTTCTCAAACTTAGAGAAGTTGGGTTTATTATGCACGAGGTTTACTGTGTATTGAGGCTGACTTGGGATTGAGATTTCCAGAGCAAGTAGTGACCTATGGAAAATTTATCATTGTCATATTCACGACTGGTTGCATTCTCAAGTTTTGGTTTAGGTAGAAAATGAGCTTGTATAGCCACGATTTCATACACTTGTAGTAGAATTGGATCAAGCCTGCCATCAAATAATAAAGAAATCGTGCCACGATTCGATGAGCAACTGCAATTTCTGAGTATGCAATCGTCGAACCGTTGAGACTTGAACCATTGTCGTAAAGGAGCCTCCATTACCAATCACTACCAAGATTGTCGCCACGGTATGCCAAATCGCTTGCAAGATCATCGTCATTGCTGCCACATCTCCCGCAATTTTTGAGTTGCTATATTTAAAAAGAAGCAATTCATAGAGAGCCATCTATCCAATAAATAATACCTGAAGGGGAAACAATGATGACCCCAACGCCAACCCTAGCTCTAGACCATGCACCATCAAACTTCATGGTCCACAATCCATCACTCAATCCACTCAATGATGATGTAAGAGGTTTCTCTTGATCGTCCATAACCAAATATGTTCCTAATTTAGGATCATCGACTTAGTATATAATGGTTCATTGTCCAAGCAAATCAACAACATGGGGCAACATCTTTTGTTTTCGAAATATTCTCACTTTATGCCTCAAAATGATTGGGATATCTACATAGGACAAATCCGGATATGACACATCCGAAAATAGTTTCTGGATATGACACATCGGATCACAGACTCTTGACTCTCACCTTCCCCAAACCCTCAGCAATAAAGACAAACCCCAACTTGAGTGAATCTCTCACTCCCAAGACTCTGAGAGACTCCCTTTCTCAGACTTGATCATTCATTGATCAGCCAACCAACACAAGAGATATGACTCACTCTTGTCCAACGCAAGAGATATGACTCACTCCTGTCCAATGCAAGAGATATGACTCACTCATGTCATTGTTATCAATACAACTCTCAGTAGACTCTTTTATAATATTCACTTTATGTCAATACCATGCTAAATAACCTGGTCTGAATTCGAAGACCTTGAAGTTCGTCAAAAATTTGACATTGAAAATTTTGGTGATAAAATTCGGCATTAAATTCGAGAGCCTATAAAATTTGAAAATAAAAAAAATTATGAAAAATTTTAATAAAATTCATATGATAAACTATACCTTTAAACATTAAACATTTTAAACATATATTTAAAAAACACTATACCAATAAATGAAATTTTAAATATATATTTAAACAAAATTTGAAAATAAAAAAATATATGAAATTTTTTAATAAAATTCAATATGTTAAACTATACCAAATCATTAAAGTTTTAAACACATTAAAGATATATTTTAAAAACATTCGAGCGACAAGTGGACTGGAGGGAAAGGGCGAACAAGCCGCGCGAACTAGTTTCAAACTTTGAAGACTCGTCACTATAGTCTACAGGAGAGCCGCAAGCCAACGACACGCCCACAGCTGACTGGGAACTGGCAGGCTCTTCACTGCAACATAGTGGGCTCTTCACTGGAACGCGGGCCCATCTTCAAGGCCATCAATGGTTGCCACCACACTTCATAGCGACCTCTAGTTTCACTCGACCTCCACAATGGCGGCTTCAATTTCACGGCGACCTCCACGATGGATATAGTTTTGGTAAGGTTTACCGACCGGCCACTAAAACGCCATTGTTGATTTTCAACAATATAGATCGCCGACCACAGAAAAACAACGAATTTCGAATTTCAAGGTGAAATATCACTGAATCCAGTGACTTAGATACCATGGGCAATACCATGGAACACCCATTACCACAGGACACATAATACCATTGACCATAAAGTATTACAAAAGACACTTTTACAAGGTTGTCTTGAGAGTTACTTTTCCTGACAACTTCTACACGGTGTTTTGAAAACCGGTCCAGTTCGAACCAGAACCGACCGGTTTGACCGACCAAGGGAAATGGAACACCAAATCGGTGGTCAACTCGGATTGGGTTCCGGCTTGGTAATGAACCGGTCCTGAACCGGCCGGTTCATTACCAAACCGGCCCTAACCGGCCGGTTCATTACCAAACCGGCCCTAACCGGCCGGTTCCATAATAACCCGACCGGCCAACTAAAAAAACACTAGGGCTTATAAAGTGAATTATAGTGATTATAAAGTGAATTATAATGATAAAAAATAAAAAACCTAAACCTAATTCGCTCTCCACACAGTAATAAATAAGTGTTATGAGACTTTACTATGTAGTGCACTTGGTGCCATTTTGTGACCCATACATGGTTTATGGATTTCCAATTTATATATATGAGTAGACTTTACATATTATGTGTCTAATGGTTTCAAATATACATATTATGTGTCTAATGGTTTGAAATATAGCTTGGAATGTTAAATATAATTTTTATGATTCAAAGTGTAATTTTTTTTGTATTTTTTAATAGTCCGGTTCATTACCTGTTCCGATTTCGGTCCGAGTTGATCCCTAACCGGTTTGATTCCCGGTTCCGGTTTTTAAAACATTGCTTTTACATGCTAGACACCCCCATGTAGAAGTTACCTGTCCAATTTACAAAATTTATTACTCCCTCTTAGCAAGGAAGGTACTTCTGGAAGAACCTCCTCCATGATCAAACACATCCTCTACTGTTGTAGTTGCTCCCTCTGAACTGGAAGATTATCCTCGACCTCCACAACGGACTCTAATCTGGAGGTTTGTTCTTCTCATCCATCAGTGTCATCTCATACCAAGTAGGCCTACTGAGAGAAGCCTCGCGCTCTCCCTCTATCACTAACACTGATCCATGCTCCAAGCTACCTTTGGAACCAACAACCTGTACATCTTACCCCACAGCATTTTGTTGTTGCTTGGGGGTTTTTGGGCACTACCCAGACCCCTCTTGGGTGCTACCCAATCACCTACTGGGTAGTTACTACCCCTGCCGGAAGCTATTTTACAGCTGCCCTGGGCTACCGAAAATTTCCTGGGCTGTTTATAGCCTTTTTCTGGGCACACCTACCCTGTACCCGGGGCCTGCTCAAAATTTCTCTTGGTGACTCTGCTTTCTTTTCCTTACCAGCGATTGGCCACTCCTTGGCGGCTGTTGGCGGTGCCTACCAGCCATCTTTCTCTTTGACCCCGCAAGCAGCAATGCTCCTTTCCCGTAACAACAGCTTCCTTCACGCCCAATCCTTGCACGTCCTGCTGCACGCTGCCTTCACCCGCAAATCCCACGAGCCCATAATCGACTCCCACTTCCGCTGCTTTGGCCCTCCGTTGTCACCTGCTACTGCTAACACCCTGCTCCGTGTTGAGCATGCTTGTCATTGATGACAAGCCATTAATGACAAAGGAGTGATGTGGAAAATCTCTTGGATGCCTTGTTGATGTACATGAGGCTTGAAGCCTTATACCTTGAACCATTTAAATGATGACATGGCAAGCAGGTTGCCTAAGAGGTATGGTCAAGAAGCCCTGAAGTTGATTGAAGAAAAAGAGTATGAAGGACATTGCAAATGCATGCAAAACCTATATGGATTGATAGCCCTCGGCATGCCGTTTCCAATGATAGGTGGCACGTCACGTGGTTCCTTACGGTTAAAGAGATTTTAATTTTTAAAATTGACGTGGTGTTTTTGCCCCGTCAAATGAGGTCGGCCCAGTCAAAATAAAGGTGTAAAAATAAAAATAAAAATTTATTATTATAAATAAGGAGGTCGTCTTCCTTAAAAATGGTGTCTAAAATATATATATATATATCGCAGGTCGGCTAGCTAAAAACCCTCCACGTTGACCTATATTTATACACTTGTATTCCATTCATTTTACACAATTTTTTAAGCATCCCTCTCTGATTTTCGGGTGAGCTGAGCTCTGGTTTTCAGGTACAGAGTGACTGTGCCAGCCGCAGTCAGCATTTGTTGCTCTAAAATTTTTGGAACAGTCCTACAAGGCAGCTGCAGTAGTATTCTGATTTTTTATATGCTCTGATTTCGGGTTAGGTAGAGGGAAGTTCAATTTTACCTCTGAAATTTTTAGGTTGCTACAGTAGGGCTGTGGTATGGCTTAAAGACTATAAGTTTGTAGGATCCACAGCAGTTGCATGATGTAGTTTTATACCTCTAAAATTCAGGCATGTATGGAGGCATCTGAAGTATATCCACAGCAAGAATGCATTAAAGTATAGAAGAGTATGTGAGCAGTTCTCAGGCTTTACCCAGCCCCAAATCCAAGAGGTTTGAAAACATGATCTGAGAAGTGCATTTACAAAAGGTGAAGCTTGGAAGGGCTGATGATTGATGAAGTCTTATCAAGTGTTTAAGTATGGTTTATGGGAGGATCAGTAGTGAGTCGTGAAGCAGATTAAAGTTAGACAGTGACAATAGAAGTGACGTAACAGTAATCACAGTCATATAGATGATATTCTGATCTCAAGCAGCAACACCATTTGAAGTCTTCCACAGATTGATTTAATGATCTTGTACATGACAGTAACAGCAGTGATGACCTCCAGCTGATTGAGTTAAAGATCCTACTTTGACAGTGACAGCCTTGATACAGAAGACAAATTGAGTTGATTGATGCGACAGCCTTTAAATTGACAGTGACTGAAAGTGACAGCAGATAGTAACAAAGGTATTTTACAACTTGTTTGACAATAACAACATGACTTGACATGACAGCTGTTGAATGAGCAGAATTTGATTGAGAGGCAGAAGGATGTGAAGGCAAGCTGGGTCTTGCATCTCTTCTTAGTTGGAGCTAAGAAAACCAGGTTGGGCCTTGGAATAGGAGTTGGTGCTCTTTGGTCAGTTGGTACTGATATAATCGGAAGATTGAAGTCTTCATTGTAATTCATATCCAATTATAAATAAAGTTTACTATACTTGTCTTGTGATGTGTCTCTATGATCTACGTTGATGACATGCTTAATTGATGAATGTTGATGTACTTAGTAGCTTAATGGGATTGATAAACGCTGCTTAAGTTTTGAGAAGCAAAAATTTGTTAATGGTGCTAGCACACTGATTCAACCCCCCCCCCTCTCAGTGTGCCATTGTGTCCAACACTCTGTGTGCGCAAGCCAGCTCTCACGTCTTTGCGTCCAACCAGCTCTCTCTGCCGGCCTCTCTCTCTTGCATCGACCCTATTGTCTTGACCTCTCGTCGGGACTCCACCCACCAACACTCTATGCAGCTCACCTCTTCCTGCCTCACGGCTTTCGGCTTCCACACGGTCACTTCCTCCAGCGCCCGTGTTGTCCGCACCTCAGCCCGCCTTCACAGCTTCCCCGTACTCGTGTCACTCTTTGTTGGAAGATGTCTACTCCTGCCAGCAACACGCAACACACCTGCACTCTTCTATTGGCCCGAGTCTAACCATCAGTTTTCCATGTCCCAACATATGGACACCCACGCAACTTCAACTTTAGTCCACGAATCTACTGACTCACATCTCGATCTGACCTTACTCCTACATGTTGATTGCTTGTCAGCTCACAGTATCGAATCTTCAAGCCTGCAGACACTTGCCCAACCTCCCGATTCAATTCTGCTGCAAGGTTGTAGTTCGAGCCTTGCTAGCTTAGTCCACTCATAGCCTAGCTCACGATCTTCTTACCTGTGCAGCCAACTGTCAGCCCCCAATTGCGTGCACAATCGACCAGCAATCAGATCCGTGCGACCTGTACCATGGCCATATGGTACGATTTATTATTATTTTCTTTTTGTAAATCCCGTCAAAAATCGCATTCCCACTTAGAGTCTTAGCCTCAACTCTGATACCTTGTTAAATTTTTTACTAAACCAGATCTGATTGCAATTTATTCATTGATCTTTATCACAGTCTTAATTTAACACAAAAAACTGAATCAAAAATTATAAAACACTGATTTACTTAACTAATAATGCACAGGGGAAAAGAACGCATGAAATCATCACATTTGACACATTGAAATTTACCCTAGAAACCCCAATCCCTAGGGAAAACCAACAACAAATTTGTCTTTATTGCAGATTTGTTAAAAAATACTTATAGCTTCGGTTTCCGGATATGACACATCGGAACACAAACTCCCGACTCTCACCTTGCCCAAACCCTCAGCAGTAAAGACAAACCCCAGCTTGAGTGAATCTCTCACTCCCAAGCCTCTAAGAGACTCCCTCTCTCAAACCTGATCATTGACTGATCACCAACCAACACAAGAGATATGACTCACTCTTGTCACTGTTATCAATATAACTCTCGATAGACTCTTTTATGATATTCACTTTATGTCAATACCATGGGCAATACCATGGGACACCCAATACCAGCTTGAGTGAATCTCTCACTCCCAAGCCTCTGAGAGACTCCCTCTCTCAAACCTAATCATTCATTGATCACCAACCAACACAAGAGATATGCCTCACTCCTGTCACTGTTATCAATACAACTCTTGTTAGCTTTTTAGCTCGAAAGGCGCTTCGCATAATTTTGTCCTGTATGTAGAAGTGACCTTGCATTTACATTACCTAGACACTTGACTTTTTCTAAATTGTAATAAAGTGGCTCTTTTTATTAAGTGAGTTTTATGTAATGTTCCAAGTCCATTATAAAGCGATTTTTTATAAAGTGACTTTATGAAGTAAAAGTGCACATATTTCATAAAGTGAAAATACTTTATTAAAAAATTATAAGTGAATTATTTTGGAGGGAATGACTTTCATCCCTTGATCTTGTCAAATCAAGATTAGATCTTGACCGTTGGATTTAGGGATTGGTAAGGTGAAAAGTCACTTTCATGTTATAAGAGCAAGCCTAGGGCAATGTGCAAAGACACAGTTTTCAAGAGAGTCTTTTTCAAGAGATTAAGCATTTGGCATTTCTGAGTTGTTTGAGAGAGAGAGCAGTTCTCTAGTGGCTCAAATTTCTAGGAGAGGAATTTTTCTGGAGGTGGCTCGAATCCCAAGGCAGCTCTGCTGTGTTTTTATTTCTGGCACGTTTTTTTAGAAAGTTGTTGGGCACAGATTTCGAGGGACTACACACAGTTTGAGAAAAAAATCTGCACAATCCGTACAATCGTACAGTGGCACAATTTTTGAGGTGTTGCGTGGGACGAATTTCAAGTTACTGCTAGGCACAGATTTCGAGGTACTGCTGGGCACAGTTTTCGAGGTATTGTACAGTCACTAAATTCTGCATTAAATGCTGTTGTAACTCAGTTTTTATGTCTGAAAATGCTTAATGAAAATTTCTCTTGAACTGGTTTTCCCCAGGGGGGGGTTTTTCCAGGGTCTGTTTTGACCGAATATCACTATGCATTACAATTTCAAATTGCTGTTCTATCTGTTTTTTCGCTGCTTAACTATCTCAGCATAATTGTTTCAGCTTGCTGTTCATTTTTTAAGTGACTGTAAATTTCATTTAACTTGTGACTATATAAGTCTGAAATCTGGGTTTCTGCTGGGTGGTTCATTAGCTTTTAAAAGCTTGATTTTTAACATGGTATCAGAGCTAGTGCTCTGAGATTACAGTTAATTGTTGGTGCAGCAGTGATATTGAGTTGTTGGAATTTTTTTTTTAAACAACTAGTGCATTGGAAAAATCCATCTGCAAGGGTGTTGCAGGTGTTGGGGCAGATTGTGTTTATTCTTTTTTTTGCAGCAGAGAAGATGGTTGATTGCATCAGATTTGAGGACCGGTTGGATGGCATTTCCAACTACTTGCAATGGAAAGTTAGAATGAGTGTTGTACTTAAAGAGAACAGATTGTGGGTAAATGTCAACACCGTAGTAATTCCTCCCACTTCCGACCCTATTGCTCTTGACATTCATGAAGTAAGTGAGGCTAGAGCACAGAGGGTTATTTTGGATGGTGTCAAGGACCATCTCATTCCACACTTGGTTGAAAAGAAGACAACTCATGAGATGTGCGATACACTGAAAAACTTATATGAAGTTAAGAATGAGAACCGGAAGATGGCTCTCAAAGATAAACTGCAAGGGACCAAGATGGCCAAGGGTGAAGGTGTTGTATCCTATCTTACCCGGGTGGCACAAGTAAAAGATGAGTTGGCCGCAGTTGGGGAGGTCATCTCTGATTCTGAGTTGGTGAGGACAGCCTTGAGAGGCTTCACCAAAGACTGGGAAGTCTTCGTGAAGTGTGTTGTTGGTCGTGAACACCTTCCAGATTGGAGTAGGTTGTGGGATGATTTCACTCAGGAGGAGATCTGGGAAGGGTCTCAAGGTAGTGGACAGATGGAAGGTGCTATTGAAGAAAATGTTGCTCTTACTGCAAAGGGCAAGAAGAAGTCCAATAAGGACTTGAGCAAAGTAAGATGCTTTGCTTGCAACCAGTTTGGTCATTTTGCATCTCAGTGTCCTAAAAAGAAGAAAAAGAAGAAGGATGAGGTTGTTGCTGCAACTGCTGAGGTAGATGATTTTGGGGAAAGGTTTACAAAATAATTCTCCATGTTCTCTTTGGTATCTAGTGCTGGCAACAATGGATATGTAATGAACAGGAGTTGGTTCATTGACAGTGGAGCCTCTCGTCACATGACCGGAATGTATAATATATTCCACCACATTACTGAGACAGATTCTGACCGGATGGTTGAGAGTGAAGGGGGAACGACACGTTCCGTGCAGGGATTTGGGAGAGTCAAATTCCAGATCCGACAAGATCAACTCCTTCAGTAGGATGGAGTTTTGTTTGTTCCAGGGTTGAGTGTGAACTTGCTCTCTGTGTCAACCTTAGAGGATGCTGGGTATTCGACATTGTTTCGAAAGGGACATGTGTACATTTTTCCTGAAAGGGCAATTCGGGGAAATGTTCTTATATACTCAGAGGGAGCAGAACTGATCAAGCCACAGTTGATTGGTGATCGGTTTGATGAGATGTACAAGTTTGTTGGACAACCCATGATGTATGATTCAGAATCGGAAGAGGAACATGAGGCTCCTGAGGCTGCAGTGGCGCCAAGATTTCAGTCTCGTTTTTCGATGGAGGAGAGGGATTCTCTTCAGAGTATCGGCAGGAGACTCAGCTGGTATGAGACCAATGCTCAAGATTGGAGGATGGATTCTCCTAGTAGCTCAGGGTTCAAGGTTGTTGCCAGAAGGATATCTTCAAATTCCAGTTCAGTGTGGTAGCATTGGTTCCATGTTCAGAGGGAGCTCCTACTGTGAACAGTGTGATGGACCTGAGGACCAAACCAGCGGATAGTGATGGTAGTGAGTACCTTCCTCGCTAAGAGGGAGTGTTAGCTTTTTAGCTCGGAAGGCACTTCGCATAATTTTGTCTTGTATGCAGAAGTGACCTTGCATTTACATTACCTAGGCACTTGACTTTTTCTAAGTTGTAATAAAGTGGCTCTTTCTATTAAGTGAGTTTTATGTAATGTTCCAAGTCCATTATAAAGTGATTTTTTATAAAGTGACTTTATGAAGTAAAAGTGCACATATTTCATAAAGTGAAAACACTTTATTAAATTATAAGTGAATTATTTTGGAGGGAATGACTTTCATCCCTTGATCTTGTCAAATCAAGATTAGATCTTGACCGTTGGATTTAGGGATTGGGAAGGTGAAAAGTCACTTTCATGTTATAAGAGAAAGCCTAGGGCAATGTGCAAAGACACAGTTTTCAAGAGAGTCTTTTTCAAGAGATTAAGCATTTGGCATTTCTGAGTTGTTTGAGAGAGAGAGCAGTTCTCTAGTGGCTCAAATTCCTAGGAGAGGAATTTTTCTGGAGGTGGCTTGAATCCCAAGGCAGCTCTGCTACGTTTTTATTTCTAGCACGTTTTTCGAGAAAGTTACTGGGCACAGATTTCGAGGGACTGCACACAGTTTGAGAAAACAAAAATCTGCACAGTCCATACAGTCGTACGGTGGCACGATTTTCGAGGTGCTGCGTGGGACGGATTTCAAGTTACTGCTGGGCACAGATTTCGAGGTACTACTGGGCACAGTTTTCGAGGTGCTGTACAGTCATTAAATGCTGCTGTAACTCAGATTTTATGTCTGAAAATGCTTAATGAAAATTTCTCTTGAACTGGTTTTCCCATGGGGGGGTTTTCCAGGGTCTGTTTTGACCGAATATCACTGTGCATTACAATTTCAGATTGCTGTTCTATTTGTTTTTCCGCTGCTTAACTATCCCAACATAAGTGTTTCAGCTTGCTGTTCATTTTTTAAGTGACTGTAAATTTCATTTAACTAGTGACTTTATAAGTCTGAAATCTGGGTTTCTGCTGGTGGTTCATTGGCTTTTAAAAGCCTGATTTTTAACAACTCTCAGTAGACTCTTTTATAATATTCACTTTATGCCAATACCATGAGCAATACCATGGGACACCCAGTACCACGGGACACATAATACCATGGACCCTCCAATACCATTGACCATAAAGTATTACAAAAGACAATTTTACAAGGCTCTCAAAAGAGTTGTCATGCTCGTATGCCCATGTGCTCGTGAATTGTCGCTGGAATGAGTCCAACCATCAATAGTGTTGACGAGAAGCGCCATGTACCTGCTCATACATCCCCATTCAAGGTCTTGACGAACATCTTCATCACCACATCTTTGTGTTGGTCGTCAACGAATTTTAAGAATGCATTCTAGTCATCTTCAACTGTAACGGCATTATTTCCTACAAACTTTGGCAATTGCTCATGATAGTCTCCTGCAAGCAATGCATGTGGTTGTCTCTTGATCTATGTTAAATCTAACGAAGCATAAGTTATCAGAGAAAATCGAGGTGGAGGTTGATCCCCAACCCCATCCATGATAAGCGTAGGATTTAAAAGTGAAACAACGGGAACTAGCAGGGTAACAAGAAAAGTTACCAAAGTCAAAGATGTGTTTGAAAATGTACTTACCACAATGTTGTTGACTTTGGAAACAGGAATAATAACCTGAGATATACTCATGACAATGGAGCCAATAGTCTAAACGGACGAAATCTCAAGCGCATGTGTCAGTCTATTCCAGAATAAATGCTCAGGCTCGTTGAGTACCGAGGACAGACCTTGGGACGGATCAAATGGAGAAGATTTCCTTAATTTATTCAGAAGGACTCAATCCTGGAAACAATGGAGTCGCCAAGTGAGCTCAAAAAAAATCAAAACAGGAAAGGCTCACCATTGTCATTCTTAAACACCAAGAAATGACATTCATTCCTTGACAACGACGCCAATTTGCTAGCACGATTTGTTGCACCAAATGAATGAGAATGGTTCCGAAAATCAGCAGTTGAGATCGTGTTAGTAGGAGAAATGCCCAAAATGTCACCAGAAAAACTCCTTTCCGTTTGGGCTGGTGCTTGCCAGCCTCAAAGGGGCATCCCTACATTTTTCTAAGTTGTCCTAAAACCTATAATCTCCAATAAAAAACAGCAAACAACGAGGAAAAAGGTGTTTTGGCTTTGCTATTTAGCAGCCAAAAATATCATGGTAAACAATTTAAAATGATAGTGTGAGATCCCTTTCAATGTTAGCTCAATAGAAAAAGAAAAATAAAGACATAAAAGCACTTCTAAATGGCAGATTTGCCCAAGTAAAAGGCTAAAAATTTCCATGTATTTGTGCTACCCGGGCAAACTAGCAGGGCTAGTTCCCAGTAATCAAATATAAGAAATGTGACCCAATGTCACCTCGATCACAGTTCTAACTTCTTCGGAGTGTTGGAACCTCCAAGGGGAAGGACCCTTTTGATATCCTGTAGGACACTGATGCCACAAAAAGGACTATATTCTCTATGCGAATGTTAGTTTTGACCAGTGCCTTATGGATTCAAATGGATAAGTCAAACAAAAGAACCATACCCAATTACCAAAGTGATACTTTCATCCTGTGATGAAATAATCTAACATTCATACGTTATGCAAGTAGTGAAACTTATCCAATGTTATTGAAACCAATAATGTCAAGCATCAATAATTCACCAATCATGTAAATAAGATATAAAAGTTGCTAATGATTATGAACCATAAATACCATAATAAAAAATCTAAAGTATACCTACTTCCAGAGTGATCAGATTTACCAATTTCAGATCTGTATGTAAATAAAGTATAACAGCAGTATGACAAGTGTGCAATGATGTAGACAAATGATGTATACGTCACCTAGAGTTAACTTTTTACAATAATGTAGCAAACTACAAAGTTATGCACACATTCACCCCAGTAAACAACCACATGTTACCAGCATTTATAGCAGTATTCATTAAACAACGAGGAACACTTTCCAGCTTATCAACAAATGTATAATGATGCAAAAACGAATTAACCTCTCTGTGTATAACCTTTCGTCCCTTTGAATATGAATTTAAACCTTCACAACCCCACAGCAAATACACAACTAGTACCCTACCAATATCACTGAATTAGCACTGAGTTAGGTTTTATCCCACGCTTTTTATCATAAGTTTAGTGCTGAGATGACATTCCAAGATGCAAGTTTCAGACTTGAGTAATGCATAAGATTCAGACCTTAGAACAGAGATTTTCCACACCCTTTTTATGTAAGAAATCAACCTTAAAATATGAGATTCAATCACTAACTGTGTTGTTTTTCTTGTTATGTATGAACGCAGATTGGTGGAAGCTCTAGAAGGAGAAAGAGCAGGGTCTGCAAACTATTGCAGACCTGCTGCAAAGTTGGGAAAAGGAAACACAGTGGGAAAAAGGGAGAGTTGAAGGGAAAGAAAAAGGGCAGCAAACAAGGTTACGAAGATGGGAAGGAGGGAGAGCAAGTAATGAGTGGGAAAGAACAAAGGTAAGGAAGGAAGAAGGGAGAGGAAGTGGAGGAGGACGCTAGGGCAAAATTTTTCTGCAGTTAGGGTTTGACAGAAAACTATGGCTTTTTTTTAGGTTTTTTTTTTAAGATTTTTATGTAAAATAAAAAAGTAAAATAACCTAAAATACATAAATGAAAAGAATTTAGACCAAAATATATATACAAAAGTACAAAACTCAGAAATTAGGGTTTTTTTGGAACTTTTGATATGTTTGAATTTTTAGAGCTTCCTAAAATTTCGCCCTAGGGTTTTTAGGGCTAAAGAAGGCAAGGCGAAATTGTAGGAGAGAGAGCCGAAATTTTAGGAAGGCCAAAAAATAGAAAAAAATTAAAATTTTTTATTTTTAGGGTTTTTGTCATAAAATTGCAGACCTAAATCTAACCCTAATTCTACCATGAAAATGCAGATTTAACTTAACAATAATATTTACAAAAAATACAAACTAGGGTTTGATGTAGAGAAAATGGACAAAGTTAGGGTTCTAACTTCTACGGTTTTACCCTAACCCTAGGGCATCAAGGAGGATGGCCCTACTCTTGAGATAGCACTTGCCAAGTTTGGCAAACTAGAGTTTTCTTCAACAACCACAAAAGTTGGTTGAAGAGGCCCTAGTTAAGACAAACCTTGGAGACCTAAAGTTCAAGCTTTACAATGCTAGGGTAACTAAAGGCTGAAAATGACTTAGCTAGGACAAAATGCAGCATTAATGGCTACCATTCAACCTTAGACAAGCACACATCCAACATTTAACAAAGAGAAATCAAGAGAAGAAACTTAGATACCTCCTTGTGCATGTGTTAAGCAAACAACTCCTAGCAAAGAGCGAGAAAAAAAGATACTTCAAAGATTTGTCTCCAAACTAGCAAGTACATCCATCCTCGAGAGGTGCGCATCACTCAAAGAGCCCAAGTAGGGTAAAAATCATAAATAAAAGTTTTATCCCATAAGTTGTTATGTTAAAAAAGTGAGGAAAAGTTTATTTATACCTTTTCACACTCACTTTACAAAAATAAATAAAATCCAGGTCGACATGCCTTTTTAAAATGTCAATTTGAAATTATAAATATCAACTTAAAATTAAAACAATAATAATATAAAATAATCAAATATGTGGGTAATTTGGGGCATTTTCCCCATAATTTAACCACACATGACTAAAATAAACAAAAATGAGCATATCGGTTCATTCTGAAGGCCAAACTGTGGAGGGGGGGTCGTCATGCCCCAACTAACCCCAACAGAAGTGAAAATCCCTCAACGCCCCCCCCCCCCCCAATCAAGCACTAGAAGCTGGCATCAAGGATGACGTCATCATCAAAATGGGGCCCCAGAGAGAGGGCGCTGGGGAACGGGAGGGCCATGAGGGTGCTGGAGGTGACCTGGAGAAAAAAAAGATGCCTCAGTATTGAAAGTTCTGCCACCGGAGTGCTAAATCAATGTTGTGGTCATGTGACCCAGTGATACACCCCTGGAAGCCCCGGACACCAACCTTAGGGCTTCAAGCCCTTTCATGAGGCAGTCAACAATGCCACTAAGCCATAGTACTTCCAAAGGAGAAACCAGAGAGTCTAGCCATAACCCCTACTCAAAGAAAGCTGGCTAAACACCCCTCCTGATGAGAAAAAATGACCCCCTCTTCTTGGGGAACCTCTATAGGTGCACTGGTACTAGTACCATCATAAGATATTTGCACAATAAATCATCAAAATACCAACAAGCTTCAAGAGCCCAACATAAGCATAACAAAACTTTATTCTGTATCACCAAAAGGTTGATTGCACCAAAGAGACAGTACAAAACTGGTACAATGGCGTTCCCTACACAGGAGTGTGGAAGCTAGAAAGAAGAGAAAAAATCGCAGAAGAGAATGAGTTCCTACTGAAAAAGAGCCGACCTCTAATGCTTATGTGCCTCCTCCTTATAAAGAATGAAGAATGCTTTTATGTCAAGGGGGGCACATTAGGTCAAGGGGAGAGAGAGAGAGAGAGAGAGAGAGAGAGAGAGAGGCACACTTGTCATGCAAAGATTCTCTGAGTCAAACTCCGATGAGGTGAATGAAAATCATTCGCACTGAGGTGAAGTCCTCACTCCAATCTACTAAGGGGTTGTAATGTCCTCTTCTACTTAAACACAGAGGACCATCCCGCTAACCTATATGATTCCCATAGGTTCAAGTGAGCATTGACATTTAGGGAATCAACTGAGGATTGATGCCTTATTCACCCTAAGAAGATCTTAGCAAGGGTATTAGATCATCAGTAGGTGAACAGGGGCCTCAGGAGTTATAGGCCACTTGCATGCATGGCATCCGAGCATTATTTCATGATGCATGCACTGTTTGAGTCTCCAGAGCACTGCATGCAAGTCAACTGCGAATCAAAAGGTAAAGTGACCTAAATAGGTCAAAAGTTAGGTTTGACAGGTGAATGTTATAAAAGAAAGGTAAAGCTAGTAAGGAAGACCTGCTTATATGAGTATTGATTTGTGGTTTCGAATTGGAGAGCTCAGTGAGCTAAGTTGGGGTTGAGTGCATGCACTCGGCTAACTGGTGTATTTCGGCAGCGAAATCTATCTGCCCTAGTCACCATCAGGTTGGATCATTCAGATTCAGCATTGCTTCATCATCAGGTTCTATTCTTCAGTTACTTCAGGATTTGAGTTATTTACTGGATTGAGGGATTCGCCCTCCTTACATGGGCGCATTGCTCAAGGACACTTCCATTCGCATCACAAGCTGCAGAGGCCCAAGTTCTTGCATGCTGGCTCCATTCTTCTCAGAGCACCCCTATTACCCTTCCCCTGGAAAAAGGGCTTCTTACTTGGATAGTTGAGTGAGTTATCAACAGCTCCCTCCCTTAGAGGACGTCTTTATCTGCATGGGCGACTTTCCCAAGGAGGATACTCACGTTTCAAGCTATTGAGCCATTAGTTATTCTGCATGTTGCTTCCATCTTCTTCAGAAGGGCACTATAACCCTAGCACACATCATTTGGAGCTTCATCTGCGGAGTATTATTTCTTGAGGAGCATTCATAGCATTGAGGAGGGAGCATTTATCATCTGGAGGACGTCCTACCTTATCTCCCTCTTCCATCGGCACAATTCCCGCATGCTGGGATTATCTTGATCTACATCAGCCGATCTATATACCGGTATGTACATGCATTGATTCCTCCTATTTGATAGCATTTCAGTTTATCTGGGTTATAGATCTGCATGCATGCAGAGATCAGTGCATACTTCCAAACTCTATTGAGACATAAGCCTACTAGCCAACTACAGTGCAACATAAAAATATATATATATATATCAGTTTGGGATATTACAGTGGTATCAGAGCAATTTCCTTGTCAGTTGTGGGAGCATGCAATTGTGAACAGTAAATGAATTTAGAAGACCCACACAACATTACTTACCGGAGATAGAGGTTTAGAAACAGTGATAGAGGAGAAGGAGAATTAGAGGATATAGAACTGGGGGACAGAGAGTATCAGTTTGAAAAAAATAAAGGTAAAGAAACAATGGTAGATGATGATAAAATAGCTTTCAACAGTCTCATTTCAGCTATAAAAGATCTCACTAATGGGAAAAAAGAAATGGTAAGTGCCTTCAGACAAATGGCAGAGAAAAACAAGCCCACCCCACGCAATACATTATTTCCCAACAGTGATAGGGTATCCACCAGTAGTAGTGGAGAACATTTACATACCAACATGCAGAGCCATCCCCATATATACAACAGGCCCTCCCGACCTACCATGCCTCAATTCTTAGAGAGCCCAGCCATAGTACTGATAAAATAGCTTTCAACAGTCTCATTTCAGCTATAAAAGATCTCACTAATGGGCAAAAAGAAATGGTAAGTGCCTTCAGACAAATGGCAGACAAGAACGGGCCCACCCGACCTACCATGCCTCAATTCTTAGAGAGCCCGGCCGCATACTGATAAAATAGCTTTCAACAGTCTCATTTTAGCTATAAAAGATCTCACTAATGGGCAAAAAGAAATGGTAAGTGCCCTCAAACAAATGGCAGAGAAAAACGGGCCCACCCCACACAGTCCATTATTATCCACCAATAGTAGTGGAGAACATTTACATACCAACATGCAGAGCCATCCCCATATATACAACAGGCCCTCCCGACCTACCATGCCTCAATTCTTAGAGAGCCCAGCCACAGTACTGATAAAATAGCTTTCAATGGTCTCATTTCAGCTATAAAAGATCTCACTAATGGGCAACAAGAAATGGTAAGTGCCTTCAGACAAATGGCAGAGAAAAACAAGCCCACCCCACACAGTCCATTATTTCCCAACAGTGATAAGGTATCCACCAGTAGTAGTGGAGAACATTTACATACCAACATGCAGAGCCATCCCCATATATACAACAGGCCCTCCCGACCTACCATGCCTCAATTCTTAGAGAGCCCAGCCGTAGTACCTCTAGCATAGGTAGAGCCAGAAGAATCCATGAGTGCCTATTTGAGAGAGTACAGAGCATTAGGAGATGACTTCCAGTCATCCATGACCTTCAATGACTTTTGCCACTTTAAAAGTAAGAACAGACCCAGAGCATACAATAGGGCTTTCAACCAGAACTTTGAGTTAAAGCGCATGGTAGGGAAACTGACTATCCCTACCTTTGAGGGGACCCGGGGTGGCCCAGCGCGGAACTGGGTACAGAAGTTGGATACATACTTCCAGCTCAACCCCATGATTGAGACAGATGCCATTAAATTGGCTACCTTGCATTTGGATGGGGAGGCCCATGAGTGGTGGTACCACAGGTTGGTGACATTGGGTCACAATACCATCACCTCATACACAGATTTTACACAGAGGCTCATTGAGCGATTTGATAGGAAGGACCCTAAGGTGCACTTTAGAGAGTTGGCACATCAGCAGACAGGTAGTGCAGATGCATTCATTTCAAAGTTTCAAAGGGTAGCAGTCATGGTGACAGATATTTTAGAGAGCAGGTTGATTATGTTGTTTACAGAGGCCCTCACTGAACCCTTACGTGGATGGGTCAAGTCCTATAGACCCACCACCCTAGCCGATGCCATCAGTCGGACTAGAGATTTGCAGGATGCAGTACCCAAAAATAGATTTCCCCCCAGAAAAAATCTCCCTATTAAAGATAAAGAGAGGAAACCCTTCCAGAAAGAGTGGCCCAAGAAAGAATGGATGGACAGTGATACCCGCCAGGACCTTAGAAGAAAAAGGTTATGTTTCACTTGTCATGAACCATGGGAACCAGATCACAGATGTTCAGGGAAGGGAAAGGCCTACTACATAGAGACCTATTCCGACAGTGGGGAGGATGAGGATTATCAGCATCAAGAGCAAGGAGAGACACATGAGACAGTTGATGAGGGACAGTCACCAGGAGGAACCATTGCTATAATGTCAGGGATCCCTAGATTCCACACTCTCTGGATAAGAGATGTCATACAGGGCCACAGAGTGGGAGTGTTGATAGATGGTGAGGCATCCCACAACTTTATTGATGCTGCATGGGTTAAAAGGAAAGGCATTCAGACTGAGAGTTTTGATGGATTTTCAGTAGCTGCAGCAGGTCACACCATGGCGTGTAGTCAGAGGATTCCAAAACTGAAAGTAACACTTGGGAATTATACAGTATTAGAAACATTCTATGTGGTAGATGTACCTGACATGAATGTGGCTTTGGGAGTTCAATGGCTTTATTCCATAGGGAATTATTCCACGAACTACCAGACTATGGAGATGGAGTTCATGGGAACAGAGGGCCAGAAGGTAGTATCGAGAGGGATGAATACCTACCCTCCCACAGCAGTGACATCATACAGGATGGAGGCAGTACTCCGACAGGGAGATATAGTGTGGGCAGCAGAGTGCTTGGTTACCTTCAGGAAACCACCGAACAAGGCCACACAACATCCAGTAGATATAGAGGCCTTACTGCAAAATCACAAAGCAGTATTTGGAGACCTTTCAGCAGGTCGACCTCCTGATAGGGGATTTGAGCACATTATTGAGTTAGAGGAGGGGACTCAAGCAGTTATCACCACTCCTTACAGACACCCCAAGAGGTACAAAGATGAGATAGAGAATACAATCAAGGAACTACTCAGACTAGGGCACATTAAACCTAGCTCCATCCCCTTTGCATCCTCAGTAGTGCTAGTGAAGAAAAAGGATGGAACCCTACGCATGTGCATCGACTACAGGGCACTCAACAAGAAGACTATAAAAAACAGGTCTCCAATCCCCAGAATTGATGATTTGATGGATGAACTACAAGGGGCACAGTACTTTTCTAAGATCGACCTCCGCTCAGGTTACCATCAGATTCGGGTTAGGGAACAGGATGTTCCAAAGACCGCCTTCCGTTGCCACTACGGACATTAGGAGTTTCTAGTGATGTCATTTGGGCTCACTAATGCACTAGCCACTTTCCAGTCATGCATGAACAATATCTTCAAGGCTCAATTACGTAAGCATCTTCTGGTATTCTTTGACGACATATTGATATACAGTAGAACTTGGGAAGAATATTTGAGACATCTAGACGAAGTACTTGGAATTTTACAGGAGCAATCACTATATGCCAAAATGTCCAAGTGTGAGTTCGGCATGCAGGAGATGTTATATTTAGGGCATGTGATAGGGGCCAACGGGGTCCAGGTGCACCTAGAGAAGATTCGGGCCATGTTGGATTGGCCTACACCTAAAAATGTGACAGAACTGAAGGGCTTTTTGGGCCTTTGCACCTACTACAGGAGGTATGTCAGTGGATTCTCACAGATGACCACACCCCTCACCGACCTTACCAAGAAGGGGGCATTCAGTTGGTCAGAGACAGCATGGCAGACATTTGAGAAAATGAAAAAGGTGATGAGTTCATGCCCAGTATTAGCTCTACCAGACTTTTCTCAACCCTTCGTGTTAGAGTGTGATGCCTCAGGAGAGGGAATTGGGGCAGTATTGATGCAGAACAATTACCCCATTGCATTTGAGAGCAGGAAGCTCAAAGACTATGAGAGTATTTGATATATGACAAGGAAATGTTGGCCATTCTCCATGCGCTAACCAAGTTCAGGAAATACTTAGTGGGTGGAAGATTCAAGATTAAGATAGATCACAACAGTTTGAAATACTTCCTAGAGCAGAAAGAGCTAAACAAGAGGCAGCAGAAATGGGTGAGCAAAATTCAGGCCTATGACTTTGAGATTGAATACATAAAGGGAAAGAACAATGTGGTGGCCGATGCACTTTCTAGACGACCAACTACCTTGTCCCTTATGAGCATCTCGTCAGATTGGAGATCTCATCTTTTGGTTGAGTATTCCAAAGATAAATTTTCCTGTGAACTATTGGATGGACAAATTCAGGACGACAAGTACCAGGTAATTGATGACATCATATACTACAAGAACAGAATCTACTTAGTTCCAGAGTCTTCCCTCAAGAAGAAGATTCTACAGGCCTCGCATGATTCACCATTAGCAGGGCATTAGGGGTTTCTCAAGACCTACAAGCAGATTAGAGAGAGGTTCTCATGGAAGGGCCTCAAGAATGATGTGATGCAACATGTGAGAGAGTGCAGCTTGTGCCAACAAAACAAAATAGAGCACACCCACCCGACCGGTTTACTACGACCCTTGCCTATTCCAGAGCAGAAGTGGGAGAGCATCTCCATGGACATCATTACAGGGTTGCCCAAGGTACAGGGCAGAGACTACTTGTACGGAGTGGTGGACAGATTGACCAAGTACGCTCACTTCTTTGCCATTCCTTCAGATTATTTAGCGGCACAGGTGGCAAAACTATTTTTCAGAGAGGTATTCAGACTCCACGGGTTACCCATGACCATTGTCAGTGATAGGGATAGCAAATTCACTGGAGCCTTTTGGCAAGAGCTTTTCAGGTTGGTGGGAACCGAATTAGCTATGAGCACAAGTTATCATCCACAGAGCGATGGACAGACTGAGATAATTAACAAGTGGATTGAGGGGTACTTGAGGAATTACGTAGCAGGCCAGCAGAGGACATGGATCAAATGGCGACACTTAGGTGACCATTGCTACAATACCACCCACCATATGACCATTTGGATGACTCCCTTCAGAGTTCTATACGGATACAACGCCCTAACTTTTGCAGATCTTGATATTTGGTGATAGCAGGGCCCCCAAGGCCACAGAGTGGATTCATGGGTCAAGACATCCTTAGCATACTCAGAAAAAACATACAGGTTGCTCAGAATCAGCAGAAGGTATATGCAGACAGGCACAGGATTGAGCGCAGTTTTGAGGTGGGAGACTTAGTTTATTTACGCTTGCAACCTTATCGACAGTCTTCCCTTAAGAAGAAAGGAGCAGAGAAGCTCAAGCCTAGCTTCTATGGTCCCTACAAGATAATCCTAAAGGTCGGAGAGGTAGCATATGAGCTAGAACTACCCCCAGAGAGAAAGATTCACAATGTATTTCACGTATCCAACCTCAAGAAGGCAGCAGGTCAGCATATTGTTACATCATCCGAGCTGACCCCCCTGATGCTGAGGGGCAATTGATTCTGACTCCCAAGCACATCATAGAGGTGCAAGCGTAAACTAAGGAACAGGATCATCAGAGACTACTTGGTTGAGTGGAGAGATCTGCCTATAGAGGAGGCAACTTGGGAAGGAGAATAGGTATTACAGCACCTAGCTTTACAGTTGCTTGAGGACAAGCAAATTCAAGCGGGGAGGACTATAATGTCCTCTTTTGCTTAAGCACAAAGGACCATCCCGCTAACCTATATGATTCCCATAGGTTCGAGCAGGCACTGACATTCAGGGAATCAACTGAGGATTGATGCCTTATGCACCCTAAGAAGATCTTAGTAGGGGTATTAGATCATCAGTAGGTAAACAGGGGCCTCAGGAGTTATAGGCCACCTGCATGCATGGCATCCGAGCGTTATTTCATGATGCATGCACTGTTTGAGTCTCCAGAGCACTACATGCAAGTCAACTGCGAATTAGAAGGTAAAGTGACCTAATTAGGTCAAAAGTTAGGTCTGACGGGTGAATGTTATAAAAGAAAGGTAAAGCTAGTAAGGAAGACCTGCTTATATGATTATTGATTTGTGGATTCGAATTGGAGAGCTAAGTGAGCTAAGTTGGGGTTGAGTGCATGCACTCGGCTAACTGGTGTATTTCGGCAGCAAAATCTATCTGCCGCAAAATCTATCTGCCCTAGTCACCATCAAGTTGGATCATTCAGATTCAGCATTGCTTCATCATCAAGTTCTATTCTTCAGTTACTTCAAGATTTGAGTTATTTACTGGATTGAGGGATTTGCCCTCCTTGCATGAACGCATTGCTCAAGGACACTTCCATTCGCATCACAGGCTGCAGAGGCCCAAGTTCTTGCATGCTGCCTCCATTCTTCTCAGAGCACCCCTATTACCCTTCCCCTGGAAGAAGGGCTTCTTACTTGGACAGTTGAGTGAGTTATCAGCAGCTCCCTCCCTTAGAGGACGTCTTTATCTACATGGGCGACTTTCCCAAGGAGGATACTCACGTTTTAGGCTATTGAGCCATCAATTATTCTGCATGTTGCTTCCATCTTCTTCAGAAGGGCACTATAACCCTAGCACACATCATCGGAAGCTTCATCTGCGGAGTATTATTTATTGAGGAGCATTCAGAGCATTGAGGAGGGCACATTTAGCATCTGGAGGACGTCCTACCTTATCTCCCTCTTCCATCAGCACAATTCCCGCATGTTGGGATTATCTTGATCTACATCAACCGATCTATATACTGGTATGTATATGCATTGATTCCTTCTATTTTATAGCATTTCAGTTTATCTAGGTTATAGATCTGCATGCAAATGCATGCTTGCAGAGATCAGTGCATACTTTCATACTCTATTGAGACATAAGCCTACTAGCCAACTACAGTGCAACATAAAAAAAAAAATATCTGTTTGGCATATTACAGGGGTGCATTAGTTAACTGATCTAAACCCTGGTTCAACTCATGCTATCCATGCATGCGCCCTAGATCATTCAAATGACTCATGCATGCGCTCCAATAGCTCTAGTGATCCATGCATGTGCCATGTCTAATTGAAGCAACTCTAGCATGCGCTTTGAGGACTCAAATCGCTCTTGCATGCTCTTTAGTTAACTGCCACTTTTATCCTCAAAGCTATGCATATTCACGCATGCACCTAAAGCTACCATGCAAAGTGATGCATGTCCATGCATGTGCCAGATATTGACATGCAAAGTGATGCATGTCCGTGCATGTGCCATGCAAGCCAAACCCTGATTGAAAAAATGAAGTCTCTTGCATGTTGCCCGAAAGGGTCTCATTGAAATCTTGAGCTCGCAAAGATGCAAAAAATGTGATCATCTCTGTATTCGGACCACTGAACCAAATTTCCTAACTAAAAATAGGAATCTTCTAAAACTTGATGGAACTTTTGAAATATTTATCTTTGTACCAAGGAAACAACATTGTACCAATCATATACCTGAACTCAATGGGAACCAACTTTGGCTCTAACAAACTGTCTCTAGAGATGCTGTCTAAGTACCAACCTAATGAAATGTACTGGCTCTTAACTCATCCATTTTGCTATGGAGAAAATCTAGGGGTTAACAGCTAGCAAAATCAATTTGCATAAACATGCAATCTATTGCTCGAATCTTTCATAGACCTTTGTATTGTCACATTTTGTTTGCTGAAAAACAAATATGCCAATCTCTTGACATTTTGTTTGCTGAAAGACAAATATGCCAATCTCTCTGTAACACATGCTGAATGCATGCCAATCTCTTGACAGTAAAACCACAAAAATTGAACTATTTGTCGATGTGGTTGTCAATGTCTTAGCACCACAAAATGTGTTTTCTCCATATGTAGCCTACGTTAACACTAGCAATAGTCCCTTTTTTCTAACTCTCCACTTGAGAAACCTTTTAATATAGTTAAATTAAACGATCTTTACACATACCATATAAATTTCATCTCTCACCTAGTCAACATCTATCTCACCCAATTTTTATGGTTCTATATACAATTTTGTTGTGCGTCGCTTTTGTCTTTGGCTAGCAATATCTCTCCAAGGAACAAAGAATTCCGATAGAGGGCCTAATTGGATGTCAAACGTTTTGAATTGAACTCATGTTCCTATTTTATGTTCATCTCTTGTTCACCATTGCTTGTCATTAAATGCTTATGGAGATCGAATGCCCTAGCAGATAATTACCTGCCATCACATGCCCAAAATACCGACATTCAACATGTCCTGAACTATATTGATGTTAGAAATATTTCACTCAACAATATAAATCAAAAAAAAATTAGGGTAATAAAGATTGACCGTAAGATTATCTTTAATTTACATGACATCTTTTTAAATATAATAATTACTTGAAAATTGTTGTCTTCGAGAACTTCAACCTTCGACTACCCTAAAATGCCACATAACTAGTTTCTTACACACCCCCTTGATCCTCCTCATCTAAAGGTTCCTGCTATGGTCAACATATATGTCTCAACTTTTCACCTTCATAGATGATGTATACCCACTATCTCTTGTGGTGTTAGTGTTCCCATAATGCCTTTATTATTCACCATGACTCCCAGAATCCCTGGAAAAAAGCACTGATACTCGCAAATGTTAGTGAACCTTGGTTCTGATACCAGATAAGGTTATGCACACACACAGTACAAAATTGTCAAGAGTAGGAGAAAGAGAGTTGATTATATTATTCCATATGAAAATAATAAGTGCATCATACATAGAAATCACCCATACAATCAACCGGCATTAGGTTAAGAAATAATTAAAGTCTAATTAACATTTAACACACTAATGCCTTAACCTCATTTATTAATGGGACGTGACTTTATTGCATTGTGACCTGCAACTCTTTATTTTATTTTATTTTAAAAACTAATAAATGCAATGATATGAACGTTATTATATTAACTTTATGAATATGAAGAGTTTAATAAAACAATCATGTGACCATTAGATTATGCTAATTCTGTCAACATGAAAAGTTTTGTAAAAGATTTGAGGATGGGTGATTTCCCTAAAGGAACAGAATAATTCAAGAAAGCATGGTGTCCATCGGTATGCAAAAGAAACAAAACACATAAAAAGGATGAGAGAAAGCTATAAAACTTTATCAACACAATAATGCTCTGATAAAACAAAATGCAATCAAACATCAAATCTTTCTTTCAAATTTGAATTGGTGAAATCTGATATCCAGACTTACATTTTAGGAAAACCCAAAAAAAAAAAACTTACAAGAGATACCGAAGCACCAGTGCTATTAGCTCTTCCAGTTCTTCCAATGCGGTGTATGTACCCTGAAGGGTTTAGAGGCATGTCAAAATTTATGACCTGCCAATGAAGATATATAAGGTGAAGCCAATTAAATAATGGAAAAAAGGCAGAAGATTTCCCAACCACTAAAGGTTATGTGAAAGAAAATTCCTCAATAATTTATATAAACATCACAAAGCAAATTGCTTCTTTTTCAACCATAAACCAATGGAATGCTTAAAGAGTGTTTTGAGTTATCATGGATAAAGAATGTACAAAAGCTAGAGTCCTCACATATAATCCATCAATATTTAGGACACTCAAAGAATCAAGATAATAGCCAAATGACTATAGGAAGTAGACAAGAACAATCAATTCTACCATAAATGTATCATGCATGCCCATGAAATGCTAATAATCAAAAGTCTGATCGGTGCTTCATAGTTGAACAAGTGAAGAATTTTTTTCAAAATTTATGGGGAATGGGTAATGATACAAACCACTAAATCAAGGTCATAAATTATATTTCTATAGACAGTAACTCCAATCAGAAAGTCAGCCTAGGGGTAGAGATTATACAATGCATTTTCTATGCTGAAAAGCATTCCAATCATTAAGCCAATCGATCCTCCTCCAGGAATAAGAGTGCATATATACAGATGACCATAAACCAAATGGGGAATGACTACATGGTAATATCTTATTCTAGCACAAAAATCAAGTTTCAGCCAATGCTGATGACAAGACAAACAGGCAAACTCAGAGTATAAATTTATATCATATTAAACAATTACTAAATGGTGCCCTGAGGTCCATGTTTGCATACCGTGTGAACATTTTTGAAGTCAATTCCTCTAACAACTCCAAATTCAGAATCAACAGATCTTTTGTGACGTTTTCTTGATCTTTTGTGACTGGCCATTTTCTCTTCAATAGGTTCATTCTCAACTTCTGTCGGTTTACTATCATCTATTGCTATCAAATAATCAAACAAACCAGCATTGAACTCCTGCAAAATAAGCCAACATTAGATATAGAGAGGATAAAGAACTGTTCAAATAATCTTTCTATCCAACCTCTTCAGATTTACGTTATTCTTAATCAGTTCGCTTAATTTATATCATTCAGATCAATAAATTGGTTATTAAAGAAAATAAGAGGAACTAAGTCATGATAGAAGTGGCATCCTTGTCCTCTTTGGCTTTAGAATATCAATTCTAAAATACAGACCTTTCAAAGAATACAGGAAAGCAGATTAATGCACAATGAAATCATACTTAAGTTTCCTGAAATGGGGAAATGGGTACATGTTTCAGAAGGGCCACTTTCAAAAGTTTAGGAAAGAGGGAAACAGCAGTATTATATAGAAATATCATATAGGGAGTTTGTTGCATGATTCATGTGTAGCACTCTAGGGTTTTGGACTCTTGTTTGACCCTAGAGACACATGGCACCTATTTGGAGTAGAATGCTCCATCTTTTTGTGGCCCTTTGTAGATCCTTGAGATAGATCTAGTCTACAAAGATTTGATAGGATTGACATTCAATCCTTATTTATCCTTGATGACTCTAGAACTCTCATTACTAGCATTGATTGACCCCATTTGCCCAACTTCAACCCTAAGCACTAGTCTCAAGTTTTTCTAACCATAAAAATTCATTTTAAACCCCTTTAATTTTCTCCTAGTAAATATGGAATCTATCTTTGCTTGCAGCCTACAGGAAATCAGCCTCAAGCTTTTCATTGTATGACCCTTGAATCTCTCTTTTTACTGGATTTAGTAAGAATTTAAGACTGCTGTCATAATACTCAGAAATCTGCAACAAAAATAGACTTTAATTCCATTTCAAGAGCCGGTTTTGTGACAATAAATTCCAGAAATTAGTGAAAAAGTTTGGACCTAGATCTACCCCTAGTTTGGCCTCCATTACCTCTCTTTCAAGCATCCTTAGAGGCTGAATTAATTCTGTTGCAGTAAATACCTGTTTGCTGGTCTGAAATTGTTTATCTTAAGGAAATTAGCTAGAGCCATACTAAACAGATTTTTTAGTTGAGATTAGAAAGTCTTGAACTTTAATTTAATCATCTATTAGCAGCCCAAAGTTTTATTTAATGGTTACATTTAAATCTGGTTACGTGTTCTATTTCTAGCCTAGTTTTGCATCTGTTTTGCGTCACTTTAAAGGCTGGGATTTACTGCTGTTATAAACACATTTACTGGTTTACTTAACGCTTTTATAGCAGCCATCTACTGCACATATTCAAATCTGGAAACTAATGGTAACAATATGAACCTAAGAAATTTATGTGTAAACCATTAATCAACCCCACTTGCACTATAAACAGATCTGAATGTGTAATTAATCCTTTCAACTTAGTGTTGAAGTATTTCTTTGGGGAATTTACACTTAAATCTCATATCCTAAATCATCTTCCCATAGAATATACCTTTAAATCTTAGTTGAGATTAGAGAATCCCCCAGTGTTTGACTTATCTCCAAACACTAAAGTGAGAGTTGTTGTTGAGGTGACAGTGGCAACACTTCTTGAGTTGCCCTCAGCTAAACCCTAGTGAAGACCTTGCACTTAAGGGGTGTTAGTTTAACAGGCCCGTTGGCTGAGACTCCGTTTATCATTTTTAATGCTATCATGGACAGTTGTATGAGCTTTTATGCGCACAAGAGGCTAAGTTTTGTTGACGGACATTTTTATTGTAACTCGTCCAATTTTGGCCAATGCTTGAGGTGGCTACATATGCAGCATGTTTTTGTATAACATTCTATGTACATTTATTGTTCATATCTATGCTGCGTGGGAGCACCCCCCACCCCCTCGCTCCCTCTCCCGAAGCTCGCTTCCATCGGAAGCTCGCTCCCAGTTTTGGGAGCACGCTCCCAAGACACTCCCGAGGTGCTCCCTACCTTTCCTATACTAAAAGCTCCTATGCTAGGTTAATCATTTGATGACAATGTTATGGTACCTCCCTTCATTGCCAAGCTCATATAAAAGTAGTTATGGTTGATCATTTGATGGTAATGTTATAAGCTATAAACTTATAACTACTAGATGATTGATGTTATATGGTTTAATCCATGTTTTCTATAGCTAATTCAACATCTTACATGTTTTCTAGATATAAATCCATCAAAATATATACTATATAAAAAACGCTCCCAAAAGGGGAGCTTTTGAAAATTTCGCTTTTCACTCCGCTCCCGCTCCCCGCTCCCAACAGCATAGGTTCATATTAATAGTCAAAGGAAGCATTGTATCAAAAACCAAAAATTGTGGTGTCTTGATCATCTTATTGCAAGAAATAAAAGTAATAGAGAAGTGAACAATCTCACCCCTGCCTATTATCAGTATGCAGTATACACTGGAGAACCCTATGCTGTTGGGAGCAGGGAGCGGGAGTGAAGCGAAAAGCAAAATTTTCAAAAGCTCCCGTTTCAGGAGCGTTTTTTATATAGTACATATTTTGATGGATTTATATCTAAAAAACACGTAGGATGTTAAATTAGCTATAGAAAACATGGATTAAACCATATAACATCAATCATCTAGTAGTTATGACTTATAACATTGACATCCAATGATCAACCATGACAGCTTTTATAGGAGCTTGGCAAACAAGGGAGGTATCATAACATTGTCATCAAATGATCAACCTAGTATAGGAGCTTTTAGTATAGGAAAGGTAGGGAGCACCTTGGGAGCACGCTCCCAAAACTGGGAGCGTTTTGGGAGCGAAGGAACGAGGGGAGGGGGAGGCACTCCCCCACAGCAGAGAGAACCATTAACTGATTTCATGTGAACATAGAAAAAAGCTGGTACACATGAACTATCAATGGGAAACATTATCGAGACATTCCCCAGACATCCCCATTCCAAAAGAATTCAATTTGGGGGCAGGGGGGTGCAATTTTTTTTAACAGAAATGGTTACATTTTTTATTAACAAAAGACTACAGCTGAGCTGGTCAGCATGAAAATACAAAATTGAGATTGTCCAGTGAGGCAGATTTCAATGAAACCAAAATTGAAACTATGACACCGATTTATTCCATCCTTCGCAGAGGATTTTCAAAAAGATCTGCTGGTGTAAATCCTATAGAAGATTTTCTAAAAGATCTGCATGGGGGTGCATTTTTGTTAATATAGCATCTTACTAATTACAAAAGTTGTCTACAAAAATTGAATCGTGTTGAAATAAAACCCAGTATAGTTGTAGCGAAAGAAAAATGAAATAGGCAATAAACATATTTCCAAACCTCATTGTTTGGCAATGAAAGATTAATTATATCTCCCAAGCCAACTTAACGAAGTATAAAACATAATTAATGCTTAGCAGCTTCGAAAGTGTTAAGGATAAGCTAAGCTAATATAATTTTATTAATATCCAAGAAATGACCAAAAAGTAGGTCAATGGGACTAGGAAGTACCATTAGTGATACCCATCTGTAGGGGTGCCCTAGGCTACACCGCAAACATAAAGCATGATAAACATGAAATATATGAACTAAATATTACATCAAAGAAGCCAATAAAGGAAAGAGAGAGCTAGAGATCAACTAGATGTCTATAAGACAATATGAGGAGGTAGATAGCAAAGAGGAAGAAGTATCTATCGTGAAACCAAAATAACTAAGAAAGATCTAATGCACTACCTAATGATGTCATCTAGATAATGCCCAGGGTTGAGAGGACATGGTTGGGTCATCCTCGAAGGCATACAAGAACCACAAGAAAATTACCTCCTCGAGCTTGAGGCCCAAGCAAAGAAACTCATGGTATGGCTCTAGCCTAGATTGGATTGATGATGCAATCTATAAGAAAACAAGTCCCTAGCTCATGTGAAATACTTAACCAGACCCAAAGCAAGATGTTGTACATGGTCTCATTGCCCTAGTCACTCCTATGCTACTCATTGAAATAGTTCTAGAATCTAAATGTAACTTGCACCATGCTTTGAAGTTGGCAAAGTAATTGATATGACAGTGTAGAAAAATCTTGCAAGGTCTTCCATCTAAATCACTACTGCATGCATGTAAAGAGATAGACAACTTTATTCAAGATATTAGATGTAGGTGGATAGGGATCTCCTGAGTCAAAAAAGGAAGTGGAATATCCCCTTAATGCCACTGTAAAGGGGGCATCTAAAAATGAAAAGCCCCTCGTATTCCACCTCCTATAGATGGCATAGCTAACATACCCTGTCCAACCATGCAGTACAATGCTTAGACTCATCTGAAGCTGGCGTAAACCTACCTGGAAGGTTTGAATTGGAACTTGAGGCCATGAGACTAATGAAGCTGAGTATAATCAAGACGTACAATAAGACCATTTCTAACTTGCATAAAAAGCTCCCATTTTAGGAGCAAGAACTTATTTAGGGGAGATCCATGTAACTTGTATATATTCACAATAAATGTCATCTTGAATTGCCCTGTTGATCTCCTGATGGAGACAAAGAAGAAGCCCAGGAGCATCCAAAAAATAACTAATGCTAGATAGATGCTCAATGGATATGCAATAGACTGAAGAAGTGAGTAGGCTATAGAGAACCAAACTGATCATAGTCTCAAGAGGCTAGAGGCAACCTCCATCAAGGAGCAACATGAACAGACTAAGTAATGGAACCTATCATGCCCTAACATTGAATCAACCTATTAACAATGGGTTTGTTCACAAAAATTCGAGTGTTAAGTTCTAACATCTGTTCATGAATATAATCGAGATCAAGTTGTACAACTTAGTCCTCTCGATCGGTTTGGTGTCAACAGTTCATGGACATCATACAACAACTCAGAGATTTTGGTCAATTGGCATATGCTCATATTACAGATAAGAAAGATATAAAAGGAAGGAAAAGCAGAAAGTGTATATTTATCTGTTAGAACACAAAATCATATGCATTCAATTTTTATGACCTTGTTAATGAGGCCATTGTTAGTAGAGATAAAAGTTTGCGAGTGGAAAAAACAAAAAACAAAGCTAGTATAACAAGTAAGAGGAGGTGAAATGCAGAAGAAGAAGAAGAAGAAAAGTAGAATTGTGCCAGAGAAAAAGGAAGAAGACAAGCAAAGCAGTTCTCCGAAAAAGCCATGGTGCATTTGCAAAACTATTTATGGTGTGAAGCCAGATGAGATGCAACATGGAGAATTTAAAACAAGAACCAGATCACTATATCAGGTAAAATCTTTCTTTGATGTGTGAAGTTGCTAATTCTCATGATACTTTTTCTTCTGAAAAGGCTAGTGAAAAGCAGGAATGGAGAGAGAAAATGCAAGTAGAATATGATGCTTTGATGCAAAAGAAACATGGAAGTTAGCAGATCTTCAACCAAATAAAAAAGCAACAGGTTACAAATGGGTGTACTGAATGAAATTTAAAGCAAAAGGTTTAGTTGATAAGTACAAAGCCGAGCTACTTGCAAAAACCTAAGGACATGCACAGTAGGCAAGCATAGACTATGAAAAGACTTCTCCCAAAACCAAGCCGATCACCATAAGGTTGATGTTGACCATTGCAGCACAGTTTACATTACAGGTCCACCAAACGAATGTGAAAAGTGCATTCTTGAACAGACATGTGGAAGAGGATATTTATATAAATCAGCTGCAAGGATTTATTGTCAAAGACAATTAAAAAGAAATGGTATGCATAATGATCATACAATTTGAAGCAAGCCCCTTGAGCATGGTATGAAAAGATTGATCAATATCTCAAATCCAGCAGATTTAAAAGAAGCAATTCAAATGGCAATCGTTATATTAAAGTAAAAGGAGATCAAATCACTGGTATGGAGGTCTATGACTCTATGTTAATGAATTGATAATCATAGATAACAGCACTGGGTTGACTGATGAAGAAAAAGGTAATCTCTGTAAATCCTTCAATATGTCAGATTTGGGATATTTGCATTATTGTTTAGGAATTGATGTTTGGTAGCTAAAGACAGAATTTATATTTCATGGTCAAAATATGCATTAAAATTGCATAAGAAGTTTCAAATGGATAATTGCAATCCTAGCTGGATACCAATGGAGGTAGAATAGGAAATTTCAAAAGATGGCAAGTCAAAAGATATACGTGAAACAAAGTTTGATTTATCTTACAAAAAGAAGAACTGACATATATTTTGTAGTTGTTATGTTGCCAAGAATTTTGAATATTCCCAAAAAGGTGCATTAGAATGCAGCAAAGAGATTATTGAGGTATATTAAAGGAACTTTGCATTGTGGAATTACATTTGAGAAGAATGGAATTTCAGGTTCAGCGGATTTTCAAATGGAGATTGGGTAGGATAAGTTAATACAATAAAATCAACATCAGGTTCTGCCTTCGATCCTTGATGTGCCATAAGTTCTTGGATTAGTATAAAGCAAAATTCAGTTGCACTTCCATCAATAGAAGTATAATATAAAGCAGCAGTGGGACTCAGGAGCAAACTGTGAAGTAATTTGGTTACACGTGATATTAAGTGATTTGAAGCTAAAACAAATTTATCCAGTGATTTTGCAGTGTGACAATAAGAATCTGATAAAAACAACGAGGAACCCAGCATTTCATTTCATCATAACAGATATATGTTTATTATATTCACTGTATCATGGAGCAACTTGCAAGTACAGAATAAGGAGAAGAGCTGATTTCTTGCAGGTCCCAAGATCAAGATGCAAACATTTTCACCAAGGCAATCAACAATGAAAAGTTTGGGAATCACTGAAAACAAAATGAACATTAAGAGGGGTGTTAGACATGGTGTTGTTTATTTTATAATGTCTTAGGTTCTAGGGATCTTTATGTTATACAGTTAGAATTAATAGAATGTAATGTTAGGACATGTACATGTTAGGACCAAGTTTATTAAGTCGCAACAAGAGGAATTGTCCTCTAAGCACAGAAACACTTCCAACAAAGAAACAATGATATCTCTAGCTCATGGAAAATGCTCTAGAAATAAACTCAATATCCAATCTATAAATTAAGATCCAAATCACATGACATTAAGCTATTTAGTTTTCGAATGTAAGCTATGAAGAGAAAATGTATGAATGAGAATGCAAGAATTATGAAAATGAAAGGATAAGCCCCTTGTTGCTAAATATACTTCATAATGCCAAGTGTCCAAAAGTGGTGGTTTATAAAGTTATGAGTCACCATAAGACTAGTCTTGCACTCCAAACGTAGGGACAGATATTAGCTTTAATTAAGTGATATGGATCTGTAGTATGCATGCCCTAATATCAAAGTCAACATACTCACCTTGGAGAATGACTCAGTGAGGCTGAAGATAAGATACTTTTATTAATATTAATCAAATGACCACAATAGAATATCACTAGGACTTAGAAGTACAAGTGTAAGTACATAGAGGAAATTTAAAAGACACTCCTAACCCTAATCTAGAAAGAAAACAAAAGAAAGGTAACAGTTAGAAAAAATAATATAGATATAAACCCCATGCCAAACATCAAATGTTGGCATCAAGGCACATCAGAGTTAAAAGCGAGAAGAGGAGAGGAAAAACAAGAGAACTCCCTAGCAGAGACATCAATCATGGAGAAGGGATCGATACACTGCTGTCCAAAGAAAAATCCTGGACTAAGGGGGTCGGGATGCGTGATCTTGGGCAAAAGTCAATTGCCTACCGCAACTTTCTGAACACTACAGGTCATTGGGAAGAATTTGATGATGGAGGGATGAGTAGTCAAACTGTTCCATGTGTGAAGCCCCCTCGGGGCCCTAGTGAGAACCAATCCACTTGTTTCAGGTCTACAAATGCGGGTTCTTACTAATCTAGTAGTCGATGTCAGATGGGACTCTCCACATCACTTGCAAAGTGTCGTCATCTTCTATCGAGGTTGCGGGAAAGGAGAAAGTGATTAACCTAACAAGGTTTTTCTTGGGTGGACCCTCTAGAATCTCTCCTAAAACTTAGTGGTTCCCTTGATAAAAGAGCTAGACACTTCTAGTCCAAGTATCGGAAGAGTAAGAGCTGAATCATCTCATTAAAAACTTGAGATTCAACTCGAAAAGTGAAAAACAAAACAATAAATTTCAGAATAGTAGATATTTTTCATTAATATGAAAGTCTGCAATGTTCATATAATGCAAATTTTCAATAAAAACTCAGTTCAAAGTATATAGATGATGCAACATATTACCAAACACCATGCATTCTATACAATTGATAGGTCTGATGGGAGTCTGCTATGAAATTGAGTCGAGAAAAATATGAAAAAGTGCGTGTTTTTTAGTTAAATTTTTTATGTGTCTCTTTATAAATAGATGAATAACTCTCACTCACGAATCAAATCCATCATGTCAATCTAACTTGTGATTAGCTCGCTCACAAATCGAAATAAAGAGTATAATGTTCAGCTAGAGAGCACTGACTTGACTCAGATTCCTCAAAGAGCAAATTCAAACTCGGGAAACATCTTGGACTCGAAAGAGTTTGGTAACAATGCCTACTATATTTAATAAAGTGGGTTACTTTTGCAACAAGGAAACTGACCATCTATGCAAAGGAAGGTGAAGATCCCACCCAAAGTCAAAAGTTGAAATGCCAACAATGCTTATTTGGCACCAAGTAGAGCATAATTTATTTATGGCTTTTCATTGTACATATTTAACCTTGTGTAGATATGAACAATTCAACCACTTGTCATGATTTTGTCAACTTCTTACTGAAATGGCACTATAGTTCAAGACCCTTGGCCTAGCAAAAGAAAATACAAGTGAATACCACAAAGTGGCAAGTCCCTGCCTAAAATACAAATTAAGAAAGTAAACAAGCTCTAGGTTGATTGTAATTATTGAGAAAGTAAATGAGAATCATAAGAGCATAAATTGTATTTTATAAAATGTCACATGAAATTGTATTTATAAAAACATTAAAATAAAAATATATAGAATTGTTTAGAGTGAGGAGGAGCTGCGTTGAACGAATTTGAAACTTGACGTTTCGATCCCTACTCTGGGATCATCATCAGGAGACAGTTTGAAGCTGCAAGGATAAAAGACGCTCATGAAATCCATAAATATTGACCTAATAAGCCGACCTACATAAAAACCCTTAAATTTAATTATTAACAATTGAAAATCATTGTTTCAATATTTATGGATTTCATGAGCGTCTTTTATCCTTGCAGCTTCAAATTGTCTCCTGATGATGATCCCAGAGTAGGGATCGAAACTAGTGTTACAAATATCGGCCGAGAAATCGTGCATTACCGAGAAATCGCGATATTTTGGAGGGGCCGATTTTTTAAGAGAAAATCGGCCATGAAAATCGGGCCGATTTCCGCGCCGAAAAATCGCCATCGACTCGCGATTTCTGGGACAGGGTGAAAAAAGTGCATTTTTTTACTTTTTATGCCCGCGGGAGCATTCCGTTAGGGCTCATTTGCTCGCTACAAACGTCGAGAGGAGAGTCGAGGCGATTAGGGTCCAGCTGAAGGTAAGTAAATGTTAAATTTTTTTTTTCATTTAAAATTTTAAATGCCTCCACCGTGTGCCTCTCTCCGCGCCGCGGCTTCCACACTGCTCGCCTAGCCCACTCCACAACCTCTCCGTGGCTTCCAGCCCACTCCACAACCAATCTCCGCGAGTCTGCGGCTTCCACATCGTGCCTCTCTCTGCTGCCTGCTGCTCAAAGCCTCACACACAGACCTGTGAGTTCGTGACGGCGTGACCCATCACTTCCCAGCCCACTGCAGACTCGCAGAGTCCCGAGTCACAGATCCCTGCACGATGCACATTCCACACTCCCGACAGCTTCCACAAATCGTTAGTTTTAGTTTAGGTTTAAAAAATAAAAATAAAACTGTAAAAAAATTGTTGTTTTAAATTTTAAATTGTTGTTGTTTTAAATTTTAAATTTTAAATTTTGTTAATGTTGTTTGCAAAATGAAAAATATTTAAAAACGTTTTGTAATTTTCCTGTTTTTTATTTTTAAAATTATATTTCATTTGCAATTTTGCTGCATGCTAATTTTTTCCTGTTTTGTTATTTAACTTATTTGTTATTTGCAACATGCTAATTTTTTCTTTTTTGTTGCCCTAGGTTTACTTGAAACTTCATTTCTTCCATATACAAGATGTCGAAAATGGATGCATTTTGGGAATTTGGCACAGCCATTGATCCAGAAAATCGACAAACACTCACTTGCAATCTATGTGGAAAAAGAATGACGGGTGGGATAAGCAGGCTGAAATATCACATTGCACAAATGTCGGGGCATGATGTGATTGCTTGCACCGCAGCAAGCGAGGATCACATTGACAAGGCCAAAAAAGCAATTGAGGGGACTAAGCAAAAGAAACAATTCAAGGAGGCCGTGAGACATCAAATTGCCTCAAGATTCGGGTCCGGATGCGGAGTGGGGGCTAGTGGGACGAGTCCGGAAACCTTCTCCACACAGCAATCCACAATGCCTTCACCTTTGACTGCATCACCATTGGGTGCCTTTGTGTCGAGATGCACAACTGGTGGACAACCTTCTGTAAGGTCCATGATGAAATTAAAGGAGAAAAAAGACGCAGATACACTTGTGGGTCGATGCTTGCTATGGAGTGATATTCCATTTAACTTTGCCAATAACCCATTTTATATGTCCATGTTTGAGGCAACTGCTATTGTTGGACCGGGGTGTAAGCCCCCCACTTATGAGGAGTTGAGAGGGCCCATCCTCCAGAATGAAAAAGGTTGAATGCACTGACAGGTTGGAGGATCTTCGAAAATCATGGGAGTTAACAGGATGCACAATGATGTCAGACGGTTGGACTAATATGAAGGGTAGGACCCTACTCAACTTCTTGGTTCACTGTCCAAGGGGCACTATGTTTTTGAAATCCGTGGATGCATCTGCATCTGTCAAAGATGCAAGTTTACTATGTGGCTTGTTGGATGACTTCATCCAAGAGGTTGGCCCGCAGCATGTTGTCCAAGTCATAACGGACAACGCTGCGAACTATGTGTCTGCTGGTAGGATGCTTATGGACATGTATCCTTCACTATTCTGGACTCCTTGTGCGGCCCATTGCCTTGATTTGATGTTAGAGGATTTAGCCAAGATTGATTGGATCAAGGATACCATTGATTCAGCACGGGGCATCACAAAATTCATATACAATCATGCAGTGGTGCTTAGCTTGATGAGAACTTTCACAGGTGACAGAGAGTTGGTGCGTCCTGCCATCACATGCTTTGCCACTAGCTTTATTTCTCTCCAGTCCCTCTTGGGTTCTATGTGGGACCTGCAGCAGATGTTCCTTTCACCTGAGTGGCGTGCTTTATCATTTAGCACTAGACCAGAGGGGCAAGCCATATGTAAGCTAGTGAATTTCCATCAGACCTTTTGGGATGACGTGAGGGAGGTTTGTGCCGTCACTGAACCTTTGGTAAGGGTTCTCCACTTGGTTGATGGAGATAAGCCTGCAATGGGCTACCTGTATGAGGCCATGGATAGGGCCAAAGAGTCCATTCGTGCCTATTACGAGGACAAGGGAGATCGGGGGCAGGAGAGACAACAGATTATATGGGGGATGATTGATGCGCGATGGAACAACACACTCCATCGCCCCATTCATGCTGCAGGGTTATACCTCAACCCTGCGTTTGGTTACTCCTGTGGCTTTAGATTTGATGGAGAGGTTATGGCTGGATTCTACGAGTGTGTCCATAGGATGGTGCCGTCTGCAGATGATCGTGCAGAGCTTTCCCAAGAGCTGGAAGTGTATAAGAGAGCCGCAGGATTACTTGGGTTTCACTTGACAGTACATTACAGGGCCAACCTGATGCCAAGTAAGCTTCACCTTGTTTCAAAGTTCGTTTCTTTTTCTAATTATTTTTTTTAAATTCAATTGTTTTTTCTTATGTTTCTTTAATTCGTTGTAGATGTCTGGTGGGAAAACTATGGTGGTTCCATACCTATTCTACAGAAGCTTGCCATTCGAGTGCTCAGCCAGACATGTAGCTCTTCCGGTTGCGAGCGCAACTGGAGTGTATTTGAAAAATTACACTCCAAAAAGCGCAACAGGTTAGAGAATTTTCATATTCATTAGAAAATATAAATTATTGAATTCTAGTTTATAATTTTATCATTTATCATTATGCCCCTTTGCCTTCTAATTTATGCATTACAAATTGAAATTATTAACTTTATAATTTAATATCTAATTCTATGATCCTTCTGCAGGTTGGATACTCCGCCTTAATGATTTGGTCTACGTCCACTACAATCTCAAATTGTGGGTGAAGCAATATCAAAGAAAAGTTGATGCAAAGGCCATTTCATTAGATGAGATCGACACCATTGCAGCTTGGAGGACGAAGTGTGAGGAGCCTGCTATGGAGGTAGCCCCTAGTTGGCTAGCGGATGATCATGATCGTGATCATGATGATGTTACAGAGGCTCCATATGAGGGTGATCCAGTTCCAGAGGATGATGTTACAGAGGCTCCATATGAGGGTGATCGAGTTCCAGAGGAGTTTCACACTGAGTATGGGAGTGTGCCACAGTTGGATCCAGAGCCACAGGCAGGGTTAGAAAGAGATAGACCCGATAGTAGCACTGCTACTAGTAGAGGAGTAGCTGTAGGACTACCTCCTCGAGCTCCTTCTTCTTCTTCAGGACACCAGTTTCAACCACCTTCAGGTTCTAGAGGACATCATTTTGCAGGGTCTTCTAGTTCTTCTAGAGGACGTCAGATACCAGTACGAGGCCGACAAGCCTCGAGGGCACCTAATCCTAGAGGAAGGGCAAGGGCCGTTTCCAGTTCCACAACGATTACCTTTTCCCGTAAAAGGGGTAGAGGGAATCGATAGTTTATTTACTTTATTTCACTGTAGATGACTCATGAGTCATGATGATGATCATGAGATACATCTGTTATAAGTTATAACTTATATTTTTGATGATTCAGGCATTCAGTGTTCACTATTCAGGAGTAGGACTGGGACACGATCCATTTTGATGTGTGATGTATCTCTAGACATCTTATATATCTTATATATCAGTTTTCTTTCCATATTCATGTGGCAATGTGTTTATTTGATGTTATTGTTGCTTTAGATGTTTAAAAAATTGAAAAAAAATGAATATTTTTGTGTTTTTTAAGTTTGCCGATTTTTGCCGATGTTCTGCCGAGATATTCCGAGACGATGTTTCCTGGACCCTGTCAATTTCCGCGCCGCGCCGATATTTGTAACATTGATCGAAACGTCGATTTTCAAATTCGTTCAACGCAACTCCTCCTCACTCTAAACTATTCCTGCATAATGAATGTCTTCAAACAAATATATAGAATTGGTCATATCAAAATCAAAACATCACATGAGAAGTGACAATAAACATCTTTTTTCATTTTTTAATAAATAAAAGTAAACAATGGCATGTAAGGGTTGCTACATGTCACTTTTAGAAAATTCCATATTAAATTTTTTTTAATTCTTTCCACGCTTTAAAAATATAGTCAGTCACACTTTAAGGGATTTATGTCCCATCAATAACCTCTTTGACCAATCAGAAAATGGAATAACTAAAATTTACGAATTTTGAAATTTATTTTTAATTTTCAAAAAAATCAATTTAATAAAAAAATTGGGAACATTGGAAAACTTTATAAAAAATCATTACATGAAACTGAACTAATGCAAAGTCAAAGCACTTTGACTTGCAATTGAAAAGTATACTCCTTTCTTTGGCGGGGAATAAATTACATCAAGATTTACTTGACTCCCAAAATTAAGATCTAACAAAACATAAATTTTATCTGTTTTATCCTTTACATCTCTTCCCTGATTTATATATATACCAACAGTGAGGTAGTATAATTATAATAGTTCCAATTCATAAGGAATACTAACAATAAATATTCCCAATCAAATCACAACACAAAAAATTCCTTCATAGTATAATATATAGATGTACAATATGACAACCCATTACAAGTACATTATTAAGAATTATATAACACTGACCATCAACAGATTTATGCAAACATACCATACAAACTGTATTGCCTCATAGCCTTAGAGTAATCCAATGACATTATTATTTGAGGTACATCCCATGCCTAACTAATGGGACAAGCCCCAAGCAAAATTGTTCTAAAGGTGCCAGGTACGGAGAAAATTCAGCAGGAAAGGAAGATTAAAATGTTTGGAAACAAAAACAAGTCTAGAATGTGAAGTACAGCATAAGCATAGTTTATCGACATCATTCAGCTGTTTGTATCAGTGGCCTGTCAACTTACAGTGATCAAAAAATAGAGCCTTCTCTATTCTCATTATGTTGAAGTCTGTATATTTGAGTGGTTAACGATGTTTTCCTTTGATTAAGTTTGCGGTTTTAACGTGCCTTCCAATTTTAAGTCACTTTCTAGATTTCTTCCAATTTTTAGTCACTTTATAGATGTCTTCCTATCATTAAATTTTTGTCTTCCACTGAGAGTTCACATACGAAACTGTGTTATAACATGCCTATGTAGGAATCAAAATCTGGGAATCGACAACAAAGCTTTAACCACACGAAAAGCTTTCAGCATCAAAATTCAATGCGCAAATTGCAATCAATCACTTTGTAAATTTGCACCCATATTCACAATTGTTCTCAGGATGCACCATCCCAGTAAATGCAAAAAAAGTTGAGACTATGAACTAAATATACAATAAAAAGAAAAAGAAAAGAAAAATGAAGAACATTGAGAGATATACCTCAAGCATGTGGAGACGTGAGTTTTGTGGCAACTCTGAATTTAAGACAGCAGATTTGATCCCGAACTGTAGAAAAACCAATGCCAGTGACAACAAGACATATTTTTAATAGAAATATTTGTCTGAAATATACACACGAGTATTTCAAAGGAACTCCCGAAGATATTAAATATAATTTCATACATTATAAGCCTCAACACAATAAGCTAGATGTATAATTTGATTCCTCTCGCTAACAAAATTTTTGTTACAAGCAGCCAGAGAATTGGCCTGTCCTGCACCAGCCTCACAGAGAGACGAAGGAAAGAATTAAGGAAATTACGTTAATGCCAACAACAGACCAAATTAGGTAAATGCACATAAAAGTACACCTTGCAACAATGCACGAGTGTCTAAAGAATCTCCCGAAAAGAACTTCAGATAAACTATTCAATGTTCATATTTTACAAGGCATGTATTGCTTGAGTAACACATTATCTTTGAAATTTTCAATGAATATCTTGACATAGAATAGGCAAGCTTAGCAAGCAGAAACATTCCAGTTATGATTGTGGTCCCTCTCTGGCTAGTGGTTGTTATCTATGTGATGTCCATAACTACAAGCTATTACAACAGTGGCATAGACTCATATCCCTATAATGGGATCAGTTGGGAACAATTGCATACCAACCAAATGAAAAAAGGCACTCAGTGTGGACCATGAGGATGTACATTAAAATTATCAAGACTCAAGTCCAATAGGCCTACATACACTTATGTTTAATCAATTCCTACCTATCTCTATGCACACTCATGTAAAATATCTTTGGTGTCCATCTGATCATGCTAAGCAAGGGCACTTCCATCAGACCCCAATAACTGGATCTTCTAATGGGTGAAAAATACAGAACAGATGTTCTCTCACATAGTACATTGTTGCCCCCCTTCTCCAACTTCAGCAATTGAATTGTTTTAGAAGCCAAGTGCTAGTTGGCTCTGATCAATCTAATAGAGGTAGATCCAAGTAAAGGTCTAATGCTAATGCAGCTATAGAAAGAGGTTCTCTCACTCCTTAGCCACTTCTCACTCTCAAATGTGAAATTCACACATGGGTTATTGATGTTGCACAAACCATTTCGTTTGGAGAACTACATAACCTAAAGAATAAGTTTCCATATGCAAGCCTCACCGGTATCGACATTTCTGGATGCAAGTCTACGTGGTGCCAAACATTAAGAGATTTAAAGTAGTGTGAAACATTGACCCATAGTGTGTGTGTGTGTCAAGGGGTAAGACTAACCATGGAGCTGACTTGGTGACTTTCCCATTTCTGTCAAGAAAGCAAGTGGTTACTAACAGTAATGCTTACAACGATTGTGATGTTGCACTTGAGAAAGGTGGGTGTTGTTCACTGCCAATAGAAGTTAGGCATGTAGTCAATATTAGGCCACTTGAATGCTTCATATATAAGCCATAGCCATTTGAAACTACAGCAACAAAGCCTTCTTGAACTAATGGTGTAGCCTGGGATCATGGCCAAAAAACTACTTATTGTCCAACTACTTATTTTTGTGTGGTTTATTAAGATGTTTCTGGAGACTCATGATACAGAGATGGGGATGAATGAACACGACATTGGAGGAGTGCCTCTCTTTCCTAAGTGGGCTTCAACAAATGTCCAATCCCTTGTAAATAGAGGTTCATCCTATGTCAATCAATGTTTTCTAATTCTTAATCCATCAGTGGTTTTCAACTAATAAACAGATTCAACCATGCCTCATGCATTCACGTTTAGTTAAGTGCACCTCCTCCTTCTGCATAGACTATGATTCTTTGAGGTTTCTCTTTTTGTTATTTCTTTCAAGGCCCAAAAAATGAAGGATGAGGTTCATCCTTGAAGAACCGGAACAAACCTCAATCTCTTCCCTTTAAAGTGAGGGTTAGTGATCTCTATGTTTTTTCCAACTCACTCTTCTCCAAGCCGGCGATCGAGTTTTCCAGACTAACTGATTTCTAATCAACAAGATAAATTACTACAAATGATGGTTCGAGACACATTTCTTAGTTTTTATGGTATAGCACTAGGATAAAGAAATTTAGGTAATTAATAACCTCGATAAACACTACTAGAGTTCACTTCATAGAGAAAAGTAGTGCTTGTCTTAGAATCATAGAAGGGTATAGTGTGATCAACAGTCAAAAGAGTTACACTAACCTAATGGGAAGACAATAGGCTCATTTGGAGCCCATTTTGTTCAAAAAATGTAACTGCGGAAGATATCCTATTTATATTATTGTATTCCTCCTCCGGGAGATGATGGTCATGTAATTAATAATGTAAAGGTCACTGAAAGAATCAATGTAAACCCTAGGTCATGTGTCGGCTCAGAAAAGCCCCTAGAAGATTATTATATTATGTAATTGACCAGTCAAGTAGACAAGTCGGCCCTATTGGGGAATTTGTCACCCCAATGGAAGAATATAAATAGAGGACCTCTCTCTCACTTCTATTCACCCATTCACTCAAGCAAGCTCGCATAGGTGAAGAAGAGAGGTGCGCACAAGTGGAGGAGTAGCTGTTTTGTCTTGGGTTTATCTTGAGGAAGGCTTTGTTGGGTTTTCTACCCCAAGAGGGTTTCCCAGGATAAATTGTATCTCGTCTTTTATGTTGTGCTTGTTTATCTTTCAGTAATTGCTATATGCTGCTCAAGTAAAAACTAACACATTTTGTGTTGTCTCTAACGGTTCTAATAGGGACTTGTAGGTAACAACGTCCAGATACTTAGCTTAGTTGATGATGGCGATCCATAGCATGATGTTGCTTTGAGTTGGCCATTGTCCATCATATCTTTCGAATCTACAAGGATATCACTTGTATCTTTTATTTCTCACTTTGGAAGCATCGCTCCTTGCTTTAATGCTTCAGACCTAGTGGCTTTCAAATCCACGATTTCTAGCAAGCCATTCAACCTACTTGCTAGTAAGATCATTGATGCACACACATTTGGTTGAGTTTCATTGATCTATGTTAACACCTATAGCCATTACTTCCTTCACACATTCAGTTTGCAAACAGCACTTTTCCAATTATTTCCTAGTAGGTGCCTAATTGGTTAAGAGATATGAGGGTGGGATCTCTTTCAAGACCCAATTTTCTCTAAGTTAGGACTCTTCCTCTAGCTCGTAAAGTAGGTATTGTTGCATTCCTTTGTTCAATTGGAATAATGCTATGCTATCTCTCTTCATACGTTACTTGTTCGTTGTCTCTCTTTTGTGCCCTCTACAAATGTGCTTTTCGAAGGCAAATTCCTCTTTGTTCATGTTTTTTCTTGTGAATCTAGTGACTTCTTACATTAACTTGTTTTCCCGTAAGATCTTTATCAAACATTTTTTGTTGATGTAGTTGCGTGAGGTATCCTCACTAGCCAAGCCGACCTACAAAATAAATAAACAATAAAATGTATATTTTATATTTAAAAAAGAGACAAGTCGGCCCCACAAAAATCAATGGGTAAAAATGCCCCAAACAATGGGTAACACTGCCCAGTAAAATGACAAGTCGACGCAGTAAAGAAGTCAAGTCGGCCCAGTTGGGAAATTACCCAAAAGTAATGTATAAATAGAGGAGTCGCCCTCCTCATTTGTAACTCAACTCAAGCAAGTTCGCTCAAGCAAGGAAGTTCAACTTTTGGGGATGCAAAAGAAATTTGTGGAGTTGTTTCTTTGGCATCTATTCTTCTTATGATTTTATCTTTAATGTACTGAATCTTTGAGTAAGAAAAGCTTGTTGAGTTTTTTCCCGAGTTTGGGTTTTCTCGGGATAAACTATTGTGTCTCTATTGTTTTTGTGCATAGTTATTCTTTCAGTGATCCTATATTGTTTATAAGTTGAAAGAGATGAAAATTATACTTCTATAATTAAAATCTAACATGGTTTCAGAGCACTATTGAAGGAGACTATTGTCGGAACTAGGATTTTTTGTTTCTTCAACTTTCAACCACTAATTTCGCTCGCTCTTAGCATCATTGAGCTTGCCCTAAGAAGGCGAATTTTCCTGTGGAAGTAGATTTTCATTCTGAAAATTTTCAATTTTGACCTAATTACTATAGGAGGTCAAGAATTAGGGTTTGTTGTTTCTCATTACTCTAACCACAGATCGAGAAGAAAAGGAGGTTAATTCAACTCGCCTTGGGAGGGCGAATTCATTTGTGGAAGTAGTTTTGGGCGAATTCATCTGTGGAAGTAGTTTTCCAAGAATCCAAAGTTCATTTTTGATCTAGCTTCTACTAGGGTTTCTTAACCAGGCTGCAATTTTGCTTCTCAGTCAAAATGTCAAGCATCAAGGTTGAAGATAGGCTTGATGGAGCTTCAAATTTCCATTCATGGAATTCTAGAGTGCTCATTGGTCTAGAAGAAAATGGCCTTCTAAATTTTGTTGTGAATGGAGTGTCAGAACCTAAAGAAGAAGCAGAGAAGACTCAGTGGAAGAAGAATGATGCCAAGACAAGAAGAATCCTAATAGATTCAATCAAGGACCATTTGATTCCTCAAATTTCTCAGAAGAAGACAATTAAGGCAATGTTTGAGACCTTGAAGAAGTTGTTTGAGAACACAAATATTAATAGGGCTCTTGCCCTAAGACAACAACTCTCAAATATTAAGATGTCTAGATCTGATTCTATTGCATCATATTTCATGAAGATCACAAAGATCAAGGATCAATTTGGCACCATTGGTGAAATTATTGCAGATAGAGAATTAGTCATGATGACTCTGAATGGCCTCCCTCAATCTTGGGAACCATTCATTCAAAGTGTGACTGGAAGATCTAAGCTACCAAAGTTTGAAAGATTGTGGGCAGACTGTACACAAGAAGAGACTAGACTTGTGGCTAGAGGCAATGATCATGCCTCTCATGAAGAAAATCAAGCTCTTGCTACACACACCAAGAAAATAGGAAAGAAGACCTTTGGTAGAAAAGACAAAGGTGGAAGATCAAGTCCAGCCCCAGAACAAAGGAAGAAGAAAGATCTTTCACAAATCCAATGCTTCAATAGCAGAAAGTTCGGTCACTACAAGAATCAATGCAAATCAAAGAAGAGAAAGGAACATGCCTCCACAGCTGATGTTGATGAAGAGACTCCACCAAAGAGGTCAAGGAATACGGAAGATGATGACCATCGAAAGGAGTTCTTCTTCTAGTACACCAATGATTGAATTATCTATAGATGAGGAGATTGTCATTGGTAATGTATATCCAAGTTGCAATTTCTTCAATAAGCTTCTGAAAAGAAAGAAGACAAAGATCTAAGGACTCCAGTGATCCTTGCAAGGAGGCAGAGATCAAGAGGGAGCCCACACAAAATAATAAAGATAAGTATTTGTATTTGGATTATCATTAGTCATTATTGCTCTTATAGATCAAATCTGAATGCTCATAACAGTTGTATGCATATTTGTATTCTTGGAATCAGGAAGTGTGTTATGCATGTTATGATATAGCATATTTATATATGACTGAGATTGACGAGCAGTAGGCTCATATTGTACATGTTATGTACATGTTGAGTAAGTAGCCTGTAGTGTTGCACAACATTCCATGAACCCTAGATGGAACTAGTCTACGATGAAACCTCTTTGCTAACATACTAGAGTAGTGCACGCTCCTGACAATATGTTCGGGTGGAGATGGAAGGCATCCAAATAGTCACCAAGTATGTTTTGGATATGGATGGATATTGCATTGAAGCATTGGCTAAGATGTTTACATGACTGTGTAAACTATTGTCATTGCATTGAAATATAATTTGATTTTCGTCATTATGCAATGTTGTTGACTATTTGACAAAATGTGACTTGTAGGGAAAGACCAAATGCTATGGCCTACAAGAGAAGGACAATGGGACTTGTTCTGAAAAGCAAGAGATGGATGTGTAGTCAGCTAGATTAAGATCTCGTTGATATTCAGTATTTGAGAGGGAGCAAGATGCTCAGAAATGACTCTCAAGATCAGATGGCAGGATCACTTCCGTGACAGAGGGAGCAGCTATAGTGGATGTGATGACTATTCAGTAGTAACAGCAGACATATATATTCAATGTTCATCCTTCCAACAAACATGAGAAGTTGCAGTTAGAAGCAGCAGATAAGTTCTCTGAAGTTCATCAGTTACTTCAGTGTGAGGTGTGGGGACTATATAAATAGCAATTGGCTTCCAGTTGGACATTGCTTGTGCCTGAGTAGAGAATTAGCATGCTCTAGGACAAGAACAACTCAATTGACCTCAGAGGTAGTGTAATATACATATATCCAGTTAGAACAGTGGCCCAGGATTCAGCATGTGCAGATGACACAGGTTGCTGATGATGATTCCTTGATCGTGATGTTGTATACTAGTGATCAGTTCCCCACCAAGACAAAGAGATCTATTTGCAGATACAGAGGGAGTTGTCCTCTAAGTTCAAGATGAAGGGTCTTAGACTGATGCATTACTTCTTGAGACTAGAAGTAAGGCAGAGACCAGATGAGATATCCCTCAGTCAAAGGGAGTACACAGTTGAGAGATTCAGGATGATGGGCCATAAGTTCATGGTGACACAAATTTGAAGAAGTTGAGTATGCTTCTGATTCAGATTTGCTAACAGTTGATTGAATCTATGATATACTTATACTCTCATGAGGAGTTGTGCTTATTTGCTCTATGAGAGCTAATGTTTAGGATGCAGTTTAAGTTGGCATCAAGGATGACACCTCATACATACTAATGTACTAGCCAGTGAGCAACTCTAGAGGGAGAGTATGATGCAGAGTTGCAGAAAGAATCTGTAGTAGAGATCCATAGGGAGTCTAGATTGCCATCTAGTATTATTGAGAGAACAAGATGTTCATCTCAATAGACTCACTTAATGAGACATGACACTAATGGATGAGCAACAGTGTCCCGTAGTATACAGTAGTATGCTCTAGTGCAGAGGAAGCGGAAGATTCCAGCATAGAGGGAGCAGTCACAGCATGTGATCAAGTACCACTATATTAGAGACATGGTATAGAGAGGAGCAGTTCAGCTCCAATATATTCCGACTGATGATCAGATTGCCAACATTCTCACCGAGCCTCTTTCCAGAGTGAAGTTTGCATACTTCCGTGAAAGACTTGGAGTATTGGAGAATGCTTCCCTCAGTGCGAGGGAGTGCTCTTAGTCCAGTTAGGACAAGCGGTCTGTGTAGACCGAGAAGAGCTCAGTCCAGTTAGGACAAGCGGTCCTGTGTAGACCGAGAAGAGCTTAGTCCAATTAGGATAGGCGATCCTATGTAGACCGAGAAGAGCTCAATCCAGTGAGGACAGGCGGTCCTGTGCAGACCAAGATGAGCTTAGTCCAGTTAGGACAGGCGGTCCTGTGTAGACCAAGAAGAGCTCAATCCAATTAGGACAGGCAGCCCTTTGTAGACTGAGAAGAGCTCAGTCTAGTGAGGACAGGCGGTCCTATGTAGACCGTGATGAGCTTAGTCCAGTGAGGGCAGGCGGTCCTGTGTAGACCGAGATGAGCTTAGTCCAGTGAGGACAGGCGGTCCTGTGTAGATCGAGATGAGCTTAGTCCAATGAGGACAGGCGGTCCTGTGTAGACCGAGATAAGCTTAGTCCAATGAGGACAGGCGGTCCTGTGTAGACTGAGATGAGCTTAGTCCAGTGAGGACAGAAGGTCCTGTGTAGACCGAGATGAGTTATGTGTGAACTATTGTTCCTCTGAGAAGCATTCTCCTGTGTGGAGAGGACTCTTGTGTAGAGTATACTCAGATCCCTGTGTGGGATGTTGTCCTGTATGGGCAGTGTTGACCTTTCTTATGATGACGAGATGTATGAGTCCAGCCGTGACAATCAGATGATGCTCAGATGTACAAGTCCAGCTTGACGATCAGATGATGCTCAAATGTACGAGTCCAGCTTGACGATCAGATGATGCTCAAATGTACGAGTCCAGTCGTGACGTCAGATGATGCTCAGATGTACGAGACCAGCCGTAATGATCAGATGATGCTCAAATGTGTTCCAGCATGCTGATACTTCTCTAGTTAAGAGGGAGTGTTGTTGATGTAGCTAAGTAAGGTATCCTCACTAGCCAAGTCGACCTACAAAATAAATAAACAATAAAATGTATTTTTTATATTTACAAAAGAGACAAGTCGGCCCCACATAAATTAGTGGGTAAAAATCCCCCAAACAATGGGCAGTATGCCCCAAACAATGGGTAACACTACCCAATAAAATGACAAGTCGGCCCAGTAAAGAAGTCAAGTCGGCCCAGTTGGGAAAATACCCAAAAGTAATGTATAAATAGAAGATTCGTCCTCCTCATTTGTAACTCAACTCAAGCAAGTACGCTCAAGCAAGAAAGTTCAACATTTTAGGCTGCAGAAGACATTTGTGGAGTTGTTTCTTTGGCATCTATTCTTCTTATGATTTTATCTTTATTGTACTGAATCTCTGAGTAAGAAAGGCTTGCTGGGTTTTTTCCCAAGTTTGGGTTTTCCCAGGATAAACTATTGTGTCTCTATTGTTTCAATGCATAGTTATTCTTCCAGTGATCCTATATTGTTTATAAGTTGAAAGAGGTGAAAATTATACTGCTATAATTAAAATCTAACAACATTGTTCTAAAGTGACCAAAATGATAATAGATATTGTGAGTTATGCCCACTTAATATCTATCTATCTATCCAAAGTCAAGCACAAGAAAGATATCTCTACTCCACTAAGTTCATTTACTTGTTTGGGAAACAAAAGACTTTAAAAAAGGTCATCTAAATGCCCTTGATACTTCTTTCACTCCTACGCATTTGGCCCTAGCCTTGGCTTTGACCTTGACTTACTTATCAAGCTATCTCTAGCCTAGCTTTGGGCTCTCTTGTAACATTTAAGGACTCTCCTGGATTTTCCAAGGCTCTCCTAGGACTCTCCCTCCCAGAGGCACTAGAAAGTAAGCATAGACTTAGATGTTGTGGATGTTTATGGGCATTTTTCAATGTAGTTACCCATGTCCAGTCTATCTAGATGGATATGGGAGATACATGGAGATTAACAAATACATATCTAAATTTACAAATACACCCCGATCAAAATAGTGAATAGATCTGTTATGTTAGCAAACAATATGAGATTATTAAGGCTCAAACAATATGATGTTGGTCCTACATCATGCCTCCCATTAGTTAGAGGGCTCACATGATTGAATGAATGAGATTTAATTGTATTGGACTTTCAAAGCACCAATAGTTTGCATTTGAAGATCGCAGGTGAATATATAAAAGATATTGGGTTGTTTCAATCGATACTACTCAATCAATAGTGCATTCAAACATATTTTCCTTGCCCCATGGTGAGCCTTCTTGAAATATTAAAGGGCAAGCATGCAGCCTTTGATGTCAGTTGCAACAACTTTTCTCTTCATTAAGGAATGAAGGGGGCATGATCAAGGTTTTGAACCTCTCTTTGTTAGATGCCCAACCACCCAACCAACCAAAAAAGGGACTCTCCTTGTTTACTCCATTTCAGAGCTTATCATTGGAATTTGGGTACATGTATTGGTAAGACACTTCTGGAAACAAGTGGTGGGGCATGGGCTTCTCCTTGCTCACTCCAATTTAGAGTCTAGTAAAGGACAGAGGGTGCACTTGATTTCTATTGTCCCACGACAACCTTTTGCCTCTATCTCTCACAGTTTTCCAACAATAGATATTGAGGATTGAAATTCCCTCCTTGTCCACACATTGTGTGGAAATGGAAATGACAGAAAAAACGTACGAGTTGAAACTTGATGAAACTGAAATGTGGGGACTCAATGAGTGAAGAATGTCGAAAACAATGAAGGATTTTCAAATGTTGAACCATAAGACAACAAGTTCCTGCAAAAAAAACAAAAACCAATGCCCTGCTTTCTCTCCCTTCTTCCCTATTGGTCTCTTCCAAGCTCATACACCCAAACTGAAAATGCAAAAGTGAGCATGAAATTCAGGATTTTTTGGTACACACACCAATGCTACAAAGTGATTATGTTACACTTCAAAGTTCATTGTCATATATCGAAAGACATATTGGACAAATGTGTTGATGTAAATGTAACTTAGGAAGATATTCACTTGTATTTTATATCGATATTATTATTGTATTTTATTTGTACTTCCGACGGAGATGTTTTTCCTACGTTCGGAAATGTCATTATTATGTTTGGTCATGCAAAGTCATTGAGGTAAAACCTCCATTGTAAGTCGGGGCAATAGATCCCCTAGAGTCAAATGTAAAATGGTTTATTGAGTCTCCCTAGAGAAGTCGGCCCAGTCAGTTTTAGTGAGGCCGACCTAGTTAGGTAAAAGGTCAAGTCAAAAGTAAAGTATAAATAGAGAGCCTTGCTCTCTCATTTGGACACACTTCTCACTCACACAAGTTCGCATAGCAAGGGAGAAGACAAGTTCATTGGAGGAGAAAGAGAGAGAGCTGCAGAAGACATATTTTGGGTTTTCCATTTTTGGCTTGATATTGTATTAGTGACAAATTTATCTTTGAGGAAGTTGTGGGGTTTTCTCCTTTATGGTTTCCCCGAGGAAAACTATTGTGTCTATTGTGTTTTGTTGTGCTTGTTATTCTTTCAGTTAAAGATCCTAGATATTATTGAATTAAGGTACAAACTCTAACAAAATGCACAGCCTTTAGTGCAGTGACCTCAATATACCTTTACATTTGTTCAACTTGTACTCAAGAAATACTACCTTGAAGAGCAACAAAGTGCACATTATGGTCACATCACCTCACATCAACAACATGATAATGTGATCCAAGCATCATACTTCAGATATGGTGCAAAATGAACATGAAAGGGACTCAAGGAAGAAAGCAATCATTCAGATTCCAGACAAGTACCAATGATAATAACTGAGATAGAAGGAAGAAACAAGATCAACGATTGACAATAGCACTAGATAGAAGTGAAAATGAAACCATTCCAAAGGTCATGTGGAAAAAAAAATTGGTAATTAACCAAATTTTGGAAAGGACAAATTATGCAGATTATATTGAAACACAACTAGATAAGAATCGCCATACTTTGTTTAAGATGGCATGTATTCATCACATCTTTTACCAATAACTTGACAAAGTCAAACAAAAAGTTGAACACTTCAATCAAGTTAATAATGAGTGGATGCTTGTGTCTACAACACTAAAACGAATGGATTAGCCATAGCCCAATTTGTGAAACACAATCAGAGTTTTTGGATGGGAGTGTAGGAATTATGTGCCATTAGCGAACCTTTGGTAAAAGGTTCTTCACTTGGTTGATGGTGACAAGCCCGCAATGGGCTACTTGTATGAGGCCATGGATAGGGTCAAGAAAGCTATCCATCAATACGATGAGGACAAGCGGAGGAAAGGATTCACCAAACGAGCCCAGATATGGAGTTTAATTGATGAGCGATGGACAATACTCTCCATCGTTCAATTCATGCAATAGGGCTCTACCTCAACCCCATGTACTCTTATGCTTGTGGTTTTAGATTTGATGCTAAAGTTAAGAATGGATTTTTTCAATGTGTTCAAAGGATGGTGTTGACCACTGTAGAATTCTCGGATATTTCCAAACAAATGGAGATATATAGGTTGGTCGCTGGGACATTTGGTTATGATATGGATGTCCAAAGCAGTTCCACTAGGATGCTAGGAAATCTTCACAATTTGTTTCAAACTTTCAAATTTCAATGTCTTTCCTTTCTATCTATTTGTTACTCAATAGAAATATATGTCGTTGTCTTTCCTTTATGTTTATTCGAAGTAGATGTTTGGTGGACAAACTATGGAAAAAGAGTCCCAAATTTATGGAAATTTACCATTCAAGTGCTTAGTCAAACTTGCGCCTCTTTAGGGTATGACTACAATTGGAGTGGTTTGGAATAAATACACTCCAAAAACTGCAACAGGTTAGAAATCTTCAAATTAAAATTGTAATTTTTTATAATTTAATTAATTTTAATTTATGCCCATGAGCCACCATCCTCTAATTACAAAATGGCCCTCATACAAATTATATGCCCATCACCTTAATGACATGGTCTATGTCTACTACAATCTCAGGCTGTGGGTGAAGCAGATCGACAAAGCACCTAGCACGGGTGCCATTTCATTGGATGTGATTGATACCACAAGTTCATGGAGAATGGAGACGTAAATTCCTATCATGGAGGAGGCACCTAAGTAGTTGGAGCATGATGACGATGTGTTGGAGGGGAAAGCAAAGGAGGATGTTCCAGTTCTAGTAGAGACACATTTGGAGGAGATTGAATGTGCAACGTAGCCACCACCTCCACAGGGACAAACAATTGGGAGAAGAGTCAACAGACATCCCACTTCAACTTCCACCTTAGCCCTAGCAGTTCCACCTTCTACCTCAAGCTCAGCTCGACACATCCACCTATTGTTTCCAAAGGAAGAGCATTGACCTTTTCCCATAAAAGGGGTGGAGGGAATCTTTGATTCCTTAGTGCATTATCCTAGTAGTTTCTAGATGTCTCGTGATGATTCATCTTATGAGATACATTTATTTTTGTTTTGATGTGATTTTGTATCATCTTATCAGGCTTTACAACTCAAGACAAATATCATAATTCAATATTGATGTGTGATGTACCAATTGACATCTTATATATAAATTTTATTTTCATATTTATGTAGCGGTGTGTCTATTTGATTTTTTTTTGTAGGTAAGATTTTTGTATTACCTTTTTGTAAGCAAAATATTTAAATGCACAATCTTCTTGAGCTTGGGCTACCAACAATGGAAACCAGCCCCGACCCAAGCAAAGTTCAAAAGATGTTCATCCCCTAAGGGATCAAAAATTGAAAAAGTGTTATTTTTACTAGAACAATAAAACAGGCTATGAACAACTAAATTGAAAATAGAATATAGAGCTATGACTACATGACTACGATAATAGAACATCCTGCTTGGCATGTCAAGCTAATGAGTTGGGTAAGAATCCGCTTCTCCGAGAGGGTCATCCATGTACTGTTGCTCCAAGGGTATAGGCAAATCAAGATTAATCACCACCTAAGGGACCATCTTCGGGCCATGCCTTTGTCTCGCCACCCGGGAACATATTCTACAACCAAATTGATTTTGTGATCGACCTGCTCAAACTTGAAGTTCAAGTCTGGAACCTCACCTCTAACATTGAAGATGAGACTTGTGTTCCTTCGCCAAAAGAATTTTGCCTTCCCTTTCAAAGGGTTGCCTTTCCACGGGCTAAGGTTTCAAGGGTTTTGAAGGAAGTATGTCTTCCTCCAGAGCTACACCATGCCAAAGACCTTCAGGCTGAGCCACACCTCTAAACTAAGGAATATCCCCATAATGAGCAACTCCACCATCGAAAAGGTCGTGACCACCACCAAGTTGAGCACCATCTCCGGGCCAAGCAACACGACCATGTTGTGCATCATCCTCATCAATAAGATGAGCAACACACCCCTGCTGAGACCCACCACTACCAAACAAAACATCACCACCAGGCTGAGCAGCAACTCTCGGCAAAGACACACCACCATGTTGAGCGTCACCCCCACCAACAGGCTGAACAACACCCCCATGTTGAGCACCACCACCTTCAAGCAAAACACCACCATCTGGCTGAGCAACATCTCCAGGCTAAACCACATCGCCATGATGAGCATCACCCTCACCAACAAACTGAGAGACACCTCCATGCTGAGACACACCACTAACAAACAGAACATCACCACCAGGCAGAGCCACACCACCATGCTAATCATCGCCCCCATCTAAAAGCTAAACAACACCCCAATGCTCAAGCAGAACACCACCACCTGATGAAACGACATCTGCAAGTTAAGCCACACCGCCATGCTAAGGGTCACCCTCACCAACAATTTGAGCGGCACCCCCATCCTAAGAACCATCAAACAGAACCCCGCCATTGGTTGAGCAACGCCACCAAGCTGAGCTTGAGATCACCAGCACCTATACTTACTTGGGGGTGCAATTCCCAGGCCTCGTTTCAGTTTGCGACCTGCTCTTCAACCTCGGATCAACAAAGGTTATGGATCATTAGCCCTTCTTGAGAGACAGTGCTTTCGACATCACTTCCAGGACATCTCGTCCAAGATGAACCTCATGGACACCTTGATCCGTCCCACTATTCTATATGGCTCAGAGATTTGGGGTCCATCTTTACTTGAGTCAGACTGGGCCTCGGTTGAGAGAGTCCATACCTTTCTTCTTCGTCGCATTATTAGATGTAAACAGCCAGTACCTCAACACATCATCCTTGCCGAGTTCGAAGCTCAACCCTTCAGGCTCGAGACAGTTTTCAGTTTGATCTCATTCTTACACCGTGTCCGGGGCTTTGCAGACTCGGTGGAGGGTAAAGACCGGTACCCTTACCTTGCATACTGCTCTTCTGAGGCTATTGCCCATTCTCCTAGAGGCAGTGGGTATTAAGGTGGATCGTCTCCCCCCTTTCCGATATTCATTGGATGCTCCTGGACACCTTTTACCTACTACACAGACACTGAACAAGACCATCCGGGAAGACATCTACAGGCAGTTCGTCCAGGTCACCTTGGTCAATCCTCCGGGAGGGTTACGCCCAAAGATGGCCTTTTATGCAGAGCACTTCCTAGTGCTGAGAGACGGGCTCATTGTCCGACCCCAGTATACATTTCGTCACTAGATGCATGCTCTTCGCATCCCTCTAGGCCAGTTCAGAGTCGATTCTCATAGACTTCGGGTTGAGACGGACCACCAGATTGATAGACCAGATAGAATCTGTCAAGTATGTCAACTACAGGAAGTGGAGACCGAAGCACACTTCATTTTTAGATGCCCCGGTTACTACGAGATCAGAGGACGGTTCTATTGTTTGTTTAGAGACTCTCAGACTCTCGCCGAGTTTTTCATGTACCCCGATCAGAGATGTTTGGCTCTCTACATGCAGGAGGCTCTCAGATTTCGAGCACATATTCTTCAACTTCCCATTAGACCGGACCCCACGCAGAAGATCACGTCATTTTTCAGTGTATTACCCTCAGACAGGGGCACCAAGAGACCGACCGATATCAGTACATATCCAGGCTCTAGATCAGTGAGGATCCGTGGGACCTCACCCCGACCCACGAGATCTCAGCAGCAGATTCATCGCAAACTCCGTCCTGAGAGACGGGCTAGATCTTCCCAACCTCAGCAACGTACGAACCCCCCCAGGCAACGAGTTTGTGGGCAGTCCGCACTCTCTACTAGCCCTTCATCAGGACAACAGACTTTGTTGAGTTTTCTTCAGTCCTCTTCTTTCAGCCTCGGATGTTAGGAGAGATGGATCGGATCCTTAGACCCTTTTGCTCCTGGATCTTTTCCGCTAGGACTTCTCCGCCCCATTGCGGGCTTTCTAGATTCGCGTCTACAGTCAAAGCTCTCTTGCTTCAGTGCTGTTCACTTTTGTTCACTCTTTTCTTTCTTTCTTCATGCATTGTACCTTTTTATAGGAGACCGTTTGGTTCTCCTGCTTTGTACGGACATCATTGTAATCAGCAATCCCTTTGACCTACTTTGTGGTCATTAGTTGGACATTAATATAATTATCTTATCTTATCTTATCTACCTCGTTGTTGATACTAGGCTCCTCTTTGCACCCTCGCATCCTTAGGAATCGAATGTGTGCACCCAGGTTCAAGGGAAGCTGAATTCACCCACCAAACTTCCAATGAAACCTGACAAAATCGCGCTTCAGCATGAAGCCCTGCTTATTTATCCCATCTTCGCTCGACGCCATAGACATCACAGTACCTTCAACAATCAATTGCAGACCTGGAGCAGTAGCTGGTTGGTTGGGCAAGCTATTACTTCGTCGCCTCCCCCTGTACGACTAGACATCCTAACCATTGTCCCCACGTTCACGGCACATGCTATCTTCACAAGTAGCAGGGTAAGGTAGGTGCCAACAATAACACCCACACGCCCGCCTAGACCCTCATGCCTCCAGGTGGCAGGGCATGAGCTTCCCATCTGCACTATCATCATTGCTCACAGTAACACCCCATCCGGGGGGTGTGCTTGTTTGATGTTGTTGTTGCTTTAGATGTTTAAAAATTTTGAAGGAAATGATCATTTTTGTATTTTATAAGTTTTCTGATTTTTTTTATATTTTCCCCAACATTGCCAATAAATTATATTCTGGACCCTCGGTGATATTATTGCCAGCACAATGAATGTAACATTGATCTACAAAAACTGCCATGCCATACACAAAATGCAATCCCAAAGAATAAAAACAAGATAATTAACTTGGCAATAGTAGACACACCTGTTCAAGGAAGAGTTTCAACCTGAAACCCGTACCAATAGAATTAACAAAGATTAAAGCTTTCTTCTGAACCAATTCCAGTTTAAGAAGGGCGAGAATGTAAAGTAGTTTGTCATGCACGTCACATGAAATCTGCAACATTATAAATATGATTAAGATTCTGAAAGCCTCCAACCATAATACTTGCAAAATGCATTTAACAAAAACCTGGGCTAAAATATTAAAAAAACTAGATAACGCCAAAATAGAGATCCCCCAATACAATTAGATATATCACTAAATTAATAGTAAAAAAATGCCTGATGGAAATTAAATGGAAACCTATACCCAAAATTGCTGCACACTGTTTGGCACAACTCCATTATACCCATTTCCTTCCACTTCAATTAGTGTCAGAATTACAGGACTGTGCAGGACAAGCTTTTTTATCTTCTCCACATCTGCACTGGCAATGATAGCAGTAAAACATGTTAAAACCATTAACGAACTTAAGATCTGATATCCCTGCCAATAAACCCAAACATAAATACAGTTAGTAATATTGATACCATGTCAGGCATGATCCTGCATAAGCAGTTATCATCTTTTCAATATTCTCCAGACAGCAGACATAGCAATAAACCATTGAATGCATAGTAGAAGTATACATTTTTGGAAGAAAAACAGTCCTTGAATAAACCAGCCCAAGCAAAGAAGTCCATTCATTCTTTAATCAAAACGCGAAGATACTTGGATTCTAAACCATTTACAAATGAACAGAATTTTCTAGAGCATCCAACCAAATATAGGAGTGCACTGATTGTGAAGAAAAGGAAATGGTTATCAACTAAACTAAACAAATGGCTTCTGAATGTGAAATATGTGTACAATTACTCCCATCGTTATACTTGGAAGAAAGCACTTAACTTATATTGGTTCTGCAAGATTTGATTTGTAAACTTAATATACACTAATAGTTTCTAACTGCTTGTAGTCATTCATAGCATAGCTAGTTGTGAAATAACATAACAAGTTGCTGGATTGTAACATCCTTGGCATGATAGCTTTCCACTGCATTGATATCAAGTCATTGGATATAAATGAATGCCCAGGTAGAAAATTATGCCACCTGTAAGTCTTCTACAGAATGTCTTATACTTTGTAAATTAATAACAATCTTAGCATTTACTTGAGCATAATTGCATCTTCATCACTTGCCACCTTGGCATTAACTGCTGGATTGAAACATACGAGTATATCACATGGCCTGCAGATTTTAGTAAATGAGCTGCATCAATTCCACTTGCTCACACCTTTGTGAATGATTGAGTTTGAGGATCAACATATAGATTAACATGCATCTTATGTCACCATTTACTTCAATAAGAACACTGAATATGGTATTGTTATCACACGGATCTGCACCAAGAGATTTGCACAGTAGTCCTGTCACAGCTAGATGCTTCCCCATTCGAACTGGTGTTTTTCCAGTCACAGGGGGATGTCCCTAAAGTCACACACTGCTATCTGATCTGAAAATCTGCATAAATAACATAGAAAACAGCATGCTAAAGCTCCCTCTTTGACTGCCCAAAAACAGTTAAAGAACGAGGGTTATTCCAAACACTGAATTTAGATGGTTGAGAACAGGTTTTAGACATGATTATGGCAGGAAACCAAATGAAATGAACTGAAAGAATTGCATCTTGAGTGATTAAAGAAAATCAAAACAAGAAAAACGAACTACCAATCATTTACTGGCAATCATAAATGATTCTATCGCATGTTACCAAAATCCATGTTTGCATCAGAGTGGCTGACAGGTAACAGGCTGCCAATGATCTCCTTGCTAGCAAATGAAGGTAGTGGTCAAGGTATGGTGGATGGAGAATGAATAATTGTTCTGCTGCTGCCAATAGTGCACCCAAAACTGACCATCTAACACTGTCTCTGTCCTCCAATCTGAATATAAAGACCTCTCCAAATCCTCTATACAGGTCGACCTAGCTGCTGTCCAAAATGGAAATAAGTCACAAAAAGCCTAAAGCCTTTGCATGCAAACTCATTTTGGACATTAATGCAGTCTTTGGAGGCTTTCCTGGTTTTCAAAAGCACTTTTATGACAGCTGTATGTCAGCTTTCACAATGCTGGCTGTCACTCACTAAGGAGTGGTCGACCTTGCCTTTTAATTTTGCCACAATGCTCCATACTATTCCTTCAACTGGGTGCTTTCATCTTGTTTACAAAAGTGTTTTTTACTAAGTCTTTACTTTCTGATTTTTGTGGAAGGCTTTTCTCATAAAAACAAGGTGCTGTTTGCTTTATCTAAATGGTCTCCTTTTTAGACCAACTCACCCTCCAAATTGCCCCTTTTAACTTCAATAGGAACTGCTCTCTTCGCTGCATATGGGTGGCTATTCGGTGGCAGATTTGGCTACAATGGAAGGTGATGAATTTCAGGTCATGTGTATGCATCCAGCTCCATACAGACTTATCTCTGCATACCATCCTTCATCATTTACAACTTCAGACTTCTGGCAAGTCAAAACTCTTATACAGGCATGCTGTTTTCTACACCGTTTCGTTCCAGGCTGAGACAAGATATATATCCATTAGGCACATGGAAACTTATGATACACCAGCAAATCAAGTTCATAATTTGGCTTCAGTTTCATGCTAGCTGTATACTGGTTGAGTTCAAAGGTTTATTTGGCAAAGTAGGAAGACAGATTTTGCTATGTTTGCTGACCCAAGAAGATGAATAGAACATTCCTTATATGGCTTGCTACATCAACTATCCCTCGTGCCAAACACATCATAGCAGCAAGAAGTAACTGGATCTCCATCCCTCTTTCAAAGGAGATTTATAAATCTTACACAGGAAATCGAATCATCCCTTGGACTAGCAACAATGACAGGTACAAAATCGACCTGTGATTCAATTTTGGCCTAGCTACCACAGAAAACAGCACTTTCTTTGCATGCTAAACGTGTAGGCAGTGTTAATCAGACTTCACTTGCTTTATCAGCTCATCTCTTACACTATCAAGCTATATACTACTGCTGGGCACCAGTTGTATAGTAGAACAATCCCCTTTCACCTTTATTCATTTGAATTGGCTATCATTGTATCATGGAAATTATCCACCTCCTGTGATCTGTCAAAACTTATCATTGTATCATGGAAATGATCTGCCTCTTGTGTCTGCTAGCGGTGCGGTCTTCCTTTCATCCCATGACTACTCAGATCGCTACAAGACCTGTATTAATATTGCACAACCTTTACTTAAAACCATTCAAGAGATTGGGCCATACAATGTCATTCAAGTCATCACTGATAATGTTGCTAATCGTAAGGCAGCAGGAGCAATCATTGAGGATAAGTATCCCAACGTATTTTGGTTAGGGTGTTTGGTTCACACATTGAACCTTTTGACGCATGATATTGTTAAGATGAAGGACCCTAATTACTGATGGATTGGTGCCTTGTACAAGAGAAGTAAGAAAATGATAAAATTTATTACCAATCATAGCATGGCCCACCACATTTTTCGCGGTCACTCTAGGTTGGAGCTATTGAAGATTGCAAAGACTAGATTTGCTAGCTACTACCTCACCTTCAAGAGGCTTTTGAAGGTAAGAGAGGCATTGGCTAGTATGGTCTCAAGTGATTCATGGCAGGAATTAAAGACAGCTGCAAACACATCTGATAGACAGGACTTTCAAGAGGTGGGGGACACCGTTCTTGATGGTCATTTCTAGGCACATGTTAGTTATGTTCTGCAATTCACCAAGCCTGTTTATAGTATGATTCATTTTGCAGATACAAATCATCCGGTGATTGGGAAGGTATATGAGCAAATGGATAGCATGCTTGGTCAAATCAAAGACATTGTTGAGCAAAGAGATGCAATCTTATGTGACCATATTCATAAACATGTGATCAAAAGGTGGAATAATCTAAATTTTCCACTCCATGCCCTTGCATATGTCCTTACCCCAAAATATTATTCTCCATCTTGGTTGACCCAACCTGCACCTGGGGGTGGAGTTAGGAAAAAACCACACATAGATCCAAAGGTGCAAAATGGGTATATGCTTGCATTAGACAAGTTGGTCTCTAATGAGGAGTGTGCTCAAGTACGGAGTGAATTGAGCAAATATGTCAGTGAACATGGACTCTTTGGTAGCCTGCATGCAACCAAAGATTGAGATAGGTTGAGTCCTATCCGTTGGTGGAACATGTATGGCTCCACTACCACATATTTGCATAAATTGGCGGTGAGGGTGCTTTCACAGGTTGTTAATAGTTCTTCTGCAAAGAAGTGTTGGAGCACCTACAACTTCATCCACAGCGTCAAGAGAAACAGTTTGAATGTAGAATACTAGAATGGGCAGAAAGCTTGGTTTATGTGCACTACAACTTGAGGTTGTTGTCCCATTATTGTGAGGCAGCCAAGAATGATAGAACATATTTGACTTGGGACAACAATCCAGAGGAGGCTAATGTGGAGGATGGAACCATAGCATTAGAGCACTTGGAGGCTGAACTATTGGGTGATCATGATGGTGATCCAATTCATACAACAGAGATGCCACCCCCAACCACCAGCAGGTTTCCAGATGCAGGAGTTTTGCCTTTAGCTTCATAACGTCTAGCAATCTGTGGGGGCATTCATCTTCTTCTCATGTTCCACGATCACTTCCAGCAGCTCCAATTCCACCTAGACCACAAGAAAAGAAATTGCAAGTTTCTCGGGGCAAGAGGAAATCTTAGTAGATAGTATCATAGTACTTTGTATTTCATGTTTATTATGGCCTATTTTGTAAACATTATGGCCTACTTTGAACTTTGACCTTTGAATCTTGAATTTACCTTTGAAGTTTAAACTTTAAATTGTTGATTGCATCTTACAACTCTTTGGTATTGAATATGATATTATGATGCTTTGTTTCATTTCATGGTTGATGTTATCTGTTAGAGTTTGTTGATGGCAAATATTATATGTTGAAATTTGAAGGTTGATGTTGTTGATGATTGATGTTTGATCATTTGATGACAATGTTATAAGTCATAGCTCCTAGATGATTGATGTTAGATGTGTACTAAATGGTCATACCTATGTTTTCATGTTTTCTATAGCTAATTTGGCATAATACATGTTTTTTTAATATATATGCATCAAAATGTATTAAAATATGTATTTTATAAAAAAAGGCTCCCAAAACGGAAGCTTTTGAAAAATTCACTTTCTGCTCCCAGCAGCGTAGGTCCAAACAAACGCAGAGCTTCTGCCTCCCTGTAAACAAAACTGGATTCTTTGTTTTGTTGTTGGGATTCCTTGAGGACATGTTGCCCGGCTCCCAATTGCTAGTCCATTATTATTCATGGCCCATTTGCAAGAGCCTTCTACATTGCACAGACCAACGAATTATGGTTTTATTCCTCTGATGAAACGGGTATTAACCTCCTTCGAACAATCCCAGCTAGTAATAACAGGTACCTCTTTTGCTTTCATGCAGGGAAATAATGTAGCCCTTTTGTGAGTCGACATGCTTAGTAAAGTTGCCATTTTGACCAATTTAGTAGTACTTTGAAAATGGACCCTTTTGCCTAATATGCTTAGGAAAGGCACTAAATATAGACAATGTTGACGAGTTAGGGTAGAACATCATCCATAACCCCAAGTCATGAATACCATTTTTAGTAATATGTACAATGGATCAAACTAGGCTTCAAAATTTGCTTTTTACACGAATAGAAAAGAAAATAGAAAGTCAAGTGGCACAAAGCAAGGAATCTTAGCAAAGGTAAATAAGCAAGTTACCAGATTTGGCCAAGGAGGATCTAAATCCGTATCTGAATCGCAAAGGAAACGGGGATCCATGGAATCATTTCGAATTCTAGCAGATTCGGGTCATTTTTTAAGGGATACAATTCTTAGCTGAAAATATGTTTCCTGTGTTAAGGGCTTCGATTTTTGTTTTAGGATTCATATCTGTAAGATAGGGAATCGGTTCCCATTAGAGGAACCCATTCAGAAGCACTTATGAGAAAAGGGAGGAGCTTGGGGTTTTTTAATTTCTCCCTTGGCCACCCACAACCCATTGAGTGTTCTATCATGATCACCATAACGCACGCTCTGATGGAAGGTTCAATGCCAATGACCAAACAAATCCATGAACAGAATAGGAAATTCACCCGGTTCTACAAAGAGAATAACTATATAACTCCTTCCACTGATGGAGATGTTATCACATCCATGTTAGCTAGAGCTACCATGATGCAGATCCATTGTCAGAGACCTTGAGCCAGTTGATACATGAGTTGAGCATAGGCAGAGTCATGTTCAGTGATGATACACTACATTTTTTGCAGAGCCAGCCAGAGTACTACAAAGCATCCTCCAGGCCCCATTTTGTCATAGTTGTTCCCTACATGACCCCATGGAGATGATTTTGCTTGGTCATGGTTCACTTGGAGCAGCAGAGTACAATATTCGTATGCCTTTCCCTTGCCCATGCATGTCAGAGATCACTCTTCGGGCTCACTTCATTAGAGCAAGTATATGGCAGAGTAGGTATATGGTAGATGCACATAGATGTTATGTATTGGCTTATTTATTTATATTAGTAGTCTAACTTAGCATGTAGTGACTTGTTTGGTGATCTGGTATTATTGGTCTGTGGTTCATTATGGCTTATGGTAAGGGTTGTCCTATCACCTTGATTGCAAGGCTCCCTCGTATGCACATTGGTTACTTCCCCATCTATGGTATAGACTTGGTCATTCTCCCCATCGTTGCTAGCCTTGGATTCACTTGTCATTGTCTCCACCCATCCGACCCATCCATATTGGATCCTCACCCTAACTGAGACTAAGATGTGTGACTTTGAGGACCTCCCCTCTATGACCTCTATGTATACTAGATTCCATGTTGTATTGTGTCTCGACTCTAGAGTGTGTGTCTGCACTTTCAAACATGGGATTCACTTCTGGTCGGTTACCCACGATGTGGTGGTGCAGTATAGGACTGTGTAGTTCACCGAGATGTTCCCCATTTGTCCTTGAAGCATGCAATCCTGCCACCATTACATGCATATGAGTATCATTGTTATATCCAAAGAAATGCAATAAAGTCAAAAAGGCTAAAGAAAGTTAAATCAAGCCAAAAAGGCTTAATGTGAAATGAAGTGAAAAGGGCCAAGTAGATGAGGAACACATGCTAAATCAAAATGACTGCTTGGGCACATGAGAATCAAATGTAATGGTCATTCCTCACGGAGTCTCGAAAAGGGGCATGGATGTGAGATGGAACAAGAGACAACTAATTCTAAGTGTCCCCTAGAATCTCACCACATTACAGTCACATGTGTACTTTACACTGGGGTTCTTGAAAATATCACCACAGAGCCTGAGGCGGGGCTTGGATGTGAGTTGCAGATTGCATGTTAGAGGCTAGTGGTGGTTTCCAAAGCACTTTATTCCAATAGTGAGACACCTCCCTCCCCTATTGTTCTCTAGTGTGCATGTCACTGTGGTCCCCTGTTTCCCATGCTTATCCAAAGTGTAATGGCTCATTTGGTAATACAGGGTTAACCTAACTTTATTAACTATTATATGAAATTAAATTAAATTACAGGTAAAAATAAAATCAAATATAACTTGGCTCAACAAATAAAACTAAGTTATTATAGGGTTTGACCTTCCTTTAGGTACATTAACTACAGTTCCAAATTACAGTCCAAAAAATAAAATGGCTATAAAATTGTACTATATTACAAATAAGTAACTCTCCAAATCTAAGTTTCATTCTTTATAAATTTCTTTTAAGAAAAACGGCTAGCAAATTATCAATCTAGCAAAAATTAAATATAATTTACAACTAACAGAATATAGAAGGAGTAAGCAGACCCTACTTACCTAGAAGAATTGTCTTGGAAGAATGGTCCTTTTGTTGACTTGTATTGGTCCTTCCGTCTTCTTGAGCACTGCAACTAGTGTGGGGGGAGCAACTCTCCTCCCAACCAAACTCCTTAGCTAAGAGCTAAGGACCCTCAAGCCCCCAACAACTAATACTATGCCAACCGAATTTCTTTCTCTACCCCCCGCCTCCGTACTTCCCACTCATACAACAACTTAACCACTCTCTTCAAGATCGACACCCAATAGCAAACACCAAACTAGACTCACCACCAAAGTGGGATTCCTAAACAGATTAACTTCCCCCCCCAAAATAACAAAGCTAACAACCCCCCATCAGCCCCCCATTTCCCTCTTTTATGCAAGTAATTTACATTAATTTAATAAATTGGAGTTATTTATGCATGAGTGCTAAATGGACTTCATGCATTTTACTTTTCCTAAACAAGTTTAATTAAATTAACTAAGATTATTTGTTAAATAAATTTTTATAATTAACTCTTTTTTTATTCATAATTTGAAACAATTCATACTTTATTAATATGTCCTAATTAGTACTTAACTAACTTTATTAATATGTCCTAATTAATACTTAGGTAATAATTATATTTGGGATGTTACACAAAGAGTCACATTATCAAAGTCTTAGTCATTCCCTATTATCTTTAAACCTTGTTTTATCCACCTCATCCATGGCTAGCAGTCTGACCAAGTTTATAATTGTGCATACCTTGGCGGCTTCATGAAAAGGTGATGTGGCCACCCTGACTTAGGTCTATTCTATACGACGTCTTATGCTAGGCTGCGAGGAATCACCCCCCCCCCTCCCCGCTTCACTCCCAATTCGTGCTCCCAGAGGAATCGATGAGGAATCGACCTCAGAAGCACGATTCCTCTTGGGAGCGTTTTTTGGAATCGCGCTTCCCTAAAAAAAAACGCTCCCTGCCAAAACAGGGAGCTTCGCTCCCTCAATGCTCCTGGATTGCTCCCTCAACGCGCTCCCAGGTCGCTCCCTCAGCGCTCCCAGGAGACAAAAAAACGCTCCCTCAGTGCTCCCACTTAGCTCCCACCAGTTAGAGGCACTTCTTTTTTCTCTCTTGCTTGTGTGAACCAAGACAAGGATTCAATCATTGGTCTATGCATGACTAGGGTTCCTTTAGTTGATTAAAACACTCACTCACTTCATTTTCTCTCATTCTATTTATCATTTCACTCATGTTATTCCTCCTTTCTTGGGTTTTGAGTGGGAAGTTAGCTAGTGTTAAGGAGAAAATTCGTGAGAGCTTGGAAGGTAGATTGAAGATTGTTGTTTGTGAGATCTTGGAAGGGAGATTGAAGGCTTCCATAGTTACATTCAATCACTATTGAAGAGCTAAAGAGGTAGGCTCTAAAACCCACTCTTTGTTTGTTTGTTTGTTTTAAATTCCACTATGTTGAATCTTGAGTTTTCTCTTCTACTTTTCCCATTTCTCCTTCTCCATTATTCTATTGGAGGTAGCAAGTTATTCTCATCTTGGGTCAAGAAGCATGATGGCTATGTGGTTTTTTCTTTTGGTTCCATTTTTTATTATGATTGTGGTGTTGGGAAGCTGAAATACCAGTGTTGAGGAGGAAGAAGTAAGCGATGGCACATACCGTTGAGAGAAGGAAGAAATAGAAGGGGATGTTGATAATGAGGCTAACAATGATGATGGGAAAAAACACAAAGAGACTTTAACACCCTTGTGGAAGTATGTGGAAAGGCTTGGGTAAGGGAAATAGGGTGGAAGCACAAACAAAGTTTATATGCCCCCATTGTAATGAAACTTACACAGGTTCATATACCCATGTGAGAAAGCATCTATATGGCATTACGCCATGGGATGAAGGTAATACTATAGGAGTCAAAACATGTGACCATGTGCCAGTGAAAGAAGAAATAAATACAAGAAGAGGAGGTTGTGCAAAACAAATCCAAAAAATCAAGGGTTGAATCTAAGACTTCAAGCTCACATAGAATGTATGGTGGTCAATCCCCATCCCCCAATGGTAGTGGATTCTCACCTATGCTTAAAACAATATTTGATTCCCTTAACGATAGTTGCAAGGATGAAGTGGATGCAAAAAATTTCAGGTTTCTCTATGCATGTGGTGTACCATTCAATGCTCTTCATTCACCCTATTGGCATGAAATCGTACAAGCCATCAATAGTTCCCCTAAAGGATACAAGAACCTAAAGTATGACAAAGCTAAAACCATGGGCTTAACATGGAAAGAGGCAAAAATCCATAATGGTCTAGGACATGTTACAATTGATTGGACTAAATATGGTGTACTAGTATCCATTCACATTGTATTTGGTGCTTGGACAAATGTAGTGGCAAGCCATTGATAAATATTCTTGGTGTGTTTGATAGTGGTGCGGTCTTCCTCTTAGCCCATGATTACTATGTTACAAGACTAGTATTAGTATTGCAGAACCTTTAATTAAAAGCATTCAAGAGATTGGGTTGAACAATGCCATTCAAGTCATCGTTGATAACGCTACTAATTGTAAGGTAGCAAGAGCAATCATTGAGGATATGTACCCTAACATATTTTCATCAGGGTGTTCGGTTCACACACTGAACCTTTTGATGCATATTATTATTAAGATGAAGGACCCTAGTTATAAATAGAATGGTGCATTGTAAAAGAGGGAAGAAATGATAAAATTTATTACCAATCATAGCATGGCCCACCACTTTTTTTGCAATCACTCTAGGTTGAAGCTTCTTAAGATTGCAAAGACCATATTTGCTAGCTACTACCTCACCTTCAGACGCCTTTTGAAGTAAATGAGTCATAGGCTAGTATGGTCTCAAGTGATTCATGCCAGGGTTTGAAAGACAACATTGCATCACATTTGTTGGACATGAATTTCAAGAGGTGGAGGACACTATTCTTGATGGTTAGTTTTGGGCACAAGTTAGGTTTGTTCTTGATGTTCAATTTGAAGTTTGAACCTACCTTTGAAGTTTGAATTGTTGATTAAATGTTACAATTCTTTGGTAACGAATATAATGCTCTATTTCATTGTGGTTGATGTTATTCGTTAGAGTTTGTTGATGGAAAATCATGACAATGTTATAAGTTATAGCTGCTAGATTATTGATGGTATATGTGTACTGAATGGTTAATGATTTAATAATCATCATTAATCCAATAGTTAGATCTATGTTTTCATGTTCTACAACTAATTTGGCATCCTGCATGTTTTTTTATATATATGTATCAAAATATATTAAAATATATATTATATAAAAAAATGCTCCCAAAACGAACGCTTTTGAAAATTTCGCTTTTCGCTCCCGCTCCCAACAGCATAGGTCTTATGATTGAGCACCATAACTTGTCACTTATTGTTGTAGTTAGTATACTAATATAAATAAGGAAGCCTATTTCATCTTATTGTGCATGCAGGGACTTACAGGTTCAGCTCTTGCCACTATTTTGAACAATTTGACTTGGTCAACCCTATTTGACCAAGCCAAATATAGGGTCTCGGGTGACTTTGGATCTAGAGTTCCAATTTTGGTTTTTTGACATCCATTGGGGTCCCTTACATGACTCCATGCATCACTTGGCCATAATATGCCTTGATTTGGGATATTTTTAATTATTATTGGTTATCAAGGCCCTGTTTTAATGTGTTGAGCATGGATTGGGCCATACAGAGTATATTTGATGGATTGCTTTGGTTCTTGTGACCATTATTAGTGGATTTGAGATCTTTGATCTCATTGGTATAGTCAGTTCGAGGTTCCGGGGAAGGGAAATGGTCAATTTTAGCATATTACAACTTCATCCATATATACCAGCACAATTAAATAATGAAAAATAACCATAGACCAAGCAAAATTATTAAAGTGGCTAATGTTTGGGCAGCAAATGGCAAGGGGTGATTATATTATGTTTTTGGACCTTAGTACATGAGTTCATTACTTGAGATGGGGTCCACAAGTGGCCCAACTCCTAGAGGGGGCGCACTTGGCTCATGGGGGGTGCACTAGCTTATCCCAGCTCTTATGTTATGTTATGTATGATGTATTTATCACTTGTAATGGGCCCAAGGGAGACAAAACGGCCTAGAGACACTCCCTTGGTTACCCCACTCATCATGTATCACTTGCATGTTATGTTTTTCCACTAGAGGGGGGCACACTTGGCAAAATCGCCCCCAACCCTTGAGCTATGCAAATGTAATGTAATATGAAATGACATTTCAACCCTTGGATTTGATTGAGGAGGTTTAATCTCATCCCTCCATCTCTTTGATATAGGGATTTTTTACTTGGTCTCTCTATTTAAGAGAGGTCCAACTCATTTATCCTCTTCTTGGACCCTTGGCATTTTGGGAGTGATAATAAAGAATTTGTTGAGCAAAACTTGTGTCTCCCGAAGTGTTTTTCTACTACTAGTGACTGGATATTGTTATTTCCTTTGCATTGAGAGTGTTTTGTGGATGTTTCCTAGCATTTTTATGGTAAATTGATTTGCTGTCCAAGAGTTGCAGATTTGAAGAGGCGGGCACATTAGTGGGGAAAACTCTCTCCCTCCCTTTCAAACTTGTTGAAACGAAAGGGAGAAATTTTTATGTTTTACATCATCTATTTTTCTTTCGTTGATTCTTGTATGCAATTGCACTCTACTCTTGTGAGATTTTACTAACTTGTGGTTTTGGATTTTGCAGGTAGAGGGCGCACCAGTTCATTTGGGCACATTTTGAAAAGAGTTGGAACTTCACCAAAGGCTCTCATTTGATCTCTGTGAGTGGCAATCTTCACCGGTTTAGGCATCTCTCCGGGGCCAAGTAAGTCTTCATTTTTCTCCTATCTTTGCCATTTCCATTTGTCAACATAAACAATTTACCATTTTAATTCTCATATAAACATTCAGCAAGTTTTTCACTCGAAATTAGTTAAAACAAACATTTGGGTTTTTGTTGCCTTACCTTAGAACCCCTAGGGACTGTTTTATATTTCCATTTTGACTCCATTTTCCCTTGGATTAGGCGTTGGTCTGTCATAGTGGTGCACCCCTCTTGACTGGTGGTAGCTAGTTTTAGTGTTTGGCTTGCTCTCTTTTGCTTGTGGGTGTTTGTCAAGTGTCTAACCAAGTTCCCAAGCACATTTTTGAGAGATAGGAGAGCCACCAAACCGTTATAACTTTCTGTCCTAAATATTCTTTTTTTATAGAGCCAAATCCCCCATAGGGAAGAATTTTACTCACCAATTCCTATCACTAATTTCACCCTAGATTTGAAATAAACCCCACCACTATTGAAACTTGTATAATACATATAAATTTCAGATCTGATATATGCACATAATCTCTCTTTTTTATCACCAGGTTCTCACTCATTAGTGGTCATTTGTGGTCTAGGGTCACAAATCGAAGATACCCTTGCTTGTATCTGCTTATACTTTGAGTGTTAGTGTCTTGCGTTTGGTAGTTGACCTTCATTAGTTAACAAAGGGTCTCCCACTTAGCCTTCCTCTACAGTTGGCTTGAAGTGACAACCGCCTTGTCCGGAGTAACAACCACTTCGAGAGTGTGGACTGGGGGTTTGAAGTGTCACCTGCTTGGCTGCCCATACCTCTGCCGTCCTGGATAGGATACCTTTAGAGGCAGCTACTGATAGTGTGATAACAAGAGACTTGCCCACGTAATTTCATATTAAAGCATTATAGCTCGTGTGTAGCCCAGCCCATAAGGAACATGTGGACTTGATCGACTTCATCCCCACCTTAGGGTATAGTTGATTCGCCTCCCTCTAGCTACTTAGATGTTGAAGTCCGCTAAATCCTAACTAAATCTGTCCAATTAGCTTAGATACGGTTTTGTGGCGCTTGGAAATCCATGGATCACTTTAGGTCTATCTCTTCTCTATGTTGCCCTTTTGCCTTTGGAAACACTTATTCCCCAACCATCCATCTGCTGCATTCCAACAAAAAGGTTAAAATGAAGCATCATTGGTTCCTCAAATGTTGTTCTTGCCCATGAATGCTCTTTTTCCAAAGGGGGTGGGAGTCAGATCACCCTAGTTGCACGCAATTCCAACGAATTTCACTAAACCTCTCAGTTGCAACTTAAAGATAAAGATCTTAGCAATGGAAGAATAGTTTTTTTTAAGCTCTGGAATCTATGATGTATAGTTATACAATTATAGTATGATTTTAAATTTGTGGATTTTTATAAAATTATAAATTTATAATTTTAATATATATATATATATATATATATATATATATATTATATAAAAAAATTAGGGCTAGGGTTCTAAATCCCTCATTCCTAATTTTGGGATCGATGTAGAATCCGTATCGAATTCTTCAGTCGATTCTGATCACACCCACGGTTCATGTAACCTTGTAAATAAGGGCTTAAGGAATTGAGTTTAGGGTCTCCAGACTAAGCCATACAAAATCTTATGCACATGATAACTCCCATCAATTGCCACATGTCACCATGAGAAGCACTCAACCTGCTCCAACACTGCTTCTTAACTCAACGCCTCTTCACCACCAAAACCTTGACCACCATCCTCACTGCATTGCTCGGAGCCTTGACATTGAACCTGAACCTGCCACATATATAAACTGCTAATTATAGACATGCACAAAAAAGCAGTCTTTCCCAAAAAGCAGGCAACTGGAAAATATCATCAGTCTAGCTTTCTTGCAAAAAAAGCAAAATAGTAGTCTCATTTGGACATGCTTTCTTTTACAAGAGGCCTGAATGTAGGAGTATCCATGTCATGTGGGCCCCCTGATCTAGGGTTGCCCAAAAAGGCATCTGCTAAAAATTGCAATCTAGAAGTCTGGTGGCTCTAGCAAGAAAACCTGAACAAAGTGCATGCCTGGATCAGCAAACAATGTAACCACCCTGATGGAATCTTGCTGGATCTCAACCATCCAATAGTGCAAGGCTGCAAGCACAACTGGGGATTAACAATGGCAACTCAGGGATGACATCCCCTCGCTCTGAAAATGAATCTCTGTACTATGAGACTCTGAAAATGATCCATGGGAATCCGACGTATATTCAAAGTGCCTGTCCACTAGGCAATGGAGTCAAGTGCATAGCACCTCAGCTGGTCAGCTGAAAGTGAGGTACAACTATGCATGCCCATCTGCATCCACATCCTGCAACCCGTCCAACGAGTATACTTTTCCCACTAGCAAATGAATTAGCCATCATAAGAACAATAATATATTTATTTATTTATTTCAATAAATTATTCCAAAAAAGGGGGTGGGGACTTAGTCAAATTTATTAAACTCATATTAATATTAATGCTAAGAAAAGCGAGGGGATTAGGTCAATAAGGTTTAAAAAGGAAAAATATAGATTATATTAATGATTGAAGATTCTCAAAAAAGGGGGATAGAATAAATTATGAAACTACAAAGAGGGAAGGCTATGGAATAAAAAATGAGATTATATTAGCTACGTATGAATTATTAAAATTTTAATTAGAATATTAAGATTGAAGGAACAAAAGAGGGTTACAACACAAGAATGAAGGATATGAAAAGTGAAAAGTGAAAGTAAATAACTTAGAAATAAAGATAAGCAATGCTAAAAGAAAAATAAAAAGGCACTCGGTACTAAATGCAAATACATAAGCCAATGCCTACAAGAAGAAATGAAAATCAAAATACATTATAATAAAAGGAAGAAGACTAGAAAAAAATATTTTAAGAGGCAATTATTAGAAGCAGGCCGATAAATTGTTTGGATCCAAAAAGGGGGCTATGGAGAATGAAAAAAGGGGATGAAAAGGAATTAGAGGACTTAAGATTCAACAAAATATATAACTAGAGATTGGAAATGACGCATTCAAATGGAATATCACCATCAATTGTCTCCTTTTGTAACACTTCAAAATTTAAGTATGATAGCATAGCAGTCTGGAAAGATTTGTTCATTTCACAATCAGACTACAAAGGATATGGTCCTGGATATAATTACAACAAATAGAACAAGAGGACCTACTCACTAATAACTACTCATAACAACCTATACTAATAAATCAGCTTAAGGAATTGTGACACTAGCATTTCTAATTAACTATCTGATACACAACCAAACATTCCCTGTCAAAAGGCAAGCAGTAAACTGTAAACTAGCTTTCTTCAGTGGTAAAATGCACGAAAATCTGCATTAACTTCGTTTTGGTCCAGATACATAGAAAAGAATTACAATTCAGAATGCAACTAAAGCATAAAAGATACATGGAAAAGAATTACAATTCAGAATGCAACTAAAGCAAAATTTAAGTATGATAGCATATCAATCTGGAAAGATTTGTCCATTGCACAATCAGACTGCAAAGGACATAATCCTGGAAATAATTACAACAAATAGAACAAAAGGACCTGCCCACTGATAATTACTCATAACAACCTATATTAATAAATCAGCTTAAGGAATTGTGACGCTAACATTTCTAATTAACTATCTGATACACAACCAGACCTTCCCTGTCAAAAGGCAAGCGGTAAACTGTAAACTAGATTTCTTCAGTGGTAAAATGCATGAAAATCTGCATTACCTTCATTTTGGTTCAGATACATAGGAAAGAATTACAATTCAGAATGCAACTAAAGCATAAAAGATCGTTCTCCTTCGTACAAATTTACAAAATGCCTGGTGAAGAATGATCAAGCACTTTATTTCATAGATCATTGCCACAATAAATTTATTTTAAAAATTTAAAGTTTCAAAGCTTAGTATTGCAATACCATTTTGTAGAAAATCAAATATTTTCATTCTTCCACCCTTCCCAGTAGAGTTCCCAGAAGTCAACTGTTGGACATAAAGCACTGCTATAATAACTTCTACAGAATCTACATACCTTGAAGTTGCAGACATGAGGATGCACTGACAACGACGTGGAATATGATGAACCAGAGATTTCAAGTCCTCTTCGTACCCATATGATAGAAGAAGGTCTGCCTGAAAATAGAAAAGTACATCGTCAAAATCTATGCTTTCACACCAGTATGTTGTCCAATAATTTTTTCAAAACAAATGTTTCTTAATCAAAAAAAGATAACCAAGGGCCATGCATTAAACATGAAAACGAAACCTAAAAATACATAGAACTCTACCCATAATCTGTAAACCATATGCAAGCAATATAGAATCCATCATTGGATTTGTCATATTAAATTAACAAAATATTTGAATGGATGAATGAAGGCTAAAGCCACGCTCAGACTGTCATATTAAATTAACAAAATTATCTGTTTGCAGTTTCCAAAAGGTTATTCATAACTCTAAGACTCTATAGATGAGGACAGTAATGTCCAAAATGAAGATAGTGGTTCACATTCATTCACCATCAGCGAGATTCAATGGTTGATCAAAATTCTGGGCTCAAAGTACATCACAGCAATTAAGAAATGTTGCCCAGTAGAGTCCAGAACAGGTTGATAATTTAAGATAAGATAAGATAATTTTAATAATATCCAATGAATGACCACAAAAGTAGGTCAATGGGACTAAAAGGATACAATCAGTATAAGTACAATGTGAGTGCAAACGCAACTCCTAGAAAGGCCAGAATTAAATCTATGATAAAATAAAAGAAAGAAAGAAAGATACAAGCAGTAAGACAACCTCCTAAAACATGTATATAACCGCATCCAAGGCATGGTGATGTAGACAACTACGCGAGTATGTCCAAGGTTGGGATGGATAGCTCAAAATCCCATCAAGAAGAGAGAGAGAGCTGAACATGAGGCCGATGACGTCAAGAACGCCGGAGTCTAATAGTCGATGGTGATGGGGATGAACTAGGCACGGGCTCGCTATCGGAGTCCTCTGGAACCATCATGGTGTCCAGTTGTATGATCCTGGAGGGATGTAGGAGTGAGCGATACTACCAACATCCGAGGTCAAAAGAAAGAAACTCCAGATAGATCTCTGGCTACTCCTCTGGGGCCGAATAGGGATCCTAGGGGCAAGGGGCGCACTGCTCTGGATCTGTCTGGAACTGCTCTTCCTAACGCTCTGGGGGTGTGTGGACTGATGTGATGTTCGGCCCCTCCAAGCCTGTCTCAAAGAGGTCTGTCAATCTCCCAGAGAGGAAGGCTAAGAGGACACCCGAGGTCTCACCACTCTACTATCTGAAGTACTATGGAACTCAGCTCACCGCTTGTTGCTCCGATCAAGTGGATCAACATGAAAGTATGAGGTGATCTTCCTGGTCGTCTCAAGGCGAGGCAAGGTACATAAGAACTGAGATCTATGGCTAAATATCTCCTTGATGAAGAGGTCTAGGTATCTATGGTCCGGATATCTGAAGAAAGTAGAGAGGGAACCCCCTGAGTCTCTATAGAGGCAGTGGTAACGTCCTCTGATCTCATAATATAGGGGGCATCTAAAAATGAGGTGCACTTTTGTCTCAGGCTTTTACAAGTGACGCAATCACATTTGGCACATCTAGCAGATCTTATCAAGAATATCCATGGATGATCAAAATCAATAAATGGGATTGTAAGGTACATCACATACAATATTCCAAGGAGAAACCTAAGGAATCAACAAGCTAAGCCTAAAAGAAGAATATAAAAATGTAGCAAAGCATAATATAATGATATAGCATTATAAAATTGCTTGATATAGAACCTTCACAATTACGGTCTAAAAGGATAAAGATTTTTAAGTCTAATCAAGTAGAGAAAGTCAATTCTTCCCCTCAACAACAGCTTCATATGAGACTAAATACATTGATCTTATCCCTCCGACTAAAGGCAACAGAAAGGGTGTCCTTGAAAAAGGGAGGAATGTTGAAGCATGAAAACTAATCTAGAAGGGAAATTACCTATGTTCGTGTTATGCCATATATTGTATGGGCATAATAGAATTTATTTTTGCTTTCAACTTGTTTTAGCATTCCAGACTTCTATGGTTACAGAAGATATTAATGTTGTGATGATTATGATCTTAGTTGCATGTGTTCGCGTACCCGGGGGTAGGGTTTGTGTCCCCACACCGGATTCACGAACACACATCTCTGATTCGGGTGCGGGTTCTTGGTTGGCAAACCCATACGAACCGGGTTCTTGATTGAAGAACCCAAGACGTCGACTTGAAAAAATGGGTTTGTTCGGTTGAGAGGGGACAACGTACTCTAATTTTTTAAGCAGTGAAATAAATAAAAGGAAGGAGAGAAAGGTGCCCCCCCTCCCAAACCTAAAATTACAACCCCCAAACTCTTCAAACATCATAATTTGCCATTCAAATATCTCATAATCATTTCATTCATCACCAGGAGCGTTTGGTGAAGGGCTTTCCACAGCGACAATGTTTGGTGAAACCGTGAAGGGCTTTCCATGTTGAATACAGCGACAAGGTTACATTGTTACAGCAAGGAGAAACATTGAATGAACTCACTGTTTAGTGTTTTCTGAATTTTGTATTTTCTATTTCATGTCTGGAAATGCCATTAGCTCATTAGGCAAATTCTGAATGTAGTATGACAATGGAATCATAATATAACTTCTGCTTGATATCAAATTTTATGTTCCAATGTGAATGTTGAAGGAATGATGAATCATTGAATTATGAAGAAATATGCATGTGACATGTTTTTAACTTTTAATTCTATTGTTTTGTTACAACTATATATATATATATATATATATATATATATATATATATACGTGGGTGCAGGGACGGGTGCGGGTACAAGTGCAGGGGCGGGGATGCCACTTTTTGAAATAGGGTACTTGGGTTCGTCGGGGTACTAATATATATATACGGGTGCGGGGGCGAGGACGTCACTTTTTGAAATAGTGTACTGTGGGGGTGGGGACGCCACTTTTTGAAACAGGGTACTTGGGTTCACCGGGGTACTATATATAATATAGGGTACTTGTGTTCGTCGGGGTACTATATATAATATATATTATAATATATACTGTTCGTCGGGGTACTATATATAATATAGGGTACTTGTATATATTATAATATATATAGTATAGTACTATATATATTATTATAATATATACAAGTACCCTATATTATATATAGTACCCCGACAAACCCAAGTACCCTATTTCAAAAAGTGGCGTCCCCGCCCAGCACCCGTCCCTACACCCACATTTCCTGGCAACTTAGATTATGATATGATGCCATTTAATGATGCTATGCCATGCCAAAAGATCTACTATGATGATGCTATGCTACTAGGTGTTGTATTTTGTTGCTTCTACATGATCATGCATATGGTTGTTTTGATGAGTATAGCTAGTAGTATTAGTCATAGGTTGACATGGGCGAAGGATTTTTTTTATTTATGTACAATGGACCAAGATGACCTTTGGTTTTGCAATAGTTATTCCCCCTTCTTTGATTTTATAATTGGCCATTTCCATTATCCATCATCATCTCACTTTGTTTCTGCATTCTGATGGTTACTAAATTGACTTAATGAACTCTTTATCTCCCCCTTTGTATTCCCTTCACCAAAAGTACCTCCATGTTTTCCCTGTGTCTTGGTCCCACTTGTGTTGTAGTGAATCCTCCAATGATTCAGGAGGTTCCCAGGTATGCTCCCTGAGGCTAGCTGCTATTAACCAGGACGAGCTACCATTGAGCAATGTTTCCCCTTATATGTGAAACAAGAAGGTCGTTCCCCAATAATGCCTCAAAAAGAGCAGTTGAAGACAAGCTCCTAGTCCAAGAAACTTGTACCAAAAGCTGGTGAAGAAGAAAAAATAGTACTAGATCCTAAAGGAATCAATAGGGACCAAGAAAATTGCAAAATCCAGCAATCAAAAGAAAAGAAAAATCAAAGCTTGCAAGGCTTACTTGCATATGCCTTCAATACAACCAAGGCTAAGGTCTCCTCATCCAAAGTAGAAGAAAGGGAGTACATAAAAGAAAAAGAAAAGAATAAAATATTAAAAGGGGAGTCTTATTGCTAAGGCCAAAGGGGGGAATATCTCATAACGCAATCCCTTGTTGAGACACATCCCTATTGTATGCACTTTGGTGAAGACTACAAAGGCACCCTGATACCCACATCTTCACTCATTAAGTTGATTGAAAACCATTTCACTTGTCTAACCTTTGTTGAGTCATTCACCTCCACCTCGAAGGAGAACTAATTGTTGCAAATACTTAGATGTTATTATGGTTATGATATGTTTCTAAATCATTTATCTCGCAAATCCTGTGAAGAGACTTAAGGGGTATACAATCATGTTTACATGAGCTATGCTATATCATGATTCACAATGATGATCAATTTCCATGTATCCATTACACTTTGACTTGTAATACAACATCATTCCAGAGCTTCAGAGCTTCAAAGACATCATCATATGTTCTACAAATATCGACAGTGGTTCCAATATTTGATTAGGCAGTTTGACCAAGTTTGACTTTTTCAACAATTTGAATTTGTCAACAAGGCAGTATGACTAGTCAACAAAACTAGACAGCAGGTCTGATATAGGTGCCACTCTCAGTGGTTAGATACATTAGCTTTGGAAGTCTTTCAAATTAGGTTCCCATTGGTTTATGTCATTTCTGGACTAACAGCCTTTAATTAAGGCTTTTCCCTAAGTTTTGACTTTAAAAGCCCGAGTCTAGATTTAATTATTTGGAGGAGAATTTGAGACATTTCCAAAGTAACTTGAGCATGGATTTTGGTATATATGATCTTCAAAGGCTACAAGGACTCATCACAAGCAATTCTTGGTTCACAAGGATTCATCAATTTTGGATTAATGGCATTTAATTAGAGCTTTCCCTAAGGTTTTGATTTAAAAAATGCCTAAGTATGGTTTTATTAATTAATTAAGCAATAACAGGGATATTTTTTTTGATGATTTGGCATGGTGACTCATCTTCAAAGACTATGTGAAAGCCTCTTTGACTTTCAATGATTCCTTGGCATATCTTGGGCCCACTAAAGGAGGTTGAATTGACTAGAGGAGGACGCATCACTAGGAGAGGCGAATTCACTTGAGGAAGATACAATGCAAGTGCCAATTTGTTAGTTCCTCCACTACTTGGCATTGATGATTAGCTACTTGACATGGGCTACCTTAGCAAGTTGTCCACTTATCTTGGTCAAAGTTAGTGACTCACCCCACTAAGGAAGGCGACTTAGCATCTACAAGGAAGCATCATTGTAATTATTCTAATATCATCCAATGATCTGTTTTCTTGAGATCATCACTCCACTCATTGACACTTCCAAATTAGCTACTCCTTGTCTTATAAAAGGAGGGGTGATTTCATTTGGAAGAGGTCGAAAGCCTGGGGAACTTGAATCAAAAAGTTTTTTTATGAAATCCTTGTGTAATGTACTTCATGTGATTAGGCTATTGTGGATCTATGTTTCATGGTGATGTTGGTAAAATACTATTTTAACTAAGGTAACATTGATATATTATTTTTCATGCAAAGAAAGGATCTCGGATTGCTAGTTGCCTCTAGGATTTAATAAGGTATTTGACTTGAAGGAATTGAATTGCTTGTCCTTCATTCCATTAGATCAATTATTTTATTCTTACATGTTAATTTTGATTTGATCTAGTTGAGCATTAACCATTTGGATTGTTGATCTTCCTTGTGTTTGGTGATTTAGCAAGATTAAGTTGACGCAAGGCAAATTCAAGAAAACACTTGGTTATTTTATATATTGAAGATTGAGAACCTCACCTTCAACCATTTGTTACCAATGCTGCTATTATGAAACACCTAGGACTCCATAACCCTTCACCATTCTATAAAGGCGCTTGCTCTTTGAAACCCTTCTTTCCTATTCTATCTCTCACTTTCTTTGCTACATCATTTCAAGTCCAAATTTAGAATCGTATCTACAAAATGGGACACATGGCATACTAAAGAATTGTGCTCTCCTAAAAGGAGCCAAAATTAGCAAGTTTTGGAAAAGTTATCATAGCTTCTAGACATATCAAAATTTGGTGAAACCTATGGCATTGAAAAGAATATATACCAACCTATTACAAGTAAAAATTTCATACGCAAAGGTGGAAAATTTTTGCAGTTACATCAGGTGTGAGGTTAACCTGCAAGCTAGTCCCCAAATCAAGGTTTTAAAAGGTATATTAACTTAAAATTGGCATAAATTTTGATTAGAAGGTCAAATTGAGGTAATTCAAAATCAATAGAAAGAAGAAATAAAGTAAAATATGTAGATTGTTTCTGGGTTTTACTGCTTGCTGGTTTATGTTATCTTTTCAGTGTTTTTCACCTTCAGCCGGTTATGCACAGGCTAAAAGCTACTTATGAAAAATACAATAACAAGTAAACACACAGTAAACTACCTCTTAACAGCAGAAAACAAATATTAACACATGCACACCATAAAAGAGACACTCAGATTTTTCAGCAACTGTGCCCTGGAAAAACCCCCACGGGGAAAACCAATAAGAGAGAGAGAGAGAGATTTTATTTCTTCAGCAATATTTCAGTACATTTAATTTTTACAGACAAGATGTACTTATCTCAACCAACCAAATGACCCAGCAGAGTTATCTCGAAATCTGTGCAAGGCTGCCTCGATTTCTGTGCAACTTTCCTTCTTGAAAATCGTGCCAAACAGTCTCGATTTATGTGCAAAAGAATAGAAATTTTCTGTACGGTACAGCAGCAATTAATGCTGCTTTATGGACCTCGAAACCTGTGCCATTCTCTAGAAAATCGTGCCTGCAATAAATGCCTCGAAAACTGTGCTGTACAGTCCTGCAATTAATGGCAGTACGGCCCTCGATTTCTGTGCCAACAGTGCAGCTGTACGGACCTGGCAAACCGTGCTTCTTCCTGCTGCAGGTTGCCTCGAAAACTGTGCCAATAATCACACTATACGGATTTGGAAACTCGTGCCCACTGAAATAGTTCTATGCCTTGAAACCCGTGCCACCTTCTAAAAATTCGTGCTACTGAAAGCCTCCTCGATTTCTGTGCACATTCTCCTTGGGAATCGTGCCAATACCCTAGTCTCCACTCTCTTGCTCTTGCTCTTGCTCTCTTCTTCTCAAAAATGCAAAGTGAGCTCACACTGCCTCCCTCAACCCTTTTTGTCTAACCCTAAGTGAGAATCCAATCCAACGGTGGAAAGTGATCTAATCCAATGACTAAGATTCAATGAGTGAAAAATCACTTTATTTAAATCACTTAAATAAATATTTCACTCACCCACTTAACTTTAGCAAAAAGTGACTTTAATGTTATAAAGCCTCATTAATGACAATTAATGTGAGGGTCACCCATTTTCCCCCTTCTAAGTGACATTAGGCTATTGTCACTTGGGGAACACTTCCCTAGGTACAAAACTAACAAAATATTTTGTAAAGCTATTTTTACAGAATGGGATAAATAATGAAGGTGGGAGAATTATAATCTAGGGTTTCTGTTAAACCCCAAATAAGAACCAATGCCAATACACATGTTTAGAGGAGATGAAGATGAAATTGATCTTAGGGAACAGTTAAGGATGGCAAAGGAAAATGATAGAACTCCTTTTCTCGCACATTTTTGTTTTTATGATGAAGCTTTTAAGTCCTGAAAAAGTCTTGATGAAGATACTAGATTGCACTCCACACAGGAAAATTTGGAAAACTCTTCTCAAATAAATGGATCAAGGACACACATAATATTGGAGGTGATGCAAAAAATTCAAGATGAATGAAATGAAGCTAAAGAAAAAATTTCCAAATAGTAGCAGGATAATGAAGAGCTAAAAGATGATCTTAAAAAGAAAGGTGATAAGTTCGTCAAGATGCAATCCATTAATCAAGCATTAATGAATTAGGTTCATAAATTAAAACAAGAATAGATTAGCAAAGAAAAGTGGGAAAAGAATAATTCAAAAGAACTGAAAAATTAAGATGAAGAGATCAAAAAGTTGCATGAGCATAATCAAGAACTTCTTAACAATGTTAAGAATGTAGAAAGAGCCCACAACAAATAGAATCAAAGATCATTAGTGCAGAAATGAGTAAAGTTGTTGAAGAAGCCCTAGATTCTGATGGTATCAAAGAAGAAATGTAAGCAAAAATTGGAGGAAGAAATAAATCGACTGAAAATATCACCATTCAGCTTCATATAGAGAAGAAAGACAAAATTCAAAAAGGTCACTAGAAAATACTTAAAGAAGTTGAGCTGCAGCTTGCGGATGAACAAGCTAAATATGATGGTATTATATCAAAGGCCAAAGTAATCAAAAAGACCAAGCATAAAGGATAGAGCATGCCATTGTCTCTAAAAAAGAAGACCAATGATATGGATGTGCAAAATGAAGGAAAATAATCAAAGGCACAATATCGACACTCTCGTTAGCAAGAAAGTTTGTAAGAAAGACAAGCAGATCAGTATCATCATTACCAGGGAAAAAGATGGAATAATCAATGATATTCATGGAATTGGGAATCACCAAAGAAGAAATGTAAACAAAATTGGAGGAAGAAACAAATCGACTGCAAATATCACATAAAAAGAAGAAAAACAAGATTCAAAAAGCTCACCAGAAAATACCTGAAGTTGAACTGCAGCTTGTTGATGTTACTCCAGGTTGCAGCATTGGGCAACATTCTACAGACATTCTCCCAGAGAGATCATGAGAATTGACCAATGGTTGGTAGAGGATGGCCCCTGTGTAGCCTTGATTAGTCATGAGAAGTGACTAAGAGTAAATAAGGCTCAAGATGCTTACTCCAAGAAGGAGTGCTCCGACAAGGGGACTAGAGGTCACATTGCATACTCTAAGAATGAGTGCTCTAAGAAGGAGTGATCTATTCTATATTAGAGTGAGTTGACTTGTTTATTTGATAGGGGACTTTATCCCCTTGAGAAATATACAAAGTCTAGTCTAATATTGAATTTGACATAGGCTCTAAGAAGTGTCCAAGACTTTTTAGAGTGGGGTCAAATCAACATTAGAGCTCTATGTGAATAGACGTGCATGTGAGGAGATGAACATCAACAAGAACAACTTTTCTATGATGAAGAAATAACCAAGAAGGCAAGTCAACCATTGAAGAAGTCCCAGATAGCATTGAAGAAGTCCCAGAAGAAAATTGAAGACAAGAAGACAAGTCGGCCTGAAGATAAATAAAAGATGAAGATCAAAATTAGCAAGTCGGCCCCATCAAGAGTACAAGTCGGCCACATTGAGGAAAAAGTCAAGTGAACTGAAGAATATAAATAAAGACTTCACGCACTTCATTTTCATCATCACAATCACACCTCTTCTCTTGTCTATTAAGATTATATGCTACTAGTGACTAAATTCTAACTTCATGAGCATTTAATACATTTTCACAATAGCAGCATAAAGAGGATCTTTGAAAGACACAATCACAAGGTACACAACAATTTATCCTGGGAAGCCCTCAAGGGGAAGAAAACCCAGCAAAACTTCCTCAATATAGATTACCAAAGTACAATGCCCAAAGAAATAAGTCTCGTAAGAAAGAGAGACAAAACCCAAACACAAGAGCCAAGAACAATCCTCCTCCTCCTTCGCTAGCCTTCCTCTTTCTCTCTTGCGCAATGCTTTTGTGAGTGAATGGTCTAAATGAGAGAGTGACACTCTCTATTTGTACTTTACTTTTCACTTGACCTTTAACCTAACTGGGTTGGCCTCACTAACTTGACTGGACCGACCTCTCTAGGGAGACTCAAAATAATAAATATATTAAACTCTTTTGGGTACTCTTGACCCGACTTACAATGGAGGTTTTACCTCATGACCTTTTTCATTAATGACATCTCCCGAAGGAGGAATAATACAAGTAGAATATTTTTCAAAGTTACATTATTTCAACATTGTCCACTTGTGTGCACCTCCAAAGAAGGCCTAGCAAAGGCAAGAAGCAATATTTTTGGGTTCTCGTATTCTCTCTAGAAGTTTGCTACCCTTGTTAGGGTTTCTTGTGAAGGAGAGCAAACCTCTCTTGTGCTAGGGTTCACCTTCATGAATGGTACTGTACTTGAATTGGATTGATTTCTTCTAAGAAAAGTTCGCTGGGTTTTCTCCCTATTGGGTTTCCCAAGGTAAAAATTTTGTGTCTCTTGTGCATAGCAATCTTTCTATGATCCTTTTGTTTCTGCTGCAATTTAAGTTGATATTTTCAGTGTGCAATTATTCAATGAAACTGTGGGATGAAATGAATTGTGAAACGAATGCTTCAAATCATTGTGAAATAATTGTCAAGATCTGGAAATAGATAAAAATTCAACATAACTTGAGGATGAACAAGCTAAATACAATGGTATTATATCAAAGTCCGATGTAATCAAAGACCAAGCATAGAGGATGGAGCACGCCATTGTCTCTGAAAAATAAGACCAATGACATGGGTATGCAGAACAAAGGAAAACCATAAAAGGCACAATATCGACACTTTTGTTACCAAGAAAGTTTGCAAGAAAGACAAGAAGATCAGTATCATCATTACCAAAAAAGAAGATAGAATAATCAGTGATATTCATGGAATAGGGCATCACAAAACCATTATTCAATGGGATATTATCAAAGACCAACAATTACAACAAATTGGAGAAGTTACAACATCAATACATGGTATAAAGGGAAAGAAAATTATGCAACAATCAATGATCAAGAACCAATGATCAAGGATTAAGACCAAAAAGAAATGAATTTGAAGGGATGGATCATCATCAATGGCAGCAAGAGAGCAGGGATTTAAGGAAATCCTATTATTTGTTTTCATCACATGTAAAACTCTTCACTATAAAGCTTCAAGAACAAAACTTTTCAAATGAGGGTACAATGATATAAACCCAAGAGAGGCGTATATAGGGTTAAATGTATATGTTATGGGATAAATGCATATGTAATATGGGTCAGCCTAATAAAGGGCCCACATCTGCAATGAGTGAGACTATGTATATGTATTATATATAGAGGTCAATTTAGTCATTTTGGGGGGAACAAGTTATTCGGAGATATGAATGTATTGGGAATATTTGGAGGAGGTTCTCCAATTCTATAAGGAGTTATTGTGTAACTTATCTCTATTATCACTTTGGGAGTTGTGCTCCACATTCATATCTTGTGTGCATTGTGTGTGCTCTGGTTTATTATGTTATTTTAAGTATTTGTACATAACAAAAGCCTTGTTTGAGAAGAGATAACTTGGGAGAAACACAGGGAATGATCTATGATTTCAAAATGAAAGTCCCCCACCACTGACTATCCTAATTCCAATCATAACAAGAAAGAGAATGCAACATTCATTTCTTATAGAAACACTTCAATAATGTTTTCCTGCAAACAAGCCTCCAAGTTGATCTAGCATGAAAGCTTAGGCACAGCTGTGTAAAATGTCTCTTGACAAACTAGAAGTTAGAAATATCATACTCATAGTCCAAACCTAATATTACCTCTTGAAAATGTGTTACTTCACACAAACAAGCACCAAAAATGCTTTTGTAGATTACCTCGTCTAAAACCAATGTAGAAAGTGACTCCTCGAGAGATGAAGGTTGCAGAATATTTTTAGAAATACATGTTGCAATACAAGCCGGTGTTGCAACTACAATGTCTGGAGGCCCCACCATAGCAGCCCTCTGCAAAATAAGTTGGAAGTCAAAGGTTGTTTCCATTAATGACAGCTAACCCTTTCACATAGAAGAAGAACTAACACATTCACCCATTGAAGTGATATCCAGTGTGCATTTTTAGCCATCATTTGACGAGACATACACAAACAATCAGGCATCTTGCTTAATCTTAAAGAAGTGTTTAATATTGGACTTCATGAATCATTGAACTGATCAACCAGGCTATTTTGGATTATTATAGGAAATTCCTGATGACTTTTTAACTGAGCTTTCAATGTCCCTCTAATGCAATTTCACTTTATGTGTCAAATTATAAAAAGGTAGAAAAAACATTACAAAATCTGGCAGAGACATGCTGCTTGTCAATTGAGTAACTTTCCAGGAACCTTTGCAGTGCTCAAGCAGAGATAAGATTTCCTTGTGGACCTGAAACAATAAACAGTAATTTTTTGTGGGACAACTCTTTGATAGTGACTTCTGCACAACAGATTCAATTAGGAATGAACCTCAGAATTGCCAATCTACATCAAGTAATGTCAAACTACATCAAGTTATAAGCACATATATGTACCACTGAAATCCACTTCTAAGATCACAAAATGTAGCACTCCATTACAATCTATAGAATGAAGATATCTGTGAACTGAATATTACCTGTTGGCAAAGCTCTCTGGTTGGAACAAGGACAAAAGCACTGGGACCACTCTTAGTAGACCCGTTGTCTGAAAATAATTTCTGAAGCAAGGGAAGCAAATATGCAAATGTTTTTCCTGAACCAGTTTTTGCTTGAGCCACAACATCTTTCCCTTCCTAAGGACAAACATCAACAACAGAGAAAGCTATGACAATATAATATCTTGTAAAAAATTACTGAACAAAGAGCTATCCTCCAAACCAGAAACAGATAAATAAAGCATACCCCAAAGTATATATCTATCAAGTGCATTAAAGTTTTAAACTAAATTACAGAATTAGTGCACTATTCTTGAAATTTAGAATGAATTATACTCAAAATGATATTGAGATAAAATACCATGCTGGTTAACATACTGTCGTTACTTTTTTGTGATACTAAACTTCAACAAAGCTAAACTATTTAAAATTTAAGGACAAACAGCACTTTAGAGGAACTGTAATACAGAAATGCTCATAACTCTCTCTGGGGATAAAGACTAACTAAACCAGTTCTGAACATCTATGGAAAAATAATTGTTGGCTTAAGAAAAATCAAAAGAAAGCATAATCATGACTAGTCATAGCCAACTAACTCACCAGAATTAGAGGAATGGCCTTCAACTGGATGGCAGTGGGTTTTGTAATATCCTTCTTAGCCAGGGATCTAATCAACCTGGAGTCCAATCCCATATCTTCAAAGCTTAAATCATCCTCTTCGTCAACCTTCACAATCTTTTTTGTGTCACCCATAGCTATAATGTAATTTCCTCAAACCCTAGAACAAAGACATAAAACAAGGAGTCACATTATTGTAAGAATTGTATTCTGATTTAAAAGGTTGTCCTCTGCTTACAAAGTAGATTGGTAATATTAGTAGTTACCTCAATTGATAATATTTCAGGAAAATCAACAACTTAGGCCATTTTACAACGATTTGTGCACCAGGTTCCTGTTCAATACAGGAAAATAATTTGATATTTTGTTAGACACATTTTGATATCATCCTCTAATACAAGCAGAGGATTATAGGTAATGTTGAATTGATAAAATAATAACAATAACAACGAGATAGAGTATGAGAGAGAATGATGCACACTAGTTGATATGATTCATTATGGGAAAAGGTAATAAATAGAACATTTTGACATAACTAACTCAACTGCCATGCCCAAGGGGCTAACTCAATCGGTTATTGCCAATATTGTTGGGCATTTGGCTAGTTCCGTCCCAACAAGCACCCAATTCGAATCCCCCTAAGTTAGGCACACTAGTCTACACCAATGGGCTTCGTAAAGATGCTACCCCTGAATGTGAGGAAGCATTTTTTCCTTGGGAAATCGTCCCAACAGGTGCTCGGTTCGAATCCCCCTGGGTTAGGTGCACTAATCAAAAGGTACGGAATGTGTCTAAACTACTAAGTAATTACATTTCCACCTTGCTTGAGCCTAAGTTGCATAATTACATTTTAATTTTTAGATTTAATGGTCATTGCATTCTAACACGCCCCTTAATGACTAGTTTGTTAAACTTATAAACTAAGCTTGTCTCTAAATATTACAGTCTTGTCCTTGGACAATCGCTTGGTGAATATAACAACCAATCAATCCTAAGAAGGGCAATACACAAGCTCTATTTCTTTACTCTTAACCATCTCAAGGATAAAGTGATGATGAATCTCCACATGCTTCATCTTCAAGTGGCACACCAGATTCTTCCCCAACCTCAAAACTCCTTGATTGTGACATTATAAGGAGGTTGCTCCAACCTATTGAATTCATGTGTCTTCAAGGATTCTTCTTACATCACGTGCAACATCAATAACTACTTTCTACTCAACCACCATGGAAGATGGTGCAATTGTAGTTGGCTTTTTGTTGGCCTACGAAATTGCACCTAAACCCATGATGAACACATCCTAAAGTGGATTTCCTATCATATGTCGAACCATCCTAATCTAAATCAATGAACCCTATCAAGACGAGGTCATCATTGCTAATCAATTTCTAGGTCTCGTTCTTCTACGATGATGCAAACTATGCAACCATTGCATCACTCCATTTCTTACTTTGCTTGGCTTCTTTGATTGTGTTTGGTTCAGAAGGAGAATTAATAATCTAACTCATCAAATAAAAACTAACAAAACCTACCTCGTAATGTTTCTTCTTTGATGATACTCCCTTCTTGGCACTCAAGGTCCTTCCTTTTCTTCTTGTTGCTCAAGTCCTTCCTTTTCTTCTTGTTCCTTGGGTCCTTCCTCTTCTTCTCATTGTTGCTATGGTCCTTCCTCTTCTTAATATTATATTTCTATGATTCCTTTTCATGTTTTCTTATCCCTCCCCATGTAGGTGATTATTGGCTTTCAAGATGCAACTTTCGAAGGATCAAGTTGAAGATAAGGTCCACTTTTGTCATCATTGTTGTCCTCAATGCCTTTCATCTCTTTTATTGTTTTTATCAGTGCCACATAAACTACATCCATACTAACTACTAACTTTCTTTCAATAAGGCCATACATCTAATAATATTTCAACACTTCACCATAGCCAACGTCTTTACATCCAAACACTTCAAAGTGTTGAATAACACACTTTCACCTAGCCATATCTCCTCAATAGTTTTCAATTCAACCACTTTGGCTGGGGCTCCATTCAACATATGAAAGAGGTATTGACAAGTTTAGCCCAAAAAGTATTTGGCAACCCTTTGATTTTCTGCACACACCTAGCCATTTCAACAACACTGCAATCTTTCCACTCATATGCTCCAATTTGTTGCAGAGTATAGCCTGCAGTTTGTCACCTTGTTAATCCATGGGCTTTACAAAATCTGGAAAATTCAATAAAAAAGTACTCACCACCTCCATCTATTCTAGGGACCTTTAATTTCCTACCAAAGTGGACCTTTACAACAATCTTTAATTGTTTACATTAGGAAATTGCATTTGATTTCATTTTCAAGAAATAAATCCAAATTCTTCCTGCAAATCATCAACAAAGGTCAAGAAATACCCTACTTTATTGGTTGTTTGTGTTGGCATCAATCCACAAAAGTTCTTGTCAACGAGATCCAATAATCCCACGGCTCTCCATGCTTTCCCCTCTTGGAAATTGAACTTTGAGTTGCTTGTTAGTTTTTACCTGTCGCATCAGTCACTGTTCTCTCCCACAGTGGCCCAGAAATCTTCTTCAGTAGTAGAGGCACACCAACAACAACAACAACAATCCTCTTCAGAAGCAGAGGTGCAACAGCAACAAAAGTCGTCTTCAACAACAAACACACAGCAGCAGCAACAATTCAAGTTCCTCTGCAAGGTACTTGTGCAGTCATGGTCAAGACGCAGATGAAGAGATTGAGGTTGAAGCATTATATTCCCTGGTATACTACACTGCAAAAAAGTAGGGGAGAGATGAGGAGGCACATGTAGGGGAGATATTGACAGGGTTGCCGACAATATTATTGGGCATCTGGCTAGTTTTATGCCAACAAGTTCCGACTTTGAATCTCCTTCGATTAGGTACACTAGTCTACGAATGTGGGGAAGCATCCCTTGGGTTTCCCAACGAGGATTTCCTTCTGGAAAAAAACTAAATTAACTCCTCAAAGGTACAGATTGCTCTAAACCACCAAATTACCCTTTTGCCTTGCTTAAGCCTAAGTTACACAATTATTTTAATTTTTACTTTTAACATAGACTTACAGCCTCGTGCTGCAGATGATGATGCTTCAGCTCTGTACTGAAGATGATGATAATGTTCCAGCTTCGTGCTACAGATGATGTTCCAGCTCCGTGCTGCAGATGATGATGATGTTATAGCAAGTTGTTCCAATTGCTGATATTAATGTTGTTGAAGAACTTCCAATGATTTATAGATGTACCAACCAATGTTCCAGATGATGTTGTTGATGATGCCTCCTCCTCCCTCCTTCCAATGATGTTGTGTAGAGCCACACCTATTGTTGTTGTTGTCAGTAGAATACCCTTCTTGTTAAGGGGGAGTGTTGAATTAATGTAACTTCGAAGATTATTCTACTTGTATTATTCCTCCTTCAGGAGATGTCATTAATGTAAAAGGTCATGTCAAAGTCATGAGGTAAAACCTCCATCGTAAGTTGGGTCGATAGTACCCAAAAGAGTTTATTATTATTATTATTTTGAGTCTCCCTAGAGAGGTCGGCCCAGTCAAGTTAAGTGAGGCCAACCTAGTTAGGTTAAATGTCAAGTAAAAGTAAAGTATAAATAGAGAGTCTTTCTCTCATTTGTAACATTGACTCACTCTAGCATTGCGCATTAGAGGAGAGAGGAAGTTTGCGAAGGAGGAGGAGGATTGTGCTTGGCTCTAGAGTTTGGGTTTTTGTCTCTCTTCTTTGTGAGACTTATTTTTGGGCATTGTACTTTGGTAATCTATATTGAGGAAGTTCTTGTTGGGTTTTCTTCCCCTTGAGGGTTTCCTAAGATATATTGTTGTCTACCTTGTGATTGTGTATCTTTCAAAGAGCCTTGTTATGTTGCTATTGTGAAAATGTATTAAATGCTCATGAAGTTAGAATTTAGTCTGTAGTAGCATATAATCTTAACAAAATATACTTCCTCTTCATTAGGGGAGACATCCGGTATCACTCTGGGCATATCCCTGAGATACTGGGGCAAACACCTTTGCCACGAATAGAGGCTAAGTGATAATGTCTCTCCATCTGTGTTGTAGTCACTCCCTCTGAAGCAGAGCTTTCTTGCTCCCTCTATAACTGAGCACTATCCTCCCTCTGCATCTTGTACTCTCTGCATCGGGACATTCTGCACTGGAGTGACTGGTAGCCTTCTCTTCAGATGATCTTCTGTGTATCCATCTATGTCATCTTTATAGGTCGCTGGATACCAAGATCTCGAACTCTGTTGCAAGTTCTCTCTTGTACCCATCTATGAGCTTCTCATCTTCAACCTTGTAGCAAAGGTTGATGTCCCATCACTCTAGGTGATCCTTGATCTCATCATGTTATCCCATGGGTGTCTTCTAAGTCCGTACAAATCCTTCTTCAATCTGTGCACATGTGGTTCTCAATAGAGAGTCCTGCATTCTGGAGGTTGCTCTATATCCACTTCGTCACTTGTTATTCGGAACAAGTCTCAATATTATTCTCTTGTAGGTGATGGTACACGATCTTTCCTACAAGTCAAATTCAGTTGAGTGGTTAGAAACATTTCATAATTTTCATAACAAATTCTTATGCATAAAGACATAGGTCATATAGTCATGCAACTATCTTAGCCAATGCTTCAACACAACATTCATCCATATTCCGTATACATACGATAACTTTCCGGATGCCTTCCATCTCTACCAAAACATTATTAAGAGCGTGCACTACTCCCAACATGTCAGCAAAGAGGTTTCATTCTAGATAAGTAGTAATGGAATGTTGTATAGCACCATAGGCCACTTACCCATTACTTGCATATTAGTAGTATTATGTTCATTAATGCAATCACTCTAACATGCATAATACACTTCCTAAATCTAGGAATATAAATATGTACACAACTGGACAATACAGAAAATGACAATTCAAATACTTATCTTTGTTTAGTTGTTGGGTGGACTCCCTCTTGATCTTTGCTTCCTTGCAGGAACTACTCGAGTCTCTGACAATGTGTTCTCTCTGACAGTGTGTTCTACTTCATCGTCTGATTTTGAGGACCTGTGCCTTTCTTGCTTATGATCGGAAATGTTGAGCAAGTATTCTACACCGTAGATCACTTGTTCTTTGTATCGGGGTAGACTCTCTATCTTCCTTCTTCGACATCTTAACCAATGTTGAAATGGATGAGGTTCTTCCATAAAGGATTGATCTTTGTTTGTTTTCCCGAAGTCCAACTTTGTAGGAGCTTCTCCTACTCCTTTCATGTAATACTAAAAGTCATCACTAGCTTCACCTTATGAGGTGGAACCTTCTGAATGAACCCTTGTAGTTGGTTACCTTCATTTATCACAATACATATTCTTCATCACTTGAAGAATCTTCTTTTGTTCTTTTGCTTGCGGGTTCATCATCTTCTACAATATGTGCATGATGCCTCTTCTTGTTGATTTTCCTGGAGGATCCTTTGTTTCTGGGGCAATTTCTTAAATAATGTCCTTTCACATCACATGTGAAGCACCTAATACTAGAGAGGTCTCTTTTAAATCCATGATTCTTCTGGGATCTTTTAGATTTCTTGTGATGGTGGTCCTCCCTCTTATTTTGATCCTTCTCAGTATGAGCAGTTAAGGATTGGTCATCATTAGCTCCCATCTTTTCTTCTCTTGCTACTAATCGAGCTTCTTCTTGGGTGCATTCTTCCCATAATCTGATGAACTTGATTAGCTTCTTTCTGGCGCATATTCCTTGAATGAATGAGTCCCATGATCTTGGGAGACCATTCAAGGTAGTCATCACAATCTCTCCTTCTTCAACATTATCTTCAATTGCCTCAAGTTGTTCCTTGATCTGAGAGACTCTTGTGAAGTAAGATTGAATAGTTTCTTAGTGTTGAATCTTCACATTCTTGAGTTGGTTCCTCAGAGTCATCTTCCGGTTGATGTTTTGCCTTTCATATAACTGTGTCCCCATCAAACATCTTCTAAGGGGTCTTCAAAGATGAGACATGAGGGATGAGATGGTCCTTGATGGAGTCAGCAATGATCCTTTTGGCCTTGATCATGTTCTTCTTATGGATTGCTTTGTCACCATCTCCCTCTGGTTCTGGAACCTCCTCATTCACATATTTGTCCAAATCATTCTCTTCTAGAATGAGAGAAATTCTATACTTCCATGCCCGGAAGTTATCAGCTCCTTCAAGCTTGTCCTCAAGCTTGGTGTGATTTATCATTTTGATATCAGAACCTCAAATGGAAATATCAAGGAATTAGATCTTACCAATTTGAGATGCCCAACCTGGTTCTGGAGCTAGCTGACCTAGGGGTTGACAGAGAAACCCTAATTTTCCAAACTTGGGATCTTGAACTTTTGCTTGGATAGAAAGATGTGCCTCCTCAAGGCGAGTTGAGAAATGTACTCCTTTTCCCAAATCTGTGGACAGAATTGAAAAATAACTGATGCCCTAATTTTCCCCCGGTAGTAGTGATAGGGCCAAAAATGAAAATTCTCGGTTTTGAAATCTGCTTCCACAGGAATATGCGCCCTCTTAGGGCAAGTTGAAATGACCTCCTTTACAAGCTGATCTGTGGAGGGAAGTGCCCAGAACAGGAAGCCCTAGTTTTCCTGGTTCCAGCAGAAATTAGGGCAAAATTGAAAATCCTCCAAACTGGAATCTCTCTCCACCAAAAGATGCGCCTAGTTGAGGCGAGCTAGCCTATCCCTCTTTCCTGGATGATCTGTGGAGAGAAGAACTTGGATTTGGAAACCCTGGCTTTCCGCCACTGCACAGTGCCTTCTTTCAGAGTGACTCTAATACCATGTTAGTGTTTGCACTTTAATTCAATTATGTTAGATCTTTAATCTGAAAGATAGACAAGCACAGCAATACACAAGAACACAAGAAATTTCTTCGGGGAAACCATAAAAGAGAAAAGCCCGCAACTTCTTCAGTAATAGATTCATCACTTAGTACAATATCAAACCAAGATAGAAAAACCAAAGATAAGATGTCTTCTACAACTTCCTTCTTCTTCCTCCAGCGAACTTGTCTTTTCTCCTCCTTTGAGCGAACTTGCTTGAGTGAGTGTGATGTTCAAATGAGGGAAGGTTCCTCCCTATTTATACTTTATGTGTGACTGACCTTTTTCCCAATGGGGTCGACTTGCTTAACTGACTGGGCCGACCTCTCCTAGGGAGACTCAAAAATACATTTTACATTTATCTTCTTGGGGACTATTGCCCTGACTTACAATGGAGGTTTTACCTCGATATTCTTACATGACCAAATATAATAATGGCATCCTCGAACGGAGGAAAAACATCTCCAAAAGAGGTACAATAAAAGTACAATAATAATATAATAATAATATACAAAAGAATATCTTCCGAAGTTACATTTACAACAACACCAGAGGCTTGATCTCTTTACAATTAATTACAGATATAAAACATATTTGGACTAGGTACACTAAAAACTAGGGTTTAAGCCTCGTGATTATGCAAAATCAACCCACATGACAACAAATCTAGTTTGACAAGTGAAATCTACTCTGAGGCATGAAGAACCCCCGGCCTTGAGCTCAAATACCTACGCTGATGATGGGGTGTATCATAGGAGAAGATCCAAGGACAAGAGGAACCTGATGAAAGGAAAGGAAAGGAAGTAGATCCATCATGGAAGAGATAGTATAAAATAAATGGCACAAGCAAATTCTATTTCCATTCACAAATGGACTCCCCGTCACAAGAGCAAGTCGCCCAAAACGCCCAAGACGCCCTAGGTGAAATCGCCCTCCCTCTTGCAAGCACAAACACTTGAAAATATTTCTTGGCAATGGAATGTTTTGAGATCTAGTAGTCGAAGGAGCTCGGAAAGAAAGAGAAACTAATCATATCCATCAAAAAACAAAGATTTGCACAAGAGAAATTTTCATTATCACTACTAAAAAAGCTTGTTGTTGCTTGGGAATACCATCAAACCTGTACATTTCATTGCAACGTAATCCTTGGGCCATGATTTTGTTGTTACGATCTTTAGTTAGACAATGTTTCTTATCCAAAACAACAGTATAATTTCCATCAGTAATTTTACTAACAGAAAGCAAGTTGGTCTTTAATTCGAGAACATACAAAGACATTATGAATAGTTTTGATGGAATCTCCTGAAACCCTCATAGGTACTTTAAATCTTCCTTATACCTCATGAATGTTGTCATCACCGATGGATTTGAACATGGGCCTAGCCCAAGTAATCCCAACAAAGTTATGGAATCCCCATGGTCAAAAAAATTAATCCCATTATCACAGAGAGCAAGTTTAGAAAAAACTTCATGTTTACCAATCATATGTTTGGTAGCCCTCAAATGAATATACCAAACAAATTGAGAAGCAGGTATATCAATATGAGAGGCCATAAACAAATAATCAGTGGTTGGTTGTTGTGAAACAACTGTACTACTCTCACGAAATGACTCTGATATCTGCCTCCCCTACTTCTTCTTCTAGTCTGACCTCTAGTTCTATTTTTCAAAGCTCATGCTTTTGTTTAAGATAGCATTCGTCTTCATTGTGATTATTCTTGCTACAATAAATGCCATGTTTAGAACTTTGAGAAATACCTATCTGATCTTAAGAATGTTACCTTCAATTTTCATTTGAAGAATTTTACCTCCAATATTGATTCCAACTGTATCGTCCTCCTCTACGTCCTCTTTCACGGCCTCTTCCTCTGTGCCTTCCTGTAAAAGCTCTATTTGCTTCTGCAAAGTCATTTTTCTTAAGTCTTTGTTCTTCTTGTAGAAGCAACCCTACAGTCTCTTCAAATGTAGGGGTTTCATTTCGGGAAGAGAAGCAAAATGATGTAACAAAATTCTAATACTCATTAGGCAGACCGTTAAACAAGATAGTGATGAACTCCTTATCTTTAATATCTGAATCAATAGTGGTTAACTCAGTTTTGAGTTCTTGCAACTTTTGAATATGATCTATAATGGAATTTGAACTGTTCATTTTGAAACTAGTCAACTTATTTCTCAATAGTAAAATTCTAAGCTCATTGGAGGTTTCATATAAGCTTTTCAACTTTGTCCAAACATCGACTGTTGTAAACTATCATCTTCCACGGGGAACGTCAAAAGGAGTAATGCGTTTTTATTTTTCTTATTGTAATAGTTGGACATGGGGTCTGGTTTTGGAGTTGCCCCTGTCACGATTTTTCAAAGATCATGATAGGAAAGAATCTTCTCCATTTTCTGTTTCCATGCAGGGTAATTTTTTCCGTTTAATTTATGGGATTCAGGCATCATAAAGCTATTAATGTTGGCCATTTATTCTAAATCTGCATATGACTGTTCTCAATCTGCTTATAAAACTGACAATGCTCAAAAATAATAAGCTCTTCAAGACACCAGAAAAGAAACTTACAAGTCTGTTAAAAATTGTTTCTATAACGCCAAAAATTATGTACGCAAACTTCCAATCACCTTTCGACGTTTTGAGCATAAAAATATATATGTGTGTACCTGTACCTCTCTTCCAGGCCACGGCGTCTCAGAAATATCGGTTTCCGGCAGCTAGGGCAAACTGCGGGACCGTCTGCCGGACAAATTCGTGGGCGCCTTCCTCCTTTAAGCGGGCTTGTCTACCGGGCAAATGCGTGGGTCAAATCTCCGGCGTTACCAGCGGATTCTTCGAAGTCTTCTCGATCAACTAAAACAAACGATGGCTGGCTGCTTTAATTCGGCGGCTCAAATCGCGTCTCTCTCAAAATAGCGGCGAATTTTAATTCACGGGGCTTCTTCTAGGGCCAGATACCTTGAGTCTGCGGCGGTGACTCGATTACAGTCACTGGGTATGGCTTCCACACGGCTTCACGCAGCTTCAGTCTTTGTTATAAGTATTACTTCGACGTTAGGCCTGATACAAGACTTTACTCCCAAAATTTCGGGAGGGTCGCAGTAACGGGTTCTTCTCCTTTCTAAGTCACGCGGGGTTAATTGTGGCTCGATGAAAGTTTTTCATGCAGGTCGACAGCTTCAAGAGTCGGCGGCGATTTTCCTCTAAATAGGCGACTGAGGGACGATTCTTCACAGACGACGGCCTCTAAACTCGTTTATGAATTACGTTATTACATGAAATAAACATTACAATGTCTAATAATAATAACTAGGGAAAGGGAATCTATTAGATTCACCCTAATCTATTAGGAACATAGCCAATGTCTTTACATCCAAAGACTTTGAAAGATTGAATATCACATTTTCACCTAACTATACGTCCTCATGAGTTTTCCCTTTGACCATTTTAGTCGGATCTCTAGAGCAATTGTGTCAACATGTTTAACCCAAAATGTATTTGGAAATCCTTTGCCTTTCAACACACACCTATCCATTTTGACTATGGTACAATCTTTCTCCTCGTACGCTCTATTTTGTTGTAGAGTATATAACCTACAATTTGTTGCCTTGTTACTCCATGAGCTTTACAAAATATAAAACATTCACCAAAGGAGTACTCACCGTGTTCATTTGTTCTAAAAACACGGATATTTCTAACAAACTTGACTTTTACATCAACCTTTATTCTTTACAATAGGAAAGTGCATTTGATTTAATTTTCAAGAAATAGATCCAAATTCTTCATGAAAAACCATCACCAATGGTCAAGAAATACCCTACTTTATTGGTTGCTTGTGTTGGCATTTATCCACAAGTCACTGTGAACGTGATCCAATAATCCCACTGCTCTCCATGCTTTCCTTGTTGGAAATTGAACTTTGCTTTGCTTGTCAATTTTTACCTATTGCATCAATCATTGTTCTCTACCATAGCGGTACAAAAATCTTCTTCAGCGACAACACCTTACCAGCAGCCTATTTCATAGGGTTTGCCAAACTTCAACTTCGAAGTTAGAATATTTTGGTGAACCTCAACAAAAAAATCGAATTCATTTAGGCTCATGTTGAGGCTCAACAATATAAAGTAAGCATGTGTTGTAAGTTGTGGGTTGTCTTATGTGATATACTTTAAACTTTAAAGTGAACCTCTCTTGTCGCTTAATTATACTCTCTAATGGTGACCAACGATGCTTCTTGACCTCCCTAACGTGAGCCTTTTATTGCACAATTTTATTGTTTATTATATATAAGAAGAGGGTTTTGGATTTAGAACTAGTCATTGGAATGCCTAAAATATCCAACAAGTCTATTAGGATATGCTTGGTCGAGTGAAGAATCAAACTTTCTCAACCTACTTTGTTATGTCATGATGTCATGCAACTGAAACTAATCCTTTGTCTGTGCCATTATGCGGTTGTGTCGTCACCTTGATTGCGCCACTGTATCGAAGGAAATTCATGTTTATCTTGTAAAATGCGACTAGATGTATCTAGGTATTCATTTTGTGTGAATCATTAAAACTTAAGAATTCTAAATAAATTTAATCAATTAGTCAACTTTACATATCCATACTATGTTGATTTTTGTCAAATTTTGAATTCCATGCAAATTTCCATACACGAACTATAAATATGGTTGATTCTTGCTACTATGCTTTGGACCATTGAAAACAATCATCGATCTATTTGACAAATAAATCATAATATATAATTTTTTGTGAACAAAAAATTGGAAAACATCAATTTACATGTACATAAATTGATGGACAATAAAAGTATTGGAACGTCATCGATTTTTTGTTTGACGGGTAAGGGTCAATGTCAAATTACAACACTGTTGTGATGGACTTGTGAGATTTGAACATATAGATCTAGGCATATAAACTAAATAGATATACAGTCAAAATCAAATCAGCAAGCAACTAATCATGTAACAAGTGATCTATCATAAATCATTACACAAAAACTATAAGCAGATAGGAAGAAAAGAATGATGTATTTCATTGATTATAATGAATGAAGGTGAACAAAATATATAGCAAGGACATTCGAATTAGGTCATGAGGTTGATCGAATTTCTCATGCAATACTTGGAGACTAGTCAAGCTTAACTAGAGCCAAAAACCTTTAATTAGCCATGCACACTCACCTAGACTAAGTTTAACTAACCCAAAACTTCCCAATCACTAGTTATGGTTGAGTGATGTGCAAGCAACTAACTGTACATGCATGCAAATCCCTAAAATCACTCAAGGAGGGAAAAGTTGTCTCATAATAGCTAAAAAAAGGTGCATGGAGTCCTTGAACAGTGGACTCAACTCCCCAAATTCACTCCATAACTCAAACTTGCAAGGTGGGACCCTAAAATCAATGAAAATAAGCCCTAATTGAAGGAATTCACCCTTGTATGCCAAAATAGACCTCATGAGTTCTAAAAAAGGCAGATGAGGTAGTTTAGGACCCTTGGAGTTTAGAAGTAAGCTCTAGGGTGACTAATGTTGTCAATTTGGATGGGGTTTGGCCCACTAGAGTCATTAGGTGAAGTTCTAGATGGCTGGGTAGAGGTTTATTTGTTATAACATCCCCCATAAGCCTAACTAGGTGAAAAAATTCAAAAATAAAAATGGGTCTTGGCAGTTTGCAACCATATTAGGTACCCATGCATACATCAAACATAATAATAATAATAATAATCTCAGAAAACTAGGAAAGAGGGGAAAATCCAGCAAGGAAAAAAAAACCATAAAAGAGAATGTGAAAAGAAGATTTTAAGAAGCCTCCTCAGAAAATTCCTTTACTCCCAAAGAAACTCTTAATTGGGTAAACTGCTTCTCGATAAAGGGCTTTGTGAATATCCCCACAAACCTTTGTGAACTCCTCCTTCTTTTGAAGTGTGTGTGAACCCATTCACAAGATCCACTCACTTTGAAGTGTTTGAATGGTGTTTCTTAACCACTCCTTGCTTCAAATGCAAGAAATCCCTTGAAGCTTTTGCATCGAACTTAGTGAACTATAGGAGCAAAGGCCATAGATATGGAGAATGAATAGACATTGTGGAGGTCTTCTTCAATAAGAACTTGATTTGGGACAAGTTCTCCAATGGATTCTTCAATTTGAACTTGATTTGGGTCAAGTTCTTCAATTAATAAAAGAAATTTTTATATCACTTCTTCTTCTTCTAGGGTTGCAGATAGGTATTTTTCAGTTAAGTGGTGTATCATATGTTAAATGTTAAGTGTAATAACAATATGGATCACTGAAAGATAAACAAGCACAGCATAGGAAATAGTACACAACAAATTTATCCTGGGAAAACCCTCTTGAGGCAGAAAAACCCAACAAACTTCTTCTATATAGATTCATCAGAATGTACAATAGTATCGTTCATTCAAAGATCCAAAAACAAGAAGACTCCAAAAGCAACTACTCCGAATGACTCTATCTCTCTTAGTGATGCGAGCTCAATGTGTGAATGAGTGACCAAATGAGGAGTTCGAGCTCCTCATTTATACTAATCAAATGACTTGACCTTTTTACTAAACAAGGTCAGCTTGACTCACCTAACTAGGTCGACCTGTACAATTTACAATAAAATATTATTTTCTAGATGTTTCAAGACCGACCTAACAGTTAGGGTTTATATTGACTCTTTCAATGACTTTTACATGATCAATTACATCAATAATAATCCCCGTAGGGTGTACAATACAAATGACACAAATAATACAAATAAGAATACCTTCTGAAGTTACATTCTTCAACATCATGGATGTGCATGTGTCCTCGTATTCCATATGTTTCAAAGCTTTTGGGGCCTATTTCATATTTTGAATGTACATTAATATGTCCTCGTAGGACATGTGTTTGAAGCTTATGGGGCCTCCTTCGACAAGATTGGATCTAGCATACCAACTGTGTAGAAACTAAGCTGAGGAGATAGGAGATCCAAGGTTGCAAATGAGCTCTATAATGGCTACAAATGCACTATCCGATACCTACAAAAGCACTCTTCATATTTTGAATGTACATTAATATGTCCTCATAGGACATGTGTTTGAAGCTTATGGGGCCTCCTTCGACAAGATTGGATCTAGCATACCAACTGTGTAGCTGTCACATACCCCAATTTTATTAAAATAATGTAATTATTTTTAATATTCCTGAGAACATTATGTTAAATTTAATGCTAAGTAGGAATGGATGACTCAGCAGAGTCTCCAGAAATGGAATGTAAATTCTGAATAATTATTATTAATAAATAAATTATGGAGACAACAGCATGGGAGAGCTGTTAAAAGAGGTTACTGGTCTAACTGGTGGATGGAATTAGGTGGAAGGACAAAAGACAAGTGGCAGCATCCTCAAACACTTCCTGAGTTGCAGGTGGCAACTTCCCTATATTTTGGGGTCATGATTCCCCAAGAAAGTGGAATCTAAGCAGGTGGCTCATTAATGACAGTTAGCCCAACTAAGACCTAGGCAATCTTTTAAATACTACTCAATGAACTGAGCTGGAGGTTCAGCATTTGTTCTAGAGGGAGAATACATTCAGGTGAATGCTATTCAGGAGTCCCATTGAGGAAGTGGGAAAACAGTAAGGAAGTGTTTTGAGCAGGAAGTTGCAGTAACTTGGTTCCAGTATAGCTGTTTTGGCTGAGGGAATTATTGGCCGTACTTAGATTCCAGCCAGTTAGACCAGAGCAAGCTCGGGGGTCCTGAGAAGTGCTGTCTGGGCACTCTCCAGGAATTGGTAGGGAGGAACAGCCTCCCATTGCTGTTATTGTCTACCATCTACAGGTTCTGCCACTCTTCCTGTTGTTGGTTTATTTAATTTTCCTATGAGATAGACTAGTACAACTACGGTTTGATTGTATTCAACTTCAGTAAATCATTTTCTGTATATTCCTTTGGTATAAATTTCAGAATGCAGATGTTGTAGAAACTTCCTATTTTTATTTATATAAAGTATTTATCTTATACAGAATCTAATTGTTACAGCTACAGTTAACAAATACCATGTTTATGCACATGCTCAAATTTCTGTTAATAGTTTAAATAATATACAGAAATATTAGACAATAGATAATTCAGAATTATAGCTATTAAACAATCATAAGAACAAATCTAGACAAACCTCAGTGTTTACCTTGAGATAATTCCTACCAGAATAAACTATCTGTATATATAAATGTATTGTATATTTTAGTAAACTTTAAGTTACAGGTCTTTCTTATATCAAGTTAACAGATGAACAAAGCTCATCCCAATATATAATATTTATACTCAGAACATGTTTGGTAGTTATCGATTAACTAAAGAAGTGACTGTAACAATATTTTATTGTTACAAGCTTTCACATAGTCTTAATCTTCTACACAGTAGTCAAGTACAAGCATATAGAAACTGTAGATTATTATTTTCTTTCTTCCTAGTATTAGAATACAGTAGCCATGTCATTGTAATAGAATTAACAGAGTTGTTTTCTTTACAAAACAAACATATTAATACAACAGAGAAACTGTCGACGAACACAGTCATCATTGGCTGTTACAACCATCTTAAATTATACGCAGTAATTTTAATTACTCAGAATAAATGTCTCCCTTAAAGGATTTCCAAAACCATACACGGCCGTAGCCTTACATTATCCCTTTCGACAGACTGAAAAACAAATGAAAGGAATGCCTTATATGGCAGCCATAACCTACAGTATCCTTATACTTAGTTCTAAGTATATTTTATTCTACATACAGTTTCATTTAACAACAGTACAAGAAACAAAATAAATATCATTAAAATTCATTCCCAGTCGCTATCGAGTAACAATACCATATTTATGCTTTGAACATAAAACAAAACCCCATATTCGCCAGAATAACCCCAAGTTTTCAACTATTACAGTCACAGTCGAGGAACAGTCATCATCTTTCATTTAACGTTTCAAATTGAAGAAAAACACATAGAGACAAGTTAGGGTTTCATTTATAAACCGAGTTATCCTCCATTACAGGTACCGAAGCACCCTTTTTATCTTCTTTTTCAAATACATTCTATATTTTAACAAAACATGAAAACGAAACACGGTCATAATAGACCCAGTAATATATATTAAAAATATAAATCTTATACAGCGAGGTTTAAATCCTATGCTTAGCCATTATAGAAACCATAGCCGAAACCCTGGCCTCATATGGTCGTGGCCGTGAATGGCTCTCCATACACTTAACAGGGTTTCAAAACCCCTTTCATTTCAAACCAAAACAACTCCATACATATGACTGCAACTATGAACTGCAAGTCGTCAAACGACTTCACTATACAGGAGTTTTCCTCCTTGACACAACCCTAGCCACAAAACCAGCAAAGGAAGAGACAGCCGTGGATAACCAGGCTTACCCGGAGAAGCCTGCGTGAGTGATAAAGCCATGTACACCTTCAAGAGCCGCGTGACCTGCACATTGACGAATGCCGAGGATTTTAGTCACCATATTAAATGCAGAGAATAGAAATAAAAACGTAAATCTAATTAATGATTATAACACATAAAAACTGTAAAAATGTGGTTCATCTTACCGAGACAGGGAGGAAAGTAACAGTGGACAACCGGTAGTCACAGGCTGAATAAATAGAGAAACCTCACCATCTTCGTCAGATAGGTGAGCAAACAAAACCTACATAACATTTCTTGACAGCCGAGACAAGGTAACAGTTCCCGACGAAACCCTCACGCTGGGATTGAACCAAACACGAAGCACACCCAAAACCCCAAATGCATCACCTTTTGCATAACTTAAAGACAATAGCAAAAACCCTGTCTCATATCCACACCAGCGAAGTGAAGGACTGTAAGTATCTGGTTTTAAACAATGACGGAGCAACGAGACCACGAAATAAGGAAACCGTAGCCCAATCTATCAGCAGAGCCGAGGATGTATTCTACTTCAGAATGAAACCCACGAGACCAGACCCCAACACGTTGCACTCAGTTACAGTGCTCTCATTACAAAAACTCAGACAGGGAGGGTTTCATTCTCAGGACCCGAGCCCGAAGGCAAATACAACAACCTGGTAGGGTTTTCGAGAAACATTTTATATATATCGCCAACTGCATGGAGGAGAGTCAACCACGTAGCACCAAATATATCAACGTAATATGGGTCGAGACTATATAGTTCAAATTGCAACCCAAATCATTATATACCGATTCCAAAATCATTACATAGGTAAGTCAAACGTAAAAGACAATATATGATATACAATCATTTATCATATAGTGTATGCTTGCAATCGAACCTTCATGAAATACCAAGGTACGTGCTATGTATAATCCCTACAACAATATAAAGGAGGTATGGTCAACTTCAACCATAGAGTTTTCGTGACCTAGTATGATAATTACAACCTATACACTATATGAAATATAAAGCTTGCCAACGTATGGGAACAATATGATGTGGCACAAACATTATGTTATATGATATTTATATATTAAAATCAATCATAGATTTATGCCATGAGCATAATACATTCCATGATCATGTAAGCAATAAGGTAGTCAACCTCAAATGAAAATACCGTGTTATTTAAAAATCGGGAAATGTTACCAAATCTATCTGACAATTATACACAACTGCTATCATTCACTCTTATCGTATTTGCTACCAATACTCTTGTTAACAGTAACAATTTGAATAATAAACCTCTATTATTAGAATGTTGAAATAGAGTTTCATCTACAGGATTCACATCGTAAAGGTAGTTAAAATCAAGCACAGTTAAACTCCAAGTAGACCTTGGACTTCGATGCATAGGATTATATTGAAACAACGCTAGAGGCGTCACCTTCTACTCGCATTATCAAGGCATGAACAAAACAGTAGTCACCGGTATTAAACTGACAACAGGTCACATGATGCAAAGACACTTTATACAGCCAATAATTATGATATAACAATTGTCTCATTGTTAGTTACAGCAGTAACATAGCATAATAATCATAAAAACATAATTATAACTAAGACAATGTAAATCTTAGTAACACCCGATGATACTAGTTGAAGAAGAAATATCATGACGATCATTAAGTTTTAAAGTACAGAGAGTATTGATGCTCACCTAGTTAACTTACAGTGATCCTTACTTCACTGGCGCACCTGAGAAACAAAAGACGACATATGCATTAGCTCGTAAGCTAAGTAAGCCAGTCAACTACGACTAGCTCTTCCCTTGCGGATCAAAATAAAACAGTCATTAATTACAATCACCGAAATCAAGTTTTTTTTTAGAAGACAGAGTCTTTAAACAGATTATGTTAGTTATCTAAATTAAAACAATATCAGAAATACTAACTAGTTAACATTTATTGTTACAAATAAAATTTTTTAAATTTTTCAGAAATTTCGGGTTCTGACAGTAGCAACTAAGCCGAGGAGGTAGGAGATCCAAGGTTGCAAATGAGCTTTGTAATGGCTACAAATGCACTATCCGATAGCTACAAAAGCACTCTTTGATGCCTACAAATGTGCTCTTTGGTGGTTGCAAATGCACTTCTTTGATGGTTGTAAATGAGCACTCTTTCGATAGTTGCAAATTATCTTATTTGATGCCTACAAATGATCACTTGGATGGTTATAGAGGAGTACTTTAATGGTTGCAAATGAGCTACAAAATAACTCTTTGGTGGCTGCAAAAGCCTGGCTACAAAATCCCTTCTTTAACCTGCAAAATCCTGGCTACATAATCCCTTCTTTAACCTGCAAAAGCTTGATCCGTAACAAAAAATCACTAGTACACTAACCACTATGATACCTTATAAGATTTGAACATATAGATCTAGGCATATAAACTAAAGAGATATACAATGTAAATCAAATTAGCAAGCAACTAATCACGTAACAAATTATTTATCATAGATCATTACACAAAAACTAGAACCAAATATGAAGAAAAGAATGATGTATTTCATTGACTGTAATGAAAGGAGGTGAACAAAATATATAGTAAGGCAATTTGAATTAGGTCAAGAGGCTATTTGAATTGCTCATGCGGTACTTGGAGACTAGTTAAACTTAACTAGAGCCAAAAACCCTTAGTTATCCATGCACACTCACCTAAACTGAGTTTAACTAACCCAAGACTTCCCAGTCACTAGTTTTGACTGAGTGATATGCAAGCAATTGACTATATGTGCATGCAAATCCCTAAAATTACTCAAGGAGAAGAGAATTGTCTCATAAGAGCTAAAACAGAGGTGCATGGAGTCCCTGAACAATGGAATCAACTCTCCAAATTCACTCCATAACTCAAACTTGCAATGAGGGACCCAAAAATTAAGGAAAATAAGCCCTAAAGGAATTCGCCCTCATATGCCAAAATAGACCTCATGAGTTCTAAAAAAGGAACATAAGGTAGTTTAGGACCCTTAAAGTTTAGAAGTGAGATCTAGGGTGATTCATGTGGTCAATTTGGATGGGGTTTGGCCTACTAGAGTCATCAGGTCAAGGTCTAGGTGGCTAGGTAGAGGTTTATTTGCTCTAACAAGATTACTAGAAGCTAAGAAAGACTCTACATCATTAGGTAGTCAAATAACCTCCTTCCTCCACTTTTATCTTCCTTTCTTGCCATATATCAAATAAACTAGAAGGAGAAAGAGATGAATGCCATGTTCAAGTGAAACGAGGTATTTCCACACAAGTCAAACACCTTAAGAAACCACTCACACGAATAGATCACATATCAACACATCAATCTTTTATGTGGATAAAACCCTCAGAGAAGGAAATAGTCCACGACCTCAGCTAAATAGCTACTCGGGGCAATATATTAATGCAAAAGGAAAAATAATTCACATATGAGTTTCTCACAATTGATCATCAAGCAAATGACCCTCCATGCTTTTTAACTAGAGATAATAGACCAATCGGGTGCTAAGCCATGGATCAATAGTTGTTAAGATCAAGGCAAATATGAATTGTTAGATCACTATATCTTGACAGTCATATTACATAAGTACAAATGCATACTAAAGAAACACACATTACGTAAAGGAAAATTAAACCAAGTTGATTTTAATCAACTTTTCTTGTTGAAATTTGTTCCTCTGACACCTAAAGACCATACTTTTTCAGCTCAAAATAATAATAAAAAATTATGACTTTTTCTTTGGAAAAAACTAAAACTCTTTAGTGTCTAAATATCGCAACACCCCCCCTTAAGAACAACTTCGAATAGGATTGAAGGATTTACAAAAGTGACATGGGAAGAGAAGGAAGGAGGAATTAGAACCTATCCCCCCCTTACATACAAATCCCTGAACCCCTAACATAGAACAAAGTTTAGAAAACTTTGCTTATGTAAGAGACTTTGTGAATATGTTTACAACTTGATCATTTGTCGGGAAAAAGAGCACTTTGAGTACACGATCATGAATAAGCTTTCTAGAGAAGTGCATTTATAGCTCAATGTGTTTGTTGCACTGATGTTAAAATGGATTTTGGTAAGATTAATGGCACTCTAATTGTCACACCGGAGAGTAGTCATATGTTGTTGATGTAATCTAATCTTTGAAAGGATATGCCGAAGCCATAGGGAATTGTGGTTCGATATTATGCTTCTACTGAAGAAAGAGAAAAAGACTCTTGTTATTTACAATTCCAAGTGATAGGTCTAGAACTGAGAGTGAAAACATAACCTACATTATACTTACAATCATCTTGGTCACAAGCCTAGTCAGAACCAATGAATCCAACCAACAAACAAGGCCCCCCTAAATTGTAATGTATCCCAAACTAAAATGTGCCCTAGATATTCCAAAGTATAATTTTTGTTGCTTTCCAATGAATATCAGGGGCATTTGAATATACTGGGCAACAAGACCAATAGTACAAAAAATATCACTACAAGTGTGGGTTAAGTACAAAATACTGCCAACTAATTGATGGTACAAGGTGGCATCTACTTCAAGGATAGTGCAGGTGGCAGAAAGTTTGACTCCAAAATGGAAGGGATAAGGGGTTGGTTTACAATCTTCCATGTGAAATTAATGAAGAATTCCACAAGCATATTTAGACTGAGAAAGAAAAATTCATTCTTTGGTTTGCAAGACTTGGAGGCCAAGAAAATCATGCAATTATCCTAAGTCGATCATTTCAAAATTATTATTAAGGTTGGATTTGGGATGGATTAAAAGTTTAGGGTCACTACCGATAAGAATAATGTCATCAACATAAAGAACAATGATTATAAGATGGTTTCCTACTTTCATGGTATAGACATTCGAGTAAAAAATGACATATAGAGAAACTAGTGTCAAGAAAAAAGTTATCCATTTCGGCATACCAAGTCATAGAGAGATTTCTTAAGGCGAAAAAAAAAGGCTAAAGTCATTTTGATCATAGGCATGAGGTTGTTCCATGCAAACATATTCTTGCAAATCCATGTGCAAGAAGGTGGATTTGACATCCATTTAATGGACCTTCGATTTGTGTGAAGCGGTAAGGACGACAACAAGGCAGATGGAGTTCATTTTGGCAATAGGGGCAAATGTTTCATTGTAGTCAATTCCTTCAACTTGCGAAAATCCTTTGGAAACTAACCTTGCCTTAAGTCATTAAATGCTTCCATATGATGCATACTTAGTTAGATACACCCATTTACATTTGACAAGTTTTCTTCCTTTCGAAATAGGCACAAGATATCATTCAACATTAAGGAACGATATTCTTCATTCATAGTTGCATCGCGATCGAGATGTCCAAAATGTTTTGCAAATGTCTATGGATCATGAATCTCTAAATATTGAGCCAAAAGAGAAAAGGCTCACTAGAACTGTGGATGTGTTTAACATTGATTTGAAGGATCACTGGAAAGATCACAAGTTGCATCTAGTGTTGGAAACAATGGTGTTGGTGCAGATTCATGTTCAATGGATTCAAATGGATGAATGTGAGCATGTGGAGGTGGCATCCTCGTTGTCATCATCTAAAGAAGAAATCATAGTTGGATCACTAGCAAAGATGTTGGGAATAGAAGGTGGCACAACTGCCAAAGATGGCACATACACCGAATTAGGCTTGCATCCCAAAGTATTTTCATCAACTTTAACATCTCTTATAATAATAATGTCATTGGATTTAGGTTGAAAAGTTTATAAGCTTTTACATCTTCAGAATATTCAACATATATGCACTTTTCACTCTTAGCCTATAATGCTTTTCATTTTTCACTAGGAATGTGAGCCCATGCTTCAGTACCAAACACATGAAAGTGGCTTACATCGGGTTTAATTTTACTCCATGTTATGGTCCTACCCTACCCCCCACCCTACATTAGGGGTTCAAGTAATGTATACAACTATCTATTTTGAATAAGCCCAAGTAATGTATACAACTATCAATTTTGAATAAGGCAAAGCAATGTATACAACTATCTATTTGGAATAAGGCCAAGTAATGTATACAACCTTTACATTAGGAGTTCAAGTAATGTATACAAATATCTCTTTTGAATAAGACCAAGTAATTTGTAGTCAACAATCAAAGTACAAAGGGTCTCTCTATTAATTAAGTCCCATTAGAAAGTTTGTACTTATTAATTATTTGACAATGTCAAGTAGTTAGGATTTTGGATCTTGTAAGCTTATTTAAAGAGCTATAAGGCTATGAATGGTTTTGTCCAAAAATTATTGTATCGAAGCTCTACTCAAGTGAAAGTTCTCCCAAAATTAAGGTGCGTGAACACCGCTTCCTTATTTGAATATCATAATATCATATCCATTTATGTATTTTGAAATTGATCAGCTGCGACAAGCATCAAAAAGTCAATGTATTAATTGACAATGGCATCATCCATAATTTCGTTCAATGGCGAGTGGCTGAAGAAACCCATTGTTATATTTGTCCTATCTCCAATTTCCAAAGTATGATAGAAAATGGGGGTATGACGAAATGTGTTGGTCGTTGTGAAAACGTGAAACTCCAAATGGTTGATTACCATCTCAAAACACACATGTTTGCTATTGACATCAGTAGTTACGATATAGTTATGGGGGTCGAATTTCTTAGGATTTTGGGTTGTGTCACCATGGATTTCAAGGCACTCTCTCTGAGATTTAATTGGGATGGGAACACACATCACCTCACAGGGATTACTTCCGATTCTCCCAAATTATCTTCTCCCATCGTATGGAAAAATTATTGAAAAAATGTCACTCAAGTATCATTGTTCAATCCAATGTCATCCAAATCATGGAAACACCCACGTAGGATATTCACCCTAACTTGCAACAAGTTATCTCCCAATATCAATAGGTTTTTGAGGCACCAAAGACTTTATCCCCACCCCATGGGGAACATGACCATGGTATTCCATTAATCTCGGGCAGTCAACCCCCCAATGTACACCCTTATTGCCACCCTTTTGCACAAAAGAATGAAATTGAAAAATCCATTCAGGAATTATTGGAGGTGATCAATTCGTCCCAACACATCCTATTATTCCTCATCAGTTGTTATGGTCCTCAAAAAGCAAGGCACCTGGCGCACGTGTCTTGATTTATGGGTTCTCAACAAATTAACCATCAAACATAAATTTCCTATTCTTGTCATTGATGATCTCTTAAACGGGTTGCATGGAGCCAAATTCTTCACTAAATTCGACATTTGATTGGGATATCATCAAATTTGAATGAAGAGATGGACATACCCAAGACAACCTTTTGCAGTCATGAGGGTCATTATGAGTTCTTAGTCATGCCCTTCGAACAGTGCAATGCCCCATCCACTTTTTAGATCCTCGTGAAAAAAGATCTTTTCCCCTTTCCTTTGCCATTTTGTCTTGGTTTTCTTCGATGATATCTTGGTCTACAACTCCACCTAGGAAAGCCACCCAAAGCATGTTGCTTGTACCTTGCAATTATTATAGGATCACCACTTATTTGTGAAACGATACAAATGTGCTTTTGAGGAAATTGAGGTTTAATATTTGAGTCATATTGTGAGTCATGATGGTGTACATGTGGACCCCAAGAAAGTGGATGCTATGTAAAACTGTCCCCAACCCAAAAATCTCAAGAGATTGAGGGGCTTCCTCGGGCTTATTGGCTATTATCGTAATTTTGTGCCAATTATGGTAATATTACAATTCCTCCTATATCATTGCTGGAAAATAATGCTTTCTACTAGAATGAGGCAGCAGAGTGAGCCTTCTCTTCCCTAAAAGATGTTATGTGCACTACGTTTGTTTTAGTCATGTTGGATTTCACAAAGACTTTCATTTTAGGATGTGATGCCTCTAGTCGTGGCCTAGGAGTGGTATTGCTACAAGACGAATGCCCATTAACCTTCACCAGTAAGCAACTATGTGAGAGGAACATGGGAAAGTCCACCTATGAGAAAGAAATGATGGATATCCTTCACGTTGTTGAGACATGGTGATCATAATTGAGTGTCATTTATAGATCAAGACAAACCATCACAATCTCAAGTATTTCCTAGACAATGGTTGTCCTCACCAAAGCAACATAAATGGGTCACTAAGATGTTGGAGTATGATTATGAGATCATATATGAGAAGGGTCGTGACAATGTGGTGGTGAATGCTTTGTCTAGGCAATTTAAGGAGGAGGGTTCCCTCTTTGGATTGTCCTTACCAATTCCAGGGTGTCTTGATGTATTAGGAATGGATGGCCCAGGACATAGTCCGACAATTCATGAAAAGGAACATTTTTCTCACCTCAATTTAAGCCTTAAAACCTAGAATATTAAAGGAGTTACATTCATCGCCCACAACAAGCCACTCGAGCTTTCATAAAAAACTATGAATGAATTAAGCACCCATTATGTTGGGAAGGCATGAAAAAATATATCCACAACTTTGTTGTAACCTCGAACACTTGCCAATGACATAAGAGTAAAACAATGAAGTCACCTAGTGCTTTGCAGCCATTTTCAATTCCAAACTATATCCAAACGGACATCTCTACAAGTTCTATTGTGGGGCTCCCCAAGGAAGGCATTGAAGAAATCATTATGATGGTAGTAGATCACTTCACCAACTGTGCTCACTTTTGTCTTTGCCACACCCTTTTACACCATCACTAGTGGCACAAGTCTTCATGGATCAAATTTTTAAGCTCCATGGTATGTTGACTTCTATTGTATTTTATCAGAACCCTACCTTCAAAAGTAATTTTTTGCAGGAGTTGTTTAAACCTCATGGTATTCAATTGAATCTCAACACAACCTAACACCCCCAAAAGGATGGTCAAAGTAGTCAATAAATGCTTTGAAACCTACTTGCGATGCATTGCGTGGGACATGCCACACCACTGGGCCCAAGAGCTTCTTTTGGCCGAGTGGTGGTATAATACCACTTATCATGGATCCACAAACATGACACCATATGAAGCAAGGTGTGGACAAAAGCCCTTATCTATGATTTCCTATTTTCCAAGCACCTCCAGGGTTCAAGCCTTTGTGGGAGTGTGATTGACTATATAATTCGCATAATTAATGGCTTCTGCCCAAGAAGGAGGACTTAATCCCTTAGATTGGATCATACAATTTGGCATTTCCTTTAATATGTGATTCTTTCTCTTAGCAACACCATTTTCATGTGGTGTGTATGGAACAATACGTTGCATTTGACTGCCATGTGCGGCGTGGTAATTTGTAAATTTATTATTTACATATTCACCCTTGTGACCAATTCTTAACTTGTGTAATTGATTTTCTACAGTGGTTTTATAGGCCAAAAACATGTCAAATACTTCACTCTTAAGTTTTAAAAAGTAAACCCAAGTGCGTCTAGAGAAATCATCAATGAAAAGTAAGTACTTGAAGCCAAAGAAAGAAACAAAAGGAAGCAAACCACACAAATTACTATGAACAAGCTACAAGGGGACGAGGCATGCCAAAAGGCACGTTTCTCAAAATTGCCCCAATGATGTTTGGCAAGAACACACTCGGCACAAGCATGATCTTTGCAAAAAACAAGAGGAAGACCAATCACCATCTTCTGATTACATATCAACTATAGCGAGGGATAGTTTAAATGACCAAATTGCTCATGCCAAAATTTGCTCAAGTCATCGCTATTAACAATAAAAATTGAGGGGAATGGTGGTGACCCAAAGTTGTTAAATCTATACAACTTAGTAATATAATCAATAATTTTGGTTGCTAGGACATGCTTGGGATCTTTGAAATCTTTGATTACAACTTGGTGAAGGGTAAACTCTACACTCTTACCTTCACTAGAATGAGTGATCTGATAAATTGACAACAAATTGCAGGAAAGACTTTGAACACAATACATCTTTGAAATAACCATGATCTAGTTGAACTATTCTAGATCCTACAATGGTAAGAGATATATTATCACCAACAAATATTGTTTAGTGTTGCATTAATTTGGAGAAAAAAAGCTGGCTTTATTCTTAGCCATATGGTGAGATGCTCCAAAATCAATGAGCCACTCATTAAAAGAACAAGAACAAAACAAGAAGATGCATTAAAGGAAAAAACAAAAGCAAAAAGTGTATGTCCATGAGAAAAAGAGTTAGAAGATCAATTATATGCTTCTTCATTATTGCTTCAAAGGGTTCCACCTTCTTGAAACATTAGATTCCACACGACCATCTAGCCACCAAAATTGCAATGTCGGTCAGTCTTCTTACCTTTCGATTTAGTGCGTTTATCACCATTGGGTGGAGGAACTTGTTGAGAGGATTTGGGACCCTTGTTTTTCTTATTGTTGCAAGGGTTTCACTTCTTTGGAGCTTGGATTTATCCTTCTATTGTGCCGCTAAAACTTTATTAGATGTACCTGCAGTACTGATCACTCCAAGATGCAAGAGCTTATCATGTTCTCAAATCAAAGCATCACAAAAATATTTAAGAGTGGGTTCTTTATAAGTATCCCATAGAGCTTCTCTAATGGGGTAAAAAGTAGATACAAAAATAGAATAAGTATGACCAAGCTTTAGAAAGAATTGCATAAATACACTACTTTTATGGCTTATCTATATTACATTCTTCAACTAAGAGTCTAAGGGTTCAGAATAAATAAATCTTAGATATGGAGTCTAAGGGTTTTCAATTGAGATAGATAGCCTTGAATGCAAGAGAAATCACTTGGATTTAAGGAAACCAAATGATTTTGAAGTCGGTGACCACACATCTCATTGTGTTTACCAAATACAGTTTCCAACTTTTCCAAGCTGCATCTAGTGATTCAATTAATTAAGGTGGAATCATAAGTCATTGGAGATTGACATCATGATTAATCCACGGGCTTCGTAATTTTTCTTATCAAATTTTACTTTCTTAGCAACATCAAATGGGGGTAGTTTCTTAGATAATCATATAAAGTCCCCTACCTCATAGGACATCCTCTATATGGGTTCTCCAAGAGAAGTAGTTGGCACTACTAGGTAGAATATCACTTGGGATGGCCATATTATGATATACAAGTAATATGGATTCAAAAACAAAAAAAATAATGATCTAGATACAGATATATCAAAAAAATAGGCAGTTGAAAAAAACGACACTGGAAATAGACTCTATATGTCAAAGTTATACCCATTTTAAAAACAAGGCAGAAAAGGAACCAAGGATCCACATGATAGGCAGAGCTTGAACCGAGTGGTGATGGGTGCTCAATGCAATAAAGAATTCCCCCCCTTACTATCTATGCCTATAAGCTCACTTTTACAAATAAGTTACCCTTTAAAATAAGTCACTCACTTTTATAAAACAAGTGAGAAGCACTTTTACATTGAAGTTACTTTATAACTTTAAGTGAGATGATTTTTTTTTTAAAGTAACAAAACAAGACTTGAACCCAAGGCCTCTTGCTTATTAAAGTAACTTTCAACCAAGTGAGTAAAACAAAAAATTTACTAATATTATGAAGGAAAATGGCGGCGTTATTGTTGTTGTAGGAGAACATGCCTACCCATAAAATGTTGCTTTTGGCCTGCAAGACACTTTTACACAACCACACAAAAACAAAAAATAAAATTTTGAAACTGAAATTTCTCAAATTTGGGGTTATACCTTAGTTAGCTTACCTGGAAAATGCAAGTTTTCTCATTGTTATGGCTTATCGAGTTTGCACGATGCACATGGCAAAGAGCATATGCAGTTGAGAAAATGCTTTCCACTATGTTTCTAATTTTTCGAGTTCGCATAAAGTACACAGCAAAGAGCATATGTAGACCAAAACGTTAATAGACCAGGAATAAAACATAAAACAAAACTAAAATATGAACAAAATGAGAAAGATTAAAAAAAAACATAAATGCAAACAATATACATCCATATATGGTAAAATGGTTGTATCTTGGGAAAACATAAACATTTTCAAGTGAAACAAAAAGCGTTTCCAACTAAAAGCAGTGCTTTGGATGCAATGGAACACCTCTCTCAGGCTAGAAATGCACAGAAATAGAAAATTCCATAAATTGTTTTGTCACGTCCCTAGCAACCTCTGTGGCCTATCGTGACAACAGGGGATTTTTTTTTCTTTTCTTCTTACTTTTGATACCAAGACATTCCATGTCTATACTGAGTTAATTTTCTACGCAACAACCTATGCCACATAATATTAATACATTATGTGACGCAATGCACACATATTAATTTAATGTGCATACAAAGTTGCTCGCGAGAATCCAAATCATCGCATGATCCATGACGTAGTTGCCTTTTACCACTACACGTCTACCATCGTGGAAGATAACCATCCTATGGAAACTTAGCTTGCAATGAAAAATCATTGACTTCCTATAGATTTATAGCTACATGTGTAACGGAGCATCATATACAAAAAATCCGTCTATATGCAGGCATTTCATGAAGTACCATATCACACATTCAATGCTCAATACCAAGAATCATGATTACTTCCAAGTAAGCGACTCATATCCATATCCCTTATTTACAACATGCATCTTATAATTTTCGATTATCATTCATACAACATAAGGGAATAACAACAATGAAACATCAAGTAAACACTTATCTTGAATGAACCTTCTCTGAGAAACTAACTATGCAAGGGCAATGTTCCACCCAACCATAGGCACTCTGTCTAGCATTTACTCTTTATGCTAAGAGGCCACCCCTGCACTGGGCATGATTACCTTAAGGAAATGGGAACTCTCATTCACAGTAAACTGGGCACAATGCCACAACCAAGCCAGCTTATGTTGGGTTAATAAGTTGTTCACAGTCACATAGACTCAATATCAAGCCAAGCCAGCCTCTGTCGAGTTGACAGGATTTTTCAGGTGCTAGAGGGGAAATTCTAAACTAGTACTCACCACAGAGTTACAGGCACTTCGCATAGACTCGTCCATCTTGGTGTCCACATTAACTGGCCTGCACAACACTAAAAGGTATCCCTTTACCTCTCATAGTCCCTCGGGCGTCACCTTCCTCTAGGTGTTATTCCAGTGTGTGCATAGAAATACCGCCCAAACCCCGCTATTCCCCAGGAGGTCACAACCTTCACTAGTATCCTTAGCCAATTCCATGCTCTATGCCATTTTGTCCACATCTCAAGGTTTCATACAATTCAATTCAGGGACAAATAATTATATATGGTTTACCTCCATAACCACAAACACCTTACATAGAATCAGCTAGCTTGGGGTCCACATTGCCCACCCCACACAACACCAAGAAGGTACCTCTTCACCACTCAACGGTCCCTTAGGTGTCACCTTCCTTTAGATGCTATTCCAGTGTGTGTATAGAAAGACCACCCAAACCCCGGATCATATGCCTACAGGTTCTATTTTCCCAAGGTTTACAAATCTTGGCTACACACAACCAAATAGTTTAAGGGAAATTACTCCATACCCTATTCACCAAACCACTCTGGTTATAACAGGACCTAAAGGTGACTATACTTAGGCTGACTCAACATTGAGGATTTGGGATTGTCAGGCACACGACTGATACAAGGGGGCTCAACAATTTAGGGTGTGATTATGATGACTTGGCACGTGACTGAGGATTCACAACAACTTCACCACTTTGTTAGGCAAATTTAGACCAAACTGTAATAGTTGTGCAACATGGCATATAACACAATTCAAGGCACATAGGAACAGGTTAACGATTGGACAACTTTGATACCACCATGCACAGTGTTTGTGCTCTCGGGTTCCTCTTCAACTCTCAATCAAGAACACGAATCATAACCCAGAGCTACTCTTCACTCTGTCACTAAACTGCAGAGACTCCTTCTTAGGCAATGGTCGACTCCTCTCTGTCACACACACACTCTATGAGAACGATAGATGGGACCCCTGATTGATTACCCACAAAAGACGGGCAAGATAGATTCATACTCATACGTAAGAGGTCAGGTTACTTGACCAAGTAAACTACTTGACTATATGTTTGATAGGTTGACTATTAGATTGACTGACTAACTGCACCAACCCCTTGTTGACAGGCGATTTAAGGATGAATTCAATGCAACTGACGGCTTACAGGGTAATCCATCCCCATTCCTAGTTTTGTAGGGTGACTGAAAATATAAGAAACTCAAACCCACTCCTTCCTTTCCCCAAGGTAATAACTACTTCAACTACCTTCCTCTTGGAAGCATTAAATGATTGGTGCGCATGAGTCAATCTTGACAATTGATGGCTCATCAATACTGCATTGTGTTGAAATTTGGTTGAGATTTGATCTTTAATTCTTTTAGATGCAGAGACTTGAAGCAATGAGACAATTCAATCCATGAAATTCATACAACCATAACACATGATATGCCGTGGGAAAATCCTCAAAATTATGAGAACAAAAACCCCAACAATTATTCTCAGTGTAATATAATGGATAACAGAGAATGCTTTCTTTTACAACATAGCAGATTGCTTTTGGAAGATAAGAGATCGCCAAACTTCTTGGTGAAGATACAAAATCAATAGAGAAGAGAGATAAATCGGATGTGTGCCCAACACAACAATAACAAGCACGAATAATACCCTGCACAAAGAGAAGCACCTTGCCTTCAATGGAGAAGAGAATTCACTTCACACTGGATTCAACAATCCTCTATACCATATTTATACATTCTTCTCTTCTATTTTAACTTCTAACTTCAGGATAAAATCGCCCTGAAACTGGATGTATTAATCTTGCATGGAGTGGTGCGTCCCACTTCTCATGCAGTGCTTCATCTCACCGAGTTGTCACTTAGGATGAACTCGCCTCTTAATTAAAAGCTTCCCCACTTAGTTAGGTGGCTAACTTAAGTTTCGACATGCAAGTGTCACAACTCACGTGTCATCTTTTAGTTTAACATAAGCCTCGTCATGCAATAACACTTAGTTAACTAGATCTTCCTTGGTGTCACTTAGTTAACTCTCTTTAACTGAAGTGTCGTATTTTAGTTTAACTAAAGTGTAAATACTTTAGTTAACTAGTCCCTTTTATTTAACACTTAGTTAACTGAAATCATGCTGATTGATTTACTTGAAGTGACCACTGTGAGTTCTTTAGTTAACTAAGACTTATCTTTAACTAATGCTTTAACTGAAGCATTGATACTTAACTGAAGCTTTAATAATTTGAGTTCTCTTTAATTGGTTGTAGTGTCTGCATGGAAATTTTGAATTCTCTTGATCTCTATGCTTTATCTTTTATTTCTTTATCTCTTACTGCATGGTCAATATGTTCTAACTTTAATTATCCATCACATTACATTATACTAAGAAGAATTATCAGATATTGTGATCATATTATATTATTCCAGACCAAATGATCATATGCTAAAGTAATTCACTTTAGAGGTGATCAATCTCTGAAGGAGACTTAATAGCAATCTGGTGATCATGGTTAATAATATATCACACAACATTAAATGCTTTTAACAAGTAAAGCATGACCTTTATATGGAAGGTCTACCTCTATACGGGAGGTCCATCTCATGCATACCTTTATATGGAAGGTTCACCTCTATACGGGAGGTTCCTCTCATGGATACCTTTATACAGAAGGTTCACATGATAATCATGACTTGCTACACACAAGTTCGTAGCCTTGTCCAACAATACTTTACAACATCATTACTTTGATCAATTACCTCTATATAGGAGGAACAACCTTTACACGGAAGTAAATCAAAGTGCCCACCTCTATACGGGAGGATCAATATTGGATACACAAGATTGGTTTGGAGAATGTCTCCTGATGATGTATATTTAACACATTGGTCACTTGGCTCTCATCTACAGGCTTCAAGGATTAATACATCCCTCCCTAACCTTAGGATAATCATGCTCCTTACTTTGGTTTCCTTGCGCTATCAGCTAGGGATTCCTTTATTATTATTATTATGCACATGTACATCATATTTACATTGTTACTGTGCTTGGCCAACACATGGTTCACTAACCATATACATTTAGGGAATCCATGCTAGGGCCTTGGACTTGAACTCCTCACCATGCTCCTTACGATAATCAACAATATTACATCATTTGCATCTCCTTGTTAAGGGTTAAAACTAGGGACATTACACGTTTGATGCATGCAACCACACTTGTTCAAGATATCGATCAACAACAGAAATGGGTCTTTGTAAGCACTATGATACCATGTTTGAATAAAACATGGCATCGTTAAGGCTTTCACAGGTTGCAATCATCTTCATGGGGAGTTGGAGTCCTGTGTGGAGTTTTTGTTCTCGACGCGTTTCGGACTCCAAAGTTGAGTCCATCTTCAGGAGAAAGGTATCTCAAATGAAACTCCACGGATCTACACTTTTTTATAAATATTGTTTGTTTGTTTATTTGAAAAAGCCGGCCTATTAATCTTTATCTATTGTTATTATTATATTATTATCTATATTTTTTATTATTAAAATTTTTACTAACCAACATTATTATTATTATCCATATTTTTCTTATATTTTAATATATTCTTATTTGTTTTCATTTTTATTTATATCTTTTATTTCATTTTATGCTATAATTATTATTAGTTTATTCTTATTTTTATTTCAATTTATTCAATTTTAGTTAATTGAATAAGTGGGAGGAACACTCGAAGGAGTGGTGTCCTCCAAATCAACATTATCCGCCAACGGCTTCGAGATAGACAAGGAATGAGCAATATATTCTACATATAAAAAATTCAATAAAAAAGAAACAATTTGAGCTATCTTACCAACAAAAGCCAATGCCGAAGGTTGGTCAAGCAATAGCGGAAGATTCATAATCTCATCCAATGTGTCCAGTTCAAGGCCGAATGAGGATCAATAGTCAACTCTAAATTTGTCCCAAACAAAACTGATTTACATTGGGATTTTGAGGGCCCAATCTCATGACAGTTGTGGCAACGAAAGTGAACTTTCCAATAGTCGAGGGTTTATATGAAAGACCCGCTTTCCCACACAACTTCTAGATCCCTGGGAAGTACCTCCTCCATGTCTATCTCAACCAACATCCGCGGATCATTCCTATAGGATCCCATTAGGTGCTCATCTTCAATAAGGATAAATATACCAACATAATTGGCCACCACCATGAATCCCTTCAGGTTCTAGCATTGGACCGGAAACCCAGGTAAAATGACCCACAAGTGCCTTTTAGTCAGTTTTTCTTTCCGAGGGTCGAACCCCAGGTGCCATCGAGATAAAACCAGAGACCCACAACCAAGTACCCAAAAACAAGCTTCAATGTTCTGTCTATCTTCTTCAGAGAGGAATTGAAAGACAATCCAGCTTGTCGCCAACGTCAAAACTCGGGGAATATTTGAGATAAAAGGTTTCCACAAGTTTGTTGCCGCTAAAACTTGACAAAAACAATAAATATTTTTAACCCCCCAACCTCCAAGACATTTGGGTTTAGTGAGCATGGACCACTTGATAACATGAATACCATCTGTGGATTTTTTATTTGACCAAAGAAATCATAAGAATTGGAAATAAAATCCCAATACACTAGTATGATTTCAAATATGGTTCCCAAAAACACTAAACAACCTCTAGAGAGCAATCAATTTACCCACAAAGAACTTATACGATCTCCAATTTTATTAAAGAGCCATAACTAGTCAACATACCTGTAGGAGAATGGTTTAAGAAAGCACCCCAAATACTTAAACCTGACATCCATAACTTCATGCTGGAAAGGAAGAGCCTCATCTAAAACTCTCATCACTTCATCAGGCAATCCATTTTAAAATAGGCTCGAATCATCTTAAGTTCCATAAAATCATTTGGGTCTCCCACATATAAGAGGAGAATTTCATCGATGAAAAGAAGGTGAGTAATGATTTCCAATAGAGTTATTTTAACTCCCTTCAACGTCCCTCTTTGCTTGGAATCCTTTACTGAAACATTCATACCTTACGCTATCAAAAGGAGCAGGAATGGTGAGAGTGGGATGTGAGATTTGAACATATATAGATCTAGGTACATAAACTAAAGAGATATGCAATGAAAATCAAATCAACCATCAACATATTATACTACATAAGAACTCATAATAGAAGAGAAAAACTATTTCATTGATATGAATAAGTGGTGGAGTACAATATTTAAGGACCATCAATTCGAATTAGGGATAGAGGCAATTCGAATTTCCCATGCAATGGATGAGATGTGTTAGGATTAACAAGAGGCTAAAACTACTTAGTTAGCCATGCCAACTCTCCTGAACTTTGTTAAACTGATTGAATACTACACAATAACTAGTTAATTGATGGAGTGTTGAGTTATCTAAGTGAATGCATATTTATCTGACCAAAATACTCTAATTAAGTCCATGAAGGCATTACATTAGTTTTGATGTCAGCTTTGGTCCATCAGTTGTAATTGTCATTATTATGGTTATATTAGTTATGCCAACTTGGGTGATTGAGTTGTAATTGTACCTCTTAATCTCCTATATATAGGAAGGATATATTTTTCATTTGAGCATCTTGTCTTATCTTGTCTTGTCTTGTCTTGTGTACTTAGTATATTGTATAAAGAGTTCCCCCACTCTAAGAGGCTTTCTATTCATATATTTTATTCATTAAAGTCATGGAGTACTCTTTCTGATATGTTTATGTTCTTTTCATGCTCTTTTTGGAAATTTGTTGCATAACATTTGGTATAAGAGTTATTTTCTTGGGATCGGTTTCTTAAAAAAAAATCATCTTGGCATTTTCACTACACCTTTTTTTCTACAGGGTTTTAGGAAGGGAAACTCATAATCCATATCGAAAATAGATGAGCTACCTATGATAAAAATTTTAGATCCTAACTCATGACGGGTTCATAGTTATACACTCAGGAAGTTAGGGTTTCTGGCTAGCCCAAAAGCTAGTCTCAAACAGGTGTTCTAGGGAAAATTGTTATATCTGGAGCATGCGAGATCCAAATTGAGTGAGACTAGTTTCATTAGAAATAATATATACCATAGTATTTGTGGTAGCATTTTCAAAATCAGGTTAAAAAAATTGGACTGTGGCAGGCCGTACACTCTCGTTGTTCTAAAAAGACCAAAATTAAGAAGTGTTAGGAAAATTATCACAATTTTTTTTGGCACATCCAAATTCAACGAGACTTGTGGCATTGAAAAGAAGACATATAGGGATACCACAGGATGTGATTTCAAACTTAGAGGGGCCAAGAGTTTAGGTTTACCTCAGTTGAAAGGTCGGCTAGAAAATCAATCTTCAAATCAGGGTTGGAAAAAGGTACATCATTTTAAATTTGAATAACATTTAGTAGAAAGATCTATTTAAGGTGAACCAAAGGTGTGATATCTATTTATATTGTTCAAAATGCCACCAAAAGGCAGTGGAAAAAATTGCACTCCACTCAAACCACTAGAGTATTCATCCCTGACCTATGATGAAAGTGAAGACATATATTTTAGGGTGTCCAAATTGGAAAATATGATGAAAGGGACTGTGAAAATGGTTGATTTAGTTAACTTGGAAAATAAGATGGCTTAAAAAGACGATCTAGAATATTTGAAGATACTACTAAATGATATAAGGCTTATCCTTCCTACACAATCGTCTACTCAAGAAGAGGATAAGGAGGAAAATAAGGACTTATTCTAGTCACGTATTGAGAAAATTGAAAAACAATTAGAGAATAAGAGGTTTGAGTCCCCAAAATATAATGAACTCCATCATCATGGGTTCAAATCAGGTCCAAAGAACTACTGTTTTTTTTTGTAACTAGGGGAATCGACAACTGGAGACTGGGCTGGTACTCGCATGACACAGGGTCTAGGGATCCAATCCTGCTACCACTATACCCCTAGGTGCCCCACGACCGCTCGCAAGCATGGGACACGGGTAAGCCCGGGTGTGATTTGAACTCGTGACCTCTGTTTACAACATGTGACTTCATATCAAGCGAATCGCCAATGAGCCACACCCGTGCGGGCTTCCAAAGAACTACTTTATTCCCAACATTGACATGAGAAAGTTTGATGGGAATGATCCAATAACATGGATATTCCAAATGGAGCAATTCTTTGATCTACACCAAGTGCCAACTTTGCAAAAGCTAACTATTGCATCATTATATTTAGAGCCTGATGAATTTGTATGGTACCAATGGATTTGTGACCGTAAAAGGAATCTATTATCTCATGGTCTATATTCATGGAAAAATTGATTGGACATTACGGTGATATTAATAGCAGTACTTTCTTTAGTTAGTTGATAAATCTCAAACAAAAAGGTCCAGATATAGAGCACATCAAGCATTTTCAGAAGTTAAGTCTTAGAGTGAAGAATATTTCAAAAGATAATTTGTTGGATCTCTTTACGGGCACTTTAATGAGAATATTCAACATGAGATACGTATCCTTGAACCTAAATCATTGGAGAATGCTTTTAGTTTGGCAAGGAAAAATGAAAGTAAAAATACGGTGATGACTACTAGAAGGACGGTCACCTCCAACACATATAGAGAGAATAATGTTCCTTACTCTAACGCAACTCAAAGGTTGACACCTCAACAACTGGATGAAAGAAGAGCAAAAGTTCTATGCTTTAATTATGATAGCAAGTATAGTAAGGGACATAAGTGTGGCGAGAATACATTATTCTACATAGATTGTGAAGAGGAAGAGGCAAAAGAATAAGAACCTTCTCAAGATAAACAAACATAAGATATTACTTCTGAAGAGATTACTCCCACCATATCCTGTCATGCATTGGATGGAATTAGCACTCCTCAAACTCTCAATATTGAAGGAAATATCAAAAAGAAAAAAGGTAACAATGTTTATTGATTATGGTAGCACTCATAATTTCATTCACTGTAAATTAGCCAAAGTTCTCAATTGCTTTGTATATCCAGCACCAGAGTTTCAAGTAATGATTGCAGGTGGATGAACTATCAATTGCTTACGGAAATGCCATAATATCAATCTTGCTACGAGGGAATATGTATTGAACAGTCCAATGATTGCTCTTCCAATGGGTGGTGCTAATGCTATCTTAGTAGTTCAATGGTTACAATCATTGGGAACCATGGATTTTAATTTTTAGAATCTTTTCATGATTTTTTATGGGAAGGAAAGTAATATGAATTAAATGGTGTCATAGGGAAACCAATCAAGGTGATAAGCTCTAATGGTATGACAAAATTGATGAAAAAGGGACACCAAGGTGTAATTGCACAATTATGCTCATTAGATGTTCAAACATCTAAGACTCCTATTTCCCCATATCTCCAAAGGGTCATTAATAAGCATTCTAAGGTATTTGAAGATATTCCAAAAGGTATTCCACTCGTTCGATATTTTGATCATGTTATTCACTTAATTCCATGAAGTGTTTCTCCTAACGTCAGACCTTATAGATACCCCTATGGCCAGAAGAGTGAAATTGAGCGTATGATTGAAGAAATGTTAGAGGCTTACATAATTAGGGCTAGCCAAAGTTCTTACTTTACGCCTATGGTAATGGTACACAAGCCGGATGGATCATGGTGTATGTGTCCATATTATAGAGAGCTCAACAAGATCACCATAAAGATAAGTTTCCCATTCCTTATCATTGATGAATTGTTAGATGAATTACATGGAGCAGTTTTCTTCATAAATTTGGATCTTCATTCTGGGTATCATTATATTAGAATGAAGATGAAGACATCCCAAAAACAACATTCAGAACTCATGAAAGTCATTATGAATTTCTGGTCATGCCATTTGGTCTCACGAATGTGCCTTCAACATTTAAAGGTTTGATGAATTCCATTTTCAATCCTTTCCTTAGAAAATTTGTGCTAGTATGCTTTGATGATATACTAATCTATAGCAAGTCTTGGGAAGAACATGTTCAACATGTTGATAATGTGCTACAACTACTGAAGGAGAAACAAATATATGCAAACACTTCCAAATGTTTATTTGGGGTAAAGGAGGTAGAGTATTTGGGTCATATTGTATCTCATGAAGGTGTTAAGGTAGACCCTAACAAAATTAAAGCCATGATAGACTGACTGATTCCCAAAACCCTTAATAATCTTTGAGGATTCTTAGGTCCGACAGGATACTATAACAAGTTTGTTCGGAACTATGGAAGAATAACATCACCTCTAACAACATTATTGAAGAAAGATGCATTTTCTTGGACTCCAGAGGCAATTCAAGCTTTTGAACAACTTAAAGAGGAAATGTGCAAAGCTCCTATTTTGGCCACACTAGACTTCACAAAAATATTTATTTTGGAATGTGATGCTTCAGGAAATGGCATTGGTGTTGTTCTAATCCAAGAAGGACTCCTGCTTGCTTTCACAAGTCATCCAATCAAGGGAAAGAGCTTACAGAAGCCCATTTATGAGAAGGCAATGTTGACAATACTTCATGATCTTAAGAAAAGGCATCCTTACCTAATGAGTAGGCACTTCAAGGTCAAAAAATATCATCATAGTCTTAAATACTTCTTGGAACATAGACTATCTCCGGAAGAGTAACAAAAATGGGTAACCAAGATGTTGGGATATGACTTTGAGATCATCCATAAAAAAGGGAAACATAATGTGGTGGCAGATGCACTATCCATAAAAGATGAATATGTTGGGGCATTACTTTGTGCAATTTCCATTCTACAACCAAATTAGGTAGCAGCAGCAAGGGAAGAATGGAAAAGTGACCTATCTGTATGGACACTCATTCAAAAGCTACAGAATGATCCCAGTGTATCATATAATTTTGCGTGGAAAAATGATTCACTATGGTATAAGGATTGCTTATATTTATGCAAAAACTCCCAACTAAAAAAAAGTCCTCTCTTTATTACACACCTCTCCTATAGGTGGGCACTCTGGATTCCTGAAAACTTACCACAAGGCCAAGCATGAATTTTTTGGGAGGGTCTTAAATCTGATGTTCAAAGGTTTGTGGCCGAATGTTTCATTTGCCAACAAAATAAGGGTGAAACAGTTAAGACCCTAGGACTTCTACAACCATTAGACATACCTTTCCAGTGCTGGGAGGAAGTCTCAATGGATTTTATCACAGGTCTACCTAAGTTATAATGAAAGAATGTTATTATGGTGGTTGTTGATAGACTCACAAAGTATGCACATTTTTGTGCACCCTCTCACCCTTTGAATGCAAGCATAGTAGCTGCAACCTTTATGGAAACTATTTAGAAGTTACATGGAAATCTGAAGATTATTGTAAGTGATAGAGATCCAAGTTTCACTGGAAAATTTTGGACTGAATTATTTTCTTGTTTGGGTACACAATTGGCTCACAATTCATCTTATCATCCTCAATTTGATGGGAAAACTTAGATAGTGAAAAAATGTTTGGAAGGCTATTTTCGTTGTTTTGCATCTGATAAACAAACATAGTGGGTGAAATGGTTGTCTTTGCCAGAATGGTGGTACAATACTTCCTTCCATACATCATAAAAAATGTCTCCATTTATGGCACTTTATGGGTACCAACCTCCATCTATCACATCTCCCTTAAAAGGATAATCTAAAGTTCAAGCCGTGGAATATCACATAGAGCACCAACAAGAACTTATCCATATACATAAGGACAGCCTGGCTATGTAAAAAAACAGGATGAAACGACATTGAGTTGATCAACATCGCAGTGAAAGGAGTTTTGAAGAAGGGGATTGGGTATTTCTGAGGTTACAACCTTACAAGCACATGTCCCTCAAGCAACTAAATAAGGACAAGAAATTAACACCCAAGTATTATGGTCCTTATAAAGCATTGGAGAATATTGGTAGTATGGCTTACAAATTGGAGCTCCCTTCATCTTCAAGAGAACATCATTTTTTCCATGTTTCTTGCTTAAAGAAGGTAATAGGAGACAAGATCCCAATTCAAATAATGTTGTTGGAGTTTGATGAAGAAGGAAAACTCATATTGGAACCTGAACAAATCACTGAAACAAGGACCAAACAACTACGAAATCAGGCTATGACTGAGTACCTCATCAAATGGAAGAACTTACCAGTTGAAGATTCAACATGGGAAGATGAGTCCTTCATACAAAAGCATCCACAACTAATCAAGCATTCTTGTTTGAAGGGGATGGGAATTTTAATCCCTAAACGTGGGCACATTCCCCCCTATAGTGTGTTGCATTACATTAGTTTTGATGTCATCTTTGGTCCATTAGTTGTAATTGTCATTAGTATGGTTATATTAGTTATTCTGGCTTGGGTTAGTGAATTGTAATTGTACCTCTTAATCTCCTATATATAGGAAGGATATATTTTCATTTAAGCATCTTGTCTTATCTTGTATTTTCTTGTCTTGTGTACTTAGTACATTGTATAAGGAGGTTTCCCCCTCGATGAGGATTTCTATTCATTTATTTTCTTCATTAAAGTCACAAAGTACTCTTTCTGATCTATTATGCTCTTTTCATGCTCTTTTTGGAAATTTGTTTCATAACACCACTATTGATAATGCAATGGTGGCTTGATTTTTGCTTGAACAACAAATATTCCCTAATCCCAAACTAGAAAAGTATCCCAAGGTGGACTTGCGGTTTGTCCCATCACCATCCCATTCAGAATATGTATATCCAAATAGATCAAGTTTGCAAGTTGCTGCATAGTGGACCCCATAATCATATGACCCCTTTACACATGAGAGTATTCTTTTGGAAACCTTCCAGTGTAGCTCATGTGGTTCCTGCATGTATCTAGAGACTTCTCCAATTGAAAAGGAGACGTTTGGTCGATTGTGTGTAATATCAAGAGGAATCCCAACTAACTGTCGATACAGGGTACAATTAACGAAAGGTGTAGTACCTCCATCTTCAAGGAAAGAAAGGGGAATGGGGATGGTTTGAAATATCCCATTTTGAATTTGATAAGGAGATCTTGAGAATATTTAGACTGTGCTACAATAACTCTAAAATCTGATTAGGTGATTTGGAATCCTAGAAAATATTGTGACGGTCCTAAGTCAGTCATGGAAAATCTATCACGCAAGGCAGATTTGAACCGTGCAATGGAAGTGGTAGAACTTCCTGTGATGATAATATCATCCACATATAGTACAATAAGCAATAGAGAGATTCCTTCTTGAAGCATGTATACATTTGGATATGAATTACATCTCCAAAAAATTTGGGCCAATAGAAATGAGTTCATTTTTGCATACCAAGCTTGAGGAGCTTGTTTTAGTCCATACAAAGATTTCTTTAATTTACATACCAAAGATGAGTTTTGAATGTACCCCAGTGGCTGCTCCATGTAGATCTCCTCTTCAAGGTCCCCATGAAGAAAGGAACTTTTCACATCCATGTGATGAATCTCCCATTGTTGTGTTGTTGCTTTGGTAAGAACAAGTCGAACTGAATCCATCTTTGCAACCAGTGCAAATTTTTTTGTGTAGTCAATGCCATGTATTTGAAAGGATCCTTTGGCCATCAATATTGATTTGTATTTGCCAGTAAGTCCATTGGATGCCATATTGGTCTTAAAAACCTGTTTGCATCAAATCAATTTCCTTTCCTTCGGAAGAGGTACCAAATCCCAAATTTTGTTGTTCCTAAGAGATTGATATTCCTCGTCCATGGATGCTTCCCAATGAGGATTGCCAGAGGATTCTACATGTTTTTGAGGATCATATGTGGAAAACATATAACAATGAGTGGGAAGAGTTGTCTCTATGGTTTCAAGAGTATGTGTGGTAGCATGAAACTCTGATCGAGTTCTTCGAGTATCGACGGGATCGCCCACTAGTTAGGTGGCTGCTTCAAGTGTTTGCTTTTCCCAACGAGGCTGAATTGTTGGTTCTGCAACACTCTTATTTTCATTATCCTCATCATCATATATATGTGAATCTGAAGATGTATTTAAATCTGAAATTTCATTTGAAACATTAGATGAAGAATCATACAATTCATTTTGAATAACCAGTTGTGCATCCGTAACAGAACTAGTTTTATGTATATGAATTTCTTCAAATTTAACATTTATTTCAATAAAGAGTTTTTCAATCTTGATATTAAGCAACCTATAACCTTTTACCCCTTCAATATATCCCACAAGAGGCACTCCTCACTTTGAGGTTTTAAGGCCCTCCTTTTCTTGGAAGGAATGTTATCCCATGTGCGAGATTCAAACACCCTGAAGTGCTTTACTGTTGGTTTTTTACCGGTCCATGCTTCAGAAGGAGTAACTGCTTTCAAATGTTTGTGAGGTACTCTATTTTGAATGTATTTGAACAATTTATGGCTTCAAGCCATAATTTTGGAGCTATATTCTTTGATTGCAACATGCAATTGACCATTTCTTTCAATGTTATGTTTTTTCCGCTCTGCAACCCCATTCTGCTAAGGAGTATAAGGAACAATGTGTTGCATCTCTATACCAACTTTGGAGCATATCTGATGTACATATTTATTGACATACACTCCACCATTGTCCGTGCAGAGAGTCTTGATCCCCTTACCGGATTTATTTATTTATTATTTTTTTTTTTTCTTTTCTGCAAGAGCTTTAAAATCTCGAAGACAAGGAAATACATCATCTTTGTGCTTGAGGAAGTACACCCATGTGTATCTAGAAAATCATCAATACAAGTTAGTACATATTTAGATTTCTTCACAGATCAATAAGGAAGAGGCCTGGTAATGTTAATATGGACTAATTCAAGAGGAGATGTGGCTCTCCTAGCCTTCCCTTTCTCAAATATTTCTTCAGGGTTTTTACCAAGAGCACATCCTAGACAAACTTCATCCTAAAAGAAGATGGGTGGCAGCCCTAATGCCATGTATTCCTTGCTTAATTGCTGCAAATATGGATATTTAAGGTGCCCAAACCTCTCATGCCATAATTTACTAATGCAGGGGCATCGGGGCCTAGGAGAAATAGTCGAAGTTGATCGATAGAAGAAGGACGACCAGGGGTATTGCCGACAACCACTGGTGCAAAGGAGACTGGCTGTCGAAGCCAGGTATTCGAGCAGGGAACTGTCAAAGTATGGTTGACATGAGAGGAGGTGACGAAGTCGAAATTCAATAGGATGGTTGAACAACGACATCGACATAAGTGCGGCAAAGGCCAAGCGTGGAGGATGGGGCGGATAAATGGAAGCCATGGAGACTAAGTGAAGCCGAAGAGTTAAGTCGAAGACTGACGAGGTAAAAATGGTCTACGCAGTGGAGTGCAGATCAGTCAGGGAAGGACAGTGATAAGACTGAAAACTGTAGCAAAGTTAGAGAAGTGCTGCAATCGAGGTGATCGACCTGCAACCGTTGTGGGTTGTTGGGGAAGTTAATGGCAGTTAAGAAGGTTGTGCAGGCACAGAGGGGCGCTGACAACTATAGGTCTGCACAATCAGGGAGAATTCGACGAACAGAGAAGGAAGTCTCGGGGAAGCCAAGCAAAGGGACCTCAAGAACATCGATAGATCAGAGTAGAAGACTGGTGTGGAGGCACAGAGTGGGGATCAATATTTCTTTGGTTATTTAGAGGATCAGAAGACTGAGAGGATCACACACAGAGGGGAGAAATACATCGACAAAATGGAGTTTTATTTTTGTAAATTGTAACAGGTTAAGGACGACTTGTTTTATTTTGCTTTGTGTGTAACATTGAAATTGATTCAAGTAATAGAAGTCAATTTCTTGGCATTTCCAGTTCACATCTAGTCTATGTGATCGAATTGTGTGTTTACTGTGTGGTATATTTAAGCAAGAGGGTCTGACCAACCCGCCCTTGCGCCAGGTGGTATCAGAGAAACAACATCCTAAAGATAGGAGGAATCCCGATACCAGCTTGCATACCATCAAGTGGTAGTCGAGCTGAAGAATCCTAAGAACAGGAAGAATCTGTGTAGGCTTGCACAACTCCAGTTGCGGTTGGGTAGAGTTGTGCGCGTGTGGTGAAAGTACGATTGCGATTGGACGAGAGGAGATTTCAACTATGGTTGAAAGAATGGCACAATGAGGTGTAAATGTCTGTGGTGTAGGATGAAGAGTGCGAGGCGCAGGAGTTACAGTTGATCGTGAAATGTTCGACGAGTGCATGCGAACAATGCGAAGCTTGACCAATGAGGTCGCAACGATCAAAGAAAGCCAGAGGCGTGGATGCACTCCCGACGCACTTGACCATAGCGACGAGGAAGTAGAGGAAGTGGAAGCACGGGAAGGAGTGGAAGAAGAACTAGAAGATAAGTTCATCAAGCTACTGACAAAGATGAGGGGTAAGGAAAAAATGGACATACCTACCTACTCAGGAAGTCTGGATCCAGAAGACTTGATAGACTGGTTCAGAGAAATGGAGAAATAATTCGACATAGAGAAGATAGAGGATCCTAAGAGGGTTAATACTGCATGTATGAAGTTGAAGGGTCATGCCTCATTGTGGTGGGACAATGTATAGGCAGACAGAGTCAAGAAAGGCAAGAAGAAAATCAAGTCTTGGGACAGAATGGTTGCCAAGATGAAAGGGAACTTTCTGCCTAGCGACTTTGTGATTTCTTTGTTTAGGAAGTTACAAAACTTTCGACAGAAAGAGATGACTATGAAGGAATACGCATAAGAGTTCTACAGATTGTCGATTAGATCCGGTCAAACCGATGAAAGCGAAGAAGCAGTCGCAGGATATGTAAACGGCTTGAAGTATGTCATACAGGACGAGTTGAGCCTGTCGAAGTTCAGAATGGTTGAAGAAGCTTACCAATTAGCTCTGAAGGCAGAAGAAAAGCTGTCAAGAAGAATCGCATCGACCAGAGGAAGGATGATTGGTCGAGGTGCGAAGACTATTTCTGCGAAGGGACAAAGTAGCGGAACCAGGGGAGAAGCCGTCGAAGACAACCAACATGCGGAAGGGAAAACGACTAGAGAAAAGGCACAAGGAAACCGACGGGATGGTCAAGAGACCCGCGGTCGGGGTGCGTTTGGTCGGAATGGTCCAACATAAAGGAAAGGAGCTGACATACCAGCAATTATTTGTTATAAGTGTCGTGGAGTGGGACACAAATCCTATGAATTCCTGGAGAATCTACACGTGGCAGAAGAGTCAAAATCCAGATGTCGACGAGATGATTAAGGCTACAAGAAGACGAATTTGACATCCAACAGTGGCAAAGAGGGTAGAGGAAAAGGTCGAAACATGTAGACTAGGAGAACGTTGGTTCATAATGACCGGCGCGAGGAGAAGGATCCGCCACAGTGAAAGGCCATCTTTCGTACTAGAGTGATGATAGCCGACAGATACTACAAGACCATTGTCGATGGTGGCATTACAGAGAATTTAGTGTTGACGGAGGTCATCGACAAGTTGGGTTTGAGATGTCAACAAAACCCAAATCCATACAAGATATCCTGGTTACAGAAAGGACATCATGTGAAGGTAACTAGATAGTGCATTATTAACTTTAAATTTGGAAAACTTGAAGACAGTGTACTGTGCGACGTAAACCCAATGAACGCTTGTCATTTGTTGTTAGGGAGGCCATGGAAATACGATCGAAACATTATCTATGATGGTCGAGCCAACACAGTCACAATGTGGAAAAATGGCATGCGGAGGCCAAAGCAGGAGGATCACGCTGACTACAAGCAGGGAGAAAGCAACTATTGGGAGAAGCGAGTGCTGATGTGCTTAGCGAAGGAATTCCTAGCAGAGGAGGAGAACCAGTCAGGATGTTTCGCCATCATTTCGAAAGGACCATGTGTCGAAAGGTCGACGACAAAGAGAATTCCTGTCGAAGTCGAAGAAATGCTCGACGAATTTAAGAGCATAATGGTTGATGAGGTACCGACGAGATTGCCACCGATGAGAAGCATATCCCATCAGATCGACTTGATTCCAGGATCGAGTTTTCCAAAAAAGGCACCGCATAGAATGACTCTGATAGAGAGTCAAGAACTCAATCAACATTCCAAGATTTGTTGGACAAATGATTGATCAGAGAAAGTTTGATCCTGTGTGTGGTACCAGCAGTATTAGCGCCGAAGAAAGGTGGAGAATGGAGGATGTGTACAGACTCCAGAGCTATAAATAAGATCACGATCAAGTACATATTTCCATTGTTAAGGATGGATGACTGGATGGACTGTTTGAGTGGAGCGATATACTTCACCAAGATCGACCTGAAGAGTGGATATCACCAGATCAGGGTCAAAGAAGGCAATGAATGGAATACAACATTCAAGACGAAGGAAGGACTGTATGAGTGGTTAGTCATGCCCTTTGGACTGACTAATGCACCCAGTACGCTCATGTGATTGATGAAAGAAGTAATGAAGCCATTCTTGGGAAAGTTCGTCGTAGTGTATCTCGACGACATCTTGATATTTAGTCGAACCAAAGCCGAACATTTGGAGCACATTCGACGAGTGTTGCGGAAACTGCAGGAAGAGAAGATGGTGGTGAACCTGCAGAAATGTTTCTTCATGAAGGAAGAACTGGTGTACTTGGGATTCGTAATCTTGGGTAAAGGGTTAGTGATGGACCCACAAAAGGTGAAGGCTATATTGGAGTGGGAAGAACCGATAAGTGCAACAGGAGTGCAGAGTTTTCATGGACTTGCTAGTTTCTACAGGAAATTCATAAGAGGATTCAATCGGATATGTGCACCATTGACAGAGTGCATGAAGAAAGGGCAGTTTAAGTGGACAAAAGGTTCCCAGAAATCCTTCGACAAGTTGAAGCAGAAGGTGATTGAGAGCCCAGTGTTATCTCTCCCAGATTTCAATAAATTTTTTCAAGTTGATTGCGATGCGAGTGAAATGGAAATTGGCGCAGTGTTGAGCCAGGAGGGTCAACCAATTTCATTCTTCAGTGAAAAGTTGGATGAAACGAAGTGAAAATATTTGGTCTATGACCAGGAGTTCTATGCTATCGTGCAAGCATTGGAGAAGTGGAGGCATTATTTGCTGACCAAGGAGTTTGTGTTGTATACAGACCACCAAGCACTGAGGTACTTGAATACTTAGTCGAAGTTGAATCAACAACACATGAAATGGGTTGAATTCTTGCAGGGATATACCTTCATGTTGCGACATAAGTCGGGCAAGTCGAACAAGGTTTCCGACGCGCTGAGTCGAAGAGTTGCATTGCTTAACACAACGATAGTTCAGGCGACAGGATAGAGTCAGTAAAAACGGAGTATGATACCGACAAGGATTTTGCGAAAGCATTGAAGGCTAGTCGTGAACCATGGAGTGTCAACAGAACTACATACTTGGATTATTTTTCCCAAGATGGATACCTATTCAAGGGACAACAATTGTGTATTCCCATAGGATCCGTAAGAGAGAACCTAATTCGAGAGCTGCATAATGGCAAATTAACAAGTCATTTTGGCATCGATAAGACCAAGGCGTTGGTCGAAGAAAAATACCATTGGCTAGGGATGGCTCGAGACGTCGGTAAGTGGGTACGATAGTGTCGAACTTGCCAATTGGAGAAGGGACGAAGTCAAAATATGGGGCTATATGCTCCATTTTGAGTGCCAAATGTCCCATGGGAGCACCTGAGCATGGATTTTGTGCTAGGATTGTTGAAGACACAGCAAGGTAACGAATCCATCTTTGTGGTAGTCGACAGATTTTCAAAAATGGCACACTTTATTCCGTGTCGAAAGACAAGTGATGCCACAAGCATTGTGGTACTATTCTTCAAGGAAATAGTCAGATTGCATGGGTTGCCGAAGAGTATAACATCAGACAGAGATACGAAGTTTATGGGTCATTTCTGGAGAATCCTGTCGAAGAAGATGGATACGAAGTTGCATTTTAGCTCGACATACCATCCACAGACTGATGGACAAACCAATGTAGTAAACAAAAGTTTGGGAAACCTTCTGAGGTGTTTGACGATCGACACACCCAAGCAGTGGGAGAACGTGTTAGCGCAAGCAGAATTCACATATAAGAACTCTGTAAATTGGTCAATAGGTATGAGTCCATTCCAGATTGTTCAAGGTCGAAGCCCACATGGTGTGGTGGATTTGGTCATGATACAAATAGAGATCAGAAACAGCGCGGATGTAAACATTCGCAGAGCATATGAAAGAAGTACATGAAGATGTACGCAAGTGCATTGAGAAGATAAACGCGACATATAAGTTGAGAGCTGATAGGAAAAAGAGGCTACAATTGTTCAGTGAGGGAGACTTAGTCTATGCACACTTGAGAAGAGAAAGGTTCCCGACAAGAACATACAACAAGCTAAAGCTGAAGAAGATTGGACCATGTAAGAATCTGAAGAAGATTTTGGACAATGCTTATGTATTGGAGCTGCCGAAGGAATTGAACATTTCTGATACGTTCAATGTATTAGATCTGTACATAAGCGTCGAATATCGACTGGACATGGAAAATTCCAGATCAACATAAAGAAGAGATCGCCGAATTAGTGGATGAGCGCGAAGTCGGACGCATAAGGAGTTCACGGAGGAAATAATACTTAGTCCGATGGAGGGATGATGAGCTGAATGAGGCGACATGGATTTTAGAGGAAGAATACAGAAGATTGATGGAGCAGTCAAGTTCTTTTTCACCTAGGGATACTGATGCAAGGGCATCAGGGCCTAGGAGAAACAGTCGAAGTTGATCGACAGAAAAAGGCCGACCAGGGGGATTACCGACGAGCACTAGTGTGAAGGAGACTGGATGTCGAAGCCAGATAGTCGAGTAGGGAACTGTCGAAGTATGGTCGACATTAGAGGAGGCGACGAAGCCGAAAGTCGACAGGATGGTCGAACAATGACATCGATAGAAGTGTGGCAGAGGCCAAGCGTGGAGGACAGGGCGGATAAACGACAGCTGTGGAGACTAAGTGAAGTCGAAGATCGACGAGGTAAAAATGGTCTACGTAGTGGAGTGCATATCACTCGGGGAAGGACAATGATAAGACCGACAACTGTAGCAAAGTCAGAGAAGCGTTGCAGTCAAGGTGATCGACCTGCAACCATTGTGGGTTGTTGGGGAAGTTAATGGAAGTTAAGAAGGTTGTGCAAGAACGGAGGGGCACTGAAAACTGCGAGTCTGCAGGATCAGGGAGAATTCGACGGACATAAAAGGACGTCTCGGGGAAGCCAAGCAGAGGGAACTCGAGAAAAACGACAAATCATAGCAAAAGACTGGTGCGAAGGAACAGAGTGGGGATCAATATTTCTTTTGTTATTCAGAGGATCGAAAGACTGAGAGGATCACACACAGAGGGGAGAAACACACCGACATAATAGAGTTTTATTTCTGTAGATTGTAACAGGCTAAGGCCGACTTGTTTTATTTTTCTTTGTATGTAACATAAAATTGATTCAAGTAATAGAAGCCAAACTTCTTAGCATTTCCAGTTCACATCTAGTCTATGTGAGTGAATTGTGTGGTATAGTGAAGCAAGAGGGTCTGACTAACCTGCCCTTGCGCCATTTACTCATACCATTAGAATGCATCAACAAAACTGAAGCAAGAGATTTAGACAAAAACTTTGAAAAAACATACAACTTGTTTTTGTGATCAACCTTCCCAAGTGCAAACTTAGAACGATCAACTAAATATGAAATGATAATTGAGTATTTGGTGAATAGAACTTGCTTACCATGGACCAAGTGTGTGATTTGGTAGATGGAAAGCAAAATTTTCAACAAACTAGGTACAAAAAATACATCTTGAAATTGCCCATGTTCTTAGGAAATATCACATTTTCCACATACCTTGATTGGGGCGTTTTATCCCATGAGTACTTCTTCGACAAAGGATGGTTGCATGGAGGTGAAAATGTCCTCGTATGATTCCATGTGATTTGATGTTCCGGAATCTAGGATCTAAGGGGATGATTTTGAAGTTGAAATTGTCATAAGTGCATGTCCCCTTTTGGGAGGAGATCTTGGATTGCATACTTTATCTTCATTTTATGCAAAAAAATTCTTACATCTGGGATTTTATTCTTTGTGAGGTCCCTTTCTACAATAGGTACACAAAGGAATCTCCTCCTTGGTCTTCCCTTTTGGAGGTGGTCTTGTCATAAGAAACTTTGGACTTTTGCTCCCTCTTGTCTTTGTATGGAGTCTTGTGCTTACTAACTTTCTTCTTGTCCTCATTTGCTGCAAGTGCATGGGCATTTGAGGACCTTTGGAGGTCCATCTGAGAAAGCTTATCTTTCTCTTGAATGAGAGAGGAAACAAAGACATCTAAATAAGGAATGGTGAATAATGATCCAAGTGCTAATTTAGTAGAGTGAAATTATGAAACAAAAGTGTTGAATTTAGGACCCAACTTAGAAAGGATAGAAAGTACCATCTGAGTGTCCTCTTTGTCAATTTTGCACATATTGAGCTGCACGAGGACAAATCTAAACTTTTTAAAGAATTATTGTACAGATTCAAACTCACTCAGCCTTAGATCCATTAACTGTACTTCCAAATGATGACCCCTCGTCTCATCTTATGTACCGAAGAGATTTGACAGGGTGGTCCATACTTCATTAGGGGTGTTCTTGGATTGAGTATGGTAAATAAATTCAAGAGACACATAATAACATAGCAACCCATGTGCTTCATCCATTCAGTTAAGATACTTGGACTTTTCAACAACAACCATTGGTTCCATCTCATTTCCCATGGTGATTTGGTACAATTCCTTCATTCTCGAGAGCATTTCCACTCTTGAATTCCATTCGAAGTAACTGACGGGGGTTAGGATCTGATCAGAAGGTAGATCCATGGTTTCTAATGTGCTCTTTGATGGCTGCAAAAGTGCTTCCTCAATTTTCAAAATTAAGTAACTGACAATAAATCATTGAAACATTAACTAGTTTAGTACCCCCTATGCTATGATAACATATGAGATTTGAACATATATAGATCTAGGTACATAAACTAAAGAGATATGCAGCGAAAATAAAATCATCTACCAACATATTATGTAATAAATGAATAACATAGATTACTACATAAGAGCTCATAATAGAAGAGAAGAATAATGATCTGTTTCATTGATATGAATGAGTGGTGGAGTACAATATTTAAAGACTAACAATTCGAATTAGGGTTAAAGGAAATTCAAATTTCCCATGCAATGGATGAGATGTGTTAGGATTAAGAAGAGGCTAAAACCCCTTAGTTATCCATACTAACTCTCCCGAACTCAGTTAAATTGACCAAAGACTACACAATAACTAGTTAGCTGATGGAGTGTTGAATTAACTGGGTGTTAATGCTTAGTTAATTGACCAAAATACTCTAATTAGGTCCCTGAAGGCGCTAATGTCCATGAATGGTCAGTTAGGATAAAATTTAGCAGGGTTATCCTAGTTACCCACTGAGACTAAACACTAACATTCCTTAAATGATGGAATTACTCCCTAAATCAGAGGATGTGGCCTTAGATTGAGGAATGCACCCTCAAATTGAGGCCCTTAGTTTGAGGAATCCCTCATATCGAGGAATGAAACAGATAGAAAGGTTAGATGCCCTTAGAGATTAGAAGAATCTCTAGGGTGACTTAGGAGAGGATTTTAGCTCTAACACAAGAAACCTTGCCTGAAACCATGTGAAGCACAAAAAAATTGGACGGTGCATCATTTTTAAAACTGTGAAATAAATGGACTACAAAAACCCCATGATCCAATTGATCGTTGCCAAATTCATTCCCAACTGAAGTAACAACAATCATAATACACCCAACCGACTCTATCATAAGCTTTGAACAAGTCCATCTTAACTACTACTATTGATGAATTTGACTTCCTTATAGAGTGGAGGGCTTCTTGGGAAATCACAACAACATCACGAAGCCTGTTCGCCAAAATATTTGCCACCACCTTATAAATAACATTACAACATGAAATAGGCCTATGCTGATCTAGAGCTTTTTCCTCCTTTGTTGGAATCAATCCCAAAAACATAGAGCTCATGGTTCCAATAATATTACCTGATCACTTGGAATCCTGCACCACCTTCAAGATATCCCCTTTAAAGTGCTCATAGAATCCCAAAAAGAATTCAATCATGAACCCGTCAATCTCCAAACTTTTACCTTTCTTAAGAGAATTGATAGTTTCCAAAAGTCCCCCCTTTGATATATCATCTTCCAACACGACATTCATCTCATCATCTATTAGACGAGGAACCAAACTTAACACTTTCAAAATGTCGCCTATCAGGCACCTTGGTGACTCCTTAAATAGATCCTGGAAATAAGAAACCCCATCCTTTGTTTTGTCTTGGAACGAGGAGACTAGCTCACCATTCCCTTTTTTAAGCTTCTAGATTGTATTTAGATCCTTAAGATGGGTTTTGTACTTGTGAAAAAACTTCATATTTTTCTTTTCTTTAGTTTCCAAGAGCGTCGCCTGAGACTTCTTCCTAAAAGCTTTGAACCAAATCTATGTTGCTTTTCGTGCCACCTCAAGATTGTTGACAAACTGCTTCATGAACCTAGAATTGATGTTTGCATGAAAACTCTTCCAACTCGAGAGTATCAAATTCCTATAATCCTCTTCAATTAACCATGCATGGTTGAACTTAAAGGGGGAGGTTGGCTTCTTTTCCCCCCTCTCTATCTTACACAGGATGGGCAAGTGGTCCAACACACTACTCGTACCCGTCCAAGATTTAACTAGAAGGCTACCTTACAATAGAAAGTCTAGCACCACGAACCTATCCAAGTGCTTTGAAATGCCTCCGTCCCCTTTGCGCTCGTTGTGTCAAGTGGGATAAAACATTGACCAAGTTCAATTGTTCCAAAAGATGAGAAAAGAAGTCCACCATTGCATCCAAATGGAGTCTATCCCCCTAGACTTGTTGCAGAGAGAGGGAAAAATTAAAATCTCCGCTAGCCACCACATTATTACTTGAAATAATCCTAGACAAAACCAAATATTCCTATTACCGTCTTCGATCTTCATACGGCCCCTAAATATTAAGCACCCTTAACTGGATGCCTAGGGATTTGACTAAGAGTTCCACCTGAATACCTAGGTTGAACACATAAGAGTTAACAATTGTGACACTCAGGCTCCAAGCTATAAGGAGACCTCCAAACATGCCATCAACATTGACAATACTAAATGACCAATCTTTGAGCCAAGGAGATGACGCCTCGATTGCCTTAGACCTTACACACATCATTTCCTGAATGAGAAGAATATATGGATTATAGACCTTAATTGGTATTTTGAGGGCTAGCACTTGAGGGGCACCCCAAACCCCTCACGCATTGAACAATAAAATAATCATGAGGTAAACCTATCCTGGGATTTTCCCACTCTAAGGGCCCGATCAATCGTGACTTGTATTCCACTATAGATCTCTTTTTTGGCTTGCTTATGGGCTAAAGACAAAAAGGAATTCCTTCCCGCCCCTCCTCCAATAGGTTTGTTTAGGGAAATACCACCTTTGACAAGTGTGCCCTCTTTTAATTTGGACTTAGATTTAAGATCATAATCAGAGTAAACGAATCCTCAAGGGTTCCTATCAAGCGCTTCTTTATAGGATGAGGAATTAGAACCCTCATATTTCTTGTTTTTAACAACACACGATGAGGAGATGACTGGATTTTCGAATGGGGCTAGACTCACACAAGTGTTTGACTCAGGGAAGCAAGTCTCAACCTACACACTTTGGGTCGGGCCCTCTCCTTCTAGATAAGGATGAAGTTCCTTATTCAAAAGACTCAATGCAAACCTAGAGGAGACTTATAGAACTAGAGAAGCACCCATACGATCACATAGCGAAGCATTTAAGGGAAAATACAAAATATCCTTACCGGGGAGACTGTGATGCACCTAACCACGATGCTCCCATGCATCCTCATTTGACTCCTCCTCATTTGCTTGCTTCTAGACTGCTCCTTCTGAACCAATGTTAATGCCCTCTGGGGTTCTATAGCGAGATGAAGGCCTATCTTGCTCAATGTCTTCTTTTTTCTTCCACTCCTTCTTAGCTCTTGGTTTGAGACCAGACTGGATCTTGCATTGTGCTTACACGTGGACGACTGCATGGCACAAAAAACCCCTAAAAGGGACCTTCCGATAGCTAATTCTCTGAACCCATGAAGTGTCTTCATAAACCAACTCTATATCCTCCATCATGCCTTCCCTTAAATCGACCTCGACCAACATATGCATCCATCTACGATTGAGGTTTAAGTCTCATCCATTTTCCAACTTAATAAACTTATCCAATTTTATTATCAATACATTCCAGAGCATCCTTCCTCCAAAAGGATGGGGGAACACCCAACAAAATTACCCATAGATGGAGGATATTTACAGGCTCATGCCAGGGGTCGAAATCCGCCCTCCAATTTTGGAGCACCAGACCAGAGGGACCCCACAACCAATTTCCCGCTAGCATATTCTTCACATCCATAGAATTTTCGAGAATAAAACTTACCCACCCTTGTATAAGAATATGGAATACTAGAACATATCCTAACTCCGAACCCCAATTCTTTTTTATCCAACCTCGCAAAGAAGTTGGACGAACAATTTTTCCGCAGAAGCAGCCCACTAGCATTACACCCAGGAAGCTATGGATGTCATCCATTCTAATGCAAAGCTGACCACCATTTTGACCTTATCCTTCCTCTGCCTAATACACCATACTTGCTTGTGGGGTGTCTAGACTTGAGGGGATCAAAGATCAACGGTGCATCCTGAAACCCTTCCTTTGAACTCTTAGATTTCTTCTCCGGTAAAGACATCTGAATACCCACATCTACAAAGGTTTGGAAGCCATTATTAACTGAGTTAATTGGACTAAGAATTGGAGGGCGACCCAAAATATGAGGATTAATATCGTTCAAGTCCTTTGCATTAAAACATAGGCCTCCCCATCCTACGTAACAAGACTTTAGGTCTGACAGATCAACCTCGCGGGACAACCTTCTTGCATCATTTATCTCCTCATCTTACGGGAACACATGGATTAGACTGGGGCTCACATACCCAAAATCTACTTTGTCATCCTTCATATGGAATTCCATACAAGCCTACTTTGCAGCGTACTAATGGGCTAGGTGCCAAAAACCCTAGCCTTAAAATGTCAAAGAAATCCCTCACTTTTCAGCTCCAACCTCTCCCTTGGATATATTTACTTACTTATTTATTTATATTTATAAGTGGTAAAATTTATTATAATTTAATTGTTAATTAGTTGTTATTTTTTATGTAGGATAATTCATCATCGTTATTTAAGAAAAGAAATACCACTTGAAATGATTTACTAGTGGTTTCCAAGGAAGTAAATTACCACTCTTATCATATACTTCCAAGTCTTGTGCCACATAACCTATTCCCTTACGTTTTTAAGAAAACCAACTCTTAAATAATGTAATAATATTATTATTTTGCCACGTTTTTAAGAAAACCAACTCTTAAATAATGTAATAATATTATTATTTTGCCAATAGCAAAATTTGACATCATAAATAAAATAAAATTTGCAACAAGCCAATGATATTTTGAATTTATTTTAATATTCCAAATGTTCTTGTGACTCCCTGAGCGACTTAGAATTGACTAAATTTTTGGAGGGAGAAAAAGTATGGGACAAATATATAATACACGGATGTTCCATTCAAAGCTAAATGTTTCAAAGAAATTGAAATCTTATTTAATTTAAATATAATCATAAAATGATATCATATTTTAATTGTAAGAATGATTAATTGGTGGTAAAGCTTTGTTACATAGTCACATTATGGTGTTAATTATGAATTAACATGTTTAAAATTTTGAATTCTATTTGTTATCTGATTTTTATTTAGAAATTAGATGTGTGTTTTTATGTATAGTGATTGAAGATGCTATAATATTTTTAGAGTTATAGTTTAAATATTTTACGAATTGGGTTTTTTTTTGCTATTAAAAAATAACAAGAAAGGAAATTGACATTTTGGATTGATGGAATTGCAGATATAAGATATTAACATTGCACGACCCAGTTATTGTAAGAATATTTGAGGGTGCATAGTTCATTTATTCATTAAAAGCAATAATTTCATCAATCCAAAATTGCAATTTTAACAAAGATTGTTTAACCAAATTGCAATGATGACAAACTAAAAAATAAAGTAAAATACATAAAATCTTTAGCCTTCTTCATTTTAAATGTATTCAAGTCCTTCCATGATTTTATGTTGTTGGGTTTGTTGTTTAATCTTCCCTAGTTGCTAATGGATCTTTACTCCGACCAATTCCTTAAGTTAAAGGCTTGTTTGAGCATGGCGTCATTGATTGCTTAGCCTTGAGATTGTTTGGTGTTGTTTTGTTCCCTTAGATGCCCATCACTTATGATTATACAAACTAAGGGCCTGGAATCGAGACCTGTGTGTATTGTCCTGACATGATATCAAAATTTACTTCAAAACATGGCCCATGGCACTCCATGCAAGCATATATGCATTTTCTTGTTTTATTTGAGGTCACGGGTTTGAGAAAGGGTTTCCTTGGCTATGCATTTCACCCTCCACATTTTGTGTTTGTTTTGGTTGGGTGCTACTTTGAGCATGCCTTATATGCATAGAATTTAGGCAAGTAATAAGGCATGCCAACAAGCCAATAGTGGTTATGTTTAAGAGCCTACTTCATCTCATTTGCCAATATTTTTGGATACCTATTTTTTAAGCATTTGCCGTTTTTGAAAGGGAAATGGTTGTTGAATGCATAGAAATCAATGGCAAAATTATTTTTACAGGGATTTGGATACCATTGTATCATTAGGGTGTGAAGATTATCGACCATTCATTTTACAAGCATTCCTAGAGTATTATTGTACAATAATACATTAAAAAACAATAAAATCATATCAAAACACATGTCTTGGGCTAATTTAGAGGACTATTGGTAGATATGGTTGTTGAAAATTTGGGCCAATCAATTTGATAACATGATTGGAGACCCATTTGATAAGCTAAAGCATGTAATGTGACATGGATATAGTATTCTCTTTCCCAAAACCTTACATACAATTGTAACATTTGCACACAATTACATAACTTTCCCTCTTTACCAAAATGAAGTTCGACATACAAGATTTGTGTAGAAAAAGTGAAGGTTATAACTAAGTACTAATCATAGTAATTATATGTATGATGAATTGTACTAGACACTTCATTAATAATAAATTACATTTTTAAGTTCATATAATATGAACAAGGTGATTTATAAATGATTTGTTTTTATTTTAGACGTGGGACTTATTGGATTGCATGCACACAGTAATTTTCTTTGTTCTAAAAAAAATGTCCATTAAGAGAAAAATAAAATATTAAGAAGAATACGACAACATCAAAATTATGGACACGATGAAACAAAAAAACCTAGGAGGAAATAATATAGTATACATAAATGTGTTGTGTGATTGAAAGGCATCGACATATAATTAGTATATTTGATGATTTTTTATGTTACTTTTGATTGGTATACATAATGTTCTTGTTTTAATTTTTCCTATTTCCCATTATGATGTGTACATGCATTGTTTTATAATTAAATTGGCGATGAGGAAATGAGAGTGATGTGAGGGGGGGCGGGGGAATGGAGGGCCAAATATAAGCTTCCACATTCTCATGGTTTGTCTTGTAAGCATTATCAAAGCCAGGAGAAGCTCAAGATGGTAATGGAACTACCACATCATGGGTCAATTAATGAGCACAACCCTCAAATAGTTTATAATTAGGTTTTCATTGAGTTTTTATATTTTCTTCTTCTTTTCATATGCATATCAAATAAGATGACAATCAATCTTTGTGACTTCTATAACACAACCCTTAAATAGTTTATAATTAGGTTTTTATTGAGTTTTTATATATATATATATATTTTTTTTCATATGCATATCAAATAAGATGACAATAAATCTTCGTGACTTCTATTGCAGGTGAATTTTGATGCAATGATGGATTATGGAATGAGTCAAAACTAGAACAAAGTGACACTGCTTGATGTGTTTAACAAGCTCAACATTGATTGTGAACTTTGAAATTACAAGTGATATAACTTTTTTTGTGGGTTGTATGATGTTTTTGTTTCTTGGCAGTGAATTCAAATTCGACCAGTTATAGAACCATTTTGTTTCTCATGCGATAGATTAATTTTAGTCATATATTAATAAAATGTTATCATGAAAAAGACAAGGGATAGAAATAAGGTTACATAGGGCCATGTTGTTTCTTGGTAGTTATATATAGATTAATATTGACAAACAAGCCTTTTTAAAGTCCTCCCATTGCTATTATATATTTTCTACAATTCCACTAGTAGTTCAAATAAAAAAAAAAACTTAGCTCCAATGGGTAAAATGCCCTAAATAAGGGGTATAGTACCTATCATCATTAATCTCTCGTACACACATATTTTTCTTGATTCTTTATTGTCAAAGGTTGCAACCCCACATCCCAATTCATATATAATTTCCAAGGAACCTCTTCATGCAAATCAACAATATAAATGTCACATCTAAGAGTAAAAAAAAATACTATGCACAAAGAGTGATGTGGTCCAAAATTAAAGAAGAAAACTCAGAGGATTTGATTCCAAAGTAGGAGTTGAAATGATGGCAATCCAGTGTTGCTTATGGCATGACAACCTTATAAATGAATCTCAAGGCTTTGCGATAAAAAAATATTATCATGCCCTTTAGGTTAGAATAATACATAATAGATGACAAGCATTTACACGAACCTTGGTGAGAAAAATGAATTTTATGAAGGCATATGTAATTGTTTTTCATGTGTATATTCTCTATTTTCCATTGTTTGAATTTTTCTCTCTATCAATAACTTCTCTACTTCTCTACGACATTGTCAAATTAACAATCTATTTCCACGAGACCTATTGATTCCTTGAAAGGAAGCATGGTCCTTTCCTAAACCATTATTTGCATCCATCATATTATATTTATTACATTGGAATGTTATCCACTATTATAGAATTTGTAATTTTTTTATTTTATTTTGAAGATCTTTGCACTTAATTCATCAACATATTAGGTTTGTATTTTCAGAAACCAAGATTTAAGTGTAATAGAAGGTTTATGGACCATATCTCTTATAAATTTAAAATTCTAGTTTTTATTTGTCTTGTTTATATACATTGTGATTCTAGGAAATTTATTATCTACAACATGTGTATCTTTGTTTTCAATGGCTACAAAACGTTGTTTTTCAAAGTGTTTTCAACATGCTACGGTTCCCTAATTTCATTGGCTAAAAATCCTCGTTTTCCAAAATAACATTTTCAATGGTTACAAATCTTGTTTTCAGTGATTGTATAACAATGTATCAATGGAGATTCAATCATTGATAGTTTCACATTGACATAAAAGCTTCTAAATGCAAAGATTTCAAAAAACTTAATCAACAAGAAAATTGGAAGCCCTATTAAGAAAACCATTAGGATATGCAAACCACCATTATATCATGAGACATTTATGTTTTTTCTAAAATGAGAAAGATTTGCAAGTTTTTTACTAGGAACTCTATAACATTTAGATTATGGAACTTCCGATTTAATAAATATTCCCTACTTTAAAATGTGTGCTCATTGAATATGAGTACTTAAATTCTTTCATTGTTTACTTAAAATGTAATAGGTGGCTCAAATTCATTTGATGAATGAAGTAATATATATCAAATATTCGTTGATTGATATTAGCTAAATTTCTCTTGATTGATAAAATTAGACATTTGTTCCTTCATATTAATGTTGTTGTTCAAATGTACCTCCTTCCATCAAACTTGCCATTGTAAATATTAGAGATTAGGGATTTTAAGGGATATTTGTCTTCTTATATCTTCTTAGATCACAATAAGTTATTTAAAATTAGTTTTTAAGAAAACAAGATTTACAACAAGAATGCTCCCACTTTTGCATATACAACATTGCATTGTTAAAGCATATGACTTTGCTTTGAATATTGTTTTTAATAATAAAAAATGTAGCATCGGTTATTGGACATTTGTTCAATGTCAATGCAATTCCAAGCTTATTTTTTTTTATGTTTGTTTGACATCTCAAATGTCGAAGATTCAACATTTATGTCTACAAGACGTTCAATATTCAACATATAAGGTTCTTCAAGGCTTTCGAAAATATGGAATCCATGTTACATGGACATGTGCAATGCCGATCTAATGTCGAACGATTGTTGGTTAACTAGTTAATAATGGACATGAAATTAAAAACTGTGATATGGTCAATGCTAGTTTTTCAACATGTAGTCGATGTTCCAAATGTCAATCGAATGCCAAACGAGTGATTGTTAATCGACAAATAACGGGCATGAAATTAAAATTTTTAATGTGGTTACAGTTGTTTAATGACGTGTAGTTGAATTTCCAAATGTCGAATATGCAATACCACGAGCTTGACATTAGTTCAACGTTAAGGATAGTCATATTTGGCGTGGGATAAGGGGCACTCAAATCGCCCTGTTTTTTCGGTCATTTGTTCTCTAGATTCGATTATAAAAACCGCGGAAGCATAGTTCCACCAGTTTACTGCGGAACTATGCCATGGAACTGTGTCCGCAGAGGTTTTGGGCCATTTTAAGACGACCCAGATCGTCCAAATTCCAAAAAAATGATCAGAAGAATGTGGAACTGTGCCTTGCCGGAAAACCACTCACCGAAATACCGGGGCGATTTGAGTACCCCTTATCCCACACCGTCATATTTAACATTTGTTTAATGTTTAAATGTCAATTTTATGTCAAATTTTCAGCCCAATTGTACTAGTGCCATTTGTTAATGGCCATTTTGATGATGATTCTTCTTTCACTATTCTTGAGAACGAAGTCTCTTGGGACAACTCAATGGAATCCCTACATGCATTATGTCTTGCTTCATAATCAAAGATTCAATGGATTAAAACATTGTGTAACGTTTCCATTTTGACCCTATGGTATTAAAATCGTAAATGATGTAATCAAGGCCAAGGTCCCGCCATCGATTTATTGATGCATATGGTTTACGTGCTAGCCATGCACAATGGCTAGCACGTAAATACCCACAACTAGCTATGCGATGCAACAACTAGCTATCGAATATTATGTAAATATGCATTTTAATAAAATACCCACAACTAGCTATGCGATGCAACAAGAGATGAGGGCATGCTTTTACAAGGAATTGAGAGAGAAATATTCAAACCCTTGGAACCAATCAAGTCAAGCCAAGTGTCAATGAGAGAACCCACAAAATCCTCAACTACCCATGTTGACTTTTGTACCCAATCATTCATTTCTCCCAAGAGTTGGTTGGGGTAGTTAATGCCTTGGGAATGGAGAGGTATGGCTGTCCAAATTCGAGTATGGGCAAGCCACTCTCCATGAAAAAACGTGTTTTGCTCCTTAGGCAAAAAAAAAGCCATGAATTGCTCCCCAAGCCATTACCCATCAATCATCTTTGCTCTCCCACAAGTTTGGAACTACCTGGGCGTTTTTCTCCATGGATTTCCTGTGTTTTCCTTCATCGTTCAAGCTAGGAAGGGCATTTTTATTTTGGTTACCAATGGGGAAGAGAACAGATCGATTTGGGGTTTCAATGAGGCCGTTTTGGCCATTTGAATCGCTCATAACCTGTGGGAGAAATCGGGTTCCTCTCTGGGGACGAATTTCCCTTTTTACAGTTCGTTTGGGTGAGCCGCGATTTGGGGAAAACCCATGGCCATTTTGTTTGTAAATCCCATTGCTAGAAATGTGTATCCATGCCCAGTTTTTGAGTTGCTGTGTGTAAGAGAAGGTTGGGGTTGAGATGGGTATCTATTGTTTTGGCTTAAGCTTGAGTGCAAGCATCCAAGGTTCAGATTTAGCCTGATAAACCCAGCTGTGGACTGACTTGGCTTAGATGCAGTGATTATTGGGTTGTGTGTGAGTATGAATGCCCCATTTTCCTTGTAAGAATCATGCCCAGCTCGGGGGTGGCAGTTGTGTTGAGAGAATTGATGAACACCACTGGCGTATGGTTGGGTGGAACGTTGTAGTGACATAGCTAGTTGTTTGGGACAATTGCACAATGTAAATAAATGTTTTTCTGTCTATGTATTTACTTCTGCAATGTTTAAATTGATCACTGTTTTCGATATGCTGTATGCGTATAATATGTGTGTGGATGAGTTTTTAATTTCGCTGTGCATATTTGTTTGATTTGCATCTGCACACATTTATTTAATTGCTGTGAATCTAATGAATGGGTTGAGTTTTATGAAAAGCCCCACATTTTGGTATCATGTTCCCTTCCTTGAATTGGGTCCACGGGAGGGTACGTTACACATTGTGTTATAAGAAGAGTCAATGTCCAATTTTAGATTGGCTTGTTGTTGTTATGAACTAATATCCTTAAAATAGCATAAGAGACAAGTACACACCATGTACAGAAATGTAAACATGGAGCAAAAGTCCAATATAGATAAGAAAGATAAGTTTCACAATAACTCCTTATAACTCCTTCTAACTCCTTAAAGAATTGGAGATCCTTCTCCTATTATTTGATAAACAATTTTTGATTTTAACCCTAGCGATTTCAAAGAACACCAAACCTCCATAAGAGACAAATGAGAACAACACATGATGATGCTCCTGAGTGACTAATTAGGGCCCTCTCTTTGATGACCATGAAGATTCCCCACCCCCCTCCCCATTGAGGGCATTATTGTTTTTTGTGTTTTTACTCAAGGTGTATGCCTTGTAGTTTATGGGCAATGCTTCTTTGTTATTTTGGACACGATTTAAGGTGGCACTTTATAATTTGGGTGTTTTGACATTAGGTCGCTGGCATTCTTAAGCTTTTATATCTTTTTGCTAATGCACATGAATATTGCATGTTAAACCCCTATTTTTTTATATGTGCTATGAACATAATTTTTTATTAATAGTTAATGGAAGCTCTAATTAAAAAAATAAAATAATGAGAAATAGGAAAAGAACACATATATAAAATGTATTAGATGTCAAATGATACATTGCACATTAACTATCAATATTTTCCGAGACATAACTAAATCAACCATACAAAAGTACATCAAATCTATTATAAATGTATCTCATGATCCATCTATAATCTACTATCAATTATATTTGTTCCTTTTACAAGCAAAGGTAGTGGTTCCTCCTCTAGTAGTGAACGTAGTAGTGGAAGTTCATATACTCTGAGATGTCTAGAACTAACACTAGTCCTTTAACTATCCTCAATGTCCTCCTCTAATGGTCTTTCTAGGACACCCTATCTTACCATCTACTCCTCATCCTCCACATCTAACTATCTAAAAGATCTCCATACCTCCATATAGGCATTTTGCTGTCCACCACCCAAACAGACATGGGGTTAATGTCAACCAAGCAAATGATGTTTCTCCAATTGCATCACCCACAACTGAAGATTATAGTAGAGAAAGACCATGACATTCAAGTCTAGTTGATGTTCGCACTTGTTGCACTTCTTTTGAACGTCTTATTTGGAATACACCCCAATCGCACTTGCAACCCAAAGTGCTACAAGCTTGACTCAAAACTTGAATTGCAAATTTAAGTAAATGTTGTGTGTTTTCACCATATTTTCCAACAAACATTTACAACAAATCATAAATAAATAAATAACACCATCTTCCACTACCAAATAGGTGAAGAGTTCAATAAACATGTGTAAGAAAAACAATACCAAACATAATATAAAACATAAGAATTAACAACGGCTCACACACACAAAGATTTACCCTGAAAACCTAAACCCAAGAAAACCAACCTACCTGAGAGTTTCTTCACTCTCTATTTCAATGTATTATCTTTTCGGTTTACATTCAATATTATATCATCCAAAACCCCAATCCATTATTAACCTAGAGTAGATTATAGCCCTATTTTCTTATCTGAATTAGTTTACGATGGGTCGAAAAAGCTCAAAATAGACCCAAAGTTTCCTTCTGGGGCTACACCCCCAAACTCCCTTTGCTCCATGAACCTATAAAGTGTATAACACATGTCCAACAATAGGAAATATAAATCAATAAAAAAGATCAAAATTTACAATTTAAATTTAAATCGCTCACTTACCATTGTAGTTTTCCTTCTAAATGTTTCCTTGTCAAATCCCAATATTCTGAAAGCCCTCCTTTACATCTCCATTTATTTCTATAAGGTTGCACTTTCATATGAATCAAACACCAACTCTAAATCAGTAAGGCATCCTTCCATAACCTCGTCATCAAATTAAAATCATAGGAGCTAGACAAAGTGGAGTTGAGGTATAGCCCTATGGTATGAATGGGGTTATGAAGCATATCCATCATTCATTAATCAAATGCCAAATCATTATATGTCCCTCATATCCCTCATCACCCTTTCCTCATAATAAAAATGGACAGCTTCTTTAGTCAAATTGATGGCCTCATACAAATTGCCCATTACAAACTTATTACCATTGACCAAGAAAATAACCTTAGCCAAAGGTTCACTGAATTTACAAACCTCCTCTAATGTAAGTCACCTGACACGAGGACACGGGACACGGAGGACACGGGAATACGAGTGTCCGACACAGGCATGGTGACCCCTAGAATTAGGACACGGAGGACATGTTACATATATATCCAAATTTTTGTAGAAACTAGAAAATTTACAAATATTTAATAGAAATTACAATCAATACACATTACACATTCACAAATCACAATGCATATGTCAATGATAGACCTAACTGAAACCCCCATTAGCGGAAAGGGATAGGCTTCATTCCACTATTGAAACAAGGCAAAAACGTTGGTGATTGTCTTCCCCCGCCCCCACTGTTGGATGCACGCGGGAGGTATAAGAAAGCCAACCAAAATAGGACTATTTCTATTTGATTAGATTACACGGATGGGGGCCACACCCTATTATTATCTTTTCCCGTTACTAAACACCCTTTATATTTTAGATTATACCACTCACAATGATGATGCCACTTAAAGATTGAATGTCATGGGTAGGAATAGAAACAAGGGGTAACTTCCCCTATGTGAAATGAATCCCCTTGTGATGTTGTTTGTGGAATATGACCCCACAGAATACTTATTGGCGTGCGCCCTGACTTGATTTGAGAGGCTAAGAGCCAAACAATGTAATATCTAAATGTATATGGAAGAATAATAAAAATACATCATAACTAAGAATCAAACAATGTAATATGTAAATGTATATGGAAGAATAATAAAAACACACCACAAACTGCAGATAGAGAAGGATGACAAACATGGGGGGCTATAATTCCATCGGTGCAGTGGATTCTCACAGGCTCATAAAATTTCTCATTAAGTCATCAAAATCAAAATGTTGTATTACATAGATGTTGGAATCATATTTGTCATTAAGTCATCGAAATCAAAATGTATTACATAGATGTCGGAATGCCACTGGCAAATACAAAAGGGGTAGATAAAGATGGAAAACCTTCTAATGCTCTTCACTTGCAAAAGAAACCCCTCTTAAAGCTCAAGCCTCGCTGAAAAATATGAATGAATGAGGGTAAAATTGGTTTTTTACAATATTTTTGGGTTAGAAGTGTCTTGTTTTAGGGACACAGTGTCCTGTTTTTGGGACATGGTGTCTTGTTTTTGGGACACGGTGTTGGACACGTTTTTTGGACGTGTCCTAAAACCCGTGTCCAACACGATGACATGGGACACGAAGGCCTATATGGACGTGTCTAGTGACTTAGCCTCTAACCCTACCTTGAAAAGATCTTGGTACACACTAGTTTAGTAATAACATGTACTTCATCGGTTGAAAAAATAACATGTACTTCATATTTCTTGCTAAACAAACTAGCATGCCACTCATTAGAAATAAACATCTTCACTTCCAACATACAAGCAAGGATGATTGAAGAAAAATGAAGTTGGTAGTGATAAGTGTGATGGCATGAAGCACCAACACTATGTTCCTATGAATTTGCTCTCCTCATTAAGCTAAGTACTGATGTGTGATTATATATGAAGTGTGATTATATATGAATTTGATGACATTCTTAGTTGATTCAATGACCTCCTTGATAAAATTTTGTTGACAGTCTCAAGCATTAAATTGATGCGCAATGGATAACAAATGGAGTCCAAAACAATGTGAGTTTCCGAGAGAAAGAAAACCGTCCGAGAGTATACCAAACATGGACCATAGTGTTCTCAGGAAACTCTACACCAAAACGAAGAGTAAAACTTCTAATAAATGGGGAGCAAATTGGCAACGCTGACCAAGTAGAAATATCAGAAGTCGAATACATAAGAAAAATACATCCCTTGCACCCGCTTTTAACAACAATGACTGGTCCTTGGTCCATCGAGGTTTCCCTATATCGATGGACATTGAGTTCCTACTTCCTTTTTGGGTGGTTATCTATAAATCTTGTTCGTCACTTCCTTCTACTAAGATTTATACATTCTGATTTTTAGCCTTGGACGGATAAATTCAAATCTGAGTTCCAAATAAAAGCTACTTGCTCAATCGCTGCACAATCTGTTTCCATTAAAACTCGTCCATCTTCAAGTCCCATCCTCAAAACATGTCCATCTTTTAAATGGACACCAAGCGTTGCTCTGATAGATTAAAGTTCTTAAATGCATATCCGAACCTCTGTCTCATCCTTTAGTCCAACTGAAACAAAGCCAGACATAGGACAGAATGTTTGGGTAGAAAAACGGAAACTATAAAAAGGGCACAAAATACCCTCTGCATCCATTTAGCCAAATGCAAAATCTCAATTCCAATCTATAACATCAACAGAAACATTTCCAGATTATTTCCTCTGTCCTTATGTTGCCATGCTAGGTGTTATCTAGTTTGCACGTACTCAGGATTTTTCCAGGACTTGAGCAACCTTAACGTTATTTGATCCCAGGAAACTGAGACAGTAAGCAGTTAACCTGCAAATAATTCAGAAACGTAGGTAGATTTGGAGCAGGGTTAGCCAAAGGGGCTAACTCAACTGGTTATGATCAAGGTTGTTGGACATTATAGCTAGTTTTATACTGGCAGGAAGGCCAACAGATTTACTAAGGATGTCATCCATGAATGTGGGGAACATCAGTTGGGTTTCTCAAAGAAGATTTGGACCAGGGTTGAAATTGTAATTCAATAATAAAGAATTAAATGGTGAGGAATTGATGATGGTTCTTTTAGTGACAATGATATAGGGCTACAAATTACACTTATAAAATATGTAAGATCTTACCCATGCAGAAGACATTTATGTTTAAATAGCTTCACAGTCTGAAATTCCAAAAAAATACTTTGATCATTCACATTTTTCAATTCTAACTACAAAAACAGAATTTTCAATTTTACTGATACTTAATAATATAATATCAATCCCAGACAAGCAAACAGCACTGTGCTTTGTCAGAATTGTGATAACTATTTCATTGGATCATGAATTTCCTTTTACATCCCATGTTTTGATGGGTGCAAGAAATACACCTTAACAATTGATCACGTTACAAGGCTAACTTTCATAAAAGGAACATGGTCAAAACATAGTTTCGAGTAATCTAGACCTGAAGCAGTTTAATAAAGAAAACACATAATTACACAACATAAGTAATACTATACGAGGAAGCATTTAATCACAGGAACCACAGAAATACATGATTTTGTACCCTAGACACAAATCTAGCTATCCATGTCATACAACTGCTATAGGCTTCGGAAACTAAAACAATGCCTGCCACAACAAACAGAAATATGAACCAGGGAGAATCTAATTACAGTTCCCCTCCACTAAAATAAGTTTGTAGTATACCAAAGATGAATGACTAACCACATTGAAACAATATCAACAATGATAATTACAAGCCAACAAAATGATGTCAAATGTAAAACATTTCATTTTATTGCACGAAGTCCTAAAGTTCGAACAAGAAATTTCTGAAACTTCCAGCAATCACAAAAGTCAAAGTTTTGTGTTGTTAGACAGACTGAATTATTTTTCCCTTCATTACTTGTTGCAGATGAATGATGATAAAAAAAGTGGATGAAAGAGCATTTTCCTACTTCAAATTGTAATGCTTTGCCTTATGCAACATGACAAGCAAGCAATACAACATGTAATTTGCAGTTTAACAACGCCTGGTAAAAGAAATACAAACTGAAAAATAAAATAAGATGCCAACTCAAGCCTTCATTAATTTGAATCTGATTAGATTTGTAAGTGATAGTAAAGGGTAACAGTTATCATACATGATTCCTTTTCCTTTTGATTGTTACTGACCAGGGATGATCAGCTAATCGTCACGTTCACAATAAAAGTCCATATCCTCCAGAAAATTAGTAGGCGTTTTCACCAAGAGGTCACAGTAAGAACTCATATAGCTGAGTAACAATCCCAATCCATATCCTTCAGAAACTGAGGCGTTTTCACCAAGAGGGCACAGTAAGAACTCATATGGAGGGTGACAATCTCAAAGAATAAAGATATAGTTTTATAGAAGAGAGAGTGAGAGAGAGAGAAGTACCAGTCATATATTCCTTACAGTAGGATCCCAATATATACAGTGATCAAAGGCATTCCAGTGAACCTCCCATATTGAGCCTTGAGCTTTGCCAGATCAAAATTAAAATCATACCTGGGAAACAGTTGAGAATGTGGGTGCCTAATAAACAATGTTTGAGCCCCGAGCTTTGCCAGATCAACATCAAAATCATGCCCTGGAAACAGGACTGCAAATAGAAAAACTGAATTCAGTTGATATCTACAAAAAGGCCCGCTTCCTATGCAAGGACAGATCGATCAGAATAGAAATAGAACTGGCTCTTCATTTTGACGAGTGACAAATGAATCCTTCTCAACAATTATACTGCTGTTGCAAGAAGACTCTGACTTGCACCAACTGAAAAATCATCATCAACGTCACTCAAGAAACTCGAAAGAGGCTTGCCAAAGGGCTCCATAGGTATTATGTTCAACTGCTGCTGCTGTGTCCTGAATTCTCTAGACTCAAAAATCCAGTGAACAGCTAATGAATCAGCAATAGGCCTTAGAACCGAGATCACCACACACACTGAAGTGCTTAAAAGCAGAGCCAGGAATCCCAAGAACGCCAGAGCTTCAAATGTCAGTTCACCAGGCTTTGACATTACAGTGAACCCCAAGAACAATACCCTCAATGGAAGAAAAACAACTACTGATAATATCATTACCCAAACTCGTCTCTCCAGGCTCTTATTGATAGCCAAAGATATGATCTTCAAGCCCATATACAGGAAAGAACTCACAAACGAAGCAACAAACACTCCATGCACTATGATACTCAATAAAGGATAAGTACAATATGCCACTTTACCTTCTTCAAAAACTGCTGCAGTGAAGTACTTGGGCATCTTTCCACTATAGCCTTCTTTCTGAATTTCAATTCTGGGGTTGATAACATTAATGCAGACTTGTGCAATGATGGTTGGCAGGCACATAAGGAGCACAAATGTAAACACCCTTCTGTTTGCTTCATGGCGAAGTGATCTCCGTACCAGAAAATACAGGGTGAGAAAAAACCCCGGCTCTGTAAAACCCAAAAAGACTATTAAATGAAATCTACATATATTTTCCTGCCATTTCAAGCTCAATGAGTGCAGAAACCAATGGGTTCTAAACAAACGAATCCTCGACAATTCGCCCAGAACACACAGGATTTGGAACAGGATCAGTACTGTCCGAATCATCCATGGGGAATTAAATTCACGAAACTTGTGAAGATTTTCTCTGCGTGTCTGTGATCGAAAATACAAAACATAGCCCAAGCAGCAGAACCCTGACAGGACGAAGAGCAGCACTAAACCCAACATAAGTGCACCGAATGCATCGGCGACTGGATTCTTCAGGGGCATCACCCACCAGCGATGGAGATCTCAGATTCGATAGCCAGATTCAATGTTGAAATAGGCAGTTCCCCCAGGAAAAGCCAGTCTTGAATCAATGGCCCGCTGGTCAACAATTCAAAGATTAAATATCTTCTCTGACATGACATGACATGCGATTATACGACAGTCAGAAAGAAAGCAAGCAATCCAACGCAGAGTCCGTTACAGCAGGCAGGAAACACTCTTCAAACCGTCTTGCATATGCAGGGCAGCAATGGATATATTTTTTATATATATGACTCACAGAGGAGCAGCAGCTGGCAGCAGCTGGCAACAGCCTGTCACCAGCTACTAATGCTCCACTTCTAGGTTTGGTGTGGTGTCTTCTAGTTATAGTTATTTTCTCCGAATCTACGTGGACACTAGGTTTGTTATAAACCTATAACCCATAGCTATTGCTTTTAATCAAATGTTTAGGCATTTTACTTATTAAGTATTTCCAATGAAAATTTGAGAAATAATAAGGAGAAAACTCAACATTAATATTATTTATTTATTATTATGCCAGCTAATATTATTTATTTATTATTATGCCAGCTAAAACAAAACCCAAATATCAATATTAATATTAATATTTATTATTATGTCAGCTCCAACGAAACTTAATATTAATATTAATATTTATTTATTTTTATGTTAATAGTCGAAAGTTAAAAATTAATTTTTTTATAAAAACCAAGAAAAATATAATAACTTTGAGAGATCATCGGTGTACTCTTCATACCAAGTGAGAATCACATTGATGAAGGTTTTGGATTTATTCCAACTTTCCCAAAACAAGATTAGCTCCTTACTTTCCAATGTTGGAAGGTAACCATTTCCTTACCATCCCACTTTAATTGAACTATCATGGCACATTTGAATCAATGCCCTTGTAATGCCTTGGGTTAGTTTGAAATTGCCAACCTCCTCATCCATTACATAATCTAGAGTTTAAGCTTTCCTTTTATTTGACCATCCCATTTTAAGTTAACTATCTTGGCATATTTGAATTTATGTCTGAGGAATGTTTTGGGTTAGTATTAGATTGCAAACCTCCACATAATCTAGAGTTTGAGCTTTGCTTCTATTTGATGTTGGATTCAATAAGCTTAACAATTCTTTTGTTTTTTCTTCCACGAAAAAAAAAACAAAAAAAAAAGTAACTTTATTACTGAAAATAGAGTTACATTCTTCACATGACAACATGAAATTCATGTGCATATCCAGTTGAATCAAGTCCAACCAAAAACACTAAACTAAAGTATGACAAAGCCAAGACAGTTATACATAACCAACAAATCAAACCAACTGTTTTAACCATCTCAACTATAATAAGCTACAACTTACACGTATAGTCATTTATAGACCAAAAAAGTCTTCAAGTAAAAACCAATCTCAAAAGAAACTAGTTAAACTCCCTAGAATGGATCATCTTCTTCATAAAAAAGACATATCTAAGAGCTTCAGAGATTAGCTCCACATAAGCTTGCAAGGTCTGCCAGAAAATCTTCATTTATTACAATCACCTAATATCACAGAAAGGAGCATGTAAGTATTCCTTTACTGTTGAATTTATATTTTCTGAAATATACCAATCTCCTTTTTGCAAGTGAGTTCCATCTTTGGATAGTTCATCCACTTTTGAGTTTCGTTCTCTAAACACATGCTTTAAACTCATTGTTCCCATTGGTTCTTTTAATCTTAAAGCATCTTCCAAAAGTGGAACTAGCTGACTAGTATGAATTCTATTTTGTCCATTTATCCATCTAAGTATGAGTTGAGAATCACCAAAAATATGAAGATCCTTTACATCATGTTCCGTTGCCAACCATAACAAAAGTCTAAGGGCACTCAATTCTGCATAGTTATTCAATCCTTGCCTGAGACTAGCTTTGAAGCTAAACCATATCTTCTTAGAAAGATAAAGTATCCCCCATGCTCTACAACTTTGCTCATCCCCCATGGAAACTACATCAAAGTAAGCCCATGGAGTAGATTCATCAATAACTTCTTCAACCACTTGGTGCACCTTGATCTTCCCTTTGTCCTGTGGAAAGTAACTAAGTATTCCCAAACTTTGATATGCACTTTGAATAGTATCTTCAAAGCAACTTGCATTCCTTGCTAACCATATACCCCAACATACAATAAGAGAGAGAGATTTGTAATCTGTAAAGGATCCATTTAAATTCCATACTTACGACAATTTTCTATTGAATCCCCTTGCCATATATTTACCATTTTTATCCACTTCTCAATCTCAATCAAGACAACCTTTGTATAGGAACGTTCAACTGCAATGTGTAGATTTGTTTCTTCCCTATTTTTGCATAAATAACATCTACCAGCTCCCTCTCTATTTTTTCTTTGTAACACATCCCAAGTAAGTGTTTTATTAGATAGAAGAAACCACATGAATATCTTTGTTTTCAGAGGACAATTGCAACGCCGCCACCACAATGGCTCAAAACTCACCTTTTCCTGGATCAGATACATGTAACCTGTTTTTGGAGTATAAATCCCCGTCGGAGAATGCATCCAAACCAGAGCATCGCTGCAGTCTTTGATCCGGACATTATTGTTCTTTAGATTAGAAATAAATCCATTCCAAATTTCAGTGTCGTTTCCATCAAAACCCACAACATCTGCCTTAATCCATCCTTGACCCCTAAATGAAGATGTTCCATGATCAACGATATTGTTCAAAGAAAAATAACCTTTTATTGTTAAGTATGTCAATCATATGTTCCGGAAGAATGAAACTGTGATTACAACCAACCCATGGATCAACTCCCAAACAAATAGAGCTCCCATTCCCAACCTTCCAAGATAAACCTGAAACAATTATGTCAAAAGCACGAATAATCACTTTCCAATAGATAGCTACATTACTGATAGTTTTGTTTGGTCTTTGAATCCAATCTACAATTGGAGAAGGATACATATACTTACGAAATACCACATGTACCTACAAACCAGATCCATTAATCAATCTCCATACACTTTTAGCAGCCAGAGCATTTGAAAAAAGAGCAGGTGTCTTGGACCCCCATCCTCCATATTTCTTCGGGAGCGCCAAAGACTGCCAGTTTATCTAGACCAAACCTTGATTTTCTGAACTAATTGAACAAAGAAATATGTAACAGAGTTTCCTAAATTTTTCAATAACACCTGTTGGGATCTAGAAGTTCATCCAAAAGACAAGAATCACTTCCAAGACTGCCTTTACCAAAACCATTCTCCCCCCTTTTGAAAGCCATCTATGGCTCCAATTTGATATTCAAAAATTATTTTATTATTTGAATTCAACAGTTGATTTCTTTTGTACCTATGGTATAATAATGTTTATTGCCTTTCATTTTCTAATTTGATTAAAAATATTAGTTTTCTTTCTTAATTTAAATTATTTGAACTAGAAGGGAGAGATTAGCAATAGAGGGATTGAGTTGTTAGTCATGATTGTATCAATGTTTGCATGCACTTCTTAGTGGATAACACATGGTCATCTACATGCCATGTGCATTAAGCAACTTTGAACCTTTTGTGTATTGCCACTCAATGGTAACTTGCCATTGAGTCCTCCCACCACATGAGTTTGTTATTATGATACCTTTTAGCCTTTGAATGAATCCTTTCCCTTCATTCAATAGGTCACCGCATTCTCATGCCCAACTCAAAGTGTGTACTAGAAAGTAATATGTTCATAATCCAATAGTTGAGTTCAACAACAATTCTCACACTCTTAACACAATTTTCTCAAGGAACTATTTGATCAAATCAACATGTATAGATATATTAGTATGGATGCTTTTCCATATTGCCATCCAGGTTTATGATTTATCATTGTATGATATAATTTTATTCCAATGTGTTTCTTCACTTGAAACATGTTGGTATAAAATTATCTTACAAAGTGATAATCGAGAAATCGATGTCAACATATACATATTCCAGTAAAGATCATATATTTTATATCTTCAGTGTTGGAACACAAGATAATAAACTTACCCAAAAAATTATCAATGGTTAAAAGATACGTTCAACACAAGTTTTCAAAAGGGAGACTAGAGATTTTTATCCAAATTAAGGCTTTCATAATCCTTGAAATGTGAGTTCAAACCACATGCTCATATCTTGATAGAGAAGGAAAATTTGTTCATAAATCAAGCCCATTAATGATAGCCCATGCTCAATCCAACTCTAAGAAAAAATCCATGACAAAACGTATTTCGCACATGAATGAATCACCACCAAATCTTCAAAAACTAAATCAGTAAAGATTTACCATGTGTAGCTGATAAAGTTCGACTTTTAGAACTCTTATGTTTATTTAGGTCTACTTGAGAATTATCAACCTCATACCAATCTATGATCCAGTTCCACTCTTCACACCTCCTCATTTGAAAAGGTGCAAATAGATAATTCAACAAAGTCTGCATGGCCCCATTATGCAATGTTGTATGAATGGGGAGTTGAAGAACAACTTCTTTATCAAAGTTTTGATACAAAATTAAGGAGAAGAACATGGTGGTGGTTCCATAACTTGTAAATACAACAAAATTGGTTTCATAACCTATAGATGTAGCACAATTGATTCCATACTAGGGGAAATTTTAAGGATCCATAATTTTCTGAAAGTGTAGAAACCTTGGCAAATCTCACTAATTCTTAAATTTCCAACCATTAAATGTTTGGCGGCATTTTTGTAAAATAATTCAAATTTCTAAGGATTTTATATAGTTTTTGGAAAATTTTGGTGATGTTTAGAGTAAAATAGTTTTATCTAATGGAAATTGGATGAATCATTTTAGAAAAAAAATGGAAAGTGACTAATCTTTATTTGGAAAAAAACATCAAAAATTAGCCCATGGGCTAAATTTTGCCCCTAAAATTTTCATTGTTCCATAGCCTATAATTGTGGCAAAACCAAACTAGGATACAAGTACACATTGTATTGACATCGTTATTTATCTCAAAGTATATATTACATTTAAACAATGATTATGCATATCATAAAGCCTTAATATATTCTAGTTTTGCTTTTACCCTTAGAGGATTTTTCCCCATAAAAAAATAAATATGTGTCATTGTGTATACATTTTATCATATGCGTGTGTTTTAGGTTTGGCTTATTTTAGTTGATTTTTTGCACTTTTTTGCACAAATAGCTAGTTTTAGTCAAAACTTTTGCACAAAATTTTAATGTTTGTAGCAGATTTCTCTATGGATGATTTTGTAAGCTAAGCATTGCATTGTAAACGAACCCACACAATTTAGGTTGTATAAGTATGAGTGGATTTGGCACTTTAGTTTCTAGATCAAACTCAAAAAAATTATGAATCAAATGGTATCACAACATGGTTCCTTGGGTGGTGATAGAATTGCCTAGATGCCCTACGATTGGCCTCAATAATTAGAAGTGCACACACAAGGGAGAGAAGAGTTGTGTGCAAAGATTCCGTGGAGGGTGAGGCATCAATGAAGAAAAAATGTAGTGGGAATGAACTCCCCTTCATGGTGGATGTCATTGATGTGTACACCATAGGGCAACTCAAGGAGTATAACGAGGCACAGTGGATGCATACTACCTAAAAAGCATTGAAGCTAGAGGAGAATGAAATGATGGTTTATAGCATATACAAAGTGATAACGAATATGTTTCATGACAAGACGAGGAAGCTACATTATGGACTGTTAGTGTTGTTGTCCAAAGAAAATGAGTTGGGTGGCTGGTGAACATGGGGTGAAACATGAAAATTTAGGTTCTTTTTATACATGCCCAATAACAAGACCATGGAAATCAAATTGGAGGACTCTATGATCGAGGAACCAAGGAAGATAATGGTTGATAATAATAATGAGTTAATTAAGTATATGGTGATCATGGTTTTTTATGGAATTTCCTTGCTTAGCTAAGGTTTTACTATAGACAACCCAACACCTTCTCTAGTAGAGTCCATGGGATGCTCAAGCTTGGCCTGAGTATTGGCAACCACAACTTCACCTTCATGGAATTGGACATTGACATGTTCTCCCTTGAAGACAACATATCTACACATGAAGATTTCAAGAAGGAGGATGCCAACTAATATTCCAATTCTAACTCCTCTCCATCATTTTTATTTTAATGAGAAATTGAGTTCCCAAAGATAGTTATGCAAATATAGGGACTCAAGATAAGGGAGAGAGACAAAGTAGTTATTGTAATGGGCACAACCATTACGTATCTTCGAATTGTCAATGCTCGACACAATCAATTTGTATATCAAAGTAGTCATTGTAGTGTAGCTCAAATTATTGAGTTTTTTTTTAACCAAGAACATCCAAAATGAGGAGTTATGATCCATAGAGGATTGAAAAAGATAATACGAAAAAATCATGTTGGCTCCATATGGTCGAATGAACAAACGATTGGAAAATGGCTTTCGAGTCAATGTTTTAATGTGAAAGTGAGGGAAATAAATATAGAGCAATGGTTCGACAACCTATAGCAAAATCAATTCCATGCACAATCGTGTAGCAAACATGGTTCCATAGCTTGTAGGTGTGGTGAAACCGAGCTAAGAGATAGAGTAAATGATGTATTGACAAAAAAATTGTATCTTAGAGAAAAGGACGCATTTAGCAACGATTCAATATCTCCAAACACCTTAATATATTATATCTTTTTTATTATCATTATCTTTAGAGAGGTTTTCTCATGTGATTAAAAAATCCTTGTGTATCTTTTTTGTGTATCTTTTTTTTTCCTGGAAAAAAATTCGCACTTTCTTTAACTAAGAAAACACATTTTACATAGCCTATGAATAGGCTTTTTCAAAAGTAGAGGCATGCAGTTTCATCCATTCTATTATTTTAGTATTTTCCTTTACATATTGTTCTGTTATGTTGTATTACATTTATAAGTAGATCTTTTCTACAAATCATTGGCAAAAAATCCATGTGTATCTATTATATAAATGATGTCATTTAAATTGGTTTAATTGATTTCTTGCACCAGTGGTTAGTTTTTCTTGTTTTGGAATTTTTGTACATAATTTTACAACTATAGCATTCTTTCAGAATATACTAATGAACAAACACAAATGATTCAACTTCAGTAATTATGAGTAGTTTTTGAAATATATTTGGCACCCAATATCTACATCAAATCTAGAAAAATTAGAAACCTCCCCAAACTACTAAGGAGATCCTACCTAAAACCATAGATGTAGAATACATGTTTCATTAATGATTTCAAAAGTGCTAATTGCAAAGTCAAGAGAAGAAATCATTTTTAGACCACATAAATAGGTATGTGATTGTAATAACTAGAATTCAACTTTTTGAGCCCGTGGGTTAGCTAGAGTGGTTGAGTGTTGTGGTCAAGTCCTCAAGTTGGGTGCCTATGTGAGTATTGTGGGCCTCACTCAATGCCCTTGCTAGGTTAGGTTGCAAAACTGCAACTGAATGGTTTACTCCTAGTACCATAATCAAAATGGGGAGAAGTACTTAGAGAGTTTTCCAAGACATGCATTTCGTCGAAAAAAAACTAGAATTCAACTATCATCTTCAATCAACCCTTTGGATTTTTAATATCTTTTTTTGCTTATTGCATACTTTTACTGAGTCTCTTATAACATAGACATTTGTAGATAGGGGCATCCCTACTCCAAATAAAAATACGAGTTGTTTTTGGGAGAATTATAGACAATATTAGCATTTAAAAAGTGTTTGGTGGAAGTTTTTTGCAATGCTAATATTGATGTTTCTGTAGTATTTTTTAAAACACATTTCATTTATCGAGAAAATGGTTGTACTTATGATTGGTTGAGTTATGCTTTAGTGATAAATTATTAGAATTTTATAACAATTATTTGAAATTCATTTATTTTTATATCTCAACACATCTTAAATTTTTTAATCATACTTCAATTAAAAAATTATAATTTCCAAAAAATATATTTATACTTTTTATACACATCAACATTATAATACTATTACAACTTTTTTTACAAAATACATAAATGATTCTTTTAATCTTGTGAATATTCAAGTATTGATGCTATAAAAAAACTTAAAATTATCTCATCATATGAACATGGAATTAGTACATTATCAAAACAATTACAACTTCAAAACAATGTATGCCAATTAAACAAAGACAATAACTAATAACTCTTTCCCTCTCTCATTGTGATTATGTTACGTCACTCTTGTTATCTTATATGGATGTGAAGTTTGAGATTTCAACCTCTTTAAAATTATGGAAAAAGATCAAGTAAATTCAAAAGCATTTTATGTTTTATAATCTCAAAGTTAAAAGCAATATGTCATTCCTATCCTCCTCAAAAATGTTGGTTTGTCCCCCATTTGAGAGTATGGATATGACTAAACCTAATGTATAAGCACATGACAACTAACATGAAAGACAAGATGCTTCCTAAGATTGTTTCAAAGTCCAATCAAAGTCACCTACAACTTAAAAGGGGTTGGCATAAAAATGCCACGTCTTGGACAAATCATTAGAGAATAGAGTTAGAGGTCACTTTACAAAATATTAATACTATTAAAAACATTATTACATCTCGATTTAAGGAGAAATCGCCGCGTGATAAATAAATAGAGGATAAGAGAAAATTAAGATACTATAGAGAGGTCATTAACTCGAATCTAGAATATCAAAATTATATTTTAGTTGTAGTTAACTTTAAAGAAAAAAAAACATTGTTAGAATAAGATCAAACTCTCACGAGCCAAGACGTTCGACAATTCTTAAAATACCGTGGGTTGAAAGAATTTATCATCTTTGGGTGGAGGATGAAAATTACTTTATCTTGGAATGTCTTATGTATGCCCACATTAAATCTCAATTTCCAAATATTTCTAACAATATTTACCTTCTTAACTTATTAACTCATCAAAATAATAAAGATTAAAAAAACATTTTTCTAATCTTTTCGAACATAAAACAAACAAATTAATACTTTATTAATTTTAAAATTCAACAAATAAAAATTAATCTAAAATATAATACTTATCATTTTTAAAATGGAATAAACCAAAATTAATCTCAAAAATGAATGTCATCATTATCATTATCATTAAAATATTATAAAATCAAAATTTAAGTAAAATTTATACCAATAATTGCAATTGAAGCTTCAAAATCTCTCTCCCTAAGCCTCCTTTTGGTCGCAAATCCCACAACCTCCTTTACAACACAAATACATACAATACGGTATGTAGTTTGAGGTTGTTGAGAGTAATAATTAAGTGTCAATTTAAAATTAAGTTGTCACACCTTACTCCAATAAAATATATGGTTGTACTTACTATTCCCTTTCACCACAACATTCCTTGAACAATTGAGATGTTTTGACGTTACGACTCACTTGACACAAACATGGATGATGGGTGAAGTACTAATTAAGTGTTGTGAGTGGTTGTGATGTGACTATAAGGTTGATTCTCATACAATGTCACACTAGCAACTATTTTTTCCATTATATTCATTTTCAATAACATGTGTACTTTTGGGTGTATGATACAAATTTGTTATGAATTTGGCATCTTACAAACTTCTTTTGGGTAGGCTTAGGTAATTAGTGTTAAACCATTTACAGTTGTGTGAACATTGAAACGATGACATAGTGTGATGTGATAGGTTTGAGATAGAAACTATGATGATGTGGCAATGTAACCAGAAATTACGATGACGTGGCAATGTAACCAAAAATTATGATGATGTGGTAATGTAACAAAAAATTATGATGATGTGGTAATGTAACTAATTGTCAATTGGAGGTGGTAATGTAATCAATCATCAATTAGAGGTGGCAATGACTATCAATGGTTCACTAGTTTTGCATTATGAGAATATGACTTTTAGATGTAGAGTTTATTTAGAGATAATCGTTGTGAAGGATCCGTGCCCAAAGGTCAAGGTCTCTCCAGAGAAAAAGTATTTAAATATGCAATTTAGAGAATAGAGACATACCAAGATGAATACCCTAGGGGCTATTCCAAAAACAAATGAAAAATAATTGAATTCTAAGGCACCGACAAAGGTCCTAACTCTCCCTTTAAGGAGATGCGATGTGGATATGTACTCATTAATATCAAAGGAGTCACCCCTGCCTCCTCTTTTGCAGGTTATCATCACTAGAAACTCCTCCAAGAGAGTGAAAATGTGGCACAAATCAAACAATTTAGCTCTAGAAAGGGACATAATTCCTTTTGACCAAATTAAAGGAAGGAAAACATTTGTTGTTATTATAAACTCTATCAACGTCAAATCAATCGGTTGAATGATTAGAAATAATAAAGAACTAGGGAAAAATAAGAAAACCTACAAATGCGTAAGATTTACAACAAATATACAAAGAAGTACAATATCTTTCGACAATGTAAAGTAGACAAGTCAAAATATGGCTTTGGTTGAGAAAATATTGTAATTAGAAATTTAGACTCAAATGAAGGTCTTAAAATTGAAAATATAACCCTCGATTTAAAGTGGTAGGGGTGAAAGTTGAACATCTTACCCCAAAAAATGAATATATATAATCTCGGATTTCTTTATTGACAATAAAAAATTTACCTACCAAAACAAAGCTATGCTAAAAAATTCTAGTTATTTGTACCAAATATTTTTCACATGAAAAAATATATACTTTATTGAAAGTATATGCGGTACAAAGTAGACACAAGCATCCTTAGATGGTACAATAGTTCATGATCACATACAGACTAGATCATCCAAGTATAGTAACCCTTCCGATATTAAAAGAAAAACCAGGATATTCCAATCCCCTGAAAAGTAGTAATAAGTAAATTCTAATGTCTCTTGTAACGCAGAAAATGGGAAATAGAAAGAAGATTTCTACACTACAAAACATATATCCACAAAAAAAACAAACAATTAAACTAAAGCAAATAAGCTCCAGAAACCCCTAGAAGGAGGGAGGTTACCCTCTTGGATTTCATAGAAAATACGGCCAGCAGACGCCACAAGTCCACAAAGGGAAAGAGAATCGGCCATGATGTTATGTTCACGGTAGATATGTACTATTGAAGTTTGTGGGCATCTACGAAGAAGTGATAGTGTCTGCTCCAGCCAAGATGTAAGGGCCAACGCTCTAATGGAGGCAATAGAGTTTTCCCAATTTACAATGACCATAGAATCACCAGCAATCTGGAGTAGATGAATGTTGGCCTTTGTAGAAAAAAATAGGACAAGCCATAGTCCAATCAGCTCCCCTTTGGTATTGGTTCCATCTCCTCCATGAAACCACAGCTTGATTGTATCCCCATTATGTAACTCAATAAAATCCCCCGCGCCACACCGTCCAGAAGAACCAATGGCAGCACTGTCGAACCGAGCCCTGTTGCCACTACATAGAAGATTTGGAGATAATGGAATCCGGGTCTTCGGCTTGGAGGACATGTTCAAAGAACATCCCAAATCCAAAGAAAGCAAATGGACATCACGAGCTACTTTACACACCAATGGAACCTTATTTTCAAAAATAACCTCATTTCGAGCTTTCCAAATGGTCCAGGCCAATAAACAAGCCAGCAGAATAAGTTGCTTGTTTTGTTTGAAAATACAGTGGAACCATGCTTGAATTGTTAAATCGCAGTCAAAATTTATCTTAGCAAATGGATAGCCCAGTGACTTACAGACCTGCAAAGTGAATGGACAATTAACAAACAGGTGCAGTAAAGTTTCAGGTCCACCGGAGCAAAGGGAGCAGACGCTAGGGCCACTGAAACCACGTTTCAACAAATTTGGCCATACTAGAATTTTATCCTCCAGTAGAAGCCATATGAAGTAGCGAACTCATGGAGGGATGCACCAACGCCACACTGGGACATGCCACCAGCTGACAGGCCGCGTCGAGTGCATACTCAGTGCCAGATATGCCAATTTAGCCGAAACCATTCCATCCTTAGATTTCCAAGACCATAGTAATTGATCGGTTTCCGGCCCAATTATGATGTTAGCATGATAAAGACTTGTAATGTAATCTTCCCATTCTGAGGCAAGTGGAGCTGTTAGCCCCATTTGTTTGGCGGTGATCCATGTATTGAATGATGACCCACTGCATTTGTTTAGTATGTAGTTGAGATAAATGAAGCCACGGTAATTGAGATGCCATTTTAAGAATGGAGATAGCATAAATTTTACAGGCCCAACGATGATCGGATCAGCACCAATGATTATATTGTGTCCATCGCCCAGGGACCAGGCCAACCATTTGACAATCACCAGAAGGGCATCGAGCAGTCCCACCCAGATGTTTGATACTCCCTTAGTGGATTTTCGGCCGTAGCGGATCCAGTTGACAGTAGATAAGTTCCCCAAATATTTATCTTTAAGAATATTACCCCAGGTATAGTCCACAATCAATGCCCACCACATACATTTAGCCCGAAGTGCAGTAGAGAAGTGAAAAATGTTCTTTAATGCCCATCCTCCCTGAGCGTATGGTTTCGCCAACTTACTCCATTCGACCAAATGTAGCTTCTGATGGCCATTGCCAGACCAAATGAATTGGTGAATCATTTTACGAATCATGGATAGGATAGATTTCAGGATATTACTAAGAGAAAACCAATACACTCCCATATTCTGGAGGACCAATTTTGCAAGAACCATTCAACCCCCAATGGAGATCCATCTCCATTGCCAATGCAATATGCGAAATTCAAATTTTTTAACCAGCCATCTCCAATCCTCCACTCTGTAATCGTTTGATTTTAAGAAAAAACCCAGATAGTGGGTGCCCTCATTCAAATCAGCAACAGGGAGCGGAATGACCAATGAGATATCAGATAATATCGACTCCTCCAGATTAATTTTCAGTAACTTGGATTTCTTCTCATTAATCATCATACTTGACGATTTACAAAATAGGAGCAATACATCCCAAATCCGCCTCCATTCTAGGGCATCAGCCATACCAAAAATCATAATATCATCAACAAAAAATGAATGTGTGATGGAGCAATTGGAGGATACCTGGATGCCAGAAAATAATTGATCCTCCTTAACTTTGTGAATCATCCTGTTGAGTCCCTCGATCACAACTAAAAAAAGGAGTGGGGAAAGGGGGCAGCCCTGCCTCAGGCCTCTAGATAAATGAAAGAAATCCGTAGGACTGCCATTGATCAATAGAGAATAGCTCACAGACGAAATGCAGGCCATAATCCATCGAATAGCATCCCATGGAATGCCTATCTGAACCAGTGCTAATCGGAGGAAAGACCAATTCACATTATCATAGGCATGCGTAAGATCAAGCTGCATAATAAGGCCCTGTAATTTTTTTTACTTCATGCTATGCATTGCCTCTTGAGCCACCCCCACAGCGTCCAAAATCTGACGACCCTCCAGGAACCCAAACTGCTCCAGTGTAAGACCCCTAGATAGTACCGGTTTTAACCCGCGGGCAATTGTTTTGGAAATGATTTTATATATCAGGTTGCATAGGGATATAGGTCGAAAATCCATAAATGTAGTGGCATTGGAATTCTTAGGGATGAGGGTCAAAAAGGTGGAATTGATAGCCCCATCCACAATCCCCCGAACTCGTGATTCCTCCACCATTTCAAGAATATCGAGACCCATTAAATCGAAGAATTCCAGGAAAAGTTCCGCGGTCCAGCCATCTGGACCCGGACTTTTATCTTTAGCCAATCCCTTAAGAACTTCTAGAATCTACTCTAGAGTTATAGGCCTCATAATATCATTCCCCTCATGATTTGAAAACAAGCGAGGATAATCTTTTATAATCCCTATCTGTTCCCGAATGGAAGTGATGCCAGGATCCTCATTATATTCTTTGAAGTGTGCCACAACAGCTTTTTGGAGATCTTCTGGAGACGAGATAGGTCCCCCCAAACTATCAACCAAGTTCCAAATGGTGTTGCTAATATGACGGCTGTTAGTGAATCTCTGGAAAAAATTTGTGTTATGATCACCTAAGCTGATCCAAACAGCTCTGCTTTTTAACCTCCAGGTTGCCTCTGCAAGGTTTTGAATTGCCAATCGTTTACATTCCAGCTCCCTCAAAAGTATGTTGGCCTCATCAGACAACAGACCGCCCCGGATTGAATTGTTTAATGTATTTATCTGAGATTCAATACTAGAAATCTCCCCGGAATCAGACTTCTTCCGAGCCTTATCCCATTGCTTTACCACCAATTTTAAATGCCCCAGTTTCTGGATTAAACGCAGGGCAGCAGTGGATAACCCAACAATCTCAACACTATTCCATTCATTGCGGACTAGGGTGCAGAAATCCTCAATTTGTAGTAACGAGTGGTTGAATTTGAATGGGTAAGGTGTTTTTGTTGCCCCAAGATCCACCTCCATTAGTATCGGACAATGATCAGATATAGAGGATAGTACAGTCCAGGATCTATAATTTTTCCATTTTAGAGATAACTTCTTAGCAAGGAAGAAATGGTCCAACCTTATGGATATCTTGTGATCAGCTAGCCTACCATTGTTCCAGGTCGGCCCTAATGGCACCGACTGAATATCTACCAACCCAAACTCCATGAAAAAATCCTGAAAATGTGAACTTAATGGATCCATATGGGCATGTCTACCCCAAGTCTCAGCCGAGGAAAAAATAAAATTACAGTCCCCCCCCATCAAGAGATTTTCACAATCCATAAGCCCCTCAGCTTTAGCATAATCCCAAAATGGTTTACGATCAATATATGGACCATAGATATTAATAAAATTGATGATTTCAGAGAATCCTTTAATGTTACCTTCCAGAATAATCCCCAAATGTGAAGTATATGCAGAGAGCTGAAATAGGTTGGGGTTCCAGGCCGATAAAAGGCCCCCCGATGAGCCCACAACATCCGATGAACAAATGGCCCAATCCCGCCTGATGTTGCTGAAGAACAGTCTCGCCTTCTCCGTCGATACCATGGTTTCCTATAAGAATATCATGTCAAGTTTTAATGAGTCCAGAAGTGCTATGAGGGCCAATATTTTCTAAGGGCTCCCCAATCCCTCTTAAATTCAGAGAACAAAAGATCATCTTTTCACCCTTGCAAGGGCCTTCAAATCTCTAAGAGCCCGTTTGTTGTCCATTGAACCATTTGAAGAAGATGAAACCAGTGAATTGTCCGGAGGAGGAGAAATAGCCTGTTTAACCTTACCCTTCCGCGCACTCTGAGTTTTTATCGGAGAAAAATGGGCAATGCCCCCCATCCTCGCTCCCTTTATACTAAGAGATTTATTTGGATCCTCCTGAATCTGATGTGAAGTAATCTCCATCAGAACCCCCGCAGAAGGAATGTTAGCGATGTATGTTGTTAATGGGGATTTTGTCTTTACAACCACAGCATAAGATGGGTCAATCCCCGGCAATCGTATTTCACCAGACTCTAGTATCCCGGAAGCCACACATAAACCCCCATATAACTATACATCTGAGGTATCCTGGGAGACGACAGTCGATAAAGCCGGATCATTCCCAGATTGAAAATGGGCATGAAGCATAGTAGAAGTCTCCCCAATCTCATGGGAGATATGTTCCAGCGTAGAACTCAAAGGGATGGGCAGAACATGATTCAAAGATATGGGAGCAGTAACATCGACAGGGGCATCTATAGGAGGAGAAGGTTTGATACATGATGGTGTAGCAACAGATCCGTCAGGTAGAATCGGGAAGCCCCGGAAGAATGTTGGAGGACCTCCAACAATACCCTCACTTATAAGATCCCCCTTGCCCTCCAGTCCCGATAGTATTGCAAGATCCTCTTTAGTTAATGTAGATGAAAGGACAGGGTCGAGCAAGTTCAGCTTACCAATGATAGATAAGGGATTGACAGGATCAGTAGGCATACTGGTAACAGTCGGAATGACTTGTTCTAAAACCTCCTCGACCCTAAACGATTCAGTAGAGCTATCCGAGGTCCATGCCCTGGCATCTTCAGCCGAGTCAGGATCTGATCCTGAGCTTGATTAATTGCATTCCCTCCACAGGTGACCAACAACCTTACATCTGGAGCATCTGAAGGGAACCCCCCAGTAGTCTAGAAGTTGTGAGTATCTCTTATCCCGCCATACAATGTCCAGGGTTTCAAAAAGGCCAAGTGACATGTCAATTTCAACCAAAACCCTTCCGACCCGACGATCCATACCATTCAATGTGCCGTCACTGACATGGAGAAATTTTCCCAAATGATTTGCCACAGCCAAAAACCCCTCCCTGTGCCACATAGCCATTGGAAAGTCAGGGAGAAGTACCCAGAGATGCCTAAAGCGGATCCTTTCAGTCACCGGGTCAAACCCCATGTGCCATTGTTTAAGCATACGGCTACCATTTCCTTTTATCCAGGTTTGCTTCAAGATCAAATCCGTGTGACATTCCATCCGGAAATAAAATAAATACCATCCTTTGTTCATGATATATATCTCCAGTCTGTACCCAATGAGTTTTTCCCAGTTTGTGGATACCCAAAGGTCGATGTCTTTTGGGTGCATAACCCCATATGTAAATTTCCCAACCAGGGCTTTGATGGAGAGGGCAGCAATACCCTCAAGACTTGATCGACACTCCATCAAGAGGTCTGTTCGTTTACCACGAGATTTTAGCTTGTTGTTTTTCCTGTTGTAAACACCAGCTCTAAACCTAGGGCCTTTGACAATATTCTGTCTGGAAATAGGATCAATCCCCTGAGGAATATTAGGTAAAGAGGAGTCCCCAACTAAAGTTCGATAGCCACCAGACCGTTGGATGGATGAGGGTTTTTGATTCCCCACCGCTATTTGAACATTCCCGGTCCTGTTTTCTGGGGCAACATCAGTCCCAATATCCGGAGTATGTTCCACCTGGGAAGCACGTGCCCTCCAATATTCTGCATCTAACTAGAAAGCCTCCACACCATCCCAGCACTCATCCGAGCTTTGTCTTTTCTCACTCGATGACACCACCCGACCATGATTCTGACAATGGTCCATCCCCGAGGGGGTATCGGAGAAACGCTAAATGATAGGGACTGGTATATTTTATAAATAATTCTATTTTATACAAAGGTTCAAAACTTAACCGATAGAGGCCTCGCCACTTTCAATACCTAAACCATTATGACCGTGTTCTGTTCATGAAGCCAGTAACAAGGAGTTCCCCTCACACCTAAAACCTTCTTGACTGGTGTAATGTAGCTATTCAAAATGTAGATAACTTGACACGGCTCGTTCTCAACTAGATCCCCATCAACTACTGTATGGAACGGTTTTCCTCTGTGACCTCCCAGGCCCAGAGGTCACATGGTCGGGTCTCGCCATTCATTTTTTTTGTATCCATCATTTGTGTCCAGCAAAGGAGAGCAAAATAAGCTTGGTTTGATTTAATGGTGTGCCATGGGCTCTATGACCCCAACCATAATCAATGTCAAGAATTTGTTGTTATCTCTTTCACATGGACTAATTTCATAAAATAAAGGGGCCATAGAGGGTTTACTAGCGGCTCAATCAAATCCTTCTTTTTTACAAAAAATGTTTTTTTCTTGACTCTGATGGAGGTAGGCATGTCCATGTTAATAACATTATCATTTTGTCAACCATTAACCTATCTGGTTTTCCATCTCTTTAGGAGCTCAAAGAATGTGTTTTCTAAGGACTCAATACATCATGAATGTCTCCCACCTTCAAACCCCGAGTTAATTCACCTGCATTCACACGATCTAGAATCTAATCCCTTGACCATGTGGTGTTATGGGTTGGATTATAAGGTGGGAAGATACCATTTTCAAAATTGTTGCCCTTATGTAAGGTTATGGGTAGGATATTTCTAATAGCATACAATGTCGCAACAAGGTTGTTCGAGTTGAACTAGAGGAAGTCATGTGAGGCCCACAATGGGCCCCTCACAATGAATAAAGGTAAGCTCACACTAATAGATTATGCCATCTTCTTTGCCTGGATGAGATTTACTAAACTAAATATGTCCAGTTGATAGCCAACTTTGTTGGCTTAAAACTAATGACAAACCTACCAAAACCTTCTTAAAGTTCTTGCCACCAAAAAGGTCAATAAGAACATCTTCACTTTGAAAAGAACTAAATGTGAAACTACTTACCAAGGTAATATTATTAGGGAATTTGTTGATCATTACAAGCTACTATTTGAAACTTGAGGCTTGACAAAAGAAAGGTAGGACGCCACACAAAGGTTTTTAGACTTAATCCCATGGTGGTATCCAAGGAGCAATGAAGGGCATGTGACCTAGATATCTCTTGATGTGTTGTCGACAACCCTCCATGAAATGGTTGATGACAAGGAACCTAGTCTTCGTGGTTTCCTTGCGACTTTTACAATGCCAAGTTGGATTTTGTTGAGATAGATTTCATACACACCGATAAAGAAGACCTTGTGAATGAATCCCTAGGTGTAGGGGTTAACCAATATTTCATTAAATATATCCATAAGGTGGGGCACCTAGTGTTGATAACTAGATGGTGGCCTATCCCTCTATTTAATATGTCCTACAATGTTTTGGCTAAGGAGCTATATTTTTGCATCAATCATATTCTCTGCAAGGCCATCTACCTAGAGCAAGTAACTTTTATTCACATTTGATATATTCTAGATGATGTCATAACAGTTTGGGAGGGAATGGAATGAGCCCGATTCACTAGCCTTGACACTTTGATCACGAAGATTGATTTAGAGAAAGCCTATGGTTGAGTTAATGGCCCTTCACTGTAGCGATGCTCAAAGTTCCAAGGTTTGCCCCTACCTCATTAACTATGTTGATCCTGTTTATCCATAAATAGAAGCAAATCTTAGAAAGTAGGGATCTTTCAGTCACTCAAAAAAACACTTCTCCATGGTACCAATTTTATATGTCCTAGTCACAAAAGCCTTCCGCTCTAAAGTTAATATTGGCCTAATCCATAGGATCCCTCTCCTTTAACTATATGTTGGTAGTTAGATAATGGACACTTTGTTGATTATTATTTCCTTACAATCCTCAAACATTAGACCTCTTGAATTTATAATATGGAATGTTAGGACATACTCCTTGCAACCTTGGGCTCTAACATTTAGTGGGCCAAGATCCAATCCTACAAGGAAGGTCAATGACCTATGATAGATTGGATGTCCTCTCAAAATTTCTTATGGTTCTAGCCATGCCAAATCTTTGAGTTTCTAAGCACACCTTTCTTCTTTCACGCCTTGCCTCAGGACCTTTGGGTGGTTTCTATTTAGAGGGTGGAGAAAAAAATTGACAAGTGGGTCACTAATTCTTTATATCTTGCAATGAAATTCTAGTTTTGGTCTAAACTACTCGCTGCTACCCATGTTTATTATTCCCCTTGTTGGGTGAAATCTAATGCAGCACACTCTAAATTGGAGAAGGCTCTCAAAAAATATTTATGGGCCAAAAATACAAAATCCAGGGTTTTCACATAATCAATTAGGAGCTTTGTTTCACATTGCATGGGTTTGGAGGATTTAAACATCAAAACCCACGTACAAGCTCAAGCATCTTGTGTTAAATCATTAATTTAAGCCATTGGCAGGAAAGAGGTTTAGAAGGTCTTGCTCCATCATTAAATCGAGTATCCCCCTCCCCACCCCGCCCACTTGGGAAACACCCTTGGCAACGAATCTCATTCCAAACTCTTTTTCTTACTCTTTGTCATGTTAAAGTTGTTAATACATTATATGTAAGGCCTAGGAGGCCATTAAGTCCTTTATCTTGTAGAAGGAGCTTTCCCTCTAGACTGGCTTGTCATTCATTAGCCATTTCCTATAGTGGTCACCTCTTAATAAATTTGAGGAAATCCTATGGATGATACTTCTTATATATTGACACTAACATTGTTAAGAAGGGATATTCATATGGCCAATGATATATTTGATAATATATCCTAGAACTGACTCTCTTGGATTGAGCTTAAGCATAGATTACACTTAAACAACACATTAGTTCATGTTTGAATGAATTAAAGGCCTTATCCTCAATGATATTATGCTCAAGCTTGTCCTCCTATCACCTCATTCTTAGTGTTGGGACTAGCGATAGGGTGAGGCCCCACAACATTCTTAAAATATAAGCCAACTACGGGGTATAAGTGGCTTTGATCCAAATTATTTCCTGAAGACTCACTGAATATATTTTGGTGATTGAAGCCTCAACGACAAACTTGGATTTCATCTCTGTGACATTTGGAAACCAAATTTATAACCCAAGAAAGTAGTTTTTGCATGGTGTTTAATTATGAGGGGAACCCTATAGATAAGAGATCATCAAACATGGGTGTGAAAAACCTGTGATGTCCACAATGTGGGTGAGTATAAAACCTTATGCATATTTTCTATTTTTTCCCTTTAGTTAGGATTTCCTTCACATGGATCAAGTCTACGTGTCAATGATATCTCCTTACCTCCTTCACCTAGAATGTTTCCTTTTTAGGTAGTCAGCTTCGTTGAGCCATTGAGTTTCACTTGGCATGGATGCTTGTTAGAGTTGAAGTTTTGCATTCAAATGGAAGAGTCACACTGATGTTTCTTTTAATATTGTTGTCTCATCGCAAGTATTTTCTTGCTATCATGGAAAACTAATGGGATCCAACCCGTCCTTATAGATCATTGTTGAGGCTCAAAAGATTCAAGTCAAGATGGAGCACCTCCATTAACTTCCATAGTATTGGGGTGCCCCTTCTGTACTATGAGCAAAGAACCACCTAGCCTTTTTGGGCTTGCCTCTATTGGTTCACACATAGGAGATAATAGTCCTTGCCATTGGATTGGAGTAGAGGTTCAAGAGCACCACGGCTGCAAGTGTAGTTGGCCCCTAATGCCATCACACAATGGTAACTACTTTCCAAATGTTGGCCTTGGGCATATTTGAGGGGCCCAATCCATAGGATCTTGATGGTGATGGATGAGACTATATCTATCCCATTGATGTCATTCCTCAAGCTACTAGATGGATCCTACCCCTTTATGACCATGACCAACCTCCTCTAGTGGTTGGCATGGTCGCTTCTTAGTGTTTTTTTGCTTAGGCTCGTGCCCTTTTTCTTTCATGATTTCATTTTTTTTCCTATATAGTTTGTGAAATTATGACTTTGGGTGTGTTGCGTAAGCAAACTTGTATTTTGTTTTTCTCAACAACTAGATAATTGGTGTTTTGGCTTAAGCCAACCCTTGCAAGTTTGTTTTTCAGCTACACTTGTGGAGGATGCACATGTGACCCTCTTTTGTATTAAAGCGTGGAGGATGCACATGTGACCCTCTTTTGTATTAAAGTGTAATACCCCAATTTTGACCCTTGTGATTTATTGGCTTTAATGTAAATATTGTATACATGCGATGTATGTTTCCCTAGCGTGGATCTCAAGGCCAAGGCCCCGCTAGTATATGTTCGTATTTTATTTTAAATGGACAAGCATTTGGCATTTTGTTACCCATGTGCTATTAAGCCATGGAATATTGTAAATGGATGTAAATATTAATATTTCAATAAAATACCAAAACTGGCTATGGGAGCAACGAAAGAGAAGGGGCCATGTGTATCCACTAGGGAGTGGTGAGGGGGCTGTGGGGACGAACCATTTGTTGCCAAATGTCATTGTGAGAACCCATTTGACTTTCCTTGATGACATTTATTTCTGTTGTAAGGAAGTAGTTGAAGATTTCAGTCCATGGCTTCAATGGAGCATGGGCAGCCCAGAAATTCGTATGGCAGAGTATGGGCTCTGTTTTCTTGTACCACAAGTCACTCTACCTCATGGGAGTTGCTTCTTCCTCATTCCCATTCCAGTGTGGAAGAACCCAGCATCAATTTTCATCCAAAAACGAATTCCCAGCAGTGAGAAAAACCAGAAATCGCAACTTTGCAAGAACCCACATTTTGAAGAGCCAAAAACACCCAGATTTGGTATTTGACAGTGAAATCCAATGGGGGATCCATAGATATGAACTTTGGGGCGAAATTGAGAGTATTAGATACCCCAAAATCCATTGGAAAACCCAGTTTTTACAGCCCAAAAACTCAGTGACAGGATTGAGTTATTTGTTGACAAAATTGTGAGAAATCCAAGTGTGAATGTTTGAACAGAGGTTGGGTTTGCTTGATAAACCCAGTGAACGCTGGAATCTCAAGGAATTAGCAACTGGACCTTTCTATGCCGACCCTGAATAGCACTGGAGGGAAGGGACGCCTGAGGGACTGTGCAGCAGAGAAGAGGACCTTCCTTGTGTTGGGTGAGGTAGGTATTGTGGGTGCCATGATTGCTGAGTTCATTTGAGATGCCTATAACTTTGTGGTTGAGCTCGTTGGCTTAAAATTTCCCTCCTTTGTCTTTCATATGCTTGATAAACTCAACTGTGTGTTGGCTTAGCATAGTTGTTGAGTGAAACCATGGCTGTGAGTGAGCCCAACTAACTCCTCCTTAGTGGATACACAACCCAGCTCGGGGGTGATCTCTCAGTTGAAAGAATACAAGCTAGACAAAGATCTATGGTTGGGTGGAACGTTGCTCTCACATAGCCAGTTGTTTGGACAGCTTCATCATAAAGATAAGTGTTCTATGTGGTTAAAGTATGATTATTCTGTGTTTTGTCCTGTATGTGTAATTACTCATGTTACTTGGACGAAATGCTTATCTTAAGTTAGTTGGCATGATGCCTATGCATAGCATGAGAATGGGATTGATTATTATGTGATTGTTTCATTATTCTGCCTGGAAGAAATAGGCTGATGCATCTCCTTTTGCGTGTATGTTGTTATGGTTATTCCGCTATGTTTATTAATTGAGTTGTGTTAATTCTATATTTTGTAATATCTTAATTAATGACTGTTGTTTATATGCTGAATGCATGATGAAACCGTGTGCATATATAGTGTTTAATTATGTTGTGCTTGCTAAGTATGAATATGTATGCACAAGTTTTATTTATCCATGCATTTCTTAGCATTTTGAATGGGCTGAGATAGTCAAATAAACTCAATAGATTGGTCATGTTTCCCTTCCTAACATCGGATAGATGGAAGGAGATGTGACATAAAGCATGAATGCATTCATTGTTAATATTAATATTCAAATGAATCTTTGATTCGAAAACATATATATTCCTCCATGTTGTACATGTCCCTTGCCATACGTTTAGTGCATTTCTCCTTATAAAATTATTGGAAATAGATATACACAAGTATATCGATGTAGTTAGCCTAAAGGGTTAACTTGATTGGTAATATGATCACGTGCAAAGTTTATAGAGGCCTCGTGAGCCATTCCCATAAAGTCCTTTGGGGTTCTTAGTGGCCCTTGTAACTAGAAGTTAGTCTTCCATCCATTTGAAAATTTTGTGGAATATAGGAGAGGTTCATCGTGAAGTTGCTTTTTTAGGAAAAAAGTATATCCATGTAGTTTAACACATAAATTGAGAATAAAATATATTTTTTAGAGATTTTTTTTAAAAATATGCATGATTTTATTATTATTAATGAGTGGAATCTATGAACCTTATAACTACATTAATATAAGGGATATCTCATATGTACAGGGGAGAGTGATTTGAATCTTACTTTTTCTCCTTCCAAAAGAAAATACTTTACCAATTAGTCATGTGTAATCCTCAAATTTAAAAAGAATTTGATCTAAGTGTCACGGTATGATTCATTACTATGGTAAGGGATATTAGAAATGTGAGAGATGTATCCACCGAACCTTAGAGCTCGGAAATCACACCCACCTTCGTGTTTTCTTCCCACAACTTGAATAGGAATTTGAAAGCGGAATAAGCAAGGCGTGGTGATACAAACCAATGATAGTGTAAAATGGATAGACTTCATATTCCCATTCCAAAATCATCAACAGAAGAAACCTGGATCTCTAAACATCAATGACAAATCAAGAACCAACAAATAATTAAAATGCACTCCTTAAGTAGGACTTGGTGACAAACGGTAATGAAACACAAGATCGTACTTGAGACCAATATATCCACTTAGACCATAAGGTTGTAAGATCATAATATGTCAATTACGTTAGCCCAAGTGGTTGCGGGATGGAGTGTTATCCTCGCCACCTAGGTTCTATTCTTGTAAATGACATGTTGAGCTCATAATGAGTACATTATTGTAATGGCTTTGAGCCCTATTGTTGACTTGGACTTGTGCCTTGAAGAATCTAGGGTTTACCCTGGGTACCATCCTTGAAATGAAGGGAAGTGATCGGGGGTTTGCCCCAAGATAATTACCTGGAAAAAAAGGGTTGCAATACAATAGTAGTTTCAAGTTAGCAAAGTTCAATAGGCTTATTTTTATCTCTTTTCATATCAAATCTAGTATATTGCTATACTTTTTCAATGAAAATAAGCTCATTGAACAAGGGGTACAACCCAATAATCAAATCCTAGTGCAATAGAGAAAATAAAAGGAAAATCAGCCGCTACCAAGTTCCCAACGTTGTGGCCATCAAATTTTTAGAATCCATGAATATATATGTGGGGATACAATCCCACAAACATATTGAGATTCTACCAAGGATTTACAAGGATAGGGTAACAATCCTTCCTCAACTTTAAATTTTGCCACAATAAATTTGTAGTAATGATATTAGCAAGAGGTCATTGCCTATACGAACTATTAGATTCCTCCACTACAACATGAGCTAATATTTTTGACTTTTTGTTCAAACTAAATGATTGTGTTTCTAATTTTGGTCAAATTTCAACATTCTTTTGAACATTTTTCATATTAAATAATTTTGACCACAATGTAGACCTATATTTTGTATAGAATTATACAAGTCTAATATGGGTCGATATATTGGTTGAAAATGAAGTAAAAATGATTGTTGATAGTTAGGTCATTCTAATTTTCAAAACATGGGTTGAAAGAATGGTCATTAGGAAAGTCAAAAGTGATGTAATATAAGTTGAAAGTTTGATTTTTACTTGACATAATTGATGATATATCACCAAGTTAAATATTTTTTGAAATTTTTGTTGCTAATTAGAGGATATTAAGTTATTGTAATTTATCATAAGAAAATTTCAAGGAAAACCTTGCTAGTAAACCCAAGGGATGCTTCCTCACATTTGTGGATGACATTCTTAGACAACCCATCAACATGAACTTGTGCACATTTCCCAAGGAGATTCAAATTAATCACTTGTTAGCATAGAGCTAGCCCAATGCTCAACAAAATTGGTGAGAACTAGTTGAGCTAATCGCTTTGTCTTTAATTTATCATAATATTATGATTATCTAATAATAATTTATCTTTGTTTGTATTAGAACAATAATATCTTCCCAACTTTGATGTTTATAAAGTTAGTTGGTGTCACTTTGGAGATGGCCAAAGGTTGGTTGGTTAGTTTAGATGACTAAAGGTAGTCCTAACCAGGTTTTAGTTTAGATGACTAAAGGTAGTCCTAACCAGGTTTATTGATGCATAGGTCAAGGTATGAAACTTGGTTCCCATTCATGCCTAAGGTGATGAAACTGGACAATGTCCTCAATTTAAGGGAGTTAGCTACACCTTTTGAGTAGATATAAATGATCTTATGGATCGGTCAATAAGTGAATTAAGTGCATATTCATTTATTCATTCCATATGTTGAGTAATGCTCACTTGTGCTTCAATGTTGTAACATTGTCTTTAGCCACCACTGCTCTCTCTCTCGGAATTCACAGATAATCACTTACGCAATTTTCTTGCTTTCTAATATAGCATTGGAGCTAGTTATTTGAGATCTAGCTTGCTTCTCTACAAGTCGCTTACGAAGGCAGTCAATTGTATATGCACTCCTGTTTGAGTGAGATATTTTAAGTAGATTGAATTATGTTTGGGATTACATATTAGAATAGGCTTTGTAGAGTGATTATGAATTCTTAGCTAGAGACCATGGTTTTAAATGACCACAAGTTTGGCATGTGGGCACAAGATATGGAAACACTATTAAAGAGTAAATCTCTTTGTAAACTTATAAAGATTATCATTGTACACCCTAAGAATGAACATGACAAGTTGATTATTAATGGGAAAAGGATGAGGCTAAAGGAATCACAGTGACTTTCATTTTAGGGAGATTCACTTTCATACAAGCAAGATAAACTCTCTAAATCAAGTTTGGAAGAAATTGGAGTGACTGTGTTTGATAAGATCGATGACAGTAATTTATATATATATATTAAGAAAAAGTTTCATTCTCTTAATCATCTCTCCTTTGATAGGATTAAAGAATATTTGGCTCACATCAAGGAGCTACAATTGAAGTTGGGTGAATTTGGTAAGGGTTATTCAAAGAAGGAAAGCCATCTTATAGAACCAATCCTTATGAATTTAAAGACACACTATAATGTTTTATGCTTGATATTGTATGTTTTTTGGGATTTCATAAAAGGAGATGGTAAGGGTTCTACTTTTGATTATTTTTGTGGTTTTCTAATTAGGGGCACCCAAAATATTGCTTGATGAGGGTAGACTTGAGAATAAGAAACATGTGCATCTTCTTAAGAGAAAAGGTCCACATAAATACAGAGAAAGAGGTTATGGATACAACTAGGAGAAAAATCATGGAGGCTATCATGACGAGGATTGGGTTGACTAAACTGATAAGAAGAAGCATGGTGAACCATCAAGTAATAGATGTGAACAAGAAGACCTATCGATATTTTGGAAAGGTGGGAGATGTTGAGAAGACATGTTGGAAGAAGACCATAACCTTGATGAAAATGTAAAAAGGCTTGAAGGTGAGTGGTTGAATAATCAATTGATTGACATAAAATATCAACTTTCAGAAGGTAAGGCAAATAACTATACCTTTAATGTCAGTGATTCTCAGGAATTGCATGCTCACACTTCTAAATGTGAGTGGATAATCTATTATGGTTGTACCCATCATACGGTTAAGGATGCTTCTATCTTTTCTTCAATAAATAAGGCTACATAATAATAAATATTTGTTGTAGATGATTAGGAATTTACGATTTAATAGTTATGGTAGGATTGAATGTCAAAATTTCTCTTAAAAAACTTACAAAAATTTGATTTGTTTTGTATCCATGGATTATCCACTATGATTGAGTGAAAGGAGAGATATCATGAGGATGATGATGTTGATTCCATGTGGCTTCAACCAAATTTAGATGCCTTGTGAGGTTGTGGGATTCTAAATTTTTTTCAGAGCATAAAAATGTGCAAATAGGGTAATCTACTATAGAGTTTAGTGAGGTACTATGGGTCACAATATCCTATGTATAGATGTTGAGGACATCTACTTTATTATGGGTGTATCTCATAAGGGATTTCCAATTATAGAGACCTTGATACGATAAAAATTGGTGTGTAGATCATTGCATAATGTGAGTAGAGCACACAAAAAGCAACAATTAGGTGTCGATCCGAAAAACACAAGACCTGACTCTAAAGACTATTTTGTTTACTATCACTCAAGTTTCAAGATCGACCACAAAGAACTTGTCTTCATGGGCACAAATGAACTATGCTCTCGAGTGTTCCCAACCTATTATTTTTTACTAGTGCTTGGTCCTTGTGGTCCACATATGGGTACAATTAAATTTGCGCGAGACATGAAAACATAATCAATTCAAGCATACTTCTATTTTATGTTTGTTTTCTAGGGTGCGATGATGTGACTCGAGATTTCCATTCCATGACTTGGGCTAAGAGATCCCAATATGTGTTGATAGATTAATCTAATGACCCACCTAGGTGGAAAACTATCGCTGAGTACCTTTGGTCCAAATTTCTTTAACTCATGGGGGGATCTTTGTTGTAGATTAACCCTTATTCTACTATGGAATTTGGATAAAATTGTTAAACAGAATTTTCGTCACCCATACAAAACCCTGTGATCTTGACTTGACACAATCCCTAAAGTCACTTTCATGGTGAATGAGCTCTGATTAGTTTTCCCTGTAACTTAAACTTTTTGTGGATTCGACGAGCTTTGATTTGATGGCAACACGCGTCGAAGTCCACCGACGCAGTCTGCTTCACTTTCAACATGCATCGATGAGGAAACTTGCATTCATGTCAACTTGCGTCGAGCTCATTTGGCCCGTGTTGCTCAATGTCCAGGTCGTGTCGATGTCTCCACGGGCAAAAACCTAGGTTTTCGAGAAGCTTCTAGAGCGAAATATCGAATCATCACCTTTCCCTCCTATTGTTATGGATCTGGATTGACTTCCACTATTGAGGGAGATCATATCTCATCCACTCCCCACACTTTTCTCAACCTCTCCCTATCCACATTGTCCTATAAATTGATGCTTTGGGCCATGGGTGAGGAAGAGGAATATTGGTAGTAAGGAAATGCTGGAGAAATTACTCTAGGCTTATAGACTATTGAGGCTTTGATTTCAAGGTGAAAGTGACTCGTTTTAGCAAGAATAACTCATTGGAAAGAAGCTACAACACCAAGGCATAAATGGTTGTAATATATTTCTATCTTTAATAATGCAATTGTATTTTCCTTCCCATACATTTGATGTTCTTGATGATGTATTGTGAGATTCCTTGGTCACTCGCATAGGTCAATTATATTGTTTATAGTTCACTTGTTGTTGTCTTGTTCTGATCTTTGGTAGGTTCTTTGTGCGTGAATCGAGACCGTGGCTGCTCTTGGATAGTCACAACGAATGTCATATCAGTGGTATGTATCTTCTACGCTCATCCATTGATACTGTTTTATTGACCTAGGTGAAGGTTTGTACAATTTTCCCCTTTTGTTCTAGATCTGAACCATTCAGACTAGGGACCTTGATCTTTGTCTGCATCGATCGAGAAATCCTATAACAAAATTGGCGACCATATTGGGGAATTTGATCTATAGATCTATCTCTTTTTCTTTGCACCGATTTCTTTTAGATTGTGACACTTTTTTTATTTGGATCCACCTTTATAGAGTCACTGGGTCATCCACATTACTCCTGGTATCCTAGGTCCACTCAGATTTGCTGAGTTTAGGAGTGGTGTAGCTTTTATTTTGAAGAAATTCACTTTTGAAAGCTCGACGCGATTTACCTTTTTCATACAGTGCACCATCGACGCACCTGGGTAGTGTGTTAAACCACGTCGATCTAGAAAGATGCACATTGTTGTACTGGCAAACTGCGTCGCACTGGAAAATTTTGTAGTGAGGTCTTTATCCCTGCTCATACCTGGACCTAGTCATCTTTGGAGTTTATGTCAGAGTTTGTATCTTCCCTAGATCTTTGTTTCTGCTTTCATTCTTGAAATTTTGAGTGGTGTGCTTTCTTGTTGAGTCTTTGTAGTCAAGCAGTCACTTGCTTTGCATTGGGTGAGTTCATTCTCTTGCAAACCTGACTAGTCTTGTAGACTTGTAGGAGCCTTTAATCTGCTCTGTTTTGAGTCTTTAAACCTCAGAAAGTGTGTTGTCATACCAACTCTTGCTAGTGTAAGTGTGGTTTGGATTGTTACATCATTTGGATTGATTGCTTGGGTGAATACTTTTTGTTTTCAAAAGTTGCAGAGCTCTCTCAAAGTGAGCAGAGTCATATTTGGAACTAATTGAGCATAGCATTAAAAGGGATTGGGTTTTCATTCTCTTCATATTTGAAGTGTAGTGCTTTGATTTGTTGAGAAAATTTATTTTGGCATCTTATATAATTGTATCGATAAACTTGAAATACTTAAGAATTTTACATGTTTTCTTCCTTTTGATCTTTTAGAAAGTCTTTGGAAAAGAGAAAAAATCTTATAACAATCATGAAGTTTACATTTTCAAGTATTTTTGACAATTAATGCATATTCTGAAGATCTCTTAAACCATCCTTTTAACTCTTTGATTCTTTATTCAAATTGAGTTGTTTTGCAAATTAAAAGGCTTCTTTGTTATTTTATTTTTGATTTGCATCGTCGAATCTCTTTTGAAAAAGAAAAAACAAAAGAAACTTTTTGCTTTGGTGTTATTTTTGGTGTCATTGGTTTTGATTGAAAGAGTGTCACTTGCGTATGTTTTTTGGCTTTGCTTAAGAAGAAAAGTGAAAGGATAGCATTCTATTTCGGGGTAGATTTTGATTGTTTCAACAAAAGAAGAAAGATCTCTCTCCTTTCCTTAGATAATTTTCATTGAAAAATAAATGCTTGAATCTCATTTAGCTCATTTATGCATAGTGGTTCGAGCCTACACTTCATGCATCCACTTAACCGTACAAGATAAAATCAAGCGCTAGTCTATGCTAAAATATTTAGAAACTCGTGTGGTAGGTTAGAGACGTGTTCCAGCGTCTTTAAACATAGCAGCTGTCATTCTTTTCCTGCACTGCATCCCGGGGGCTTGCAGTTCTTTAAAGTAATAGTCAGTATATCGAACGGCCTTTCACGTACCTACGAGTATAGATAAAGGCACTTCACGTACTCGACGGTATATAGGAAGGCTCCTGTCGAACGATTGTGCATTAGATAACACTACTATAGATTGGAGATCCCATGTACCTTGCGTATATCGGGATACCCCATTAGGATCCTGAAACCATACGAGTCAACCATTGGTCGTCTTAACGTTGCAATACACCGAGAATAACACTCGAGGAGATACTATGCATGTATTGTTAGGTAGTCGGGTAATACATTCAGGGGTACGGTCCTAATCCTCCCTGGTTAGTGATCTAAAAGATTGGGCCGGGTATTACTGTTGGACCCTACAGTATATCATGAGTTGTGATGCCTTGACACTCCTATGAGGATCCAACTCTTCATCCCACCTATCATATAAGTTTGCTTGCAGATTTAGCTTGAGTAGGATTTGAAGTGTGTTTTTCTTTAGAAGACTTTTAGGAGAAGAATTTCATTAGCCGTTATGGCTGATGTTTTCAGACAATCTACCTAAGCGGACTTAAAGGATAGATCTCCCTAGTCCAACTGGATCTAGAACAAATAAGTACAGAATATAATCAACTTCCCTAGATCAATAGAAGTTCAAAGTAACAAGTAGATCTGTTACTTGAGATTCACAATCCCCTTTGCTCCTTGCTTGATCCAATGCTCCAGAACCTTCAGATCTACAACTGGAAATCCCTGTTAAACAAGTAGACACAAACAAATAGTAAAAGCATATATTGCATATGATTGACCTAAGCTAACAGTTAAGGAAGTAATCTCTAAACATTAACAACAAAATAATGTATATGGGAAGATATTGTATTAACTGCAATAAAGGAGAGTACAATAAGAGAGAACGTTACAACCTACGCCTTAACGTCACAACCTTCCTTCCAACAAGCCAAACCAAGCCTCCAAGGATGAAGTAAGACTCCCAAAGATGAATAAGGTTCAACTAATATTATTCCACCAGCATGAGAGTGCTATAGACCTTCCTACCCTTCTAATGGGGAGGAGATTCATATTTATAAGACCAAATGGATAGAGTAGGTTGAAGATTAATGGGAGAAGTCTAAGGGATACTCCCTTGAGGTTAGGGAACCGAAGGACAACTCACCTATAAATTAGGGATAGAATTCCACCTCACCATGCTTCGAGAAGTCGCTCGAAGCTCCTTTTTATCCAATTTAACCAACCCTGGCGCACCCTGCATGAAGGCAACTGGTGCCAGGAAGGGGCAGCACAGGATGCATGAGGGAAACCTGAGCCACTGACGCATCCTTCCAGGTGACATTAGGTGCCAGGCATGCTCTAGCGCCTGTAGCTGGAAGACAACCTGCGCCAGTGCAACTAAAAAATGTGGACATAGGGTCAACAACTTGCTCTGGGTGTTTTTAGTCAGGGAAACTTCAGGGATTGAGGCATGAAGTTGACACAGGACTCATGATGACGAGATTTAGGTGTAACAGAATTCCCCCCAAAGCATGAAGCTGGAAAAATAAGACAAGTGATATGCTTTGCAAGATAGATGGAAAGGACTTGTTGGCTAGAAGGTTCTGCTGAAGTAAAACTGACTCTGAGATACAAGTCTCACATGACTCACAACATGGCTTCCGACCAATACATTGCAGATTCATGGTAGTAAATACCGACTGAACACAATCATGGCTACTAGACACAATCGTAGATCCATGATGAGATGATAACACAGTCACGCCCAATACAAAGTGGATCCGTGTGATATGACTCAAACAATCTCCATCGCAACCTAGGTGAAATATGAAACGACCTAGGGTCTTCAAGCTAAACCCGCAATGATACTAGTCTATCCATGTGATTACAATGTCTTGGAGTCGAACATGGTAGAAACCACTTGATTACCAGTCATTGATGTATACCGTTAACAAGCAGGAGGGAAATCACCATTGATGTCAATGATTCCCAAGGTGTCACAATACATACCATCGAGTGTGAATAAATGAATTAAGGTCAAACACTCGATGAGATCTTTCAATCAAGAGTCAATGATGTAAACTCATGTTGAAAGCGAGGTAATTTGACATTGAGGTATGCACGACCAAGGTACTTGATTGGTTTCTAGATTCAATACTTGGATGATGTGTTGAAGTCGATAAGGATGAATCCGTCGAAGGAGGGCCATGATGAATCCCCCATCACCGACACAAAACACAATCATAGATGTTTGGGGTGAATCAGACAGTAGAGTGATGTGTAATATTGACTTAGGGTAAACCGACATGAAGGAAGGTATACTGACTGCAGATGATGAATAACGGACGCCTATTGAACATGGGCATGGCGAAAACGATGAGAGTGGTACCAACCCCTAATGCAACCGGGAAGCATTCTTTAGATAAATCAAAGGAGTGACAAGACTCATGGGATTAGCAGGACTTGAAGGCAAACATATGACCCAAGTATTGAATGCATATGCAATTGAGTGCCATGTTAAAGAGTGACTATGTACTGCCATAACTACGATGAACACAATATCATCCCTATTCCCCATCATGATTGATGAGTACCTCTATTGTTTTTTAACGAGCTTGAGGAGGGTAACAAATGCTCGGTATATCTCATCCCATGGACGAGTCCAATCCCAAATATTTTACGAACCTAGGATAGGAGGGGTTCGTCCCATGATGGGCCCTTCGATGTTAGATTTTAACGAGTCCAAAGAAGGTAAAATCAACGTCATTTCATGTTTAGGGAGTCTGAAAAGAACTAAAGAAGACTCCAAAGGTTCTTTTTCGTAAAAGTTAGTCTCCTCACCCGAAAAAGGATAAAACAATGTGAGAGAGAACTCTTCCAGTCATGCTTGGATGGAGTGCTCCTTTTTCGTAAATAGTGCCTCCTAGTCCAAAAAAGGGGTAAACTATCACCAGAAAGACGATCATTCAAATACTTTTACAAGCATGGAAGCATCAAGTTCGCTTGGTGATCTTTTCGTGTTTAGGGAGCCTGAAAATAGCTTAAAGGAAGAATTTTGTGGGGTCGCTTTTTTGTGGGAGTTTTATGAGCCCGAAAAAGAGATAAAAGATAACTCGGTACAGTTCCTTTTTCGTAAGTAGTCTAGTGAGGCCGGATAAAGTGATAAACCTATACTCATTAGACACACCTTTTTACTCAATTTTAACGAGCACGATAATGGTATAAAAAGCACTTGGAATCTTTTCTTGTTTGAACCAGAGCACAAAAAAGTAAAAAGTAAGCTCAAACCAATTTCATGTTTTTAACCAGAGCACGAAAAGGTGAAAAGCAAGCTCGACACCTCTTACTGTTTTTAACGAGCTCGAATAAAGGTTGGAAGAATGATTTTGGTATCTGATTCATTTTTTAATGAGCTTGCAACAGAAAATGAACTATGCTCGGTATAATTCCCATTGGCAGGTTTCTCCCCAACATGATACCTAGAGCTTGGAAGTTTTCCCCAGCATAAGAAACTGACGGATTACCTCTAGTATGATTTCTAGAGGCTGGATACATGCCCCCCAAGCTTCATTTCATTTGTCTACTCTTTTTCTTCATCCAATCAAACTCATGGTTACTAATAGGAATATGTTCACCATGTGAGGACGAAAAAATAGGATTAAATAACATAGGCAAATGAAATGAAGGTTCAGATATTAAATCTGGCCAAAGACTCGACTCAAGGGGAGGGGATATGTTTCATTTTTTAACGAGCTTTCCACAGGAATAGAACTATGCTTGTGAAGTTGGTTTCATTTTTACGCATGTTTGAAACCAAAGGTAAACTGTGCTCGGGAATGGTTTCATGTTTACACAAGCTTGAAACCAAAGGTAAACTATGCTTATAGAGATCTGTTCCATTTTTTAACGAGCTTGGAGACAAATACCAATCTGTGCTTAGGGGGTATTGTTTCATTTTTTAACGAGCTTGACACAGGAATAAAACTCTACTCATAGTCATTTGTTTCATTTTTTAACGAGCTTGGCACAGGAATAGAACTATGCTCATAGTCATCTGTTTCATTTTTTTAACGAGCTTGACACAGGAATAGAACTATGCTTGTGGTTAAGGCCCATTGACGGGTTCCTTCCCAACATGATATCCAGAGGTTGGTATATGCCCCCGTCATGATTTCTAGCGTCTTAACATGCCCCCCAAGCTTCGTTTCATCTGACTACTCTTCTTCCTTACCCAATTAAAATCCTGGATAGTAATATGAATATGTTCACCAGGGGGTAGGAAGAACGAGGATCAAGTGACACAGGTAGATGAAATGAAGGTTCAAGTCCTAAATCTAGTGGGAGACTCGACTCAATGGGAGGAAGATCTATTTCATTTTTACACAAGCTTGAAATAGACAATAACTATGCTTGTAGGGGTCTATTTTATTTTTTAACGAGCTTAAAACAGAAAGAAACTATGCTCCTAGGGGCTGGTCCCTACCCAAAATCATATCCAGAGGTTGATAGTGTGATCCCCAGCTTAAGAAACCAAGGGGTAACTCCATCATGATGTCCAGAGGCTGGAGACATGCCCCCCATCTCTAGGGGGAAGAAATCACTAAAACATGTGGAACATTTAGGGAATTCTGATGACTAGGAGTCATGCGATGAGTGGGTGTCACAAAGGAAAGCTGATCAATGGTCACAATCCTCCCATGATAGGGAAAATACATTACTCGAAAGAGTGTGGACACTATAGCTTTCATAGTGTAGACATAATCACGTCCAAGGAGCAGATTAAAATCTAAGGTACCTTGGACTATCATAACATCAATACAGACAGTTTTCCCTCCTAAGGTGATAGTTAACTGAGGAAGGATCCCTAAAGGTCCAGTATGCCTTCTATTAAAAGCCAATATCTGTTCAGTGACTAGCACAAGTTGAGGAGAACCTATAGCTTGCCAAGCATTTGAGGATAAAATACTAATAGATGCTCCCTCATCCACTATAGTGCAAAATATTTCCTTATCGGAAAATCCTACAGTTATATGGAAAGGAACACTCGAAGGAAGACGAGATTATGTTAGACCATTCCAATCAAAGGAAATGAACTCAGTACTTGGAGGATATCCAATGGAAATGGACAGGGTTTCCCCTCGCATAGAACATTCTGAACTGATCAGGAAAACATCAGCGGTTTCCAATTCACTCTTAACTGGAAGACTAGAATGAGATGAATATTTTATCATGGTGACTACTTCAGTCTGGCCACTCTCCAATGAAAGAGTGGGATCGAGTGGAGACGATATCGACTTGACCACTTCAACTTCACTCTTTGAAGAAAGAGTGGGATCGACCGATGATGGGGATGGATCGACCACTTCATCAACCAATGGGGGGTCAAGGGACGACTTACAATATCCAGTTGGAAGGTGGTTCTAAGATACAGTAATGTCTTCCAACAATTGCGGAGCTTCATCCATGCCTGGAAAAAGGTAAGTAAAGTGCATACCCTTGCATAACAAACACGGATTTTTGACTTTACCTTTCTGACTCTTAACCATAGAGTCACTAGTTGATGGGGTATCATTAGTGTGACATCCAGAGGCTGACGATATAGGTGGTTTGGAGGCTTTAGACCACTCTTCTAACACTTTGGAAAGACTGGGGAAATCCTTGAGAAGGTGATCTCCCTTGCAAACCTTGAAAGGGAACTTGGGTCTATGAGGTGTTTGAATGGAATGAATGCCATCAGAGGCATATGGTTGATGCTTGGTCTCTTTCCTATGCTTATTATTCTTTATCTTCGTTTTCTTCTTCTTCTTATTCTCCTGATTACTAACACTATTGCTTTGATCAGGAGAGGAAGAAGAAAGAGAAGAAGATGCATCTGATGAAGAAGGGGAAGGATCAGTTTGGGATTGACACTCTCGTGGTGGAGAGTTAACATTTGAAACATTGGGTACAGCCGGAATCACCGGATTGAATAACCATACCGGTAATCCTATGGTTCATCCAGGAAGATTTAAAGTGGAAAAAAAGGGAGGACCAATATCTCCAACTGGAGGAAACAAAAAAGGTACCCCTTGAAAGGGGCCTCTTGATTGGTATTCCTAGAAGAGGTTTCCATATCTAAACTCTCTAATTCCTTCTAATTATCACGCACAAGAAACGCTACTCAAACTAAAAGCAATAGACAAACTTGTGAATAGGAGGGATGTACAAGCTGGATCCTCATGGGTGTGTTAAGCTGTCACAATTCGCGATATACTGTAGGGTTCAACAGTTATACTCGACCCAATTTTTTAGAGCACTAACCAAGGAGGATTGGGATCGTACCCTTGGCCGTATAACCCGACTACCTAACAGTATGTGCGTAGTAATCTCCCTGAGTGCTGTTATCGGTGTATTGCAACAACAAGACGGTCAAAAGGTTTGCTCAGATGGTTCCTGGAATCCTAATGGCGTCTCCCAATATACTCAAGGTATGTGGGAGTTCCAATCCGTAGTGGTGCTGTCTAATGCACAACCGTACGACATAAGCCTTCCGATATACTACTGAGTACGTGAAGTGCCTTTTGATATACCCAAAGGTACGTGAAAGAGCCTTCGATATACCGGTTGGTATGTGGAAGAACTGCAGGCCCCCAAGATGCAGTGCAGGAAGATAATGACAGCTGCCACGTTTTACGACATCAGAACACGTCACTACCTAACACACAAGTTGCTAAAAGTTTTTAACTTAAACTAGTGCTTGATTTGATCTTGTACGGTTAAGTGAATCCATGAAGTGAAGACTCAGAATTTAAACAAGATGCAAATCTGATCTATATGAAAATGCAAGTCTTTGTTTCTATGAAGTCCTACTTAAGAAGGAGAGAGAGAGATATTTTTTCTTCCCAAATGCACAACCCTATGCAAATGCAATTTTAACTATTTTCAAAATGATAGAAAGAAGCAAAAGATACACCCAAAACTAACCTGAAGCGATAAAATAGATCTTTTTATGAACACCAAATGCAATAATTATAATCCGTTTCCTATCTATTTATACTCGAAAAAGACACATCTAAGCTATGGAAAGAAGGATTCCACAACGTTTCCAATCAAATGCAAGACAAAGAAAAACACTCAATTATCTTGTCGAACTCAAATGCACACAAATATGAAACAAACCTTTCTTGTTCTTATGATTATAAGACCAAGAATGTCAAATGATCAAATTAAAGCAAGAAGAATATTTATGTTTTCCAATTTCATGAATATAGCAAAAGAGGGACAAAATCAAGCTTCTCTTTGAACTAAAGTGGAGACAAGGAATCAATCTTTCCCAACAATCACTGGACAACTCAGCATGTAAAGGAAACAAGATGTACAACCCAAGAAAAAGAGGCTAAAAAAGACATGGATGTCCCACACTTTTCAAGTCTTTAAAACAAGCCAATCACACCAAACCAAAATTTATCTTAAAACCTGAATATGGGTCAAAACGACTGTAGGATACACGATTCATGGCCCCCCATTTCGCTTAAAAATGCAAGCAAAACACTAGTTTTGACTCAAAGGGCCAAACATGGATCCAAATCTCAAAAAGACCCCAAAATAGAGGAAAATGACAGTATGTTGTGTCTAGGGGTTCTGTGACTGAATCATATAGTATATAGAGCTCAATCAATAAGACCAAATCACCAAAAATGGAGAAACAATGCTAAAACACCAAGCAATAGGTGCTGGCACAGTCTGTTATTGTGTACTAGAGCACCAGGCGGAGGCTAAGGGCGCCAATGGCGCAGGCTGTACTCAGGAAAAGGGAGACAATGGAGCAAAATGCTCATGGACAGTGAGCGCCAGAGTCCCAGTAGCGTAGTGAATATACACCCCAGGTGCGCCGGGCGAATAGTAAGAAGTAAGAAAGAAAATATCTCCAAAAATATAAAGTAATAGGTCCAATATTGATCCCAGATAGAGTCAGGGAAAGCCAACAGACTCTGAAATAGCAAAAATTCAAAGATGGGAGGGGCTCAAGAGGATAGAAAATGAATCAATAAAAATCAATGAAATGAAATCAAACTGAAATCAAAGCTATGTTCTATTCCCCAGTGGAGTTGCCATATTTGTTTTTGTACAATCTACCTAATCAGACTTAAATGCTAGATCTCCCTAGTCCAATTGGATCTAGAACAAATAAGTATAGAATATAATCAACTTCCTTAGATCAATAGAAGTGCAAAGTTACAAGTAGATCTCTTACCTAAGATTCACAATCCCCTTTGCTCCTTGCTTGATCCAATGCTCCAGAACCTTCAGATCTACAGCTGCAAAGCCCTGTTGAACAAGTAGACACAAACAAACAGTAAAAGCATATATTGCATATGATTGACCTAAGTTAACAGTTAAGTAAGTAAGCTCTAAACATTAACAACACAATAATGTATATGGTAAGAGATTGTATTAACTGTAATAAAGGAGAGTACAATAAGAGAGAACATTACAACCTATGCCTTAATGTCGCAACATTCCTTCCAACAAGCCAAACCAAGCCTCCAAGGATGAAGTAAGAGTCCCAAAGATAAATAAGGGTCACCTAAGATGATTCCACTAGCATGAGAGTGCTATAGACCTTCCTCCCCTTCCAATGGTGAGGAGCTTGATATTTATAAGACCAAATGGATAGAGTAGGTTGAAAATTAATGGGAGAAGTCTAAGGGATCCTCCCTTGAGGTTAGGGAACCGAAGAACAACTCACCTATCAATTAGGGATAGACTTCCACCTCACCATGCTTTGAGAAATCGCTCGAATCTCTTTTTTATCCAATTTAACCAACCCTGGCGCACCCTGCATGAAGGCAACTGGCACTAGGAAGGGGGAAGCGTAGGTTGCATGAGGTAAACTTGAGCCACTGGCGCATCCTTCCAAGTGAAATTATGCGTTAGGCATTCTCTGGTGCCTATTGCTAGAAGATAACCTGTGCCAGTGCAACTAGAAATGTGGACACAAGGGTCAACAACTTGCTTTGGGTGTTTTTGGTCAGGGAAACTTCAGGGATTGAGGCATAAAGTTGACACAGGACTCATGATGAAGAGATTTAGGTGTAACAACTGAAAAACCCTTAAGGAGATCCCGTAGGATACAAAACTTGCCACCTAAATATCCCCTCATTGATGAAGGAAACACAGGGGCATATATGGACCAACCCACTACAACTGGTTCACACGAAGAAGGAGTTCTAGTTACTGAATCATGAGGGGATTTTTTGCCTCCTGTAAATCCACCCATAACCGATCCTATGGTACCATTGGTGGTGGAACAACCTCCTTCGTGTGACACATATTTCCACCACTGACTTGAAGGACACCCTAGATCTGTCGAATGGATATTCACTCGACCTCCAGATGACCTGATAACGACTACTTTTGGTCTAACCACTTCATTTTGGGGAACCTCCTTAGGGCGTGTTATTTCCGATTTTGGTTCACCACCGATTGTGGAGACACCACCACCTTCGTTCCCTACCAGATGCGTCTCGAACGACAATTTTTTCGGACCACTTCAAGATACCGTGTCTCGCTTACAGATACTTACAGAATAGGTAAGGTGCCATAATTTCCCTTTCCAATCCACTTTGGTAGTAGCGAATCCCCAACACCATTCTCCCGTGCATTATTTTACTCTTACTTCACCAGGGATGTCGGTGCCCAACATGACCTCTTATGAACCAGGCCAATCATCATTCCCACCTATTTCACATCAAAATCAATTGGTCGGTTCTATACCTCTTCTGACCCCAACAACTTGGGGGAAACCTTCAGCCACTATTAACTTCGTGACTGGAACACAACCTTCGAGACAAAGTGTGATCGGAGGCCACCCTTTAGTTAGTGGTCAGAATATGGCCACAGGGAAACCTATGGTCAATGGTCAAAATATAATTACTGGGAAAACTTCGGTTGGGGGACAAAATCTAACTGGGGGGCAACCTGTAGTTAGTGGAAAAAATCTAACTAGGGGGAAACCTCTATTTAGTGGACAAAATGTAAGTGGAGGACAACCATCGTTTATGACTTATAATACGACTGGAGGTCCACCTCCAGTCATGGGACAACCTTCGTGGGTGTATCACACATGGGGACCATCAGTATGGGCTCAACCCACATGGGGTTATACATACTCGGGTAATCAGAATATGGAAATGAGTCAAATTTACCAAACTGCTCTTGGAAATATTTATACTGGAGTACCTTACCTCGGAAACACAAACACTCTGTGGGGTCAACAAAGATTCCCGCCGACTAGACCTCCAACCAACGGCCCTCCCCATTCCCCACCACCACCCCTCCACTAGTCCCACCACCACCTCCACCACCTATCCCACCTCCACCTCCACCATCCGGACAACCCCCTCATTCAGGAGGAACCCCATCCGGTCCACCTCCTAACTTGGGAGGACCTCCACCATTTGGCCAACCCTCTACGGGAGGACCTTGCGATCAATCAATCTATGGTCCTACTGGTACTCAAATTCCATACCAATATTACCAGTACCCGCATCCAAATCGACAATTACCATTTTTGGATACTTTAGATCTGTCGGATCTGTCGCATTTGACCAATGATCCCATTCAACATGGCATGAATTGGCCACCCATTCTTGTGAAAATAACATCAGACATACCCAAGTTTGATAGAAAACCCAACGAGGATCACAAAAACCACATGATTAAATATCACTTGTGGTGTTCCTCGAACTCATTAATGTATGATTCTATCTGTTTGAGGCTATTTCAATGAACCCTCACTGTCATAGCTGCCAAATGTTGCATCGAATTACCACCACATTCTTTTGCCGACTTTCGATCCTTGGATATGGATTTTCTTACACATTTTCAATTACCAATCTACTATGAAACCAACACAGATCTTTTAACTTCCCTCTGACAATATACCTCCACTCATATTTCTGATCATATTCACGAATGGAGGGGAAGAAATCATCTCATTAAGGCTCCCATTCCGGACCAATTATTGGCCGATTGGTTTACCAAATCATTGTTGCCTATCATAGCCAAAGATGTTGCTATGGGAGGGGCAGTTACATAAGAAAAATCTATTGCACATGCCCAGTATTTAGACTTAGTCTATGCCCAATCTAACACTTTATACGACATATTTCCCAATGCCCCTCGCCCCACACATGACCCAACGAAACCCCCCACGGAATCACATGACAATGGAAAAATTGGTTCCGTTAACATCCAACTTGTCACTCAATCGATTGGATCACAAAGCCACATGGTTTCAAATCCAAACCCGTCACAGGCTGGTAATATCACCAACCATTCACCCAATCCTGCTCCCACCGCGGAGGTGAATTCAGTCAAATCCGCCTCATCTCAGAAATCCAGTGGTAAGAAGAAAAACAAATGTAAATCCAAGAAATATTCTAACTAGTAGGAACAAAAAACCAATCCAGACCCTCCTGACACCAAACCAAAACGAGAGGCTAAATATCCATACTTACTATGCGGTGATGACCACTTCACGAAAGAATTCCCACATCATGAAGAAGTCCAAAAGTTCCTAAAAGGAAACCCTCAACCCATAGTTTTAACAGACCCCTTCCCCACACAACAATAACAAATGGTTGCGCAACAACCCAATCCTTCTCAAGGAGAACCATCCACGACTGCTCATGTTATCATGATGCGTAGTGAAACGGTTAACTTATCCACCAGGGCACATACGTATGATTCTGCTCCTGATAAAGAATCTAATGCAGGTAATACTAAAAAATCCTCCACATCCGCATCCACTATCTCTCCGCCACAAGGTCCTTTGACCATAGACAAACCTATACCAGATGCAATATTGCATCCACCTAAAAGCACAATCCGAAAATCAATTTTCAACCTCAACGCCCGAGCCACTCAAAACTACAACATTGTGGAAGATCTAGCCTAGGAACCATGTACTATGTCGACTATTGAAGTATTACAAAACTTCCCTAATCAACGTAAGACTTTGCTATCTGCTATTGGAGCAGTGGATACAAAATCATCTAATACCATCATGTTTTGATTGTACTACTTTAAGTCGAGGCTTTCCCACCAATTGGCATTTCAAATCATTACCAATGTCACTGGGGAAAATATCCATCGTACTGTCTTAGATGAAGGAGCCTCTACTTCCGTAATGTCCTTGTCCTGCTGGAAAGCCATTGGCTCTCCTGAATGGAACTAGTCCCCTACCACCTTGAAAGCATTTGACAAACGTGGATTCCAACCACACAGGATTCTACAATCCTCAGCCGCTGAGTTGGGAGGAAAGACTGTTTCGATTAACGTGGAAGTAGTCACAGTGCCATTGGATTACAACTTATTGCTTGGTTGAAATTGGTTTTACGTCATGACTGCGGTCTCATCTTCTGTCTTCCGCATTGTGCAATCTACCCATCAAGGAAAAATTGTCACTATCGACCAACTAGATTTTTGTACACCGGACATCACAACTCATCCCGTGGATAATGTCCCTCTTTTAGGATACTCTTCGCAAATATATTAAAGTGTGGGGGTAGGACTCCTTAAAGACTCATCCCTAATGGGATTCTTTCCAACACCTGATCCCCCATCACATGTTGCCACGGTGAACATGATCTATTCATGACCCCATCTTCCTCCAACTTGGAAGATCCTTGGATTGTTCCCGATCCTATTGACATTGATTCGATTGGAGCTCAGATTCCTCTTAGCCCAGCTGAGGCTACTTATTATGCCATCCAATCAACGTCTGATTCACTTGATGACCATCACCTGGTGGCATCAGACCCGTGCTCTCTACCATCTTGTTTGAACTTGTCCTCTCCATCACTGGATCATCTCCTCCAGAAATTCCCCTCCGATGAATCCATCATGGAGATTATTATCTTGGATGAGATTCCATGGGAATACCATCACCATCGATCATCCTTCCTCCCACCTTTAGACATGGTAGAGAATGCGATTCAAACCATTATTTCACCGAATGTCACTTCCAACCTTCAGTCTCCTATTCTTACCTAGGATACGGTAGCTGAAGGAATTTGGAAAACATTACGCCTACCACTACCATTGACATCTCGGTGAAACCCAACGTCGTGGAGCATATCCATATTAGCCAAACTTGTTCTTGTGAAGAACTCAAAACTTATACGGGCTTGTTCAAACAATTTTGCGACGTATTCACATGGAACTATGAAGGAATGCCCAGCATTGATCCTGCGATTGTTATCCATGAGATCAAAATTGATCCCGACGCAAAACCTATTCGACAAAAACTTCATCCAGTACACCCTCGAAAGATTGCAGAAATTAAAGCAGAAATTGAAAAGTTGTTGAAAGTTGGTTTCATTTATCCTGTCCCCTTGACATATTGGGTCTCTAATATCGTTCCTGTCATAAAAAAGCAAGGAACCATCAGAGTTTGTGTTGATTACAGGGATCTAAATAAGGCTTGTCCCAAGGACAATTACCCTACCCCATTTATCGACCAAATCATTGACAACTATGTCGATAATGTCACCTTCTCATTCATGGATGGCTTTTCTGGCAATAATCAGATTGAAATACACCTAGCAGACCAACACAAGACTGCATTCATCTACCCATGGGGTACATTTGCATACTGCAAATTACCTTTTGGTCTTAAAAACCCTAGTTCCACATTCCAGTGGGCCATGTCGTACGCCTTTCATGACATTAAGGATTTTTTGGATCCATATCTCAATGGTTTTCTAGCTCATTCAAATCATCGTGAGTTTGACCTTGACCATCTGATGGTCATTTTCCTCAGATGTCGATGTTATAACATCCGCCTAAATCCTCACAAATTCATATTCTATGTAGAGGCCAGACGTCTCCTTGGCTTCATCATCTCAAAATACGGGATTCAAATTGATCCCCTCAAGGTTGAGGCCATCCTATCCCTACCCCCACCTACGAACATCACTAAACTTCAAAGTTTGCAGGGGATGGAAAACTACTTGCGTGGTTTCGCGTGTAATTACGTGGAAAAGACATAGGGTTACACATGATTATTAAAAAAGGATGTCCCTTTTATCTTGGATGACTACGCCCATACTGCATTTGACAACCTCAAGCATGCCATTACCCATGCACCCGTGTTACAACCGCCTGATTATACCAAGGATTATATCCTTTATCTTGCTGCCTCTACCTCGACTATTGGTATAGTTTTAGTGCAGGAAGATAGAAACACACAAGAACATGTGATTTATTACCTTAGCAAGGGTCTTATTGAATCCAAAACTCGTTATTCACATGTCAAGAAGTTGGCTCTAGCAGCTGTCATCACCGTCCAAAAGTTCTGTCATTACATTATGCTCCATACTACCACTATCATCGCCGATGCCAACCCTATGGTCCACGTCTTAACTCGTCAAGTACTAGGGGGGAAATATTCACGCTGGATCGTGATTCTTCAAGAATTCGATCTACAGTTTGAAAAGGAAAAATCCAAAAATTCATTAGTATTCGCGGAGCTAATTTGTAATATTCCCCGTATTGATCACGAATCTAAGCCCAATGACTCTCTTCCCGATGAGTCATTGTTCCTCATAAGTACCTCTGATCCATGGTATGGATATATCACCCTATATCTCCAAACACAATGCTTCCAACCTCACCTATCCTGTGATGAGAGCCATCGTATCCACCATCATGCCAGATATTACATAATCATTGGTGACACCCTATATCGTCGTGGCATCGATTCGATCTTACGATGCTGTTTGAATCACGAGGAGGTTGAGCATGTTCTCAATGACTGCCACTCAAGGGCACGTGGCGGTCACCTCTCTAGGTGGATACAACCCAGAATATATTACACATTGGATACTTTTGGCCATCCATATTTAAATATTGCATGGAAGCCGTTAAGAAGTGTCCTCCCTACCAGTGTTTTCATTCCAAAAAGCACACTCATCCTGCCGCTTTACACCCAGTTATTTCTGTCGGCCCCTTTGCAAAATGGGGCATAGATTTCATTCACTGTAAGCCTACCTCGACCGGGGGGCATGGCTATGCTATTGTTGCTGTTGACTATTTCAGAAAATGGGCCGATTCTATGCCTACATATAATGAAGACGGAAAAACTGCCGCACTCTTCATGTTCAATCATGTTATTGCTAGATTTGGGGTTCCATGAGCCATTGCCACAAACCATGGATCACATTTCTAGAACCAAATGGTAACTGAATTGAGCGCGAAATTGGGATTTCGCCATGAATACTCAACCCCCTACTATCCCCAAGCGAATGGCCAAGTAGAGGCCATCAATAAGGTCTTGAAAACCATGATACAACGCATGGTAGGGACCCATAGATCAAATTGGCACTTAATTCTCTTTTCATCCCTTTGGGAATATACAACCTCCTTCAAAACTGCTACAGGGTTCACACCTTTTCAATTGGTATACGGACTAGAAGCAATATTGCCTATAAATTGTGAGATCCCGTCTTTGAAACTAGCCGTCGAACTTTTTCCAAACACCACAACTAAAGAAGAAGGCTTTCTATATTTAACCAAACTGGATGAAACCCGTCATGATGCAGCTCTTGCCAATGAGGCACATAAGAAATGAATCAAATCCCAATACGACAAGTCTGGAAAACCTTGCATCTTCAATGAAGGCGATTTGGTCTTGACATATGACCAAAAACACAATAAGTTGGTGGCAGGTAAGTTTGAGTCCATGTGGCATGGGCCCTACATCGTGAAACATGTGTTAGAAAAAGGATCCTACAAGTTAGTTGACTATGATGGGACACCCTTGTGGGAGCCTAGAAATGGGCTCTACCTCAAGAGGTTCTATGCTTAGAGAAATCCCGCATAAGTACCCTGTACATTTTTTATATGGTGTGAATTTTTCTTTCATAAGTCAAGGCCTCATCTCCATCGTGACTGCTTATATTATGTTCTTCTTGAATGCTCAGATGACAACCTATTCAGGATTTGCAGATGGTGCTATCCGACATACTCAAAACCTCGCCTCGGTAGCTTGGGTACTCTACTTCCCTGCCGACGAACTTATCAACTCAGGAGGAACTTGTCTAGGTCCCACAACTAATAATATCGCCGAATATCATGCGGTGATTGGATTGTTAACCAACACATCTTCCCTTGGGGTAAACCACATTTTCGTTTACTTGGATTTCCAACTGATGGTATCCCATATCAACCGAGGCTATGTTGTTCACAACTCTACACTACTTCGTCTTTTCCGACGAGTACGTCTCTTAGAGAGGTCTTTTGAATTTGTTCAATACCTACATATTCCGAGACATATGAACATGGTTGTTGATTCCTTAGCCAATTTCATTTTAGATTGGTACATCTCGCATTCTCAAACATATTATTAACAAGCATAACGTGTAAATTATTTATACATAAGCAACATAGATGAGGTCCATACTCGCCATACACGCATTGTATATAAAACCGCTTTATATTTGATAAAAGTTCCATAAATAAGTACTATGACAAAATATGAAGCTCATAGCTTTCAGTACATCATCATGGAAAAAATATGAAGTTCATGGCTTTCAGTACATCACTACATAGAGATAATGGGGCTAGTCGTGACGCTCGTGATAACATATCACCGTCGGGCTACCCGGCGGAGCAGACGTCCGATACTCGTAGAAACTCCCACCGTGTGGCGTTGGTACCGCCGAGGCAGTTCATCCACTGACATGTCTGGGGTGTCAACAATCAACCTCTCTAATTTCTCCTTGGTCTTTGCGAGTATGTCCCTTGCTTCTCAGTCGTGACCAGAAGTGGCCCTACCATCTCCTTCCTGTTATATGGGGGAATCTCCAGGTGGCCTCTATGGTCCCACATCTGCATTAGTAAAACATAAGAAGTCTTAGTACACCCAAAAAATTATATATACAAAAAATACACAAATACTTGAAAAAGCATGAGTATCTTTTCTTACCTATGTAACACCAGATCGACCCTTCTAGTAACGCTAGGCTAGGATCTCCTCGGAAATCCGTGTCGGCCTAGGCATAATCCTCCACCATAAGAAGCTTCTTGCGCAACCATCGGAAGAAATCCAGACCATAACTATGGATCAGGCCACCATGATGACCAAACAACTCAATCCACCTCTTCATGCGTGGTTCCCGCGGATCGAGGCTAGTTATCTCTATATGCTGAGGGAGGAAGTGAGGAACTTGCTCCATAAAGAAGGATACCAAGATAGACCCATAACCAAATTGTTTAGTTCTACCTATCCGACACTTGGTTAGTTGGTATTTCATAATGCTTAGGAGGCTCTCACACCAGTTAAATATGGTAGGTTCCATGCATGCTTGGAACATAACATCTGAGACCTAGTTGCTTGATGGTGGGACTTAGTCCTCGTTACTCAAACCACTGTGAAGGGCACAATACTCAATGGTATACTATGGACCTTTGCAATTGGGATCTTCCTGGTAACCTTACTAGTCCCGGGCTCGCAATACTGGTTGATAAGATCATCCGTGTTTCCATCACCTCCGCTCTGCCCAGTAATCATGGCTCGAGCCCCTCACCTTGAAATCCCAGTCAAAAAATAAATGTCATCTATCTTGAGGGTAAGGATATGAGCTCCTACTCGGAAATATTGTTCATCAGGATCCCACATATCCACTAAATACCCCAACAAATGCACTTGGGCCCTCATATTTGGAGTAAGGAAGAAATTCTTTAAGCCACATTCTTGAAGTGCCAGCATTGTATTGTCATCATGCAATCCTTCCAAATCTGCTATTTTTTGGTCTCGTTCCTTCCATTCTAGCACCATTTTCCTTGCTTGAAGTCCTACAAGACCAAAAAAAAGGTCAAAAATCCTTCATCTCCAAGAAAATCCAAAGAATTTTCATTTTTTCTTCTTTTAGGTCACCTTTCATGGTTGATGCGACCCGTCTTTGCCCACAGTGCGCCATCAACATGCTTGGCATTTTCGTGAGTTGCGTCGATCAGTCGCGACGCGGTTCCCAAAAAGGCAGGTCACGTCGACCATGGCATGCATTTTAGGCCCAAGAAATGACCCCAAATCCATTAAAAACATGAAATTTACAGTATTTTGGCTTATAAAATGAAAGAAGAAGGTGACGATTGTTACCTCGAGCTGATGGAGTCCGAATCCACAGCCTGGAGTTCCCACAATCTTCAACACAAATTTGCTACTACAAAGAGTTTTTTACCCTCCTTGGTGAAAAGAACAAAGGTAGAATGGTAAAATGAGTCATTTTCACTCCCTTTTATGGGATTGAGGGTGAGTATTTTTATATTTTACTTTGTAATTTTTTTTTTTTTTTTTTACCATGTCAATTTGAAAGACTCTTTATTGATAAAATTATATAGTTTTATTTTAACAACTTGTTGTTGAAGTTATAGATCAAACGTAATGAACAAATTATGGCCAAAACTGTCTTTCATGCTCAGAGGTATTATTGGAGTTTTCTTTAAGCTCTTTTTAGACTCTTAAAATATGAAAAGATCACTGAGTGAACTTGCTTCCTTTCACGCTCATAAAAGGATTTGAAAGGGAATCTATTCAGTTTTGGTTTACCCCTTTTTCGGGATGAGTAGTATTAATTATGAGAAAGGAATAACTTAGTCAACCATTGACTATGAGAGTTCTTCTATGCATTATTTTACACTTTTCGGGCCTAGGGACTAACTTTACACAAAAGTTCACTTTGGAGTCTTCTTTTGACCGTTTCAGACTCTCTAAACGTGAAACGTCACCTAGTTTACCTTCTTTGGACTCGTTAAAATTTAACATTGAAGGACCCTTATAGGGACAAACCCCTCCTTTCTCAGGTTCGTAAAACATGTGAGATCGGACTCGTCTGAAGGATGAGCTATATCGAGCATATGTTATCCTCCTTAAGTTCGTTAATAAACAAAGAGGTAATCGTCGATCATGATGGGGAATAAGGGAAGGAAAATGCATTTCTATTCACATTTATGGCAGCCTCTCGTCACCCTTGAACATGGCACCTGTTTGTATTTCATCCAAGAAGTTGGGTAATCCGCTTGTCCTTGAAGTTGTGTCAAGTCTATGAGTCTCTGTACTCGTTTGGGTCATCCAAATAATACTCCGCTCATATTGAATTAGGTCTTGACCTCCATTTCACCAAGTCCATGCTGCCAGGTTATTAGTCGTGCCATAAAATGTTTAAGGGAAGTCATCCATTTAAAGTCGAACTTTGCAGTCATCACTCTTACTTCTATCAGTTGTGAAGCAATTTCTCAACAACACTTGTCCGTACGCCTTGTGTCAGTCTACACTCATTTGATCTATCACCTGAAATCTTCTTCCTGTATTGGTTTCGTGTCAATGATGTCGGATACATCATGGCCCTCCTTCGACAAATCTATCCCTCTCGACGCCAATACATCATCCAGGGATTGGATTTAGAAACTACCTAGTACCTTGGATCCTACATGCCTCAATGGCAGGTTTTCTTGATTTCGACAGTGGGTTCACATCATTGACCTCTGATCGAATGATTGCACGAATATTTGACTCCAACTCATTTATTCGCATTCATTGGGATGTACTGAGATACCTTGGGGATCATTCTCATCATTGGTGATTTCCCTCGCACTTGTTAATGGTTCACATCATTGAACGATAATCAAGTGGTTTCTACCATGTTCAACTTCAACGCATTGTAATCGCATGGTTAGATTCGTATCATTTCGGGAATGGGTAGAAGACCTTGGGTTGTTATGATGTCTTCTTATTACACCCAGGTTGCGATGGAGATTTTTTGGTAGGTTCCCACATAGATGTTATGGTGGAAACCTCATTGATGTAATCCATTCTTGTATTGGTCGTGGATGTGTCATTAACTCATCATGGATCTACGCTTGTATCTTAGTAGCCATGATTGTGTTCAGTCATTCAGGTATGGATCCACGTTGTATTTTATGTGGCCATATCCTTAGTCAGTATCAGCATGGATCTGCAGTGTATTGGTCAGAAACCATGTCTTGAGTCAGTGAGATATTTGGTTCATAAATGTTAGAACTTGTATTGCAAAGCCCTTGATCATCATTGTCAGTTCTCCGACCAATGGTTCTTCTCTCTAACAGTCACGTCAAAGTACACCACCTATTGTTTTTCCCTAGCTTTGTACTTTGGGGGGAAATCTGTTACATGGAATTTTCGTCACCCGTACAAAACCCTGTGATCTTGACTTGCCACAATCCCTGAAGTCACTTTCATGGTGAATGAGCTCTAATTATTTTTCCTTGCAACTGAACTTTTTTTGTGGATTCGACGCGCTTTGCTTTGTTGGAAACACACGTCAAATTCAAGCGACGCAGTCTGCTTCACTATCAACTTGCGTTGATGACGTAGCTTGCATTCATGTCAACCCGCATTGAGCTCATTTGGATCGTGTTGCTCAATGTCCAGGTCGCGTCGATGTCTCCATGGGACAAAAACTAGGTTTTCGAGAAGCTTCTAGTGCGAAATCTCGAATCATCACCTTTCCCTCCTATTATTATGGATCTGTATCAAATTCCACAATTAAGGGAAATCATATCTCATCCACTCCCCACACTTTTCTCAACCTCTCCCTATCCACATTGTCCTATATAAATTGATGCTTTGGGCTATGGGTGAGGAGGAGGAAGATTGGTAGTAAGGAAATGTTGGAGAAATTACTCTAGGCTTCTAGACTATTGAGGCTTTGTATTCAAGGTGAAAGTGACTCTTTGGAGCAGAGAAGAACTCATTGGAAAGAAGCTACAACACCAATGCCTAAATGGTTGTAATCTCTTTCTATCTTTGTTAATGCAATTGTATTTTCCTTCCCATACATTTGATGTTCTTGATGATGTATTGTGAGATTCCTTGGTCACTCGCATAGGTCAATTATATTGTTTATACTTCACTTGTTGTTGTCTTGTTCTGATCTTTGGTAGGTTCTTTTCACGTGAATCTAGACCGTGGTTTCTCTTGGATCATCACAATGACTGTCATATCAGCGGTATGTATCTTCTACGCTCATCCATTGATACTATTTTATTAACCTAGGTGAAGGTTTGTACAATTTGTCCCCTTTTGTTCTAGATCTGAACCATTCAAACTAGGGACCTTGATCTTTGTCCGCATCAATCGAGAAATACTATAACAAAAATCCAGATCTAACATTTCCCCCTAGAGACCAGTGGGGCCCTATTGATAACTATCACATATTCATTCTTTGATTTCAAAGTTTTTTTGTGTTTTTCACAAAAAATATTTAATTTTTAAGGATTTATGAAAAAATGTGAAAAAGAAACAACTTTTGTTTTTGTAATATGTAGTGTCACTAATCATATCATATTTTGAGGGCATGTATATTGGTCTAGTGTGGCCTACAAAGATGCCCCCTAGCAGGTGGAAAGCGAGAGACTAGGAGCAACCATAGCCTAAAGATGTTGTAAAGACCTTGCACAATGTGCACAAAAACTTTAAGGAACTTACAATGGGATTCCATATGACCAAGATTGAGGAGGTTCCCATACATATCCATAAACACATAATTGGGGTTCCTTCCAGATTGATTAGACTATTGGGAGGGGTAGCTACCATGGTTATATGCTACCATGGTGTTCATGCTAATGAGTATGAGCGATAGATCCTTGGTTGGTTTCTTGTACTTTTGGAGTTCTCGACTTATGTATTTGTGCAAAAATAGATAGCTTGATAGTGTTTATAAACACTGTATATCAATTTTTTGTATAGAACTAATGCGACAAATCTCTTTACACACACAAACACACACACACAAAGTTTTCCAAGTCCTTTACTTGTACTTCTTCAACTGGTTTGTTCATTTAATTTTCATGGTTGTATTGTACCTGCATGTGCTTGGATAATAACTTAATGTATTGGATGCCAATTAATGATCTAATTAGCTAAAGAATCATCCAATGCATCAAATATTCATGGTATATGAACATAAGTTATAAAGTCAAATTGGCATTCAAGAAGACGTAACCTTAAGAACTTCCTATAAAGGATTAAATTGCGAACCTGGTAAATATTGTTTAATTGAGACACTAGTTACTGGGAATCCAAATAGACGGTGATGTGTCAAATGTCAAGAATTATAGCCTCTGGGAGAAGATGGATAACAACACTATACTTTTATCCCAAAAACATTGGATAAGGGTTAGTTTTGTCCATTATTTCAATCATTTCAAAGTGATTGAGGTTTTTACCTCGGCTAAATAAACCTCCACATTCTCCATCCCTCCAATAGGAAATATTTGATATTGATTGGACATTCACAAATATATAGGAGAAAACACATATGGAGGGATCCCCATAGCCTTCCATGATTTATTAGGAAGGATATTATAAATTGACCCCAAATCCAACATGACATCCTAAATATTATTTCCATCTACTTGTGCATCTAACTAGAATTCCTTCGGGATTCTTTTCTTTCTTTTCCTTATAATGATATTAGTCTATCTATTGGGGATGCTAGTTGAGATCAGACCATCCCCCTCCATTGCTCCCCCAAATATTTGAAGATAATTCCGCAACTTATGAGTTAATCTTTGTTATCCAAAATATCAACAAAAATATTGAACCAAAGATTAATAAGTTTCTGAGATGTACCTTGAGGTTTGACATCTACTTCTTTTCGGTGACTCGCAAAATGTACCTTTGATCAATCATTTTAAAATCTTTCTTCTTCCACAGCTGTTACAGAAAAAGAAACACCCATTTGATTGAACATCTCATGAGTTTCTATGAAAATTTCTCTCTGTTGGGATGGATGAAACTAGGGTGATTTTGGGTCAGATTGTTGAATTTTTGGGACATTAGGGGATTTATAGTCAACACCCATATGAGAAACTCCGTGGGTGAAAACATTAACCATGGGTCAAGTCATCCTGTCATCATCTTGTGGCTTTGAATTGATTAAATTAGATGATTGGTTTCACATCCGTTCTTCCCATTTTGCTATTAGTTTTGGGAAATATTCAGTACCGTGTGTGTTTTTCCAGCAACAGGTACACCGCAACCATTGAGGCAATGGATAGTCCCTGGATAAATGCCCAACTCATTAAATTTATAACATTAGATTGCTCCTCCTCGACCTCCAGGTATACCACATCAATATCACCTCCTTGACCTCGACCTCCACCCCATATCCCCGAGGAGGGGAATTATCGGACACTCAGCATGCAAAACGATCCAACATATCCACCAATGAATCTAGGGCTCTGCATTTATATGTGTTTTGAGTAGTAGACCTACAAAACTCACAATGAAAATTATTCAAGACCAAGGAATACTTATGTTGGAAAAGGGAACTAGCAAGGGGAAGGCCCATATGTCTTATAAATTTCCCAATATTCATTATGTCGTGGACAAGTAAAACACTGTTTTGGCCCATGGAAATGGTTATGAGCACCAACTTGCACAATTCTTGCAGAAGGATTTATTGGGCCTGTTCCCATAGAGGTATTAGGCGTAAGTCCTCCTCTCAACCTTGGACACTCCAAAGCATGATGGAATTCTATCATGCATCTAGTACACCATACTTTCTCTCTCCCAATTCCTGGATATTCTTAGTTAAGACAAGTATATGGTTATGTACTTGCGATAAGTTAGGTCTGATTATAGATCTGGAGGCCCTACTTTTTTCTCGAGTACTTAGACAAGGCTTAAATCTTCATAGCTTTCTCTAATGTAGTTATGCGATTATCAATAGTCTATTGAAATAAATGTTCCCGAGTTAATGATATCAACCCATGTATAGACCACTCTTTGTGATGCAAATTGTGAATATGACAAGACAATCTATTCATCACATCCCTAAACCTTTGAGCATATTCCCATGTCGATTATCCTTCATATTGTTGGATATATTTCTGCTCTAGAATTCCTTTTTGCTCCCATTTTAGTGTGATGTCCCCAATTTGAAAGTTTTACCCAATTTGGCCAATTTTCGAGCCTTGGACTAGTGAAGCTCCAAACTATCCCAAATGACCCCAAATGGTTTTGAATTATGTCCAAAGTGGATTGAGGTGTATTAGGAAACCCTATTGTAGCTATTATATTCTTTGACACCTTCTAATTACTTTAGCAACTTGCATTTATAGTTAGAGAATGAAAGGAAAAATTACTAGGAAAATTGATGTTGAAATCCCCAAGGGTAGATGGCTCCAAAATAATCCTAAGGATTTCGAATTGGGACTGAGAGTGTTTGAAGGTTATTAGGACATAAAAATTAACCTAATGGGTGCTTATACACTATCAAAATACTTCTGAAACATTCACTTAAGTTTAGGAGAAAATGGGGAAATTTTTTAGTAAATTCAAGGTTCAAATCCCCCAAGGGTAGAGGTCACTAATGGCTTCCCAAATGCAGTACGAACCTCCCAAATTTCAGAAAATATACATGGATTAGTTATATGAATTCAATGGGAACACAAATGCATCATTAATCAGTTCCTAAATGCTTATTAAACTCCCATAAATCAAATATTGGTAAACATGTCTTAACATAAGGGGAAATGAGAGAAAAACGCTATAAATTGCTTTGAAATTTGTGAGAAATGTTACAAGGACTTGCATAAGGTGTATGAAGCTTATTCATAATATTAATGGATATACAAAAAGCAATAAAACCAGAGAGATCTACTGATACAAGTCGATACCAAACAACTTCAAGCTCTCTCAACAAGATATATGGGAAAATGGATCGAATCTCTTCCTTGAATGTAAATATCACTTGAAATACATAACGTGTCGAGTTGTGGATCTCATGATATGATTATTATAGATATATATATCATATAACATGTCCATGAAGTCGAAATAGCAGTCCTTCACTCACTATGTGCAACAACAAGTGCGCTATGTAAAAGCTATGGGGGAAAATGGCACAAAAATGGCACCATTCATACATAGTTTGGAATTTTTACATGGTTTTACTTGGATATTATACCTGAGGTTCATATGAGCATCAAATACAGATTTCAGACATCATATTAAAAATAAATGGGGCCCCTTGGACTTCCACAAAGATATCAGCATCTCACCATGTGTGCCCTTACTCCAAGAGCAAGAATATAGAGAGAAAAGTGAGAGAGATGTGGGAGCAAGTTGAAGAAGAGAAGATCACAAGAATCCCTGTAGCTTCAACCTACAACAAATGACTCCATTTTATCTCCAAATGAAAGGTCTGAATGGCCTCTCCAATTTCCAATTAGGATGGGAATCTTGCACCATCGAAATTGGTACTAAGGCAAGTAGAGTAAACACTCCACTAGCATGGACAAGCTATGCTCTCCAATTTGCAAAATGAGAAATGATCAAAATATGATATATTTATTTGTTATTATCTTTTATAAACTTCCAAAGGCCTACTTAGCTCGAATTCCATCCAAGAGACTCATGCCAACTCAAGTTGGGAAGAGATTCCAATGTGTGCCACTTGTCCAACAATTCCTAGTCTCCATCTTCCCTCAATTCGAATGGGGAAGTTTCTTGGATTCCATAAATCCCTTGTGCGCCCTATTGGAGGCTATTTTTAGCCCTGACATGTCATATATGTCATATGTCAGCAATCAGGTCTGAACTTTGTCATAGGCGTCATAAAATCTTCATCATTGTTGTCATAGGAGTTAGGGAATCTATCTCCAAATGTCACAATTCTTCTAAGATGCCTCTTCCTCTTCCATGGGAGTTATTATTCCACTTCAATTCGACCTTACATGAATCATGCCATGAAGAATACCTCTTAAACTCCCCCAAGTATGTTACCCTTCATCTTGAACTCAAATTGGTGAGAGAATCATGCCAAGTGTAGTGGGGAATCTTTCCACATGTGGGTCCCACAACCTCTTATGTGCCCTCATGATCCAATGCCACCTTATTTTCTTTGTATTATTATTTAATTGACCCATTTAATGTGAATTTTTAAGTCTAAGGTTTTTTTGGGTCTTGTAGCTCCTTTACTCCAACGTTTAATGCTTCCACCCCCAACCTACGGAACTAGTAATTTTCCTCCATGATAGTTCATTTGGATGGGAATAGTACCAAATTTGAATTGGGAATTTTTATCTTAATGTGAACCACCTTGTCCCTTTGAATCTAATTTTACATTATTACTAACTTGGACATCATTCTTGGCCATCATTTGACCCTTAGCATCAATTTGACAACTATCATGAATATGGCCAAGGGGCTTAGGCCATTGTGACCCAATGCAAAATTTGGGACATGACATTTAGCAATTGGAATTCATTAATAAGTCTAAGGTTATTTTGGGTCTAAGGGAGGCCTAGCTGCCCCCCCCCCCATGCAGATAACCATGCACCACTATGTATGAAGAAAACAAAGATTTGGATAATGACTTTACCTCCTAACATGAATTTGTAGTCCAATGATTTTTTAATCATGCCTTAGTATCTTTATATTAAAGTGTAATTCTTTTGTTGGCGATGAGGGTAAGCTTGCAACCATCGTAATTGATGCCAAGGGTAAAGATCGCATCTCATTAACTATATATTTAGATTTGGAATAACCCAAGCATTAATCTCATTTTCGTGAAAATCAAGTCAAAACATATCAAATTAAAAAACAAATATTAAATACTCTTGAAATGTCTTTATTAATGACTTGGCAATGTCTTAACCATGGAAAAGGGAATGTTAGGTAGTTATAGGCGACAAAAAGGATGAGTGAGAAGGGTAATTTTGGGGTTCATTTGGTTCCTAATAAGTGGTGCATGCATTAGGTATATTCAAGTATCTTAAATAATAGACAAACAGTATGTCAACATACATCAATTTGATAAAATGAGGAAGGTATTTGGTAGGATCAACCTCAATAGATAATCACAAGCTTGATCTGTAAGTAAGGAGTTTGGGTCACAAATAAGGACCTTCCAAAAATGTTATGCTATATACTTGATGCATGATTTATCTTGATCCAACATGTTAGTGAATTCCATCCAATGTGGGAAGTAAATCTATTGTAACTTGGTTAGATCAAAATCATCTCACCATTACTGAATGTAAGTGATGGAAACTACTATACTCAATGTCCCCTAGGGAAAGATTTTATGAACATATTGATCCAAGGGGAAGATAAATTAGAGGTATCAATACCCCAGATAACATTCAAGGAATATATAAATTTACATTTCTCCAATATTAATCATACCATCTTTAGAAGTCCCGCATATAGGGTGTTTTCCATGGGAACTGAAAAACAATTCTCTTTAAGAGTGTATGCTTTCCTTCATTAGATATGAGGCCACGATTTAAAATTAATGCCCCATCCGAGAAAACATTGTCTTCTCTCATATAAGCATACATAAATTCAACATGCTCTATAGCTTGATTGTAGTCCATGCCTTGATTAAGTAATTCTTAGAGCATTGGTGGGTAAGAATCGATTCTAACACCATTGTTCTCTCAATCCTCTAGAATAATGTCTTGTTGTAAGAAATTATGATTTATCAAATCTTTTGGTGGGATGCCACTTTTTTTTTCATGAACAAGCTTTCTTTATTTTGGTGGGTTGTCACTTTTTTTTTTCAATGAACAAACCTTGAATCTTTTAGACATGATATAGTTGGCACAAAGAGGCATGCATCTTAACAAAATTAACCATAGGTTGTGCAATTGCTCCTTGAGACACTCCTAAAAATGATTTTTTTTGCTAGATTTGAGTGCTTATAGGAATATCCCTTCCTTGGAAATTAGAGTTTAAGGGATCTGAAAAAATAACGAAATATATGACATATCATAGGACCAGTTGATCAATTCTAATGGAGGAAGGGGATGTTCCATGCTTAGATGTGCACAACTATTACTAGAAACACATGTTAAGATGGTGATAATGTACTTTGTCAGTATGCTAGACCAAAGAAATCCCATTTCCAATGGGAAACAATGAGTTATCACCAAACGTGTCACAATAGTTGTTATCATTCTAGGCTACATACCATCAAGCACCAATAAAGGTGTTGAAATTTGACGTGAAGAAGTTGGGTTTCTAAACATAGCTTGTTGATTATTTAGCTTCTTAGTGATATTGGAATCCATTGAATGGGTCCCTTGAATGCTTAAGAAAGTTGCATTGACACCGATTGAGAAAAACCCGGGTCATGCATGCAGAAGACAATGGGTTAGCAATGCCATGCATATTATTAGAAGCACATGGTAGGAAGTGAAGATTGTATGTTAGGGTTGAGGCTCTACATTTAGGGAAAAACAAACTAAAACTTAGTTGTATTACCTTGAAAGAATCCTAAATCCTCTATTATGGAGGTCAAAATGGGTTATAGTTGAATCAATGCAAAGGCAGATTCACTAGTAGTTTAAACTGAGCTAGTAATAGTAGTGGTCAAGCTACTAGCAACATAGATTGAACCAATGACAATCATTTGAATATTAAAAGAAGAGCTCGAGCTAGAGATAAGCAAAGTTCAATCATTGTTAGAAAAAAATCCACACGCATAAGCAAATTTTGAGCCCTCCACATGCAATGGCGCACTCACATTCGAAATTGTACAAATAATAACACAATTCAAGGTGCTAGAATTAAGATATGTGACATTGACAAAAGGAATGGTGAGTCCAATTGTGTTCAAACATTGGATAACTAATCTTGCTAAGGGTTTCAAATGAGTAGATCAAACATGATTGTAGTGCTTCTAGAAACATTCTAAACTAGTTGATTTGTAGAGGTTTAAGGGCTTTCTAGCAATATGAAATCCCCCCATCTTTCAAAGGTTCTCATGATTCTTTATCATTTCAAAGCTCATTAGTGTGTGTGGGTTTCAAAGTAGAGCTTGCTATCTCCTTAATTATCCCTTGATGATCCCGCTTGACACTTATAAATCTGAAGTTAAAATGAATTTATGTTAATTATTAAAAATAGATATAAATTTGAAACTTCAACACAAATATGAATATGTTTGCCTGATACATACATATACCATTTACCATTTATACAAATAACTTTATACAAATCAACTCCTAAAGATAAATATTGTTAAGACCAAATATAGAATTAAGTTTGATTTACCACATGCCAACATTTATCAAGTGATCTCAACACCTATGTAGTAAATCAAAACTATGCAACACCACATGTTATTAAGCCTTAAACTAATTGCACCAAGTGAAACGAAGTGCTCTACAACCCAGTATGGGGGAGATGTTGTAACGGTTGTGATGTAACAAAATAATTAAAAAAAATTCATGTCGGCTCATAAAATAAAAAATTATGGAAAGTATTTACAAAAAATCCATGTTAGTTCATAAAATAAAATATTATGAAAATTAATTAAAAAATAGATGTTCGTTTATAAAATAAAAACTTAAAACTTAAAACTTAAATTGGATCCCTCTCTGTGCTTGATAGATACGAGTTTAAGATGGATCTATACTAGTTTACCAACATATAAATACCTCACCCTAAAAAATCATTCCATAGACCATTTAGACAAAGACAAAATGCATGACACAATATTTACTATTTCCTATGTTTCAAATAAAATGAAATGATACATTGCACCACTAAGTAATATTATTCCTAACCAACTGTTACAAAAAAGCCATCTATTTTTAAATGTCATTTTTTTTTATAAGTTGGAATTTGCCTTTTTTTTTCTTTTCTTATTGGTACTCGTTGGAATTAGGTAAGTGAGAATTTGCCCCTTTTCTTATTTGTCCTCGTTGAAATTAGGTGATCTGTTTCTTATCTTTTATCAAAGATAGATGGTACACATGAATTAAACTCCATTGCAGTTGAATTATAGATGGTACACATGGATTCAGCTACATTACACCTGAGTTATATAAAATACAAGTAAACATGAATTCAGCTCCATTACACCTGAATTTTGCAACTTATACATTTAAAATTTAAGATTTCATTTTAAAAACACTGTTATCCCAAAAAAAAAAATTATGACTTTGGCCGGGATTTTCACACAACAATTTTTATTTTTTTTACAAGTTATCCAGAGTCCGAGAGGTACAGATGGAGTCATGAGATTCTTGCTCTCTTCTATGCAAAAAAAAATTGTACAAACACAGGTGAAGATGAAGTGGAATTGGTACAAACACAGGTGAAAGTCAGTGTGATTAGTACAAAAGGAGTCGAAAGTCAAGCGGAGCAGCGGCCCATAACCCTTGGATACTTGTGCGCCATGGTTGGCAGTGGCAGGCGACTCGGCGAGCAATGCGTACAAAGCTTACGGAAGGCCTCACGGGTGAGGTTTCCAAATTTTTTTCATCCGAAACAATCACGATTCACGAGAAATAGCTTGAATCTCGTCAATGTCCTTCCTCTGCAATCCGCTGTATGATTTGAAGATTGTCAGCCATAAAACAAAAAGTCAAGGGCGTCAGAACGTGCACACGCTATAAAAAGACCCCATCGTTGCTCTGCTCTGATAACAACGAGGACTCTCAGTCAACTACTCAGCCTCGTTACTATTTTGGCTCTGAAATTGCTGTTGCAGATTGACAGTATAGATTTATTTTTCTCAAGTTGAAGTGCTTTGGGTATATTTGTTTGTGTTTTTGCTGTGCGACAGAATGTTTAACCTCGCCAGCAATCTCACCACCGATCATCTGAATATCAAAGAATAGGATGATCATCAGGTGAGATTGTTGGAGAGGTTCGACATTTATTTGCACAAGAATGCTACTGAGGAGCAGCAGTATCTGCCATGAATGAATGAGCTCTTGGTTTCATCAAATTCTGAGTTTTGAGGTCTTTTTTATATAGATCTAGATTTACAGATGAATTGATACTGATTATTTTCAAAATTGTTGATGCAGGTTATTGGGTTATTGGTTTTTTTTATATCAGAGTTTGGATTTTCACTGTGTTGTAGTTTTAGAATGATAGTTTTAAATGGACGCTCCACCCAACCCATCTTCAGAGAATCAATATGAAGCTGAAAAGGAAGCACCCAACCCATCTTCAGAGAATCAATATGAAGCTGCTTTAGGGTAGAAAAGGAAGCGTCCACCCAACGCATCTCATCTTCAGAGAATCAATATGAAGCTGCTTTAGGATAGAAAGAGATTTAAGCTGAATATATAAGAGTTGGAGGATTAGCAAGCATCCATAATCAAATATTATTGGTTTTTTTTGTTTTCTTTTCATTATGCACTGGAATCTTACCCTCAAGGAAAATATTACAAGCAGCAAGTCAACTTACTAGCTGCTGCCAATTTGGCTCTAACTGGTGACTTACTCTTGGCAAACACTCAGGAGAGTCTTTTGCCAATAGAGCTATTCTTGATAGCTATGATGCAGGTTATTGTTATGTACATAAATTTTCTGGATAAAAGTATACATGCTCTACTTACTGGACCCTCTGTTTGATGGCATATCTTTCAAATCCAAATTCTGAGAGGACCTATGCATGTTTTGTTTACACTATGCTCTTTGTTGAAACTGACAAGAGGCAGCTATGCATAGGTAGTCTTTAGATGATTGGACTGTAAGTTTTCATGGCATAAATGTTTGCAGAGTTTTGTGAAAGGACACTACATATTTGTGATTGATAGCAGTATCCTTGCTTAAAGATTCAATAAATATAAGTGTTGGAGTTTCACTCACTGTTGTGTCTTTTGTCAAGTATTGTACTAAGTTTAAAGGGTTGTAATTGTTACAGTAACCTCATTGCAATCATCATGTATCTCTCTTAGGTAACACCCTGAATTGTCATATATCTTATATCTCTGTTAGGGAACACTCAAGTGTTAATTGCAGAGAATCTTTCAAGCATTGCTGAGAAAGAGAGCACCTCTGAAGGTGAACCTCTTGAATGCTGTTTAACAACGTGTGTGCTTCCCTCTGCAAATAAGATTGCGTTGCAAAGGTCATTTGCTAGGGCCCTGCTATTCTCAAGTGAAAAAAGTAGAGTGTCTGTATATCTAGTCATATTACAATTTGTTTGTTCAAGGGAAAAGGATTTCACAGTGGATGAAGCTGTTGCATTGCATCTGGACTAGTGAGTTTTCAGTGGCTCATTTTCGTTATTCCTATTGAGGCGTTTTTTCATGGATAAGTAGCTAATATTTTGCACATGGAATATACTAAGGTACTTAGTATAAATTTCAAGCCTGAATATATTTGCACATGGAATATACTAAGGTACTGAGTATAAATTTCAAGCCTGAATATAAAAAGCTTTTATAAAACCTGTAAAGTAGGGAACTCCAAATAGATAATTATGCAAGCACGAGCTATGATATGGGAACTCCAAATATGGATAAGCATGAGCTCCTTAAGTGTTGCACCTTAGCCTGATTGAGCTAGAAAATTGTGTTAAATTAGATTAGCATTAGGAACTGGAAGCTTATATTTACACTCCTACTTTATGGATGACAATAAGTGTGATGTTAATCTTATATCTTTTAAAGAAATGGGATATGTGTGCATCCAATTGACGTCCAGTTAAAATGATCCGAGTTCAAATGTGATTGGATTTAGTTCCCCTTTTGCTGGGATTGTCAAGTGAGGCCTTTATTATATCTATGCAACATTGATGATATAGTAACAAATGGACATGTTCCCTTAAGCTGAAACATACCTCATTTCTCTAGCTGCAATAAAATTTTATTGACATACATAATTTCCTACAAATAATTTTGATACACATTAACTCCTAATTCATTAACCTCTTAACCCATTAACCCTTTAACTATAACCCACTTCCATGCAACCCCTAACCCACACATTAACACACCTAATGCACCTAACCTAGAACCACTAATATGTATCACCTAACCACTATGACCCATAAGCTACTAACCCTTAAGACACCAATCCATGAGCACACTACTTTCAAACCCTCAATATCCCTAACACATCTAATTGTGACCTAACCACACACTTAATCCCATAACACCTAATCCTTGAATACAAAGAATAATTCATTATCCCATTAGTATGCTTAACCATGATGCAATCTAGTATAATGGAGATGCTTTCAAGTATGTGGGTCACACTTACATCATCATCATATGATGGGTTAAAAAAATATAATACTTATAATACTTATATATATATATATATATATATATATATATATATATATATATGTGAAAGAGAGAGATTTGATAACATTTAACACAAAAATTTCTATATAAAGAAATAAAAAGAGAGAATATATATATATAGAGAGAGAATAATCATAACTATATTTTTACACAACCATATTTGCATAAGTTTTGAGTTGAGTTCTCTTGAATTGAGTGAGACTAGATCCATCTTAAGTGATAAAAAAATTTACAACTTGGAGGATTTGATCCCTCTCAGAGCTTGATAGATAAAAGGATAACATGGATCTATGTTGGTCTTTTAAAGTTGAGGTATGCAACATTTGTGACTTAGTTATGACAATTACTTAATATGTGAGCTATGTGTGTCAATTAGGTGAGTAGGTTAGGCCAAGTAATTAGGTCAAGGGTCTATGGGTCAATGGTTAGGGTTCAAGGGCTAGGCACTAGTGGGATAGGGGTAATAAATAGGTTATGAACTATAAACCATAACCCATAACCCATAACCTTTGAACCACCGACCACCTACCTTTGTAAAAAAATAACCCCAATCAAGGCCAACAAACAATGTATCTATATGCCTATGAAACTGACATCCACATCACACACATGCTCCTCACAACACTAGCGCCAAGCAAAAAGATGAATTTGAGATATCATGAAGGAGTGACACAAATGATAGACATAACCAACAAACCTACAACCCTACACCCTTTGAACTCACAAACATAAGGGACACACCTAACCTATGCACCTAACTCATGCACATAAGTGGCACACCTAACACATGCACACAATGAACATGCATAAGCAATGCAATCATAGATATAAGTGACACACCTAATTCAGGCACATATGTGATTCACTCAACTCATGTGCCTAAGCAATGCACAAAGCTCATGCACATAATTATCCCACCTAACCTATGAAATCAACTCATGCATGTAGTAATACACCTAACTCACATAAATGTTGCACCTAACCCACATACATAAGCAATGCATTAGGGATGCACTCACACACATTATAAATAGTACACATAACATATATAAGTGACACATGTAATCTATGTATCTATGCACACACCTAACCCATACACTGAGACATATAAGTGGCATACTTAATGCACACCCAAGTGATGCACTAACCTATACACCTACCGACACATATCCTTGGTGGCCACTTTCCTAACACGTAAATGATTAGTAGCATTAGCTAGATGAGAGGGGGAAACTTGCTCGAGGTCCAATGCATTCCCATGAGTTCCAAAGACAAATGTTATGGATTTTGACCTTGTACAATGGCTAGGGTTGTGAGAATCGTACCTAATCTATAAATACTAAAAAAGACCAACATATCACACTCACATGCCAAAGATTCCATATACTAGGTATGTGCGGTTACACATGGGCCATGATACCCCAAAGGAAAATGATATGTCCTAAGATTATATATTCAGACCCTTAACCTTTTCATGTGCTCCAAGAGCCATCTCTAGAGCACCAATCTTGGAAATGGTGACCATGTATTACTTTTAGGTAGAATATTCCCCCATTCATGGCATGTGATTCCCTTAGATAGATTTCATGGCCTAAGACCCTGGATTTTGGCCCCATACCATGCTATCATCCCTGAGAACCATCCATATTGTGTCGAATATTTAAATAAAACCATATCAAACTCATAAGCCAAATATTCCTATTTAAAGTATGTGTGATGGCCCAAGGGCCCACACATAGCTCCTAATCCCCAAAGATGATATCATGGCCTAATACCTTGGGTTTTATCCACAAAACCAAAAATTATCTCTTAGAACCAACCTTGTTGTGCTAATCCTCAAAATCGTTAAATTTTCTCTCAATGTGCAATGTCTATCTAAAGGTTTAAGGCACTATGCATGGCCATTGAACCCTATAGGAAATTGTATGGCCTTATACCCTAGTTTCCATTAGCATACCATGGTTTAGTCCTTAAGAACCATCCATAGTGTTATATATCATGAAATGGCCACCATATCTACTTGTAATATTCCCTATGTAGGGTCTATGTGGTGGAATTGCATCCCATGCATGGCCTATGAGACCTAGAAGTAAATGTTATGGCCTAATAATGTGAAGAACCTGCAACAATTAATTAATGAAAATACACGAGATAACAGAAATAACAGAACTCATAATCACTTTTATGGATCGCAAGCCACTTCGAGGGGGCAACCTCCTTTGAGCAAGCTCAATACAAATAACTTCACGGTACCTTCATTGGTTTCAACACAAACTTATATACTAAGTCTAGGCGCAAATACCATGGGTCAATACCATGTGTCAATACAAACCATGGGCCAATACAAACTATGGATCGACAATTACTACGGGACGACTTACAAAGCATATGCGTCCAACAACAATAAGACAAACTATGGATCAACAAATACTACGGGACGACTTACAAAGCATATGCGTCCAACAACAATATACTAACAAAGTAAATAGAAGGGTTGACATGGGTTCCTAACATCCCCTCTCCCTTAGAAAAAGCTTTGTCCTCAAAGCTTTAGATGTGGAAATTGATGCAGAATCTGAAGGAGTGGTTCCCCTGTAGCATCGTCAGGTTGCATTCCGGGCCATTGACGCCTTTTGAGTTTCAGGGAGGGTTGCTTGGAAGGATGTAGATGAAGAAGAACCATATCAACTGTGTGAAAAGTGTGCTCAGAACAGTGCTGATCGGCTTGTTGTTTCAGTCAAATTCTTGCCATGTGAAGATTGTCCTGCAAAATGAGAAGAATCTGATCGCGGTTTCGAAGAACTGAGTCAATTTCCTGAACTGGGGAGCTGTTGAGGGTGTATGGAAGAAGAATTGGCGGTGCCTGTCCATAGACTACTTCATATGGTGTCCTTTTAGATGTGGTATTGTACCACTGGAGCGCTTATAGGAAATCCATAGAAATAGTTGTCCAAATCTGTGTAGGGATGGGCAAGGGTTCGAGCAGTCTTGAAAGGAGTGTCATTTCACCCTTGTTGACCTGGAAAGTATCATAGTCAACCAACATCTATTGAATTGTCATTTTCGGTCCCTGCCAAAAGAAGTTACATTGTTCCCGGTCATACATTTTGAGGAACCCAGAGTGCCCTGCTGATGAAGAAGCATGGAGTTCATAGAAGAGATAGCCCTGTTGAACAGATTGCAACCAATTTAGAACAAGAAGAGAAATAGTTGTAAGAGAAACTGGGTCATCAAATGTGCAAGAAGGAGCATCTTCCGCCATATTGTCCTTACCCTTCTTGTAAGTGATCGCATAGGCATAACCCATGAGTTGGATAACCCATTTCAGGTGTGTTGGGAGGAGACCCATTGTTCCAGGAAATTTTCTAGACTCTGGAGATCAGTCTTGATGCATAAATAATTCCCTAATAGGTATAAATGCCACTTCTGTACTACATGCAAAATAGCTAGCATTTCCTGTTGAGATGTAGATGCGGCTAAATTCTTACCGGAAAGGTCTCTTGAAGGTGAAAAGCCCACTAGTTCAGCAAAGACACCTGCATATCTATCCAAGGAAGTAGGGGAGACCGTTGATGGGTTGATCTGAATGGAATGGAGTTGAGCGATGACACCATGTGATTTCTTCTTAAGGATCTTTTCCAAGCGATGTGAACTGATGATGCGGAGAGACCCTTGTTATAAGCCCTTAAATTTGTGTTGTTTCCCATTGACTGAAAACTGCATCCAAATTTCAGCAAAATCCCATAAGATGGGGCCAAGTGTGCGTAACCATTGAACGCCCAAAACCACATCACATCCTCCTAGGGACAAGGCAAACATGTCAGAGTACAGGTTATAATCTTCCAGAGAGATACACATATTGTGACACTTCCCCTTGCAAGGTAACGTTCCCCCATTGGAAACCATGACTTCAAAGTTGGAGCAAGGATGGACAAAACAGTCAGCCTGTTTGGCGATCCGAGGGTCAATGAAGTTATGAGTACTACCAAAATCAATGAGTATTGTAAGAGGAAGCTTCTTGAAGTAACCCCTGACCCGCATTGTTTGGGGGGTGGTGACGCCGGATAAAGCTTGGAGAGATATCTCTGGTTGTTCATCCTGAGATGGGGGGTCAATAGGCGACTCCTGAATGTCGACCTGATCATCCATTGTATTTGGAGCTTCTTCACCAATTTTAGAGGCAGGCGGAGAATCCATATCCAAGAGATTAGAGCTTTTGTTGAGCACATCTATGTCCCCGAGTGAATTTCTCATCACAATTGTAACAAAGCCCTTTTTCTCTGCGTTCCTGCATCTCTGTTTCAGACAAATGCTTGATAGGAGTTGGTCGAGGAGATGGCGGGATGAGAGGTTGTTGAGAACCCATATTTCGGAAGGGAACAAAAGTGGGTTTGGAGCACTGTTGGGCTGCAATCTTGTCTTCTGCCAACTTAGCCAACCCTAGGACTTCCATCCTTGTGTTGGGACATAACATTTTAACCTCTGACTGGATTTCATCCTTAAGACCACTGATAAAACAACTCATGTAGAATTCATCAGACAATCCTTCTGTGTGATTGGCTAGTTTCTCAAATTCGGTCTGATACTTGCTCATAGTGCCAATTTGACGAAGTTTAGTGAGTGCTCCGGTGAAGTCATCAAAAGCACTAGGACCAAATCGTTGCAAAAGGAGTTGGCAAAAATCTGTCCATTTTGGCTTGTCATGAGCCTTGATGTACCAACGGTACCATTGAAGGGCTTTCTGTTCCAAATGAAAGGATGCTAGTGGAACTTTTTGGACATCAAAAGTATTATGCAGATTGAAATATTGTTCTGCACGATAGATCCATCCAGTCGGATCAGTACCATTGAAGCAAGGAAATTCAAGCTTCGGACCATGAAAATTACTGGAAGAAGAGAACCCATTGGCTGCAGAATATTCTTGCTGTTGGTTATTGTTCATGGCTGAATGCTGAAGATGGAGGCTGTGAGAAATTTTTCATCCAGATCTTGGAGTTTGGTTTGGATGGCTGCAAGTGCTTCCTCCATGGTTTTTGCTCCTACGTGGGTGACAACCATGACCATGAGTTTTTCTTTTTCTTTTTGGGGGAATGGATAGAAAAACACAAACAAAAGCTTATTTAATAAAGGGAAATTTGGATTTGGGAAAAACTCGGAGGGGTAATTGGGGTTTGACTAGGTTTTGGACACTTTGTGATGGACAGGGAAGCAAAAAATGAGGATTTCAGAAGCGGGGTGAAAGAATGAGAAAATTTGTCAAAGAGGGACGAAGAAGCAGAAATAGGGAATGAACACGGTGGCAAAATTTGGAGGTGAGTGGGTGAAAATGGAAGAAGTTATGGCAAACCCTAAAAATAGACAAATGTGTGATTTCTGGCTTTGGGAAGTAGAATTTGGGATAGGGTCCTCAGGAATGAAACATGCAGAATGGGATTGCAGGGGTGTCCGGGAAGTTTCAAGGGAAACAAAGTTAAAAAAAGGGAGATATGGTGAAAAAACAGGAATTTTTTAATTTTATTTATTTATTTATTATTATTTTTTTCCAGAAATGGATCTGCAACGGTACAGGAAAAATTAGAACAATTGGATATGAAACAACGTGGAAGGGATCGGAAATAGATGGATCTGAAACGATGTTGAATGGATCGAAAACGAATGGATCTGAAACGACTTTCAGAATAGATCTGAAACGGCTTGGAATGGATATGAAACGGCGAGGAAGTGATCGGAAACAGTTCAGCTGAAAATAATTATGGATCCCAGGTATGTTCGGCTTCCTAACAGTTCGGGGGTTTCACTCGGCCACCAATGCTGTCTAACGGCTTGCGTATTGGGGTAGTACCCCTCACTCCACGGCTCAGGTAAAACTGATAACTGCTTTGCCACAAACGACAACTCTTGGTTTACCTCACGGGTGGGAACTAGTCAATTAGGTAGGGGTCGTTGCCCTTTTCGCTGGCAGGTCCTCTCAATGGGACAGCTACTTTGGGGTTTCTGTGGTACTCCTCACAATGATTTTTAGGGCTTATGCCCAAGTACTTCCCACAGTTAAGCAGATAGGGATTATTCCTAGATCTGAACTTGCAACATATGCAAATTTTTTTTTTGGCATAAATTCCACCCAACGAGCCCAAGAAAGTGCTCTGATACCAGATGTGAAGAACTTGCAACAATTAATTAATGAAAGTACACGAGATAGCAGAAATAAAAGAACTCAAAATCACTTTTATTGATCGCAGGCCACTTCGAAGGGTAACCTCCTTTGAGCAAGCTCAATACAAATAACTTCACGGTACCTTCATTGGTCTCAACACAAACTTATATACTAAGTCTAGGCACCAAGACCATGGGTCAATACCATGTGTCAATACAAACCATGGGCCAATACAAACTATGGATCAACAATTAATACGGGACGACTTACAAAGCATATGCGTCCAACAACAATAAGACAAACTATGGATCAACAAATACTACGGGACGACTTATAAAGCATATGCGTCCAACAACAATATACTAACAAAGTAAATAGAAGGGTTGACACGGGTTCCTAACAAATAATTTCTATTTTCACCTCACACCATGGATTCAGTTGTGAGAACCATCATTGGAATGCCAAACCTCAAAATGGATTCCATATATCACTCTCATTCCAAGGATTCCTTATGTAGCACATGTGTTATGGCGTAAAGCCCCACCCATAGCCCATGATCCCTAAACATAATGCTATCTCTTGGTTCCAAACCTTTCCCTCAACCCCAAAAACCACCCCTAGTGTTCCAATTGATGAAATGGAAACCATATCCCAATCACATATCAAATATTCCCTATATAGGGATTATTGCCTCTAATTGGAGACCAAGGTTCTCTTAGATGTCCAACAAAGGTTCAATGTAGTCTAGTGCTTGCATTTTTAATCCTTGTGGGAAGGTCTCACTTGAAGCACACATCAAGATTAAAGGTTGAGAGGGAGGTGGAAAGATGAATAATGATCCATTCAATCCTAACATCCATTCATAGAATAATTTACACTATTGTCATTCAAGTTTGTGGTAGTCATATCATAAATAGATTCATAACATCACATAAATATAATATAATAGCAAGTAAACAAAACCGTCACATACCAAACATCTGTATATAGTAGATGAGACACAATTTGAAAATGAAACGGGGTTCCATAATAGTATCCATGTATGATTTGTATCAATATTGGGAACATGAGTGGTTCATGATAGTAGCAAAACAACAATACAAAATAGGGTTTTGCAACAATAGAATGATCCAACATAATAACACAATAGAAACCAACTCATTCCCCCAATTAGATAACCCAACATGCAACCCAAAAATACTACTTATACAATGAAAAATGGTCATTATTGACCACGCCAAAACTCTAACCAAACCTAGTCAACTTTCATAAATTCATTACATTCTCTGTTATAAACACTAGCCAACTTAGGCCACAAAATAAGGTCTATTTCCATCTTTTAAACAAGTGATCAGGGCTACACATGGTGCAACTAAGGTTTCCCATGTGTCACACTATCTTTCCCCTTATCCATATTACATGTTTATCCAAAAATGAAGGAGCCAACAACCCTTGACCACACCTATTGACTCATCCTCAAGTCAACTGTGTTGCTTTGTTTTACTTTGATCTTATGATTACCCTTCAAACAAAGGTGCCAAATTTGGTACTAAAGCTAATGCATCAAATTGGAACTAACTAAAGGTGTCCAACTCCTAAGCACACTTATCCAAGACAGCTGAAGTTGCAATAATGAAGGCTTATTGCTTGTACTATCTAGCTCGAGGAACTACATTTTCGAGATGGCCTACCACTCTACATTTGAAAATGACTCAAATTGTTGCAAGTCAAGGTAGGAAATCTATGTAATAGGCCAAAAATATCTAATATAAGTCTTATATGTGAGTGAAACATCATGCAAAGTTGCAAGTTGATCATCGGTAACTTGAATCTCATAAAATTTTATATCTGATTGAGAGGATTAGTGAGTGTACATACTTAATTGTTCATCTTCTAAATCTATTTCCTCAAATCTTCAATAATCCATTTCCACTTCTAGAGAAGCCCCATCCCATCATAAACATTGATATAGATGATCTGGCTCTCTTATGTAGCTTGCCTTAGGCATGCACATGCATTCTATCTTTTGAGCATGAAGAGAGTTACCTTGGCCATGAGCTCTTACAAGTGTTGGTAATTGTGTCAACACATGCTCAGTCCACTTCAACCTATAGAGATAGAGTTTGAAGACAAATGTTGGAAGGTCAAGTAGTGTCATCAATGTGGAGTTGAGTAACAACTTGAAGGCATACTTTCTCCAAGGGAAATTGATCCATATATATTGATGGTTTCAAATATGGAAACAAATTATGATTAGCAAAGTTGTGATCAACCAGTCATTCCTATTCCACTTTTCCATTGAGGTTTCCTAGGATCTTGATTCTCAGATGCATAATTTCTCCTATCAAATATTCCTTTTTCCATGGATCACGAGACTTAACCCCAATGAATCTACCCATGACTAAAAATTGGGACTATACTATTCTCTAATAAAATTTAGTGATGGAGGGACAAAACTTGTTAGATTCTTCCACTATGGTGGGACTCAAAGTTCTATTGTGACCAAGTGATATGCACCACAATAAACAAAAGGAAAAGTGTTAAAAATTTACTTAAGCCCCATAATAAAAGCTCCCAATTGCATTTAATATTGGCTAGTGAGGTGGTATCTCTTAGCATGTGTAAATGATTTAATGATAGAATTTCCCTAACTTGAATCTATGAGCATTTAAAACACTGATGGAGTGACACTAAAACCAATCCCATTAATCCCTTTAGGCCACTAGGTGTCAATCAACAATCACCCTAACCCTATGAATTCGCCTCAAACCCAATGCAACCCAGTCACAAGAATCAATTGTATTGATAACATGGGCCACAAAAACTTGCTCAAAACATCAAATTATATTGCCAACAATTGTAAATGCAATATACTCGACTCAATTGGGAAGAAAACAATTTTAAAGATGTGTATTATTGTTACTAAATATGACTGACTCTTCCCCAACCACAAAGGTGTGGCCTCAACTTGAAAAAATGGACTGATATTCCCCTAACTACAAAATTGAGGCCACAAATTTAACAAAAATTCAAAGAAAAGTTGGGAAAATATTGATTAGAATAGGCCAACATTGAAATAGGGAAACAAAACTAACCAAAAATATTGGAACGAGAATAGAGAAAACCAAAACTAACCAAAACCAAAATTGACCTAACCTCAAATAGACTCCTTTGGATAGGACCAACACATAAATAATGGATCAAGGGGTTGGGGTATAGGGTTTTAGGTGAGTTTCATTCACCCATATCAGCTGTATAATACCATCAACATGGTCCAAGTGGATTACATAGAACTCTTTGATGTTTGCAAGTAGAAAGGGACCTAACCAATGCATCTACAACTTGTCCAAATGCTTCAAATATTTACTATCACATACCGTAACCAAATCTCCCTTGGAAAATGATTTAGTCTTAAGGTTGCAATCATGTCAGGTCTTTTGTCAATTTTTCTCAACTATCTAGTGGAAATTGGCTAGTAATTTGGAATCCTTCAACTACATCAACTCAACTAGTTGGTATGTAATCAATTCCACTTTGTCATGTGGGTGTATGACACAATAAACATGTTAGGATACAACTTCTCACATATAGACTAGTTGTAACAAAGGTTTCTTATTCAACCTCTTGGTGATCATTCTATAAACCCAAAACACATATAGAGCCCATTCATCCCACTCATCTTGGTTTATTGCGAAAACTTTACTTTAACCACGTTCAAGGATATTATTAAAGGATTTGGCTATACAATTTTCTTGCAATCGATATGGATTTATTTTATGGTGCCAGATCATGAAATCCCATGTGAGAATCATGATAGTATCATTGAGAAAGTAGCATCTCTAATTGTTGGTCAAACTCTTAGGGAAACCAAACCGAGTGATGATGTGCTCAAAGATGAAGTGTTATGTGATATTAGTGGAACAATGTTGAGTAGGGGTTGCTTCTACCCATATGGTAAGATATATGGTTGCGATGATGATATACCAAGATCAAGAGTGTCTAACAGGTGGGATAATATGTCCAAAAAAATCAATGACCCGCTTCTCGAATGGATGAAGTGCCACCATTGAATGTAATGGTAACTTGTACCTCCAAGTTGGATTATTTATCTACTAGCACACATAATAAATCATTGCATACCTATTTTCATCTTTGAATATAGTAGGCCACCAAAGGCTATCTTATAAGATTTTGTAGGATATGGATTTACCTCCACAATGACCTCCCCCAAGCCATGCTGACATTCCCAAACAATATTATTCTGGTGGTAAATTGTGTGTGGAGATCTCTAGCTGAGGAGGGCACACTAGTGAGTGAGAATATCTTATGGATGTTGTTACCATGACTGCATTTATTATTTATCTGATGGGGGATTCTATGTAGGAGGCATATATGATATTTGGGGTCGAAATCCTGCTTGTGGAGGGTTCAAAACTGAAGCAGATTTTCTCAATTGGAGCAACATCTCTCTCTTTTTCTCCGTTGGGTTTTGGACAACCATCTTTCCCTTCTCTTTAATAGATTTATCTAAGTTTTTGTAGCATCTGTAGCATCCATATATGTAATCTTTGTTTATTTCCATTCCATAATAAAATTTCATTGTATTTTCCCATTATTTCTTTCAGTATTTTTACACTATTTGTTCAATGTTAAAATATGCAAAACATGGATTACACATTCATGAGTAATTGTATATAAAAATTTCATAGAAACCTCCTGAAGTCTGTCAATGATCGGTTTGGGTGATTTTGGGAGTTTTAGGGTCAGTCTAAAGTGGTTTGGGAAAAATTCAAATAGGTTTGATAGTGTTTGGAAAATCTTGAACCCAGGGGGTTTCTTTGTCAAAAATTTGAACTAGTTTCCTCTTTGTGGTCATAGTTGAGTTAAATGTCTCTAATTTTTAATTGGGGATATTACAATGGTATCAAAGCATGCTCCTTGAAATATGTGGGATATGAATTAGTTAAATGAGTCACTAGAGTTTGAAAAATATTGCCCCTATAAGCCATAGGAGCAAATAAAATATTTGGTTGGAAGAGGAAATAGGTTCCACTGAAGGTGTAATCAAAGAAGAATCAAGAGTAGAGGGAGTTGTGGATACTATGTCCGACAAAGTTACTACTGAGTATAAGGAGGAGTTTTTCATGAATGGTATTTTGGAAACATTGCATAGATTGGCCAAGGTTTAGGAGTGTGCTAGGAAAATCCAAGAAGGGACAAGGGAGTTTATGGGAAAGATAGCATCCTAAGCATTCATAAACAAAACTGGTGATGGGATTAGTAGTGTCTCTCATGATGGATACAAGAACCCTGTGAAACCTCATGGAGAAAAAATATTCTCTCGAACTAGTCCACATAAACATTTGTATGAGTTCAAAGATTCACCTATACCCACAATGCCTAAATTGCTTGAATCACAAGTAGTGGGAGCATCAATGCCAAATGAGCAATATGAGTCCTTGGAGTCTTAGTTTGAAGAGTATAGGGCTATGAGTGCATATTTCAATGCAGGCATGCCTTTCTATGAGTACTGCAACTTCAAGGATCGGAATAGACCAAAGGGGTTCAATTGAAGTCATGTGCGCAATTTTGAGTTGCAACACACCCTTCAGACGGTCACCCTTCCAACTTTTGATGGATCTTCCAAATGAACTGCCAAATCACGGGTGCAGAAATTTGACACATACTTCCAAATAAGCATCATGGCATAAGCGGATTCCATTAAAATGGCTACCTTACATCTAGAAAGAGGAGCTATTGGTGGAAGCATGGTATATTGAGGACCTTGGGACATGGCAACATTGCATCATATGAATATTTTACAAGGATTCTCATTGATAGGTTTGATAGAAAAGACCCAGAGATGCCTTTTAAAGTGATTTCCCAATTGAAGTAGATACGCACACCAGAGGCCTATATTTCAAATTTTCAAAAGATTGCAAATATGGTCACAGACATCTTAGAGGCTCATTTAGTATTGTTGTTTACATAAGGATTAGTAGATCCATTGAGAGGATTGGTGAAGGGTTACCGAACCACAACACTATTGGATTCCATTAGTAGAGATCGGGACCTTCAGGATGTAATTCCCAAAACCAGTTTTACTCCAAAAACAATCTAGCCAAATTTAAGGACAAGAAGCCTTTACAAAAGGATCTAACCTGGAAAAAAAAGAAGGATAGTAATATATGGGATGAGCTAAGGAGGAAAAAGTTGTGTTTCACATTCCAAGAAACTTGGGTTATAGGCCACAAATGTGCAAAAGGGAGGGCCTACTACATAGAAGTATTCTTTGATAGTGAGGAGGAGGAAGATGGCGAGGAGCAAGAACCAACACATGAATAAGGGTACGAGATAGTAGAAGAGGAGCGACCCCAATCCGAGTTTGAAAAGAGTGCCATTGCTATATTATCTGGTGGAATTGCTCGATTTCACACCCTCATATTCAAAGGAGTGGTGCAAGGTCAAAAGATAATATTGTTGGTAGATGGAGGAGCCACCGATAACTTTATCAATGTTGCACTGCTGGAGAGGAGGAACCTGCCTACAGAAAAATTTGATGGATTCATTGTGATCATCCCAGGTAACAATTCTATGGATTTTTGTAGGTGGATTGCAAAAATTCATCTCACCAAGGTAACTATATGGTGACAGATAGTTTTTATGTAGTAGATGTGGCTGATACAAACTTAGTTTTGGGAGTACAATGGATGTTTTCCAATGGAGAACATACCATGAAATTCAGGGTTCCATAAATGGGCTTTAAGGGGATCGATGGAAAGCAAGTGACCTTAAGGGGTATGAACACTTATCCAAATAAGGTGTTTTTTGCACATAACATGAGGGATGTCCTTAGGTATGGAGACATATAATAGGATACTGAATGTTTGATCACTATTAAGAATCCTACAATAGACACCTCTCAGTATCTGGAAGACATAAGGAAGTTGTTATAGAAGCATGATAAGGTTTTTGGAGACCTTCCTCCTAGTATGCCACCAAATAGAGGAGTTGAGCATGCCATCGAATTGGAGGTGGGAACTCAACCCATTATCACCCAACCATACAAGCATCCCAAGAGGTTCAAAGATGAAATTGAAAGGGCCATAAAATAACTTCTTGAGTTGGGACTCATAAGGCCAAGTTTGAGTCCATTTGCATCTTTCGTGGTATTGGTAAAAAATAAGGATGGCACAATGAGAATGTGCATAGATTATAGGGCCTTGAACAAGAAAAATATCGAGAAATGGTACCCCATACCACGTATTGATGAGTTGATGGATGCGATGCATGAGGATATGTTCTTTTCCAAGATTGATCTCAGCTATGGATATCATCAGATTCAAAAGAGGGAAGAAGATGTGCAAAATACAACCTTCTGTTGTCATTATGGTCACTTTTAATTCCTAGTCATGCCTTTTGGATTGACTAATGCACTTGCTACATTCCAATATTGCATGAATAAAATATTCAAAAAGCAGCTACGTAAGTTTGTGTTAGTAGTTTTGATATTCTTATTTATAGCAATACATGAGATGAACATCTCCATCACTTGGAGGCTGTCCTAACTATTTTGTCAGAAAAATCATTGTATTCAAAGCTGCCCAAATGTGATTTTGGGATGTCTAAGATGTTGTATCTTGGTCATGTGATTGGACAATATGGATTTAATTTTGATATGGATAAAATACAAACCATCCTTGATTGGCCAACTCCCAAAAATGTAGAGCTAAGGAGATTTATTGGGATTTGCACATACTACAAGAGGTTTGTCAAAGTTCTCACAATTGGAATCCCCTTTGACTGATCTCATGAAGAAGGGACCCTTTGGTTGGACAGAGGAGCCTGCAAAAATATTTCAATAGGATGAAGGAAGTGATGAGTAGTTGTACGGTACTTGCCTTGCCATATTTCACTCAACCATTTTTGCTTGAGTGTGATGCCTCTAGAGAAGGCATTGGAGCTATCCTAATGCAAAATCAACACCCTATTTCCTTTTAGAGTAGAAATTTGCAGCCAGATGAGCACCACTACCCTATTTATGACAAATAGATGTTGGCCATTATGCATGATTTGACCAAATTCCAACAATACTTAGTGGGCAATACGTTTGTAGTCAAAACATATCACAATAGTTTGAAGCATTTTATGACTCAAATGGAGTTGAATGTGAGGCAACAAAAGTGGGTCAGCAAGGTACAAGCCTATGATTTCAACATAGCGTACATGAAATACAAAGATAATGTTGTTGCATATGCTCTTTCTCGAAAATCATCCATCTCTTTAATGGAAATTTCGACAGATTGGAATGCTCAACCGTTGGTACAATAGTCAAAAAGCAAGTTTTCCTATGAGTTGTTGGATGGTTTTGTACAAGATAAATGGTACAAATTCATCCATGAGGTCATATACTATAAATATAGAATTTATTTGGTCCTTGAATCAGCCTTGAAGAAGAATATTATGAAAGAATCTCATGATTCACCACTAGTACGCCATCTTGGATACATGAAGACATATAGACAAATAAGGGAGAGGTTCACTTGTAAGGGTATGACAAATGATTTCTTGAGTTATGTGAGGGAATGAAACACATGTCGGAAAAATAAATCAAAGCACATACATCTTGCTAGTCTACTAAAACCTCTACCCATTCTGGAATAAATGTGGGAAAGCATCTCAATGGACTTCATCACCGTTTTGCCCAAGGTACATAGTACAAATTGTATATATGTAGTAGTGGATAGACTCACTAAATTTGCTCATTTATTTTCTATTCCATCTAATTATAGTGCTACACAAGTGGCTGACATGTTCTTTAGATAATTTTTTAGATTGCATGGTTTGCCAAAAAAAATTGTTAGTGATAGAGATAACAAGTTTACAAGAGATTTTAAGCAAGAACTGTTCAAATTGGTTGGGACATATTTGAATTTTAGTACTAGCTACCACCCCAAAACTGATGTACAAACATAAAGATTCAACCAGTGGTTAGAAGGATATTTGAGAAATTATGTGACAAACCATAAAAAATCTTGGATTAAATGGTTGCATTTGGGTGAGTTCTACTACAATACAACTTACCACAAGTCCATTGGAATGTCTCCATTTATAGCATTGTATGGTTATGAAGCTCCTACTTTTGTTGACGAATTTTTTGGAGACTGTAGAGAACCTAAATCTAGATATTGGATTCAGGAAATCCAAGACATATTGAAGGCACTCAAAGACAACTTACAAACAACTAAAAATAAACAATTATATGCAGATAGTAGTAGAATAGAGCACAATTTACAGGTGGATGATTTGGTGTAGTTGGGGTTGCATCCATACAAGCAGTCATCACTGAAAGGAAAGGGGGATGAAAAATTGAAGCCATGCTTATATGGCCCTTATAGAATTTCCAGGAGAGTTGGGGAAGCACCATATGAGTTGGAGCTTCCAAAAGGAAGCAATATACATAATGTGTTCCATGTTTCATGTCTCAAGAAAGCAGTTGGCCAACAGGTGAAAGTATCCACATATATTCCTCCATTATATGATGAAGGAAAAATAATTTTGGTTCTGAAAAGGGTTTTCCAGGTATAAGAAATAAGGTTGAGAAACAAAGCCATTTGAGAGTACCTTGTTCGATGGAAAGATCTACCAAGCAAATATGATACATGGGAAGGTGAACATGTATTGCAACACCTCAGTTTTGAGGATAAGCAAACTTGGGAGGGGAGTACTATAATGTCCCCTCCATGATGGAACATGGGACATTACACTAACCTATCTAATTCCCATAGGCTCAAGAGGAATTCAAATTGACTAGGGAATTAATTGGCCTATAATCACTATGTAAATTCAAATGTAAATAAAAAAGGGGTGATGTGGGTCATAAATTTGTAATAATAATGGAAATAAATTCATAAATGAGGTGGAAATGGTATAATTAGCCAAGGAGGGTTCATAGGAGGATGAATGGACCACTTAGGAGGTGTATATCCCATCCAATGTGGAAGGAATCCCATGATGAGGCCATCTCATGAGTTGTAACCCCTCCAGCTAAAAATAACCAAAGAAGGGCGCACTATGGGAATAGTGACTCCCAAGGAATCTCATGAAGAGATATCAATATAAAAATAGATAAGGAGGGCGCATTAGTGAAGTGTAACCCCCAAAGTAATTTATGACATCCTATGACATATTCTATGACAAGTTAAGACAAACTATGGCAACCTATGACAACTCCAAGTCCTGAATTTAGCCGAGGAGAGTGCATGAGGGGAGAATGGGACCACAAGTCATTTTTAAATCCCCAAAATAAAGGAATAGAGACCCAAATTCAAATTAACAAAGTTGGCTAAGGTCCTATTTGGTCCAGATAACATTAGAAGGAAATTGGTGTGTCATGAATAATGATTCTTTCCAATAATTTGAATTTTATTATTATTTTTATGAGAGAATTCTAGAATGAGTGGGGGGAGTCATCAATGAAGTTTATAAAAGGACGAATTCACATGATGGAAGGGATTTTGATAATTTTAAATATGAATTGGAGATATATTGATCTTCTCAATCTTAGGAGATGTGCCCCTTGCCATTGTAACTAGTTTTGGTGATGAAATATTTCACCCTAGCTAGCATGAGAGGAGAAATCAACCTGGTTTCTATACTGAGATTCAAGTGAATGAGTCCATGCCCATTTTATTTTGCTGGTTTGAGTTCATACAAGGGTGTTTGAGTCTTAGTTTGTACCAGTTAATATTGTTGGTGTTTTTTTCGGTGGTAAATTAAGTGGAGATCTCTGGTCGAGGAGGGTGCACCAGTGAGTGAGAAGATATTACGGAGGTTGTTCCCATGGCTGTATTTATTATGTATCTGATAGAGGATTCTCTGTAGGAGGAATATCTTATATTTGGGGTCGAACTCCTTCTTATGGAGGGTGCAACAGTGAAGCAAATTTTCTCAATTGGAGCAACGTCTCTCTATTTTTATCTGTTGGGTTTTGGAAAACCATATTTCCCTTCTCTGTATAGATTTATTCGAATTTTTGAAGATTTTGTAGCAGCCATAGATGTAATATATGTTAATATCCATTCCCTAATAAAATTCCACAGTGTTTTCCCGTTATTTGGTTCAGTATTCTTACACTAGTTGTTCAATGTTAAAATCTGCAAAACATGGGTTACACATTCATGAGTAATTGTTTGTAAAACTTTCAGAGAAACCTCCTGAAGTATGTTATTGATTAGTTTGGGTTAGTTTGGGAGTGTTAGGGTCATGATAAAGTGGTTTGGGACAAATTAGAGTATGTTTGATAATGTTTGGAAAATATCAAACCCAGAGGGTTTCTTTGTCAAAATTTCGAAGTAGTTTCCTCTTTGTGTTCATTGTTGAGTTAAATATCTTTGATTTTTAATTGGGGACATTAAAAAATGAAAAATTCACTAAAAAATATTTGCACGTTAAATCAGAAAGATAAATTCAACATCGACCCTCTGGTCGACCTCAAAGTTGAAGGATATTGCATCTTGCAAGTCGTCCTCGAGTTCGGTTCCCAAGCTAACGTAATGACTCGATCTACTTGGTAGAGTTTAGGATGACCAAAACTATTTGAGTTGGGCATCTAAATTAAAATGACCGACTAGGGTTTTATCTAACCCATTGGAGTATGGAAAAATGTTAATACCACAATTATGGGTATTAACACTCAAATCGACTTTGAAGTCATTGACCCAAAAGAAGGATCCAAGCCCTTCCCTGCACTATTTAGTCGACCATGGGGTATAAAAATGAAAGATTCCATTTCACTATAAAAAGACAGAAAAAAAAAATTGAAAGGTGAAGGAAAAAAGTCATTGTACCTATTCACTCATACCAAGGTAAACCTTGAACAGAACCTGGCGACAACAACACAAACATAAGCTTCATATACCAAGTCATGGAAGATAATGAAGAATCAATCGAACCAAATGAATATGGAGAAATAAATTTGGGCTCACCTATGTCGGTCAGGCAGAATTCTGAGTCAGAACTTTATGATTGGAAAATTGAAAATTATGAAGCACATGCAAGAGAATGTTTGACAATCGAAGTCATTCCCTGATGACCAATATGGGAACGCTTTGTAATTACAACAATCTCAAAATATTTAAGAGTAAAGTAAGGGATAAGATCGAACCATTATAACATCTTAGGATACAAAGAACATGAGTTGATGGAGACTCAAGTTCTCAGATGCAAAGAACATGAGTCTCCATCAACTCATGTTAAGGAAGTATCTAATAATGTTGGAGAACAAGAACGAATTCAGAGATTAGTTGAAACCTTTACCAATCAAGCGGCTAGATGATGGGATACCCATTAGTTGCATCTGTAGACTTGGACGATTTCTTCAATTTAATTTGTTGAAAGGTTTGGAGGAAATAAATTGACCGTCAAAACATAAATTCAGAAGTTTTTATAGGGTCAAGACCTGGTCGAGCATATTAACACATGTCTAAAAGTATGGAAAAGGATTGGTTACTGAGATGATCAAACATGGACTCATATTTTTCCCAGCACATTGGATGACTTTCCCAATAAATGGTACAAAATGGAAGAATCTAGGGAAGATACCTTTAACTAGAAATCCCTCAAATAAAATTTCATTCTCTCATACGGAAGAAGTCCAAGAAATTCACCAGTTTATCAAATTGGCTAAATAATTAGTCGATGCAACCGACGCTATTGACCGACCAAGATTCAACTGTAATCTTGTTATGATTTCTAAGAAACAATAGATTCATCTCTTGACTCGACTGGATTTGGAGAACGATAAAACTCCGGGGAAAAGTTTTCAATGGAAAAAAGATCATCCCTGGATAACAAATTCGGTAAAATCTGTATTGAATATTTCTGCTTCCCTCTAGCCTTTATCGAATTCAAGGAAGGAGACCGACCGATCGATAAGTCAAAAGCACCCGAATGGATGGAAGTGGAAATAAAAACAAAAGAAGTCAATATCTCTATCAATGGAAAACCCAAAATTTTGAAACTTGGATATTACTAGTCAGAACAAAAAATAATAGAAATAACAAACCTTCTCAAAGAATATCAAGATGTATTTTCCAGAGACTATAGATATTTGAAAGGGTTGGTACAAGTAATGGGAGAGATTAAAATGAAATCATGGAAGATGCAAAACTTGTTAATAAACAACTGTATAAGCTAGCCCATAAATAGAAAGACATTCTAAATAAGGAAATTGAGAATATGTTAGCTGGAATCATATATCATGTTGACCATTTTGAGTGGGCTAGTCCGAAGGTGGTTCAACCAAAGAAACATGATCCCACGAGACTCATGATTTGTGTCAACTTTAGAGATTTAAATAAAAGTAACACTCACAGACCCGTTCCCAACACCTTTCACTAACAAAATTATTAATGAAGTCATTGGTCATGAATGCTATTCCTTCAGGGACACTTTCTCTTGTTATAACCAAGTACCTATAGCAAAGGAAGATCAACACAAGACCACATTTATATGTAAATTTGGTTCATTTTCATATAAATTTATGTCATTTGAATTGAAAAATGCATTGGTAGTCATCTCAAGAATTGTTCTAAAATCATTTCAGGAATTTTTGTATAAGACCATCACTATCTACTTTGATGACTCGACTATATATACTATGCTTAAAGACCACTTCAATTGTCTTTGATTGATGCTGGAGAGGTGTCGACAAATATAGCTATCATTGAATATAAAGAAATATTTTTTTTCCCCGCCCATTAGAGTACCCTTGGGCCATGTATTCTGCAATGAAGGTGTCAAAGTTGATTTGAAAAAATCAAAGTTATCCTCATATTGAAACCACCAGTAAATTATAAGAAATTCAGAATAATATTGGGACATACAAGATATTATAGAAAATTCATAAGGCATTACTCCGACATGGAATTCCCCTTAAAAGAATTGCTTAGAATAAATGTGGAATTCATCTGGATGCCATAATGTTTAAAATCATTCAAGTTTCTTAAAAGAAAATTGGTCGAAGCACTAATCCTTAGATTCCCAGATTGGTCCAAGAAGTTTCATGTTCATATAGATGCATCAAGTATTGTATTTGGTGCAATACTCACCCAACCCAGAGACGATAAAATTGACTACCCTAACACATATTCTAGTCGAAAGCTAAATAAAGTAGAATGCAACTATTCAATAGTTAAACAAGAAGCATTAGGCATGATCTTTGTAGTTTGAAATTAACAGCACTACTTATTGGCTAACCCGTTCATCTTTTTCAGAGACCACCAAGCTCTCAAATACTTGGTAAACAAACCAATGCATCATGGTTGAATCTACTGGTGGATTTTGTTACTCCAGCAATTCGAGTTTGAAATACTAGTATGACCTGGAAAATAAAATGTGAGACTCGACCATTTGTCACATATAGAAACCAGTGAATACTCAGTCGGCATAGACGACTAATTTCCCGATGCAGATATCTTCTGAGTCAAGGCTATTTTGACTGAGCTCGCCGACATTGCCCAATTTTTAGAAGAGGGAAAATCTCTCGAAGGAACATCAGAAAACAAGAAGAACATATTAGCAGTAAAAGCATCGCCCTATACCTTAATCAACAAATATCTCTTCAAATTAGGACTTGAAAACATACTCTGTCGGTGTGTGATCAACCACAAAAGGGAAGCCATTATGGAAGAAGCTCACCTAGGTCCAACAGGAGGACATTTTCACGCTGACACAACCGCTAGAAAAATTCTACAATCTGTGTGATGGGAAATAATTCCCTAAAAAAGTTGGGTGTAGTTGTTGCAGAGAAAACGAGATAAACAAACCCTAATATTGCAAATAAGAAATATTTTTCCTTTCTTTTTAAACAAACAACTAATCCCTAAGGGTATCAATATACATACCTTGTTCCCAACGTTTGTAGTAGAATTCCATGGTCTTGAGCTTTGCCTCTTCACTTTAATTTCTTACTACAATACCTAAAATGGAAACAAAAGAAAGTGAAATCATAACAATAACCTTGAAAATTATATCAAGAAACTTGCAAAATCAACAATTTCCATTTTCAAATGAACAATAATTCATAAACACATGAACATATTCAATATTGGACAGGAAAAGAGTTCAATTATATATTAATGATAACAACAAATTACATAAAACAAATGGACCGGATATGTTGTTGTTGTTCTGAAACTGAGTTTTGGGTTCTTCCTCCCAAATCACCTCAAACACTACAACTCAAAGCTTGTTCACCAAGTATGCCCAAAAGATTCAAAGAGATCTTTGGCATAATAAACCAATGGAGAACATGATGAAAAACTAGGGTTCCATATAGGATGAGAGGGATTTTGCAAAGTGAGAATAAAGGATTGAATGAATAATGAGGGTTTCTTCAAGCAACCAAAATAAAACATTGGTTTGTAACCTCTTTTTCTTTCTCCTATGCTCTTTTTATATTTTGAGGAGAGCAATTGGCGAGTTAGAGGAAGTTATTCGTGGGATTAGGGAAGTTGGGAAATGGTCTCAGTCGAAAAAACTCGTGAATAAAATTTTATTTCAATTTTTTACCCTTGTATGGGCACATACGTGAGCTACTGTGAGGAAAGTCGCGTATTTGCTGGAATATGTGGGTTTTATACAGGTAGGTCATGTATTTCTTGGAAAACATGGTTTTTGAAGAGATTTCTTCTAGACAATGAGTTTCCAATATGTTGTAGGGGAAAAAGAGATGTTTGTAACTCAGGATAGGGATAAGATCGACCATTATAACATCTTAGGATAAATAGTTGCAAAAGGTGTTATAAAAATCTGTACTATGGTGGTTGATGTTGAACACAGATTTCAAATCATATATCAACAAATGTGACAAGTGCCAAAGAATGGGTCAATCATTGAAATGAAATGAAATACCACTTATATCCATAAACCCTAGCCTAACATTCAAAATTTAGGCCATCTACTTCATCCGTCCATTCCCAGTACCTAGTTGATGGATGAGCGCTAGTTATATAATTGTTGCAGTAGAGTATGTTACCAAGCATGATGAATCGGAACCAGTCGAGGTGTGTACATGTGAATTCATAGAGAAATTCATTTATGAAAACATCATTACAATATTTGGATTCCCTTTTACATTAATCAGTGATAGAAGAACGAATTTATGATTGACCGTCATAAGAGTTTGTCGTACCACCATCGGTGAAATGGTTTTTTCGAGTTATTTAATAAAAAATTGACAAAATGTCTTACAAATATGCAACATCGACAAAGATGTCTGGGAAGAGAATATCACTGCGATATTATGGGATTTTAGAAAGCTTATAAAATATTGACTGGATAGAGACCTTTTAAGCTAGTATACAGATAAGAAGCAGTCATTCTGTTACATTTTGAACAACAAGCTCCAGTTATCGCAAAATCACTTCATCTAGATATTGTATAGATCACACATGACATAATATTTGCACTCCAAAAACTTGATGGATACAGAATTATTGATATGAACCATCTAGAAGTGCAAAAACAACAACAGAAAGCATGGCACGATATAAACATAAAAAAGAAGTATATATCAGTCAATGACCTTGTACTTCAGTATGACAACAAAATAAAGGGAAACCGAAAAATCTTGAGACTGTGTGGCTGGGACCATATATACTGGAAGAACTAAACTCCAACGAAACTATAAGAATGAAAATTATCTAGGGTCGAGTCTTAACCAAGGTCATCAATGCAGCTCAACTTAAATGATACTGATTATAAAGAGGAACTTCGCCGACTAGTGGTCGTATCACCACTGGTCGACCGTCATGCCCCAGGTTTGCATAGAAATAGGAAAAATTAACTAATTTGTTTAAAAATAGTTATATAACTAACCTAATTTAAATTGCATATAAATGGAGCACTAGGTCTTGTATTTTGGCAAGGAAAATTTGCTCAACACAAATGACAGTTGACTAGGAAGAAAATGCAAAGTGGGAAAATTAAAAGATGAAGCAATCCTGGAGTAGCATACCTTCACCTAGATCCGACCGAAAGAACAAAGAGATAGAAAAGTAGGCAAGGGAATAATCTAATAAGAGTTTGGCCAAGATAACTCCCATACGACCGACAAAAGATGAAATAAGGCAAGGACCAAGAGACTGATGAGACCAGCGAACATCAAGCCAACTGATGGGATAACGAACAGAACTTCTCTCGCAAGTTTTACCCCACAAAGAACGTGTTTAATGTTGTCACCTACTCACATTAAAAAATTTTCAAAGACCGCGCTTATAAAAATTCCAAATCTTGAAGATTCATGTATTAACTTTTGCATTGAACTTGAGCGACCGCACTCTGTTCCTAAAATTACAGAGTTTCTCTCAGACTTGTCTACAATAGAGTATCAAGAACCATTCATGGTACTGAAGAAGACCACAATAATATCAAATAAAAAAGCATACGAAGAGAAATCTATGATGCAGTAGGAAGAAGCTTCCATGAACCCCCTATAAGCAAGATTGCACATGCTCAAGAAAGAAAAAATGGAAGAACAAAACTGGGGCATTCAATATGCCAAATTAAAAAAACATGGAGTATTAGGGACAACCATTGGATAGAATATGCCAACAAACTCTCCATTGAAAATATTTGAGTTTATTTGAATGCACCTTTGATAGCCCCCCTTGGAAACCTAAAAGACATCATCACAAAATTCATCATCAGTTGATACCACGATAGAAAAATATGGATCGATGATCCCATTCCGATCAGAGATTCACTAATTGCTTGTATTATTGGATTTTCAAGCAAAGGATTGCCAGTACCTATTACAACCAAGCCAATGCTGGTGATGGATGAATTCATAGGGTCCTTGGAAGGTAAAAACTCAAAGGGAATCATTATCAGTAAAGTACTCTATGAGACAGTCAAATGGACCGCAATTGTAGAATAACTATGTCTAGCAAGTTTGGGTCGGACATCCGACTTAAGACTCAACATGCATGAGGCAGTCAAGCGGGTTTCATATGAGGAAAAAAATATTCAACTGGGTCGACCATTTGGCATAGCTAGTCAAAACCAACTATGAGAAATGTCAAGAGTCTCGACAAGAAATTAGGATCTTTTCATTACTTATATGGATAGTTATTACAAATATCAATCCAGTCAGTGAAACATAGTTCACTAACAAACATCCTCCGCTAATGAAAAATTCCCAACTCTTTGCAGGAAACAGAGCATCTTACAACATGGCAAAAGAAAAGGCCTACTTGGAAAATTGGTTTTAAGTAGTAAAAAACGAGCGCGACCATTAGAGAGTGCCCCAACACATTCGTCTTAATCTACGTCGTTCGGTGCACATTGAGCTTAGCCTCGACCATACCAAGGTATGGTACATGCAGTGTGCATGAGGAGATACACAAGAACTCGACTATTATCCCAATGTAGAAGAGTTGTTTACTGAATTATTCAGATAATAAAATACTAAGATCCCTATATTGACCATAGCTAGGGATCAAGTTTTCCCTCTCATTGAGCCTCTATTGGATGGAGAACTAGAATACCAAAGAGAAATGAAATTGTACATCACCACATTTGGCCCAGACAATGAACCAAAAAATCCAATAGCAATTGTAACCTCCGCTATCCAAAGTAAAGCACCAATTTTTGAACCCTCAGGAAATACAACCAAGGATGAGGAAGAAGAACTGCCAATAAAGGAAGGATTTTAACCTAAATTCAACAAGACCAGAATCAAGGAAAGAGTCAACCAAGTCGTTGAAAATATACTTCTATTTCAACCCAATATCAATGGAAAAGATACCATACAACATCTAAAGAAAGGAAACCAATTAATATTAGAAACACTAGAATATGATCTCAAGGAGTTAAGAGAGAAAGAAAAGCATGTTATAATCGAGGCTGAAAAAATAAAGTTATAAAAGAGCTCCATATTTATAAATACTACAACAAAAAGCGATTAATACAATTGGTCGTTCCAAATACTTCCACTGCACTTTTGCCACCGCCGCAGAAGAAACTCAAGATAAATTAGACTCCGCATGCATACGACCGAGTCAATGTGTCGGATGAGTTTGCACCTCCTTTCCCAAACCCTCTTCAAGAAGAACAAGAACATGTATCAATACTATACCCTGACCCCATAACATTGACCCCTGTATTCAATCAATTCCTTGTTTCTTTTTCACAGTATATACCTCACTTAACCAAGATTACTGCAACACCCCTTGACCAATTAGTCAGTCTACTGATATCTATGCCCACCAGTTCAAAATATCCAACGAAACCATTACTTCCTTCCCTTAATCCCTTTATTTCTCCTTTTAACACCATCGACCTCCCATTGCAAATGTAATCACAAACAACTCTAAGATTAACACATATCGCAGGCGAATGTCATGTCCCCAAATTTTTTCTATGGACCACTCCACTCGACTAGGGGATGTGATGGACTAAGTTACTTGGTAAGTTCATGATAAATTATTAAGGTGGTTCCATGGGTCCACGGGGGCTTCACTCAATAAACCGCTATCATAGCACGTTCGTTCGTGGCATATGAAACAATACCCCTAATTTCACTAAATATTGGAAAATACCTTCCAAAACCGTTTTTTTTAACCCCCTCCCAATTTGCCTTCCCAATTTAAAAAAAATCCCTATTTTCACTAGATATTGTATGTATCAATTTTTTCATTAACATTTTTTATACCCCTTTATATTTCTACCTAGTATATTGATATGATACCCCTCTTATGACCCCACATGCATTCTACATTGCACCTTGCTTCTTTCGATGTATATTGTGGATGCACATTACTTCACCCACAATGCAATTACTCAACCACATATCATTATGATTTGCAACATCTAATGGTCTAATCAAGAGACAGGAGATCACTTCTTGTATGTCACTAGAGCTAATGCACATAGTACAACATTTAGATTCCATGTTGCAGGTCCCCAATCGCTGACTAAGCCTGTTGTGGGCTAGGTATCCAAGCCCCCAGTGCCTATAACAAGCTCTAGGAGGTTGACTAAACCTCCCAAGGCCTGTAATAGGCACGAGTGGTTGGGTATTCAAGCCCCCAAGGCCTATCAAGGGCCTATAACAGGCCCTGGAGGGTTAGAGCCTCCCAAGGCTATTAGTAACAATTGGCTGAGTGCTATTGGTAACAATTGGTTGTCAATGACCACTGTCTCTCGACTATGATTGATTGGAAACCCACTTCACCATGAAACCCCTAGCCTCAAGCATCCTCAAGATGTGATTTCCCTGTGTACTGGTAAGCCCGAGCCTTGCCTCAACACGATTTCTCATCCGACCGTGATCCCGCCATCTCCATTTGGCGGATATTTGTCAGCCCTCCCATATAAAAAAGACCCCAAAGTATTTTTGTATTGTTACATTAAATAAAAAAACCCTTTGCCTCTTAATATAAAAGTAATATAATTTTTAGGTTTTCATGAATATTTAATACTGCAATATGAATGAATGTGATATTATATTGCCTTCTAGTGAAGCCCCCGTGCATGGGTCATGAAATTGTAATGTATGAGGTCCAATATTTATTATTAATGCAATATTAGTAAAAAATGGACAAGGAGGGTGCATAGGAGGTGGAAGTTGGGCCCCACATGAGTTGTAAATCCCCCAAATCAAGATAAGCACATCCAAATTCGAATTCCAAGGTGAAATAAGGTTCATGATAGAAGCAAATTCGAATTCTAAGGAAGAGTAACTCCCAAGAAGTTTCATGAAGAGGCATATAGCTAAAAATAACCATTAAGGGCACACTTGTGGAAGTGTAACTCCCAAAATGAATATTATGAAAACTTATGACAAGAATAATGTCCTATGACCTCTTATGACACCATATGACATGCTGCAGGTCATGTTTTTATCCAAGGAGGGTGCTAGAGGTGAAGGTGGGCCCACATGAAGGTGTAACTTCCCCAAAAATTGACTATGCATAGCTAATTCGAATTTCCAAGTGAGGTAAAGTACTATTGGGTCAAATAACATTAGGAAAGGATATAAATGTGTTCTAAGGACCCATTATCTCATGAAAATAACATTTATTAATATTTTATTAAATATTTTATGAGAGAATTCTAGAATGAGGGGGGAAGGGCTCAATGGAGTCTATAAAAAGGATGTAGGCCTCTTGGAAAGGGATTTTGGAATTTTTTTATTTTGAATAGGAGAGCTCTTGTGGTTTTCATAGCTTGGGAGATGATCCCCTTGCTAGCTTGGGATATGTTCCCCTTGCAATTGTGAACTAGTTTTGGTGGTGAAAGATTCCACCCTAGCTAGTGTAGAGGAGGAGATCATCCAGATCTCTTTACTGTGCTTCATGGAAATTGATTGAGAGGGTATATAAATTTTAGATTTATCTATAGATATTTATTTCAGGTTCTTATGTTCATCGATAGTATTGGGTTTTAATTCATGGTGGTGTGTTCGAGTTCCAGTTGAAGCAATGTGTAGTTTGTGGTGTTTCATAACAATAATAATTTGTGGTGGTTTCTTCTTGAGGAGGAACCCCCTATGGATAAATAAAATTAATGAGGGATGTTATAATGGTTTTAAATCACTGATATTTGATGGAGGGAACACTCATTTTTGCATATATAAATGTTTGGGTCAAAATCTACTGAAGGAAGGTGGAACAATGGAAGAAAACTACTCATCCAGAGCAACATTCACCTCTCTTTCTTCTATGGCTCTGTAAAAACCATATGTTATCTCTCTGAAGTAGATATTTCTTTGTATTTCGAGCTTCCATAGCAGCCATTAATGTAATCTCGGTAAATTTCCCTCTCTTAATGAAAATCACAATGTTTTTTCCTCATACAATGCTCAATATTCAAGCACTTGTTTCACTATGTATAGATCTATAATTCCACGAGTAGATCTGTCAATGTATGGTTGTGTAAACTTGGTTTATGGCTATGAAACATTCATATGAGCCTATGATATATGTTAGTAATATATTTGGCTTGAATTAAGTGTATTTGGAAGCTTTTAGTGTCCATTTTGGAGTTTTACAGTTGTGTATGTTTACAATATTGCACTGGGGTTTTGGGGGCTGAAAGTTAGTTTCTGGTTAGACCATTTATGAGTGTTTTTGGGCTCTGAACCCTATTCCATTACAACAAGAGTGTCATTTACAGTAGGAAACACTTTTTATTTCATCCCAAATTTTTTTGTATGCCCAAGTTATGATCATTTTACCGGTCGGTCAACCTGTACAACTATGCTAACGCACACTCAGTTATAAATGTATGTGTAAAGTGTTCAAATATCTTATAAAATTACTCTGAAGTCTATTGGAGATTCATTCATATGTATTTGGGTCTTATTAGGTCTATTTGTAGCTGTTAGGAAATATTTTGGGTCAATTAGGAAGAGTCATTGTTTGATCTATGTAAAATATACAAAAATGGGTCATACAACCATAAGTATTTGTCTGTAAAATTCCCTAACCTACACTAGAAGTATGTTAGTGATCAGTTTGAGTGTGTTTGGTACTGTTAGGGTCCATCCAAGGCTGTTTGGGATAAATTTGAGTAGGTTAGGAGGTTTTTGGGAAATCTCGAATTAAGGGGATTTTTCGTTAATTTTTTTACTAGTCCCTTCTTGTAGTTAAATGTAGAGTTAATATATATGATGTAGTTAAATGCAGAGTTAATATATATGATTTTTTGATTGGATATATTACATCGAAACAACCCATTTATACCTAATCCATTCAACGATGAATGCCCAAATGAATCAGTATGATGTTTCCATTTTTTCATCTGAACCATCGACGACTTCCCAAATCATATATTCACCTTTTCCTTCACTTAATATGACTTCCATTACTTCATCGATACCCTCTCAATTGTTATGGATTCGACCATTGTCACAACTTTTCCATCGACCCTGCCAACATTAACATCACCATTTTTTACTCCCTCTCCATCGACTTTTCCTCTGTCAACCTTACCTCCATCTACCTTTCCTCCGTTAACCTTACATTCGTAGAGCTTACCAGCATCAACCACAACTACTTCAAATCCACCTATATCAACCCCTCCTTCATAAAAATTGCTTACATAAACTACAACACAGACGAATTAGACTCCTGGCATAAGTAAAAATAAAATCTCAAAGAAAAGTTCAATGAAAAGCAGCAAAAGCCAGAATCCTAGAAGTGATGCTCAACTTACTTTGACAGTGAAGCAGGTAGCAGGTTCACCATCAGAAAAATCCATCTTTGTGCCTTCGAAAGAATCATATCGGGAGCTCAAAAAATTTATCAAAGATGCTACCAAAGAGAACAATAAAATATGGTCAGAGGATAGTAAAAAGCTTCAAGCATTGAAGGATAATTAGAATAAAGCATGGGTAGTTTATTCATCAAAGGTGGAGCCGATTATTGGACCCCTACTAGAACTTCATCCAGAGCAAATAATTAACAAAATTTGGCACTAGTCGATTTTGTACTACAAAATTATGAAGAAGTCTAGAACCAGTTGATGAAAAAACAACAAGATGAAATAGGCCTACTTATGGCCAACCAATTTAAAACATTTGAAGAATACAACAAAAAGTTGAAAGAATATGAAATTAAAGCAACTGAATTTATAATTGTACTCAACATTTGGTACTCTTATTACGAAAATATCTGTGTAAAAATTCAAAATATAAAGGACCTTACTGTATCTATATATAAGATAGAACTCGACCAACCCAACAACTGCACAGACCTTGGAATATCATCTCACTATGGAAGATCATCGACATGATGAATTACATAGGAAATAATACCAATGGTTTCATGAGGCCAAGCGAGCACAAGGAGAAGCCAAGCAGCTAACTAGTCGTATATACAAATTAATGAGGACTATAGAAATTCATCAACAACATTTTGGTACAAATATGCGAACCATATTGAATGAGCCTATGCAAGAAAAATTGCTCTAAGTATCCAAAATCGCTAGTGCTAGTGAAAACATCCAGACTGTCTTAGATGAATAGAAATAATTTCAAGACTGCCTCATCCCATCTACCCTATCAATCATCGAAGCATGAGTTAAATTCACTCTACCAAGTGAAGCATCCAGTTCTTAGAAACAATGAAGAAATTAAATATTTTTTGTAATTGTATCAATTTTTTTGTAAAAATGTACATCTCCCAATTCTCTTCAGAACAAATAAATTTTTTGGGGTGGGGGAGATGTTGGAGGATCCTAGTTAACCGTGTCAACTAGATCCTCCCAACTAGCCACCGAATAAGTCATCCCGATCTAGTCGATTCAATTAGCCTGACTTCCAAATAATTATGCAGTGACAACAATATGATGGTGAGCTAGATATTGAAGAGGTGATTATCCTCCTTTTCTGTACAATATGGCTCGATGTTAAAATAAATATACTTGTTGTTGTTTCCTCCATTAATTTCTCACTTTATTGCTCTCTTTATGTATGTGTGATCAAATATTTGGTATGTATTTGTGTATGATGTGCTACTGGTAACCTCATGTAATCCATTATATTACAACAAGCCTGCAAACAAATAGTCATGGAACCTTTTCAAAACCATAGGGAGTCCTTACCTTTCTATGGTGGTGTAGTTACACCCATCTCATGAAAAAGTCTTACTTGGGAAATAAATAGGGTGATCAAGATCCCCTTCCACTAGGTGTGAAATCACAACTCCTAAAGAAATATTCGATGCATTTACATGGACATGGAACTCTATATTCTAATCAAGAAACAATAGAATGGGAGTACTTACTAGTTTTTATTTCATCAAATTAAAATAAAAATCACATTCAGGGGTCTATCATAAGGTTTCTAATTGCGTCAACAACTTATCCATCAAATTTGAAATAAACGTGTAGTTGAATATGAATCTTCAATAATAACTAGTGTGCCCTAAAGTCAAATACAACATCTTAACACTAGTCGGGGAATAATGATTACAACAATGTTGGCTATATCAACCAAGACTCCCTCCTTGTAGAAAATATCACCTAACAAAGTACGAAAGGGTGTGCAGAAGACACACGTATTTAAGTTGAGTAATATTTGTTACTATTTGTGGTGATTGAACATCCATCTTGGCATGGGTATATGATTCTTAAGTATTCCATATATTCTCTATGGATCCAAGTAAATCCTTAGAAACTTGTGAATATTGTCCCAAAAATATGCTATTATGATGTGGGAAAAGACAATAGAATCCTTCTTGAACTCCTCTCCATCTAATTGATCCATCTATAGTAGGGTTAATATAGTCTTTTCACGTAACCTTTGTTACATTATAAATATGATCCAACATGGTATCTTGTAAGGTATCTTCGATAGGATCAGTGTACCTCATACCTTGATAAGGATGGATAGGTTGTACTACTCTAGTAACATCAACCTTAAAAGGCACAATTTATTTCTTCAAATCAATGGCAATTGTTTTTTCAAAACCCACTCAATCTTCAATAAAGTAAAATAAGAATATTTCTCATCCACAATCTTAATAACCTCAAAGTCCACAATTGGGCTTACTCTTGCAAGGTCAACCTACACATTCTTCAATTACCTCATAGGAAATATGTACTATTGGTTGGCCAAATGAAACTAAATAGGAGAGTAAACTAGTTTGGGTTTTCCCGCCATATCCCAAGAGTTCTTAGGTAGCATATTAACATCATATCCAAGATCTACCATCATGTCCTTGATATCATAGCTATCCACTTGTGCATCTTATTTGAAATCCCTCCCAATTATAATGATTCTCTTTTTTACCCTATGTGAGTGCCTTTAGGTACATTAGTAGCAATGGGATAAAAATCCTCATCCTCACCTTCTACTATATGTTTCCCATAGGTCCACAACTTCCTAGTCAAACATTCATCATCTATAATCTAAGCAAATAACCTAAAATAGTCCAATACTATTTTAATGGAGCTACTTTTTTCACTAGGTAGGGAAGTTGTTATGCAACCTCATCCTATTTCTATCGACTTTGATATACATGATGTAGAATCTATGTGATTTTATAGTTTTTTGTAAATGAAAATTCTTAAACATTGCAATAAATTCTCTCAAGAAAGTTTTTCTATTGAAGAACATGAAACCTATATGCTCCTAGGACAAGTATTCCCTCGTGCTATATTATTGATATTCACCTTGGTCCGAACACCTACTCTAGTCACCACACTAATGGTGGGTCCATAACCTCCACCATTAATCCTACCTTCAAAGTTCACCAAGTTCATAATCCTTTGTCTTTCACCAACTTCCACTTTCAATCAAATAAGGGTATACCTAAGTGGCATGACTAATAGCTCGACAATGGTTACACCTTAGTCACAAAGGAAGTGGACAATCATTAATGATGTGGCCATCTCATCACAATTATAACACTAAATATGCCTATTATTACACCAATTTTTCCTTCCTAGTATCCCCCTCCTTGACCTCTACCTTAACCACCTTGTAGTTGAGAGATCTTTGCTACCCTGCATGAAGTTTTCTTCATTATTTTTTTCTTAACCTACAAATCCTATTATTCTGTGTTACAGTACAAAAAATTTCACAATGGCATTATTTGGGATCAAATATTATTTCTACAACATGAGACAATGTTGCATAGAGTATCCACATGTTACGCCAAAATCTCGTCATCATGAGTCATGTATCAGATCCATGCCTTAATCCCTAAAGTTCCTTAGATAAAACACTAAGAGAAAGGTTGTTGGCCTTCCCTTTCCATCTTTTGTTGTCACCTCGACGCACCCTGCCTTTGAGCAAGGAGCGTTGAACCCTTGGTGATGAACTCTGCACCTTAGCAGAGCACATCGGTGATGAATGTTTCCTTTGTATAAAGTGCGGTGATCCACTTCTGACGCAGGTTTCCTTCCTGCAAGGTGCATCTGAGTTTGCTAAATTGGATAAAAGGAAGCTTCGAGCAACTTCTTGAATCTTGGTGATGTGGAGGCTTATCCCTAGATGTCTGGATAGGTGGCTCTCGATCCCCTAACCTAGTGGGATGATCCCTTAGACCTCTACCCTAAATCCTCAACGTATTATATCCCTTTATCCCTATATATACAACCCCCCTCTCCATTTTAAAGGAGGAAGGACCATAGTACTCTTATGCTGGTGAAAGGTGAAATTTATCTAGGAGATCCTCATTCATCCTTTGGGAGGCAAGCATTATATCTTGGAGGCTAGGATTGTTGGATGGAAGTTGCAACGTTAAGGCTTGGGTTGTGACATTTCTTCCCTATGTACTTATGTTTATTGCATTAATACAAGTTTTTTCCATAAGTGTTTTTGTATTGATAATACTTAGTATTTTCCTCCTTAACTGTTAATCTAGATCAATTCATGTTTATATGCTTTTATTGCTTGTATGTTTCCACTTGCTTGACATGGTTTTGCAGTTGAAGATCTGAAGACTTTAGAGCTTGGAGCTACGAGGATAAAGGAACTACAGACCTAAGGTAAGCCACATCTGGACCCATCTAGTATTTCTATTGATCTAGGAAAGTAACTGGTATTGTGTATCTATTTGTTCTAGATCCACTTGGACTAGGGAGATCCACTTGTGTACCTTGTTATTCCTCTATAAGGAAGTGTCATCATGTGGATTGACAAGTGTCGCAAGTGTGTGTACTTGCCGATGGGTTATTATACCACCATGTGTGGGGTCGGCCCTAAAATATATATTGTTGTGGATGTATCTAGATAGACAAGTTGGCCCCATAAGGTCACTGGGCAAACAGGTTAAGTATAAATAGAGATCGGGAGATCTCTATTTGGATCATTCGGAAAGACACACTTCTCTCACTCAGAAAGTGGCGCACTAGTGAGGAGGAGGATCAGTTGATCTAGGATACTATCTCAAGTGTATTTTGGTTGTACTTTGGTTGAGCCATTGCTCTCTCTATCTTTGAGGAAGTTGTGGGGTTTTTCACCTTAGGGTTTCCCCCACGAAAACTCTATGTCTCTTGTCTCTCATGCTTTTGATTCTTGTGATGCTTGTGATGCTTATTGTGATTGTTATGCATTGATATACTGTATATGTTATTCTCTCAATAAAGATCCAAGAGTATTGTGAATTAATGCTCAAATTTTAACATGGTATCAGAGCTAACTTGAGAAGAAGACATTTTGTAGTGACAAAAACTTGAGTTTCTTGTTTATTGGGTTTCTCTTCACAGTTTTTGGAAAAACAGTATAGTAGATTGACTCTACTCATCAAGGATAATCTATCTGTCCAATCAGAATTCAATTCTGAGCATTTTCAGATTTGGCCCTAAAAATTAGGGTTTCCACAAAAATAGGAATTTCTGAAATCTGAAGACATAGCTGGAAGCTCCTTGCAAAAATCGAAGTTTAGAGCTTTGGATCGATATTTTTGGCTGGGTAGATCTCCGGGAAACTCAAACCCTAATTCAAGGCTCTCCCCAGTGAACCCGGGAGGATAAAAAGGCAAATCTGAAGGGTAAAACTTTGCTGATCTCAAATTCTGAATACACCAGGCTGATCAGCGCATCAAGGCGCATCTTTCTATCCTTTCAGAAAGTTGAAATTCACATTTGGAATTTTTAGGGTTTTTTCGACAAACCCTAATCCGGGACCAGATCCAGTTTTCAACATTTCAAGTGGTAAGACCTAAATCTTTTCTATTTCCATTTGAAGTACTCTTTAAGATGTCTCACCACACCAAGCTTGAGGATAAGCTTGAAGGGGCTGATAACTTCTGAGCTTGGAGTATAGGATTGGGTTAATCCTGGAAGAGAATGAGTTGGACTCATATATAAAAGAAGACATCCCTATCCCAGAGGATGAAGACGCTAAGGTATTGCATAAGAAGAACTTGGTCAAGGAAAAGAGAATCATTGTTGATTCTATCAAAGACCATCTCATACCCCATGTGTCTTCTCTAAAGACACCCAAGGCTATGTTTGACTCTTTGACCAAGCTATTTGAAGGAAAGAACATAAATCGGAAGATGACCCTACGAAATCAATTGAAAGGGGTCAAGATATCGAATGGAGAAACCATTCAATCCTATTTCGCCAAGGTCTCTGAGATCAAGGAACAACTTGAAGCTGTAGATGAAATGGTGGAGAATGGTGAAATTGTTATGACTACTTTGAATGGCCTACCTAGGTCATGGGACTCTTTTATCCAGGGGTCTGTGCCAGAAAGAAGTTAATCTCCTTCAACAGATTATGGGAGGAATGTTCTCAAGAAGAAGCAAGGCTTGTGGCAAGAGAAGAGAAGATGCGAAATGAAGATCAAGCTCTTACAGCTCACACTAAAAAGAGAAAGTTCAAGAGGGAGCCATCCCATCACAAGAAGAAATCTTCTCATCATTTTCACAAAGACAAGAAAGATCTAAGGTGTTTCACTTGTAATGAGAAGGGTCACTTTGCTTTAGAATGTCCCAAGAACAAAAGGGACAACCACAACAACTCCAACAAGAAGAAGAAGGGTAACAAAAGAAGGTACCATGTTCATGCTACCGAATATGATAAACCTCCAAAGGAGAAGGCTAGGGCAGAAAGTGATGATAGTAATGATGACTCATCAAGTGAAGAAGAGTATGTTCTAATCTCTGCTCTCACAGGTACTATCTCCCATGGTTGTAATGATTGGTTAATTGACAGTGGGGCTTCCAAACACATGACTGGGTTTAAAGAATCTTTTGTAAATCTGTTTGAACATGAATCACCCCATAAAGTGAAACTTGGGGATGATTATCAATATCCCATCAAAGGAAGTGGTGAAGCCTCCTACAACCTAGATTTTGGAAAATATTTGAAGATGAAAGAAGTCCTTTATGTACCTAGGCTCAAGAAGAACTTACTCTCCATCTCTGCATTGGATGCAAAAGGTATGAGGGTTGCATTTGTGGATGGCCAAGTCCTAATGTGGCCAAAGGGAAAGACCATAGATGATGCAGTTGTGATTGGAGAGCAAGAGGGAGGTTTGTATAAATTAAAATGACAACTTGAACATGCCATGGTGCATGAATCCATGGAGTCAAGTGAAATTTGGCATAGAAGACTTACTCATATGCACTATAGGGCACTTCCAATTGCAAGCAAGGCTGTAGAGGGTCTTCCTGAAATCAAGACCAAACATGAAGGTGTTTGCAAAGGATGTGCAAAAGGTAAGAATATTAAAAAGGCTTTCCCAAGCAGTGAAAGCAAGGCAAAAGATATCCTGGAAATCATCCACTCAGATGTATGTGGTCCTATGTCATCCAGTTCTCTAAGTGGGTATGTTTACTATGTCTCATTTATTGATGACTTCTCCAGGAAGACTTGGGTATACTTCTTGAAAAACAAAGATGAGGTGTTTGATAAGTTCAAGGAATTCAAAACCTTGATGGAGAATCAAACTGAAAAAAACATCAAAACATTCAGATCCGACAATGGTGGAGAATTCACCTCAGGTGACTTCAAGAAGCTTTGCAGTGATTCAGGGAGTAAGAGGGAGTTGACTGCTCCTTATAATCCTCAACAGAATGGAGTTGCAGAAAGGAAGAACATAACAATAATGGAAGTAGCAAGGGCAATGCTGCATGACCAGGATCTACCTATGCATCTATGGGCAGAAGCAGCTAGAACAATTGTATATGTGCAGAACAGAACACCCCACAAGATATTGGACAACAAGACACCAGAAGAGATCTTTTCTGGTAAGAAACCTGAAGTCAGCCATCTCAGAATATTTGGTTGTCCAGTATACACTCATGTCCCAAAGGAAAAGAGGACCAAACTAGATCCTTCAGGAAAGAAGGGAATCTTTGTGGGTTACAGTGAAAGCTCGAAGGCTTACAGAATATACTTTCCAGGGTTCAAGAAGATTGATGTCAGCAGGGATGTAACATTTGATGAAAACTTAGCATTCATCAAATCAAGGAAGGCACCTATCGAAGTTTATGAAGAACCTAAGGAAACTAGGTTTCAAGACACTACCATGACTGAAGCAATTCCAGAAGTTATTCGTGAGTTTGAAGATCCGCAAGAACCTGTAGATCCACCCCGTGAGGATAACTCTCACAAGAGGAAACCTGCATGGGATAGAGAGCTCATTCAAGATGTAGAAAGATTTGGCATTCCAGAAGAAGAACACAGAGCAAAGAAGAGAACCAGATCACATACCAGCTATATTGCTTTACTCTGTGACATTATCAACAAAGAACCTTCCAGTTATGAAGAATCAGCGGAAAAGAAAGAATGGAAGGATGCTATGGTTGAGGAATACCAATCAATAATGAAAAATGATGTTTGGGATGTTGTCCCAAGACCTAAAAAGAAGTCTGTTGTGACTTCCAAATGGATCTACAAAATCAAGCATGCTGCAGATGGCAGCGTAGATAAATACAAAGCAAGATTCGTAGCTCGTGGATTCTCTCAGAAAGAGGGAATAGATTATGAAGAAAATTTTGCACCTATAGCCAGGTATACTTCCATCAGAACAGTACTTGCCCTGGCTGCAGCAATGAAATGGAAAATACACCAGATAGATGTCAAGACTGCTTTCTTGAATGGTGTAGTTGAAGAGGAAGTATACGTGGAGCAGCCACTCGGTTTTGAAATACACGACAGAGAGTCATATGTGTGCGGATTGAAGAAAGCCTTGTATGGCTTGAAGCAAGCTCCCAGAACTTGGTATGGTAGGATGGATAGTTTCCTATCTAGCTTGGGCTTTACCAAGAGTAAAGCGGATTCCAACCTCTACTACAAGGTTGAGGAAGGAAATCCTGTGATTCTACTTCTGTACGTGGATGAATTATTTGTAACAGGAGATGAAAGATTGATTGCAGATACTAAGAGGAAGCTTGTTGATGAGTTCGATATGAAAGATTTGGGAATGATGCATTATTTCCTAGGTATGGAGGTGTGGCAGAATTCGGGTGGGATCTTCCTTGGTCAAGGGAAGTACACAGTAGATATCCTGAAGAGATTTGGGATGATGGATTGCAAGGCCATGGCCACACCCATGGCATCGAATCTAAAGCATCTATGTGATGCTTCATCTGAGCCGGTTGATGTCTCCATGTATCATCAGATGATTGGGTCCTTGATGTACCTGACAAACACGAGACCAGATATTTGCTTTGCAGTGAACACATTGAGCCAGTTCCTGACGGATCCGAGGAGTGTTCACCTGGTTGCTGTAAAGCATGTCCTGAGGTACCTGAAGGGTACAGTGGATTATGGGCTCAAGTATGAAGCGAATCAAAATTTTAACCTGCAGGGTTATGTTGATTCAGATTGGGCTAGCAGTGTTGCAGATAGGAAGAGCACATATGGGTGCTGCTTCAGTATGGGATCAGGTGTGATCTCTTGGTTTAGCAGGAAGCAGTTCTGCGTAGCACTGAGTACAACTGAGGCAGAGTATGTTGCAGCCTGTTCAGCTAGTTGTGAGGCAGTATGGCTACGGAAGCTACTGTCTGAGTTATTTGAAATCCCATTGGATGCTACTGGTATATTCTGCGATAACTAGAGTTGTGTGAAGCTGTCTGAGAACCTAGTGTTTCATGACAGGTCGAAACACATAGAGATCAAATATCACTATATCAGGGATATGGTGCAAAGAGGAGCCGTGAAGCTCCTGTATGTTGCGATGGATGAGAAGATTGTAGATGTGCTGACGAAGCCACTAGCCAGGGTAAAGTTCGAATACTTCAGGGAGAGGCTTGGTGTTCTTCAGATCGATGACACTTCGAGGAAGAAGTGATGGACACATTTGCTGAAGCCATTCCAAGCACGTTGGAAGGAGGATCCTTCACATGGTTGTGGATGTAAGCGCTGGATGATGAGCATCAGGACGATGCTCCAGTTACTGTTATGTATATGCATCATATTGGATGCTGGATATGATCAGTTGGATCATTTATATTTGTATGTATGTACGGATCGTGTTGATGCTGGATATGATCACTTGGATCATTTATATTTGTATGTATGTACGCATCGTGTTGATTCTGGAGATGATCAGTTGGATCATTTATATGTATGTACGCATCATGTTGGATGCTGGATATGATCGGTTGGATCATTTGTATGTATTTGTATATGCATCATGTTGGATGCTTGGACCATGTATCTGTATCAGGTGGATACATTGTATGATCAGGTAGATCATGTATGTTGATATGTATCATGTATTTGTATTTGTATCAGGTGGATACACTGTATGATCAGGTGGATCATGTATGATGATATGTATCAGGTAGATACTTGGTGTGCACCAGGTGGATGCATTATATGATCAGGTTGATCATGATGATGAGCTTTAGGATGTTGCTCCAGATGATATGTACCAGGATGGTACAAGTGATGATGATCAGTACGATCATGGGCATCAGGATGATTCCTCGTGCGATGATGATCCGTTGGATCATGAGTATCGGGTTGATACTTGGAGGTCAGAGATGATATGTGGCAGGTTGTGCAAATAACATGTAATTAGTCCTGGGTGATCTTGCCGGTCATGCTGCAGCACATAAATGTTCCTGGGGTACTCTTTCCGGTATTGCTATGTAGTATGTAATCAGTCCTCAGATATCCGATAGGTTGAGCTGTGTGCTCGTAATCAGTCTTGGGATGAGGTATTACTACAGAGACATGTAATCAGTCCTGGAGATCCGAGAGGTTGAGCTGTGTGCTCGTAATTAGTCCTGGGATGCTCTTTAGAGATATTTCCGGTCGTGCTGCGGCACATAAATGTTCCTAGGATTCTCTTTAAATGTTTTGTCTATCCACATGTAATCAGTCCTGGAGATCCGAGAGGTTGAGCTGTATGCTCGTAATAAGTCCTGGGATGCTCTTTAGAGATCTTGTCGGTTGTGCTGCGGCACATAAATGTTCCTGGGATGCTGTTTAAAGGTATTGTGGAGGAGATGCATGTAATCAGTCTTGGGAGATCTTGTCGGTCGTGCTTAGGCACATAAAATTAGTCCTAAGAGGCCACCTCTATCAGACCGTTCGCACAGATGATGAAGACCTGCAGGTGGTGGGCCTACATCCAGTATGAAAAAGGACTGGCTCTGTAGAACTTCCTATGATGAGTAGAGTCAGAGATTGGTTGAGATAGCAACAATAGTGACGATGATGATGACGATGATCCCGAGAAGAAGACTTGTCTAGCAGAACTGTGTCGAGAAATACCTTCCTAGTTAAGAGGGAGTGTTGATGTATATGTAACTTCGGAATGTATTTCATCTATGTATTTTATATATTTATTGTACCCTTATAAGAGATGTGTTATTCCTCTATAAGGAAGTGTCGTCATGTGGATTGACAAGTGTCGCAAGTGTGTGTACTTGTTGATGGGTTATTAGACCACCATGTGTGGGGTCGGCCCTAAAATATATATTATTGTGGATGTATCTAGATAGACAAGTCGGCCCCATAAGGTCACTGGGCAAGCAGGTTAAGTATAAATAGAGATCAGGAGATCTCTATTTGTATCATTCGGAAAGACACACTTCTCTCACTCAGAAAGTGGCGCACTAGTGAGGAGGAGGATCGTCTGCTCTAGGAGACTATCTCAGGTGTATTTTGGTTGAGCCATTTCTCTCTCTATATCTGAGGAAGTTGTGGGGTTTTTCACCTTAGGGTTTTCCCCACGGAAACTCTGTGTCTCTTGTCTCTCATGATTTTGATTCTTGTGATGCTTGTCATGCTTATTGTGATTGTTATGCATTGATATACTGTATATGTTATTCTCTCAGTAAATATCCAAGAGTATTGTGAATTAATGCTCAAATTTTAACATGAGTCAGCTCATGTAGATTGCCCGTAAACAAATTTGGAGACCATACCGTGGAAGTGATACCCATAGATTTAATTTAATTTTGTTTTGGTTTCATTAATTTCCGTTTAATCAACTTTTTTAGCCTCTTAAGTGCCTCCCACCATTGGATCTGATCATCATAGAGTCTATGGGTTTCCCAGACTCTATTCAAGATCAGTATTGGACCTAATACCCTTTTATTTTTGGAGAAATTTTTATTCTTATTGCTTGAAGCCCTCCTGACGCACCTGGTCCGTGTATAACCTGCGCCACTATATCTCTGACACACTTATCTTATGAGAAAACTGTGTCGGTGATGCGTTTTGGCCTTTGGAAACCTGTGTCATTGACGCACTTACCCAGTGTGCAGAGTGCGTTGTTGGACCTCCCAACACTTTGGTGCATCATAGCAGGGTGCGTCGCCCTCTATTGCTTGGTACCCAACGCAATATTTTCTCCATTTGGTTTTTGGTCTGATTTTTAGAGCTTTGTGCACTGCACCTTACAGCCATAGAACCCCTAGACCCAACATGTATTGTTCTTTGGCTTGATTGTGAAGTTTTTGTGACGATCTAGGTCCTAGATAGTCAAGCGAGTGATTCATTCGATGTGGGAAATTTCAATCCCCCATCGACATACTCAGTCTTGTGACTCCCGATCGTTTCACCAGATCTGTTCGATTTGGTCAATCTGACTTCCGAGCCTTCTCATTTTTTTATTGTGATCTTTTGCTTAGATTGTGTGTGTTTTGAGTGTTATTTCAATTTTGGGTGATCATACTTCTTTGAGAATTCCTCATTATTTACAGTTTATAATAGTGTATTCTTTCATTTTCTGAATCTAGATCTTGAAAGTGACACCATTCTCAGATCTTTGAATGTATTTGAGTAAGGAATAAAAAAATTGTTCATTATATTCGTTTCGAGTTTCTTTCTTGAAATTGTTGTCGAAATTTTTCATACTTTGGAATTTATCTTTTAAAGATATTTGAAAAGTTTTAAAGCATCATCGTTATCTTGCATTTTCTTAGTTGTGAAAACTTGCTTATCATTTCTTTCAAAATTTCAAGTGCATTGGAACTTTTACGAAGCATTTCCAAAGATTGAACGATTCTTGTATTTTTTTTTATTTTCTTCCACTTCTTGATCTTTATTTTGGAAAATTGAAGTTATTGCATCCAAAGAGAATTCTCCTTTTCATCTTAGCATAGATTCATTTAAATTTGAAAAGAGAAAAATAAAACATTTAATATTTGGTGTGTGTTATTTCATTGTTTTTGTTGGCTTAGTGAAAAGAGTGCTTCATTTGTCTTTTGGTTGATTTTGAAGTATCGAGGTACTTGTTCATTTTTTACTATCGGAAACAAAGAAAAATTCTCCTTACCATATAGAACTTGCATTGAAAAGAAAAGAAAATATTTGCGTTTGCATGTAGATTAGGTTTGGATTCTTTTTAAATTCCCGTCTACACCTCATGCATTCGCCTAACCATAAAAGATAAAATTTACTGGTAGTGTTAGTTTAAAAACATATAGAAACTTGTGTGTTAAGTTAGAGATGTGTTCCGATGTATTTAAGTGTGGCAGCTGTCATTTTTTGCCTGCACTGCATCCCGGGGGATTTCAGTTTTTCCACGTACCAACCAGTATATCGAACGACCTTTCACGTACCCTTGGGTATATAGAAAGATACTTCACGTACTCGGTAGTATATCGGAAGGCTCCTGTCGTACGGTTGTGCATTAGACAACACCACTATGGATTTGAGCTCCTATGTACCTTGAGTATATCAGGAGACCCTTCTAGGATTCCTGTAACCATCCGAGTTAACGTATTGGCCATCTTAGTGTGGAAATACACCGAGAATAGCACTCGGGGAGCTACTACGCACATGATTCAGGTATTCAGGTTATACGGTTAGGGGTACGGTCCTAATCCTCCATGGTTGGTACTCTGAAATATTGGGTCGAGTATAACTGTTGGATCCTATGGTATATCGCAAGTTGAACCACCTTGATAATCCCATGAGGTTATAGACCATTGAATCCACACCTACCACATAAGTTTGCTTGTGGCTTTAGCTTATGCAGATTTTGGATTGCATTTTTCTTTTGTATAGAAAACACTTAGGAGAAATTTGGGTTCAGTCATTCTGGATGATCAACCTTTGAGAAGATCCCGAAGGATTTTGAACTTGCCACCTGAATATCCCCTTAACCGGGAGCAGAACTCAAGAGAAAACATGGATCAACCTACCACATCTGTGTCACACAAAGAAGACACTTCCACCATGGATTCGGGGATGAACTATTCACCCCCCACACATCCACATATCACTGATCCTACGGGTCCTGTGATTGTGGCACAATCTGCTTCACATGACACATATTTTCATCATTCGATGGAAGGACATTCTTGAGCTACGAACTGGATTTTTAGTCAGTCCCGGGATGACACTGTATCAACAACCTTTGGTCCAACTACAACATTTTGGGACACTTCTTTAGGACGACATGTTTCCGATTTTAGGTCAATTCCAACCGTGGAAACTCCAATCCAATTTCCTCCATGGATACCTAATGATGTCTATTTTGCACCCGTTTACACAACCATTGATCATTTATGACATTTGGTAAACAACTTAGACGACAAATTTTTCCACCTGGATATAACCAGGAAGTGTCAGGTACCGAACAACAATCCTATATTCATTCCTTATCATTTTCTTCACCTGGAAAATCCACACCTGTCGTGACCACTTATGAACCTGGTCAACCATCGTTCCCGACGAGTACACCTCAAATTCAGGCGACTGGTTCAACTTCTTATTTGACCCAAACCTTTGGAGGACAACCTACAACCTCTATTAACTATGGTACATTACCTCCACCTGCCCCTCCTCAAAATTTGAGAGGAGGTTATAATATACTTGTTAGTTTATAGTCAAGTGGAAGTAATCCCTTTGTTAGTAGTCAACCATTTGTTATGGGTCAACCCAGTATTATTGGTCAACATTCGGTCACTGTCTCACTCCAATAAGTGGGCAATTTTCAACTAGGGGAAAACCCCTATCCAGTGGACCTAACCTGACTGGGGGGCATCACCCAGTTAGTAGTCATAACGTGAGTGGAGGATATGCTTCACATCCAAGCTATAGTATATTTGTAATTTCTCTTACAACCATGAGACAACCTACGTGGACACATGATACGGGTGGGGGGGGCATCTATTTGGACCCAACCCCCGTGGGGGCATATTTTCCCAGTACATCATAATCCTAATATCGGACAAAACTAAACCAGGAAACCTTTTTCTTGGATTACCCTATCCTGGAAACCCAAATACCCCATGGGGTACCATAATGTTCCACCGAATCGGTCCATGGTCCTACTGGTACATAGATGCCTTATCAGTACTACTAGTATCCACAACCCAACCAACAATTATCATTTATGGATACACTTGATCTTCCAGACTTATCACGATTGACTAACGATCCCATTTATCATGGCACAAATTGGCCAGCAATTTCGGTGAAATTACCATCCTACATCCTGAAGTTTGACGGCAAACCCAGTGAAGACCCGAAAAAACCATGTAATGACTTATCATTTGTGGTGTTCGTCCAACTCCTTAATGGATGATTCCATCTGTTTGAGGTTATTCCAGTGAACCCTTACCGGTACTGCTGCCAAGTGGTACATTGACTTTCCACCACACTCCTTTCACGATTTTCGATCATTGGCTATGTCATTTTTGACACATTGTCAATTACCAATCCGCTACGAGACCGGTGCATATCTTTTGAATTCTCTCCGGAAAACCACCACCACTCACATTTATGATCATATTCATGAGTGGAGGAGGAGACGACGTCTGATTAAAGCTCCCTTTCCGGACCAACTCCTTGTAGATTGGTTTACAAAGTCACTACTACCCATCATAGCCAAATATGTCGCTATGGGTGGGGCCGTCACATAGGAACAAGCTATATCTTGTGCCTAGTACTTAGACCTTGTCTATGCCCAATCTGGCACTTTATACGATATTGTTCATGATGCACCCCGCCCTACCTATGACCCAACAAAACCACCCACGAGAACTCATTCCGATGGCATCATTGGTTCCGTTCACAACCAACCTACTACACAATCCGGTGGATCGCATAGCCACCATGGCTCAACTCCACCCTCATCACAGGCTGGGAACAACACCAACAAATCAGCTAACCCTGCTGCCACCAAAGAAGTGAATTCAGTCCAATCTGCTTCACCTCAAAAATACGGTGGTAAAAAGAAGAACAAAGGTAAAAACAAAAAGTCTTCTAATCAGTAGGAGCCCAAACAGAACAATCCCGACGACGCCAAACAAAAGCGGAAGGTTAAGTATCCTTGTTTATTATGTGGTGGTGACCACTTCACCAAAGAGTCCCCACATCAGGACGAAGTACAAAAGTTCATCAAGGGGAACCCCACACCCGCAGTCCTAACCGATCCCTTCCCCACACAACAAAAACAAATGATCACGCAACAACCATCTCCTTATCAAGGAGAAATGTCCTCTAGCGCTCATGTTCTCATGATGCAGAGCGAAATAGTCAACTTGAATACTCTATCACATTCCTATGAATCTCCTCCTCTGAAGGAATCTGACAGGGGAAATCCTGAAAAAACCTCCACGTCTACATCTAACATCCCATCACCTCAAGGTCATCTCGTCATAGAGAAACCTTTGCTTGATTCAGTGTTACGTCCACCCAAGAGCACGATTAGAAAAGTTGTTTTCAATCCCAATGCTCGAGCTGCTCAAAACTACAACATTGTAGAGGACTTAGCGCAAGCCCCTTGTGCTATGTCAATGTTGGAATTCTTACAAAACTGTCCTAATCAACTTAAGACTCTTATTGCTGTTATCGGCGCTGCAGATCCTGATTCCTCAAATACCATTATGTTCAGACTTGAGTATTTCAAGCCGAGGATTTCCCACCAACTTGCGTTCCAAATCGTTACCAATGTCGTTGGGAAAAACATCCATCGTACTGTCCCAGATGAAGGATCCTCCACCTCAGTTATGTCATTATCTTATTGGCGAGCCATTGGCTCTCCCGAGTTGAACTATTCCCCAACCACTTTGAAGGCCTTTGATGGATGTGGCTTTCAACCACATGGGCTGTTACAGTCCTTGACCGTTGAGTTGGGCGGCAAGAGCATTTCCATTAACCTGGAATTCATTGTTGCTTCGTTGGATTATAACTTACTACTTGTTCGAAACTGGTTTTATGCCATGACTGTGGTAACATCATCTATATTCCACATAGTGCAATTTCCCCACCAAGGGAAGATTGCCACCATTGACCAATTAGACTTATGTACACCTGACACCACTACTCATCCTGCAGAAAAGTCCCTCTTTTAGGACATTCAATGCATATATATGAGAGTGTGGGTGTAGGACTCCTTAAGTATTCATCCCTCACGGGAGTCTTTCCAACATCAGATCCCCCTATCCATGTTTCCATGGTGAACATGATTTCATCCTCGCATTATTCCAATGATCAATGGATTGTTCCCGATCCATACCATCTGGATACAATTGGATATGTGATTCCTCTCAGCCCCACAGAAGCTACATACGAGGCCATCCAATCGGCACCTAATTTACCTGATTCCCACTCTGCGGTGGGATCTACTTCACGTTCTCTACCCTTACAGCAGAGCTCATACCAACCAGATCCTCTACTCCAGAATTTTCATTCTGATGAGTCCATCATGGAGATTATGAGTGCAGATGAGCCACCATGGGAAGACCTTCACCATAGATCGTCTTTCCTTCCACCGTTAGAGTCAGTAGAGAACTCTATAGAAATGATTGTTTCACCAAATGTCTTTCCTTTCCCTCAATCTCCTATCCTAACAGTGGATACAGTAACTGAGGGGAACCTGGATAATATCATGCCTACCATTTCGATTGACATCTCGGTGAAACCAAAAGTCTTGGAACACATACACTTAGGCCAAACTTGTTCTCTGGAAGAAGTCACCACTTTTAAGGGCTTATTTAAACAGTTCCGCGATGTTTGTTCATGGAGCTACGAGGAAATGCCCGGGATTGATCCTTCCACTTTCATGCATGAGATTCAAACCTATCCCGATGCAAAACTTGTCCGACAAAAGTTACGCCCCATGCACCCTCAGAAAACTACGACTATAAAGACAGAAATAGAAAAGCTCTTAAATGCTAGGTTAATTTATCATGTACCCCTAACAGATTGGATCTCCAACGTCGTCCCTGTTACCAAAAAACAGGGCACCATTCAGGTCTGTGTTGACTACAGGGATTTAAATAAGGATTTTCCCAAGGACAACTATCCCACCCCATTTATTGACCAGGTCATCGACAACTGTGCCGAAAGTGTTATCTTTTGATTCATCGATGGCTTTTCCAGCTACAATCAGATAGAGATCCACCCCGTCGATCAACACAGGATGAATTTCATATGCTTGTGGGGTATGTTTTCATATCTCAAACTCCCTTTTGGCCTTAAAAATGTGGGTGCTACATTCCAGTGAGCTATGTCATATTATTTCCATGATGTGAAGGACTTTGTAGAAGCATATCTCGACGATCTCCCTGCTCAATCGAATCGTCTAGAGGTCCACATTGATCATATGATGGTTGTATTCCTCATATGTATACGGTACAATATCCTTCTCAACCCTCACAAGTGCACCTTTTGTGTCAAGTTCGGACGCTTGCTAGGATTCATAATTTCGAAAGACGAGATCCTTATTGATCCCTTGAAGGTGGAACCCATTGTTTCTCTACCACCCCAAATGGATATACCAAAAATTCAAAGGGAAGGAAAACTATTTAAGGCGTTTCGTGTGCAATTTCGCTGAAAAGACATAGGGATATAGGTGGTTGCTTAAGAAGGATGTCCTTTTATTTGGGATGATTCTGCTCAATAGCCCTTCGACAACCTAAAACATGTTATCACCCATGCACCTATGTTAAAACCGCCCAATTACACCAAGGATTACATCCTTTATCTTGTTGCTTTCACTACCACCATCACTATGGTTTTGGTTTAGTAGGATAGTAATGCCCAGGAGCACGTGATTTACTACCTTATTAAGGGTCTCATTGACTTTGAAACATGGTATTCACATGTTGATAAGCTAGCTCTCGAAGCATTCATTTTTTTCCAAAAGTTTTGCCATTATATCCTCCTCTGCACTACCACCATCATTGCCGACTCTAACCCTATGTACCACGTTCTCACACATCAGGTGTTGGGGGGGAATATTCACGCTGGATTGTAATTCTTCAGGAATTTGACCTCCAGTTTGAGAAGGAAAAATAGAAGAAGTCTTTGGTTTTTGCGGAGCTAATCTGCGATATTCCCCGTACTGATCAGGGAACTGATCCCATTGACTCCCTCCCCGACGAGTATTTGTTTCTCATTAGTACTTCTAACCCATGGTATGGAGACATCACTTTGTATCTTCAGACCCAACGTTTCAATCCTTAGTTATCTCGTGACGAACGTTGTCGTGTGCGTCACCACGCAAAATACTACCTAATATTTGGTGATACCTCATATCATCGTGGTTTTGATTCTATCCTCTGACGATGCTTAACTCATGATGGGGATGAACGCGTTCTGAATGAACTCAGGGGCATGTGGCGGTCATCTTTTTGGGATGGATAAAGCTTAGAAAATCCTACACGTTGGATACTATTGGCTTTCCATCTTTAAATATTGTATTGAATCCATCAAGACGTGTCCTCCTTGCCATCTTTTTCATCATAAAAAGTGCTCTCATCCAACCCCACTGCATCTAGTTACTGCTGTCGGACCCTTCTCCAAATGGGCCATAGATTTCATGCATTGTAATCCTACCTCGGTTGGGGAGCATGGTCACGTCATCGTTTCCATTGAATACTTTACCAAGTGGGTCGAGGCTATGCCTACATACAATGAAGATGACAAAATTGCCGCACTCTTTATGTTTAATCACATCATTGCACGATTCATAGTTCCTCAGGCCATCGTCACTGATCATGGAAGACGTTTCCAGAACAAGATGGTGGGTGAACTAAGTGCCAGGTTTGGTTTTCGACATTAGAAATCAACTCCGTATTACCCACAATCCAATGGAAAAGTAGAGGCCATAAATAAGGTCTTGAAAACCATGATCCAACGCATGGTGGGTACACACATGTCTAACTGGAACAATATTCCTTTTTCATCCCTATGGGAATATAGGACTTCCGTAAAAAATGCCACCGGATTCACACCCTTCCAATTAGTCTATGGACTGGAGGCATTCTTACCTATTGAGTGCGAGATTCTGTCATTGAAACTTGCAGTCAAAATTCTACCAAACACCACCACCGAGGAAGAACGTTTTCTGTACTTGGATAAACTCGACGAACCCGCCGTGATGCAACCCTTTCTAATGAAGCACATAAGAAGCGCATCAAGGCCCAATATGAAAATAGGTCAAATCTCGTATCTTTAACAAGGGATATTTGGTCCTCACCTATGACCAAAACATGATAAGATGGGGGCAAACAAACTTGAGTCCAAGTGGCATGGTCCATATGTAGTTAAGTGTGTTTTGGAGAAGGGAGCATATGAACTAGAAGACTATGATAGGATATCTTTAGGAGAGCCTCGAAATGGACTCTTCCTAAAGCGGGTACTATGCCTAAGTATTTTATGCATTAGTAATATGTAGATATTGTACATGGTGTGTGTTTTGTGTGGTGTGACGCTTTACTTTTAGTGTGTTAGGATCTTGTCTTTACACTTATACCATGTTCTTCCTGTATTTGCAGATGGAAACGTGTGTTGGATTTGCGGACGGCGCTAACCAACATACCCATAACCTCGCTTCGGAAGCATGGGTACTCTACTCCCTCACCAACGAGCTCATGAGTTTGGGAGGAAGTTGTCTAGGATACGCAACCAACAACACCATGGAGTATCATGTGGTGATTGGATTGTTGATCGATGGTCTTTCCCTGGGTATGGATCACATTTTCATCCACCTTGACTCACAAATAGTGGTCTCTCATCTTAACCGAGTTATGCTATCCGCGACCCCACATTACTCTCTCCATTCCGACGAGTACGTCTCTTGGAGAGGTCCTTTGAATCCATCCAATACTTGCATATTTCGAGAGACATGAACACCGTTGCTGACTCCATGGCCAATTTCATATTGGATTGGTACATTGCACATTCAATAAACATTTTATTGAAAAGATGTGAAAATGACATAACATGTAAATTTTTCATAATGTGTAAGCTAAACATGCACAAAATCCCATAATCATCGATGAAACACAGTATATAAAGCCGTAAATAGTGTTTTGTATATATAGATATCATGTTGGTATAGTACAAAAAAATGTGGTACTAGTACAAAATCTGAAGCATATGAGCTTTCAGTAAGTCCTCTCTACAAAATTCTGAAGCCCGTGGCTTTCAGTACATACATATCACACATGAGCTACTCCCTAGGATGCTCATGAAAACATATGATGGCCCTGGCCACTCTGTGTAGCAGTGGACCAAAACGTGTTGAAACTCCTGTATTCTGACTCTGTTAACGATGAGGTAGCTCATCTATAGAGGCGTCTGGTATGTCCAGCGTCAATCTTTGTAGGTTCTCCTCCAGCTCACTCAACTCCTCAGGCGCATCCTGGTGCCTAGCCGCTATATCACGTACCACTGCTCTCCACTCAATTGGAGAAGCTCCCAATGTTCGAGAGGGACCAACATCTGCACAAAACATATGAAACTATCAGTACTACAACAGAAACATAAAAAATTATAAAATGAAAAACACAACAGAGTTTTCGTTCTTACCTAGGTTCCCACATTGATCCCCCTCGGGAAGAGCCAAGGCTGGGTCACCTTTGAAGTTTGTGCCCGCTTATGGTAACCTCAACCATAAGGAGTTGTTCACGGAACCACCTGAAGAAGGCGGGACCATAACTGATGATGGGGACCCCACCTCCGCGGCGGGCCATAACCTCAGACCAACGAACCATATGAGGATACCTCGGATTTAGATCATTTATATCCACCTAAGGACGTAGCAACGGGAGTCGTTCCAAGAAGAACTAGACTACAATAGAACCATAGCTGAACTGTTTTCAGCTCACCTCTGCGATGCTTGGTGAGCTGATCTCTGATATTTTCAAGGAGTCCCTCGCACCAGTTGAACACTATTGGGGCCATGCACTCTACAACATATAACATATGTGCCTTCGTGGCCTGATGAGGATCCCTTCTCCCCGCCACTCTCTCTATGGTGAAGAGAACCGTGCGCAGTGGTCGATCCCTCATAGTCTTGATGGGAATCTTCCCAGCAAGCATCTGAGTACCAGGTGTACAAAACTGAGCCACTAGGATCTCCGTGGATTGGTCACTGCCACATGAACCTGATAATGAAACTGGGACACCCCTCTTGGAAAACCCCGTTAGGAAATAGATGTCTTCTACATCTATTGTTAGAGTATGAACACCAACTCGGAAGTACTATTGGTATGGATCCCACAATCTGATCAAATAGTCCAGCAATGGCACTTGGTCTCTCATGCCCTGGATGTGAAATAATTTGAGCAAACCACATTGTTGGAGCGCGTTCATGGAATGAGGATCATTTTCCGCTTGGGAATCCTCCATTTCATGTTCTCTTTCCTTCCACTGAACCGTTTTAGTGACCCAAACCTGTCCAAACTACATACAAACATGTATTAGAAACTTGATATACCTTTGGGTTTGGATATTTTGAGCTTATTTCTTATTTTAGTGGGCCGAATTGCACCGACGCACCCCTTCAGTTCACACATTGCGCCGACGACGCACTCTACCCATACGTGAAGTGCGTCAGAGATCCCTCGATGCACTTCCCGTAAGGAGAAAGTGTGTCTCCCAGAGGGCGCGCAATTCCCCCATTCTACAAGCTCAAAAACCCCCAAAAATGGAAATTAAATGCAAATCTAATCCACTGCAAATGAAGAGGATAAGGGTTAGGCCTACCTAACGCTGACGGTGTCGAAAATGGCTGGCTGAAACCCCCGCAATCGACGCTTGAAAATCGACTCCAAATGGTGTTTTCACTCCTCCCAATTTGGTAAAAAACAATGGTAACTATTTTTTACTATTTGGCCCTTTTGATATAAAAAATGGAATATTCTTACTTTGATTTATTATTTTATGGGTCAATTTTTACTATAGTTGGCAATATTTTTTGTGTCTAAGCACCTAATTTGTCGTTTTTACTTAGTTTTTGGAGTCCACGGGTAAAGTAAAGCGGCATTATAACTTTTCAACGACTATTGTGGTCATTTCACGCTTGTTGTGAGAGTTCTCTTTCACATTATTTTATCCTTTTTCGAATAAATAGACTAACCTTTACGAAAAAGAACCTTTGGAGTCTTCTTTAGTTCTTTTCAGACTCTCTAAACATGAAATGATGCCGATTTTACCTTCTTTGGACTTGTTAAAATCTAACATCGAAGGGCCCATTTTGGGACGAACCCATCCTATCTCAAGTTCGTAAAACATTTGGGATTGGACTCATCCAAAGGATGAGCTATACCGAGCATATCTTACCCTCCTCAAGATCGTTAAAAACAAAAGAGGTACTCATAAATCATGACGGGGATAGGGAAAGAATTTGTGTTTCATTGTAGTTACGACAATACTTAGTCACTCTTGAACATGGCACTCATCTACATATGCTTCCATTACTTGGGTAATTTGTTTGTCTTCGAGTCTTACTGATCCTAAGAGGATTTCCACTCCTTTGAGTCATCCAAAGAATGCTTCCACCATCAATTGCATTAGGGGTTGGCGTTGTTCTCGTCATGTCAATACTGCCAAGTCATTTCATTCCCATGTTCAAGAGAGGTTTGTTCATCAATTCACTATCTACAGTCATTCTACCTTCTATCATGTCGGTTTTCCTTGAGTCAGTCTCATACATTACTCTATTGTCTGATTCACTTCAAAATATATTTGATCATGTTTCGTGTCGATAATGGGGGATACATCATGACCCTCCTTCGGCGGATTCATCCTTGTCGAACTCAACACATCATCCAAGGATTGAATCTAGAAACCAATCAAGTACCTTGGGCCTGCATGCATCAATGGCAAGTTACCTTGATTTCGACATGAGTTCAAATCATTGGCTCTTGCTTGAAATGTTCCATCGAGTGTTCGACTTCAACTCATTGATTCACATTCGATGGTTTGCACTATGATACCTTGGGAATCATTGAAATCAATGGTATTTCCACCATTCTTGTTAACTGTGTACATCAATGACTAGTAATCAAGTGGTTTCTACCATGTCCGACGTCAATACATTGTAATCACATGGTTAGATTCGTATCATTGCGGGTTCGACTTGAAGACCCTGGGTTAACTCATATATTTTACCTAGGTTGCGATGGATATTTTTTGAGTCATATCACAAGGATCCACTTTGTATTGGTCATCGCTGTGTTATCATCTCATCATGGATCTACGCTTGTGTCTAGTAGCCATGATTGTGTTTAGTCGGTCTCTACTGTCATGGATATGCAATTTATTGGTCAGCAACCATGTTATGAGTCATGTGAGATGCATATCTCAGAGTTAGTTGTTCTGCAGTCGTATCTTCCAATCGATGATCCTTGCCACCATCCCTTTCATTTTCTACAAAGCATTTATCCTGTTTTATTTTACTAGCTTCATGCTTTGGGGGGAATTCTATTACACCAAAATCTAGTCATCATGAGTCATGTATCAGCTCCATGCCTTAATCCCTAATGTTCCTTGGATAAAAAACGGAGAGAAAGGTTGTTGTCCTTCCCTTTCCATATTTTGTTGTCACCCCGACGCACCCTGCCTTTGAGAAAGGAGCGTCTAACCCTTGGTGACACACTCTGCACCTTAGCGGAGTGCATCGGTGATGCATGTTTCCTTTGTACAAAGTGCGGTGATCCACTTCTGACGCAGTTTTCCTTCCTGCAAGGTGCGTCATAGTTGGTTAAATTGGATAAAAGGAAGCTTCGAGTGACTTGTCGAAGCTTGGTGATGTGGAGGATTATCCCTTGATGTATGGATAGGTGGCTTCCGATCCCCTAACCTAGTGGAATGATCCCTTAGACCTATCACCTAAATCCTTAACCTATTCTATCCCTTTGGCCCCTATATATACAACCCCCCTCTCCATTGTAAAGGAGGAAGGACTATATTACTCTTATGCTGGCGAAATTCTTCTAGGTGATCCTCATTCATCCTTTGGGAGGAAAGCATTCTATCTTGGAGGATAGGATTGTTGGATGGAAGTTGCAATGTTAAGGCTTGGGTTATGACATTTATTCCCTATGTACTTATGTTTATTGCATTAATACAAGTTCTTTCCATAAGTGTTGTTGTATTGATAATACTTAGGATTTTTCTCTTTAACTGTTAATCTAGATCAATTCATGTTTATATGCTTTGACTACTTGTATGTTTCCACTTGCTTGACATGGTTTTGCAGCTGAAGATATGAAGACTTTAGAGCTTGGAGCTACAGGGAGAAATGAACTACAAACTTGAGGTAAGCCACATATTGACCCATCTAATATTTCTATTGATCTAGGAAAGTAACTGGTATTGTGTATCTATTTGTTCTATATCCACTTGGACTAGGGAGATCTGTTTGAGTCCACTCATGTAGATTGTCCGTAAACACCATACCCTCTACAAATTTTACAACAAATTTTACAGTACTACTTTGTTTCCCTGTTCTGAAAAGGTTTGGTTGAGGACACTTGTGAAACTCCACTTGAAGGTCTTCATAGGAAATGGCCAAGTAGAGGGCATTCATTCAAATGATGTCCCTCAAAATTCCAGTTGATACACCATACTTTTTCCCTTGATATCTGAGATCTACTCAATTCTTGAATCTACTATATGAGGTCTGTGATCTTCATTTGAAATGGGCACAACTCAAGAGATTCTCTAGTGGCTACAACCCAGGTACTCATCTGATCTTGAAACCTCATTTGATCTCGAAACCTCTTATTTTGTTTTCCGGTATTCTAAAGAAACACGTTCGTTATTTAGTCTTCAATGCTTAACTTTTGTAGGGGAATCCACACTTTCCAATTAAAAGGAATATAATCATTCAAGAATTGAAAATGATAATGAATAGAAATATTGATCTACAGAACATAAATAAAAATACAACTCTATCTACTTAGCTACCCTAACTAAGAAGAAAATGAGTTTACAACACAAATCAAGTAGGAGTTCCTATCTACTTACTTGCATTGCAAAAGAAACTATAATATAAGTACTTTGATACACAATAAAATTCAAAACAACATCATTAATATTAAGGAAAAATACACAAGTTCACATTGCAGTAATAAATTCAAGTTCTCTCCTACAATGATTATCCTCCCCCCTGTTTACAAATTAGATTACATATTTAAAGCTATAGGGGTTGTGTATGATACAACCAACTCCCATGTTTCTGTGTAACTATTGTCATGTTAATTATATGTCTTAATAATTTACCTTAGTCATCTTGTTATCAACCATGTTTAGTAATCTTGCAAGTTGTAATCACTATCTGTGCAGGAAAATAGAACTCTCCTAATGATAAGTGGTATCAACAACTATCCTACTAACCCCTAGTCCCTGGAGGTATGTCCTACCTAAATCTATAATAGAAATATGAAACCTAGAATCTACTCACTAAACCCTATCGTAGTGAGGATTTTAGACAACATACTATACTTAAATATAGAAGCTTTATGAAGACCTAGAAGTGTAATTTTGTACAAGGTGTGATATCATAATTATAAAATATTTGTGATGACTTGGTCACAGTTGAAGGCCAACATATTAGAGGGACTATGGCCATTTAGGCCATGGAATTTTGAGGCAATAACAAGTCTCTGATGCCCTTAGATGTACTGGGCCACACGCGTGCTACACTGATGCAGTCAATGGGTTTTTATCCCTGGTTCGAGAGGGTTGGGAAATATTCTCAAATTACATCATGTGGGGATAGACCATTGCAGTTATTGGTCTTCAATGAGGAATTCCTAGTAAGCGTGTGTCATCAACTCGTGTTGACTACATCCCCTCCCTTTGTACACACTGCCCGTTGCTCCTACCGATCAAATGATCTGGTAAAGTGTTTGGATCGTGTCGACAAAGACGGTTCGCTACCGAAAACGTTGTGAGAAGTTCCCTGAACCTTATCATTTAGAGGAAGGAGAAGTCATAACAAGGTTACCGTAGTTGAACCTGCAGTAGGATCATTGAAAGCATGGCTCGATTGTCCTCGTTTTAGGGTGTGCTCTATTTTATTTTGCTATCATCCATTGGTTGTAGGGGATGCACATGGGGGTTTCATTGTGCATATATATATATATCTTTCAACTATGACCAGATCATCACAAATCTTTTATAATTCTGATATCACACCTTGTACAAAATTACACTTCTAGGTCATCACAAAGCTTATATATATATTTATATTTTTATATATATATATATAAAATTTACAAATTAAATAAGCAGGCATTGTGTGTATAGACTAGTATTGAAAGTAGTACCGAACCAAAAATATAAAGACTAGCTAATAAAAGGAAGACTGAGAATGGAATAACAATTACCTCAACATAAAAAAGACGAAATCTCGACCTGAATAGGTTAATGCAAATGTTGATATTGAGTGTTAACTTGAACGTCCTAACTACTCCTAATCTGAATATTCATTGGCTCCCATAAGGTGGTACTCATGCCTTGTTAAGTGGAATATGCTAACAAAGTGTACAACTAAATGATGTAATTGAACCCTAACTAGTTATCTTGAAAAGAAACATAATGTTGAGAGTAGTGATTAATTGTAAATTCCTACTCCATAACCTAATATATTAAATGCAGAAGCTTAAACAAGAATGAGAATGCAAAGTTACGACTTGTACATACAAACTATGAGGGCAAGCAAAAGTATTAAAAATGACAAATAGAGGATGAATGCTAACAATTTTGTAGACCAATATGCTTAAATTCTATTTATAAACAATGTCCTTGGATCTAATATATATATATATATATATATATCATCCACTGGTCAATTCTAAGAGATTACTTACAGTCCTTAAATCAAACTACTATTTACTAGACTACCTGCAATTTTTAAAAATAAAAACAAGAAAGGACATAGTCAATAGTCCTAATATTTACCCATACATATTTTTCCAACTGAACTCAACAATGTTTTATACAGTGATGTAAAATTGTCATGCAAAAGAAGGAATAATGATGTAGCATTTATAGTACTGGATTGAAGGGTAAGTGGTGATATCAAAAAGCAATACATGTCAATGAATAACTACTCCTCTAGACTCTCTATGGTATCTAATATAATGAAAAATAAACAAGTGCAAAACCATAATGAAACGGGGCATATAACGCAAAACAGTATCAACATGCCTATGAAATGTAACTGTAAAGCCTAAAGTGGTAAAACTATAGGTATGTATGCAAGACTTCACATAAAAATCTAGAGGAATAAGATCACATGCCAATTCATTTACACATAGGAACTCATCAATCCAAACATAGAAAATAACTAAATTTAAATTGAAATGGAGAATGCTCATGCATACAAGGTACATAATTATGTTTCTAATAGCAATATTTATACAATTACCGAGAGTCTTTACACAATTCAAGACCTAATAGCCATCTGGTTACATATTGTTAAAAAGAGATAGTAAACATTTGCAGAAGCTAAACCTGCGTAAGGCATACAAACATATCAATATTAAGTAGTGAGTAATCAGACAAGTACATAGTAAAAGGAAACTCCTTCCCAGGTTGGTGGGCCCTCCAATCTAATGAAGGAGCTATTAGGAAGTTATATTACAGTAAATTAGAAGAAAACACTAGACATCACAAAATCAAACTTGCATTATTGAAGCTCCAAAATTACAGAGACATCAAGGTATATTGAGAATGGTGAATTTAACAGCATAACAGTACTATGTTTCTCCATATATGTTTGTCACATATTACTTACAAACATATAAATGCTCGGATCCCCAAAAATGGAAAACAGGGCGTTACAATTCAATTCATGTATCACAACTGATGAGTTAATATTTCAATCAATATATGAATGGTGTGTCTTATCCTTATAGTGTAAAGCGTATGAGGATAAGACCGTTGGGGACCAGGGGGTTATGCCACAGCCCTGCGTAAATGCAACTGAACCGTTACACCCCTAGAACTCTCATTCTGAATAACGTTGCATTACATGAATTGGGGTCTATATTACTTGTCATAATTGCAACCTGGGATAGTTGGAGGTTGAGTCTCTTTACTCGAAATGCATGCTTGTGTCTCTTGGAGCTGTTTTGACTATTCTGACTTGAAATCCAACTAGTGCCGAAAAGAGTACTGAAACATATATTTTCCTAAAAGGTCTTCAACACATGAATAATTAATTCTAAAATAATTTCAATTAATCAAAACATGTAGAATTTATTCAAAATAGAACAATTTTTACCTCTTATTGCGGGTTGACGAAGAATTGTGTTATAGATGGAAAAAGGTTGAAAAGTATGATCAAATGGTAAGAGATATAGGCATATAGGTGAGGAAAACAAGATTAAAAGGTAAGGTTGTGGTGATGAAAAGGAAGCAAAATGAGGGGTTGACATCTCCCCAGGGTTGAAATTCTTACATGTCCCTATGCAAGCAAAATATATAAGAATTAAGGTTAGATCCCAACTTCCTTGATAAGGAGGTTTAAACCTTGATTTTTACGAGCCATTTATTCATGTAATTTTCTTTCCAGAACTTCAATACAAGCTATTTTAGTTCGATTTTAGGCTCAAGCATTGATAACCAACTGATTTACAATCTGACTCTCAACAATGATTTTTTCAAGCTTAGGTTCTAAACAGTGGAGTTTCCTTACTGCATCATATGAAGTTTTCCATTGAGCAGTTAAATTCTCAATCTCAAGCTCTTGGCACATATTTTAGACTTTCAACTTTTCATTTTCTAATTTCACTTCTTCTAATCCACCTATTTCAGACTTAACTTTTTGTGCATGTACGTCCTCCTTATCTTCTTCATCATAACTAATATTGATTGGCTTGGATTCCTTTGAGAATACTGTCTTGACCTTATCTTCTGGATATAAATTTTTTCCCTAAGTCATGCTCCTCATCATTCTCCTAACTACATGATCTGCAAATGATGACTGCTTCAATTTATGCTATGGCTTCACATCAACTTCTTCTGCAACTTTTATTTCATTAACATTGGTAGCATTTTCCATCTCTGTTGTGGATTTTGGAACATTCATTTTGCTGGTAGCCTTAGCTCTTTGTTCTCTGAGTTTCCTTCTTGGAACCCTGTTGTGGATAATGTGTTTATTATCCAATTGCTTCATTTTTTTTGTTGACTGGAGAAGTTGTTTAATTTTCGTCCTCAACTTCAAACTCCGAGTCTTTAAAATCTCATTCTCACCCTTAATGTACCTATCAATAATAGCATATTCCTTGAACTCCTTTAATTTATGATTCTTTCTTTTAAGGTCATGAACAAGAGAGAAAATGTCATAGGTATCGGTAAACTCTTGAGGGATTCCCTCAGAGTATTGGTCTTTTGGTTGAGGAAGAGACATGTTTCCAGTCCCGTCTCTCAACTTTTCATCCTGCTGTGGAGCCAAATCGCCTTCAACTCTTTCATTCTCAGAGGCATTTATTTGTTCACCACCTTCAACTTAATTAGGGCGTCTTGGAGATATATTTTTTCGTTCAACGCAATCAACTAACCTGTTAACACCCAAAAAGTGCTCAGTAGCTCATTTCCCTATTCACATGACCCATTTGTCCACTTTTCCTACCATTTTAGCTTCTAAAACCTTCAAAAGGTCACCAAAAGGACCAAAATCTATCTTTTTTCTCCTCAAAATATTTAATTTTCCTCAAAAAATACAAAAAACCCTCAAAAAAGGCCCAAAATTCCCTAAAATCAATTAAAAGGGAATAAAATTCAAAATATATTCAAAAAAGGAAAAAAGAGGGAAAAAGAGGAAAAAGAAACCTAAACCATTTTTACCAATACCATTGGTTTCCTTAAACCATAATGGTATTCTCCATCACCAAAAAGCTATTAAAAGGTGATAGAGGCTCCTCACTATTCATCCACATTCATCCTATCCTTATGCTGCCAAATTCTTTCTTGAGAGCCCTAGCCTCCTTTTTGAGTTTGAAGATCCCCATTAGCATCTTGGAGAAGAAGAGATCATTGGAGCTTTGGATCACCTCACCATTGCAGCTGCTCAAGCTCAACCATCCTCACCCTTTGAGGTAATAGAAAATATTAAAGTTTTTATTTATTTCTCTCATGGATCTATTTTGTTTACTATTTTTAATCTAGAGTTATTTTCTTGCATATGTTAGATCAAGATTTACTTTTTACATTTATTTACTTTTACTGTTTAATCTAAACTGCTACTACAAGTTAGTAGGTGCACATTCGCACATGCTTGGGTGAAAACCCAAGCAACAGTTTTTGGCAACTCCGCTTTATTCTGAATCTTTGAATCTTTCTTTAGATCTAGATTTCTTATTATTTTTGTTGTTAATTAGCTTTAATATTGTAGATCTGGCCTGCTACTAAGCCCATAGTTTACTGCCCTAGCCATTGGCCCTTTCTGCAGCCCACACAGTCCAAAAATTTGACTTTCGGCTTTCGTTTTCGGTGACTTTTTCCGTCCCAAAAATCACAAGTTTTTACACCTACAACCGCGATCCACATCGCGGGTTTTCCGCCGAAATCCGCGATTTAAAAAATATGTTTTTTCCTCGATATTGCGGGTTTTTTCATGTTAGCTGCAATCCACATCACGTGTTTTTGACCCACACCCGCAATCCACATTGCGGGGTTTTGACCCACAGCCGCGATTCCATATCGCGACTTGCAGCCCCCCAGCCGCGATGCAAATCGCGAGTTTTTCCCAAATTGTCATGATCCAGATTATGGGATTTGCCACAGACAGCCGCGATTTCGTCCTGAACCCAGCGATTTGCCTTTGGACTTTTCGTCATCCATTTCAACCCATTTTTTCCAGCCATCTCCCCTGCAATTTCACAACCCATTTTCTTACTTGCAGCCTTTGAGATTCATTTTCCTTTTCCATTATTTGCTTTACTACATCATTTTGAAAAAAATTCAGTTTATTGAAAGAAAAAGTTTTAAAGCATTTTTCAGTTAAAAATTTCATATTTTGCAAGTTGAAATCAAAATTTTAATTTGCTTGATATTTCGCCCAAGCGAGGCATTTTATTTTTGGTACATAAACATACCCACACACACTCTATCACCATTAATCAAAGTGAGCCTTAAAATCTATTTAACTCAACCAACATTCTAACCCCACTTGGGGAACACCAAAATAATATTGTAGTTAGGTAAGATTGAGGGGATAGGTATCCAAATAACACCCCTCACTCACTTTCATTTTGAGACATAGTGGTTGACATTTAGGGTACCAAAATCTCTTAGTACTTATTGGCACGGTTATACAACTTGTCGAAAAGGCCTCTCCCTTAGGAGGGTCAAAGTAGAAAGACTGGTTCCGGAGGCCTGAGTGGACTACCGCAATCCATTCAGTCACCGAAGGATACCTACTTGTTGTTCTCGGTGTACTACCCGTATGTGAGTACAGCGACGATAGAATAGGAGCTGCAGATTCACCTTTCTGGACGTGTCATGAACGGGGTATCTTAGTGGCCTTTCTTCTAGGATTGTCTACCCGGTGTCCCTCCCGGTAGGGGGATATCATTAGCCTTTGGGTCCACGTTTCGTATTGTCTGACTTAGATTTCATCACCTTGTGGAGGATATGTCTTGTTGGAACCATAATACCTTTTTAGTTAGGTGCTTGCATTCTCTCCTACCTCCCCTTGGTTTAGTGAGTCGACCATTTTCATTTTTAGGAGTCGTTTGCTTGTTGGTATTTTAACCACATTTTTTTATTACTCCACTTACTATAGCACAGTTGTTATAGTAAGTGTTTTGAGTTTGGTTGTTGGCCTGAGTGCCATTGTTCTTTGTGTTCCCCTCCTACACACACAGTTGCATTAGGGTTTTCGAGCTTTCCACTCACCACCACCCATTAGTTTTACTAGCCGACTGTCACCATTGAGTCCCCAAGACGTTCTCGGCGCTTCCGGGGTGAACCCCCGCAGTACGGTTCACTTGACACCACTCGTCATAGATGAAGAGAATTGTCACTTGAGTCCACACGTCATCGGCATAGAGCCCGTCCATCCGATTCTGATGCACCTCATTTCACGTCTGACCCTGAGGACAAAATCCGAAAATCCCACATACACCGCACCCACTAGCCCCATGGCTGGTATGACTTTTGACCCTTTCTTCACAGGGACTGTTGGTGGAACATCAACCACCCCCGCCACCACAATGGTCACCACGGTAGCCACAACTACAACAACTCCCTTAGGTATTCCCAATATGGGACCCACACCTACCCTAGGCATGCCCACAATGGGACCTACACCTACCATCCCCGCCACTACTCAGATCCCAACAGCTACTAGACCCAATCCAAACCCATATGCAACTCATGTTACACTTGGGGGTGCAGGCCTTTCTCACACACCTTTGGTTGGAGGGCACATCCCTTTTATAGCTAATATTCCCTTTGGGGGCAGTGGCCCGATCAATAATGCTACCACTAGCACTTATGCCCCAGTGACCATGTCACACCCCTCTGCCAGTTTGCCATTTATGGCTAGTCTTAACCTACCAGACCTGGAAAGATTAACAAATGACCCCATTAGACATGATCCTACTTGGCCTCCCATGCCCGCTAAACTCCCATCTGACATCCCTAAGTTTGAAGGGAAGGCTGGTGAAGACCCACAAAATCACATTATGTCTTTTCATCTATGGTGTTCCTCCAACTCCATAGTTGATGTCTCTATTCACCTACGACTGTTGCAAAGAACTTTCACTGGCTCGACATCCAAATGGTATATCGAGCAACCTCATGGGACACACCCTACGTTCACATCCCTTGCCTCGACTTTCCTACAGTTCTTTCAACTACCCATTCGCTATGATGCAAGAGTGGAAATCCTACTGTCTTGTAGACAAAACACGGCTACCCATATCACAGATCATATCCATGAGTGGCGTAAGCACTGTAGTCTATGCAAGATCAAGCTAGATGATCGTATTTTCCTGGACTGGTTCCTCAAATCACTCCTCCCATCCATATCCAAGGATGTGGCTTCTGAACGACCCCAGTAGGAAGAAGAAGCCATTTTAAAAGCCCAGCAGTTTGATTTAATCTACGCCCAGTTTGGCTATTTATACACCATCTTACCTGACACCCCACGCGGCGATCCATCCCAGAACGACACACCAGGGGCATCCCATGCCGTCGACAGCATCATTGTCCAAGTTATGTCATAAAACAAACCCTTCACCATGATGAGTACTAACAACGCCCCAAACCTTTCAAGGGCTACATCTTATTCTGGAGCTACAACTTCGTATGCTCCAATGACACACACCCACCACACTCATGGACCCTCATGTCCACCACAATGTTATGGGCACGCACCCTGAGCTTATGCACCCCCTACATATTATAACCAACAGGCCAATCATACCCTGGTTCACTCGCAAGCCCAATCGGCTCATTACCCTCAACAGGAAGCACCTTCTGCCCCAACACATCCAATAGCTCAAGGTTACCAACAACCACAACAAGCACCGGGTCCACCTACAAACCCTCCTGCTTATAATCTATCGCAGTCTGCTCCAGCACCTGCACAACCTCAAAACCCCCCTACTGCCCAAGGTCAAGTATATGCATAGAAAAACCAACCCCAAAACCAGAACAACTAGCGTAATCAAGGAGGTCAACAGAACCGCGGAAGAAGAAGCAACCGCGGAAACAATCAACCTCAAAACCAAGGCGGTCAGCCACCTAATCCTACGAATAACAATAACGTTGCTCCCGCCAACCAAAACCCTGATCGTCCACCAAAACAAGGCAAAAATCCTAACTTAAGAACAAACCATCCATGTTCCTTTTGTTCGGTATACGACCACTACACACATAATTGCCCACTTTAGAGAAAGCACGTCATCTTTGGACCAATGACGCCCAACACCAAGGGCACGCTGCACAGCCAGTGCCACCTCCTCAACCACAACCCATGATATTGCAGAATCCTTTACCCAACCAAGGAGTAGTAAACACTCATCCAATGGATCCCCCACAAGGATCCGCTGCACCACAACAACAAATCACCTATGCTACAGCTGATTACCAGCATACAGATTCAAGCACTCACCATCTACTAATGATGTCATCAAATGATATCAACCTCCAAACTCGCCAAAACCAATATGGCTCAGCCCCTGAAACCACGCCTACTGATCCATCCACAAGCACCCTTCCAACTGATCAACCATTACGCATACCTAATATTCCCATGGACGGGGGTCCTAAAGCCCCTCGCTTCCCCCTAAGATGGATCAACAATAATCCTAACGCTCGTGCAACCTCAAATTATAATATTGTAGAAGACTTAGCCCAGTCCCTCGCTGCTATGTCCACCCTGGAAGTTCTAAAAAATTGACCTGTACAGAGGAAATTATTGTTATCCGCCATTGGTGCCATAGACCCTAACGCCTTACGTATGATGGCATTCGACTTAGACCAAGCCGAACCACGTTTTCCTTCGACATTAGCTTTTCAGGTCTCTATATCCATTCGAAACCCTGTCGTTCATCGATGCAGCATCGATTAAGGTGCCTCCACCTGCGTAATGTCGACTTTTGTCTAGCAGAAACTCGGATCACCCACACTACAGCCATCCATTACCGCATTACGAGCTTATGATGGTCGTTCAGCTCAACTGCAGGGCCTTTTAGTTAATGTACCTGTGCAATTAGGTGGCAAAATGGTTCTCATAGACATAGAGGTCATTAATGCCCAGCTTGATTACAACCTCTTATTAAGACGAAGTTACATGTATAAAATGAAAGTTGTCGCTTCTTCCGTCTTCTGCCTCATGATGTTTCCCCATGAAGGACGTGTAGTCAAAATCGACTAGATAACATACTACGATCCTAATGCCCCCGCCACACCTAAAAACGTTCTACCTATGATTGAACAACCCGTTCAGAGTGCACCCACATCATTCGTCTCCTCAGTCGGACCTGGTATATACTCAAATACTCCCATGACTTCCATGTTCCAATCTATCCCACCACCTTTGCAGATAACTGAAATATTTGATTTGTGCACCCTTTTTCACAACACACAACCACCTACTCAACAGCCACCATTACTGCCACAACCACCCGCAGTGCCTAGTCATATCGGAGCAACACCAATTCACACTATCCCATTTGTATTTCCTCCTTCAGGAGTCATCAGCACGCCAATAATGGAGACACTCAATCTTCCAGGGTTAACGTTAGGACTACCTGTGTGGTACCTACCTGCCCCAACCCCTCCCCCAACACAAAATGTCATTTTACAACCGGTGCAACCCATTAATACTTCTAACTGCCCAACCCTTGGTGTAGCGAACATCCAAAATCGACCACCTCCAACAGGGCTCACTGCATCAACATCTAGTAATGCTCCCCCTCAACTCCGCTACAATGGGGGAGAGGCCCACAAACCTACACCACTGGACCCACAACCCGCACCGCCCCATCGACTCCAAAGTTGGCTAAGAATTCCCCAACAATCCATGTTCCCCCTAAGTGTTCTTTGTGTGACGATATAGGCCACGCTACCCATCAATGTCCACAATTACCAGCACTTCAAGAACACATGCAAATGTTGGATGATGACACTAACATCCTAGTTGTCAAACTAGAACTAACCCCTCAGCCTCGTGATAAATCGTTGCTCACCAACCACCCTTGTGCGATATGCGGCATTTACAGCCATTACTCACATCACTGCCCTAATCTCCTATATTATAGAGCAGCTCTATACGAATTGAATAATGTCTACCTAGAGATATCCCCCCCCCCCTCATTGAGGAAATATATCCCCCAAAATATTCCTCCTCGGAAGAGATCAATACCATTTATATGATCTCGTTAACCAGCGCACCCCAGTAAGCCGATTTGACAACAAAATGCTTTCGCAATGATGAAGAAATCATTGAAGCACGTACTCCACCAGACTACCCTTGGGATGATATGCACCATCGATCATATTTCATCCCTGAAGCATCTACCTCTTACACGGCGAATCAATTCTCCATTGAATCCAAAGATTTCCTTCCTACTAAAGTCAACTGGTTCAAGGATCCAATCCTAGCCCCTGATGCCTTTGAGGAAGGCAATATGGTCAACATTTCATCCATTATAAAAATTTACATCTCTATTAAGCCCGGAATACCCGAACTTATTTCCTTGGGCGCATCATGTACGGAGGATGAGGTACAAAATTACAAGAAACTCTTCCAAGAGTTTCACGACGTATTTGCATGGTCTTACACCGAGATGCCGGGTCTTGATCCCGCTATTGTAGAACACCATATTGACACTTGGCCCAATTTACCACCCGTCCGCCAAAAGCAACGACCCATCCATCCATCCAAGCTTCCTGTCGTCAAAGCGGAAATTGAGAAACTTCGAACAGCGGGGTTCATTTACCCCATATCCTACACCACCTGGGTTTCTAACCTAGTACCGGTTAACAAGAAGCAAGGCACCATCCGTGTATGTACTGACTTCCGCGACCTAAACCTCACTTGCCCAAAAGATAACTTTCCAACACCATTTATCGACCAACTTATCGATGCATGTGCGGGGCATGAGATACTATCTTTCATGGATGGTTTCTCCAGGTATAACCAAATTCACATTCGCAAGGAAGACTAGTACAAAACTGCCTTCACCACCCCATGGGGCACTTTTGCTTACCGAGTTATGCGCTTTGGTCTTAAAAATGCTAGAGCCACTTTTCAGTGAACCATGACATATTGTTTCCATGAATTGGTCCACATTATCCTTGTCTACCTTGATGACCTCACGGCTCGATCGAAAAACTGATCCGATCATCTTAATGACCTCCGGCAAGTCTTCATACGTTGTCGCAAATACCAAATCCGCTTGAACCCCCTCAAGTGTGTATTTTGCGTTCCAGCAGGCCGGTTGTTAGGTTTCATTATTTCACAGAAAGGTATCGCAGTTTATCCATTAAAGGTCCAAGCCATCTTAGACCTCCCATCACCTCGTATGCTTCGGCAATTACAGAGCCTTCAGGGCAAATCAAATTTCCTCACATAAGTCCAATTGGCATCACATGCTTTTCCCCGCACTGTGGGCTTATTGCACGTCCACTAAAATCACCACCGGTTTCACCCCTTTCCATTTGGTTCATGACGTAGAATCTGTCCTCCCAATTTAGTTTCAGATCCCGACATTGCATATCGCTATCGAACTCCTTCCGGATACTTCACCAATTGAACAATGATTACTTCTTTTAGAGCAAGCCGATGAATATCGCCACGCGGCTCTCCAAACAATTGAAGCTGCAAAGAACCGATCCAAAGTCAGTTATGATAAACATGTTCACCCACGAGCATTTAGTGAAGGATACCTTGTACTTGTTTACGATCAAGCCCATGACAAAAAGGGCAAAGGAAAATTTGAATCCATGTGGCAAGGCCCATACATAATACACACTTTCCTTGGACATGGGGCATACATTTTTACCGACTCAGAAGGTAACCTCATGCGCACGGGTTGTACCTCAAATGCTTTTATCCATAAAAATCTTCTAGACACCACAGTCCATATTGTACAGTTTTAATTCATTTTTTTCATAAACCACAGCCGCGATCCACATCGTGGTTGTAAAGACCACAACCGCGATATGGATCGCGACTGATTGAGGGCCATAGCCGCGATCCACATCACGGCTGTGAATCCCACAGCCGCGATCCAGATCGTGCAAAAAGGCTCAAGAGCCGCGATAAACCGCGTTGGTCACCCAACGTGACCTATATGCCACCCCCGAGACCTAATTCCCGCCCGAAAGCAAATAAAATTAAAGCTCAGGGCCATTAGGCTTACCTGGAACTCACAGAATAAAAATATGATTGTCGATTCTCCCACAAATGAAGAAATTGCTCTGACCAACTCAAATCTCCTGTCAAACTCAACTGTGAAAATGACACATGTCACTATGGGTCCACTTGCTATTTATAGACATTTGACCAATTTTCAGTCAGCCATTCTGGAGCCATACAACGTCCATTTACCAAACCGTTAATACCATTGGATTCAGCGCAGTGAGAACTTCATGGTGGTCGAATTAGTTTTCCGATTCCACCGGTCTCGTTTTTGAGCATTTTTTCACACACCCTCATCGCCTCGATTTGCGTGCCACAGTGGCCGTTGTCCATTTTTGACGAATTTTATATTGTCGGATTCATTTTTCTGTGCGCGTGATGATGCTTGAGATAATTTATTGCTCTCACCAGAAACCCATTTTGACACTGTGTCCTCACACCTTTCCGCCTCGATTTGCATGCCACATTGGTAGCTGTCAGATTTTATGAAATTTGTGCATCACAACTTATACATGAGCCCTTCGCTCCATCCATATTGCAATTATGGCGTTGTTTTGCTATCATTCATCAACCCGCAAGGAGGCCCCATCATTGTTTCCCCCCTAAGACTATGCTTGATCCCCATACTCGTCCCTTGATTGAAAACATCCTCCTTGCCTCACCATTACTTTTGTTCGGTATAATTTTATCCCTTTTTAGGGCCGATTAATTCCTTTACGAAAAAGGCACTTAGGGAGTTTCTATTAAGCTCTTTTCTGACTCCTAAAACAATGAAAAGATCATCGAGCAATCTTGCTTTCTTTCATGCTCGTTAAATGTATTTGAAAGGGCATCTACTTGGTATAAGTTTAATCCTTTTCCAGAACTTGTAGACTAATTACGAAAAAGGAATACTCTAGTCACATCATCTAGAAGAGTTCTTCATTGCAACCTTTTATACTTTTTTGGGCCTTGAAGACTAACACACGAAAAAGAACCCCCTTGGAGTCTACTTATTTCTTTCAGACTCTCTAAAACTGAAAACAATTACGAGCATGAACTGTCCTGGGCTCGTACAAATCCACATGACAATACCATTATTGAGCACACTTATATCCCTTCTTGGAGCTCCTTAAACAATCAAGAAGGCCCCAACGGTGCCTCTCAGCGCCACAACAGGTCATGTCTAGTCACACTATCATGGCAACTTCCCCATTATGGTCGCCTTTGTTCATAGCATTCTGCGATATGCCACCGTGAGAATTTCCCAATACCATACATCAGTTTTCCTTCCTGAGTTTCTCCCATTGCAATACATAATTGATCCCTTAAGCTATGCTGCCAGGTCAACCATGCCATCATGCTCTAAACAAAGGAAGTTTGAGTCCCCCCACTCTATGACCCCAGTTATTCCCCATCCCCTCAGTATGTCAGTCCCACTATCAGTACTATCCCCTATCGGTTGTACACCTCACTCTCATATCAAGGAAACATCATTGATTTGATAATTGCAAGGTCTCCCTCTGTCGACGCCAACCAATCTATTCCAGAGGATAGACCCATAGGTCCCTGTACCTTCGACTCATCATCATTACCTGTGAGTGCCTACAGATCATTTCAAAAGGACTCCTTAATGCCTCTCCAAATGATTGTTTCTCACATGCTCAACGTCAACACCTTGACCACATCGTTGAGATTAGTACAGGATATCGGTCCTTTCAGTTATTAGTTGAAGACCCCGGATGTCACTTGACTCTAGCACATTGGTGATTCTACTTTCCGAACAACTAGTTATATGTTCCCATGGATATCTAGGTTGCACTTGGCGACAGTATTCGTAAGTACCGCAGAGTCATACTCCCTCGAGTATACAGTTCCATATACTCTTTAGAAGTTTACTCATAGTTATTGAGTCCCTATAGTTGTTGGATACCTTCAGATCCAGCAGTTCATCAATCCTTCTGACACCTCATTCAGAACGGTTGTTGCTCTTTTCCATTATATCAGTTCTTCAGATCAGTCATGGTATGAGTATGTCCCAGCATTGTGTTCCCTCTGGACCATTATGATGTACACATCAGGTTTATATGTATTGTTTATGTCCCCCTTTTTGGGCCTCATTTTTATTTATATGTCTTGATACGAGCATGGGTATGCCTGCCTCGCCCATTATCAGAGATTATTCCTCATTCATTTTGAGGACATGTATTTTTAGTTTGTTCAGTTCGCATGGGCCCGTTGTTCTAGTCTCTAATCGGTCTCTTCTCTCCTCCAAACCCCAGGAAAAAGACAAAATATATATGATGTCTATCGGTCATACGATGAGCTCCTACCCTCACACATCAGGGGGCAATCTGTTGACACCCAAAAAATGCTCACTAGCTCATTTCCCTATTCACATGACCCATTTGTCCACTTTTCCTACCATTTAAGCCTCTAAAACCGTCAAAAGGTCACCAAAAAGACCAAAATCCATAATTTTCTCCTCAAAATATTTAATTTTCCTCAAAAAATACAAAAACCCTAAAAAAGGGTCCAAAATTCCCAAAAATCAATTAAAAGGGAATAAAACTCAAAAATATATTCAAAAAAGGAAAAAAGAGGGAAAAAGAGGAAAAAGAAACCTAAACCATTTTTACCAATACCATTGGTTTCCTTAAACCATAATGGTATTCTCCATCACCAAAAAGCTATAAAAAGGTGATAGAGGCTCCTCACTATTCATCCACATTCATCATATCCTTATGCTGCCAAATTCTTTCTTGAGAGCCCTAGCCTCCTTTTTTAGTTTGAAGATCCCCATTAGCATCTTGGAGAAGAAGAGATCATTGGACCTTTGGAGGACCTCACCATTGCAGCTGCTCAAGCTCAACCATCCTCACCCTTTGAGGTAATAGAAAATATTAAAGTTTTTATTTGTTTCTCTTATGGGTCTATTTTGTTTATTGTTTTTAATCTAGAGTTATTTTCTTGCATATGTTAGATCAAGATTTACTTTTTACATTTATTTACTTTGACTGTTTAATCTGAACTGCTACTACAAGTTAGTAGGTGCACAATCGCACATGCTTGGGTGAAAACGCAAGCAACACAACCTCTCTTGGTTAATTTTGTCTATGAACTCAGAGGTTCTCCACAAAATTTATGTTTCTTCTTCTGGGAATGTTTATAGAAGCTTAGATACAAATTGGATTTCATGCATGCTTCATGTAACTCTGTGAGGGATAGGTTATGGATTGGGTGTTAACTTTGACTGCATAGCATCATTTCAGGGTTTGAGAATGAAACCATTGGCTTCAAAGTCTGTATCTTCGTCAGTGCCAAGTTCGGTATCTCCCACATTTTCTTTCTGATCCTCTATAGGATTATCTAATTCCTCTCTGTATCCCTTTTCAACTCCCTTCTGTAAATTACCAACGGTTTCAGTTTCTTTATTTTCTTGCAACTCAATTAGTGGTTGCTCAATAATTTGTCCTTTAGAGAGAAATTTACCCTTGGACCTTCTATTTGAGCACTTCTCTATGTCTACAATTTCCCTCTTCCTTTTTATGTTTTTTGCATGACCTTCTAACTTACCTTTAAGGATTTTTGTGGTATCAAGGAAGGAAACAAGGAAACCCTCCCAAGTTTCTTTTTGCTTTTGCAATTTAGCCTCGATGATGAGTCTAATTAATCCATGGTGGTAATAAAATACCACTCAGATTTTTACGATTCTTGCAAGATTGAATGGAAATTTTATACAAACTTCATAGCATGTCACTCATTCCAAAACTTACTTTAGCCATCATATTTTTATATCTCTGATCGAATTCCCATACTGATTCATTAGGAAAAAATATGGAAAGTTCAAATGTTGAACAAATTCAAAACGATGGGGGATTCGAATGTGGTAAAGGAGGAAATTTGCATACCTTCCTTTGCATGTCAATTATTTATGTACGAAAACCAGTAGATGAGCCCATTCATCTTTCAGCCACACTCGTTGAGTCCCTTTCTCCCAATTAGAACCCTAATATTCAGCCTTCAATTTTTTTTTGCAAAATGATCTCTTGACTGGTTTGTTTTTGAACCACCATTCCCCTATTCTAGGGAGTTTGGTAAGCTCTACCACATACTTCTCAGAGACTTCTAATTCCAACATTCCAATTTTGGATTTTCCCCCATTAAAAGTAAGAGAAAATTGAGTTGTGACTCCATCATGGAATCCATGAAATTGTGTGAAAAATTCAATCCATCCTCCGTCCTGTAACAAATTTTTTGAGTCTTGATATTCAGGTAAGCTTTCAAGTGCTTGGAGCGAAGACGATTCATGGCGGTCAACGCCCATGTTGACAAGGGATAGAGATGGTGGAGGATAGTAGAATTGAAATGGGAGTAGGTAGATGGTGTAGGTCACAATAGGGGTGTAAATGAAATTACTTTTGAAATTATGAAGCTCTCATATGCCTTGAAATCTACCAAACACCAATCATATCAGAATCAGTAGCAATTATTGATATTCATGCAGATTATCCAATGGTTGAAGTACCGATAACTAGGAAAATGATAGTGACTAGGGTCAAATAATGATATAATGTATATATTTAAAAGGGTGAGTGGTCACTTATGATATGTACAATCAGGAACTTTGTTATAGCAGCGGTTATGTAATAATTAAAAAGTATGGGTAATGTGGTACTGAAAGTGGACTATAAACATGTCATAATATATAGTGGATAATATATAAGGGGTAAAATGGACATAAAATAATAATAAGAAGTGCTACTCCTCCAATATTAATTAGGCATAAGAGAGGCTTAATTGTATACTTTAAACTTATCCTCCATATAGAAATGAATTAAAAGTATTATGAGAAAATTCATACCTTGTCGAAACTCACATTTATTGCTTCGCATTCTAAATCAGTAATGCATGTTGATGTAAAAAATAAGAGAGTATTGGATTCTCATGAACATAAGGAAATTTTTAAAATGAGATGAGATCACCATGAATTTAAACCCATTGCTTTGGTACTGGATTCTGCACTTGTTGAAATGGCACGGTCACCTACAGGTGTTCCGGTACCATTTTCGGTACCAATGCACATAAACAAAAAGAAAAAGAAAAATAAATAGAAAAATAAAAAAATAAAAAATTTTAAATTTTAAAAAAAATTAAAAAAATTAAAAAAAATTAAAAAAAATAAATAAATAAATTGATATCTTTTAACTGCTGAAGATTTTGACGAGTATTATGAGACTGTATTTGGAGGTTGAAGTTAGGAAAGAGATTGGATACAGGCATGCATTATGTATCAAGGTCACTGAATGATTTTGTGTGAAGGAAATTAGCTGCAATGGAACAGGGATAAGGGGATGGGTAGTCAGGAAATTGGGCTTCAGATTTTGAAACAAGATTGGGAATTAGCCTGGGAAAAGATAAATCTGTCGAGACATAGAGACCACTTCTATTTTTGGAACACTAACTGCAATAGTTCCTTGTCATGTTTCCTCTTTATTGAACCAGAAGACCAAAAATCCACTGAAAACTTGTAATTGGAGTTAGAACAAAAAATGATCACCTTCACCATAAACCAAACTAAGGCACAATTATGACTATGTGAATGAATTTGGATGATTTCAGACATAGACAGAAGTCATTGGATCACCAACCTTTAAGGAATGTTGTTAACCAATGCAAGACATCCCACCATTGAGGTCAATGGGTGCCAAGGTGCCACAACACATCCCACAAAGTACAGATAAATGTGTTGATGTCGAGTCCCTTTGTGAGATCTGATGGATAGAGGAAAATGATGCATTCCTACTATCATCATCAATATCACTTTCCATTGAGGCATGTAAGTCTCAGGGTACCGAAAAGAGTCTCTAGCCTTAGTCCTAGATAAAGTGTTGCGGTCGATAGGATAAGGATTGTTAGAACGAAGGCCATAGGAATTCCTTCATCATCCAACATGAGAACAAATGAATTTATTTGGAGAATCAGATATGAGAATCGACAATAGAATACAGAACTTCAATGTGAAATTTGCCTGCCAATTACCCGGTTTTCAAACAAGTTCAAGCCTAGTTTCCCTGGCAAGCCAGTTTTGACAACTAGATAGATTTATGTCTTTACTTTTATTTCTCTCCCTTTTTTTTATAGTGACATCTAAAGATATGCAATATATAAAAATCACGTGGAAGGGGGAGAAGGAGCCTCCCCATTAACAACTTCTATCTTAGGCTGCTGCAACATGTTATGAACAAAATCCTCTTTAGAAATAGACTTATGGTATACTTTAAGCCTATTCCCATTTACGACAAAATAAATCTGATTTTCATCGATTGTTTTAATATTTACTGAACCATTTTTAAATACTGTCTCAACTTCATAATGTCACGTCTCCTCCCATCATACCAGCATGATGGAGAGGACGTGGTGCTAAACCGGGCAATTAGCCCCATGAACTTCTATCTAAGCATTCACATAAAAGACATATGGAAGTGTACAATTATAAGAATACACAGCGGAATTTATTTCAATTAGCACATCCATAATACATTCAAGATATTCATCAAAGAAATAATTGCAAGGTTAAAACACAAGAGAATACTTATCTTGACAAAGTAGTCCCAAGCAACTGGCTATGCAACTGCAACATTCCACCCAACCATAGGGCAGTTGTGCTTATCAACCTCTTGATACAACTGCCACCCCCGAGCTGGGCATGATCTCTACAAGGAACCGGGGAACAACAGACTCACACATAGCCAAGCATACACCAAGATGAGCCAAGTCAATTTGCAATTGGGTTTATCAGGCTGCTAGGACATGGAAGGGAAGAATTGCTAAGCTAGTATGCTCAACCACAGAGCTATGGATACCCCTCCCAAATCTATTCAGCTTGGCACTCACAATGCCTACACACCCAACACAAGGAAGTATTCTCTTCACTGCCACACAGTCCCTCAATCCATACCTTCCTTTCTAGTGCTCTCAGGGTGTGCATAGAAAAGTAGCCAAAGCCCTCTTGATCTTCTTGAGAGGTTACTCCCTCTACTAGGTTTATCAAGCCAATTCTGTCCACTACCAGTCCAAGGTTCTTGCTCACAGGTTCAAATCAAAACCAGGATGCACATCACAATAGAACCACTCTTATTGGGCATGGTAAAACGTTTTTACAGTGAGATACCCAAAGATGGGGTTTTCATTAGCTTCAAGAAAACGTGGGAAACCCAAAAACGAAACTGGAAGATGGGGAACAACACTGGGAAGCCAAATCCGTTTTTATAAAAACGTCCATGGGCATTCTAGGGCAAAAACAACCTCCATAACAGTCCCCAAATCGTGGCCCTTCTCTCCCATCTACTGTATATGCAAAAACGAACTCCCAAGCATGGAAAAATGCAGAGAATGGATGAAAAACGTGTAGGGAAAGACCCAGCAAGCTCCAACTGCGTGAGAGATGAAAGACTGACTGTTCATAATGGCTTTGGGCACCATTTCATGGGTGTTTTCTTACCCAAGGAGACAAAACACGATTTCCCAGGTTGATGGCTTTCCCATGCATGAAATTGGCTGCCATACCTCTTCATTCCCAAGGCATTAACTGCCTCAACCAATTCTTGGAAGAATTAAATGATTGGGTCCATAACCCAAAATGGGTAGTTGGTGGTTTATGGGTTTTCTCATTGACACATGGATTAACACCATTGGCTCAAGGGTTTGAATAATTTCCCTCCCTATTCCTTGTAGAATCATGCCCCCACCTCTTTGTTGCATTGCATAGCTAGTTGTGGGTATTTTTCATTAAAATTCGTATTTACATGATGTCTTATTTACATCGTGCCCATCTAGCACAAGAACCATAGGCATCTATTTCTTTAATTGCCGATACATAAAACGCTAAATCAATGGTGGGGCCTTGGCCTTGAGCTCCTCACCATGATTAAGTAACAATATTTACATAATTTACGATTTAATGCGAAGGGGGTCAAAATGGGGATGTGACACATAAGGTCCAAGACACAGAGTTTTGAGTTTACCTTTGAAATTTTAAACTCTGGAATAAAAACGTAGAGCCCAGTCACCAGAACCATTTATTATTTATAAAATGGTCATGAGATCTAGCTCTCTAATCTTGAATCAACATAGCATGTTGGACAACATCCTGGTGAATTGCATCTAACCCATTCAGCTACATTACCCTTTGTTGTTGTGCTTCAGTCAAGTCTAAACCCAACTGCATGGCCATTTGAAAAGTCTTCACTTGAAATTCAATGGAAAGGAGGACTTGTTTACCATACACAAGCTCAAAAGGTGTGTGGCTTATAGTGTTCCTCCAAGTAGTTCTATAAGAAAGCTCATAAGGTGTGTGGCTTATAGTGTTCCTCCAAGTAGTTCTATAATCCCAAAGTGCTTCTGGAAGACTATTAGCCCAGTATTTATGATGTAGTTGAATGTTCTTGGTGAGGATGGCCTCCAAAATTTTATTTGTGGATTCGACTTGTCGATTATCCTATTGATGATATGGAGAATTTTTGCAATGCTTTATTTTGTACTGCTCGATAACAAAATTCATCAATTTGGATGTGAATTGTGTCCCTTGATTAGTCACAATTTCTCTAGGCACACCAAAACGGGTAAATATATCCTCAAAAATAAATCAACAACATAATTCTCATTTGATTTAAAGAGTGATTTTGATTCTACCCATTTTATTACATAATCAGTGCAAACTAAGATATACCTCTTCTTACGTGACATTGGAGAAATTAGACCTACAAAGTCTAGTGCCCATTTTTCAAAGGGTTCAATTAATACCTAAGTCTGCAAGGGAATCTCATATGATTGTGTTGGCATTCCCATTCATTGGAAGATGTCACAACTTTTGACATACCCGGTTGCATATTTGAAAAGATTTGACCAATAGTAAGCTGTCGCAACTTCCTCTAATTGCTCCAAATTCCATGCAATTCTTTTAAGGATCCTTCCTGGCATCGAGTATTTTTTAGGGTCTTTTTCCTAATTTACTTTATGACAAAGAGTGAATCTCCAAAACAAATCGACTCTTCTGACCTTGTGGGATAACATGATGGTTTTTCTTTGTAGAAGGGCATAAGCTTCTGCTTGATTGTTCATAGCAACACCGCACCCCCCATGATTATTTATATTATAAATTTCCTCTAAGGTTAATAATCACCCCCCTTGCACCTACCACCCCTTACATACTCTATGATTGTTATATAATATTGAAAAATATGTATTTATGTAATGAGTTTTATTTATAATTCTATTCATTACTTGTGTAGTCTATTTTATGTTGCATAAAAACTTGATAAAAAAACTCACATCATTTCTAAAGAGTATAACCAAAAAAGAGAGATGGCACCTAGATATGGATTGCTTACATGCAATGCAATAGGGATAAAGTTCCAAGGGTATTAGCTGTAGTAGATCTTAGCATCTTAACCATTGTATGGTTTGGCCTACATTTTCAAATAAATTTAGAATGTAATTGAATCCAATCTACTACATTTTTATGGCACTTTTTCATTTTATGATGTGCATATTGAGCATAGAGTGTAGGGATGAGAATGAACACTACAAATATTTTGTCTCATCGGTTGAAGATAGAGAAAATGCATTCAAATACAATGATTTAAAATATTTTTATTTATTTTCAACGAAATGCACATCACAGGAAGCCCTCCTAGCACTTCCACTCATTTCAAGGATGGTGTTATCACTCAAGATTCTCCTGGGTTGCAGCAGAAGGGATCATGAGGTAATTGTTTCAAACCAAGCTTTGGTGGATGGAAAATAGCCTTTCCAACCACAGAGAGGGCTCTCTCTTTCAAAATTCTCTCAACACTTGGAGTATTATGTTAACAAGCTGGTTATAGGTAAAAGTGGTGGCTAGACCTTCAGATAATGACTTATAGGGATTTCTTCAGGTGGTTGGGGTTAAGGACAGGAGCACCATTGAGAATGGAGTCAAACTTCAGTGGATTTATAGTAACAAATGGTTGATTTAGACCACAATTGAAGAGGCAGAGGCAAGGTATATGAGGCTTCTTCAAGTCAAAGATATCAATAGATGAAGGAAGAAAAGGAAACAAATTCCATCACAGAGCTAGAGCATTTGTAAATGAATTCTAACCTGCAACTTCAAGAAGAAAGGGTGGAATACCTAGTCATATGCATCTGAAGCATAAAATATGAATTTCAGACCGTGTAGTCTTGATATAGATACTGCAAAAGCAAACAATCAATGGGAAATACAAATGAAAAACACATGTACAAGAAATAACCGACATCAAAATTCTCATCACAAGAATCTCTGCTCCAGAATCGGGTCTTCTCATGAATTGAAAAGCTGAGTTTGATACATACGCATAGATTTTAATCTATCAGAATCTAAAAACATCCAACCCTTTTGGTCTTATTTAGAACATGCCTTTATAGGATTACAAAATATCTAACAACTTCTAACTAACTCAACCTTAAATGGCCATTTACTGACAACAGTCTTGAACTGGAAAGGAAGAGGTCGTTCACACAGAACTGCTCAAACCAACTGCCTTCGATTCTGTTAGATGCGTTGGTGGGAAACTCTCTGCACTGTCAGTGCGCATTCGGGCTGTGGAAACCACTTATTTGTCCTTCAGATTAGTCCGTTGGAGGTTCATTTGCAAGGCTCATCAAGTCATGGCTTCTTCCTGCCTTAATATCGACCTTCAATTGTGGAACAGTTGGCCTCTTCCCCTGTGAAATTCTTCATTTTGTGCGGCCAAATTTTACTCTGTAAAACCATCTCAAATATGAAATTAGCCTTCCGCAATGCGGAAATCGGAAGTCGGGGTTGCTAAATGGACCTTGTCTAAAGTCACCTACGCAATGCAGTTTTTAGAAATTAGAAATCCAACTTTACGCCTATGGAAAAATATCACTTCCGCAATCCGCATTCTGCAATGCGGGTTTCGGAAATCGGAAGACCATTGCACAACCTCACGGAAATCACCTCCGCAATCCCTATTCTGCGATGCGAGTTGCGGATACTGGAAACTTGAATCTGTGCCCCCGGAAAAATTATTCCTCCACAATCTGCATTCCACAATGCGGGTTGCGAAAATCGGAAACCCAACTTTGCGCTCTTGAAAAAATACCATTCTGACTTCCGCAATCCGCAATGTAGATGCGGAAATTCAGAAAGTCGAAAAAGCAGGAAAGAAAAAAAGTGGAAAATCTCTCATCTGGTGTGTTGTGGATTATTTCCCAGCCATTGATTTGGCCCTGCTCTTCAATCCCAACCGTTCATCTCTTCTTTGAAAGTGGAAGATCAGTCGAGCAAATGCGTCTTCCGCAGTTGTTTTGGGCAGTCGGATCCGGACTTTCGTGACTTTTGGATCCTTAACTTTCAAGCTCTTTCCCCAGTGAAATCTTATGCGAACCGTTGATCTCCTTAGCTCGATCTTGACCTTTCCCTCTCGCCCGAGCGCAGAAAGCCTCCATTTCTTCATCTTTTTCACTGCGTCTTGGATTTGCTTGATACTTAGCCATTTTTTGGGTTTCTGATTCTTTCTTTGGCGTAAGAGGTCAATGGGAATTCTTGGGGTTCCGGTAGGGGGATTCCCTTTCTTTATTTGGTAGGAACATTGATAGGGGTGTTAAAAGCAGCTCCCATTAGGGATGCTACCCTCCCTATGAGGTAGCAAGAACAATAGACTAGTTTCCCTTTTCTTTTTTCTTTTTTCCTTTTTGTAAAATGGAACTGAAACACAGCTAACCGAAGCTGAAAACAAAATGGTAATGTACAACGAGGACATGCTAATGAACTTGTTTTTCACTGGAGATAGTGCTTCAGGAAACTCCCATTGACGAGTCTCTTCCCAACTGGTTCATCATCCTCATCCTGCAAGAAGAAGGCATTGTTTGCATGGCAGGCAATGACTGTATAGGGCCCCTGCCAGAGGTTATCAAAATTTTGGGTTTTCCCCTCTCTTCAAGCATCCCATTTCAATACCAGATCTCCCACTTGGAAATCACCAGCCTCAGGATTTCTGTCAAAAGTCTTTTTAACCCTATATTGAGCTATCATAGCTTCAGCATGTACTATGTTTCTGACTTCCTGTATCTCAACCAGTTGGTTAGTCCTCCTTAGCTCAGGGTTTTTCTCTTCTTCCTGCCCCTATAGCGGCCTCATTGCAGCCTCTCTGAGAGAATTAGGAAATATTAATTATGTTCCATTAACTAATTTGAAAGGAGAAGTTTCAATGGATCTTTTATAGGTGATCCTATCATCCCACAGAGCAAAGGTCAGCTTGGTGTGTCAAGCCCTTTTTTTTTCTTGCAATAACTTCTTGATGATCCTAACCAAACTTTTGTTGGATGACTCAGCTAGTCAATTTCTTCGAGGGTAATAAGCAGTAGAATGGCCCAATTTTATGTGGAATTTGTCACATAATTTGACCATTTTCTTTTATTTGAGTGCTTAAGCATTGTCATTGATTATTTTAACAGGGAAACCAAATATGGACATGATGTTTTCCTCCAGAAATTTGATGATGACCGTGTTTGTGGCTTGTCTAGTTGGTATTTCCTCAATCCATTTAGTGAAATAATCAGTGGCAGACAATCTCCATATGTGTTGTCCAGAGGAGCTGGGGAAATTTTCACCAATGAAATCAAGCCCCCACTGCTGGAAAGGGGCTTCTATAGATATTGGTTTCAAAGGAAAAGATAAGAGCTTCCTCTTCCCTTCAAAGATTTGACATTCATGGCAAGTAGTTATTTCCTTATATGCATCTTTGAACATGGTGGGCCAATAAAACCCTGCCCTGAGAATTTTGTTGAGAGTGTCCTTCCAATGATGATGCCCCCCCACAAACACCTTTGTGAAATTATTTCAAGGTCACTTTGGCTTCATCTTCCACTATACAGTTCAATAGAACACCTCCAGGGTCTTTCCAATAAATGCATCCATTCAATATGCAAAACTTTGCATCCTTCATCTTCATTGACCTAGCTTTTCTTTTACCCATCTCAGGGGGTGCTTGTAAGTTCTGCAAAACATATATAATATCATAATACCAAGGAGAAGAAAATAATTTGTTTGATACTTGTAACAGTGGGTCTTGGGCAGTTTCTTCCAGCATGTGTGAAAGCAAGTTCACACTTAGTGAATCCCAATTTGATTCAGCCATGAGCCTGGCCAGTCCTTTTCCTTTGATAAGATTTGTAGTTTTGATCTCCAAGTCATATTCCAAGAGCACAGTTATCCACTTATCCCTTCTACCCTCTGGATTAGGTTGTGTCAATATATATTTCACAACAGCATTAGGAACATAAGCAACAACATGGCAATGTAGAACATAAACTCTGAAATCTTTCAAATTTTTAATCATGGCATATGCTTGCTTCTCCATGATTTTGTACTTGAGCGCAGCATCTCTAAGAGCTCTGCTAAACAAATATATGGGTTGCTCATCTCCTTCCTGATTTTTCTGTAAATTCACTCCAAATATGGAATGCTCAAAGGAAAAAGAAAACATATGAAACTCTTTGTCAAAATCAGGACTGATTAGTACAGGTGCTTCAAAGATTTCCCTTTTTATGTCTCCAAATGCTTGTTTGGATTCAACATTCCACATTATATGAGTGTCCTTGTTAAGCATGTTTGTGATTGACCTCATGATATCTGCAAAATTGGGGATGAACCTTCTTAAGAAATCCATTGTTCCTAGAAAGGATTGAACCTATTTTTTACTCCTAGGAAGTTCAATTTTATGTATTGTGTCTACTCTGTCTGGGTAAATTTTGATCCCATCTTTAGATATTATGTGACCTAACAAATTTCCTTCTTGCATGGCAAAGTTTGGAATTTTTGGGGTTCAAAGAGATTCCAAATTTTCTGCACTTGGAAAACACTTGATGCAAATGTTTCAAATGCTCTACATCAGACTTAGAATACACAGTGATGTCATCCATGTATATGACTACAAATTTGTCTTTCTCTTCTGCAAAAGCTATGTCCATATCTCTTTGGAAGGTAGCTCCTGCATTCAGCAAACCAAAAGGCATATTTGCATACATGAAGGTCCCCCAAGGCGTGGTAAAGGTTGTCTTTTCTTGGTCTTCTAACTGCACCTTATTCTGATTGTACCATGAAAATCCATCCAGCATGGACATTCTTGCTGCCCCTACAACCTTCTGTAAAATGTGGTCCATTTTGGGCAGGGGGCAGTTGTCCTTTAGGGACACTTTGTTCAAATTTCTAAAGTCAATACATAGTCTGATTTCACCATTTTTCTTCCTCACTGGGACTATGTTGGCTACCCACTTTGAAAAACTTAAGGAGACTATGATTTTTGCTTCATACATCCTCTTCACCTCTTTTTCTATCAGTGGGAGCAGCATAGGATTCGTCCTTCTCAGTTTCTTTCTGAATGGTTTCTCCCCTGTCTTGACTGGCATGGTATGTTGGATGATAGAAGTGTCAGATTCTTTCAAGTCTTCATAGAACCATGAAAACACATCAGAAAACTTTCTCATTAAATCCACATAGTCATGTTTAGTTCCTGGGGTTAAAGACTTTGATAGTTTGACAATTTTTGGCTCTTCACCATTCCCAATGTTACAGTCTTCCACTTCGCTGTGGTTTGGAGCAACCTTGTGATTTTTGGCCACATCATTTTCATCAAAAAAAATTTCCAATGGAACCCATCGTTTGGGTATATAATTGCTCTTCAGCTGCAAGATCTCTTTATCTCCCAAAGTGGTTAGGAGCTCTAGTGGATCAGGTTCCCATTCATCACATGAACAATTCTCTTGATCAATCTATGTGTTGGAAAATTCCTCAATCATATCTAGGAATTTCTTGATCTGCTGATCATCTTCAAATATTTTCCAATGTTTCTTATTATCTGTAGCAGAGGGTCTATGCCTTATATTGATAATGTAAGCTTTGGTAGGATAAGCAGGGAGTTGAAATCTGCTAGCAGAGCTGGAAAAAATGTCTGCTATTGTATTTTTCTCTTTAGGAATGAAATAAATATCATGCTCTGTGAAGAAGTTATCAAACATATCCTAAACAACATTTATGTAAGCCCTCATTTTGGGATGTTTAGTCTCATAATTTCCATTCACCTGTTGGATTATTAGCTATGCATATCCATAAAATTTGATCTTTTTAGCTCTTAGATCTTTGAGTGCATTCAGACTCAATAGTAGGGCTTCATATTCTGCCACATTATTAGAATAGTCAAACATTAGTTTGAAGGTATGTAATCTGGTGCATTGACTTCCTTCATCTGGAGGGATGATCCAGATCCCTGCCCTAGCTCCTTCTTTAATCATAGCTCCATCAAACCTCATAGTCTAGTGCTCTTCAATTTGGACTGTCGTTGTAGTTTCCATTTCTAATTTTTATTTTTCATCACTCCCTTTCTCCATTTGTTGACCATTGCCTTCTAGGTTTTGTAAGGTCCCCATTTTGACCCCCTTCGCATTAAATCGTAAATGATGTACATATTGATATTTAATCATGGTGAGGAGCTCAAGGCCAAGGCCCCACCATTGATTTAGCGTTTTATGTATCGGCAATTAAAGAAATAGATGCCTATGGTTCTTGTGCTAGATAGGCACAATGTAAATAAGACGTCATGTAAATACGAATTTTAATGAAAATACCCACAACTAGCTATGCAATGTAACAAAGAGATGGGGGCATGATTCTACAAGGAATAGGGATGGAAATTATTCAAACCCTTGAGCCAATGGTGTTAATCCATGTGTCAATGAGAAAACCCATAAACCACCAACTACCCATTTTGGGTTATGCACCCAATCATTTAATTCTTCCAAGAGTTGGTTGAGGCAGTTAATGCCTTGGGAATGGAGAGGTATGGAAGCCAATTTCGTGCATGGGCAAGCCATCAACCTGGGAATTCGTATTTTTGCTTCTTGGGCAAGAAAACACCCATGAAATGGTGCCCAAAGCCATTCCTCACCTAGGGCTTTCATCCTCTCATGCAGATTGAGACTGCTGGAAGTTACATTCACGTTTTTCATAAAAAACGCAGGGTTTTCCTTACCCAAAAACTCGTTTTTGGTTTTGGACAGTAGCTGGGAAGAAGGTGCTGCGATTTGGGACCGTATGGAGGTCGTTTTATCCTAGAATTGCCATGGGCATGTTTCCTAAAAACGATTTCTGTTTCCTGGGGTTTTCCCAAAACCTCCATTGTTCATTTTTAACCTTCCCACTTTTTTTCTGAAGCTCAGGGAATCATTTTCATGCTTATCACTGTACAAACGTTTTTCTCCTGTCCAGCCATTGTAGTTAGCTGATTATCTGCACCCCTATTTGATTTGGAGACTGTAAGCAAGAGATTGGAGTGGTAGTGGACAGAGAGGGCTTGATAAACCTAGTGGGGGAGACAACCTCTCAAGAAGATCAAGAGGGCTTTGGCTACTCTTCTATGCACACCCTGAGAGCACTAGATGGGGAAGGTATGGCTTGAGGGACTGTACAGCAGTGAAAAGAATACTTCCTTGTGTTGGGTGTGTAGGTATTGTGGGTGCCAAGCTAGATAGATCTTGTAAGGTTATCCCTGGCTCTGTACTTGAGCTCACTAGCTTAGCAACTCTTCCTTTCCATTTCCTAGCAGCCTGATAAACCCAATTATAGATTGGCTTGGCTTATCTTGGTGTATGCTTGGCTATGTGTGAGTCTGTTGTTCCCTGGTTCCTTGTAGAAATCATGCCCAGCTCGGGGGTGGCAGTTGTATCAAGAGGTTGATAAGCACAACTGGCCTATGGTTGGGTGGAACGTTGCAGATGCATAGCTGGTTGCTTGGGACTACTTTGTTAAGATAAATATTCTCTTTTATAAATTCTGCAATGTCTTTATTTAATGGCTGTCACAGAAATGTTGAATGTATGTTAGATATTAAACATGATTTTTAATTTCGTTGTGTTTCTATAATATGCACATGTATATGTCTTTTTATCAATGAGTTTTTACTTAATGGATATGGGGCTAGATGCCCGTATTTAGTGTCACGTCCTCTCTATCATGCTGGTATGATGGGAGGGGGCATTACAGGTTTGTTGAGCTGTCAATGTATTGTATGTCTTTCTCATTACTAGAATTGTGATTAGTTTCAGGAAGATCAATAATTTTCACACCTTTCTCTTCTAAACCAATATCATAACAGAAAATTGAGGTGCCTATATCAGCGTCTACAACAAAAATGGGATGATTATCAGGCTTATTCTTACTACTTACTACATAGGATAGTCTATGCTCCTTGTATAGTCTTCTATTTTCTCCAAAAACATGGATGGTAGCATAAGACATGTCCATCTGTAGAGTTCCTTTTAATTTTGATGCCCAAGACCTAGATAATAGCATCCCAAATTTAGGTGGAATATCAACCACTACCACATCCATGATTACATTCTTCTGAGGTAATTGAGTTAGTGAGACCACCATGTCTTTAATCATCCCTAAGCATTGGACTCTTATAGAATCAAACAAGAACAAATCTTTATAGGGACTTGAGATTTCTAACCTCGAACTTTCCACCAATGATCTTGACATGAGGTTACGTGAAGCTCCAGAATCTAACATAACATTGTGTAATATATGATCATGTATGTTTAGACTGGTATAAAAGGGAGGAACATCATCCTCTGAAGCATTTTTAACATGGGGACCTAACAAAAGAGTGTGTTTGTCATCATGCAAATTGAGAGTATCAGGCTGCTTTCCTTCTTCTCTATTCACTACTTTCAAAATCTGATCTTTGTACTCTGAGTTTTGACCAACTCATTTAAAGGAATTGAGATTTTAATCTTAGATATTTCATTCTCCAAACTGAAAGCATAATGGAACTTTTCTATTGTCTTTATATTACCTTCATACCTCCCTTCTGGGTCCTTTTTAGGAGCTTCTGCCCCCTTCTCAACTACCTTACCAAAGGTTACATTTTTTGGGTCACCCTTCCTAGAGGTTTCTTTTCTTTGTGGTTGAGAAGAAGATGGCTCAGCAATAGCCTTTCCTTGGTCTATGTTACCTTCCTACCTCTCAAATGATGTTGCCTCTTAAATTCATAGATTTCATTTTGGAAGCCTCTTTGGTATTGATCAGATTCTGATTCTTCTATGATACTATCTAACTACGGGGATGATTGGTCATGTTACTCTTTAGTCAAATAGAATTGAGGTGGGATATGATCAAAGAGGTGGATTTGGTCATCAGGGTTTCCATCTTCTTCTTCTCCTTCTATTAATTTCTCAGTAAAAGGTGGTTTTATTGGCTGATTCTCAGCATTTCTAGGATCCCTTGGCTCTCTTGGTCTTCCTTGTGGGGCAGGAGGTCTCTTGTAATTGTTATTTCGAGCTTGAGGCTCTGGTTTTTCTCTGGAAGGAGGCCTATTGTCAAGGGAAATCCTACCCACCATTCTTTCCATAATCCTCATCATCTACTCAAATATGGTATCAATGGATTGGGATGTGGAAGGTTGGGCCGCCTCATTAGATCTCTTTTTCTCAGCTTCATTTATGTGCTTCATTTTACCTGAGGCCATAAAATTAGCTTCTACTTCTAAAGCATCTTTTAACATATCAGGTAGAGTGGCATATCTCCTTTCTCTCAGTATGAGAGAAAAGTCACTGTCAAAACAATTAGCATAATGAAGCTTGGCTTCTCCCACATGAGGCTTGTTGTCCACAAGGATAGAATTATACATTCTCATGAATCTAGCTGAAAACTCTTGGACGGTCTCAACATTGGTTTTCCTTGTGTTTTCATAATGAGTGATAATTTGGAGAGGATTTTGTTTATCCTGCCATCTGGCCAGGAAAGCTTGTTCAAATATCTCATATGTAGCAATTCCCCCATTTGGAAGGGCTTTGAACCACTTCTTCACTTCTCCTGCAAGACTTTGGGCAAATAACCTCATCTTGACATCATCTTCATCCACCTCTTCTAGGTCTATAAAATCAATAAAGTGGTCCACATGCTGTTGTGCGGAACCATTTCCTTCCCCATCAAATCTCATGAGGCGTTGGGCATAGCACACAAGTAAGTCATGGAGATTAGCAGGGAGAGCTAAAGGAGAAAATCTGCAGCCATTTCTCTTAAATTTTTCCTAGGAGCAGAGGGGATTCTTGAAGTAGCAGGAGTAATAGTGGGTATCAAAAAAGTGTGGCTTGGAACAGCAGGATGAATAATCAGGACTTGGGTATTTTTGCTGGAAGCTTTAGTGAAGAAAAATAAATCATTGTTTTCTTCTTTAGCTTGTAAATTTTCCCACAAAGCACTCAGACTATGTGTTTGGAATTTTCTTTGGTCAAATGGGGTTTTCTTTAGATCTGATTTAGATTTAGACCTAAATGAAGACTATTCAATTTTTAAATCCCAAAAGACAATCTCTATAGCCCGTGCCTCTTCTTTAGGTAGAGAAAAATACCTAGTTAATGGGGAAATACATGTTCGTTCTTTCTTTTCCTTCCTGATGATCTTCTCTGGATATGATACAAACTTTGCTAGTTCAAGATCTGGTTGAATTTTGGTAGGTATTCTTCTGGAAGCCATAATTCTCCCAAGAAATTCTCCAATTTTAAAGTTGGTGTCGCCAGGGAAAATGTTACAACCTTGAAATTTATGATCCTCTGTTTTCCCTCAGAGATTTTATTTGATGCTTTGAAATTATTGCTCTTGGAAAGAAGTCCTTCGAATCCCCAGTATGGTCGCCAGAATTTTATCACTCAAGATTCTTCTTGGTTGCAGCAGAAGGGATCATGAGGTAACTGCTTCAAACCAAGCTTTGGTGGATGGAAACTAGCCTTTCCAACCACACAGAGGGCTCTCTCTTTTAAAATTCTCTCAACACTTAGAGTATTATTTGCACAATTTGTTTATAGGTAAACGTGGCGGATAGACCTTCATATAATGACTTATAGGGATTTCTTCAGCTGGTTGGGGTTAAGGACAAGAGCACCATTAGGCATGGAGTCAAACTTCAGTGGATTTATAGTCACAAATGTCTGATTTAGACCACAATTGAAGAGGCAGAGGCAAGGTAGATGAGGCTTCTTCAATTCATAGATATCAGCAGATGAAGGGAGAAAAGGAAACAAATTCCATCACAGAGCTAGAGCAGAAAAGTAAACAAATTCCATCACATGCCTTTATAGGATTACAAAAGATCTAACAACTTCTAACTAACTCAACCATAAATGGTCGTTTACTGACAACAGTCTTGAACTGGAAAGGATGAGGTCGTTCACGCTGAACTGCTCGAACCAACTGCCTCCAAGTCTATTAGATGCGCTGGTGGGAAACTTTGTGCGTTGTAAGTGCGCATTCGAGTTGTGGAAACCACTTATTTGTCCTTTGGATTGGGTCGTTGGAGGTTCATTTGCAGGGATCATCAAGTCATGGCTTATTCTTGCCTTCAGATCGACCTTCAATCGTGGAATAGTTGGCCTCTTCCCCTGTGAAATTCTCCATTTTCCACGGCTGCATTTTACTCTGTAAAACCATCTCAGATCCGCAAGTATCCTTCCACAATTCATAGTCTGCAATCCGAAAATCAGAAGTTGGGGCTGCTAAATGGACCTTGTCAAAAGTCACCTCTGCAATCCGCATTCCACAATGTGGGTTTTAGAAATCGGAAATCCAACTTCACGCCTCTGGAAAAATATCACTTCCGCAATGCGGGTTTTGAAAATCGGAAGACCATTGCACAACCTCACAGAAATCACCTCCGCAATCGGCATTCCGCAATGCGGGTTGCAGATACCGGAAACCTGAATCTGCGCCCCCAGAAAAATTATGCATCTGCAATCTGCATTTCGCAATGCGGGTTGCTGAAATCGGAAACCCAACTTTGTGCTCTTGAAAAACTACCATTCTGACTTCTGCAATCCGCAATGCGGGTGCGGAAAGTCGGAAAGTCAGAAAAGCGGGAAAGCGAAAAATCGGAAAATCTATCATCTGGTGTGTTTTGGATCGTCTCCCACCTTTTGATTTGGCCCTGCTCTTCAATCTCGACCATTCATCTTCTCTTTGAAAGCGGAAGATCGGTCGCGCAAATGTGTCTTCTGCAATTGTTTTGGGCCGTCAGATCCGGACTTTCGTGACCGTTTTGGCCCTTAACTTTCAATCTCTTTCCCCGGAAAAATATTATGCGGATGTTTGATCTCCTTAGCTCGATCTGGACCATTCCCTCTCGCCCGAGTGCATAAAACTTCCATTTCTTCATCTTTTTCATTGCGGCTTGATCACTTGGCTTGGATTTGCTTGAAACTTAGCCATTTTTTGGGTTTTCTGATTCTTTCTTTGGCGTAAGAGGTCAATGGGCATGCTTGGGGTTCCGGTAGGGGGATTCCCTTTATTTATTTGATTGGAACATTCATAGGGGTGTTAACAGATGGTACCTAAGGTAAATTGTTCAGTTGTAGTTTTGGAAACCTAACCTAACAACAACAATGAGTAAGACCCACAATATTCACAATTGCAGCTATCCTGGGGACTTGACGTCGTGACTTCCTGCTTGCGACTCACAACACTCAAACCACTCAATATTTCCCATCGGGATAATGATGATATTTAAAATTTATGAGGGAGTAGTCAACAAAACACCACAAAAAGTGGGAAAATATGTAGTGTTAGTAATAATGGAGAATTACATAGAAGGTTCCCAATTTTATGATTTAGTGATAAATGATCCCTTCATAGATTCCAAAACTATCACGGGGAGGAGATACCATACCAAATGAAATAAGTTTGAGTTGGTATTTTATGTATTCACTCATGTTAATAGTCCCCCGCCTTTTATACTTCATTGTGTACCATCATTGAATTTTATAAGTGACTTCATTTTCTATGGTTTTGAACAAATTTACTAAGAACATCACAACACTCGTTGAGCAAGGCAATAACTATAATAACTAAGACCACTTGATATTGAAAAAATGTATTTAAAAATATCATGAATAATTTCAAAGAGGCCTAGAGAACTATTAGAGAGAGCAAAGGATGAGTGGACCTTAAGACACCACAACAGAAAACCACAAAGGCAATAAACAATATATGATTGTAGTTGTTGATTTTGATATACTTACAATTTTTTATTTTAATATGTTTTTAACTTGTTATCTTTTTTGATATAATTTTGTAGTACCATTGACATACTTTTCTACTTATTTTTCAATCATTGATAAACTTAATCCATCTTATATTCTCTTATGTACATGCAAGAATTTAACAGTTACAGATCCTTTGGGTCAAGATGAGAGGTTCGTGATGAGAGGGTTCTTTGTGAGTTTACCAATATAATATCATTTTGTTAAGGCCTAAATATTGGCACATTACCCCTCATGTAGTGGCACATTACCCTTTATTATGGTGCATTACATATTATTGATGTCGACTTGGGTCTATTAGTGGGTCTATTAGTTGTTATTGTACCCCTTTGTCTCCTATATATAGAAAGGAGACCTTTTCATTTTAGACATCATTGTATCTGGTCTTTTCTTTTGTACTTAGTACATTGTGTAATGAGGTTCCTCCCTCGAAGAGGATTGTTATTCATCTCAGTTCTTCATTATTAAGTCGTGGATTACTTTGTTTTGGTCTATTTCTATTATTTTTATGCTATATATGGGACTTGGTTGCATAACACATTTATTATGTTAATATAATGGTTTAATATATGTGATTATTAAATATGTTTTCCTCTTATTGCATACAATTAAACTGTTATAGGCATGACTCTAAGGAAGAACTAAAGTATGCCCTGAGGAAGGGTTATGAAATAATAGTGGAAGATTTGCAGACCATGCCTAATGTAATTACTTGTTAATTATGTATTTTTCCATGTAACAGCATCCAAGGAAAACCCTTGAGTTCTTTCCCTCATTTCAAGGATGGTGCCTAAGGTAAAACTTATATTCTTTAGGGCACAAGGACGTTACAACAATATTCTCATTATGAGCTCAAAATATCACTTACGGTGATACAAATTGGGTGGGAAGGATAACACTCTATCACACAACCACTCGGGCTAGACCCAATTGACAATTATGTGTTTATTTGTTATCCTATATATAGTAGGAATTATTTATTCATTAATTGATATATAAGTGCACACACAAACACATGTATTCTTCCACACTAATGATGAGGGTGACACGGAGGATCTGGGTAATTGTTTCCAATTTCTTAACTTATATGATTTTGAATTACATATTTAAATGCTTGTCTTGTATAAGAATTCTATGATTAGTGTCAATGGGTAAAGAATCTTCCAAATTCGTCGCATTTACATTAATTTCATTGATTTTTCAGACCAAAGTAGTGTGGTCCATTATTAGGAGCATACCAATAATTAGTGATGGCACACACTAGTTTGGTCCAAAACGTAAATGAAATTAATGTAAATGTAATGAATCCATAATATTCTTTAACCATATTTAAATGTTAGCAATTTTTATTTTATTTTATTGAACCGATGTACCTTTATTATGTTTTTATAAAGGAAGGAATATGGGGATTTGGAAGATGAGGAGGGCACTAACAAACTATCAATTAAGTCATTATGTAAAATTCATTTCATTTCCTTATGTGTACATATTTTTTCATGAAATATTATATATAAATTGATGTTTCCCTTGTGTGGTGATGTACCACTTGTTTGCAAGCAAACAAAAGTTACATGTTTATTTTACAATTTAATTGAAAATATCATCATCATGCTTATATATACATTGTTTTTTGCTTCCATGCTGTGAAATCGATTGAATGTCAATGGGTAAAATTTCATAATTGTGTTTACTAATACATGGTTTTTAGCTTTAGTCTTGGTGTGAAATTTTACTGAATGTTATAGGGGCATTGTGTTTATATATACATGGTTTTGCTCTTATGATTAGTGCACTATGAAATAGAGTTGTGCTAGTCATCAATCTAACCAATATTTAAATGTTATAAAAGTAATAATTACAAAAAATAAAAACGAGAATAATGAGATAATCAATAATAATCAAATTAATAAAAATAATAAAATAACTAATAATAACTAAATTGATATTAATATTATTAATAATTAATTAAATAATCAATAATAGCTAAATCAATTGAAATATTAAAATCGTTAATAATACACTTATGATGCTAAAATGACATAATAGTGATGTTGTAACGATCTAACCATGAGAGTCATATGATGCAAATTGATTTCAATACAACATAATAATGATGCTAAATTGATAATAATGTCACAAAAATTATGTTAAAATGATCCATAGATGAGGTAATATGAGGCTTGGAATGTAATACCCTAGTTTGACCTCATAATTTAAATTTGTAAATATTGATGTAAAAGGCTAGAAGCCTGAAATGGTCAGGATGACCAAGACTATGTAAATATGTACATTTTGATATTAATATAAAATCTCTAAATGGTTGTAGAGTGTCATGTACCCAAAATCCTCAATACTTTTTAGGGAACTGGGGTATGATTTTTTTTACATCATCCAAACAACCAATAGGTTAGCCACAATGATTTATGAATCATTATAATCAAAGTAAAATCCGAAGCCAAAAATGGTCAGGATGACCAAGACTATGTAAATATGTACATTTCCGTATTAATATAAAATCTCTAAATGGTTGCAAAGTGTCATGTACCTAAAATCCTCAATACTTTTTAGGGAACTGGGGTATGATTTTGTTTACATCATCCAAACAACCAATAGGTTAGCCACAATGATTTCTAATTCATTATAATCAAAGTAAAATCCGAAGCCAAAAATGGTCAGGATGACCAAGACTATGTAAATATGTACATTTTGGTATTAATATAAAATCTCTAAATGGTTGCAAAGTCTCATGTACCCAAAATCCTCAATGCTTTTTAGGAAACTGGGGTATGATTTTGTTTACATCATCCAAACAACCAATAGGTTAGCCACAATGATTTCTAATTCATTATAATCAAAGTAAAATCCCATTAATTGTAATTCATACATATAAGATTACATGTGATTCAAACTTTGGTAATATAAGCTTATTATTATTAATCTTGATTGTTCACATGTCATTATAATCATAAAGTGCATTCCTATAATCTTACATATAAGAAGGCATATGAATTGATTCTTCAAACCTTTCATCATGTAATGGAGTTAAGGTTTATAACTAGTTTAGGGCCATGCATTGGAATATAACATTTGAACCCTGCTTAGTTGATCTTGTTGTTTAACATTCATTTAACAAGGTCAATAACATAAAGTCTTGGTCCTACATTCTTGCTTATCCTTTTTAGCATTAGTAGTTTAACATAGTACAATTATCCTCATACAAGATATCGAATCCCTTTAAAGTGACTCTTCCAAACAAGTAGTATAAATTTACTATCCTTCTTCTAGTAGGGTTTCAACCTACTTGTTTACCATTTATGAGAGCATAATTTCATAATAGTATATCAACTTTTCCACGATATAATAATATTTTAATTATTTATGAAACATCATAACTATTAACATATTCTTCTGTTAACTATGAACTAATAAACATTTCGAATATAGTTACTTGCCTTGTGGTCATCAAAGGATTATCATCCACATATATGTAGTTCAAGAATTACTTTACGAAAACATAGTTTCACATTTTAAGATAAAGAGCTAAATTCAACATGTTTATAAAGGCTAAGAACAATTAAGTTACTCACATAATTAATATTTAATCATATAGTCATTACGCTTAATTAAATGATTTCCTCAATAATTATATAAGTACAAAGAATTACTTTACGAAAGCATCAATTTCACATTTTAAGATAAAGAGATAAATTCAACATGTTTATAAAGGCTAAGAACAATTAAGTTACTCACATAATTAATATAGCCACCAAGCGTACACAACTATAATATTACACATTTATAAATAGATATTTACAAAGCTTGATGAACCTTAATAACATAAAAGATGAAGAGCACTTATCTGCATAAGTAGACTTGTGGGACTGGGCAACGAATCCACTAGGGTATATAATTCCTTCACCGAGAGTCCTTTTGCTCTCTTGCATTTCAAGAGACTAAGATTGTGTCTCAAATCGCACATTAAGCCTATATAGTACACATTGGTAATTATAACCTAATATATTTTAACACAATGGAGTTAGAACTTTACCCTTTTTTTAACCCAAACCTGCACATAATGTAATATAAATAACACAAATATAATTGAACTATTAGAAATAGACCTACACCCTCATGGCTCCCTCTAGCACAATATCATATGTGTGTTACTTGTTGCATAGAGGGATTGTGCCCTCATATCTCTTAGCATATTTTCAGATATATTACGTGTATCAAACTTAAAAGGGTTGTTGTAATGTCCCCTCCTACCATACCAGCATGATAGAGAGGACATGACACTAAATCCGGGCATCTAGCCCCATGAGCTTTTAAATAAGCAAGAACATAATATAAAAGAACATATGAGATGTATAATTATAAGAAAAACACAGCAGAAATAATTTCGGTAACAACACATCCATCATACATTCAAGATATTCATCAAATAATAACTGCAAAGTTAACACAAGAGAATACTTATCTTAACAAAGTAGTCCCAAGCAACTGGATATGCAACTGCAACGTTCCACCCAACCATAGGCCAGTTGTGGTCATCAATATCTCCACACACTGTCACCCCCGAGCTGGGCATGATCTCTACAAGGAATCAGGGAACAGTAGACTCACACATAGCCCAAAGATACACCAAATCAACCAAGCCAAACTACAGGTGGGTTTATCAGGCTATTAGGAAATGGAAAGGAAGAATTGCTAAGCTAGTGAGCTCAACCACAGAGCTATGGATACCTCTACAAGATCTATCTAGCTTGGCACCCACAATGCCTACACACCCCACTCAAGGAAGTATTCCCTTCACCAATTCACAGTCCCTCAGGCCATACCTTCCAATTATAGAGTGTCTCAGGTTTGCATAGAAGAGTAGCCAGCCCTCTTGATCTTCTTGAGAGGTTATTCTCCCCACTAGGTTTATCAAGCCAATTCTGTCCACTACCACTCCAAATCTTTTGCTCACAGGTTCAAACCAAAACAAGGATGCACATAATAGCAGAACCACAATTATTGGCATGATAAAAACGTTTTTACAGTGAGATGCCCAAAGATGGGGATTCTACTAGCCCAGAAAAACGTGGGAAGACCCAAAAATGAAAATGGCAGTTGGGGATTCAACCCTGGAGAGCAAAACCGTTTTCAGAAAAACGCCCATGGGTATTTTGGGCAAAAACGACCTCTATAAACCCCCAAAACGTGACTCCCTTTCTCCCAGCCACTGTGCAACACAAAAACGAGCTCCCAGCTATGGAAAAAAATGCAGGAAATGGTAAAAACGTGATGAGGAAACACCCAGTAGTTCAGACTGCGTGAGAGAGGAAAGACTGTGGGTTTAGAATGGCTTTGGGCACCATTTTGTGGGTGTTTTCTTTCCCAAGAAGCAAAAATACGAATTCCCAGGTTGATGGCTTGCCCATGCACAAAATTGGCTTCCATACCTCTCCATTCCCAAGGCATTAACTGCCTCAACCAATTTCTGGAAGAATTAAATGATTGGGTGCATAACCCAAAATGGGTAGTTGGTGGTTTATGGGTTTTCTCATTGACACATGGATTAACACCATTGGCTCAAGGGTTTGAATAATTTCCCTCCCTAGTCCTTGTAGAATCATGCCCCCATCTCTTTGTTGCATCGCATAGCTAGTTGTGGGTATTTTCATTAAAATTCGTATTTACATGATGTCTTATTTACATTGTGCCTATCTAGCACAAGAACCATAGGCATCTATTTCTTTAATTGCCGATACATAAAACGCTAAATCAATGGTGGGGCCTTGGCCTTGAGCTCCTCACCATGATTAAATAACAATATTTACATCATTTACAATTTAATGCAAAGGGGGTCAAAATGGGGACATTACAGTTGCGCCCTCTACACGGTAGAAGATATAGACTTAAAAGGCTACGCCCTCTCTTGGGATGTGCCCTCCCATAATACTAAGTGTATAAAAGGGCAGAAAATCAACTATACCCTTTTCAATTAAAATAGTTAACAGGCATAATGAATCCAAAGGCGTGAAAATTCCTTTCACCATCTCCTTCGCAGTGATAAGCCAAAACAAGAACAGTTACAATGGAAAAACCAAACTCTAGAGGGGTCATGGGATTTCTCTCTGGGAGAGGCCGAACAATCAGCGTATTTATATATTCCTAGGCCCTGCGCAGGCTCCCCAAGGAACCCACCCTCTTATGCACAATGATGGCAGTATCATAATAATATTTTTGTAAACAAAATGAGTGGAATATTACCTTCCAGCGTCGGTGTATCCAATGGGGGTTGCACCTTCTCATTGAACCACAAATTAGCAGCGTAAGTATATTTTGATGTGATTGCTCTACATGAAAGGTAAAGTAATGGAGACGAGTGACGACGACCTCTCCCTCCATCGTCGATATCCTCTTTGTTTCAATGATAATGATCGTAGAGCCACAATGTAGAGGCCATCCTCCTTTTCTTCAAGAGTGCGGCCCTTCCCAAAAGTTGTTAGGGTTTTTGTTTTCTTGCATGGGCTAGAAGAGATGGGGATATGATTCCACAAGTGGGTAAATGATAGTGGGCCTTAGCTTATCTCCTTAGCCTTAGAAATTTAAACCAAGTACTTAAACCTTGATTAAGAGCCATGCTTTTATTACTCTCACAGTAAGCAGTATCAAAAAAACTAGCTCTACAACTTGGAAATCATTTTTCTAGGGTTGATCATTTGTTGGTGTGGATACTACTACAACCACTAAGGCGGCTATGGACCACTCAGATTATCCTAATCTGGATCCTTTGAATGAGGCCTTCATGATATTCGCAGACTCGCAACGTGTAAACAATAATGTGCTTCCTGCAACTCATTTTTTTAAGAGGACCTCTACTCATGTGATCAAGATCTCATGTCTCTCAGCTAAGAAGAAAGCCAATGGATTGTCAGAAAGAGAACTAGTGGGGCTTTTTACTGGTCTCTAGCCTTCTCTGAGGGCTATGGAAGTTTGGATAAACAAGAACTGACAGCCTCTTCTTTCTGATAGGATGCAATGTTATTTCTGTGGTAGAGGGTATTATGTATTTCATTTTGAATTCAAAGAAGATAAGAGATTTAATTTTCTGGAATTGCCCCTATTCGTGGGACCAAGAGGCATGTACTTAAACAACTGGAATTTATCTTTTGATCTTGAGAAAGATATTCCTTCTATTGTCCCATTTTGGGTTAAACTTCCACAGCTTCCTTTACATTGTTGGTCTGATGAAGTCATGGCAGAAATAGGAAACTCGTTTGGACAATATATAAACAAATCAGAGCCTAAATCCCCCATGTTCTCGTGTGCTCAAATTTATGTTGAAGTCGATCTAGACAAGGGTCTTCCTAAGATGCTAAATCTGGTAATGGATAGTTGGTCTCATGAGAAAAAGGTTGATTATGACAAACTACCATTTAAGTGCAAGAAGTGCCATGGATGTGGTAATTTTGCAAGAAATTGTCCTCAGACTGAAACACAGGAACTGGGGAAAGAAACTCTTAAGGAATGGTAGGTAGTGTAAAGAAACTGGGGAAAATCAAATCAATAGGAATATTGTTAGTTGTCCAGAGACCTCAACATCTAATCAATTCCAGTCAATAGAATAAGATAAAGCTCAGGCACCTCAGGCAGTCTTGGAAGAAAAGCGTGGCTCTCTAGAAAGACTGATGAATACACATCCAATTCTTGAAGAGGTAGGTCCAGAAGATTATATCTCAATCCTGCAAAATAGACCAATAGTCTAAATAAATTCGCATATGACTCAAGAATAGCAAGATGAGGATGTTGAAGAAGATGAGCAGTGTTCCCGGGAGGAACAACCCTCTCAATTAGCTCAAGATGATTCATTTGAGGACATGTGAGATGAAAGGGCTCGAAAGAAAAAAAGTTGGTCGGGAATCTTGGAAAACCCTACGAAAAGAGGAAGAAAAACGTGATGCGTAGCTAGGTATGCATGCCTCCATCGATAAACTTATCAGAGGTGCAGCTTCTAGTAAGAAATGGAAGAAAGGTGATTCTGGAGGTTTCGGTCCTCAAGCCAAAAAATAATGAACATTGTCTCTTGGAATTTTAGAGGTCTAGGAGGTAGGAAGAAAGTTGAATCAATGAATAATATGATCTATAAAGATAGGCTCTCTATTCTTCTGCTCCGGGAGACAAAAATGGAAGCCATCGAAGTAATTCAAGTCTTTCAAAAAAATTGGAACAATGCTTCTGGAATCTATAAAGACTCTGTTGGGGCAGCAAGAGGTCTTGCTCTAAATTTGGGATAGGTGAAACTTTTCTCTTAAACAGGAATTAGTAGACAGGCATTGGATTATGGCAGAGTTGGAGGTATCCAGTAGTCAATTTTTTTTAAAGATTTGCAATGTTTATGGCCATGTTTACTACAGCCTAAAGTCTGAATTATGGGCCTCCTTAAGCTCCCTAAAGGAAAGTAATTGTTGCATTATAGCCAGTGACTTTAATGTGACTATATCTCATAAAGAAAGGAGAGGGGGTTCCATAGTAAGAGATCCCTTTGGGGAGTACTTAGAAGGTCTAATTGGGGACTTGTATTTGATTGATATAAAGCATAAAAAAGTAGTTTTTATTTGGACTAATAAGAGAATCGGTTTGGGTCATATAGCCTCTCGCTTGGATGGGTTTATTGTCAGTATTTCTCTGCTACAATCGAGATTCTCTTTTCAAGTCCAAATTCCCCCTAATGGTGTGTTAGATCACAAACCAATTTGTTTAATTGTGGAAGAATTGGAAAACAAACACCCTATCCCCTTCCAGTTTAATCCATTGTGGCTAAATCATGAGGAAGTATATCAGCTTATTGAGAGCACATGTAATATGTTTGCTAAGGGATCCCCCTTGTATATCTGGGAATCAAAGCTTCGTGCAATGAAATATTCTCTAAAGCAGTGGGCTAAAAATCATTATGAAACCCCCCAAAAAGAAAGGGTAAAATTGCAGCAAGAACTACGCACTCTTCAGGAGAAGATTGAAACATCAAAGGTCACCCAAGAGATTATGCAAAGAGAACAACAAATAAATTTGAAGTTGGAAGAGGCTTATCATCATGAAGAAGAAAGATAACGATTAAAATCGCGCGCTTTATGGTTGGATTCTCGTGATAAAAATACCAAGTTTTTCACCATCAAGAAAAAGTTAGGCTACATAATAATGTTATTCATGAAATTCAGATTGAGGATGGGAAAAGTGTATCTAATCTCCCCGATATTCAGCGAGAGGATTTCATACATTCTAAAAATCCTTACACGGAGTAGGGGACTGAGTATTCTCCTTCTAAATATTATTTGCTTGAAAATGTTTTGAATGCGATCTCTAACATTGAAAATAATATTTCGAATGCTTATATTACAAAAGTTGAAGCTTATGCAGCAGTTTGTGGGCTAGGTGTGGACAAGTCTCTCGGACTGAACGGATTTACTATCCATTTTTATAAAGCTTGTTGGTGCACCATCAAGGCTGATCTTTTTAAAATGTTGAATTGGACAAAAGGAGGAGAAAAAATTGGAGGAGCAACGAATTCTTTTTTTCTCTAATTCCAAAAGAAGCTCGACCAACGACTCTTGCTCGTTTTCGTCAAATTTCTCATTGCAAGTCTTCATATAAAATTTTGATGAAATTATTAGTCATTCGTTTAAAAACTCTCCTTTCTCGATTAATTTCAGAAGGTTAAGGGGTTTTTTTTTGAAAAAAAACATATTGTGGACAATATAGTGTTGATTCAAGAAGCAATCCACTCTAGTGTGACTAGGAAAGAGCAGGGGATGGCTATCAAATTGGATATGGCCAATGCTTTCAACAAAATTCATCACAGTTTTCTCTTCAAAGTTCTTGCATGATTTTCATTCTCTCTTATTTTTATAAAGTGGATTATATCCTGTATTAGTCGGCTTTGGATTGCTCCGTTGATAAATGGCAGACCGCCATATTTTTTTCAAGCCTCCAACAGGTATGCCCCATGTCCCTCTTTTTATACATTTTAATGGCATAAACACTTGGAAGGAATCTTCTTAAAGAAAGGGATAAAGGCATGCTTTGTGGAATTTGCATCGCCATGGGGGATAAAGGCTTTAAAAAACGCTTGGTTTGTAGATGATATGGTGATGTTACGCGGTGCTTTAGTTACCAACGCAAGTAGATTCATGAAGTCTTTAGATAAATTTATATAAGCCTCAATATGATAGATAAATAATGGGAAGTGTAAAATTTACAGTTGGAACATCCCCCCTCAGCTTATGCGAAGTATAATGAGAGAATTAGGATTTTTTCGGTAGCTCTAGCTGGGAGTCCTTTAAGTATATCGGTATCCCTATAGTCCAAAAAAGAAGTAAAAGTAGGGAGTGGGAAGCAATCCTTAAAAAATTAAAAGACAAAATTCTCATTTGGGGGATGAGATGGCTAAATCCCGCAGGGAAAGTAGTCTTAATCAGTTATGTGCTTTCCTCCCTTCCTATTTTTCAAATCTCATCTCTTTTAGCTCCAAAAGGAATAATGCAAAAAATAGACAACTGTATAAAAAAATCTTGTGGCAAGGAGGGAAAACCAATCAGAAGAAATTTCATTTGATAAAATGGAACAAAGTCAAAGATCCAAAAGGCCATGGGGGGCTTGGTATCCATGACCCTTCTCTGATGAACTTAGCAATGGGTTCTAAATTGACCTGGAATTCGGTCTCTGGAAAATCAGCTTGGTGGAAAAGTATTATAAGGAAAAAATATCTAACCAGTTCTCGACTACAATGTCTCATTAACTAAAACTGTGAATGTCAAGGCTCTAATATTTGGAGGTTGTGTAAAGCTGTTGGAAGTATCATACAGGAAGGAATTTATTGGCTCCCAGGAAATGTATGAAAATTAATATATGGAGGGACTCCATATTAGGAGAAAAACCTTTTTTTCAGAATGCAGACTTGTTGGACATTAAAAATTGGTTATGTGGAATTGGGAATAATACTCTGCATGATTTGTCTGAGTGGGACATGGATGGGAATTGGATTGGATGGAGAACGTTGATAATTCCTGCGGATCTTCAACCATAATTGGATGCAGTTCTTCACCATCTCCACGGTGTTTCTCCTATTAATATTGAAATTCCTGACTCTATAGGGCGAGGAAAGAAAGGAAATCATACAGTGAAGGAAGGATATGAAAATATTTGCTTAAATCAATCTCAACCCCTTTTCTCGAGAATGTGGGAGAAATTTTAGAAACAATATGGGTTATCGAAGGTGAACATTTTTTGTTGGATGTTGATTCACGAGAAAATACTTACTGCTAAAAATCTTAAAATCCAGATGTGTTATTTGTGAAGCGTCAGAATAAATGATATCTCATCTTTCCTTTCATTGTGCATATATAAAATTGGCCTAGGGAAACATTGTGAAGGAACTTTATGTGAACCTTGATCTTATATACAATTGGAATGGATTCTTCCTGAGTTGGAATGGCAATTTCCCAGGAACTCTGGTTGGGAATCCTACCTTGGAGAGAATCTATTCTGCTCTTCCAAAGTATGTTTTTTGGAAAGTCTGGATGGCAAGAAATTATGGAATTTTTGAAAATAAAATTATCTTGGAAGGAGATTCAGCTATTTCTACTAGATCTCTCCTTGTTGAAGCTATTCAGAGCTGTCTTAAAACCAAGAATATGCAAGAGACCTGGACTATGGAAGAAGATAAGTGGGTGAAATATTTCACAAATAAAAAATGGGTTCAAAACTATCAGTAAGGTTTCGCTACTCGGATCCCTCATTGGAAGCTAAACATGAAACAAGAAGAATTTCAGAAATAGTTATAGGGTATTCAGTCCCATATCCTATTCTTTGATAGTTCCTCAAAGGGTAATCGTAGGGAAGCAGGTGCAGGGGGCTTATCTTTGACCCCGGAGGAAAAGAAGTAGAAACCTATGCGTGTGTCCTAGGCATTAGCTAAAATAATTTGGCTGAGTGATATGATCTATTCTTTGGTTTGAGACATGTTGTTGCAATTGGAGTTAGTTCTCTTGTAATAATTGGAGATTCTCTTCTAATCATCTCCTAGACAAGGCGCCATAAGAATTTGAAGGATTCAATAACAAATTTCCTTCATCTAAGGATACTTGGTTTACTTTCCCAAATCCCCTCTTCCCAAATCTTTAATGTTCGGAGATAACATAACACCTTAGAAGATTCTTTGGCTAATCAAGCTTCTCATTTGGAAAAGGGGAATATGCTAGAAAATGGAGTCCCTAACTTTGGTTATCTTCCATAATCTTGTTGGACCTGTTGATTTGGAGATTTTGGGATGTTGGCACAAATCAAGTTAGAAGAACAATCTATGTCGATGAGTTTCTTTAATGTTATATGTTATTGATGAATGTTATGTTCTTCCATTACAATACAGTGGATTTTGAGGGATGTAGTGTTGTTTAATCTGTCGTAATTGGTCTAAGCTCATAAAAGATAATCCTTTATCAGTTTGAGGCTTTGGTTTGTTTCATACCAAACATTTTTTATGCTCTGGTGGGAAGGAATAATTCGAGTCCTATTTTCAAAGCTTGGGATTGTGGGTTTGTGAATGTGTATGCTTGTGGGAATTCTACTTTTTTTATTAGTTGTATAGGTGTGTTCGGTTCTTCTAAGAATTTTAGTCTGCATTCTTTAGAGAACAGTCTCTTCTCTCAACCCTTCAATGGTTCACTCTTTGAGAATCTAGTGGGAGGGGCTATACAAAATCTTTCTAAAAATATTGGGTATTGGGCTCTCTGTAATATTTTAGTGTTGAATTATGAGGCTATTGTTAAGAAAATGGATGTAGAGAAGATATTGGACAAGATTTCAGGTAGAATTGGCACCTTGCAGGCCAACATCTATGATTTCTGGTCTTAGCTTAAAGGGATGAGGTTTCAGATGGAGGGTTTAATATCGGCAATTTAGTATATCACCTCGCATATCTTAGTTGTGGACTCTCGTCTAGATGATATTGAGAAAACTACATATCATACTACTGATTATACTTATGGGCTTGATGCTCATTTAGATGGTTTTGAAGGGAACTCATGATGTGGATATGGATTAACATTTGAAAGATTCTCATAATTTAGAGGGTGGTTGTCCTGAGGATGAGGATAGAAACTCTAAGGAAATTGAAGATTCAACTCAAGATGTTCAGATCTCAGAAAGTGATATCAGCTCTTAGTTTGAACTCTCTGTTATGTTTTTTTTCATTTTGCTTTCAGGATGTTTTGTAAGATTCTACAATATTTGGGAAGTTTTGTTTTCTGGTACAAATTTATCTTTTGGACGACTGTAATTAAGATTATCTCTATCATAGATCCTCAAAAACTATGGTGAGAAAAAAATTTGTACTATTTCACTGAATTTTTCAGGCCTTTTCAATACAAAACCAACAATTTCCATTTTAAAAACGAGCCATGCTTTAATTAAGCATTATTTAATTATTTTAAGAAGGGGAAAAGTGGTTCCATGTGGTGTGGCCACATGGAAATATGATTTATGCCTATAAAAGTGATATATCAAGCTAGAGAGAGCTTGGTTCCGTCATGATTTTCCCACCATTTGCATTGATATCCACTTCCTTTCCATCACCTTGAACTACAGAGCTTGGTACCTATGACAGAGAAACAAGAAGCCAGTGTTGGAAATGAATTATGTGTGCCTTTAACACAGGTACAATGGTGTGAGAGAGGAACATAGCCTATAGCTTGTTCCCTAGAGTCCCAATTCGGATACTTCCTGTCCAACCTGTGTTGGAGCGTTAGAAGGGAACTGGAGGCTACCCGAGGGACTGTTAGCTCAGAGAAAGGAGATTGTTCGTGGCATTGCACAGGTTGATGGGACAAGAGAATTGAGGATTGGGATAGATTTGGAGGTGGTTTCAGCACCAGTGAGTTGCATGAGATGTTTAGTTGAGTAGAAGTTGTTAGAAAACACTTATCCCTTGTGGATTGATAGCCCCAGCTCGGGGGTGGCTTGTCAAAGTAAGTTTTTGCTTGGCAATGCCTATGGCTAGGAGGAATGTCCTTCACTTGCAACTAGTTGGAGAAAAAATGTGTTAAAGATAAGTGTCTATTTTATTATGAATGCTATGGTTTAACTATGTGTTTACATGTTATTTAAATTACTGTTATATGAATGTTGAAATGCATGGAATTAATGGATATGGCATATGTGCTTGTTCATGGTTGAATTTCCTATAATTATAATGTATGCTTAAGATGTGTATTTTGGGCCACCAAATTTGTTTTAAATTCCATTGTGTAATTGAATGTATTGAATAAAAATGAAACTGGATATCAGAGAATAATTCGGAATTGAAATCTGAGTATCCTGTGGTTTCAATGGCTGAAAAGAGGTTGCCAGGCACATTACAGAGTGGTATCAGAGCCAAGGGTTTTAGCACTAGGACTTAATGGGCCAAAATTTGATTCTACGGGAAGTTTCAGGGTTTGCAGACAAAGTGTTTGACAAAATTATTGTGTGGAAAATTTTGGGAAAATCAGTATGGAATTCTATGAATTATTTAATTCATAGCATTGATATCCATATATATGATTGAATTGTGGATAATGATGAATATGGAGAGTAGTCACAGCCAATTTTTTAATATTTGAGTTGGTCCAATGTGAATATGGGAAAAATCTACAGTTTGTATGCTAACTATTTGATGAAATATCCCTATGAAATTCGGGTGGAAATTCAAACCCGTACCAAAGATTACAATTCTTGTTAATTGACATGAAAATTCCCATTAAGGAAAAAGTCGTCATAATTATCTATTGTCCAAGTGTAATTTTTTGTTTTCAAAAGTGTGAGTTTCAGGTGGACACATCTTGAAGGGAATATGCCAAGTGCGACTTGTTTACAAAACCATACGTCCATATATATATATATATATATATATATATATATATATATATATATATATTTCAATGTGGTTCACAACCCCGGAGAGGATTTTCTACGTCCACGAGAAGAATTCACAGGGGGGGCCACCCAAAGGGGCCTCACCCCGTCGGCTCTGATTATGGAGCCTAACCCGATGGGGACATCAAGTGAGGCCCTTATATATCTATGCATATCCACTCGGGGATTTTACCCCGAGACCTTCTGCTTACAACTCAAACTCTCAACCACTTAAGCTAACCCATCGGGATATATATATATATATATATATATATATATATATATATATATATTGAAATCTAAGTATTATGAAGGAATTAAAAATTTACATGAATTTCCCATAAATTTGAGGTGGGCCCCACATTGACCACGTGGATAGGTATGACGTGGACCAGCCTCTTGCAACAGGTGTGACATGGAATAGCCACACATAATGGAGGTGATCACACTTTATGGTAAGAGGTATGCAGCGAATGCCTCAGATCAAATAATGCATGTTACAACTTTTAATCTAAGACATTCACGCAAAAGAAAAGTGCCCACTAAGTTTAATTTGAGGGTCATGCCATCAATAGTCCATATTGATCAAGCAAGTTCGATTGGGAAATATCTGGTCGTTTGTACAAGACAAGATGCATGGGGAGTGATAAAGGTAACCATACCACGAATGGTGGATATTTGATCGCACAATTCCATTGTGTGATCGTGACCGTTAGCGGAAAAAGAAAAGTGCACGTGGAGATGATAAAGGTACTCTGCCACCAATTGATAATATTAAATTGAGAATGATTGAAATTTTAATTTGAGCCATCAAAGGAAAGGGGAGATTCATGTTGTTATCCTGAGGGGTCATGTATCCAACAGCTGAGATCTAACCTAGGCCCCGAGAGAGATGAGATCATGAACGCTCACGCAGGTTATGTTAGCGGACGTTTGAAAGGTCAGAAAAGGGGAAATCATCAACTAGAAACTATTGATTAGTGATGGGAAAACTGCTAATTGGTGATAGAAAAAACATTTAGTGTCATAAATGTTAGGGAATGACCAGAAGATAGCAGTGGCCTCAACAATTATTTTCAGGTGCCGAAAATAAAAAATCATTGTGGAACTTATGCGCCAGATTGTATGAAATCCAAGGATTTATAATTTTTTTTAAATGAGGGTGTTGCCCTTGACAAGGGGGAAATCCCCCTTAACCCCCACTCTTTTTTTTATAAATCAACAAAGTTGATTTCTGATTTTAAGGGTGGCTATAGAAATAGTACAAATTTAAAAGAATTGTGGATTGTAAATAGATGTAATTTGAAGCTCCAATATTGGAACAGAACATGGCTACAATCATTGAAAATCTTATCAGAAGGAGAATAAAAATAAAACAGGATTTCGTAAAACAACATTATAGATATTTTCAGGAAATGAGCAGAAAGGGACCTCTAGGTCTATTTGATAAAACTATCAAATGATGTTTTCATAATTTAAAATATATGGATATATGTATATATATAAATGGAATTTTTATTGAATTTTAGAATTAAATTGTCTCTAACAAATGTAAAAACATGAACACATTGCAAATATAGTTTTGAATTAAACATAGTCATAGAACAATTTTTCAGAAAAATATAGAACAGTAAAATGGAAGAAGGGGAGCTTCCATACAGCCATAAAGAAGATGTCAGAGGTCGATATATTAGTGTGGGAAATGCAGAAATAGAAACAAATGGACATAGATAAGATATAAATCCACAAGAATTTGTGGAAACCATGAGAAGTATGAGGATAGAAGTACAAAGTTATAGGGCATACAATGAGAGGTTGTTGAGGGGCCAAGAACAAAAAAATGAACTAAATACTAAGCTAGTGCAGAGCCTAAATATGCTACAGAGGAAACGAAAAATGGGCTCAACCTCAATTGAGGAGAAATAAGGAAGAGAAGGCTCAAGCAAGATATCACATGAGAAATTTGAACACTCTAAAAGTGCTTCCAAGGGTCATAAGAAGCACTACTCACCTCATTATGTAGTCAAGAATTCATATATATCTGAGAGTTCTAGCAGCAACCCATAAATGTCTCCAGTTAGACATCATAAAAGAAGGCATGTGAAAGATGACCTACAAGGAGGACTTAGAAAAATTAAGCCTCCCACATTTGATGGTGAGAACAAGTGTCACATACCCACACTCTAGACATTTTATGTTATGATGAAAACATTATGTTTTATTTTTATTGTAAAGTTTTATGACTATTGACCAAGTGGGGTCATGGATGATTGTAATTAATTACTTTGAATATTTTATTATTAATAAATAAAAGTGGAGACAAATATCCAAAGGAGACTGTTGAATGAGTGTTCACTGACCCACTAGGAGGAATGGACTAGGGTGGAGAGCAAACTAACACTTGGAAGCATCCTCAACTCACTCTAACTATTCCAAGGGGCAACTTCCTTACTTTTATGGTCATGTTCCCCAAGTAAGCGGAACTGAGCAGGTGGCTCATTTACTGAAATAAATTGACCAAAAGACCTAGGCATTCTACTTATCTACCCATCGAATTCAGCAGGAGGCTATTTATTCCTACCTTGTGATAATTTTTGTGCATAAGAGATTTGATGAGGGGAAATTTAGAAGTGATTGAGTGAACTAAGACTGCATTCTGAACTAGTGCAGCCACATTGCTGAGTTCAATATTGATAAAAGCAGGAAGTACTACTGCTGAGTTGCAAAGGAATTTATTCCATTACTCCACACAGCATATTCATCCTGGTGGTTCAGTGAACAGGCTCGGGGGTCCTAAGGCAAGTAACTTGGCTGTCTTCAGGAGCAGTTTGGGTGGAACGAGCTCCTTTGGATGTTTGTTTCTTCTATAGTTATTAGGTTCAACTTGTGTTATCTTATTTATTTCTGCCTAATCAGTACTAATGATTTGAATGCTATTATGTTATCAGTTTCAATTAAAAATTTAACAAACTGTACTGTTAATAAATGTTTTAGTTCTGCAACTTTATCTATTCTAAATGACCAATATAATTGTTAGGTTAAGATGCAAATTTGATGTTATAGTAAATAAATGAATGAATGATAAATACTTCCCTGTATTTTTCCCCACACTTTTCAGTGTCCTACTCTAGTACAGGGAAGAATAGTTAAATTTAGATATGAATAATGATATGCAGCAGATAGAGATGGATGAATGTTTGTATAATTAAAATCTGTAATGCCTTTGTACTATCATTGTATTTTACTTGAATATAAATCTCTTCTGTATTACATACAAAAGAACATGACAAATATCTAGTATATAGATTATTTTCAATAACAGAATATTCATAGAAGAGAAGTAATGATTTTATGATTTCTGTCCAAACTTAGAATTGTTTAGGGTTTCAACCTTTCGAATCATAAAAACATATATTTCATACATTTCTGAGTATAAATCTCTCTTTCAAACATACTTCACAAATATTATAGTCTCTACTATCAAAACCCTATAACATTGAAAGTAGTATGCAAAGCGAAGCAAAGTTTGGTACTGCCTTATAGAAGTAGAAGTTATATATATGTAAACACTTTTACTTATTATAAAACATCACAATATATATATATTGTCACGGCATTACAAATATTAAAAATTTATAAGAAACAAAATATCAACTCTAATAATTCAAGCAACAGCCTTAATGATTCAAATCCCATCTTCAACAACAGTATCATCATCTACGAAAATCATTTAACATTCAACACAAATTGTCCACAGTTAATAATACATTAGAGAAATTTTGAGGTCAAAAAATGGCCTCAAAACAAAGAAAATGTACTATAAAATACAACCAATCACATTCTAGTAGATGACATCATCCCCCTTGGTGAGGTGGCATTGCATGAGTTAAGAATGCTTATTTGTCAAATTTTCTATGGTGGATAAAAACACATAGTTAACCAAGGTAGTGGTGTAAATACTTTTAAGTCATAAAGTAAAGTAGTCATAATGATAGTCTTTTTCATAAAATAATATTATTGTCATTTTCAAGTAAAGTACTCATAATGAATGTCTTTTCACACTTTCACATAAAATAATATTATTGTCATTTTCAAGTGAAGTACTCTTAATTCATAAAGAATGTCCTTTCACATTTTTTTATAAATCAATATATTATTATTTTTATGTTTTTAATTTTAAATTATATATTCACTCCATTCTATTTAATAACATAATGTCAAACTAATAAATAATAATAATAGATTTAATAAATAATAATAATAATAATAATGCAATGTGGATTATAATAATATTATTGACATTTTACATGTAAATAAATTCTCAATTAAATTACATTATTAAATTCATGAGAAAAGTACTAAATATAAAAAGTCAACATAACATTTAAAAAAAAACTCTTAAAAATGTTTATTATTATTTAATTTCATTTGCAAGTTCAAGACAAATAAATGTTAAAGGACAATACATTTTTGGGAATTTACAATGAATCTTAGTCACATCAATGTAGACTTATTTTATTAATTTTATTTCTAGTGAATTTTGAAAAGTAACTCAACCATGGTTATTTATATTGTGCATAGAAAATAGTGTGGGAGGTGACTTGTCATATATACCTACCCCATAAAACTCCCAATTCATAATATTTTAATATATCTCATATTTTTGTAGTACATCTCTTAGGAGGCCCTTTTTTGACCTCAAAATCTCTCTAATGCCAATCTTTAGCAATTAAGGTATCGGGAAAATGACTCAGGGTTCAAACCCTGTGGATAAACATACATCGTACATGTTGTAAACAATTCACATTAAAAGATTTCATAAGAGAAGTGCGAGTCCATGGAATCGAAACCCTCGGCACAAGATTTCTTAAACCTAGAAACGACGAAGGAAGCCGAGAGTCATCCACGGGCTCAGTATTTCCAAGACCTAATTTAAATAATACGAACAAATTCATAAATAAAACTTACAATACTACTAAAGGTATTAATGCAGGACATGGTCGAGAGTTCGAACCTTAGCAGGAGTGTTTACATACAAAAATTACAGTAATCATTATAGTAGGGTATAAACCCAGGTTCGCAGTCAACATTTTTACATAAAGGTAAAATAAAACTATACTGTATACAATCAAAACGACGGGCCGTGCCCTTTTTACAAACATTGTATTCTTAATCGAGGATTGGGCGAGAGTAGCTTGCCATACTTTAATTTAAACCAAAATTAATTTCTGGGTAAATTTAAACTTTAATTACAAACCAAGAAATCGTTGAGAATCCAATGAGAGCCCTTAAAGGCTCGGGAGCAACAACTCCCAGTTCTAATACAAACTTTGCATTGCCTTACGGCTTAGGTTTAGTACAACCAAAATCTGAAAAACCTTTGAATCCTCACGAGACCTAAGTATAAACAAACCAACTCTCTACTAAACAAACGGAAACTTGATTGGTGACAAGTTCTTCGCAGTAATGGATACCCTTGGGATGTCTCTGAGGCTTACCAGGGCCCATTCAAAATCTTTCATCCCTTTACAACTAGTTTCAACCATTGCCAAGAAAGGTCACCTACCATTGAAACAACACGACTAAGGGTTATTTTAAGAACCAAGTATTAAAACCAACAGGGACATTATTTAAACAACCATTGATTTTAAGAAAAACCTTTAATACCTCACCTACGAGTAACTGGAGCACGGTTGAGTACCCAGGTTTCTTCAACGCAGACAGTGGAAGTATGAAGTTTCCACTTTAACCTCGAGAAAGAGCACAAACTCTGTGCAGTTACAATTACCGAGGCACCTCTGAACTTACAACTCTATCAAGCGCCTACGGTTTAGAAGAAGAAATTTCACCAACGAACTCCATAAAGAGCTAAGACCTGTACAGTTGCGAGACCATACTGAGAGCACTTCTTATAGCAAGTTCAGGGTATCGAAACCCCGGAAGGCACCTTCAAACAAAACCCTGAAGGGTAGAGATACTGTCGGCCTCACCCTCACTTTTCACAAAATGAACTAAATTTTGAATAGGTGGGCATATCAATGCCAGGGTTAGGGTTTAACCCAAACCTTGAGACCAACCACGAAATCAACGATGCAGATATAGCCACCGAGAAAAAACCTTGCACGATCACAAACCTCTTTTAATGACAATTAATATTACCACATTCAACACACAGCTTACTGCCAGCACAGAGATCCAACTAGGATTTTACCATACCATCCTTGTACAGCTCGGCGAGTTTTACACTGCATAGTTGAATATTTATCTCCTTACTCAGAGATTATCCACGTGAAGATGGCCACGAGAGCAGCCATCAAACAATCTACCAAGGTAGTAGTTATGGAACCATTAAATGCCTTAGTTACCAGTTTGTAGTGCATGCCAACACATCCTCCACTTTAAGTTAATACGTCGTATCTTTGCATAGTTGGAAAGCATAGACTAAGGTTACAAAATGTTACAATATAACAAGCTTTACCAATTACAAATCAAAATTAAGGTGATAGTTTATGCATATAGTTCCAAACATATGGTTTATGCAAATAGTTATAGCACATATCATTTTCATATAAAGTCTATGTATATAAAATGTGCATTTGCAACCTAAAACGCAATGTATAGTTTTATAAAAACTATATTTAATTGCTTGACATAGGTAATACATCTATAATCTATGTAATTGAAAAATATTACACTGTTTCCTCCATAATTTTGGTAGAGATTATATAATGTAAAACTATGCAATTTTTCCATAGTATTGATATATGGATTATGTGTTATTAATACACGAATTTTCTCCATAGTAAACTTTAGGATTACATTGTAATGAAGATAATCAAATAATTACGATAAAATACCTGAGTTTGAATTGCAGAGCAGATAATTCTTTACATGTTCATAATTTTAACTTAAAAGGTCAGTATGGTGTTGTAAGAAAAATTGAAACACATCAGAAGGCTTCGTTTGGAAATTCTTTATCTTACTTGTTCTCTGCAAATAGATTTCAGGAGTGTGAGCTAGTGCTAGCTAAGTATTCCTTAGGGCTGGTCAAGGACCCCTTCATTTCATCAAGACGAACTTTTAGTCTCTAGAACCAAAATTTATAGCATAGAACGAAAATCTGATGTCATGCTTTTGAACAATTAAATACATAATGTAAGCTTTGTAATTCTTGAAACATTCCTACAATTGAATGACGATATAAGACAAGACAACTTTAAAAAAAATAGTTAAAGTTAATAGCAGTGACGACAGATGTCATTGTTCATAAGGAATATAAACCTTTAGTCTTAACGACGGATTATAGAAGTTGTGGTCATTAAGCACTATTTTTATTTTAAACACCTAGATGTGTTTCATAGTTAACATTTAATACTTCCGCACAACAATCACAAGTAGTTAATGCTATTTGAAAATTTTAAATTTTAGTGAATTTTTTGGGATGTTACATGTGGTATCAGAGTGCAAGTTCAAATATTAGGCCTGAAGCGGCTCACTCGCGCAATTAAAAGTTTAGGACATAATTGCATATTACTAATTTTATTTATTTTGTTTTCAGTTATCAGCATTTTAAAATATAGACTGCAGGTATGGAAGGACCAACAGAGTCGGCTGGGGATAGGTCCCTTAATAACAAGCAGAATAATAATGAGCAAGGACACATTAATGCAGAAAATCTATTTGTCGAATTGAATGATAATTCATCTGAATTATTAAGGACAGTGAAAGATTTAAAAATTGAGATAAAAACTGTTAAGGAAGAAAACGAACGAATTATGAAAGCTCAAGAGGAGCTGAATCAAATTCTGCTGGATAATTTTCATAAAAAGATCAAGATAAGAAAAGAGAAAATAATGTTGAATCTGGAACTATGTCCTACCAACGTAATGATAAAAAGGTAAAATTGACTAACTATGACAACAGTTCATCTTCTGAATTTGATGCAAGGGCATACAGGAAAAAGCATAAGTATTATAGTGATAGTAGTGACAGTGACTACTACACTAAGAAAAATAAGTACAGGACCTACGAAGAAATTTATGGCGAGTTTAAAAATATCAAACCACCAACTTTTAACGGAGAAACGGAAAAGAGTGAGACAGTTGAAGCATGGTTGTCCGGTATGAATAAGTATTTCCAAATTTATAATTACTCAAGTCATTTAAAAACTAAAATGGCAATTTATAACTTAACTGGAAAAGCAGACATCTAGTGGCAAGATCTGAAACGAGTTAAAGGTTTAAAAGAGAAAAGTGTAAATTGGAGTAATTTTAAGAAATATTTTAAAAGAAAATTTCTATCAGAACAGTATTATGAGGAACAAGCTAAAGAGTTTTATGAGTTAAAACTAGGTTCCATGGATATGAGAGAGTTGTGCAACAAGTTTTTGAATTTATTAAGGTATGTGACCTATTTCGTTGAAGAAAATCCTAAGGTACAAAGGTTTCTAGGTTGTTTTCTCTCTAACATAAAAGACAGGATTGAATATGATAGTCCTCGAACTCTTGAAGAGGCCATGAGGAAGGTGAACATCTGTTATGAACAAAATAAGAAAAGGGAAGGTATACCAAGCTGGAAAGCAAAAATGCCTAATAACTTTGAGCAAAGGAAGAAACAATTATCTTTTAATCGCAACTTTGGAAACAATAATTCACGCAATTACTCTAACATAAATTTTTCAGGAAATAACGCAGCAGGTAATGCACAGTCAAAGTTTACAGCTGCAAGGAACAGTGATACATCTAAAAAATTTGTTAAAAATAATGAACAGAAAGAACCTGTTAAATGTTGGGACTGTCAGGGACCTCATTATGTAGCAAACTACCCACTCAGAAAGAATATTGTCAACAACATACATACTATACAAGAGGAGGCTATTGTTGGTGACTTAGCAAGGGAGATGCCCAGGATAAATGCAACCTTGGAAAACAGACAAGTCGATCATCAAACTTCCATGGTTGAAGTGGAAGGTATGCTGAAAAATAAACCCATTTCTATTTTAATTGATCCAGGGGCAAGTCTTAGCTATGTTTCACTTGATTTAGTTAAATGTTGCAATCTGAAATAGATAAGTTTGATAAATCATGGTTGGTTTAGTTAGATACTAGAACGAAGAGAAAGGTGAATGATTATGTAAAAGAATGTGAATTACTGATGAATCAGTTTAGGACTCATGTTAAACTGAATGTGTTACCTTTGAGTTCTTACGATGTTCTGATTGGAATGAACTGGTTAGAAAAGCATAGAGTAGTATTAAATTGCTTTGAAAAGACTTTTACTTGTTTAAATGATGCATGTGAAATGGTAACATTAAAAGGTATTCCTAGAAAGATATCTATTAGACAAATTTCTGCTTTACAAGTTAAAAAGGTTGTTCGTAAAGGGTGTAAGTTGTTTTCTATAAATGTAATTAATGACGAACAATCCACTAAGGAAGATAAGATAAAGCTGGAAGATATACCCATTTTTAAGGAATTTTCTGATGTATCCCCAGAAGAAATTCCAGGACTACCTCCGAAAAGGGAACTCGATTTCACCATTGAGTTAGTACCGGGAGCGGTACCAAACTCAAAGGCACCTTACAGAATTAATATTCTGGAGCTTAATGAACTTAAATCATAGCTTAAATAACTGATTGATAAAAATTACATAAGGCCCAGTGTGTCTTTATGGGGAGCATCGGTAATTTTTGTTAAAAAGAAAGACAGAACTATGCGTTTATGCATAGACTACCGTCAGCTAAATAAAATGACTATAAAGAATAGATATCCTTTGCCTCGCATTGATTACTTGTTTGATCAACTACGCGACGCAGAGATATTCTCTAAGATAGACTTAAGGTCGGGGTACCATCAAGTCAGAATTAAAGATGAGGACATCTTTAAGACTGCTTTTAGAACCCGTTATGGGCACTATGAATTTGTGGTTATGCCTTTTGGGCTGACCAACGCTCCAGCAGTTTTCATGTGCCTTATGAATAATGTTTTACATCAGTACTTAGATAAGTTTGTAATAGTTTTTATTGATGACATTCTAATTTATTCTAAGACGAAAGAGGAACATGACGAACATTTAAAGATAATTTTACAAGTGTTAAGGGAACACCAACTTTACACTAAGTTCAGCAAATGTGATTTTTATAAAGATAAAATACAGGACCTAGGGAATGTGATATCCAATGATGGAATTGCAGTAGACCCAGACAAGATAAAGCAATTAATGAATGGCCTACCCTAAAAGATGTTATTGGTGTATGATCTTTTATAGGAATTACAGGTTACTATCGTAAGTTTATCAAGGGATTTTCTAGAATAGAAAATCCTATAACATCTTTACAAAATAAAGGTAAGAAATTTGTATGGGATCAAAAATGTGAAGAAAGCTTTAAGCAAACTAAAAGAATTATTAACAATGGCACCTATTTTAAAAAATTTTGATCCCAACAAAGATTTCATAGTATGCACGGATGCATGCAATGAAGGACTTGGCGGGGTCTTAACACAAGAAGGTCACGCTATTGCATATGAGTCTAGGAAGTTAAAGATTCATGAAAAGAACTATGCAACTTACGACCTAGAGTTGGCTGCTGTAATACATGCATTAAAAATGTGGCGACACCATTTAATTGGAAGAAAATTATTTTAATGACTGATAATAAAGGATTAAAATATTTGTTGGATCAACCAAATCTGAACGCAAGGCAAGCTAGGTGGCTAGCTTTGCTTAGCGAGTATGATTTCGAGATTTAACACATTAAGGGAAAGGAAAATAAGGTTGTTGATGCCTTAAGCAGAAATGCTAGGCTAAATTTTGTTTCACCAATCAGTACTTATAAAACTGATCTTGAGAATCAGATTAAGGAAAGAATCGGAATGGATGAAAAATATCAGAATTTACTTAATAAAATTGCTGAAGATAATGCTGAAAATTCTATAACAGATTTCAGAATTGATGAAAGAGGGTTACTGCTATATAAAAACAGACTTTATGTGCCTAATGTTGCTGAAATTAAGTTGTTGATTTTAAATTAATTGCATAAAAGTCCATACTCAGCACATCCTGGTTACCAGAAGATGATAACTATACTGAGAAAAGATTATTTTTGGCCATGTATGAAAAGGGAAGTAGCTGAATATATTGCTAGGTGTATAGAGTGTTAGCAAGTAAAGGCTGAACACCAACACCCAGCTGGTTTGTTGCAGCCACTACCTATTCCAAATTGGAAGTGGGACATAATTAGTATTGATTTTATTACTAGTTTACCTAAAAATCAGAAACAGAATGATTCCATAATGGTATTTGTGGATAAGCTCAGCAAAGCAACCCACTTCATACCTGTTAAGACAACTTACAAGGCTGCTAACATTGCTGAAATTTTTATGAAGCAGATTTTTCGTTTGCGTGGTATTCCGAAAGTTATAATTTCTGATAGAGACTCGAAGTTTACAGGAAATTTCTGGAAATCTTTATTTAAAGTTTTAGATACTACTTTAAATTTTAGTACATCATTTCACCCACAAACAGATGGGCGGACGAATGTATGTTAGAGATCAACCGGGTAAATGGGAGGAATATTTGCATCTTGCTGAGTTTGCTTATAATAATCATTACCAAGCTTCAGTAAAACTCAATCCCTTTGAAATTTTATATGGCAGAAAATGTAATACTCCTATCTCTTGGAGTAATCCAGTTGACAGGTTAATGCTAGGACCTGATTTGTTAAGAGAAATGGAACTAACCGTGAAATAGGTTCAAGGCAATTTGAAAATTGCACAAGATTGACAAAAACGTCATGCAAATATCAAAAGAACTTAGAAAGAGTTTCAAGTTGGTGAACATGTGTTCCTCAAGGTAAAACCTAAAAAGAGTTCCCTGAGATTGGGAAGTTGTGCTAAATTAGCACCAAGGTATTGCGAACCTTTTGATATTTGTCCAAGGTAGGACCAGTGGCATATCAGTTGGCATTGCCACCGAATATTAAAGTACATAATGCATTTCATATCTCTCTTTTGAAAAAGTATGTGCATGATGCTACTCATGTGATTAATTGGAATGATGTACAGGTGGAACTAGAAGGATATTTTCTGGTGGAACCGGACTGTATCATCGACAAGAGGGAAATTTTGCTTCGTAATAGTACCATTGGACAGGTTAAGGTGCAGTGGAAGCACCTTAGTCTGGACGAAGCAACTTGGGAATTGGAAAGTAATATGCGGGTGGCATATCCAATGTTGTTCCAAGAGGAACAAGAGGATGATGAATAAAGTAACATCGAGGACGATGTTGAACTTAAGAGGGGGTGTTTGTCACATACCCAATCTCTAGACATTTTATGTTATGATGAAAACATTATGTTTTATTTTTATTGTAAAGTTTTATGACTATTGACCAAGTGGGGTCATGGATGACTATAATTAATTACTTTGAATATTTTATTCTTAATAAATAAAAGTGGAGACAAATATCCAAAGGAGACTGTTGAATGAGTGTTCACTGACCCACTAGGAGGAATGGACTGGGGTGGAGAGCAAACTGACACTTGGAAGCATCCTCAACTCACTCTAACTGTTGCAGGGGGCAACTTCCCTACTTTTATGGCCATGTTCCCCAAGAAAGTGGAAATTAGTAGGTAGCTCATTTACGGAAATAAACTGACCAAAAGACCTAGTCATGCTACTTATCTACCCATCAAATTCGGCAGGAGGCTCTTCATTCCTACCTTGTGATAATTTCTGTGCACAAGAGATTTAATGAGGGGAAAGTTAGAAGTGATTGAGTGAACTAAGACTGCATTCTGAACTACTACAGCCACATTGTTGAGTTCAATATTGCTAAAAGAAGGAAATACTACTGCTGAGTTGCAAAGGAATTTATTCCATTACTCCACACAGCATCTTCATCCTGGTGGTTCAATGAACAGGCTCGGGGATCCTAAGGCAAGTAACTTGGCTGTCTTCAAGAGCAGGTTGGGTGGAACAGGCTCCTTTGGCCATTTGTTTCTTCTACAGTTATCAAGTTCAACTTTTGTTATCTTATTTATTTCTGCCTAATCAGTACTAATGATCCGAATGCTATTATGTTATCAGTTTCAATTAAAAATTTAACAAACTGTACTGTTAGTAAATGTTTTAGCTCTGCAACTTTATCTATTCTAAATGACCAATATAACTGTTAGGTTAAGATGCAGATTTGATTTTATAGTAAATAAATAAATGAATGATAAATACTTCCCTGTATTTTTCCCCACACTTTTCAATGTCGTACTCTAGTACAGGGAAGAATAGTTAAATTTAGATATGAATAATGATATGCAGCAGATAGAGATGGATGAATGTTTGTATAATTAAAATCTGTAATGCCTTTGTACTATCATTGTATTTTACTTGAATATAAATCTCTTCTGTATTACATACAAAAGAACATGACAAATATCTAGTATATAGATTATTTTCAATAACAGAATATTCATAGAAGAGAAGTAATGATTTTATGATTTCTGTCCAAACTTAGAATTGTTTAGGGTTTCAACCTTTCGAATCATAAAAACATATATTTCATACATTTCTGAGTATAAATATCTCTTTCAAACATAATTCACAAATATTATAGTCTCTACTATCAAAACCCTATAACACTAAAAGTAGTATGCAAATCGAAGCAAAGTTTGGTACTGCCTTAGAGAAGTAGAAGTTATATATATATAATATATAAACACTCTTACTTATTATAAAACATCACAATAAATATATAGTGTTACAGCATTACAAATATTAAAAAGCTATAAGAAACAAAATATCAACTCTAATAAGTCAAGCAACAGCCTTAAGGATTCAAATCCCATCTTCAACAACAGTATCATCATCTACGAAAATCGTTTAACATTCAAGACAAATTGTCCACATTTAATAATACCAATCTTTAGCAATTAAGGTATCGGGAAAATGACTCAGGGTTCAAACCCTATGGCTAAACATACATCGTACATGCTGTAAACAATTCACATTAAAAGATTTCATAAGAGAAGTGCGAGTCCATGGAAGCGAAACCCTTGGCACAAGATTTCTTAAACCTAGAAACGACGAAGGAAGCCGAGAGTCATCCACATGCTTGGTATTTCCAAGACATAATTTAAATAATACAAACAAATTCATAAATAAAACTTACAATACTACTGAAGGTATTAATGTCGGACATGGCCGAGAGTTCGAACCTTAGCAGGAGTGTTTACATACAAAAATTACAGTAATCATTATAGTAGGGTATAAACCCAGGTTCGTAGTCAACATTTTTACATAAAGGTAAAACAAAACTATACTACATACAGTCCAAACGACGGGCCATGCTCTTTTTAAAAACATTGTATTCTTAATCGAGGATTAGCCGAGAGTAGCTCACCATCCTTTAATTTAAACCAAAATTAATTTCTGGGTAAACTTAAACTTTAGTTACAAACCAAGAAATCGTTTAGAATCCAACAAGAGCCCTTGAAGGCTCGGGAGCAACAACTCCCTGTTTTAATACAAACTTTGCATTGCCTTACGGCTTAGGTTTAGTACAACCAAAATCTGAAAAACCTTTGAATCCTGATGAGACCTAAGTATAAACAAACCAACTCTCTGCTAAACAAACGGAAACTTGATTGGTGACAAGTTCTTCGCAGTAATGGATACCCTTGGGATGTCTCTGAGGCTTACTAGGGCCCATTCAAAAGCTTTCATCCCTTTACGATTAGTTTCAACCATTGCCAGGAAAGGTCACCTGCCATTGAAACAACACGACTAAGGGTTATTTTAAGAACCAAGTATTAAAACCAACAGGGACATTATTTAAACAACCATTGATTTTTAGAAAAAACTTTAATACCTCACCTGCGAGTAACTAGAGCATGGTTGAGTACCCCAGATTCTTCAACGCAGATAGTGGAAGTATGAAGTTTCCACTTTAACCTCGAGAAAGAGCACAAACTCTGTGCAGTTACAATTACCGAGGCACCTCTAAACTTACAACTCTATCAAGTGCCTATGGTTTAGAAGAAGAAATTTCACCAGCGAACTCCATAAAGAGCTAAGACCTGTACAGTTGCGAGACCATACTGAGAGAACTGCTTATAGCAAGGTTAGGGTATCGAAATCCCGGAAGGCACCTTCAAACAAAACCCTGAAGGGTAGAGAGCCTATCAGCCTCACCCTCACTTTTCGCAAAATGACCTAAATTTTGAATAGGTGGGAATATCAATGCCAGGGTTAGGGTTAACCCAAACCCCGAGACCAACCACGAAATCAACGATGCAGATCTAGCCACCGAGACAAAACCTTGCACGATCACAAACCTCTTTTAATGACAATTAATATTACCACATTCAACACACAGCTTACTGCCAGCACAGAGATCCAACTAGGATTCTACCATACCATCCTTGCACAACTCAGCGAGTTTTACACTGCGTAGTTGAAGATTTATCTCCTTACTCAAAGATTATCCACGTGAAGTTGGCCACGAGAGAAACCATCAAACAATCCACCAAGGTAGTAATTATGGAATCATTAAATGCCTTAGCTACCAATTTGTAGTGCATGCCAACACATCCTCCACTTTAATTTAATACGTCGTATCTCTGTATAGTTGGAAAGCATAGAGTAAGGTTACAAAATGTTACAATATAACAAGCTTTACCAATTACAAATCAAAATTAAGGTGATAGTTTATGCATATAGTTCCAAACATATGGTTTATGCAAATAGTTATAGCACATATCATTTTCATATAAAGTCTATGTATATAGAATGTGCATTTGTAACCTAAAACGCAACGTATGGTTTTATAAAAACTATATTTAATTGCTTGACATAGGTAATACATCTATAATCTATGTAATGGAAAAATATTACACTGTTTCCTCCATAATTTTGGTAGAGATTATATAATGTAAAACTATGCAATTTTTCCATAGTATTGATATATGAATTATTTGTTATTAATACACGAATTTTCTCCATAGTAAACTTTAGGATTACATTGTAATGAAGGTAATCAAATAATTACGATAAAATACCTGAGTTTGAATTGCAGAGCAGATAATTCTTTACACGTTCATAATTTTAACTTAAAAGGTCAGTATGGTGTTGTAAGATAAATTGAAACACATCAAAAGGCTTCGTTTGGAAATTCTTTGTCTTACCTGTTCTCTTCAAATAGATTTCAGGAGTGTTAGCTAGTGATAGCTAAGTAAGCCTCGTGGCTGGTCAAGGACCCCTTCATTTCATCAAGACGAACTTTTAGTCTCTAGAACCAAAATTTATAGCATAGAACGAAAATCTGATGTCATGCTTTTGAACAATTAAATACATAATGTAAGCTTTGTAATTCTTGAAACATTCCTACAATTGAATGACGATATAAGACAAAAGAACTTTAAAAAAAAAGAACTAGTTAAAGTTAATAGCAGTGACGACAGATGTCGTTGTTCATAAGGAATATAAACCTTTAGTCTTAACGATGGATTATAGAAGTCGTGGTCATTAAGCACTATTTTTATTTTAAACACCTATATGTGTTTTATAGTTAACATTTAATACTTCCGCACAGCAATCACAAGTAGTTAATGCTATTTGAAAATTTTTAAATTTTAGTGAATTTTTGGGGATGTTACAACAAGAAGGGAGAAGATGTTGAAGCTTGGTTGTTGGGAATGAGGAAATATCTTCAGCTACATAATTATTCCTCTAGCATGGAAGCTAGGATTTCCATCTACAACTTACATGGCAAGGCTTCCATTTGGTGGGAACAGTTGGTTCAAGTTAAGCATATCAGTGAAAAGAGGATTTCATGGAGGAAATTCAAGAAGTACTTCCAAAAAAGGTACTTATCAGAGCATTATTATGATAAGAAGATGGAAGAGTTCTTTGAACTCAAATTGGGAAGCATGATCATGGATGAGTATAAAAAATATATATATATATAAATGTTAATATATGTTGGGTTTATCAAGGAGGAGAAGGTAAAGATACATATATTTTTAAGTGGTTTGCCTTCATTTTACAAGGATAAAATTCAGTATGTTGAACCCAAGACTCTTGAAGAAACAATTTGGAAGGCCAAGCACATGTATGATCAAGAGAAGGAAAGACAATTTTTTATAATTTTTGGAGAGATAAGATGAAGGATAAGCATGATGAAAGAAATAAAGGATTCGAACCATATTTCTTTAGGAACCAATGGAATTAATATCAACAAAGTAATCCAACTCAAAATGGGACTAGGATGACAGAATCTATTGGAAAAGGAACCAGGCAACAAGTAAAATGTTAGGGTTGTGAAGGAAACCATATGTATAAAGATTGTCCACAAAGGGGAGACAGAATGAGAAATGTGGACAATTTACAGGAAGCATGTACCATGGAGAATGTAGGCTAGAACATTCCCATAATATATGCAACGTTGGACAACAAACAAGCAGATTATCAGTCCAACATGATTGAGGTTGAAGGTAAAATTGGCAATCAACCTATTGTTATTCTCATTGATGTTGGAGCAAGTCATAGTTATATTGATCCTAATTCAGTTGAAACATTATAGCTAAAGAAAAGTAAGCATGATAGAACATGGATGGTTCAGTTGAATTAATGAATTAGTAAAGGGTTTTCCATTGGATATGAATGGACTGAACACTTGTGCAGATTTGAATATAATACCACTTGTGTCATATGATGTACTTATTGGGATGGACTGGTTAGATGCACACCATGTGATATTGGATTGTCATAACAATTCATTTACTTGTCTTGATGAAGAAGGGCAGCAAAAGTTAGTGAAAGGAATTCCAAGGCCTATTTCCATAAGATAAATTTCATCTTCGCAATTAAAGAGGTGCTTCAGAAAAGGATGTCAAGTGTATGTTGCTCATATGGAAGAATGAGAAAAGTGTAAAATCCCAAGCTTAGAATACTTTCCAATATTTCAAAAATTCACAAAAGTGTTTGAAGAAATACTAGGATTGCCACTGAAAGGAGATATTGATTTCTCTATTGATTTGATTCCTAGTGCCGCCCCAGTTTCCAAAGTTCCATACAGAATGTGTACACCTGAGTTAAAATAGCTACAGAGGCAACTAGAAGAATTGTTGAAGAAAGGGTATATACGCCCAAGTGTGTCTCCTTGGGGAGAACCAATACTATTTGTAAAGAAAAAGGATGGTACTTTGAGGTTGTGTATTCACTTCAGATAGTTGAACAAGGTCACTATGAGGAAGAAATATCCACTTCCTAGAATTATGACTTTTTCGATCAGCTCAGAGGAGAAAATATTTTCTCAACGATAGATTTGAGATCCGATTATAATTAGGTGATGATAAAAGATGAATACATTAGAAAGACAACCTTCAAGACTATATATGGTCATTATGGGTTTGTGGTGGTGCCATTGGGTTAAAAAATGCACCAGATACATTTATGTGCTTGATGAATGGGATATTCAGGAAGTATTTGGATAAGTTTGCCATTGCATTTCAGGATGACATTATTATTTATTCAAATTCAAAAGAGGAGCATGAAGAACACTTAATTATGGTACTACAAGTGTTAAGAGAACATCAGATTTATGCCAAGCTGAGTAAATCTTCTTTCTATCATAGGAAAATTCATTGCTTGGGGCATATCATCTTTGAATAAGGAATAACAATGGATCCGGAGAAGATAGAAGCTATAATGAGATGGCCTACACCCAGGAATGTATCAGAAGTAAGGTCATTCATGGGATTAGTTGGTGTTCCCTCCTCCCCCCAACTAAGACCCTTTCATTTCTTAAAAAATGAATGGGGCCCCACCTAATGAGTTGTTAAACAAACTTCAATCAATGCCAGGAATTTAATTAGCTCCAACTACAGATTAAGATCACAGTCTCATACTGGAGTTTTCACCTTGGAATTTAATATTATGGGATTTCATTGAACTGAGTGGTTATGGATTGATTAATTGTTTTGTATTGTATTTGTAATATTTTTAAGATCATTGGTTGACTGGAACTTGCTAAATACACTACCCTCGCAACTGATTATTGGACATTTGCGTCATAAATATGATCATTATCAACTTTGAATTCCATGAATGGAAGCATGGAATTCAAAGTGATTTCTATGAATAATCGCCTTATGATTATTGGATTTGATATTGTAATAGTCCTCGTGTTCTTTTAAAGGTAAGAATAAATATGTAGCAAGGTTCAAATTCTTTATTTAATCAAAGTTTAGATTTTTTTTAAGAAATAATTTCAATGGTTGTCAAGTTAAAGTTGATTTTGAGTAGAAGAGTGAATATTTAATGTGTCATAATTTAATTCACTTTCCTATATATTTTATAGGCAATTGTATTCTTTGAACCACATTGCTTCATTAAATTAATGTGGACTAAGACATATCAATCTTACATTATGGCATGTGATTATTCGATGATACTTCTTTACAATCTATGTTGATATTATGAATTAATTTGACTCCGCGACCAATGGACTCTATGAATGTTTATCTATTATATATGGCATGGGCTCACAAACATTTCAATATTTTGGTCCAAGTTCATTCTTGGGGAGATTATGTTCTACTTTTAGTCACATTGCCATTTGATTGATGACAGGGTTTAAATATTCATTTTCATTTTCATAGTGTCTTGTTTAAGGGTCAAGGTTCTTTACATTGTTTGATATTTTGATTGAATTTCATTTATTTTTATATAAGAATGAACATTTTCATTATTATTTGAACTATATTCATTATTATTTGAACTATATTCATTCTTATTTAATTTGATACCTTGGCCATAAACTTACCAGTATGACTTTATTGAAACTTCACCTTGTCATTTGATTAAATGATCAAAGCCCTTCATATAATGATATTCGACGTTATATAAATATTCTTGACACAAGCTTATTCTCACGATATCACAATCTATGATACAAAATAAAACCAAGATCTAAGCATGTTTTATATCGTGCTTTTGACAATCAAGGTTTTGAGGATATTTAAGTCTGTGGTATGCCACTTTGAGGATGCTCGTTAGTTTATGATGGCCATTTGTCATTGCGATTCCACCTAGTATTGAATCGTGTCAATGGCTTTGGGTGGTGTTTGATTATAGTAGTAGTGAATGGGACACTTACATCATCTATCCCTGACTTATATTGATCGACAGTACACAACATTAATGCCACTTCTTGTACTATCCCTGAATGCATTCATGCTTGAGTATGGCAAGCTCAAACGAAGTCGCTTGAAGCCTTGTTTTCCATGTTCCTTGAATGTGTGAGGTTCTGGATAAGCCATCTCTCTGTCGTCCTAGGGTTTTGATAACTCTTCATGCCGATACTCTCAACCTCCATTACCACTAGTGCATCCTTGGCCATTTTTTGCCCCAATTTCGAGTGGTGTTATTTTGCATTGCTCATAATTCCATTCAGTCACCCATGGGGATGTTAAACATGTTAAATAGGGAAAATATCGATAGCATTGAGTTTGTTGAATCCTATAACCAGGTGTTTCAATGTTTCCAGGATGTAGGTTGGTCAAAATTCTTTCTCAAATTCCATGGTCGTAATAATCTTGTCACCACTGCGTTTGCACAAATGTTTGATGGTAAGACTGCGTAGGTTGGGGATTTTAAATTTGAAGTTCATGAGGGTTTAATTTCCCGAGAAACATAGCTTCCCCTTACAGGTGAAAAATGGTTCAAGCACTCAAATATTAGGAACATACCATGGAAAAAATTTATGGTTTTGTTAAGATCTTAGTGGGCGGCCTTCACTAACAACTCGGGGTTTTGGTGTAACGGTTCGTAACATTTGGTATCAGAGCCTCCACCCAAGTTTGAGTCACATAGAGGGTGGAAATGTCTGCATTGCAATGTTCGTCTGGGGATCGTACGACTCAAATGGAACACCACCGTATCGGCGCACATCCAACTCAGAGTCTGGACTGCAGAGCGTGGTGGGATGTTAAGATCCTAGTGGGAGGCATTCACTAACACCTCAGGGTTTTGGTGTAACGGTTCGTAACAGGTTCTCCCAACTAAAGTTACAAACTTCAAAAAAGGTATGCCATTTAAGATTTTCAAAATGGAATGGCAAGAAATGCTTTATGTCATCTGCAAATATATTACATGCGAGGGGAGCTTCAGCTTAAAACAATGGCTTCTCGGTTCCAGAGGAATAATAAAAAATTTGATTGAAGCCTTTGTCGCCCAGGATTGATTCATATCCTCAATAAGTTCAAACTCAATCAGCTGGGAGATTCCTGGGATATTTTCTTGTTAAGAAACAGGTTCTTAGATAATGTTGAAGAACCCAAAGAGGCCCCTTTAGAACAACAAACACTCCAGGATTGTAACCCTAATATGGAGGTAGACTCTTATGACTATACGTTAATAGATGGGTTTTATCAAAGTAATTATTATGTGAAAACTTCTCATAGACATGCCCCGTCTATGGATGAAAATGCTAGAGTAGCCTTTGTTGAGTCTCAACCTTCAGGTCTAGTAAACGAGGCCGATGAAAACTTTGAAAGTGATATGCAGGGGTTGGATAACGAAATGAACAATCACACCCTGGATGGAACTATGGCAGAAAAATGAGTTTTTGATTCATCTATTCAAAACAATTCTAAGAAGCTTTCTCAAAACCCTAAACCTGATGTTAACCTTTGAGGAGGCTTATCTCGTACTGATCATGAATCTATGCAAGAGATTTTAGATCAAGTTTTGGAGAATGTGAGGGTCTTTTCAACACTCCATAAGCTAGACTTTCCAAATAAATATGTTCAAGTTGACTTATCAAAAGATTTGAATCCTTCTGGTTGTACACTTATCCATAATTCATCCAAAGCAATGAATCAAGGTCACCAATGGCTTATGAATGAAACTTTAGGAAATAGTGTTAATGAGACTTTGCGGTCTAATTTTTTCCTTGGCTTGAATGATGATAGTAAGAAGGATGATCGTTGATCGTTTCCAGAGGGAAAAAAAAAATCATGTAGGTCATGGTGATGGGAAAAGTCATGAGGAAATTGATAAAAGGGTTGATCATTTTGCCAATAAGCATCTGGATCAACTCCTCTCTCATTTGGAAAGACGTAGGAAGGATGAACTAAACAACCGGATTCAAATAAAATTCCCACTCATGTAGTTGATTTAGCAAGTGTGGATGATTCAATTCCCAAATATTGTAATCAAAATCAGAAGAATGATGGTAACAATGATACTCAGTGTTAGAATGGGTTTCCGGATAATCCACGGTTGGCATTTTTGTTGTCCACGTTTCGAATCCCAAGCTGGATTCATCATCAGGACAGAATATGGGTAGAAAGGTTGCTAACCAAGCATATAAATAGTTAGGGATGCTCGATCATTTCCCATTCCGGCTTATCCCTTCATCTTCAGATTTTCCAAAAAAATTCAAATAAAATCTTTCAAAATTTATGCTTATCACTAATTATTCCCAAAAAATTCTTTCAAAATTGATGCTTATTACTAATAATCTCCAATATTAATTATTCCTATTGTAATATTATTAATCTTATTAATAACACTAAATATTCATCATAATAGTTCAAGTAATAATCTTAATGAATAGAGCTAATCTTTATCAATAAAGCTAATTATTAGTAATCAGAAAACATGAAATTCTAATTAATTAATTAATACTAATAATTCTCAAAAAAAAAAAAAAAAATTATTCTTAAAAAGATAGGACTATTCATTAAAGAAAATTCATAAGTGTTATTAATAAGATCAATATTAATAAGGATAACAATATACAGATGTAACTACACCTGATGTGCGGCATGGGCGTTTGAGGATGGGCGAGCTCGCGTTTTTGGAGTGTTAGGGTTTCAGGCGCTGCCATGGTCACCCCTGGGGGCAAGGATCCCCCTCCTCCCCCCCCCGTTTGCAGAGATGGATGCGTTCAGGAGGCTGGTTGCCAGCGGTGGGAAGAGAAAAGCTCCTCCATCGGTCCCGAAATTCATCAAAAAACTTGCTGATATCCCTGAAATCGCCTTGCCAGAGACGACTTCGGTAAAGATTGCTCTAGCCCTGTCTGAGAGAGGTCTAGTTGGCCAATTTATGGGTCTCTGGCATTCAGCAAAGACCACCGACGACTGGATTCAAAGAAATTGGAAGCCTCACCTTAAGCAAGGAGTCACCTGCTACCCTCTGAGCAGTGGTTACTTTCTATTCGAATTCATAAACAAGGAGGACAAGGACCTCATCTTCAAAAATGGCCCATATTTTATGGGTACCCAGGGGCTGTACCTGAATCGATGGACTCCGGATTTCGATCCCTTGGTGGATCTGCCTAAGGAGGTGTCGGTATGGGTCAGGCTCCCCAATCTTCCGGTCCACTGCTGGAACTTTGAAGCGCTGCAAATGATTGGAAACGGAATAGGAAAAATTGTTGATAAGGCAGACAACAAGTCCATCTACAACTGTGTCAGGATTTGTGTCGAAGTGGACCTCGAGGCAGGGCTCCCGGAGGCAGTGAAGCTAAAGGTGGGCACATGGACTCACTTTCAGAAAGTGGACTACGAACACCTCCCATTCAAATGTAGGCTCTGCCAAGAGCACGGGCACTTTCAGAGGAACTGCCCTAAAAACCAATCCCCTGATAAGGAAGAAATGGAAGGATGGCAAAAGGTTAAGAGAAACAAACCGGCCTCAAAAGCCAAAGAGTCAAGAACTGAACATTCGAAGGAACAGCCTCAGGTGAACTCGAACCCTTCGAAGGAGCCCTCGGAAAAAGACACAGCACCACCAAAGGAACCAGAGAATGAACTTATAGAGATAGCTTCACACTCCCCGTCTCCTTCAGAAAACCCATCCAAGAACAAGAAAGTCCCCCCAGTAAAAGAAACTTTGAAATCGCATGATGAAAATACCTCTATAGGATCTGAAACCGGAGCTGAATCTGAAGGTGGGGCCACAGAGACAAGTAGCTCGGTTGGAACGCCTGAAAAGACTCCAAGAGGAAGGAAACCAGAACAAAAAAAAGGGAGGAGAAATCGTACAGGGATGTAACAGCAGGAGTCCAGCAAACCATCCCAGATATGATGGAAACTAGATCCTCAAGAAAGGAAAGGCTTCGAAAGGAGCCACCCCCCCCTCCTCCTGACCCTAATGCAGTTCGTCTCCTGGAATTGCCGAGGGATGGGAAGCAAGACCAAAGAAGAAGCAATCAAAGATCTAGTCAGAATGAATTCCCCGGAGATCCTTCTGATCCAGGAGACGAAAATGGAGGAGCCTGAGACCATCCAGGCTAGAAAAAAGTTTTGGAAAAAAGGAGAAGTAAGAGCAGTCAGCTCCAGGGGAGCCTCAGGAGGGATAGCCACCTTCTGGAACTCCTCCACGCTAGATCTGCTAGAGGACTACAGCACCACCCATTGGTTATTCACGAAGTTGCAGCATCGAGACTCGGGGCACCAGATCAGTCTTTTCAACATTTATGCTCCGGTTCTCCTTTTAGAAAAAAGAGAATGCTGGGATTCGCTGAACCTGTTCCTAACAGCAAACCGGCATGACAATCTTGTGCTCGCTGGGGATATGAATGTCACTCTCGCCCTCTCGGAAAAGAAAGGAGGCTCTCCCATAAGAGACCCGGCACGGGAGTGGGTTGAAGATATCATATTGGACTGGGATCTGGAGGACATCAAACCCAGCAGAGGTAATTATACCTGGACAAATAAAAGGGTGGGCCCGGGACATATTGCTGCCCGCCTGGATCGATTCCTTGTTCACACTTCCTTTCTAACCCTGGGTCTCTTTGCAAACTCTGAAATCCTCCAGGCCTGCACCTCTGATCACAAGCCTATCTCCCTTTCTTTGACCTCTGGAGAAAAATTGGGGCCTATCCCCTTCCACTTCAGCCCCCTCTGGGTCACCATGGAAGGATTCTATGATCTGGTCTCGGAAACTTGGCAAAAATCAGTCTCTGGGTCGCCTTTCTTCATCTTGGAAGAGAAGTTGAGAAGGCTGAAAGCTGCCTTGAAAATTTGGTCGAAGAACTAGCTGTCCCCTATTTCTGAAAGAATCCAAGCTCAAAGTGCGCTAGGCAGCCACCACCTGCTCATGGAGAAAGCCGTGATCACCCCGGAGCTGCTAAATGTTGAGATCGATCTTCAAAAGGCCCTCCATCTTGCGTTGAGAAGAGAAGAGCAGTACTGGAGATTAAAGGCGTGTTGTCTCTGGCTCAAAGATGGTGATAAAAATACTTCTTTCTTTCATAAGCAGGCAGAAGCTCGGAAGAATTATAACACAATTAGAGAAATTCACTTCCAAGACCAAACTTTCAACAAATTTGAAGAGATCAAGTTCGCGGCCCACTCTTTCTTCAAAGGTCTGTTCACAGAAGAAATGGATATGCCCCCTAGGCTGGATCGCTACCCTCTTTCTGAGATCCCCACGCTAATAACTGAGGAAGACAATCGCAGGATGACTACCCCAATTTCGACTGAGGAGATAAGAAAAGCTATCCATGGAATGAACCCTGACAAAGCTCCCAGGCCTGACGGGTTCTCGGCCAGATTTTTCACAGCCTGTTGGGACATTATTCAGAAGGATCTGGTCAAAATGGTTAGGAAATCTCAGAATTGCAGCAAAATTGGAGGAAGCACCAATTCCTCTTTTCTGACGTTAATTCCTAAAGAAAAAGGTGCCCAAAACTTCTCCAGATTTCGCCCTATCTCGCTCTGCAACACTGGGTACAAAATCATCACTAAAGTTATTGCAAACAGAATAAAAAATATTCTCTCAAGGATCATCCCGAAGAACCAGGGGGGCTTCATCCAGGGAAGACAAATTCAGGACAACATCATCCTGGTCCAAGAGGCAATTCATTCAAGCTGTCATCGGAAAGAGAAAGGTATGATAGTCAAACTCGACCTTGCCAATGCCTTTGATAGAGTTCGGTTAAACTTTCTTTTTGCTGTAATGCATAAATTGGGATTCCATCCCCAGTTAGTCAACTTGATCAAAGCCTGCATCTCGGGACCCTGGATCGCCCCCTTGCTAAACGGGAGACCGGAAAACTTCTTCCAAGCCTCTAGGGGTCTTAGGCAGGGCTTCCCCCTGTCCCCCCTGCTTTATGTCATCCAAGCTTCTGTCCTTAGTTTTCAGCTAGACAAGAACGTTTAGCAGCATTCTCTAAGGGGGCTCTCTATTACCCCAAGAGTGAAGAGATTGAATCATGCCCAGTTCGCTGACGATACCCTTCTCTTGGGTCAGGCTAATCTCACAACGGCCAGATCCTTCAAGAATGAGCTGGATGCTTATACCGAGGCCTCAGGTAGCAAAATCAGTTTGAGGAAAAGCAAAATCTACAGCTGGAACTGCCCCCCCATCGAAATGACAGAGATATCTAGGATGCTGGAAATGGAAGGAACTGCCAGGTGGGACTCCATAAAATACCTCGGAATTCCTCTTGTGAAAACTGCCCCCAGAAAGAGTCTTTGGATGCCCTTGATGGACAAACTCAAGAGCAAAATATTGTCATGGGGGGCTTCTTGGCTGAACAAAGCAGGTAAAATTGTTCTTATCAATTCTATCCTAACCTCCCTTCCAGTCTACCAAGCCTCGCTCATTTTAGCCCCAAAAGGAATAGTGCAAGAGATTGACAAAATTTTGAGAAAATTCCTTTGGGAAGGGGGAAGGAATGAGGGGAGGAAAATGCACTTAGTAAGCTGGAACAAAATCAAAGCTCCAAAATGGGAAGGAGGGCTGCAAATCAGAGATGTGGCCACTCAGAATCTAGCAATGGGAGGAAAGATTCTATGGAAAATGATAAGGGGGAAAACCACTTGGAGCACCAAATCTCTAAGAACAAAGTATTTCAGAGGTCACAAAGAAAGGTGCCTAGACTGTCCCCCAAGGACTAGGAAAGGCTCTCCAATCCTCACTCTCTGTCTTAAATCCCTGAATATGATATCTTCCAACCTCACTTGGATTCCGGGAAATGGCTTCAAAATCATGTTCTGGGAAGACTCCATACTAGGGCAGTCTCCTCTTAACGCCTTGGAGGGAATGGAGAACATTAAAAACTGGCTTCACTCAATTAGTAAATTCACCCTTTGGGATCTATCAAGTTGGGGCCCGGATGACTCTTGGACCAATTGGGACCTGGGGGCTATCCCGGAAGCTCTCGAAAATGAAGCGAGATCTCTTTTAGATGCTCTTCAAGGGCTCTCCCCCATCTCCTCTAAGATGAAGGATATAAGAGGATGGGGCTCCTCCTCTGGTAAGTACTCTGCTGCTGCTGGATATGCAGCCCTTAAAGCCATCCCTTGGGTTGCCCCAGATCCCTCGGTTTGGAGGAACCTTTGGACCCATCCCTCTCTTCCCAAAATTGATATGTTTTGTTGGTCCCTTCTGCACGATAGTATTTTAACCTGGGACAATCTTCTAAAAAGAGGCTGGGAAGGGCCCTCAAGATGCCCTCTTTGTGCCAGCCATGAGGAAAACTCGACCCATCTGTTTCTGCAGTGTCCCTTTGCTCTAGAACTCTGGAATATTCTCCTTGATCAGCTGAACTTGTCTCTCCCCCCTTCCATCTCTGCCTTGTTTTCCTTCTGGCCCGACTTAGCTCCCTTTCCTCTCTCTCAAATGAAGCTGTTAAAGATGTGTTGGATGTGGGTTCCTAAAATCCTCTGCTGGAAAGTATGGCTGGAACGCAACAACAGAATTTTTAGGGAAATAGCAGGCACGCCGGCCCAACTGGAAACCAAAGTGAAGGCCTTGATTGGGGAGCTGGTAGCCTCAAATCCAAAAATTTCAAATGAAACCACCCCTGACAATAAGGATCACAGCTGGTTCCATGAGCTAGACCCCTCTCTTCTTACCAGAATCAAGATCTCTTCGAAGCATCAGACTCCATGGGAAATCAGGTTAGAGGAGCAAGAATTTATAAAATGGAGATCCTCTCTGAATGAGCACATTCTGCAGGTGGACGGGGCCTCGAAAGGGAATCCCGGGCCTGCGGGAAGTGGAGGAGTTCTGATAGACCAATCCGAGAAAATTATCCTCAACTTCGCCTGGGGGTTGGGCAAAAAATCTAACAATGCTGCTGAAATTCTCGCTATTTGGCAGGGCCTAAATCAGGCTAGAAGGCTCTCCATTAAGAAGCTCGTTATCATTGGGGATTCCCGAATTATCATTCAGTCTCTCATCCTGAAGAAGGCCCCTAAGAGCATGGATTTGGCACACCATTACAGGAAATTCATATCTCAGATGAACGCCTTCGAGGAGGTAAAGCTCTACCATGTCCTTCGGAATCTCAATCAAAATGCAGATCAAGAAGCTAATTTGGGAGTCTCCTTGAGCAAGGGAGAACTTTTTCTTAATGGAGCCTATAATCACGTGCCCATCCCTTAGTGCAAGTGGAGAGGTCTATTTTAGATTTGACCAGGAAAGGCAGATGAGAAATTCGTTTTCAAAAAAGCAAAGATTCCCCTTGTCAGCGAGCAGTCTGAGGCAATCGAGGAACATATCGTTCAGGAAGAAGAAAAATATTGATCAGAGCTCGTATCATGATCTCTGCTCTCCTGGTACCGGGCCTGTCTAATGGAAGTGGCATATCTCCTTTCCAGCAAGGGAATTCGCAGGCATTCGATGAGAATCACTTCAAAAACCCGATGACAACAAAAGATCGTGCCTACATCAGGATGCACTCTCACAATGCTTTCAGCAACCACTGAAGGAGTCGCTGAGCATCATTCAGACCACGCGCAGGAGATCTGGAGGGGAGCAAATCGGGTCAAGCATTGGCTTCAAGCTCGTCCTCCACATTAGAAGCTCGTCTCTAAATCCAGGACGTTCTGATCGAACTAAAGGCTGTAGCTCTCAACGTGGAGAACATGTAGACCAAAATGAAAACATCTGGAACGAGTTGATGGGAGTGCATGAATCAAGAACTCAAAGAGCTGAGGGAGGAAATATTTGAAGACAAGTTGACAAGCATAATGGATCTGGCAAATGCTGCAGGTGGATTTGGAAACTGGTTGGCAGAGCTGGGGAAAAAAAAAAGGGCATAGGTAATGCTCAAGGAGAATGGAAAGACTCCAAATCAGAACATTGAATTCCATCCTCTATGTTCAGTGTATTCTCAGTAATACTAGTGGCACTTATTACGTTTATGCTATAAGAATCCTATGTCTATATTGCACATCCCAGATCTTTTGTAATGGGTGCAATTATATTCCCGCCCGTATCTCTGGAAATTTTGCTTATGTTGGACCAGCATCACTGAATGTAAAGCTACTGGCAGCTGTTTAGCCAGCTGATTTATAAAATAGTCCTATAACCGTTTTAGTAAAAAAAAAAAAAGATCAATATTAATAATAATATTAAAGGAATGATCCTTATTTCAATAATTCAAACTAAAGGATCAATCTATAAGAAAATATTCAAAAAGATTAATGAATAGAAATAATTATTAGTAACAAGATTAATGAACCTTACTAATAATTCTAGAATGGGTCAAAAAGTTATTAATACTTATTACTCCAAAGATTTACTAATAGGATTATTAATAAGTATTAATAAAAATTATTTTATATATAGGTATCATTAATAATTATTAATAAAAGAGTAAGTCACCTAGTTATTAATAATAAATAATGATAGTCGTTATAAAAATCATAATGAATAATTATTAGTAATAAGAAATTCCAGGAATAATTCAAAAAATTATTACCAATAGACTAGTTGGAGGCTAGGTTAGTGATACTAACCAGAGATTGTGAAGGAGGGTTGCACAACATACCTGGTTTTATCCAATACCTTCCTTATTGGTTAGAGGTAGCCATATCTCGTTTATTTCAAGTCCCTTGTCTCTATTCAGGTTGTTTGGGTGCTTCATGATTTCCAAGGCCTCTCTCACTTTTTGTTTGTAGTAGTGGTCCTCAACCACGAGTAGCTCTATGTTCTCCAGGAAGACATGGTATTTTTTTTTGAGAGAATGCTCTGCGAGTGTGGAGGTGTTCATCCTCTCTCTCCTTATGTCAGCTCCATGCTCCTTCAACCTAATTTGAAAAGAACAACCCGTCTCTCTTATATAGCTCCTTCCACAAGAACAATCTACCTTGTACACCCCTTTATATTGGTGCCAATCAACCTTGTCTTTCACCGACCTCATTTTCTTTCTAATGGTTTCCATAGGCCTGAAGGATGTCCATACTTCTTTTTTCCTCAATACCCTTGCAATTTTTTCTGTTACAACTTGGATGTAAGGGAGGAAGGCCTTAAGAGTCTTTATCTCCTTTGCGTGTTGAGTCTAGTTTTCTGCTTTTTTCATTGCCTTATGGATGTCCTTATTCTTGTATCCCAGGCTACTGAAGACAAAGTTCAAGTGGTCTTTATCTTTTTCCAGATGTTCCTTGTCAAATATGCGGAAATCTCTCATGGATAAGGTGTTGATTACCCCAATTTTCTGAGAAGGGTGGTGGTGTGAGTGAGCGTGAAGGTAATTTTCTGAGTGGGTTTTCTTTTTGTATACACCATGGTCGAGGGTTCCATCATTCTTTTTCTTTATTAGCACATCGAGGAAGGGGGTTCTCCCGTCCTCTTCAATTTCCATGGTGAACTTTATGTCCTCCGAAAGATGGTTAAGATGCTCATGAAATTTGTTCAACCCGTTAACGCCATGGGGCCATCTCACATTGGTATCATCCACATACCTTTTCCATCTTGTGGGCTTTAAGGGGAACGAGTGAAGGGGCTTCTTTTGGAAATGTTCCATAACGAGATTAACCAAAATTGGGGACAAAGGGGACCCCATTGCTACTCCACTGGTCTGATCATAGAAATCACCTCTGAAGCTGAAGAAGGTGGATCAGAGGCATACTTCTGCCAGCTTTGCAGTTCCTGGATCCGCAACTTCAAATAGCACTTGCACTGCTTCATTGAGGGGGATTTTGGTAAACATAGCAACAACTTCAAAGCTTATTAGCAAGTCATGTGCATCTAATTTTTCCTCCTTGATGATCTTAATGAAATCCCAGAGTCTTTGATAAATGAGTCTGTTTTCCCCACCAATGGGATTAATAAATTGGCTACATATTTGGCGAGGTGGTAGGTTGGGGAACCAATTGTATTCACAATCGGTCTGAGAGGAACCCCATCCTTGTGAATCTTCAACAGGCCGTATATTCTGGGTGTGATCTCATTGCATGACATGAGGCGTTTCTTAATCCTCTCTTCTATGTTGGATTCTTTAATGGCTTTTCTCACCTCTTTTGTAACCCTAGAAATTGGATTGCCAGGTAAATTTTTATAGCTCCCACTGGTTTCCAGTTGTTCTATCATCTTCTTGTTGTAGTCTTCTCGGTTCATCACCACTGTGGCCCCTCCCTTATCCGCCTTGAGGACTACGATCACCTCATTGTTTCTCAGGTTTCTGAGGGCTCCACGCTCATCCCTGCTTAGGTTATCTCTTGGAAGCTTGGCTTTTTCAAGGATCATTGCGCAGTCCAATCTCACTCCCTCCTTGTCTTCTTCCGATAGCGTTTGGATGCTATCCTCCACACTACGAATGATGCTTTCGAGAGGAATGTGTTTGGGGGCTGGGGAAAATCTCATACCTTTCTTCAAGAGGTTCATTGTACCTCTGTCTAGCTCCATATTGGACAGATTAACAACAAGTTTATTGTCATTACAGTTCTAGTTTCAGTTCAGGTTTCGGTCAACCTCCTCACTGCGTTGATTTCGAGCCAGTCTATCAAATTTGTTGTTCTGCTTACTGACAGCTTCACGCCCTTCCAAGAATAATTCAAAAAATTATTAATAATATTACAATAGGAATAATTAATATTGGAGATTATTAGTAATAAGCATCAATTATGAAAGATTTTTTTGGAAATTATTAGTGATAAGCATCAATTTTGAAAGATTTTATTTGAATTTTTTGGAGAATCTGGAGATGAAGGGATAAGTCAGAATGGGAAATGATCAGGCATCCCTAACTATTTATACGCCTGGTTAGAAACCTTTCTACCCATATTCTGTCCTGATGATGAATCCATCTTGGGATTCGAAATGTTGACAAAAAAAATGCCGACCGTGGATTATCCAGAAACCCATTCTAACACTGCAAACCACGGAAAACTAAAATCCTTAATGATACTCAGTTTGATTTTGTTCACAATCTCCCTCCTTTTTTCAAATCTCGGCCTCGTTTCCGAGGTATTGGGGTAATAATACAAACAACAAAGGATGGCACCAATCATTGTGTTGACTCTGTTTGTCCAAGTAGTGAGAAAAATAATGCTAATCATGTATGTGGCGTTGTTTGTCAAAATATGATTGATTATTATGTGGCCAATATTAGCTTTATGCCTTACCAGATAGACTACTTACAATCTAAAGTCTCTGATATCAAAAGGAAGAAAAGAATCTTGAATGAACATCACTAGAATGAAATTGGTGAATTGAAAAAAAAGTCGAAGACTGCTGATAACAGTCCCCTGATTAACACATATGGAGTTAATTCTTTTTTCAATTCTAATTTCCCCAAGGTTTCCAGTTCAAAGTAATTGGTGTTTGTAGTTTGTATTTATATTTTTTGGTCTATATATATATTTGGTTTGGCTACTGATGGTAAATTTTATTCAGGTAATTGTTTCATCCTTTGATTAATTCATTTTACTCCTTTTATCTCATTTACATTTATGCATTTTGGTTTATATGAAGTAGCTTCAGAATCAAATATTATGTAGCCACTTCAAAATTTTATTACATTTTCATTTAATTAATTTATTTTTGTTTGATTTTGCAGATATTGAGGATCGTGTGCTTATTTTGGATCAGTGTGGTTTGTCAACTAGTACAAGTGGCAAAAGAACAAGATTTTGGAGCTTTTTCATGAGTAAGCTTGGGAATATCGTCCAGCTAATATTTTAGATGCTTTATCATATGGACATTGATCCCACTTTTTAGTTGTATTGATTGATTTAAGTATAAACGATATATCGATATCCTAAATTAAGATCCAGATCCTCATATATGGGATTGACTTTAGTTATTAGTTCGAGTCAATTTTTAATATAAAGGCAGACTTAAGTTGTTATGTTAAGGGGGATTTTTGGATTCAAGAAGGGTGAAACTCTTTACACACACAATGACTTCTTATATTTTCAGAATTGCTATAAGTTTGTATATGAAGGCTTTCTATATATATTTGTAGCTAGTTTCCATATTATCAGTCATTGTGTTGTTTGATCTTTGGAGTTTGGATATTGACTTTATTCAAGTTCACTTCAAGGTTATATTTCTGCCATGTCATTTGATTTTCATTCAGTGATGAGTGGTTACTATTTTTTTATTCACCATTCCATAAATATGTTCATAAATATGTTGATATGATTTGTGTGTTATTCGCAGAAATGATATGTTAATTGGTCAGGTATGACTTTGGTTTACCTTCTCTTAGTAGAGTAATTTATGTTTACAAATATATGATCAATTTTATCAGGTTGAAATGTATTTTCTTCGCTTTTAAAAATAGTAATTTATTTGTCGAAAGACACACGGTGGGATAAACATAGTGATGGGATAATCTTTTATGTTAAATTAATATCATTCTAATTGTTTGACTTTGTTCAATAATTGTTCAGATATCCTCTGTAGAAAGTCTTGTTGTTCTATAGAGATTAATTTGATTACTGAACTTAGAATTATTTATCTGGGGAAAGACCTTAGTTTTGTATTTTAGTATTGATATGGATTTAATTTAATTGTTAGGCTTTGATTTCAATTTTATATGTGAATTATTCAATTTGATGATTCAAATCAAGTTCTTGTTTGAATTATTAAAATATATAATTAGATCTATAAATTTGTATTAGTTATTTTATTTATTTACACATCTAGAATTGTTTATTGTTAGGAGTTTTCTTTAGATAGATAGATCTTTTTAATGTTTAGTATATTTTACTTATTTTAGCTTGTTTATCACAGCTATAATACGTTAGTTGAGTTAGTTTGCTTCAGATCTTTGCTTTCTATCTAAAGATAAATCATACAAATTTGGGATCTTTACACAAACTGTATATTTGTATTAATTTTTTATTTTCAATATGTTTGTTTTCTTTCTTAGTAAATATCATTACAGTTTTAGTCTGTAAATTATTTTATACATTTTAGCCCATAGAATCTTAGGTCGACCTTAACTTAACTCTCTAGGTTAAAACGGTTACTAGATAACTGAGCCAATAAACCAGTGAGGGTTAGCCATTGTAAACGACTTGGAGTTGCCTAGAAACTCTTGGATCGGGCTAATCTCTCCTTACTGATGACAGATCACACTTTTTGCGTCAACAGATGGATACTACAGGATATTTATAGAGGGATTCTCCAAAGTGGCACATCCAATTACATCATTGCAGAGGAAAAGAATTAGGTTTCAGTGGACACCACGGTGTGAAGAAAGTTTCCAATAGTTAAAGAGATTGCTCACTGGTACACCAATTCTCAAGATTGTTGATCCAAATGAAGATTTTGTAGTATGTACATATGCTTGTCAAGAAGGAATTGGTGGAGTCCTTATGCAAAATCGACATGTGATTTGTTATGAACTAAGAAAGCTTAAAGAGCATGGGAAAAAGTATGTCACACATGACTTGGAACTTGTTGCTACTATACATGCATTAAAAATGTGGAGGCATTATCTCATGGGAAGAAATTTTGAGTTGAGAATAGATCATAGTGAGCTGAAATATTTATTTGAGAAGCAAAATTTGAATGCAAGACAAACAAGATGTACAGAATTTATGTGTGAGTTTGATTTTGATATCAAACATATTAAAGATGAGGAGAACAAAGTTTTGATGTACTCAGTAGAAGAGTTCATACTATGCATGCTTCAACCATTAGTATGTGCAAATCATATTTAAAAACCAGAATTCTTGAAGCTGGCACATCATGTGAACATTACCTTCAAGTAAAACAAGAATTACAACAGGAAAATATACAGCAGAAAGATGAAGGAATTCTTACGTACAAAAGAAAAGTTTATGTTCCTAATTCAAGGGAATTAAGGAAATTGGTAATGAAGGAGATGCATAATGTACCATATGCAGGGCATCTTGGATACCAAAAGACAATTGTAGCAGTAATAAGTCAATACTTTTGGCTTGGAATGAAGAAAGATATTGTTGAATATATAGCAAGGCGCATTGAATGTCAAAGAGTAAAAGTTGAGCATAGACATCCAATAGGATTGCTTCAACCATTTCTAATACCTGAATGGAAATGGGATGTAGTGACCATTGACTTAATCACTGAGTTTCCTAGGGTGAGAAAGCAACATGATTCCAAAATGGTGGTAGTGGATAATTTAACCAAAGCTGCTCACTTTATATCAATCAAGTCAACTCATAAAGCAGCTAATATAGCAGATATTTATATGAAAGAGATTGACAGGTTACATGGGATACCTAAGACAATAGTTTCAAACAAAGATACAAATTTTACTTTAAATTTTTGGGAGGGATTATTTAAGGGATTTGGCACAAATCTGAATTTAAGCACATCATATCATCCATAGATATATGGGCAGGCCGAGAGAGTCAATCAAGTTATTGAATATATGTTAAGAATGTATGTGATGGATCATCCATCAAAATGGGAAGACTAACTATATTTGATAGAGTTTGCATATAATAATGGATATCATGATTCTCTGAAGATGGGTCCATTTGAAGCCTTGTATGGTAGAAAATGAAATACTCCAATCAGTTGGGATAATCCAATTGCCAAGGTAATAATTGGGCGAGAAGTACTCAGAGAAATGGAAGAGCGGATGGTAAAAATCAAGCAGAATTTGAAAGTGGCATAGGACAGACAAAAGAGTTATGCAGACAAAGGAATAGAAGTAAAAGAATTTAAATTGGAGGACCATGTGTATCTGAAATTCAGGCCATAGAAAAGTTTCCTGAAATTGGGAATCTGTCCAAAGCTTGCAAGCCGATTTTGTGGGCCATTTGAAATTTTGGATAGGATAGGGACTGTAGCTTATGCATTAGCATTGCCTGATTGTTTTCATGTGTATAATGTATTTCATGTGTCTTTATTAAAGAAATATGTGCCTCATCCTAAACACATAACTGATTGGGATTTGATTCAGGTGGAACCGGAAGGAAATATTATAGTGCAACCACTACATGTCCTCGATCAGAAACTTACATTTCTAAGGAACAAGACCATCATATAGGTAAGGGTTTAATGGACCCATTACAGTTCTGAAGAGGCAACGTGGGAGCTCGAGGATGTGATGTGAGTGTGTATGTGAGAGGCACACCCGTAGCTATTTTGAAGTTTTGATAACAGTTTTGTAAATGTATGTAGTGTCGATGATGCACTAAGGACATTGCAAAAATTAAGGGGGGGGGGAATGTAATAGCCCAGTTTGATCTGATAATGTAAATTTGTAAATATTGATGTAAAAGGATAGAATCCATAAATAAATGGTCAGTATAACCAAGACTATGGAAATATGTACATTCTGATATTAATATAAAATCTCTAAATGGATACAAAGGAGGAAGGAGGAGGAAGGAGGAAGAAGACACGGGGTACTATGATTCCACAAGTGGGGATGTGATAGTGGGCCTTAGCTTATCTCCCTATCCTTAGTAATTTAAACCAAGTACTTAAACCTTGATTAAGAGCCATGCTTTGATTAAGCATTATTTAACTAGCTTAAGAAGGGGAAAAGTGGTTCCATGTGGTGTGGCCACATGGCAAGATGATTTATGCCTATAAAAGTGAGGAATCAAGCTAGAGAGGAGTTGGTTCCTTCATGATTTTCCCACCATTTTCATTTTTATCCTCTTCCTTGCCATCACCTTGAACTACAGAGCATGGTACCTATGACAAAGACACAAGAATCAAGCGTTGGAAATGAATTATGCATGCCTTTAACCCTGGTAGACTTGTGTGAGGGAGGAACCTAGCCTATAGCTTGTGCCTTCGAGTCCCAATTTAGAGACTTCCTATACAATCGGTTTTGGAGCGCTAGAAGGGAACTGGAGGCTTCCTGAGGGACTATTAGTTCAGAGAAGGGAGCTTGTTCCTGGCATTGTGCACGTTGATGGGGAAGGATAATTGAGGATTGGGACAGCTATGGAGGGGGTTTCAGCACCAGTGGGTTGCAAGAGATGTTTATTTGTGTAGAAGTTGTTGGAAAACACTTAGCTCTTGTGGATTGATAGCCCCATATCATGGGTGTCCTGTCAAAGTAAGTTTTGGCTTGACAGTGCATATGGCTAGGAGGAACGTCCTTCACCTACAGCTAGTTGGAGAACAAATGCATTAAATATAAGTGTCTATTTGATTATGAATTATATGGTTTAATTATGTGTTTACATACTATTTAAATTACTATTATATGAATGTTGAAATGCATGGAATTAATGGATATGGCATATGTGCTTGTTCATGCTTGAATTTCCTGTAATCATAATGTATGCTTAAGATGTGTATTTTGGGCCACCAAATACGTTTTAAATTCCATTGTGTAATTGAATGTGTTGAATAAAAATTAAATTGGATATCAGTGAATAATTCGGAATTGAAATCTGAGTACCCCGTGGTTTCAATGGGTAAAAAGAGGCTTCTAGGCACGTTACATGGAAGATGCAAACATGGTGCAAAAGTTACATAATTTGATGCTAAAGAATAAATTGTGTTGTTAGAATGACACTAATATGACTCACACCAACATTAATATTATGCATAACAACTCCAAAGTGACAAAAAAACATGGTTTTGATACAAATAATATGCAAACATGACTCTAAAAAGTTTTTTCCAAAAAATATAGACACAACCAAGATACAAATTAGATGTAAACCACTCCTTGCGTTATAATTTTCATTGCTAAGATGATTCCTCAAGGAGTGTGCATAAAAAGTGATGCAAAAAAGACACTTCACAATGCAAATTTGACACAAATGGAAATGTCCCCATATGCATAGTGTTTTGTGTCGTAGAAAGTTGATTTTTTAACCAAAAAATTGCACTACAATGCGACACTACAACCATGTCTTGTAGTAGTGATGGCAAGGTCCCCCTCAAACTATACTTTGTTTCCCCCCCATTGGTTGCATATTTTGGTTGTAGTAGATTTGTTAGCCACCTTATTTTGGTCACTCCCTCGTTGATCGGACTAATTTTAGACCTTGTGCATCAAATAACCCCTTATTTACTTAAGGAGCCTCATCTAGGTTTGCAAACATCTCGAATATATTAGAGTGTACTCTTTGAGGAGTTTATTTACTCAATTTCCTTTTTTCTTGGGTGATATAGGAACATCCTCTAGTTGTGATTTTTCTTGTATATATTGTGTATGTGGCTCAACATTCACTCATACATGCAAAACATGGTCCCATTTTCTCTAGTTTCACTAGTGATTTGCCCTCATCCCTTGTGGTTTAGATGTTAACAACCCATGGATTGATCATTAGTGTAACAACTATCCATGCTACTAATGTGTTCTTATTTCTATTTACTTTGATCCATGGCTCATTTTTAGGGGTTCATTTTGTATCCAATATTTATCTCTTACACAATGAAACCCTGTCAAATTTCTAGCTCACTTATAGTTAAGTGATCTCCTTCGATCGTCCATGCTTCTGGAATTATCTAGATCTACCCTCTAAATTAACCCTCCACCTATTGGAGGGATTTACAATTAATTTCTCCTCTTCATTGGTTTGTATCAGTTGGATCCATCCCTAGAATTAATTTGGCCAACCTTCATCCCCTGCTCAAAGGAGGCTTCAACATCAATATGTGAGTGACAAGGTAACCATGTTCACTAAGGGCACTTGGATGACTTGTACTTTTCAACTCATTGTTATATATTTAGTTGTGTGTGTATTATGTGATTCTCTTTCATTATATTGGGGATAGTATGTCCTTGCTTGTTCCTATAGGAGGGGATCTACATCACATGTATGTATACTAGGATTCTAACCTTTCTATGTTGCATGTTATTTGTTTCTCTTCTCGAAGGCCAAGTAACTTACTATGTATTATATTAGTTTAGGTTAAATAGTTTCAATGCTAGCTAATTGTTTTCACCCACTTACTAGGAAAATAAATCCCAAAATCCTTGTGATTGGTTGTACCACGGTTGTACACCAAAGGAATTGGGTAATGAACTTAATGTTTTTTATTTGATTGTTTCAATGAGTTCAAAAGAAGATCAGTTAGGTTGCATACACTTTCATTTTTAGTTTTATACCTTCTTTCCATCAATTAATTATCTCACATAAGAAAAAGAGGTGAATCAAGCATTACTTTCACACTTATTTTTGTTTACTTTACAAACCAAAAATGATTCTATAGTAATTATCTTGGATCCTTAATCTTCAAAATCTTAGCTTATCACCAAATGGTGGGACTTCGTTTGTGGTTTTAATTAAAAGGGGCATCGGGCCACTAAACTCAACTCAACAAAATATGGTTCTAATGTCTTTCAGGCACCCTTTTAGAGGTGATATTACCACTTTTTTTAGATTTGAACCTTGGTGGGGGCTGACACAATACCCCACTTTCACCAACATGATTAACCTCTCATGGATTTGTTTATTACTTTTGCTTAGTTTATCTATCTTTGTTGCTATAACTAAGCTAATAAACTCCCATTTCAACAATAACTTACTGCTCGCAATCCATTAAACAAACAAATTCTCTATTAACTTATTGGCCTACCCTTCTCATACACTCCCTCACCTAATTTTCCCTTTTTTTCTCCGAAAAACTATGTGGCGGCTCCAAACCCTTCTAAGCACCTTTAGTTTAGGCCATCCTTCTTTAGGTAGTGTAGCACTTCACTATAATCCCAAGCCCATTTGACACTCCTTATTGTATTTTATTAAGGAAATCAATTGTTATCTCAATAAAATTTAGTAATTACATTAAAGTAGGCCATGACTTGAGAAAGGGGGGGACATAATCATCAATGAAACACAATGGGTGTTAGTCATAACAAGACTGGCTGGACAACACTATGATGTTATAAATATACGTTAATTGAATATGCAATTTTTTCTCTAAATTAGTTATTTCTTCATTAATAGTATTCAAAAAAGTTACTTCATTTTCAGACTAAAGATGCTACTCCCTATAGGCATATCTAAGATTTTAAAAAAAATGCATATAATGACTAGCCTAGCATGACTCAATAAAACAAAACAATGATACCCATACTTGTGCTTCATACTCAACGATCTAATTATAGCTTCATACAGAAAAATAGTTTAATTTAAAGACTATAACCATCTCTATGTGAAACAATAATATTCTATGGGATAAAGGAAAAATCATCTAAAAGATAAATTGAAAAACTAGACAAAAAAAAGACAAGACCCATCATTTCCCAAAGTAATTTTCCTCTTCAGTGTCAAAGTCTACAGAAATGTAGACTTACTAGTTATTTATCTAAGTGGTTTCTACATGATGTTTGTCCTTTGGTGCTTGCTCCTTGACCACTACCTCTATCCGCCAAATGGTTGTTATTATACCCTCATGTATTTTTTTTCTAAGAAGTCCACCTTGTTTAGAATTTCTTTATGTTGCATCCTCTTCTCATCTACTATCTCAACAATAAATATTTTGTTGTGCCAATATAACTAAACCATCCTAAAGGGTTGGGTATCTCAACATCTACAAAATCATATGTTATGGATCTAGTGAAGAAGATCCTCATATACCTCCTATGTTGATGTCTTTATTCTATTTTTCTTAACCTTTTCCTCAATTCCTCAACTCCATCCTCAACAACTATATAAAACCTCTTGTAGTAGTGACCAACTACCTCCATAATTTCCTTTTTAGCTCTATTTAATCACTTATGCTACATATTTTTAGCATCCTTTCTATGAGCTTTGGGTTGTCCTCTCCTTGTAGCCCTACTCCCTTCTACAATCACATTTGTAACAAGCTTTTGGTCACTCCCTTCCATAAACTAATTGTTCACCTCACTGTTACTTTGAGCCTTACCAAATGGAGAGATAGAGGAAGGAGTATTTTATAACCCTCCCGCTAAAGAAAAGTCAATATTCCAAGAAAGATCCACGCCCAATTCCAACTGCAGACATTAATTCTCAGTAGCAACCAAACTAAGAAACTCCATGAAGGGGAGATAGACCTTATTTCTCTAATTGAACAATCAAAACTCAATTCCTTCCTAAATTGTTCATAGGGAGATCGATCGATCCAATTGGGATGGATACAATCCAACACCAACCCCCTATCGCACAAGGAAAATAGAAATTTCATAAACAATTACTCATAACCACTAACATTGCTTGTAGTCTCACAACACTGTTGTGATTTACATTTGCAATCCAATCTAATCATATCACCATTTTAAGGGGAAACCGATGCAATTTGATCATTGTGATGGAGTGAAATTGAATTCTCATTCTAGGTGGTGACCAGAGCTTTGGATAAGAATAGTAAATCATCATAAACCCAATCCTTTTCCCACTTATATTTTAACATTGTTTCACTAGGAAAGCCCACAACCTTCTATTAATTAGTGTGACAGGAATCCTCCCCTGTAGGTGATCACCCCCATTAGACGGTTTTTATGGAATTAATCAAATATTTTCTCTCATATCACCCTACATGGGGGTACCATATATGAATATCCATGAAATCCTCCTTTAGGTTGTCTTGATTCATGTCTACCCAGTTGATCTCCAAGTCATGTACCTCATAGTTCACTCCCTTGATAACTAATATGTTAGTGAGATGATTTTCTCTAGGCTTAACATGACGAGGGGGTAATAATTGGAATTTGATTAATTGGTGTGAAGTATGGAGTCCCATCTAGAGGTCAACCTCTAGTTGCTTGCCAATTTTTCTAGTTTGGTTCCATTCAACAATCACTTTGAGTGTGTTGACTAATATGAGCAATTCTTTTTCCACAACCAAATTTTCATATCCCTAAGCTATGCCAATGCAAACTTCACTTTCTAAGGATGCTAATTCAACTGAATCGTTTGTTTTTGCAAATTTATATGTAATGCATGTGTGCAATTTCAGTGTACTCAACGTATGTTTCAAACTACAGCATTGAGGCCATCATCAGGAGAAAGATATCATGGAAATTGGATATGGAGAGGCCCAACTTATAATTAAAATAAATATAATTAAGGAATATGGAAGCGATTCGGCTAAGCTCTTAATTATTTAATTGATCAATTATTGTTATTGTTCCTCTTATTCATCAAGACATGAATCAATGGTTTCCAAGATGCATTGTTTGTGTTAGTTATGAGCAACCTCACATACACTCTTAGGATATTACCCAAGGTATCATTAAAGAATAGTCCTACTCTTCCTAGACCTAGGTTTCCCATTAATGCTACATCAAAATTGAGTTTGATAAGGTCTTGTAGAGGTAGAGAACAAGATTTTAGAGATTGGGCTTGAGGTGAGGGTAATGAAGATATTTCCCTAATGTTTCTTATATCTATGGCCCATGTTGTGGAAAAAAATGCACAAGTGCACTCTTCCACTTGGTAAGGGGCTAAGCCTTATAGGTTGCAGCAAGGGCTCAGTCCTTGGAGCCTCTTTGGTAGTGTGGTTGGTATTCCTCCAAGTGATTCTGCAAGAGATTGTTAGTGTAGCTCACATTCAAACATAACAATATTGATAAAAACAAAATGAAAGAGATGGGGAAAAATGCAAACTTAAACAACAACCAAAGATGTGCTAAACCACTCTTGCATTTCCCAATGGAACAGTTGTACAACAACTAGGAGGTGAAGGCTTCAAGGGAATCCAACAATATCCCTTATGTAGGCCTTTCTTGTCCAACCTAAATGCTAAGTAGATGGTAGAACAATGGAGAGAAACACTTTCCCTTTGATGGAAGGTGGCAAGGGAGCTCGGGAATGCTCACAATGGTAGGAAATGGTGGGCTATGAGGAAGCTCCAACTCAAATCTAGCAACATAACCTTGCTCTAATTTATCTCTACAAAATGCATGCCAATGGATTTATTTTATAGGCCAAGAGGTGGGCAACAAACAACTAGATCCAAATGTGAACTCTCCTCCTTCATGAACTGGTTCCAAGGTACACAATGGGGGTTGATCAATGCCACCAAGTGTGTGAGGAGCCGAATTGGGATCCTTGGGGAGGATTGAGTCTTCAATGTGTCGCTTGGAGTAAGTGGTCCCACCGTTTTGACAGTAGCGCGACTATCAAAGGAAACATCGCGCGGGCATTGTTCAGGTAACCTGGGCTATAGTGCGGGTCAATTATGTAATACCTGTGCTACCCCTTGTTTTGAATTTTTCTTGGCACTTATGGACTCTTGTTGTTTTTTGGATCTATTGTGGATGCCTGTGGTGAGATGCATTCTTTATGTTGATGACACTTTACTGGATGAATCGTCGAAATGTCGCATGTGAGCGATTTTTAGGCGTTAACAGATTCCCCCTGATGTATGAGGTTCGGAGGGTACTGTAGAGCCGATAATGCATCATGTTTATTGTTGTTTCTCTCCTGTTCTATAGCATGAAGCATATGTGGACAAATGGGCCCTCCCATGGGGGAGGATTTTTGGTGATGATCGTTGAAGCTTTAATAAAGAATAGTTTATACAAACGAGGCGGGCATACCCATGCTCGTGAAATGTTGTCGATCTGATTACAATAATAGAGGAAAAAGATCGTGTCACTCGACTATACTGCTGGGATATGGATGATGGATGTTCGAGTAAATGACCCAGGAATTGCTGCGGAATGTTTGAAGAAGTGGAACTGCTAATGACCATGATAATCCCACTGGGGTGGGGGACCAAATCGGTATGTAAATCTCCTTGAGAGCTTCATTATACCAAAGAGACTGCTACCATGATGTCCAAATGTGAACACTGTTACCTTCAAAAGTATGTCTCCCCCTTATGTGATGATGTGTTGACGTCAAGCATGGGTTCAAACACTTAGTTAGGGAGCACTAATGAATCTCCCTACTAAGTTCGAGGTGATCCCTTATAGTGATTGAAAGGGATCCCACGGTACAACTGCAACTACTGCAACTCTCGGAATATAGTGTTTTGATGTCGACAAGAGCTGAAGTACATGATAAGACAAGAGTCTTATCTTGAGAACTGAGATCATATTGTAACCGACTAGTGGACTGAAAAACCTGACACAAGACTGGATGATAAGCATGGGGCTCATAACTTCCTTTGATCAATGTATTCATGGGGAGTGGGGACGGCAGCTTTTATTTCGGAATGGCACAAATTGAAATAGACGGAGACAAACTATAAATGAAAGGGATTTGATGGAGACTCAAAACAATGGGTGATGGTAACCGTTCAAAACAAATACTGCTGAACATATAGAGACTCAAATACATCGATCACAGGAGACCATGGGTTGTTGCCAAAATAATATGGTGTTTTCGCAATGTGAGGAAATGGGGGAACTGTTTGTACAAAAAGAATATCAGTGGGTTCCCCACAGTTTTGGGTGTGTCGGGGTACCAATTTGATGATGGGCATATTCCCCACGGTTTTGAGTGGATTGGGGGACGCTTTCCAATGGTGAAGTGAGGGTTGTATTGCAAACGCAAAGACAGGTGCTCCATGAATCAATGTTATGTAGTGTATACCTGCAGGATAAATTGAATAGACCTGGTTACTTCTGAGGATGGGGGCCGCATAAGTGTCTTTACGGGTGAGGGGGGGGGGTGATACGGAAAATATTGTTGAGAGTAAAGTGCTCATGGCAGTATGAGTGGGATTTGCAAATCTTTATCGTAACATGTGCCGAAGGATCTGATGAGTGTCTACTTGGTGGATTAAATGCCCCATTATGAAATGATACTCTAAGGGAGGGTCTTTTCAGGTTTGGTCAGATTCTTTGGACTTGTGGGGGCTCAACGTCATGGGTGTCAATTGATGACTGGGATGGAAATGGTGCGCACACCCATGGGGGGACATGTTATTCATGGTAATGATGTTGATGGCACATCAAGGCCATGAATGAGGGACCTACGGTTATCAGCGGGAATACTTGTTAGATGCATTATAAACGAAGGGAAAACGGTGTCTATATGCTAGTTTCGAATTGATGCTTGTTTGAGGATCCCGTCATTATTGCTAAGAAATGGAGTCTTTGTTCTTTTTCTTATAAAGGAACCATAGTTGTTCTCTTGTCTTGCTCGATATCCTACACGTATGGTGTACATACCCAAGTGTATTAAAGGACATGACCAAGGTATTGACTATGCAGTAAAATTATCAAAACAAGGCATACCTGTGGGGTATTGAAGCATTAAGGATATAATCGTTTGAGGTATAACCCATTGATCGGGTGGTTGAGGGTGACACCTTCATGGTCGGTTAAGATATAGGCTCCTTTGGGAGACAATGCTTAACAATATAAGGGTATGTCCATTTGGACACAAATTTATCGAGACCTGGCTTACTGTCTTTCTTAGCGTTGAAAAAAAGAACAAAGTCGCCTTCGCTAAAGGAGTGGGGTCGGAGCTGCCAATCGTAGTGTGCCTTGGAGCGAAATTTCATGGGCTCATTTTGTTGGAGAGATTCATGTCGCCCTTCATCGAGGTGCTCTAAGTTGAATAGGAGCTGCTCCAGTGCAGGGGTATCAGGTAGCAACTCGACAGCGGATTGGAGGGTAGGGATCTGACACTCGATTGGGAGGATGTCTTCTACACCATGAACCAGGTGGAATGGTGTAAAACTTGTGGCGGTATTGACCAAAGTGCGGTATGCCCTAAGGGAAAGAAAGAGCATGGGGTGCTAGTTAATTTTATTTCTATCTATTGTGCGTTGGAGCATAGTTTTGAGGACTTTTTTAACAACTCTGACCTAGCCATTTGACTGTGGGTAATAAGTGGTTGAGAATTCATGTTTAAATCCTAACAACCGTGACGGTTCTTTGAACATTTCATCACGGAAGTGTCTATCGTTTTCAGAGGCGAGTTGTTACCTGACACCCAAACGAGTTGGTTGTTAATATTTTGGGAATGCTTGCAGGTGGTCTATGTCTTCGTCGGAAGACGAGGCATCACTGCAAGTGAGGACACCAGCTAAAGGAGATTCAACATTGATGGTGTCTGGGAAGGTCATAACTACTTCCTTAGTTGGTGATGCTTGCAGTGTTATATAAGGTGTTTGTAATTGATCTTGCATTCTCATCATTTCAAGATGAGTTTGTCGTTTGGCATGCAAAATGGGGCACTGAAAGGAATAATGGGTGGTTTCTCCACAAGATCGACAAGGTCTTGGTACCCAGGGACAGAAGTGTTCTTGTTCTTCTTGGGTGTTGATTTGATCCATTATGCATGCGATAGTGCTAGGAAGGAGCATATGGGTAGAGTGCCCACATGACAAGCATTCATTATGTGATGGTGGTGTCGTAAGATTAAATGGTTCTTGCGATATTACGGGCTCTACCACGTTGTCTGTAGTTGGCGCAACTTCTATGGGAGGGGTGGCTGGTGGTGCCATCGTTGTGATGATCACATTAATGGATGTTAATTTTTGGTGGAATAAGGGGGGTTCCTCAATGGTTACTTGAGTAAGACAAACAGTTTCCAATGGCTCTCGATATCGAGGGATTTCGGGGCAATGGTGCTTATAGTGCCCATGTTGAGTGCAAATAGAACATGTGTGATTTGTACACAATGTTTTGGACTTAGATGTGGGCGAGGGAGGGGTTCCCCCTTTAACCATTGGTGGAGCATGGGTGATGCTAACAGGAGTGTTAAGCAGATTCCTTAGCTCCGGTAGAGTAGGAAATAAATTGGTTGCATGGCCTTGCTGCCCACAAAGAGAACATGACGGTGTGACCCTTTGATTGGGAGTATTAAACATCACTAGGGATTTTAACTCCTTATGTTTGATGCCCCTTGATTTAGGCTTAGTTGTTTCTACTAAATTGGATGTAGGGTTTGGTGATAGGGGTCCTTTTAATTTTGGTTTTTTGGTGCACCCATTAGTGACAACTGATTATGGGGTACTTGCAGATGTCATAGGTTGGGTTGTCGTAACTGAATGTGTTACGAGACTTGAAGGCGTAGCAGTCGAAATCGGGACAAAATTGTTGTGAACGACTGGTTTGGAATCCATCTCTGGAAACGGTGGTGTAAGGTACCACACTGGGATGCCCAAGGTGAGCCCGGGTAGAGTTAACTGAGCCATAACGGGTGTGCCTTGTACACCTGTTGGAGGGTACAAGAATGGTATTTGGAATATTGGTGGAACCGATGGACTCAATGTTTGTTTAATGCCATGACTCAGCGGTGGTGCTGATGATGGTGTTGAGGTGGAGCCGGCTCCATTTTCAGTGGTGAAAATTGTGCACATTAGGCCATCGGTAGATATAGGGATCTTTGGTGGTGATCCCGAATATGCTCCTAACTAATTGGAGTCCTTCTACATACCAAGGGCATTGTCAACATATAGTTTATCATCACCTAGTATAGTTGGTAGGACGTTGTCTGGATTGCTTGTGGTATTAGGGTCATAATAGTTAAGCTGGTCGAGGGTAACTATCTTCCCATTTAATGGAAACATCATGATACGAAATACGAAGGAGGCTACCGCCTTCATGGAGTACATGTAACTATGCCCCAAGAGGATGTTGTAGTCGAGCTTAGCATCGATTACTTCGATATCAATCATAACCATCTTACCCCCTAGCTCTATGGAGACATTTTGGTACAATCCTCTTGGTTGGGATGGTATCCCATCATACGCGCAAAGAGCGATAAATGAGGGGACCAGCTCAAGGGATCTTAATCGTTTCTAGACTTTTACGGACATAGCGCAAGTGGATACGCCTTCGTCGATGATACATCGATGGATCATGACATTTTTAACCGTGAACGGAACTTGAAATGTGACTGATGATGGTAGTCGTGGGTCACCTTTGTCAAGATCAAAGGTCATTATGTGCGATTCGGATGGGTCGACTCTACCGAGTGCATTAGGTAATGCGTTTTGTTGTGTTGGGAAATTCTGTAACACTTATAATGTGGACATAGTCACAAGGGAGTTATCCAAGTCATCCACAATGCTGTAATTGTGGGCGGATTTTATATGGGTATTATTAGGGGTACGCCTGAGTAGTACTTTCAGAATCCGTAGGATTTGTTCGGTATTCGTATGTGGTATTTGTGGAGGCTCGCCCGAGGGGATAGGAACACATTCCACTTGGGGGGTGGAAGGCCCATTGTTAACACCCAAAAAGTGCTCACTACCTCATCTACCCCATTACATGACTCATTTGTCCATATTTCCTACCATATTTGCCTTCAAAACCCTCAAATCCCATTAAAAAGCCTCCAAAAGGCCACAAAACCATCAAAAAAGCCTCAAAAAGGCTAAAAAACCCCTTTTCCCTCCAAAAATATCCAAAATTCCTCCAAAATAGAAAAAACCCTCTAAAAGGGGAATAAAAAATATAAAATAATGAGGAAAAAGAGGCAAAATGAGGAAAAAACCCTATACAGCTAACCTAAACCATATGGTTCCCAAAACCATGGGCCAGCACTCCACCACCAAAAACCTATAAATAGGTGATGGAGACCCCTCATTTCATATCCACAATCAAGTATACCCTTACTCTGCCAAAATCTCTCTTGAAACCCTAGCTCACCCTTGAGCTACTTTCACCATTGAGACCCCCTTTTGGCCCATTTCCACCATTGGAGAAAGAGAAGGAGCAAATTTGGAGCTTGGAGCAACCCTCTTGGATCATTGCAACAACTTCACCAATCTTCACATTGAAGGTAAAAAATTTAATACAAAGAAAGTCATTTATTATTTCTTGCCTCTTATGTCTCATGCACATGTTTAGAAGTAATTTCCATTTCAATGTATTTTCTTTTAACTACTGTTTATTGAACTGCTACTAAGGAGTCCCTTCTCCTTAGTAGGTGCTCATTTGCACAAGCTAGGGTGAAAACCCTAGCTACACCCATCATAACCCTTGCCTCGTGTCTGTAGGTTTATATACAACGTATATATATTTCGGAAAGAGCCATCGTCAGGTGGACGAGGAACTTGTTCTTGTGTAACTGTCCCTTGATTGACAAAGGGTTGTTGTAACATTGTTGTTTGTGGTTGGGAAGGATTCATTTCCTGAGGAGGGTTTGTCACCATCTTCTTTTTAGCTTCCACCAACTGTTGGAAGTTGGGGAGAAGAGGACAATGATGTGTGTAGCGACCATAATCACTACAAATGGAACAACAATAACTGGTTCTCAGGGGAGGATTCTTCCCTTGTTTAGGGGTATTGTTAGTCCCTGCATTTGGATCACCTGTATTCTGGTTTTGTTGGGGAGGGGGATTTCCCCCTTGCCCAGACTGCTAGTTCTACCTATTCTGACCTTTCTTCTTCCCCCGAGTCTGTGGATTCTGGGGGTTTGCAGTGTTCAATTGCTCAAATTTTTGAGCTTGCTAAACATAAGTAGGTTGAACTAGGTTAACCCCCATGTGGGGGGAAGGTTGCTGACCAGTTGGGCATGGGAAAGGGTAATAGAGATTATATCCCAGTGGTGGGATAAATGTTGTTTGTGCTCTGTAAGAGGTGGATGTAGGAGCGATTGGTGCCAATGGGGGTGTAGGAACTATCATTGTTTAGATAACATTTGGGTATGTAGGACTATATGTTCCATATTGTAATTGACCAATTGATGGTGTTGGTACTGGTGTGGGGGGTACCGACGCAAGTGGCATGGATGGGTAATACGGAACCATGTTGAATGGTACCGATATGGTGGGAGGAAACTTTCCTAAATGGGAAATGGACCCAGTAAGCCCATCCGCCGAGTGTGACGAGCCCAAAGGTGTAGGATCCAATGACCGATGTCGCAGGGCATTACGGAGGATTGTGTAAAGATATCCAGACTATGCATATATGAGGTCAAAATGTTGTGCTTTCATAATAGCCTCTTCCTCGCTTTGTGGAATGGAGGTGGTGACATATTTAGCTATGGAGGGTTGGAGAGATTTGATAAACCAATCCAATAAAAAGGGAGGTTGTATTTCGATCTTACATAGTGTGCAGAGTCTACGCCACTCGTGGATGTGATCCATGATGTGGGTGGAAGTATTTTGAAGAAACTCGGTGAGAATTTCGAGGCCTAAATCATGTCAGATTGGCAGTTGAAAGTATGTAATAAATGTGGTGGCCAACGTCGCAAATGTGGAATGGATGCCACTTTCTAGGTTTACGTACCATTTTGTTGTTGTTCCGGTGAGGGTACGCTGGAATAGGAAAAGATTCACGAGGTCCTCCACTATGTTGTTAGATGAACCCCATAAGTGGAAAGACATAACATGGTTGGCGGGATCATCTCCCTATTTTCGTTCAAATTTGGGAATATTGGAAGGAAGCTTATCTGGCATACCCGGCCATGTCACGTCATGATCAATGGGGTCATTTTTTAGTTTGGCTAAATCAAGTAGATTGAAACTAGACATAAATGGTAAGGTAGGGACGACGGGTCTTTCCATTCTATTTGGGATGTGGTTTCCACAAGGGGGATACCCAGGTGGTGTTGTGAACAACGGTTGACCTCCTATGAGAGAGGATGGGTCAAAGGGATCCAAGGGATCTCGTTGGGGAGAATCCAACGAGGTACTACTTCCGATGGGGGAAGAAGTGGTGTAATTGATAGACTCTCTGAGGGGAGAAAATGTATCTAGCAAGGTTTGGCCTCAACCAGATAACCCTATCAATGCTTCCTGGGAACGACCCTAGCTTGAATTCCCTCCGCGTGGAATATAGGGGGAAGGTGTGAAAACAACCCTTGAGAGAGGGTATAGGCCTTGTAGTCTACGAGATTGTCTTAGGATGTTGTTTTGTTCCTCAATGGTGAAGGATTTTTGTCAATATGAAAGTGATAATGGAATAAACACAATTGAACAAATGCAAAAATATGCCAACCACAACATATGCAAAATGGTGCGACAAGTGGGTGATATGTGCAATATTGGTTTTAGTGCATGACTTCCCACATGTAGGTTCTTTTTATTATGAGTTAGTGAACTTGTAGTTAAAAAGAAAATAAATGTAAATTCCCTATACGAATTAACGTCCTTCCTCTCAAATGTAATTGGTCCTCCCAAAAGCACAATTGACGGTGATCGTGGTATCCATGCACCAATCGACTAGTGGAGGTAACAAAGATCTATTTCTATCGGTGATGGGACCAATGATCCAATCAAGAAGACTTGGCAACACCTCCCAACAAAAATAGCTAACTTCACGATTCCATTGCACTCACAATCGCTCCTTGGTGATATCCTAAGTTGGGCCACTAAGATACCTTGCATCATGTGTGGATCAGTGGTTCGGCCTGTACGGTATAGTGTCGTCTCCCTACTACAAGTTGAGTGGCTTGTAGGGGAGAGAAGGGAAGTTATACCTTGTCGTTCACCTCCTTGGTCATGGTGCACTTCTTATCCGAGTTTTAGGAACCCATGTCAACCCTTCTCTTTACTTTGTTAGTATATTGTTGTTGGACGCATATGCTTTGTAAGTCGTCCCGTAGTATTTGTTGATCCATAGTTTGTATTATTGTTGTTGTATGCATATGCTTTGTAAGTCGTCCCATAGTATTTGTTGATCCATAGTTTGTATTGGCCCATGGTTTTGACCCATAGTATTGGCGCCTATACTTAGTATATAAGTTTGTGTTGAGGCCAATGAAGGCACCGTGAAGTTATTTTGTATTGAGCTTGCTCAAAGGAGGTTTCCCCCTCGAAGTGGTGTGCGATCAATAAAAATATTTTGTGATCTGATATATCGTGTATTTCATCAATTAATTGTTGCAGGTTCTTCACATCTCCTATCATAGCACTTTCTTGGGCTCGTGGGCTCGTTGGGAGAAATTGCTACCAAATTTTTTTTTGCATCTGTTGCAGGTTCGGATCTGCGAATAATCCCTATCCCTTGTTTTCACTTCGTTTCCCTTGAAAATTCCCTAACACCCCTGTAATCCCATTCTGCATATTTCATTCCTGAGGATCCTATCCCAAATTCCACTTCTCAAAGCCAGAAATCCCACATTTATCTATTTTTAGGGTTTGCCATAACTTCTTCGACTTTCACCCAATCGCCTTCAAATTTTACCATAGAGTTCCTTTCCTATTTCTGCTTCTTTGTCCCTCTCTGCCAAATTTTCTCATTCTTTCACCCCGCTTCTGAAATCCTCCTTTTCTGCTTCCCTGTCCATTCAAAAGTGTCCAAAACCTATTCAAACCCAAATTACCCATTAGATCTTTTCCCAAATCCTGATTTTCCTTTACTGAAACAGTTTCTGTTTTTGTTTTTCTACCCACTCAAAAAAGGAAAAAAAGAAAACTCATGGTTATGGTTGTGACCCGCGCAGGAGCAAAACCCATGGAGGAAGCACTTGCAGCCATCCAAACCAAACTCCAGGATCTGGATGAAAAAGTTCTCAGCCTCCATCTTGAGCATTCAGCCATGAATAACAAATGACAGTCTAAGTCTTCATCAGACAAGGGGTTCTCTTCTTCCAGCAATTTTCGTGGTCCGAAGCTTGATTTTCCTCGCTTCAATGATATTGATCCGACTGGATGGATCTATCGTGCATAACAGTATTTCAGTCTGCATAATACTTTTGATGTCAACAAAGTTCTACGTACATCCTTTGATTTGGAATAGGAAGCTCTTCAATGGTACTGTTGTTACATCAAGGCTCATGAAGAGCCAAAATGGCCAGATTTTTGCCAGCTCCTTTTGCAACGATTTGGTCCTAGTGCTTTTGATGACTTCACAGGAGCCCTCACTAAACCTCGCCAAATTGGCACTGTGAGAGAGTATCAAACCGAATTTGAGAAAATAGCCAACCACACCGAAGGATTTCCTGGTGACTTACACCGGAGTTGTTTTATTAGTGGTCTAAAGGATGCACTCTGCTCTGAGGTCAAAACGTTCTGTCCCAACACAATGATGGAAGCCCTGGGGTTGGCTAAGTTGGCAGAAGAAAATATTGCAGCCCAACAGCGCTCCAAACCCATTTTTGTTCCCTTCCGAAATATGGGTTCTCAACGACCTCCCATCCCTCCAGCTCCTTGACCAACTCCTATCAAGCATTTGTCTGAAACAGAGATGCAGGCACGCAGAGAAAAAGGGCTTTGTTATAATTGTGATGAGAAATTCACTCGGGAACATAGATGTGTTCAGCAAAAGCTCTATCTCTTGTATGTGGATTCTCCACCTGCCTCTGAAATTGGTGAAGAAGCTCCAGATACAATGGATGATCAGGTTGACATTCAGGAGCCGCCTATTGACCCTCCATCTCAAGAAGTTCACCTAGAGATATCTCTCCATGCTTTAGCCGAAATCACCACCTCTGAAACAATGCGGGTCAGGGGTTGGTTCAAGAAGCTTCCTCTTACAATACTCATTGATTTTGGTAGCACTCATAACTTCCTTGACCCTAGGATCGCCAAACAGGCTGATTATTTTGTCCGTCCTCGCTCCAACTTTGAAGCCATAGTTGCCAATGGGGGCACCTTACCTTGCAAAGGGAAGTGTCACAATGTGCGTATCTCTATGGGAGATTATAACCTACGCTCTTACATGTTTTCCTTGACCTTAGGCGGATGTGATGTGGTTTTGAGTGCTCAATGGCTACGGACACTTGGCCCCATCTTATGGGATTTTGCTGAACTTTGGATGCAGTTTTCACCCAATGGACAAAAACACACATTGACAGGCTTACAACCAGGGTCTCTCAGCATCACCAGTTCACATCGCATGGAAAAAATCCTTAAGAAGAATTCACATGGTGTCATCGCTTAGCTCCATTCCATTCAGATGCAATCTTCAATGGTCTCCACTACTCCTTTGGATCTACAACAAATTTTGGATCGATATACAAGTGTCTTTATTGAACCAGTGGGATTGCCACCTCCAAGGCCAGAGGCCCATCATATTCCGCTCCTTCATGGAAATGTTCCTCCCAACATCAGGCCATATCACTACCCATTTCACCAAAAAACGGATATTGAAATGCTCGTTTGGGACTTACTGAAGCAAGGTATCATTCGCCCAAGCATTAGTTCCTTTTCTTCACCAGTTCTTCTTGTCCGCAAAAAAGATGGGTCATGGTGCCTCTGCATTGACTTCCGATCACTTAATCACCTCACAATCAAGGATAAGTTTCCAATTCTTGTTGTTGATGAGCTTCATGGTGCTCAATTTTTCTCCAAGTTGGATCTTTGTTCTGGGTATCATCAAATTCGGGTTCATGAGGATGATATCCCTAAAACAGCTTTACGAACACATGATGGCCACTATGAGTTTTTGGTCATGCTCTTTGGCCTTACTAATGCTCCTTCCACATTCTAGGCCTTGATGAATAAAATATTCCAGACCTACTTGCAGAAATTCATTCTGGTCTTCTTTGATGATATCCTCATCTACAGTAAAACATGAGTTGAACATATCCAGCATCTGGATCTTGTAATGCAACTTTTCTCTAACCATCATCTCCACGCCAAACAGTCTAAATGTGTTTTTGGACAGAAGGAAGTAGAGTATCTCGAGCACATTATTTCATCACAAGGGGTTCGCATGGATCCTGCCAAAATCACTGCCATGAACAATTGGTCGCATCCTCAAACACTCAAGAGCCTTCGTGGTTTTTTGGGGTTGACTGGTTACTACCGCAAGTTTGTCAAGGATTATGGGAAGATTGCAGTTCCATTAACTGCTCTATTGAAAAAGGATGTTTTTACATGGACACCTGCTACTGAATGTGCATTTTCCAAACTGAAACAAGCTATGTGTACTATACATGTTCTAGCTATGCCCGATTTTTCCAAGCCCTTCACTATTGAGAGTGATGCTTGCGGCAATGGACTTGGTGTTGTTCTCCTTCAAGACGAACACCCCATTGCATTCACCAGCGACCCTTTCAGGTAATAATTTAGCTGCCTCTACATATGAGAAGGAAATGATGCCTATTTTGCATGCAGTCCAGAAGTGGCGACCCTACCTATTAGGGAATCATTTCTGCATCAAAACTGATCACCAGAGTCTGAAATATTTCCTAGAACAACGTGTATTCTCCCCTGCACAACAGAAATGGGTTAACAAACTCATGGGTTATGACTATGAGATCGCTTACAAGAAGGGTAAGGACAATATTGTGGTGGATGCTCTTTCTCGCACATTTGATGACCACGGTTCTCTTTCAGATATTTCTATGTATGTTCCAAATTGGTTGCAATATGTTCAACAAGGCTATGTCAATGACTCTTCATTGTCTCAAATCATCCAACACTTGGACAACAACCCTTTTGCTGTACCACATTACTCTTGGGATGGTGCTTCCCTGAGATACAAGGGTCATCTAGTGCTTCCCCAGAGCACAGATCTTCAACAGGATGTCTTCTATGAACTCCATGCTTCTCCATCGGTAGGGCACTCTAGGTTACTCAAAACATATGAGCGAGCACGGCGTAACTTCTTTTGGTAGGGAATGAAAAGGGAAATTCAACATATGGTGGCTAAATGTGATACCTGCCAGCGCAATAAGGGTGAAACAACACTCCTTCCGAGATTGCTCGAACCCTTGCCCATACCTACATGGATTTGGAAAGATATTTCTATGAATTTCATTGAAGGGCTCCCTAAAGATGGCGGAAAGACATTGATTTTGGTTGTGGTTGATCGCCTCTCCAAATATAGTCATTTTTGTGCTCTCAGCCATCCCTGCACAGCCTCCTCAGTCGCTCAAATTTTTCTGGACCAAATCTTTTTCCTTCATGGAATCCCTTCTTCCATTGTCTCGGATCATGATGCGACTTTCACCAATCATTTTTGGAAAGAATTATTTCGCCACACTGGCACCAAACTGAAGATGAGTTCAGGGTATCACCCACAAACAGATGGTCAGACTGAAATTATCAATAAATGCTTGGAAACTTATCTTCGTTGCTTCACCTATGAACAACAACATCAGTGGGAAAAGTGGCTCCCTCTAGCTGAATGGTGGTACAATACCTCTTACCACACTGCCTCTAAAATGACTCCATATGAAGCAGTCTATGGTCATGCACCGCCAGTTCTTCTTCCATACACCCCCAGCAATTCACTAGTTCAGGCAGTTGACACGGTCCTTCGGAACCGCGACCAGATTCTTTGCATTTTGCGGGACAATCTTCACATGGCAAGAAATCGCATGAAGCAACAAGCCAATCAACACCGTTCTGAGTGCACTTTTCAAGCAGGAGATATGGTTTTTCTTCGTCTCCAACCTTACAATAAATCCTCCCTGAAACTAAAAGGGTGTCATAAGCTCACTCCAAAGTTCTATGGGCCATATAAGATTCTTCAGAAGATTGGGTTCGTTGCTTATAAATTGGAACTTCCTCCTTCTTCCCGCATTCATATAGTATTTCATGTCTCTTGTTTGAAGAAAGTTCTTGGCACCAACATTAGAGGACAAACTATTTTACCAAAACTGGATAATGAAGGATCCATACTTTTGGAGCCAAAGGCTGTCCTCAATAAGTGCACTCATCAACTTCGCTCTCACTCTATCACAGAGGTCTTAATTCAGTGGCACGGAATGCAACCAGAGGATGCTACATGGGAACCACTCCTTCAGATTTGGCAACAATTTCCACATCTAAAGCTTTGAGGACAAAGCTTTTTCTAAGGGGGAGGGGATGTTAGGAACCCATGTCAACCCTTCTCTTTACTTTGTTAGTATATTGTTGTTGGACACATATGCTTTGTAAGTCGTCCCGTAGTATTTGTTGATCCATAGTTTGTATTATTGTTGTTAGATGCATATGCTTTGTAAGTTGTCCTGTAGTATTTGTTGATCCATAGTTTGTATTGGCCAATGGTTTTGACCCATAGTATTGGCGCCTAGACTTAGTATATAAGTTTGTTTTGAGGCCAATGAAGGCACTGTGAAGTTATTTTGTATTGAGCTTGATCAAAGGAGGTTTCCCCCTCGAAGTATCCTGCGATCAATAAAAATATTATGTGATATGATATATCGTGCATTTCATCAATTATTTGTTGCAGGTTCTTCACACCAAGTTCTCTTTTAACACTTGCTTATAGCAGGATTTTGTAACTACCCTAAAGGACAACAATGCTATGTTTCAAAATATTCCTAATGAAACTAGATTGGTGGTCGTTAATGGATGCCTAGCCCAATCAATCCTGCCTAACTAAAATATTGTTTTTTGACCTCTTGTGGAATATTTTAGTTGGTTAATACAATTACAATGTTGATTTTGTTAATGTAATTGTAACTTCAGAAGATATTCACTTGTATATTTTATGTTGTATTTGTATTTTATTATTGTACCTCCGGCGGAGATGTTTATTCCTCCGGTCGGGAGATTCATTATTGTATTTGAGTCATGTAAATTCATTGAGGTTAACCCTCCATTGTATGTCGCGGCTTTAGACCCCAGAGTTGAGTCATCATTGAGTTATTAGACTCTCCTAGAGAAGTCGGCCCAGTTAGTTACACCTAGGGGCTAACCTGTTTGGGGTTAAGGTCAAGTGAAAGTAAAAGTATAAATAGAGAGGGTGTTCCTCTCTATTTTCTCATTCACTCACTCATCAAGTTCGCATTAGTGAGGAGAAGGGACAAGTTTGCACAAGTGGAGAAGAGAGAAGCTCTTGGGTTTATATTTATGCCATTGTATTGTTGCTCATTCTATCTCTGAGGAAGTTGGGGGGTTTTATCCTTTATGGTTTCCTCAAGGAAAAAATTCATGTCTCTTGTCTATTGTGTTTGAATGCTATCCTTTTTATTCTCTCAGATAAGATCCTATATAATAGTGGTTAAATTGTGAAAATCTAACATATTTTAAGGGGTTTGTATGTTTCATTGATGGAGTGTAAGAGGGGTATTTCACAATCCCTACCTTTCTGATTCACCAAGCTCACATGAATTGCGAGGTGAAGAGCATACTTTGGATTGGGAGAGTCTTTAGGCCTCTTATTGTGTGCTAGTGGAGCAAACACGTGATAAAATAAAAACAAATGATTCCATTGGCAAATTAACTAAAAGAGTGATGCAGGAGCATTGGGACCTAGGCAAATCAGTCGAAGTTGATCGACCGAAGGGAGTTGACCAGCAGGAGTGCCGATGACCACTGGTGCGAGGAGCAGGTTGACTTGTCGAAGTCAACAAGTCAAGCAGAAGAAGTCGGGGTGCGGTCGACTAAAGGAACAGTAGATGTCGCGAGAAGTCGAGGATCGACAAGAAATGGTCAACAAATGACGAGCGATGTAAGAGGTCGGGTAGTCGACAAGTGGTCGAACTACGACGCGACAGAGTTTGGCGAAGTCAAGTATATTGGGAAAGGAATGAACCGACAGGACAGTCAAGATGTGACTGACTGCTGTAGTAGGGTCGGAAGGACAGAAAGTCAAGGGACTGTACCAGTAGCCGTTCGGGGTTGCTGAGGAAGTTATTACAGTTATTGTGAGTTGGTGAAGGACATGACAGAGGACGTCATGGACAGAAGCTGTACAGCACGGTTAGAAGTTGACAGTGCAAATTCGCAGGATTTGGACAGGATCGACGAATGGAGGGAACGCGTGTCTCAGGATTGTAATAATCTTAGAAACAGCACCCGCAGAGTAGAAGAGGAGGAGAAGGCCTTCAATCTAGACAACTGTTGGCCAGTAGCAGAGCAGAGGAGAGTAGAGCAGAGCGCAGAGCCGAGAAAGATGTGAAGAGTCACACTGGCTGAGTGCAGAGTGTTGAGATCGAACCATATCTCAGAGTTCTGTGGCGAACCAGGAGAGGGTGAGGTCGATACACAGGGAGAACACACCACAGTTACTTCTAAGTTGTAATGGCTGAGGCCAATTGTAGTTAGTTATTTGCTTACAGTTATTTTACATTGTAACCGATTTCAGAGAAGTAATATAAGCCAATCCAGGCATCTTGTTCTACACCTTGTTTGTGTGAGCATTGTGGTTTGTGTCGTGTGTATTGTTAAGCAAGAACCTTATTTCCGTAAGGCGACTTGCGTCAGTTGGTATCAGAGCCCGGAAGCGAGTCCGGTTGGAGAAGAAGACTATACCAACCTGACTTGCGTCAGTTGGTATCAGAGCCCGGAAGCGAGTCTGGTTGGAGAAGAAGACTATACCAGCCTGACTTGCGTCAGTTGGTATCAGAGCTCGGAAGCGAGTCCGGTTGGAGAAGAAGACTATACCAACCTGACTTGTGTCAGTTAATATTAGAGCCGAAAAGTGTGAGAATTTTTAGCAGAAGTTGAAAATGGATCATAGAGGCGTTAATGTCCGAGGACGAAGAGTGCGTGGCGCAGCAGCCGTCACAATGGATCGTGAGATGTTTGACGAATGCGTCTGAACGATGCGGACTTTGACAAATGAATTCGCAGCAATCAAAGAAAACCAAAGGCGTGGTTGCATTCCTGAAGAACTAGACCACAGCAATGAGGAAGTCGAGGAAGTGGAAGCTCAGGAAGCCGCAGCAGAAGACCCAGAGGAGAAACTCATCAAGCTTCTGACAGAAATGAGAGGTCGGACGAAGATAGATGTGCGTACGTATTCGGGAATCCTGGACCCAGAAGACTTGGTCGACTAGTTCAAAGAGATGGAGAAATATTTCGATGTGGAGCAGATCGAGGATCCTAAACGGGTTAAGACTGCATGTCTAAGGTTGAAGGGTCATGCCTCGTTGTGGTGGGACAATGTGCAGGCTGATAGACTCAAGAAGGGCAAGGAGAAAATCAAATCTTGGGACAGGATGGTTTCCAAGTTGAAGGGGAAGTTCTTGCCAAATGACTATGTGATTTCCTTGTTTAGGAAGTTACAGAACTTTTGACAAAAAGAGATGACCGTGAAGGAGTACACAGAGGAGTTTTACCGATTGTCGATTCGGTCAAGACAGACTGATGAAGGAGAAGAAGCTGTCGCTAGATATGTAAACGGCTTGAAATACGTTGTTTAGGATGAACTCAGCATGTCAAGATTCAGAGCAGTCGGTGAAGCCTATCAGTTAGCTCTGAAGGCAAAAGAGAAATTGTCGAGAAGGTCTGCAGCGACCAGAGGCAGGATGACTAGTTGGGGTGGAAATACTGTCTCCATGAAAGGTCAAGCTAGTGGCTACAAGAAAGAAAGTGTCGAAGATAGTCGACGCACAGAAGGGACATCGACGAAGGAAAGAGCGCAAGAGAACCGATGCGATGGTCGTGAGAACCGTGGTCGAGGCGCATATGGTCGAAGTGGTCTATCCGACAAGAAAGGAGTTAACATACTAGCTATAATCTATTACAAATGTCAAGGAACGGGGCACAAGGCATATGAATGTCCAGAAAACCTACATGTTGCAGAAGAGTCGAAACCCAGACGTCGAAAGGATGAGCAAGTTGACGAGAGGGAAGAATCGACATCAAATAGTAGTGGAGGTGAGAAAAAGAAGAACCGAAATCTGATGGTTTAGAGAGCTTTGATCCAGGAAGATCAGCATGATCCAATGGAACCAGCACAAGGAAAGGCTATCTTTCGAACAAAGGTGCAGATCGTAGAATGGCGTTGCAACACCATAGTTGATGGTGGGAGCACAGAGAATCTTGTGTCGACAGAAGTCATCGATAAGATCGTGTTGAAATGTCGAGAACATCCACACCCATACAAGATCTCATTTTTGCAAAAAGGACACCATGTTAAGGTGACCAGACAGTGCCTGATCAACTTCAGAGTTGAAGGATTAGAGGACAGTGTACTGTGTGATGTAGTTCCCATGGATGCATGCCATCTGTTGTTAGGGAGACCATGGAAATATGATCGTAAGATGATCTATGATGGTCGAGCTAACACAGTCACAGTGTGGAAAAATGGTGTGAAAAGAACTCTTAAGCCGATGCGAGGAGAGCCAGTCGACAGTAAGGACGGCGAGAGAAATCTTTTGGAGAAGCGAGTGTTGATGAGCACCGCCAAGGAATTCCTCGCAGAGGAGGAAAAGCAGTCGGGATGTTTTGCAATCATTCCAAAAGGACCATATGTCGAAGGAACGACCAATCGGGAGAGCATTCCGGTCAAAGTTGAGGAATTGCTTGAAGAGTTTCAGGACATAATGGCTGATGAGAAACTGACGGGATTACCGCCGACAAGGAGCATATCCCATCAGATCGACTTGATTCCAGGGTCGAGTCTGCCAAACAAAGCACCATATAGGATGAGTCCAGTAGAGGGACAGGAACTCAACCGACAGGTCCAAGAGTTGTTGGACAGGGGATTGATCCGAGAAAGTTTAAGCCTGTGTGCAGTGCTAGCAGTATTGACACCAAAGAAAGGCGTGGAATGGAGGATGTGTACTGACTCCAGAGCCATCAACAGGATCACGATCAAGTATCGATTTCCATTGCCAAGGATGGATGACTTGATGGATTGCCTAAGTGGAGCAACGTACTTCACGAAAATAGACCTGAAGAGTGGATATCACCAAATTAGGGTCAGAGAAGGAGTTGAAAGGAAGACAACATTCAAAACAAGAGAAGGGTTATATGAGTGGTTATTCATGCCGTTCGGATTGACTAATGCACCCAGTACATTCATGAGATTGATGAATGAAGTGCTGAAACCATTCTTGGGAAAGTTTGTCGTAGTCTATTTAGATGACATTCTGATTTTCAGTCGAACGAAGTCAGAACATTTAGAGCACGTTCGACAAGTATTGCAGAAATTGCAGGAAGAGAAGCTGATGATTAACCTACAAAAGTGTTTCTTCATGAAGAAGGAGTTGGTGTACTTGGGATTTGTAATTTCAGGTAAAGGGTTGGAGATGGACCCCGAGAAGGTGAAGGCAATAGTAGATTGGCCGGAACCGACAAGTACAACTGCAGTGAGAAGTTTCCATGGACTTGCTAGTTTCTACCGGAAGTTCATTCGAGGATTCAGTCGGATTTGTGCACCATTGACAGAATGCATGAGAAAGGGAGAGTTCAAGTGGACGGATAAGGCAGGAAGCTTTCGACAAATTGAAGGAAAAGGTCATTGAGAGCCCAGTATTGGCGCTCCCAGACTTTGACAAAATTTTCCAGGTCGATTGTGATGCAAGTGGAACAGCAATTGGAGCAATGTTGAGCCAGGATGGCCAACCAATTGCATTCTTCAGTGAAAAACTGAATGGAGCGAAGCAAAAGTATTCAGTTTATGACCAAGATTTTTAGGCTATCATACAAGCATTGAAGAAATGGAGGCATTATTTGTTGCCACAGGAATTTGTGTTATACACAGATCACCAAGCACTGAAGTATCTGAATACTCAGTCAAAGTTGGATCAGAGACACATGAAGTGGGTGGATCTACTTCAGAGATATACGTTCGTGTTGTGACATAGGTCAGGCAAGTAGAACAAAGTTGCTGACGCGTTGAGCAGGAGAGTTGCGTTGTTGAGCACAATGACTGTTCAGGCAACAGGAATAGAGTCGATAAAGATGGAGTATGAGACCGACGAAGATTTTGCAAAGGCATGGAAGGCGTGTCGTGAGCCTTGGAGCACTGACAGAACTCCATATTTGAGTTATCTCATTCAAGAAGGTTACCTGTTCAGGGGAATTCAGTTGTGTATTCCCAGAGGATCAGTGAGAGAGAACCTAATCCGATAATTTCATAGTGGCGGGTTAGCAGGGCACTTTGGGATCGACAAGACCAAAGCATTGATCGACGAGAAATATTTCTAGCCAAGGATGTCGATAGATGTCAGAAAATGGGTTTGACAATGTCAAGTTTGCCAGTTGGCAAAAGGAAAGAGTCAGAACACGGGGTTGCATACACCATTGCCAGTTCCAGAGAACCCGTGGGAGCATCTTAGCATGGATTTTGTGTTAAGATTACCAAGGACTCAGCAGGGGAACGACTCAATATTTGTTGTGTTCAACAGGTTTTTAAAGATGGCACATTTCATACCATGTAAGAAAACAAGTGATGCCACAGGAATCGTTGTACTATTCTTTAAGGAAATAGTCAGGTTGGATGGGTTTCAAAAGAGTATCACGTCGGATAGGGATACAAAATTCATGGGGAATTTCTAGAGGACACTATGGAAGAAACTTAACACGAAGTTAGAGTTTAGTTCGGCATATCATCCGCAGACAGATAGACAGACCGAGGTTGTAGTGGCATATTTGGTCGAATTACCGACAGAAACCAGGAAGAGCACGGATGCAGAATCATTCACAGAGCATATGCATGAAGTTCATGAAAATGTGCGAAAGCGCATCGAGAAGAGTAATGCGGACTACAAGTTGAGAGTCGGTCGGAGGAAGAGGCTATTGTCATTCCAAGAAGGGGACTTAGTCTATGCATCCTTGCGGAAGGAGCGATTTCTGACAGGAACCTATAACAAGCTGAAGCTGAAGAAAATAAGACCATGCAAGATTCGGAAGAACATTTCAGACAATGCCTATGTGTTGGAATTGCCGGAAGACTTGAACATTTCAGCAACGTTCAATGTATCAGACCTGTATAAATTTGAAGAAGGGTCAAGCAGCAATAAGGGGGAAGAAACCAGTCTCGACTGGAAAGAACAGATTCCAGACCGACATAAAGAAGGGATCGCGGAAGTAATCAATGAACGCAAAGTAGGACGTACCCGTAGATCGCGCATGAAGGAATACTTGGTGCGATGGACAAATGATGAGTTGTAGGAAGCGACGTGGATTTCCGAAGAGGAGTTTAGGAGACTGACGGAATAGTCGAATTCTTTTTCACCTGGGGAGACTGATGCAGGAGCATCGGGACCTAGACAGATCAGTCAAAGTTGATCGACCGAAGGGAGCCGACCAGCGGGAGTGCCGATGACCACTGGTGCGGGGAGCAGGTTGACTTGTCGAAGTCAACAAGTCAAGCAGAAGCAGTCAGGGTGCGGCCGACTAAAGGAACAGCAGATGTCGCGAGAAGTCGAGGATCGACAGGAAATGGTCGACAGATGACGAGCGATGTAAGATGTCGGGTAATCGACAAGTGGTCGAACTACGACATGACAGAGTTTGGCTAAGTCAAGTATATTGGGAAAGGAATGAAGCGACAGGACAGTCAAGATGTGACTGACTACTGTAGCAAGGTCGGAAGGACAGAAAGTCAAGGGACTGTACCAGTAGCCATTCGGGGTTGCTGAGGAAGTTATTAAGTTATTGCGAGTTGGTGAACGACATGATAGAGGATGTCATGGACAGAAGCTGTACAACACGATTAGAAGCTGACAGTGCAGATTCGCAGGATTTGGACAGGATCAGCGAATGGAGGGAACGCGTGTCTCGGGATTGTAATAATATTGGAAACAACACCCGCGGAGTAGAAGAGGAGGAGAAGGCCTTCATTCTAGACAACTGTTGGGCAGCAGCAGAGCAGAGCACAGAGCTGAGAAAGTTGTGAAGAGTCACACTGGCCAAGTGTAGAGTGTTGAGATCGAACCATAGCTCAAAGTTTTGTGGTGAACCAGGAGAGGGTGAGGTCAACACACAGGGAGAACACACCACAATTACTTCTAAGTTGTAACGGCTGAGGCCAATTGTAATTAGTTATTTTCTTACAGTTATTTTACATTGTAACCGATTTCAGAGAAGTAATATAAGCCAATCCAGGCATCTTGTTCTACACATTGTTTGTGTGAGCATTGTGGTTTGTGTCATGTGTATTGTTAAACAAGAACCTTATTTTCGTAAGGTGACTTGCATCAAAGAGTATATCAAACAATATGTACTTTTAACTCTTAGAGATGATCATGGTGCTTCAAAAAATCGAATTTAATCTATCTAATAGACAAGTGTCCAATGGAGGTATTTCACACTTCTCACCCTTTTTTTGATTCACCAAGACCACATGAAGTGCAAGGTGAAGAGCATACTTCGAGAGACAAGTGTCTTTAGGTCCTTGCTTGTGTGAAACAAGTGTTTTATACACTAGCAATACTACTAAAAACAACATGTTGATTGATGCATAAACAAGAAATGGTCCTGAATACTAGTGACAACAATGGGGCCCGTTGAAATCCTCAAAGTTGGTTACCTAGTTAAGTTTCAAGAGAGATGTACTCTTTAAGTCCTAATATTGGTCTAGGTGCACTAATTACAAAAAAATTAAGTAATTGGGTGAATTAGCCTTAATTTAAGTTCACTAGTAAGAAACCATTCGGCTTCCAAACTAAGTTACGCAGATAAAAAGAAAATAACTAACAGTAGCACGGCTAAATCAGACTCTGTCGTGCGTTTTGCACAGTTTAATACAAAATAGACGCGTACTAGCGCGGGAAATACACTAACCTTCCGTGTAGGTGCGATGAGCAGTGTGGCATGGGTATGAAACTGGTAACCTGCGCTATGCCCACGACTATCCAAGTCGAATCCGCACTGTCAGAGCGGCAGAGATGCCAGGAACCGCGTAGCTATGGGAAAAAATAGGCTATGGTCGTGATGGGGCCAAATTCTAGAAGTAAGAGGTGGAATACATGATCTCCTACAAGTGAACAACACCCATAATTAGATAATTAGCATAAAACAACCTATTTTAAAAAGAAATCAACAAAATAAGTATGGTCGCCATTAGAACTGTTGTGGAAAAAATTGCACAAGTCCACTCTTCCACTTGGTAAGGGGCTAAGCATTGTAGGTTGCAGTAAGGCCTCAGTCCTTGGAGCCCCTTTGGTAGTGTGGTTGGTATTCCTCCAAGTGATTCTGCAATAGATTGTTAGTGTAGCTCACATTCAAACATAAAAATATTGATAAAAACAAAATGAAAGAGATGGGGAAGAATGCAAACTTCAACAACAACCAAAGATGTGTTAAACCACTCTTGTATTTCCCAATGGAATAGTTGTACAACAACTAGGAGGTGAAGGCTTCAAGGGAATCCAAAAATATCCCTTAGGGATGCCTTTCTTGTCCAAACTATATGCTAAGTAGATGGTAGAACAATGGAGAGAAACACTTGCCCCTTGATGGAAGGTGGCAAGGGAGCTTTGGAATGCTTACAATGGTAGGAAATGATGGGCTATGAGGAAGCTCCAACTCAAATCCAACAGCATAACCTTGCTCTAATTTCTCTTTACAAAATGCATGCCAATGGCTTTCTTTTATAGGCCAAGAGGTGGCCAACAAACAACTATATCCAAATGTGAACTCTCCTCCTTCATGTACTAGTTCCAAGGAACATAAGGGGGGTTGATCAATGCCACCAAGTGTGTGAGGAGCCTATTTGGGATCCTTGGGGAGGATTGAGTCTTCAATGCGTCGCTGGGAGTAAGTGGTCCCGCCATTTTTACAGTACTGCAGCTATTGAAGGAAAATTCATGTGGGTGTAGCACGGACATTGTTTAGGTAACATGCGCTATAGCGTGGGTCAACTGTGTAATACCCATGCTACCCCTTGTTTTGACTATTTCTTGGCACTTCTGGACTCTTGTTGTTTTTGGATCTATTGAGGATGCCTGTGGTGAGATGCATTCTTTATGTTGATGATGCTTTACTGGATGAATAACCGAAATGTCGCATGTGAGCTATTTTTAGGCATTAACAGCCCATATGGTAAGATTCTTTTTTAGCAAACACTTGGATTTGTATTAATGAATGTTGCAACCAAATTGAATAGAAAGATAAATACAAACAGAGGTAAAAACAAGTTTGACATGTGACCTCAAACCAGATTTTCACAAAAGTGTTCCAAAGTACTGAATTCTCCTTCGCATAGGAGATTCTAAAGAGGCAACTGGAATAACTATACCAAAACACTCATAAATACAATTTACACTTGCAAAACATTCAGAAAGAATACTGAGGAAGGACGTTTTGTTGTTTTCCTCTCCATTGGTGTTTGCATTGGCAAGCTCTATGTTTTCCAAGGCTTGACCCACCGCTTTGCTCAATTTTAGAACCAAGATCCTAGGCATACCCATTTCCCCTTCCAACACTTGTGATGACAAAAAAAATAAAGGCCCAATTTGTTGGCGCACGGAAAGACCCAAGGTTCAACATAAATCACACCAACAAAACCCCAGACACTGTCCCTTTCAGCATCACCTGCAAACAGATGACGTCTCACCCAAGGTATCAAAGGAAACTGCAGGAACCAAGTTTATACAGGGTTGAAGGGAGGGGAACATACATTCAACAAATATACTAGGTATTTATTTATTGCATAGCATAGCATTACATTCACCACAACAGAAATAACATTCATGGCATCATCATATTATATCAACCATGTGCGACCACCACAAGCATTCATCACAATTAACACAAGCACATAATACTGCAACCAAAGTTTCTCATTATTATCATAGTGACAGTCTTACATAGCTCATGGGGTGTGCATCAATACTCCATTTAGTCTTCAACTACCAGCATTACATAGCAACACAAATATAGTAACTACTATTGGCCAACACAAGCTAACACTGTACCCTTAGATCTCCTACATATTTATACATCAAAACATGGGTGGAACTCGTTACAAAGTGGACACAACTCCTAACTAACTTCTGCCTTCTACGCGGTTTTGGCCCAATTGCTAAGTTGTCACATGGTCTATCTCTGACGTGCGACTTCCAAGGTAGGTCCAAAACCTGATGCAACAGGCCATGTTACTATTGATTAAATTTTGTTGTCTTCTTCTGGGGTGACAAGTTCGAGATGGGTCCTTTTGGATCCTAAGGGGGCGATCGTGAACACTTTCGCTAAGGGTATGGGATGTGCAACAAATAACCAAGATGAATGGCTAGCTCTGATGATAGGGGGTGTAGAAATTGAAGCAAAGTAGATTGGTAAGGTCCTAATTTTGGGGGGCTCTCTTTTAGTTATTAGAGCCATCAAGAGAAGCCTTAGCAAAGAGGATCTTCCCCATAATCAAATCCAGAGACAAGTATATTGGTATCTTAAGGGGATCAATGACCTTCAATTTTTCCACATCCGGTGACACCTAAATTATTGTGTTGATTCATTGGAAAACCAAGGTGCAACATTAGACAAAGGTGTATTGGTCACTTGAATGTTTCAATTGCCATAGTGTTAAATGGGTCCCTTATCTCTTAACTCTGAAGTGAATGCACTTTACCTCATGGAATCAAGGGGTCAAGTTGACAGCACAAGCTATCACCGTGTTGAGGTAAGCATGGGATGGTGCAACCACCTATCCATTGATATAGACCTATAATGGATGCATTTTTTAATGCCTTGGTCGTGTGAAGGATTTAATTTGTACTACCCCTTCTACCCTTGCATCCTCCACACCATGGTGGATGTAAATGACATTAATGAATGTGGAGACTTTGGAATGGACTGGAAAGTTTCCTTAGAGTATAATTTGGATTGTGGATTTGATTTGGTTAGTTGTGTTTCCTGTTAGGAGAATGTGCAAGGCTTGTGTATGAGAAGGAATACCCATCGGTTTCAGTCTGCTTACGGGGCCATATCTTCTTTATGTTTTCTCGGCTTGTTGAACAAAGGGCACTTATGATTTAACAACCTTCAAGGGACAAAAGTCTGGGTGGGTAACAGGTTTGGGAACCTAGTCTTTCCCCTTTCCAGTGACCTAAGTGACGACCTTTCTATGATTTATCTCAACAAGGATTCTGGTGGATTATTGGGAAGAGGGCCACATGTTTTATGACCTATGTGCAATTGGGTTGTCCCCATGCCTTCGAGGAAGGCTGAAATTGGGGATATCATGGCCAAACTTAGGGACATTTGGGATATGCTAAGACTAATGCAGTATAGGTGGGACATATTGGTGGAGACGACTAGGCATATTTTGTACCACATTTCTTTGGTGGATACTCGATTGGATGACTAGAGGACAATGTGTGCATGCAGGGTACAAAAATTTAGAATCTCATCGAGGATATGGACAAGCTGGTCAACTTGGAAAAAGAGATTCATTGTTAAGGGAACTCATTTCCACTCGCTCATGATCAATAGGAGAATTTTTTTCGACAACCTTTGAAGGGTTGCATTAATTTACAATCCCTCGGGGAAGTTGGGGATGGGCAGTTCTAGTTTTTCTCAACACTATGTGATTTTTTTTTTAAAAAAATTATGTGTTTTAAGTGCATCCTTTTGTTAGGGTAGTATGTAAGGATTTATAATTTCCAGGAATTTGTAGTAGCAGTAGGAAAACTGTGGACCGATATTAAAATTTTGGTTTTGAATACTATTATTCTAGGTATATTTTGGACACCCTCCTTCAAGGGTGCAAACTACTTGTACCTTGTTGTTGTTTGTGGCTTTTTGTTAGTATAAACTAATACCTATTTTCATCAACAAAAAAATCTTAATGTATTATTGGTACCCTATGGATATCAAGAGTGTCTCTGTAGAATTTTATAACCAGCTTGAGCAATCCATTAAGTTAGACGATGTCTTCCCAGTAATTTCATAGTAAGTAAACGTTGAGTCTTTCCAATCTATGCCAGGGAGAAATCTGAAATTGGTGACAATGAAAAAATTCTTGGGGCATAATATGCTTTTCCATATGAGCGGACGCATTATCTTCCTAATGCTTTTCCGAGGCAAATTAATTTCTTCCTCGGGGGTACTAGTTGCAAGGAGGTGCCTAGAGCCTTCCCTGTTCTATATCCCACTTTTTCTCTTATATAAATTTGACATGTTAACGAGGAAGTGGAGAGAGTGAGACATGAGTAGATTCATGTGAGGAATCATCACAATAGGGAGAGAGAGCCAATTGGTACTAAGATTTGTCATGTATCAATTACTTTGACACGTTACATTTGAGTTGCATGCAAGATAGGCAAGGGGTATGGAAATGGATAAGCCCCTCATTTAATTTTAATTCCCCAATTTTGAAAGCAGTAGCATTGTTTGTGTGCTTATCCACCTCATAGTTATTTCCCCTTAGAACCTGGAGGAATTTGATCATGGAGAACATCTAAGCTTCTTGCTTGATCCTGGCGATGAGTCTCACCAGGTTGAATTCTTTGGGGATGTTGGCATTTTTCATTTTCCTTATCATTAACATTGAATATCGAATAGCTATAATATTGTTGATATGTAGAGAGGAAGCTTGTCTTAGTCCATGTAGGAGTGCAAGATCTTCATCTTGGTTATTAGTTGTTGTTCCAAGGCACCACTCATAAAATTGATTCAAATTTCCATTAAGATCGAAGGTGATCCCCCCCACACCAGCCACCTCTAGGTCGAAAAAGAGTATATGTCTAATTTGATTCTCCTTCCAGTTTGTAGAATCATCTCCTTCAAGTTTGACTTTCCATTGCTGGGGGATGCCCAGATTCAGGAGAGGTTTTTTCAAAGAAGATCTACCAAGGGGGATGAAATCTGTCAGGGAGTTGCATTCCACATTACCTAAACACGATTGGGCTTTCCCACTTAAACCCTTGACACTTAGGCCTTCCACCATCAGAATTTTGGATTTTGAAGTTGTTTTCCTTAGATGATCTCTTTGTTGAAAATGATTTTGTTCCTAGTGAGCCAATCCTACCAACAAATGAATTTTGGGGTTTACTGCCAAGCACGTATGAGAAGAGGCTTTTCTCTGAAAATTCCTTTATAATGTTTATGCCATACTGTGAACATTATTCTCCAACTTATTGGAGGGATCATCCTATCTTTAATCTTTTAAAATCCCATTACTAGAATGACTTCATATAGGGACATTCAAAAAATATATGGTGTTGACTCTCTTCGGATGCTTGGTAGAGGACGCACCAAGAAGGTCCCTAGATGCATTTCTTTATGAGATTTTTTTGTTGTAAGAGATTTCCCATGAACAAGAAAACAATGGAAAATGTTGACTTTGGGAAGGTAGTCATCATGCCATATTTTATCCCATGGTCCATACCATGGAGGAAGAGGGGTGGAGTGAAGTTCTTGGTCATATCCCAGCTTAACTGACTAACCTAAAGCACCCCAATACTCGAATCAGGGATATGGCTGACTAGTGCATACCCAGAGAGGGAAGTGATGAGAGAAGAGGATAAATTGTTGATATGGGGGGGTGATTAAGCACCCATAATGTCCATAGCTTTCCATCATAGGGCCATTAAGATATGTCATGTAGAGTTGTTAGATTCTCTCCCTTAATCCAAGGTCTGAGCAAAGATAAATATTGATTTTACTATAGAGCGGCCTGCGAGAATGCCATTAGTCGATATTTTGATTTCTTCCCCATTACCCATAATATGGGTGAGTTTGGATTGTATGAGGGGAGTTACAGACTTCAACATTTTCCATATATGTGATCCTCCTTTTTCCTATAGAGTACTATCAATGCATATATTCCATGTTCCATAAAAGTGTTTTTTGAAAATAGCTTTCTTCCACCATTCCATCTTGCTAGTGATTAATCGCCAAATGATTTTTGCTCCAAGGGAAATATTCATCAGAGCTAGGTACTTTATGCCCAACCCACCCCTGTCTTTATGAGATCTCATGATCTTCCAATTCACCGGATGGTATTTCTTGGTGTTGGACTTACCCCATTTCCAGAGAAATTTTGTAATTTCTTGTGTGATATTCATCATAATCCCTTTTGGAGCCAACAATGTTGAGCATCTATAAATTAGCAGCGCTAATACAACATGCTTCATAAGTATTGCTCTTCTTGCTAGGTTGAGTCAGTGTGCTCCCCATTTCTAGAGCTTCCCCTTGATTTTTATGATGATGTCCAGATATATCTCCGAGGCGAGGGCATGTAGAGATATGGGAATCCCAAGGAATCTAAAGCTTCAGCAAGAATTAGTGCTTTGGAATTAAAGGGCTCTAGTTATCTCCCTTAGTGTACTAGGGATGATGTTCCAGGAGTAGATCATACTTTTTCCTTTGTTGATTTCTCTTCCCGAGGCTTCGAGGAAGAGATTGAGAACAGAGTGAAAACAAGAATCAATGATAAAAGTGGCTCGTCAGAGCAGCAATGTATCATCGAAAAATTGGGAATGATTCATTGCTTTGACCCCTCTTATGATTGTGATAATTGGGAGAGTTACACTAGTTCTTTCTGACTATAGCTTCTTGCCCAAATATTCAGCCATGATGATGTACAACAAGGGTGAAACAGCTATCTGAGGCCTCTAGTGGCTTTGAATAAGGAGGTGGGGTTCCCATTGACTAATGGATAAATCCAAGGATTCGAAATGCAAGCTTTAAGTCATTCAATAAAGTTAGTGTCAAAACCAAATCTATGCATAACTTTGAAGAGAAAATATTGCCATACTCAATCAAAGGCATTGGCCATATCAATATTTACCATCATCACTTTGTCCTTGTGATCTTTGCTTAAGTGGATCGCTTCTTGCACTATTATGATATTATCAATTATTTGTCGTTTCTACATAAATCCCCCTTGGTTATCAGAGATAATTATGGACATAATCTCTTTTAGCCTATTGACCATGATCTTGGTGAAATTTTTGTAGGTGGATTTCAACAAAGAGATCCACTGAAACCTTGAAAAAGACATGGGGTTTGCTTCCTTGGGGATGAGAGCAAGAAAGGAGGAGTCGGTCCCTCCCTCTACTTTGCATTTCTTTTGCACATATCTTAGCAAATTTTTTTCATATCTACACGCATAATATTCCAAAACGCTCTAAGGAAATGTATGGTAAACCCATCTAGGCCATGGGCTTTGTCTGAGGCCAGTCCCCAAATGGCCTCAATGATTTATTCATATTCTATATCTTTGACTAGAGAGGAGTTGGCTTCTCCGGGGGTAGAGGGTGGGATGTGTTCCAACATTGCTTCTGTTGCAAAAGGATCTCATCCACCTACCTCCGTGTAAAGGGATTGAAAGTGGGTGCTAGCAGCATTTTTAATATCAGTATATTCAAAAATTATATTTATGTATGGAAGAGTTATTTACTTCACCTTATTCCTTTGCTCTCATGTTTTGGCTTGGCAGTGAAAAAAGGAGTTATTCTTGTCTCCTTAATAGAGCCATAAACTCCTTGATTTAACATGCTAGTATTCTTCTTCCGAGCATTGCACCTTAAATACTTTTGAACATAGGGATTTTTATTCCATTTGGTGTTGATTTGTGGTCTCTTCCATCTCCATTTCACATTGAAGCTTGTCCAATAAATCTTGCAGCTCTTTTTTTCTTTGTCTGGGCAGGGAGGGAAGATTTTGCCCACTCTCAATGTTATTTTGAATGCTTTGAGATTTTGTTCAAGGATATAGTTAGAGGAACCATAAAATGGTTTAGACCATTCATAAGATATTAGAGAAAGGGCTTGGGGATGTTGTAGCCAAAGGGGGTTAAAACAAAAGGCGTCAGGACCAAGGTTTGGCGAATGCTAGAGAATCAAGAAATGGGTTTGAGATCAAAGATACCAAAGGGAAAAATATGGGAGGAAATAGAAAGATCTTGGAGGTAAAGGTCATCGTGGAAAAGGAATCTATCAAACTGAGCTACAATATGGCCAAGGCCAGTTCTTTTATTGGACTTGGTGAAGCGGACTCACAAGGGCTTAACATCAATGAGGTCCCAATATGAGATTAGGATATGTTCTCCAAATGGATCTCGTATGGGATTTCCCCTTGCTTTTCTCTAGTTTAGGACAAGGTTGAATTCGTCAACTACAATGTTATTATTAGTAATCTTCGTGTCGGTGAGCACCTACAAATATATCCAACAATTTTATTTTTCAAAGTGGTGCATAGGCATGTAAATATTGAAAAGATGATACCTGATACCAATTTGATGATTGACCAACGTTGTGAACAACTAGTGTTGAGTTTGGACCTAGGATTTGAGCGTCAAGGTGTTGCGATACCAGAGGGTGCATAAACTTCCTGAGGCTCCCCTTGAGATAATTGTTGCTTCGTCACAATTTCTCCATTGCTTTTTGGTTGAAGATACCATTTCGTCTACCTTGAGTTTGTCTCATGGATAAGGAGGGTAGTTGATTTCTTTGTATTGATCAGATCTCTGAGAGATGCTTCTTTATGCTTGTTACCCATCCCATGGAAATTCCAAGAGACAATTTTCATCATTTAGGGTGATTGGCTTTGTTGCCTCCTCCCTACAAAGAGGCCTTCGGTCTGGATTTCTTCAAGGTACTGAACTGATCTTGCAAAGGAGCTTTAACACTTGTGTTTTTCATGGCACTAGGTGAGTTTATGCCTCCCAGAGATTTTTCAATAGTCATTCGAGTGTCAAGGATATTCTCCTTGTTTACCTCTTCGTCTTGATTTTCTTTTTTCAATCTACGCCCCACCTTTCTTGGTTGGTGATCCTCTTCGACAATCTCTTCTTTTTCTTCATCCCCAGTTTGAGCAAGGGCCTTTCTCCTCGTTAGGATTTGTGAAGGATTTTTGGGGAGGTTATCAATCTCTTCTTGGAAATCCGAGATCCAGTCATCATCTAAGAGGGAGAAATATGACATGGTAGATCTTCAGTGGGGTGAGTTTGGATGGTGGGATCTTCAGGTTTGTTTAGCACAATGATTTTTTTTATGACTTTCTTCTTGATGTAAATCCTCATATAGATTGAGGTGGATTAGGGAATTATTTAGGCTTGGAGGGAGCCTTGGACAATTGTAGCAAAGGAGGTTGGATCGAAGATGATTTCTTCATATAGGATTTCTTGGAGGGGGTTGATGGGATTCCGATGAGGACGAAGAGACCAAATCCCCAAAGGGCCCCTACTGCTTACCACTGGATGTATTTTTTTGCACAATCTACCATTTTCTTCCTTGCTTGTTATAGTTGTGTTGGTTCCTTGGTTCAATTTGTATTTTTTTTCAAAGTTTCCATATCCATGGCATGTTTTACACTTAAAAGGAAGTTGTTCATAGTTTAGCTTCTGCATGTGCCTCCAACTGTAGAGAGTGAGAATCACCACTTTTGGTAGCCCTTTTTCAAGGTCAAATTCAACATAGATCTTAGCGCATGAGAACATTATTTCCTTTGGTTTTGCATTGTCTATATATTTTCCAATAGAATTATTGATGCTTCTTAAGGAGTTTGCTCTTCAGTAGTGAAGTTCGAGATGAGGAAGCCTGACCCAAAATGGGATAGCCGAAAGAACATCTAGGTCTGGATCAAATTTTTGGTTCCATTTGTTTTAAGTACATGCCTCCATTTTCGTAGAAATACGGACCATTTTTGAAGATCGGGTCTATGTCTGCTTTTTGCTTGAAGAGAAAAGCATAAAATCCTTGGCCACAAAAGAAATAGGAGAGTTTCCCTTAGATAAGCACTACCCAATTTTCTTGGACCTAGGTATCCATATTTCTCGGAGATGGCTAGATGCCTATAAACTGCTCGATTAAACCTCACTTTGAGAGTGCAATCACCATGGATCTGGAGGATCTTGGAGACAATGGAAATTCAGGAATATCTTCCAACTGTTTCATAAACATAAAAGCGAGGAGTTTCACGGAGGGTTTGAAGGAGAACAGAGCTTGGAAGGTTGTGACTTCATCCAATGAAGGGGGGGGGGGGAGCGCCCCCTCCACTACTTAACTCCATGAAACCAATGATCAATGAAGCTCAATCAATGCTACCATATAACTCATCAATTTTTGTTATATGGTAAGAATTCTTTGCTCTTTAGGTTTACATATTGTTTTGCGCTCTGACTAGGAAGAAAATTGAATTGTTTATTTTATGTGTTGGCTTAGTTACCTATATGTGTTATACACATATCTCTTTTTTTCTTTGAATATGCATCAATTTCTCTTCCAAATTCCCTAAATAAGGATCCTAGGAATATATTTTAAACTTTGTTTATAATTGGGTTCTCAAAGGAGGAGAACCCCATTCCTTTATGGTTTATCAAATGGAATTCGTCCTTCAATCTATCTTCCTAAAGGTTATTGCCCCTCTATCCCACATGGTATTAGCTTCCTTTCATTCATTAAGTAGATACTCAACTATTTCCTTATCTTGGTTACACATTTGTCATATTGATGGTCCCTCAAATCCCCTTTTTTAAATTGTGTCCCATGTCAATACCTTTCTTCTAGATAGAATCCCAAGGAATGTGGATATTTTTGGCCATATCCCTAGGTTACAAAATTGTTTCCAAAAATTATTATTTTTTCAAAGAGTTGTGCCCTACTTCCAAGGCATATGCTTCTTTGACTAAGAACGTGCCTCCTCCTTCCTACCCCATCTAAGGATGTCTTGTACAAGTTTCAATTAGATTTTGTTTTTTTAATTCTTTCTCTAAGAGAACCAGGGATCCCAAAGGAATAAAGGGAGGCAATTTGTCTTGTGTCTTCCAAGTGCACTAGTCCCTTGGGTTTAACATATGATTACCCTCCCAATATTGATTAACCAGGTTCTAATTTAGGGAGTGGAAATGGTCCCTAGTTTCCAAGAGAGTATTGTTCCCGTTTAGTTTCACCAACTAGTGTCACGAGTCATCCCAAAAGAGTGAAGCAGTTCCTTCATGGATTTCCCATAAACAATGAGTTTAGATTATGTTTACATTCCACAATGCATTGTTCCATATCACTAAGCCTAACCTTATTCCATCCATATGTACGAGGTTTTGTACATTTACTTCCTTTGCGTATTTCTATATCCATATTTGGCTTCATATTTCTATCTTGTTGTTCAACCAATGCCACCATATTTTCCCTGCTAATACAATGTTCAGAGTCTAAATATGCCTAACTCATAAACCTCTTGCATTTTTAGGAAGTCAAACTTTGTCCCATGCCACAAAGCCCATTTTTTTGTCTTTGTTTGGGCCTCCCCAAATGAAATATCATTGAATACTTTTGATGCCTTTAAGGATCTTGGCAAGTGCTGCCAACTTCAAAAATATATATAATGGCACATACTACATAAAAAATTTGAGCAATGTTACTTTGCCTAAAAGATTGAGGGATCTAAATGTCCAAGAGCATAGCTTGAATTAAATCCTAGATATCAGGTCTTCCCAATAGGTGTTTCCTAAAGAATTTAGAATGAGAGAAGCCTATAAGTGCTCCTTTTTGGAAACCAAGGATTCTTACAATATCTTTTTGAGTAATCATAGGGGTGTTGAAGAAATATTAGCAATTTTATTTTATTTATAACAGTGCAAGAGACTAAAAGAAATATAGTGAGGATGGACTTGAGGGTGGAATATTTTGAGGTGGAGGGGTGACCCATCAAAAGGGTGTCACCCACAAATTAAAGGTGGGAGAGGAGGTTCATTTGATTTAGGATGTGAAGGACTTTCAAATTTCCATCAATGATTACTTGACACATACTTCTTCCCAAGCCTTCAATCATCGGGATGAATAAGAAAGGCGATAAAGGATCACCCCATCTGATGTCAGGGGAAGGGTTGAAACAAGAATATCAAGTTCCATTGATTAAGGAAACAAACAAAGATGACGAGATTGAAATTTCTAACCTAATGGATCCAAAATTAACATAATCCAAAGACTGGAAGTATGTAAACAAGAAAATCCTAGTCAAGACGATCAAAGGCTTTACACATATCAAGTTTAATTAACATACTTGGTTTTTTGTCTATTTTAAGGGTTGCATAATTATTGGGCCAAATAACTGCAACAATGTATCTATTGAATCCCTCAACTTCACTTTAATTATCAACTCACAAATCATGAAAACTTATAAAATGTATGCACTGTGTGCACAACCACAAGGTGTTAACTTTCTTAGATGTATTATATCCATATCAATGATATGAAAATTAACAATTTTGATAACTTATTCTAACGTATGAAAATTACCAATTTTTATAACTCATTCTAACCTACTCCTCATCTGCTCAGGTCCATGACCTTCACTCCTATCTCCTCTAATACAATGCAAAAGGAAATGAAGGTCTGAGTTCACTACCTCTTGGATGAAGAGTTAATTAAATGAAAATATGTCTTTGAATCAATAATCATTGTGCTATTGTTAGATAGATGAATCTTTGTAACACTCTGATCATGTTCTAGATTCCTAGTTCCATTCCAAAGCATTAAACATTGTAAATTAAAAGCAATAACAAGAATGAAAGTGTTCTCAAAGAAATACATGAAATATAAATAATGTTGGAAATTAAAGTATACAAATTAAATGAAATAAACAATAAGCAAATGAATGGAAATCCAAAGAGAAAGTTACAACCATTAATGAAAATTAAACAACGACAATCCAATATATGGGTTGAGGGCATTCAACCATCATTTCATCTTTGTAGCGGGCCTTTACTCCAAAGTAAGCAAGGGGTTGAATCCCTGAGAGGAAAAGACAAATTACAACAAGAATGTGAGGAAACAAATGTTCTCTATTAAGAAGAAATTTGAAATTACATTGTGTCCATTGAAGGAAACCAACTTCTAACTTGTTCTAGGTAAATTATGAGAGCTCACACACTCTCTTTCATTACAAAAAAACCTTGGTTTCCCCAAGAAAAATCTTGGAGAACCCCCTACTCATTCAAGCATTTATCTACAAATTTGGGAATGGGCTCATGCATTCACAACCTTCCCAATTCATGGTTTACTTTTAGGGTTCTAAATCAAGTGCGAAATGATGTCATTCCACCTCATATGGGATATGATTTGGTTAATCATTTTCCATGAATTTATACTCTTTGCACTGAAAGATTATTGATGCCTCATAGTTATCTCGATTAATGACTGGGAACAACCCTTGAGGTCAAATTTCCTTTCCTTGATTTGCCATTGGATCACTTCAAAAATTCCCAAACATTGTTGCATTAACTTTCCTACTTAACCAAATGACATTAGTCTATGCAAATCAAAAAAATCAACAAAATTACTTTAAGATCAAGCGTATATCACATTCAACTTGGAATTAAGTGAATCATACATGATTAGATAAGAATATGTCATAATATCTACATTGGTCATCAAAAGTATTAATGATCATTTTAAGGACGGTCTTGGCTCGGGATACAAAATGCATCACATTTAAACATTAAATGGGCAAAAGAATATACAAATTGGAGGCCCATCAATAGTCTCATGTGCCAAAATGATACCATCAAGGATCTATCACCCCTCAATGTATATTCCTTGTTCATTAGAGCTGATGTGGTTCATAATGGGATTCAATATGTTATAAATTACTTTGGAAATGATTTTATATATCACATTACATTACAAGAAAAGCTTGAATTTGTCCATAGAGTTATATAACTCTTATTTCAGGATGAGTGCAAGGAAGGTGGAGTTAAGGGCTTGCAGAATCCATTTTGTTGCTCTAGAGTCTTCCTCTACCTTCCATATATTTGTGCCTACCACTAACAAACAATTTTGAAAGAAATCTCTTATGAAATCATCTAGCCCCAGGGATTTCCCTACTGCCATCTCCAATATTGTCATTTCAATTTCCTTGCTGGTGTTTTTTCTCATCGGACTAACATTTTGATTTGGGGTCACCAGCTTGGGAATGTGTTTCAAATTTGATTTTATGTTTGCTTGTGTTTCTATGTTTGGTTTTGAGAGGAGCTCATGGTAATACAATTTAAGTTCATTTTTTATGTCATCACGAGTCTCCAATTTATCCCCTTGAGCATTTTGTGTGGATATAATTTTATTTATATGTATTTTGTTGATTATTTAGTTGTGAAAGAACCTCAAGTGTTTGTCACCATTTTTGAGCCATCTAATTCTCAATTTTTGTCTTCGCTCTAGTTTCTAACTCATCTTTTAGGATCTCCTCCCTTCATGCGAAGCCCTCATTTCTTTATTCCTTAATGATAGTTAGTTGCATCTTCTCCATTTGTTTCTCTAAGTCCTTTTAGGCTTGAAAGATGTTCCCCAATACTTATTTTTTCTAGGTTTTTAGTTTGACCTACAAATTTTGTAATCTTCATCAAAATTGATATATTAATGTTCCTTTTCTTGTGTCACTCTCCATACACCACTATTTGATGTTTGTTTTAAAATCGGGATGATCCAACTAAAATTTCTCAAATCTAAATGGTTGCAATCTAGGAGGACCCATGAATCCCATTATAGACAAATTGGCCAATGATCAGATCTCGCATCTAGGAGAATTTATGCTTCCAAAACAACTCTTGAATTTATTCGAGATTTAGAGACAAGAAAGTGATCCATTCTAACTACAATATGATTTATTCGTATTATTTTGTTGTTCCATGTATGGAAACCATTTCTAGTGGTCATGTCTACCATTTTCAACCTTGAAATAATATTTTTAAATATTATACGATTTTCCTCCAAGTGCTCTATAGCACCTATTTTCTTTGTAAGAAAGTTGATTGTATTGAAATCGCCTCCTATGATCCACGAGATTTATTTCATAGTCAATCACATAGCAAAAGATCCAGGAATTCCAATTCGTTTGCCAAGATGTTCGAGCCATAAACGTTGGTGATGTTTTCTTCCTTTGTTGTTCCATTCTCCTTAAAGTTGGTTGTGATCGAGCTTCATATTTCTATTAATTTTTCAAGATTTACTAGTGCAGGGATCCATAGAATGGCCAAACTCCTAAGAAACCTTTATCACTTGTTTCTACTTATTCACATCCCCCTTAACAACACATAGCCATTTCTTTCATGGTGTCTTAGGCACATTTTGTTTCTTGAGTCATTAATATAGTGGGATTGTCTTTAAGTATTTTATTTTAAAGAAGCATTTGCTTGCTTTTTCCATTCACCCCTCTAATGTTTCATGATATGATCTTTCATTATTAAACTTTGTATGGTATGAGGAGGTATTTATTCTCAAGTGAAATGATCTACCTCGAATCTAGTAGTTCGCCCCCCTCTTTTTGTATCTTTTGCTTTTGAGGTTTCCTTCCTCTTTTCTTTTATTCCCCCATTCCTTTATTTGAAGGGTTAAACTAAGTAGTTAGGATACCTAGTCTAGATATCTGCCCCTAAATTTGGGAGGTTAGGCTTGATTTGGACCCACTTTTCATTATCTCCTTCTTTAGCAATTGCAAATCTTCTTACGCTAAGTTGGTAAGAAGATTTTCACCATATTTCAATGAGGGTTGGTAGTTCTACCTCTTGCATTTTAGTGTCTTCAAATAGGTTAAGTTATTATTCCTTTGAGTTGGTCTTATCCCCTCCATCTAATTCCATTTTTATACCTTCTCGGGATTTATGTTATTTTCCTTAGTGCCTTGATTCCTTCTCTATTCTCCAGTATGTTGGGTCCTTTTTCCTTCATTTGTGTTCCTCTTGGGAAGCTTTAGTTTGGGGTTGAACTTATTTATTTACATCCCTTTATCTCAGCTCCTAGCTCTCATTTACAAAAGATAATGACTAGAAGCTGTTGTTCACCCTAGGAGTAGTGAGGTTCCCGTAGGTGATGTGCTTCTTACCTTATTTAATTTTAATAGAGACTTTGACAATACCCTCCCTATCTACATTATATTTTTGTATTTTTTCTATGGCTATACTAATCAGCAAAGAATATCTGAACAAATGTCCACATTCATGGCATTTCCTACATCAAAAGGGTATATATTCGTAATTTAAGGTTTCGTTTCATTCTAAATCTTGAAATCTTATGCATATGGATTCAAGAAGAGCACTTGATACATTCATATAGACATAGATTCTAACATATGCAATGTACTCACCTTTCCTTGTGATTATAGAGGTTTTGACATAGTTTCCCAGCATATTCCCTATTCCACCTAGGGTGTCTCATCCCAAAATTGTTGTGGAAAACAATACAATCATATCCAAATGAGAGTTGTAGTGAATTCTTCCTTTTCCTGACCGAACTTCTCTTTCCAAAAATTCAAGTGCAAACTTGTTGAGTTGAATAAATATCGACCATCTTCAAAGATGCACTCTCTATCCTCTATGCTCTCAAATATTGTTGTAAAAAATACCTTGGATCCAATTTTTAGGTCTACGTATCCTTTTGGTTTCCATCTTGAGTTGATCCACCATATCAAATCCTCTTTTGAGGTCTGGATCCCCATAAATTTCCATATCATTGCATTATATTTCATGTATTGTATGTAGTTGCCTACTCTAGAGGAGGTAACATTATATCTTAGATTTTTTTGTCATTTTAGCTAGTTATCAACTAGAATGAATTTTTTTTGCTTGGACAAATCTAAGGTTTTGGTTGTGCCCTCATGTTTTTATTGACATGTACTTGTTATGCCTTATTTTCTTAGTAAGCCTTCTTTTTCTTACACCTGCCATTTCCTTCGATATGGTGTATTCCCCTAATAATACCTCCTTGAATGAGGGTGATCATGTGAGTCCCTTTGGTTGCACTACTCTATGTCAACCATTGTTCATAAGCAGGGATTACCAAACCTTACACTGCCTCTTCACCTAATAACCCTAATGGATTGAATGTGATTTCCTTTATCGCACCTACAAACTTCATTAAAACAATTATTATTGAGATGAATATGTAATAATAACCATCGTATATTTATTTTAAACCCATATCTATAAGCATTGAGAGGGACAAAAAACAAATTGAGTTACAAATTTCTTAGTTCTTAAAAGAGCAAGGATTAAGATGAATATATGTTGGTTTATTTTATTATTCTATTATTTTTTCAAAATAAACGATTATGCTTTGTATTAACAAAATGTTGCACCTGGACTGAACAACATGTAAATACAAAAATGAATGGGTATGGTTTGGCATGCATTCTCAATCCAACCTTTCAAATATCGTAAAATGAGATTATTTCTATCATCCTTCACATAGGATATTATTATATCAATACTTAGATAGACACCAAAAAATACTCCTAATAGAAAAATTTACAATACATATATGAACAAGCTTAAGAGTGGACTGCTGGGTTGGAAGGTGCAGGGGGAGTTCTTCTTGACTCCGAAGGAAACAAAATGTATGACTTTACATGGGAGATTGGGAAAAGAACCAATAACAAAGTTGAATAGCTAGTCGCGATAAAAGGGATTGAAATGGCCAAGGAGAAAGATATAAACGACCTAGTGGTCTTTGGAGACTCTATGTTGGTAATAAAAGAAGTAAGGTATTTAGTCAGTATGCGACGGAAACCTATTTCCACATTGCATCAGCACTTCTTCTACTCGGTTAAGGAATTTCACACTATAACCTTCTTTCATATTCTCAGGCATTGCAATAGTGAGGATGATACCATGGCCAACCTTGGTGCTAGTTTAAACTGTGGTCATTCTCTTCTAAATGGTCACCAATTTACCAATGTTTGGGTGCCATAGGACCCCCCCCCTTTCCCCCCTTCCAGTTATCATGGGACGGCCTCATTAACTCTCCGGATCTACTCGAGATACACCTGCTCACATCGACTGTCCCTTAGACATCCTCGGCGGTCATTCCTGACATACACCACCTGGCCAGCATGCGAGGAGTTATGGCGAACGAGGCCCAAGGCAAGAAAATGCTATTTCATGCAGGGTGGTGGCGGTTGTAGCACCCTGTGTTTGCATTTGAACCTCCATCTTCCGCGTCCTGCTACGGTCTGCATTTTCTCCTGCAGCATCAATCTAGGAAGGTTTATGTCTCAGAGAAATATGGGAGATGGAAATCAATGCCCTGCTGCTCTACATTACCGAAAGTGCAGGAAGAATGATCAGCACACTCAGGAGGGAAATGGTATTGGAAGTAAGAAGCGTTTTTTAGCTGAAATTATTCAGGAAGCAGGCTGTGCTGACTCTTCTAGGGGGGGTGGCTCTAAGTCGGCCTTCCATAATCACTCGAAGGTAATAGACTCTGGAAACGCTAGTGCTTGGACCCCCCTTGACAATGGCTACGGCAACAGGGGTACTATCTTGACTCCTAATTACGGCTTCGCCCCTGGTCAATTTTCGGTCCATGGTTTCCACACGCCTCTGTGTGACAATAGCAAAGGGTCTTACCATCAGCATTATCGTGGTAGCCCTGGAGCCTTGGGCAACAGGGGTTCTCCCTAGGGACAGGATAGTCCCTCTCCCGACTTTCACCTGCAGGTATAGGACCTGGAGACTCAAGTTCGCTGGCTGTGGGGGGATCTTGCAGACATGAAGAAGTCTGTCTCTCAGCTGGCTACTTTCGTTCAGATTTCAAACTCCGAGGTAAGGGAAAGTACTGGTAAAATGAAAGATATATTTGAGAATCTTATGGGCAACATGACACCTTTTACAGTTGCCTACGAATTGTTGAAGCAAAAGTGGATTGTGTAAGAACAAACAATCGGAGCAGCCCCTCGGTGATCCTGAACATTGACGACGATAACAATGGTGCAACGGCTGGCACCAAAGAGAAAGTTGCTCGTAACCACCATGCAAATTAATCTTAGCTTGTGCAACTGCCTTTTGGCATGATGTGTACTGTTCTTATGTTATATTTACTATGTGTTTCTTCTGCTGCTTAGTTTTAGGTCAGTTTGTTAGAATCTACGGTAGTGGTAACAATACTTATGAATACAGATGTAAAAGGTTGGCTTTTTTCAGAGACTGCCTGGACAGCTCCGATTTTTTGGGAACACCCTCCCTATCCTCTATGTAATCTGCTCCATCTTTTAATATAAATCCTGTTATTCGTTTGTGTTAAAAAAAAGCTTAAGAGTGGACTTGATTGGTGTTGATTTCTTCATTTCCAGGAGAGGTGTCCTCTTCCATGTTGTCCTGGGCCTAATGATCATTAGCTTCTCCTCTTATATTCCCTCTATATTTATTATGACTAGTCCTTTAGGTGTCCTAGAGTAAACATATCCAAATTTCCAAGCCTAATGGTCTTGGAATCCCCTGGTGCCAAATGGAAATCAGTCCCAAAGTAGGTGATAACTCGTGCTTTACTCCATATCTTATAAACCAAACACCAACACTCGAGGGGTCATACACCTAAATAAAAAGGGAATTTTTATAATTGACTGAAATAAGTGGCTTGATAATTTCCACTGTCAGCTTAAAACCAAAACAAAAAGCTTAGTTGAAAGCACATGCCCAGATTCCAAACCAGGACATGAATGACATCAGCCATTAAAAAAACTAGTGCAATATTTCTCTCATCCATGTGGGAGAGAGTCTGAATATGGACCACATTTACAATTTTATGGGAGTAGGTGGTGCTTATGGATCGTTTGTTATGGTTATCATGACACATAGATGCATCAAGAAAGTGGTTATCGACCTTAGGTATGTGGCTTACTGATACGACCCCATTTCTTTTTAAAACCCCCAAACAATTCCTTGTTGCATTATTCGCTTGAAGGTATGCTCTTTTGTTGTTGACTCTTAAGACATGGAGGAATTATATGTTTGTAAAGGGATTGGCTTCTTGCTTTATCTAAATAATCAAATGAGCGAGGATTTAATCCTTGGGAGTGTTAGATAGTATAATTATCCTAATTAAGAGAGCAAAGTCTCCAATCACAATCAAGAAGGATGTATGAAGTGTTTGCACTTGAAGGAGATCCAATGTTTCTGCTTGGTTGTTAGTTGCTTTCATAATGCCCCACTCATAATACAATTATTTGTTTCCTCCATGGTTGAGAATGATCCCCCTCGCACATGCCATCCTTGGGTTATATTTAGAAGCCCCATTGAGGAAGAGGATGTGATTTTGTTATGATTGCTACCATTTGTGAAATTCCTTCTCTAATAGTTTTATTTTCCAACCATGCAATATTTTTTTCTTAGGATATAAATTTTTTTATGTGGGAGGTTCAATGTGAATCAGGACCTTCAACCATTCTCTTTCTTCCCAATCGAGGGATTGTGGATTTTGATGTTTAAAGCCTTTGACTACTATTCTTTCTACCATGAGACTTTTGGCCTTCAGTGATGTGCTTCTTATAGTATCCATTTGAAGCTGAAATATGGCTTTATTATGAGATAGCCATATCATCCAAAAAATAAACTTAGCAGTGTTTTTCGAGCTCTTTTTAAGAGTGGCTTAGTATTGGAAGTGCCTCTATAGAAGGTATGTCGGAGAGAGAAAATATATTTCCATATTGAAAGTTTAATTAGTTGGTCACTAAGCTCAGACAATGCCCATTTCCATGCCTGGTGGGTGAATGGGTAGTCAAAGAATAAATGCTTTTGAATTTTTTCCTCTTTTTAATAGAGGTCACATCTAGAAGGCCCATGAATCAATATCTCTCTTAAAGACTCAACAATTAAGACTTTTCCATGCACCAAGACCCAAAAAAATGTCTTGATTTTGGGAATGCCCCCCCCCCAGGCTTGCCAAATATGACTCCACAAGCTTGATTGAGGCAGGAGAGGAAGATTAACAAGTTTAGAGAGATATCCCATCTTCAATGTGTATCCATGTATTTACGAACCCCTAGAATTTGACAATGTATTGACCAAGGCACAACCTATTAGAGCTGCAAATAAATTTGTAGAGAGATGGCGAATGTGGGAAGGGGGGTCCAAAGATATCCAAACCCTCCATCTCTTCTTGTCCAAGTATTAAATATATATGTCTGCCAAAGTTTTAAGGCCTTTTTCATCCATCCATTTCCTTAATGGCCGTAGCTTTATCTTTTTTTCCAAAGGCAATTTACTAAGAATGTTGTCACTCCACATTTCAATTTCCTTACTGTTGCTTGGTATCCAAGTTAGTTTAGATTCAATGAGTGGAGCAACTAATTTTATCATTTGCTAAATTGATGATCCATTTTTTCTTGTAATACATTATCTAGGCTTTGTTTTCTTGTGCCTTGGAAGTATTTTTTAAGAAGATCCTTCTTCCGCCAGTTGAGCTTGCCAGTGATTAGTCTCCATAAAAAATTTGTTCCTAGAGCCCTCTTCATGATTGTAGGTTCTTTTATTCCCAACACCTTCATGATTTTTAGGAGACTTTACCATGTTCTAGTTCAGATTATGGAACTTCCTGCTATTCCCCCCCCATTCCAAGGAACTTCCTAATTTCCTCGTAGATCTGGGACATGATACCCTTTGATGCAAGGAGAGCAGAACAATTGTGGATTGGTAGTGCTAATAGAACTATTTAATGAGTATTATTCTCCCAATTGTATTTAACCAATGTTCCCCCACCGTTAAAAATTTTGTTTGATTTTCTTGAGAATGTCTGACAGGGAGATGGGAATTCCAAGATATTTGAAATTATTCTAGGTATTAGTGTAATGGAACCGAAGGATCTTTTTTATCAAATGAATAGTGGTGGAGCGTGCATTCCATCTATAGATCAAATGTTTTCCTTTGTTTATTTCTCCTCCTGATGCTTCAAGGAAAATATCCAAAACTTTTCCAAATCTTTCTACAATGATTGTAGATACACCTCCTAGTAGAAGTGTGTCATATGCGGATTATGAGTGGTTCAAATCTTTCACACCCCTAGTAATTATGATACTATGAATATTCCCAGTTGCTCACTCAACCTCCAATTTTTTGCTCAAAAGATCCAATTATAATGATGAAAGAGTATGGGGAGAGGGCACAACCTTGTCTGGGCCTCAACTGCTTTTGAACAAACTGGTGGGTTTGCCATTGATTAATGGGGCATTCCAAGGCCTAGTGACACATGATTTCACCCAAGAAATAAAATAATCATCAAAACCAAATTTCATCATCACATCAAATAAAAAGGAGAGTCATACCCAGTCAAATGTGCTTGCCATATCTATTTTTATAATCATTCCTTTGAGTTGTCTTTCTTGTGTGGAATGCCTCCTGCACCATTATTATATTGTCTATAATTTGATGATTATGGATAAATCCATGCTAGTTGTCAGAGATTATTTCAGGCAGAATATTCTTTAGTCTATTTTCCATGATCTTTGTGAGAATCTTATAGGAGGTGATGCAAAGTGAGATAGAGCGAAATCTTGAGAAGGAGGTAGGGTTTTCTTCTTTGGGTATAAGGGCGAGAAAGTCTGAGTTGATATTTCCTCCTACCTTGAGCTTTATTTGAATGTAGGAGTGCAATTGTTTTTAGATCTCCCTGCATAATGTGCAAATAGGCTCTATAAAATTGTGTGGAGAAGCCATCAGAGACTTTATTCAATGCTAGACTCCATATTACTTCACTGGTTTCACCTTCTTTTATGATTTGATCAAAATTGTGTTGTCTTCTCCCATGATGAATGTTGGGATATTATCTAGCAAGGCTTCTCGATCTCCCTCATTAATTCTACACTCTTCCATATATAGTTATTGGAAATTATATTTGGATGCCTCTTTTATTTCATTTAAGTTTGAATTTTGAGTTCCATCTTCCTTAGAGATTTCCTTTACACTATTCTTTTGCAATGGAACTTTGGCTTAGTCATGAAATTAAGTTGTATTTTTGTCCCCAACTTTGAGCCAAAGGCTTTGAGACTTCAATCTCCACATTTCCTCCTCCTCTTCCTTGCGAGCCTTGTAGATATGTCCAAATAAATATCTCTCTTCTTTTTGTATTCATTCAATGATCTCTTCTTATTCCATTTGGACCTTAACAGTCTCCAATATGGTTGTGAGCAGTTTTCTTTTATTGTCAGGGGGAATGAAGGAGGTTTTGGCCCAATCTTTTAGGGCTTTTTAAACATGTTTGAGTTTTTGCTGCCATGCAAAGGCTGCTACCCATACACATTTTTTTTACCAAGTCTCAGATATTAGATCAAAGATTAAAGGGAATTGAAGCCACAAAGGATTAAAACGGAAGGGCGGAGATTCGTAGTTTGAGAATTTGATGAAGGATAAGATAATAGGTTTATGGTCAAAGATGGAAGAGGTAATTATTCTTGACATAATAAAGTGAGCATCTAGAATGAGGTTGGTATGGATGAGAAATCATTCGAGATGGGAAACTATATGACTATGACCAAGCCTATGATTGGAGCATTTGAATCGACCATTCACGAGTTTTATGTCCATCAAATCCCAATCAATGATTAGATCTTCCATGCATTCTCTATTAGGGTATATAACAATACTTCCTCCTATTTGTTTTTTTTAGTCATGACAGTGTTGAATTTGTTGTGTTTTAGCATTGTATAGTTTGTGATATCCTTTAGATAAAGCTAGCATGCTTCCTTTTCTTTATAATGCATGAGCATGTATATGTTAAATAAACTATACATGATACTTATGCTTCAATTCTTCAGTTTTGTGAGGATACAATGTTGAGTTTGGATATTGCTCTCAAGTGTGAAGTTTTTGCTATCCTAGAGAGTGCAAATTCCTCCTGAGATCCCCCTCAAGCTAACTTCTTTACTTTCACAGTTCTTCCATTGTGTTTTGGCTATTGCATTCATTTCATCTACCTCTAGTTTGGTATCCTGGAGCAGGATGATAGTTGGTCAATCCTTATCCGTTGAGTCTCTTAGGGATATTTCTTTGTAATTGCTACCCATCCCATGACAATTCCAAGAGACAATATTCATCATTTAGACTAACATGGTTTGCGTCCTCCCCTAGATGGGAAGCCATATTTCCCATATTTTTTGGCATGCTATTGTTTCCAAGCCTTTTTTTCTATTTTGTTTTGTGTGCCCAAAGGTTTCTCCTTGTTTGCTTCTTCTTCACATATTTCCTTTTCTAATTTTCTACCTCCTTCATTTTGGATTCAGTCCTCATCCATTATTTCTTCTATCTCTACTTATTTCAAGTTGATATTGTCTTCTTGTGATAATTCTAAAGGAACACATTATACAACTTGACGAAAACCCACCAGAATTCTATTTTTTGTAGGTCGCATTTAGAGGCTATTTTCACCCTGAATAACAAACTATTGCTACCGGTAGAAACCTTTTTTATGGGATAAATTACAAATTTCTTTAAAGTTGGACCAATGTAATTACAATCAAAACCATAAATCGATCCCCATATCAAAAAACAATGCTACTGGTAGCACCCTTTTTTTCTCAGGGTTAAAATTACATATTGTTTGAGACCCTCACCTTAACAACCAACGTTGCTACATTCAAAACCTAAATAAACCCCCAACTTGAAAAGTGGTGCTACCATGGCATCCCCATTTTCTTTCCAAGACTGAAATTACATTATTTTTTTAAGTTGTGGCCTTAACAAATGGGGATGTTGCAATGAAAATGTCAAAATCAACCCTCGAATTGAAAAAGGGTGCTACCAATGGCAACCCTTTCTTTCGTAAGGTTAAAATTGTGGGTATTTCAAAATGACGACCTAAAAAATACATTGTTTTTTTTAACTACTTTAAAAAAACTAAAGAAGACGAAATTAACTAAAAACATCTTTTTTAGAAAATAAATAAATAACAAATTTAATGAAAAAATCAAAATACATTTAAAAAATAAATAAAAAGGAATGAAAGAACAAGGGCGAAAGCTACGATGCAGTTAAGTTCCTACCAAATGGTGACAGAAGGGTTTTTTGCATTTTTATGTAATGTTGATGAACTAGACATGGCAATGGGCGGCGCAATTGTGCACGTTGATGAAGTGCGCAATGTTGTAGCACACCGTGCAACCGATGGCATTGAGAAATTAAGTTGGTAGCATAGTGCAGCATAACATAGGAGGGGACACCATTTTCATGATTATATTGTCATATAGCTCTTCAACCCTAAAGGACTAAAAAATATGTATGATGTGAATGAGACTGGATGGGGTGACATGGTACCTATAGTACTTTCAACATACAAAACTATATATAAGAAGTTGTTTCATTAGACAACATCCAAGTTTGTATATGGACAAGAGGCAATTGCACCCCTATATTTTAGTGCTTAAATTGGACCTAGCGAAAGCAAATGAGAAATGATAGTATCAAATGAACAAAAAAACAACAAAAGGCCTAGCAATGGCCTCGAGCAATGGAGATGTTGTTTTACTTTATGACATCAAAATTAAGGGAAAATCATGAAAAATGGAAACAAGATAGATTGGAACTTGTATTGTTGAAGACATTAAACCACCACTAAACCCTATTCACTATTAAAAAAATAGACCAATAGTTATTAACTACAACTTGACAAGAACAATGAAAGAATGACATCAAGTTGGATAATGAAGCCATTAAAATTATATATACAACTACATTCTTCAAAATAGGAAGATTTGGTCCATTAGATGCAACGACGACTTTAAATGATGGTACCATTTATGCTTAAATCTGCTATTTGAATGAACTTTATACATGTTACATTATTCAATTATATGTAGCTTGTTGAATTGTTGGGATAATCAACTAAAATGTTAAGTTGGGCAGTTTTGTTGTTTGTCAAAACCTATATACCAATGGAAATAATAAATGACAGTCAATGGACTTTATAAATTGTTGGTTGGCCCAACGATTGGGGCAACAACTAAGCTATATGTGTTGCACTATATAAGTTATATGTGCCTAGCTATATAAGCTATATGTGGGTCATTTTCTTTTTGTTATTTTCGGTGTAGCTTATTTGTGTTCAAATAGGTGTACATAATTGTAAGGCTAGTTGGAGGAGCACGTGCAACAACCACTTGTCTCCGGAGCACCTGACAAAGTGAGGTAGGTTACATTGCCCTAGAGGACGTGGTTATTTGTTTTTTTGAAAGAAATTCCCTAGTGGACGTGGTTGTTTGTTTTTTTCAAATAAATGCCCTAGTGTATGTGGTTATTTATTTGTATGCGAGTTCACAGAAATGCGTAGTTCCAAGGAAGGTACATTAAAAAATCTTATAGATATGTTGTATTCTTGCTTATCCCAGATTTACTAACTCACAATATTCTCCTTCTTCTTTTATTAGGTGTCATTCCCCTTTCAATACCTCTTACTTGGTTTCTTAGGATCCTACTCGTTATACTAACCATTTTCATCTCATACCAGTGCTCTTTGTTTCTCACATTAATATCTATGTTACATGGAACATCTTATATTTTACTCTATTGATTGCTCGTGCGCCACCATATACTCTCCATTTTCATGACCATCCTTTAAAATTAAAAATAAGACGCCCAACACTCCCTTGCATGTTTCAAATCTATTCAACAACTAGTTGATTTCTCTAATAGAAAGCTAGTTATAACCAAAGTACTCACGTAGTACTCACTTGAGAATGAGTATATTTACCTTCATGTACTTCTTATGTTGTACCTTTTGAAAAAGGTTCTTGAAAGGGGTTTTTAATTTTTACCTCGGTTAATTTTCTAATTCATTGTTACCTCAATTAATTTTTTAAAATCTATGTACATTCTTGATATTCCATTTTTCTTTTTCACTACCATGATAAGTAGCACTCATTCTCTCTTGATATCTCAAAGACTAGTCTATAATGTAGTAATTTATTTAAGTCGCCTTCCACATTTTTCGTATTAAGGAATCAATGGGTTGAAAGAGACTATTTCAAGGGGAATCGACATTCAAATCTTTGGATCAATTCCCATTGATGTTTGAGTCTAGCTAACTCCCACCAAGTCAGTGCTTGGTATTATGGTTTAGAGTTTTATCTACCCTCCATTTAGATATTCTAAGGAGAAGGTATCCCAATAGGTTTCCCATGAGTTTGTGTGTGTGTGTGCTCGCGCGTAGACACAAACACATGTCTATTGTATTTAACTTGGGTGGTTAAGACGAGAAGTTGTTACCCCCTAATCCATGGTCATTCAGCTTTTGACATGTATATACCTCATGTGTGATTTTGTATTTGCAAGGTAGTGACAATCTCAGTCTCACCTAAGTGCTTGAGTGTCACGGACTAGATGTTTCCAAATGTTTTCATGTTAAAGGGTTATCCCATCCAGTTGTTACCAATGTTGTTAGGCATTTGGGTAGGTTTTTTCCAATGAGTCGCTAGATTAAATTCCCCTAGCTATAGTGCAATATTGTTCTTCGATGGGTTTACTAGGGATGTCATTCATGAATGTGGTGTCTAAGAATTTCTTTGATATCCTCACTAGATTTGTTGTGGAGTTACACACACATATCCCAAGAGGCTAGATTAATCAAATGTCACCAATGTTGTTCTAGTTGATTGACTATTTGATTAACTATGTGTTAGTAGGTGCCTTATTCAAAATTCCGTAGAATATGGACATGTTCTACACCAATAGGTTTATTAATGATTCATCTACACCAATTAAATTCCATATACCCAATGCCACATGCAGAGAACTTGTTTGATGCACTCAAGATGAATATATAAAATAAATCAGTTTTGTGATTACATTGCCAAAATATGGATGATTAATGTAACCACGCTAAATTTGGATGGCCCGTTCATTCAATTTTTTAAGAAATAATCGTTATTTCCTAAGCACGTTATAAAAAGAAAAAGGAAATGTTGATTTGATTCCATCTAACATGCATTGTATTTGCGTGGAAAAACAAAACATTAGGTTTGTGAACTAGCATATAATAATGGTTATTAAAACTATTAATGAACTAAGAATCCCCGATAATATATTTGCACTTGGAATTCTTCACTAAGTGAATAGCACTTTGATGTTAGGGTTCTCCCGGAGCACTTATGCGTGTGTCTGCTAGGGTTCTTAGCGCCGCTTCGAGGCGTTCTGCCGCAGGAGCCTAGGCTTCCCTTGACCCCATCGAGGGTGCCATGATGGACCCTCCGATGGAGCCGGCCTCGGAGGATTGTCGGAAGCACTTGGACGAAGCTTTCAGGGCTCTGGTCGCTTCAATACCGCCCCCGTCAGCTGCTTCCACACCTCCTAGCGACGCCTTTGTCAAGCGGTCGGTCGCTCCTCAGATCCAGATCACATCTGCATCTTCGCGTTTGAAAGCCCTTGCTCTGAGTGAGTGAGGGCTCATTGGTCAATTTATAGGGATTTGGCCCTCACCCAAAACCATGGATGCCTGGGTCAAGAAAAACTGGATGCCTTTGATTTCTGGGGGACTGCAGCATTGTTTTTGTGGTAAGGGTTTCTTCACATTTTTATTTGAGTTCAAAGCTAATAGAGATCTCATTTTTAGAAGCGGTCCATACTTATTGGGTACTCGAGGTCTGTATTTAAATCGATGGAGCTTATCTTTTGACTCGAAAAAAGTATGCCCTCCGTTGTCCCGGTATGGGTGCGTCTCCCCCATCTTCTACTCCACTGTTGGAATGATGAAACTTTACAAGCAATTGGGAATGCCCTTGGCACTTATATTAACAAAGCATAACCCAAAGGGCCGCTGTTCTCCTGCGCCCGTATCTATGTGGAAGTTGACTTAGAAAAAGGGTTGCCAGAAGTTGTAAACTTGCAAATGGATGGCTGGGAACACATGCAAAAAGTCGATTATGAACATCTTTCCTTCAAGTGTAAGAAATGTCATGAGTACGAACATTTCGTCAAAAATTGCCCAAAACCAGCCCAAGACGCACAAGAACAAAACCATGAAGAAGGATGGCAGCCGGCAAAAATAGGGAGGAAAACTACACAACAAGCACCCGCAGCAAATGGAACTCAAATTGAGAAAAACAAAGAAAAAGTTCAGGAAGAAAAAGAAGCTACTGCAAGTAACCAATTTCAAGCTCTCCCCCTGGAGGACGGGGAAATCCCCTCGTAGGTTAACTTAGAGCTAGAAGTCGAAAAGGAAGTAACAAATAATCTCATAAGTTCCCCTATTCATCCCACTCGGAAGGAAGTAGTAGAAGCAGTTATGGAAGGGACATCAACCCCAGGAGGCACTTGGGCAGACATGGTAAAGCATAGTAATGTTTTACCGTAGATCTTCTCCCACGAGCACTGTTCGTCGCAGGACTCAATGGATACTTAGGATGTTGTATTGATCCCAAACACAAGAGGAAGGAAATCACAAAGATACCTCCGTGAACAGGAAGCAAAAAGGGAATTAAAACTGGGAAGACAAAAAAGTATAGAAGAAACAAAACTCCTCTAGCACAACAAAAACCGGAAGGCATACCTCGAGCAGGGTCTCAAATCAATAAAAAAAAATGATGAAAGTTGTCTCCTGGAACTACAGGGATCTGGGGGATCTAGCAAAGTAGAAGCTTTGAGAGAAATGATCAAATATGAAAGACCAAACTTACTTTTGCTCCAGGAGACAAAAATGCAAGATGTGGAGGTTGTGGCACTCTCACGTCTTTTTTGAAAAGACTTCCATGGGAAATCCCTTAGCACTAAGAGAGCTTCTGGTGGCATAGCCACCTTCCTTTACAACAAATTTCAGATCAATTCTTCTAAGGACAGTCAACACTGGATTCTGCTTGAGATCCAGGAAAAACAAAGTCAGCATACAACCTTTCTCTGCAATGTCTACAGGCCGACTCATTACAAGGATAAAGACATTTTTTGGGATGAAATGGACAAACTAAAAAATGACCTTCAGGGTAAAGATGTGATCATCGCGGGGGATTTCAAAACTACCAAAAACCAACAGGAAAAACGTGGGGGCTCTAGAGTTAGAGACCCTTATGGGGAAAGGATGGAAGATCTAATTTCTGACCTTGACATGCTTGACATCAAGATGAAAAATGGTAAATACACCTGGAGCAATAGAATATTCGGCATTGGTCATATAGCTGCAAGGCTGGATAGATTTTTAGTCACTTCCTCTTTTCTTCTAAAAGACTTTCTTCCTGCAGCTTTCGCCCTTCCATCCACAGCCTCCGATCACAAACCCATTTTCCTAACTCTCTCTGCTCCTGAAAACCTTAGACCCATTCCTTTTCGTTTTAATCCTCTATGGCTTCAATACGGAAATATATTAAGTCTCATTCAAACAACCTGGCATTCCTCTTTTCAAGGTTCACCCAGCTACATATGGGAATGCAAACTCCGTGCTGTCTGAGATGCTCTAAAGGCTTGGGTCAAAGAAAATTGTAAAAAAATGAGCTCTCAAAAATGCAAGCTTCAAACGGATTTAGCCTCTCTTCATCACATAACGGAGGATAGCGAGATCACCAACACTATTTTAAATAAAGAAAAGGATCTAAACTTACAAATTCTCAGTGCTGCAAGGCAAGAGGAGGAAGTTTGGAGAATCAAGTCTAGACAGACTTGGCTTAAAGGAGGGGACAACAATACCGAATATTTTCATAAGCAAACAAAAGCGCATCTCAGTCACAACACTATCAAAGAGATGAAAGGTGCTAACAGGAGCATAATTGTAGGCCAAGAGCTAAAGAACCATGCTTTGGAGCACTTTAAAGAACTATACGCAGATAAAGGCTAGACTAACCTGATAGCGCAAGCAAAGCTGCTCTCAGGTATTCCCACTCTTATCTCTGAAAATGATGATTATGAGCTTGATAAGCCTATCCTTGATTATGAAATTAAAGATGCAATCTGGTCTCTACATATCGATAAAGCACCTGGGCTAGATGGGTTCACTATAAATTTTTACAGAGCTGCCTGGGACATCATTAAAAAGGAATTAAAAAGGATGCTAAACTGGACTAGGAAAAAAGACAAAATTGGTGGAGCCACCAATTCTTCTTTTTTAGCTCTAATTCCGAAAGAAAGCAATCCCAACTCAATTGAAAGATTTCGGCCTATTTCTCTTTGTAACACTTCCAATAAGATCCTCTAAAAAATTATAGCTACAAGAATGAAAAGATTAATGAGTTAGCTTATCTCTGATTCCCAAGGAGGCTTCATTGCAGGAAGGAAAATCTTGGACAATATCATCATAGTCCAAGAGGCCATTCACTCCAGCATGGAAAGAAAACAGCAGGGTATGGCAATAAAACTTGATATGGCAAATGCCTTTGACAAGGTTAATCATTTTTTCTTATTTGAAATTATGAACAAGTTTGGATTTTCCAAAAGGTTTATAAGATGGGTTAGATCCTGCGTTGGGAGACCTTGTATAGCTCCTCTGGTTAATGGTAGGCCTACCAACTATTTCCAAGTCACCATAGGTTTGCGTCAAGGATGTCCAATGTCCCCTTTTCTTTATCTCTTGGTGGCAGAAGCCCTTAGTGGGAAAATCCAGAATATGCAAGCTTCAGGGGAACTAAAACGACTGAGTATTGCGAGAGGTGTCAAGGCTACCAATCATGCTCAATTTGAGGATGACACGATTTTGCTGGGAGGAGATTCTACAATCATTGCAGAAAGATTTAAAGGTGCTCTAAGCACTTTTCTTAAAGCCACTGATGGAAAAGTGAGCTCGATGAAATCCAAAATCTATGGTTGGAACTGTAACCTTGGAACTCTAGCAAGAATAGCTCGGATCCTAGGTTTTGAAGGATCTCCCATTTGGAACTCCTTTACATATCTGGGAATCCCGATCTTCAAAGGAAAGAAAAAGGTTGCGGACTGGCAGGGTTTGCTCGATAAGATAAAAAACAAGATCTCAACTTAGGGATCTGGATAGCTCAATCTGGTAGGAAAACTAGTGCTGATAAACTCGGTCCTATCTGCCTACCCCGTCTTTGTCAGCTCGATTTCTTTGGCGCCAAAGAGTGTAACTCAAAAAATCACAAAGGAGATAATAAAATTCTTGTGGCAAGGAGGAAAAACCAATGGCACAAAAAAATTTCATTTGATAAAATGGGAGAAAGTGTGCAAGCCTAAAATCTATGGAGGAGTAGGTATTAGAGACCCTTCAATAATGAATCTTGCCTTAGGTGCAAAGATCCTCTAGAGAGTTGTTTCAGGGAAAAATACTTGGTGGAAAGATATTCTCAGAAAAAAAAAATATATGAATGGGAATAGAAGAAGGTGTGTGGAGAGAATTGATCACAATAAAAATGGTACCCCCATCTGGAATCTTTGTAAATAGGCGGCATTTATCATCCAAAAGCACCTTTATTGGATCCCTGGTAGTGGAAAGAAAATCAACTTGTGGACTGATAGTCTAGGTCCAGATTTGAGATCTCCTTCTAATTTTCAGCACAACTTCATCGAGCTCAAATCCTGGATGGACCAAGCCAGCATCTCCACGTTGTATGATCTATCCACTTGGACTGAAAGAGGAAGATGGGCAGGATGGGTGTGTCTGGAAACTCCGGGACATCTCAGAGTTGACTATGACTCTCTGCTTGAACTTCTTCAAGGATCAGCCCCGGTTCAATAGTTCATGAGGGACAAAAGAGGATGGAGCAAGTCTGGAACATACTCTGTTAAAGCCGAGTATAGAATGTTGGATACTCATAGCAGCAATAAGGATGAGAAATGGGCCAAAGTGTGGGACAAAGATGGACTTCCAAAAATCAATTATTTCTCTTGGACCCTTGCGCACCGTAAAATTCTCACTGTGGAGAATCTCAGAAGCCAGGGATTTGAGGGTCCCGTAAGATGCATCCTTTGCAAAGCTTCAGAGGAAACAATTGACCATTTGTTTCTGGAATGCAGCTTCACGCAGGAAGTTTGGCACAGAGCATACTTAGACTTAAACTTTGAAGTGATCTTGCCCACAAACTGGAATAATCTCTTCGCTTGTTGGAAGGATTCTTACATTGGTTCTTTTAAAAATAAACCTGATTTCAAAAGAGCATGGGAAGTGCTTCCAAAATACATTTGTTGGAAGATCTGGACGACCAGAAACAAGGAAATTTTTTAAGGAGTACGCTCCAACCCGGGTAAAGTTATCACATCAGCAAAGGCTCTTTGGGTCGAAGCTCTGCTTGTTAAAGGCATGAAGAATATAAGCAAGGAACCCCTGACTATGGAAGAAAAAATATGGGCCTCGGATCTCTTATTTCCTAACCCCTCCCTCATTTCGACCCCTCAAGCTGGAAGGCCGATCACTTAGAATTGGCATATCAGAAAAAATGCAGTTGAATTTCAGATCTAGAAAAACAATATTGGGAGCAATGTTCTATTCTTTGATGGTGCCTCGAAAGGAAATCCAGGGTTGGCAGGTGCGGGTGGAGCTATCTATAGCTTTGACGGAAACAAGTTGAAAAACTATGCTTGGGGCCTTGAAAGAAGGTCAAACAATAGTGTGGAATTTTTAGCTCTCATTAAAGGACTGGAGATTGCCTAGGAAAATGAACTCTCAGACTTAGTAGTGTGCGGAGATCAAGGCTGGTCATCATAGATGCAAGAAATCTCAGTAGGAATCAGAAAAACCCTGATTCTAAGCTTCACCGTCTTCTTAAGTGCCTTGTAAATGAATTCAAAACTATCGACTTCTTCCACATCCTGAGGTCAAATAATCTTGAAGTAGACCAAATGGCGAACAATGGCGCCAAGCTCGACCGTGGAACTCTGGTTTGCAATCAAAAGGTGCATGTCAAAGTCTGGATTCCTTAGTCTCCTCTTGTCTTCTATTTGGGGAATTTCCCTTATGAATTTAAAACATAGGAAAAACCCACTATTGGGTTGGAATCATGGCACCAAATCTCTCAAGTTTTCGAAATTTTTTGAATTAATACTTCTCAACGCCAAAGGTGGCTACCATAATGTTTCGAACCCACTTCAACGCCTTGGGATTAGGGGTGGCCGCATGCTGGAGTCACATGGACTCCACATGGGCGGCATGCAAATCTTAATGGCCTTAAATGTCGATGGAAAGTTGGATGAGTGCTCTTTAAAGGTCGGGTGCAGGGAAGGGTGGCGATATCTTATGCGTTCTGCGTCTGCGAAAATGGCCGAAACGAATGCTTCCCATTGCCTGTTGTGCAAGAAATCTATCTCTCGTTTTGGTGGTATGTCTATGCCGAAATGCAGAAAGGACTTCCCCAATCTACTGGGGAATCATGGTGGCTCGTCTCCTCTTCTGCGCAGGGCGCAAGGCGATGGTATTCAGGAAGCAGACCTGAGCTCTCCTCTTGGATCAGCGGTTGGAGGATGTTCTGGGGTGAATACTCCATCTCAAATGGAAATGAAGGAACATTTGGAAGACTTGGATTCCCAGGTGAGTCTGCTTCATGGTGAGAACTATGAGATAAAGAAATCCCTATAGCATATGTTCGCACTGGAGCAGACGGTCAACAAGGAAGCCTGGGATAGCAATGCTAAACTCACTGTGGAATTTGATAGTCTTGTTGATATTTTGGAGAATGGTTGCCCCTGCTCGGCTACCCTGGAGGCGCGGGTCAAAGCGGTTCATGGCGCAGTGGAAAACATGGATGGAAAGATGGAAGGGATTCGTATGGAGCTGAGAAACCTGAAGCAAGAGTTTCATACCAAGGGTGGCTCTGTTCTTGGAAAGGAGCGTGAACCAAATCGTCGTCGTCAGTTCTAGTCTGAGATTTTGGTATCTTGCTAGTCTCTTTTTTGAGAAACTATAGTTTAATGTTGTTCAGGAAGTCTAGTCTCTCTATCTTCCCAATTTTGAGCCAATGTAATAGGACTTTGATAGCTCGGGTCTCAGCTCGTAGAGGATATAGTTATGTTATGTTTTTGCAGAAAGTTGTTAGGACAGTTTGTTAGGGTCTACAGTCAGCATGGATTTGATTTTGTATGGGAGGTTACTGAATTGTCAAAGATGAAGGTTGAGGCATGTCAGTCCCATGAGGAACAGACAATCACTCACACTATGTAACTGCTCTATCACTCTTTTTATATATATAAAAGCTCTAAACCGTTGTTGTAAAAATAAAAAAAAAATGAACTAAATAAAAGCATACGGCATATGGCCTATGTAAACCAGGTAAAAAAATTCAAACGAAATAAAAGCACAAAAGTACAATCTGTATTACAAAAACCCATGTCATTTTTAAATGATTTGATGTTTTTGTCCTATGTACTGTTTGTGTTGATGAGATGTCAAACTCTTGAATTTTTTTTTAATAATTTTTACATTCAAAAATTAAAAAAAACCTCCTCCGTGGATTTATGTCAAATCCAAAGTGTACTCCACTAATAGAAAAACGTAATTTTCCTTTTTGAAAAAATAAAAAATATATTTTCAAATTTTCATAAATTCAATTAACTAGCTATTTTTTTGCAAACATTATAAAACTTTACATTAAACAACACAAAAGATTCAGAACTAATACAAAGTCAAAAGACTTTGACTTTCGAACGAAAAGTATATCCCTTCCTTGGCAGGGACTAGTAAATTAAAATATGAAAAGGTTTAATTTGTTTTTAAAAAATTAAAATTCAAAAAAAAATTATATATATATACCGACCTAAATTTTAAAAAATTAAAAATTAAAAAAAATAATCACACATAATAGACCACCCACATGTAAAGGGGATGGGTATTTTTTTCACTTGGAAAAAAAGTAGTTACTTGATATTCATAGATATGAATCAAAGATGACTTTGCAACCCTACCTCAACCAAATCTCGCAAATCCCACAGATCCAATACCGTTTTGACCAAATAATACTCCTAAACTTGACTAACAAACTTCGATAACATTAGGACTTTGTCCAAAAGTAATTAGCTTTTCCCAAACAAACTTAAATCAGTAAGGACATGTCATATTACATTCATTCGACATAATCCAAATAAGACATATTACAGTCATCTGCCTTGTCTTCAATCAAACAAGACAAAACGTGACTACTTAAAAAAAGACTAATTATCTTAAGATTAATAAGCCTAGAATGAACCCAGAGAGACCATATTATGATCCAAATATTCTTCGAAGAACACATGTCCTTCTCCTTTCCCAACCGCCTTCTTTGAAACTCGGTCTACAAGTGCATTGAATTGCCTATATATATGAAAAAATGATAAAAAGTGAAAGTTCCCTTGAATCTCCATGATTATGTGCTTCCACTAATCCATAATAACCATGTGAATACTTTCATTTCCAACTACCCAATCCAAGATAACTCAACAATCTCCAGTCACTTGTAGAGATAAACAAAAATTACCAAAGCAAAATGTAGCAAACCCCAGAGAGCCAAGAAATCTGCTCTTGTATTTGTTCTGATGCCACAGTCCATCCATATATGATAATAATGACCATTTATTTACTTTAATTACCATGTCCATTCCGCATTGATTTGTCTGGGAATATCCATTAAAAAATCCAATACGATATTCCTCTGAGAAATTTGGAAATCTAATAGCAAGTACAAATTTATCCTTTTCCTCCTTTTGAAATTCCATGTAGACACCAACCATTTTTGCAGAGGTTCTAAGCATATTACTCCGTACATTTTCAAATATAACCAAATTCCTTTGTCACCGGAGCCCCCAAATAACAAAGAGAGGTAGATTTTTATAAGTCACTATTGTAATCCACCTTCTTAAGCTTTCCTCAAATGAATTCAATGCCCAACTTACAGAAATTTTAAGCAAGCGATAAACTTCATGCCAAACTTGCTGCGAAAAAACATTATTAACAAACAAATGATCTATTGATTATTCATCAAAGAAGCAAAATGGACAAGGATTTGGCCCATAAAACCCTCTTTTCTTCAGATTATCCCTTGTCGGAATCTTGTTTTTGAGCACTAGCCAACAAAACAACTGAAATTTCAAAGGCGCATACACTTCCATAAAGACCTGGACCACCACTTCTCTACATCAATTTCAAAATAACAAGAAATAGCTTCATAAGCTAGAAGAGAACTAACATGTCTAGTAGATGTATTCCAATACCAGATGATTTGATCCTCCCATTTTGATAGTCCAATTCCATAGTGAAAAAGTCCATTAACATAATTGTTCCATTCTTCAGCGAAAATACCAGCTAATCCTAGATCATCGGATAGAAGCTAGTAATTTGAATCATTTTTCCCAACATCACGATTTTTTATATGTGATAGATATTTAATGCCAACAAATCTCATATATGTAATGATAGATGGTGACAATTTAAAACAACCATCACCTCCAACAAAGGGATCTTCACCAATTTTAATTTGGTTCCCTTTCCCTACCTTCAATGCGACCAATATCCTAGGGACACAACAGATTCAAGAAGCCCCCTCCAAATATTCGAGGCATTCGACACATGATTATTATCACAATGAAGCCACTCTACAACATATTTGTTCTTTAAATATTTAATTTTTAAAACATCACTCCATAAACCTTGTCTAAATAATCTCCTCCATAAACTTTTCATGACCAAAGCTTGAGCGAGTTAAAAAATATATTTTATACCCCACCCACCCAACAGTTTTGGAAAAGAGATTCTAGACCACTTAACTAAATGAAAACCTTCTTTAACCTTTATGCCTGTCCATAAGAAGCTAAACATCCGCTATCGTATTTTTTCCCAGATAAATTTAGGGACTTTGGCTAAAGAGACACAATATAGGTCAGGAATATTTTGAAGAATAAAATTGATCAAAATCAAATGACCCCCCAAAGAAATCCACCTGTATACCCAATTTTCAATTATTTTTCCACTTTTTTCACTAACCACATCCAATCAACAATAAAATAGTTGTTGGGATTCAAATAATATCCAAGATACTTGAATCTAGAATAAATGGTCTCCATTTGATAAGGAAAAATTACTCTTACCTAGTCGAGAATATCTTCAGTTAGACCATTTACCAAAAAGTTAAATTTTGTATGACTAACTTCCATACCAGTGGCTTCACATAAATTATGAATGAGATCCTAAAAAACTCTCAATTCTTCCAAGCATCCTATGCCAAAAAGAAGACCATCATCTACAAAGAGGAGATGAGTTAATGATTACGTGAAATTTTGACACCTTTAATTCTCCCATTCCTTTTGGCCTTTTCAATCAACTTGCCCAAGCCTTCAACAACAATAAAAAAAGTAAGGGCGACAAATGAAAGCTCTATCTAACGTCTCTATGGATCCTAAAAAAACCAGATGGGGGATCATTGATTAAGACATAAAAGTTTGTGAATGTCACACACCCCATGATCTAATATGTTACCTCCAACCTCAACCCAATTTGTAACAACACCAATCTCAAGAAATTCCAGTGTACTTTGTCGTATGCCTTCACTAATCCATCTTAAGGATCAAAGCTTTCAACTTCTTGATTTTGATAGTATGAAGACTCTCCCGTGCCACACCAATTGCATCAAACATTTGTTTGTTAAGAAACCCAAATTGCTCCTTGGACATACAAGCATCCAAGAGGGGCTTGAGCCTATTAACAATAACTTTAGCTATAATTTTATAAACCAATTTACACAAGGATATGGACCTAAAATCACTGAAAGAAGAAGGTGAGTTAGATTTAGGTGCATGAAAGTTGTGTTTCATGTCCCTGTAAACTTCACTTTAATTCTAGATTCTTCAACCACATTTCGTAATTCATTACCCAAAAGATAAAAAAATCGAAGACGGTGAGGGGGAGTTAAAGGGAGGAGCTCGATTCCATAATCAAGCTCCTCCCTTTAACTCCCCCGGGCCATCCCCTTTACTTGTGGGGATGTATTATATGCAATATTTATATTTTATTTTTAAAATTTTAACTTTTAAAATTTTAGGTTTAGGTGTTTAAATTCTAGGTTTATAATATATATATATATATATATATATATTATTTTATTTTTTTTCTTTATCTTTTAACTTTTTTAATTTTACGTATATATTTTTAATTTTTAAATTTTAAATTTTTTGAACTAAAACAAACGAAACCCTTTAATATTTTAATTTTATTCTTTCATTTCTTTCTTAAGTTTTTTCTTAATTATTTTTTCTAAATAAAATATTTTTTTTAGTAAAGTTTGTCTCTTTTGTGTTTTTAAAGTAATTAAAAAAACAATGTTTTTTAGGTCATTGTTTTGAAACACCTGCAATTTTAACTCCACGAAAGGAAGGGTTAAGGGATGCTTCTAGTAGCAACCTTTTTCAATGCAGGGTCGATTTTGGTATTTTCATTGCAATTTCCCTAGTTGTTAAGGTCATGGTTTCAAAAAAATGTAATTTCGGTTTGGAAAAAAATGGGGATGCCATGGTAGAACCACTTTTCAAGTTGGGGGTTTATTTAGGTTTTTGAAAGCAGCGACGCCGGTTGTTAAGGTCAAGGTCTCTAACAATATGTAATTTTAGCTCCGCGAAAAAAGGGGTGCTACAAGTGGCACCCATTTTCAATTCGGGGGTCAATTTATGACTTTCATTGCAATGGCACAAGTTGGGCTTTAAAAAAACTTGTAATGACTTGTAATTTTAGCCTTGAAAAAAAGGTTTCTATCGATAATTTTAGCCTTGAAAAAAAGGTTTCTATCGATAGCAATAGTTTTTGATTCGGGGGTTGTTTTTGGTGCGTTTCACGCAAAAATATGAGTTTTTTATGGTTATAGTTCTTGTTTTGAGTATAAAATTATAATCAAGTTGTATAATGTATTGAGGGTTGGGAATGTTTGTCTAGGGTATAATTGGCTTCTTTTGGACCAGATTCTAGCAAAGATAATATCGATGAGGAAGTGTTATGCATGGGTGAGTGGTGTGGTGTTGTTGAAGACTCGGGTGTCTTTTGTTACTACTTTAGAGTTTAGGTTTTCTTCAAGGACAATATCCTGCAAATGGATAGCTTCATATCTGTTTGGATCGTGCATTACAATATTTGAACCACTACAATGAAAGATGTTGGAGATGAGGGATGTGGCGATAGGGGTTCAGAGGAAAGAGGAAGTTGTATGGATGGAGATGAATAAGGCCTAGTAGAGACAGTATGTTTTCCACTTGCCATTTTCTTTGTTATCATTTTCCATTGCTCTTCTTTTTCTGAAGTGATCGGATGAGTGCCTTAATTATGCTTGCATATATTAGAGATTTATTATTCACTTGAAAATCTAAAATAGTTGAAATATGATATTCACAATACATACAAAGGTTGTAATAAATGCATTTATCCCTTTTTCACCAATATGATGAGTGGTTTTTATCTTTGCCACCCATGCCTTTAACGCCTTAACCAAAAACATACAATAATTGTTTAATTAGGCACAAATAATTTTTCATTTATTAAGAAAATTGAATTGATATTTTAAGCAAACTTCAATACATGTGTCATCTCTTCACCAACGTCCATTTTCTCTTCCAACTTATTCACAAAGTGCCCATATCTATGGCAGGTTTTGCATTTGAAGGACAACTGTTCATATTCCATTTTTTGAACATGTTTTTAGTTGAGAAGGGTTAAAAGGACTACCTCTGGTAATCCCTTCTCTAGATCTACTTCTATGCAAGTTCTAGCGCATGCAAATAGTCCATATTTTTTGGCTTTGATTTGTCTATAAATTTTCTAGGCTTATTGCCAATGTTTTGCAATAAGTCTTCACCGCGATAGTGAAGGGGTAAATACGGAAGGTAGACCCATATTGGGACATCTAAGGGCACATCCAACTCTGGATCAAAGTCTTGTGTTTAGTGGTTCAAATACATTCTTCTATTTTCATAAAAATACTGCCCATTTTTAAATATCATGTCCCTATCATCTTTTAGCTTGAAGAGCAAGGCATAGAATCATCTTCCACAAAAGAAGTGTGACAGTTTTCCCTTGATCAAAACAACCCAATTATTTTGAATCCATTTTTCCATATTCATTGGACATGGATAAATGCTTGTGAATTATCTAATTAAATCTCTATCTAAGAGAGCCATAACCATGGATCGAGAGGAGGCATGAGGTGAGGCAACTTCCAGGATATAATCAATCATTTTAACAAATTTGGATGGTTGAGGTTTGTTTTATGGATTAATGGAAGAGATGAGGGCCTAGAAGCCAAGGGCCTTAACACAAGCAAGGTCTGATCCCATCAACACAAGCAACAAGAAGGTTTGTAGTTGAATTTATAGAGATGGGTTTCTTGTGCATGTGCAGTGATATCAAATTACTAAACCATTTTATTCTTTATCATCTTTATTATTATTGTGGTTAGTTTTATATAGTTGTATGAGAAATCAACATAGCTTCATCTTAACTCAAGGTTTATTAAAATGATAAAGTATCATAATAATGTTTATTTAAACTAATGTGGCTTGTCAAACATGTATTAAGCCTCTTTGTTGATTTAGGGAAACCAAATTTGTTAATTTTTTACCAAATATGATGAGCTTTGAACTTTAAAACCTTAAGTGCGGAAATACAGAATACTTGAATCAATGAACCATTAAATATCATGAAACATTCAACCATAACACAAGATGTGCCCTGGGGAAAACCCTCAAAACAATGAGGATGAAAAACCCCAGCAAATATTCAGAGTATATTGATTGATAGCAAGGAATGTCTTTTACATCAAGCACCCCTGGTGCAATTATAGAGCAAGAGAAAGATAAACAAGAGAGACTCGGAATGATATCATGCACAAAGAGAAGTGCCTTGCCTTCAAGGGAGAATAGAATTCGCTTCACATTGAATTCATCAATCATGTATAAGATATTTATACATTCTTCACATGCATCAGCTCCTATTTTTATCTTCTGACTTCAATATGAACTTGCCCTCCATATGGATGTATCAATCTTGCATGAAGAAGATCGCCCCTCTTCTCATGCAATGCAATAACTCACTGAACTGAGTCTTAGGATGAACTTGCCCCTTAACTGAAAGCTTTCCCACTTAGTTAGGTGGCTAACTTAAGTGTCGTCATGCAATGTCACAACTCAAGTGTTGTCTTTTAGTTTAACATAAGTGTCTTCATGCAATAACACTTAGGTAACTACATCTTCTTTGTTATCACTTAGTTAACTCTCTTTAACTGATTCTTTCTTGTTAACATAAGTGTTGTCTTTTAGTTTAACATAATTGTCATCATGTAGTAACACTTAGTTAATTAGATCTTCTTTGTTATCACTTAGTTAACTCTCTTTAACTAATTTTTTCTTGTTAACATCAATGTAGTGATCAATTCAAGTTCTCATGTGATTTACTAAAGTCTTCACTGAAGTTTAACAATTCGAATTCTCTCTTAATTAATTCTTTTATGCGCAATTCGAATTATCTTATATCTTATCACATCTGATCTTTATCTCTTGTCTTATATGCATGGTCAATATGAGTTAAATTTAATTAATTATCTATCATATCAGATTATACTCAGAAGATTTGTCAGATGATGTGATCATATTATATTACTCTTGGACCAAATGATCATATGCTAAAGTAATTCACTCTAGAGGTGGTCAGTTTCTAAAGGATACATAATAGCAATCGATGACCATGGTTAGTAATAAATAACACAACATTAATGCTTCACCATGCAAAGCATTTACCTCCATAACTAGAGCTCCACCCCATGGGTACCTACTATAACTGGAGGTCCACGTGAGAATCTCACTTGAAACACAAGTCTCGAGCCTTGTCCAACAAGACTTTACAACATCATCACTTTGATACATCAAGGCATTCACCTCAACACATGAGGAATAACCTTTTACAACTGAAGGCTTAGTCATTCTTGAGTCCAACTCAAGAATCTACTCCAAGTTCCTAAGTCCAACTCAGGATCCCTACCTCAACACATGAGGCCCAATCCTGGCTACACAATATTGGCTTGGGGAATGACTCGTGATGCTGTAGATTTCACACTCCCTCTCAGCGAGGGAGGCATTCTCTTCCATACCAAGATTGTCTTGGAAGTACCTAAACTCCGTCACTAACAGAGGCTTTGTTAGCACATCTGCAATATGCTCATCAATAGCAATGTACTGAAGTTTCACTGTACCTTTCTGGACCATGTCTCTGATAAAGTGATACTTCATTTCAATGTGCTTTGACTTATCATGAAACATAGGGTTTTCGGAAAGCTTGATGGAGCTTTGATTGTCACACAGAATGACTGTAGACTCAAGCTTCTCACTGAACAAGCCAACAAGTAGCTTCCTAAGCCACATTGCTTCTCTACAGGCAGTACTAGCAACAATATACTCTACTTCTGTAGTAATATGGGCTACAAAGCCCTGCTTCTTGCTGGACCAAGAGATCATAGCAGAACCCAAGCTAAAAAAATTAGTCGGATGTACTATTTCGGTCCACAATGCTACCACCCCAATCAGATTCAATATAACCAAGTAACAACACTCCTCCACTAGAGGCATACCTGAGTCCATAAGCTATCGTACCTCGAAGGTATGTAAGCACATGCTTAACAGCAACCCAATGTCTGTGTCTCGGATCATACATAAACTGACTTAGAATACTCACATCATAACATATATATGGTCTCGAGCATATCAAGTACATCAACAAACCAATAAGTTGTCTATACAAAGTGGGGTCCACTGGATACAATCCAGAATCTGACGCGTGTAGTTTCCTCAAATTAAAAACCATCGGAGTACTCATGGATTTGCAATCCATCATGCCAAACCTGCGCAATATATCAGCAATGTACTTCCCTTAAGAAATAAATATCTCATCTTTTCTTTGCCAGATCTCAAGGCCAAGAAAATAGTGCATAGGACCTAAGTCTTTAATCTCGAACTCAAAAGTGAGCTCCGTATTGCACCAAGCAATCAATTGTTCCTCTCCAGTAAGGAACAAATCATCAACATATAGAACCAATATCAACGATTGGTTCTTCACTACTTTGAAGTACAAAGTTGGATCAACCTCGCTCTTAGAGAAACCCAGTCTCTAAAGATAGCTGTCAATTCTCGAATACCAAGCTTTGGGAGCTTGCTTAAGCCCATACAAGGATTTATTCGATTTGCACACATGGGACTCCTTCCCATGAACCACAAACCCCTCGAGTTGTTGAATATAAACCTCTTCCTCAACCTCACCATTGAGTAAGGGTGTCTTAACATCCATCTGGTGAAGCTTCCATCCTATAACAGATTCGAGTGAGATCACAACTCGAATAGTGGTGTACCTGGCCACAGGAGTGAATGTCTCCTCATAGTCTATGCCTTATTTTTGAGAGAAACCTTGGGCAAAAAATATTGCTTTATACTTTTCAATACTTCCATCAGCAACATGTTTGATCTTGTAAAGCCATCTGGAAGTAACTGTGGACTTCCCTTCAGGTTTAGCAATAACTTCCCAAACACCATTCTTCAAAATAGACTTGTATTCCTCTACCATTGCATCTTTCCATACTTGCTGCTTTGCAGCTTATTCATAGGTGGAAGGCTATGAATCACTGATGTTCTCATCTGTGCAACATACCCTGAATATCTGTCAGGTTGCTTTCGCTCTTTGGAAGAGCCTAATGGTGCTCCATGCCTCTCTGCATTTTGTAGTATATATCGACACCATACAGACCTCCTCTTGGAAGGATGTTCATCAACCAGTTCTACTGGTTCATTGGGAGCTAGTGAATATGAGAACTCTGTTGGATTCTCCCTCTGAAAATCTAAATGGGGAGAATCAGTATCTGGGTTCTCCATCATAGGAGTCTCATGCTCCTTTGTGTCTGTATCATACTGAAGCTCTTTCGATCACTTAAATGTTGCCTCTTCATGGAAGGTCACATCTCGACTGACCTCAATGTATCTTTCACCTAGCACATATATTATGTAGGATTTGGATGATTCGCTATAACCAAAAAAGGTTCCCTTCTTTCCTGATGGCTCCATTTTTTTCCTCTTTTCTTCCAGCACATGAATGTATACAGGACTCCCAAAGATCCTCAGGTGTGAAATATTTGGTTTTTCACCAATGAACATTTCTTTAGGTGTCTTCTCATCTAGAATGACACGAGGAATTATATTATGGATATAGATTGTTGTACTGGTGGCCTCTGCCCATAATGAGGTAGACAGGTCTTGATCATCCATCATGGCTTTTGCAACTTCGCATATGGTTTTATCCTTCCTTTCAACAACCCCATTTTGCTGAGGGTTGTAGGGTATAGTTAACTATATACAAACTCTTTCATAACTACAAAACTCATTAAACGCATGTGAATCAAATTCACCTCCATTGGCAGATCTCAAAGCATGGATGTGCTTTCCTCTCTAATTCTCAAGTAGGGCTTTGAATTCTTGAAACTTGTTAAAGGTTTCGCTCTTAGCCTTTAGGAAATAAATCCATGAATTTATAGAGAAGTCATCTATAAACAGTACATAATATAAATAGCCACTCAGGGAAGCAGATGACATGGGACCACATACATCAAAATTTATTAAATCTAAAATCCCTTTAGATCTAGTAGTACTGCTAGAGAAACTCTTTTTAACATTATTCTCAAGTGCACAACCCCTACACACACTATCATGCTCAAAATCAAATACAGACATACCTTTTACCATTTGTTGCAATCTTGGTAGCGCTTTGTAGTGGAGGTGACCAAGCCTCCGATGCCATAGCTCGCATGGACTGATAGTGTTGTGAACCATAGCTTGAATGTACTTCCCGGGTACCTTGTAGAGACCTCCCTCTCTAACTCCAATCACTGCTGCATATTTCAAGTCTTTGTTCTTCAATTATAATAGTGCTTGATTATCCATGAAGATAACTCAGAAGCCCTTATCTTTAAGAACCAAAACTGATAGGAGGTTCTTCTTCAAGCCTGGAACATAAATAATGTCCTCCACATGTAAAATATCTCCTGAACTCGGTTGGAAGGAGGTGGATCCAACTCCTTGGATCGAATAGGTTATGTTGTCTCCCAACTCTACCTTGCATGCAAAAATTTTCTCCTTGACATTGGTGATGGTGCTCTTATAACTAATCATATATTTGGATGCGCCACTGTCAACCAACCATGTTTCCTCACTTGTGATAATGGATCTAGAAATTGTTGAGACTAGGTAACACTCCCTCCTTGTCTCCTTTTCTTCGGGTGCATTCTTCTGAGTAGTTTCATCTTCTATAGCGGTAGAAGCATGAAACCTTCCTTTGACATTTTTCTCTACTTTGCACTCCCTTACATGATGGCCCTTCATGTCACAGTTGTAGCATCTAGCCTTCAACTTGTCAAAGTCCTTGTTGTATGCCTTCCTCTTCGAATGGGAAAACTTATTTTTAGAGAAGTTCTTCAACCTTGTCGCGAGAGCAAGGTTTTCTTCTTTGATGCACACTGACTTGCTTTGGATTCACCCCTCCTCTTGGAGGCAGTCATGCCACAACCTTTTGAAGTAAGGTTGTACCTCTCGGCCATTTACCACATCCAAGAATGTCTCCCATGAGGATGGGAGACCATCAATAATGGTTTGGAGAAGATCATAATCATCCACCACTACTCCAATACAAGAAAGTTGATCTCTTACTTGAGAGATCTTAGCGAAGAAGGAGGCCATTCTCTCATCCTTCTCCATCTTTAGGTTTCGAAGCTTATTCTTCAATGCCCTCTTTGACTTGGGGCCTTCTTCTAATATAGGTTTGTCAATGTATCAAAACACTCCTTTGCGGTATTCAACGTAGTGATCACAGACATCAAATTGTCCTTTATCGAATCATAGATGCTCTGTTTGGATTTAGCTTGGTTCTTCTTGAATTTGATGTGCCTTGCATTAGATGTAGGCTCCTCCACCACAATGGATACATATCCATCCAAGCTATGTTCCTCCAAGATGTTCAACACCCTCGCCTTCCAAGTGTTAAAATTCGAAGTGCCATCGAGACGGTCTTTTGGTCGAACAAAGATCAATGCCATGGCTCTCAAATATTGTGCTCAACTCCCAAGGATCGACGTAGGCTAAAGTTTTCTTGACAAATCTTAGCTCCTTCACGCCCTGAGTTTTGATACCATGATAATTTTTGAGAAAATATGATGAGATTTGAACTTTAAAACTTTAAGTGTGGAAATACTGAATACTTGAATCAATGAACCTTTCAATCTCATTAAACATTCAACCATAACACAAGATGTACCCTGGGGAAAACCCTCAAAACAATGAGGATGAAAACCCCCAGCAAATCTTCAGAGTATATTGATTGATAACAGAGAATGTATTTTACATCAAGAACCCCCAGTGCAATTATAGAGCAAGAGAAAGATAAAGAAGAGAGACTCAGAATAATATCCTACACAAAGAGAAGCGTCTTGCCTTCAAGGGAGAAGAGAATTTTCTTCACATTGAATTCATCAATCCTGTATAACATATTTATACATTCTTCACATGCATCGACTTCTATTTTTTTCTTCTGATTTCAGTATGAACTCACCCTCCATCTGGATGTATCAATCTTGCATGAAGAAGAGCGTCCCTCTTCTCATGCAGTGCAATAACTCACTGAACTAAGTCTTAGGATGAACTCGCCCCTTAACTGGAAGCTTTCCCACTTAGTTAGGTGGCTAAATTAAGTGTCCTCATACAAGTGTCGTCTTTTAGTTTAACATAAGTGTTGTCATGCAATAACACTTAGTTATCTCGAACTTCTTTGTTATCACTTGGTTAACTCTCTGTAACTGATTATTTCTTGTTAACATAAGTGTCATCTTTTAGTTTAACATAAGTGTCATCATGCAATAACACTTAGTTAACTAGATCTTCTTTGTTGTCACTTGGTTAACTCTCTTTAACTGATTCTTTTTTGCTAACATCACTATAGTGATCAATTTGAGTTCTCCTTTGATTTACTAAAGCCTTCACTGAAGTTTAACAATTCAAATTCTCTCTTAATTAATTCTTTTATGTGCAATTCGAATTCTCTCATATCTTATCACATATGATCTTTATCTCTTGTCTTATCTACATGGTCAACATGTGTTAACTTTAATTATTTATCATATCAGATTATATTCATAAGATATGTCAGATGCTATGATCTTATTATATTACTCTAGGACCAGATGATCACATGCTAAAGTAATTCACTCTAGAGGTGGCTAATATCTAAAGGATACTTAATAGCAATCGATGACCACGATTAGTAATACATCACACAACATTAATGCTTCAACATGCAAAGCATATACCTCTATAAATGGAGTTCCACCCCATGGGTACCTACTATAACTGGAGGTCCACATGACAATCTGACTTGACACACAAGTCCTGAGCCTTGTCCAACAAGACTTTACAACATAATCACTTTGATACATCAAAGCATTCACCTCAACACATGAGGAATAACCTTTTACAACTGAAGGCCTATTCATTCTTTAGTCCAACTCAAGAATCTACTCCAAGTTCCTGATTTCAACTCAACCTCCCTGCCTCAACACATGAGGCTCGATCATGGCTGCACAAGATTGGCTTGGAGAATGACTTGCGATGATATACATTTAACAAACTTAAGGTGGTCAAATACCTTCTCTCTCACACACAAGGGCTATATACTCACTGTGACTTGAACTTGAACTATTTGTATGGGGTCAATTCATCCTAACCACTAAGCCATAACAATAATAAAATGGTTAAAAAAATACAAAGATCAAATTTCTATTAACTTAAAAGATGGAAGTTAAGATTGATTTGCATTCATTTATTTTATTATTACATTCTTTTTTATTATTATTGTTAACTTTTTATTTTTACTTTTCTTAATATATATATATATATATATATATATATATATATATATATTTATTTCCTTTTGAATTTATTAATATCACATTAAGTTACATTTATCAATCACACCACACAATATAATCTCCCTATATTCTCTCTATAAGATAAAACAAGGGGAAGTTGCTACGTAGTTAGTCCCTGCATTTGTTTTATTTTCAAGAAGAAGAAAAAACGTATTTTCATTTTAAACAGAAATACAATCTTTATGCCAAATGGCATTCGATATGGGCCCTAAAGAAATAAAAGTATGTCTAGTGGAGTTACTTGCTCTATATAATAGTTAACTAGGGAATATACATGTGCCAAAAACAAAAAACAAAAACAGAAATTGGATGCAATAGAGATATATGTTGGGGAGGCTAGATAATTTACTTTTTACATCTCATGAAGCTGAAGGTTTAAGTTTTGTGTTCCTTGTGCACTATATTGAATAATATTTATTCTCCCTGGTACACACATAAGACCTTCCTTTGAGAGTCGACCCTCCCAGAAGTTGTGCTCTTTGAAAACGTGTTGAAAGTTGAGGGCTTCAAAGGAGGGAAGGATATTTTTCAATGCATGGACCAATTCCAAGAGCCCCAGATTTTCCAAATGGCACTGATACTGCACCCATCTGATAGAAAGTATTGAGTCCCTGAAGATCTGCATCATTTTTTTACCCATGTTCCATGCGATGTGAAGTAGAACCTTGAGAGACAACAGCTCAATCTCATTGTTTGAGCCTTGATAAGCAAGCCCATAGAAGGAGAGATAAATGTCATATGAGGGAAATATGAATCCTATAATGCCCATATTCTTGTCTAAGCCATGACAGGCCCCATCAAAGAATGCCCAAGATTTAGTCTTATTAATCATTGTGTCTTGATCAACCAAAGGGAAGGAGGATACTCATCTTCTTTGAAAAAGATGAAGATGCTCGTAATTCAGGCCACTGTTTGGAAAGATGGGATAGAAAAGTCCCTGAATATGACTTCATTTCGAGAAAGCCAAATTCCCTGGAGAGATAGGAAAGGAATACAACGAATCAAATTTAACTCAGGTCGAGTTAACAATAGTTTTAGGTTTTGGGAGAAATCACCTTCAGGCTAAATGTTCTTAAGATTGAGTGTCATACACCATGTTAACACTGAAATTGTACTTAGTCTTTGTGTGTTTTTCTCAAATATTTATTCTTCTTTTTCACTTTCATGTTATTTTTATTTTAGATTTTATATGTTTCTGATAAATTATTTTGATTTTCTCTTTAATCACATGTTATAGTTTTCTTTTGTTTTAATTAATTTCACCCTTAGTGGCTTATCAAACATTATATTTCTCTTCAAGGTTTTCAAAATACTTACTTAACTATATGCTTATGCTAAATCCAAGGTTTAACCTTTGTTTTTGAGTTTATATGCCAAAATTGCATTGAGTCGCACCGTTGATTGAGCGCGAATGGGAGATCAACAGTCCTCGTTGATCGTTGCATGGCCAAACTGCGCGGAGCAAAGTGGAGATAAGTGGTTGTGATAAGAAATACCGGCGGATAGGTGGCAATTGCAGAACGTCCCGCAAACGAGAAAAGTGGTAAGTAAAATAGTCTTGATAAAACGCAAAACCACTATGGCGGAAAACAATTCTTCGGGATCGACGACGGAGGTTAATGGTGAAGGATCTGACGGTTCAGAACATATCTTTTAATCATGCTGCAAGTCTCAAGTAATCAATGACTCAGATTGCAGATGAATATAATCAACGACCATGAGAGTTAGAAGTACACGGAGGATAGTGGTATGCACCCCATTAGCGGGAAAGGTTGAAAGATTAAACAGTCTGCGAATATCCACCACCGATGCGTAGCAAGAAAAGATCCACGGTCCTGGGTTATTGATGCATTGGGAATATGCACGATGGTTAAAGGATATAGTGGATGTGATAAAACAAAACTGCTTGACAGGTGTCAATGCCAGGCTCTGTCGCAAGGAGGGAAAATGGTAATGGAAACCACTTTGGAGGTTCGCGATGCCACTTTGATATGGTATTGAGAATGAACGGAGGAGATCGGAACATAAAAGATGATCTGACGGTGGATGGAAAAAGAATGTCAAATCAATAAAAAGACATCAAATCCGAACGACCAGGATTAATGCACGAGAGATCAACGAATGAAAAAGGTTGACAGCTGGCAAAGAAGATCGAAGGATAAGGGAATGAGGTTATATATATAAAGATGCATGTGAAAAGTTGGCATTTATTCCCCAGACCTGTCAGAATCTTAAGCTTCTGAATGTGTGGAAGACAAAGAAGATGACAGGAGGGATTATTCTCAGAGGTTATTAGCAACAGGGTTAAGAATGCTCTGGAAGAAAGGGATAGATAGAGGTGCAGGCTGAAGAAATGGCAAAGCAAATCAAGGAGTTAAAGAAGCAGAATAGTGGATTACTCAACAAAGTTCGAGGATTGGAGATTCAGCAAACTCAAGATAAGAATAAATCCCATGCCTTGGAAGGTATAGCCATGCTGGTCGAGGTTGCCAAGCAGTTATGAGTTACTATCTCTAGCTTTCAAGTATTCTATTTTTGTTATCATATACATAGTTGTTAGTAGGTTGTTTAGAGATTCGAAGTTAAGTAATGTAACTGTTTTATGAATAGACCTAAAGGTATTTTTGAAACTACTTTATTTTGTAAAGGATAAAAGACATAAAGTTTAGACTAGATAGGTTGGATTTTTGTTTCAAGAAGCAATATACAGACTAGAGCATTGAGATACACATTCAGACTTATGCATATGGCTCTGTTGTAAGTTTTTGAAGATTTAGATTGATCTATATATGAATATAAGCCACTATATTTTGTCTATTGATTTTGTTTATGGTCATTTTGGCTACTCAACTTAATGATTTCATTCCTTGTTTAAAGTTTTTACTCATGTGAATGCTCATGGTTGTGGACTGAACCAGTACTTTGCAAATGAATGCTCAGGGTTTATGTTTATCATCTTACATTGTTATGTCTCAGTTCTTGGATTTACATGATTTAGTTTTTGCATTGGTTGAATGATTGATTGACTTCTTGAATATGAAACCCTCAAACCAAAAAATCACAAAAACAAACCCGGTTTTCTATTTATTATTTTGAGGTTGTACTAGTTTGTTCCCTCTGTAGTCTAGGGACAATTTCTAGCACAAACATATTTGGCGCCATTGTCGGGGACGAAAGTGAAGTTATATCTTCCCTGGGGTATTTATATTGTTCTGGTTTTGAGGTGAACAAGATCATAAGTTTTATTTCAGACTACATCTTCACCAACACAGTAGTTCACAGTGGCTTCTAGAAGGATTGGAACAAGACAAAACCCTATATTACCTTTACATCCAGGTGTGTTCGATCCATAACAGATTTTGAAGAAGGCTAAACAAGAACCATCCTTTGGAAGATCCCACTCTTCACCTTCCTTTTTTTTATGATAAATCATAGTCAATATCTCCATTTGTGTGTTCAGAATCTAAACTAGAGGAGACAAAAGAAGAATCTTCATTGTTTATACCTGATACTCAAGTTTTTACTAGTCCTATGTCTAAAACTAAGTTATATGGTAAGATTACCCTTGTTCAACCAAAAACTAATACTCTTACTCATCAGCTGAGTCCTAGTAAAACTATCAATAAACCTTTGTCTTCATCAAGTCAAATTATTTCCAAGATGGCTAGACAGCAGCAACTTGACATGATGGATCGAATGGTAGCTGCTAGGTATGCTCCCGTAGTTTTACCTTAGCCTCTAAATGCCTTGCATGGAGGAGACTATCATAAATACTTACCTAGGTTTAATGGCCAGGGTGAAATCACTGTTGAGGAACATTGGAATGCATTTCTGAGTTATGCTGATATCCAAAATATTGAAGCTAAAGATGTGTGGATGAGAATGTTTGTACAGAGTTTGGATGGGGAGGTGAGAAAATGGTTTCGAGAATTGCCAGCCAATTCAATAACCTTGATTGAGGAACTTCAATAAATGTTTATGAGACAATGGGGAGATACTAAGGATCATACTTATTACATTACTGAATTTGCAGCATTGAAGAGAAAAAAAGATGAAACTGTAACAGACTTCTCTAAACGTTTCAATAAAATGTATGGAAGAATCCCAGTTGAAATCGAGCCTTCTATAACCTCGGCTAAGCTAACCTATGCCAATTCCTTTGATCATGAATTTTCCTTGCATTTAAGAGAAAGAAGGTCAGTGACTTTATTGAATATGTGGGAAGCTTCCCTGGAGGTTGAATCAAACATTCTAGCTTCAAATAGGTTTAAAGATCAGCCAGATTATCAGTTTCATGACCGGAAGGGTAAAAATGAGATGATACCTTAAGCTTCTACTTCAAAGAAAGAAGAAAGTAAAATAGATGAGATGAATAAGTTGATTAAAACTTTGACTGCAAAAGTGAGCAAGTTGGAGTTGGAAAAGAACTCGAATAAGCCCACTCAGGAAGGAGAAAGAAATCCTTATCAAAATCCTAATCAGTTTAGACATCCATTTGTACCTAAATTCATCCCTCGAGAAAGAAGAAACAATGACATTCAGAGAGAGAGAAGGGAGAATGAAGACCAGAGAGTTCCTCCCCCATTCCAAAATAATTTTATAGAAGAAGTTGAAGAGGTTGAAGATTTGTAGTATGAAGATTCAAATAAGAATTTAAATTACTTTGGGGAGTTGTCATCAGAAGGTTTTATAACTGAGTATAGCTATTAGAATTTTGAACATTATGATCCATACAATCATCCAGAAGGAAGTGACCATGACCCTCAAGTCTCAGCTGGTATGTGTCAGACTGAACCTAAAAAATCTTATAATTTAAGTCAGGTCCAAAACAGATTGTTCAGATTCCAAAGAAGAAGATTGTTCCACCTGCTAAACAGTTACCTGATCAAACACAGGAAAAGAGACATAACCATGATGATCAAGCCAAGACAGTAGAAATTGAAGAAATTAATAGAAATGTGCAGACTTTCAACTTTGAGAATGAGCCGTGTAAGATTAAGATTTCAGTACCATTGACTGAATTAATGAAAACTCCTTGTTTTAGAGATTCTACATGTAAGCTATTGAATGTTCCAGTTAATCACCCTCCCTCATATACTGTAAATTTACAAGAAGAACATCCTACAATTATTCTTGGTTCTGCCTCATCTGATAAGTCTAAAAATGGTTCAAACTTTCCTCCACCTTTTTATATAACACTGACTGTCCATGATCAAATGATTCACAACTGCCTTTTAGATTCTGGAGCCTCTCATAACCCGATGCCTAAAGCAGTCATGGAGGCCCTTGGTTTGAGTGTCACAAAGCCATACCATGAGTTATTTGCATTTGATTCCAGAGCTGTAAAATGCCTAGGAGTTATTAAGGATCTTGTGGTAAATCTTACTCAATTACCTATGAAAAGTGTTATTATGGATGTGGTGGTAGCGGATATCTCTCCTAAGTTTGGTATGTTACTATTGAGGTCTTGGGCAAAGAAAATAGGGGGAACTTTACATATGGATTTAGCATATGCAACCATTCCAGTGTTTGGGGGAGAGAACAGAAGATTGTACAAGGAATTGCAGTATGCTTTCATAGTCACAGATGACAAGAACCCAACCAATCATCCCCTTTATGCAGTAGATGAAGAATTAGGATCTTGTATGCTTCATTTCAGTAATGAGAACACAACTGGGATACTACAGGTAGAAAAAGAAACATCAGTCAAGCCTAGCATTGAACAAAAAAATGAGTTGTGGTAGATGTACTTTGATGGCTCTTCATCCAAGGAAGGAGCAGAAGCTGGTATTGTTTTGATTTCTCCTAGTGGAGAGGTGATTTGTTTGATGTATAAGTTGGAATTTGTGACTACTAATAATACAACAGAATATGAGGCATTAATTCTTGGCTTAAGGGCTGCGAAAGACCTGGGAATTCAACAACTTTCTGTTTATGGCGACTCCGAATTAGTTGTCCAACAAGTGAAGGGAAAGTATCAAGTGAAACAGGATTTGTTGAAAGTATATAGGAATGAGGTCTGGGATATGATTGATAATTTCTTCATAGCATTCAATATTTCCTTCATTCCCATAGATCAAAATCAGATAGCTGATTCATTGGCTTTGGCAGCTACACATTTCAAAATTCCAAAACATACTCAGCTGAAATACCCAATTGAAGTGAAATATAGGCCTTCAGTACCAGACAATATTAAACAATGGAGAGTTTTTTAGGATGATTTGGAAATCGAAAATTTTTTGGAGTTAACTGGAGAGTTTTCTAATTCTCTAATTGATCAAGATCAGGATGAGGAAGTTGATGACACTACTGCATACACAGAAAATACAATTGTTGATCATAAAATTATTGAGTTGAAAGAAAATTTTATTCCTAAGGGTTTGGTTCCCCTTGAAAGAATATTTTCCAAAGATGATACTTTATTAAAACATTCTATGCAATCTTCAGAAGATAATATTATAAATTGTAACATTGGTACAGAGGATCAGCCAAGGATAGTGAAGATTTCTAAGTCTCTCTCAGTTGATAAAAGAAACAGGTACATTAAATTATTGAAGGAGTTTGTTGACATTTTTGCTTGGTGTTATGAAGATTTGAGAACCTATGACACTAGCATTATTCAGCATAAGGTTCCTTTAAAGCCAAATGTGAAACCTTTTAGATAGAAATTAAGGAGAATCAATCCAGCCTTGTTACCAGTCATAGAAAAGGAAGTCAAGAAACTATTAGATGCAAAAATAATTGTTCCACTCCGATATTCATCATGGGTGGCAAATTTGGTTCCAGTACGAAAGAAGAATGGGGAGATTAGGTTGTGTGTTGATTTTCAAAATTTGAATAGAGCATCATTGAAGGATAATTATCCATTGCCTAAAATTGAACAAATTTTGCAAAAAGTGGTTGGTGCCCAGAGAATTTCAATGGTTGATGGATTCTCAGGGTATAATCAAATAGCTATGCATTCGAATGACAGGGAAAAAATAGCCTTCACAACTCCTTGGGGTTCATTCATGTACGATAAGATGCCATTTGGTTTGATGCATGCTGGTGCAACATTTCAAAGGGATATGGATATAGCTTTTGTTGGAGAAAAAGAGAAATTTGTGGTAATTTACCTGGATGACATTACTGTCTTTTCTCAATCTGATGATGAGCATTTAAAACACCTCAGACAAAGATTTCTGAAGTGCAGGAAATTTGGGTTGTCTTTGAACCCTAAAAAGTCACATTTTGTTGTACAGGAAGGAAAACTTTTGGGACATCTTGTTTCAGTAGATGGCATTAGAATAGACCCGGAGAGAGTTAAAGCAATTTTGAATATTACTATCCCAAGAAGTAAAAAATATGTTCAATCATTCATCGAGAAAATCAATTTTCTGAGGTGGTTCATCCCGAATTTTGCTGAAACTATCAAACATATCACATCAATGTCGAGGAAGGATAAGGAGGTGAAATGGACAGCAGAAGCTAAAGCCTCATTTGAGAAGATTAAACAAGCTTTGATAGAAGCCCCAGTCTTGGTAAGTCCAGACTTTTCAAAAGAATTTCTCACTTTTTCTTTTGCATCCCAAGACACTCTAGTTGTTGTTCTACTACAAAAAAATGCATATGGCTTAGAGCAGCCTATAGCTTTCTTCAGTAAGACTCTCATAGACTCAGAATTAAAGTACAGTCCACTTGAGAAGCAAGCATATGCACTTGTTAAAGCCTTGAAGTTTTTTAAAATCTACATTCTGCATTCGAAGATAATTGCCTATGTACCTAATGTTGCTATTAAAGAAATTTTAACTCAGCCAAAAAGTGAAGGTAAAAGGGGCAAATGGATTGCAAAAATTATGGAATATGAGGTAGAAATCAGACCTACAAAGCTAGTGAAAGGACAAGGTTTAGCAAGACTGTTAGCTGATTCAAATTGCGAAGCTTTGGATATTCATTTGGTGGCCAATCAGCCAACTCAAGAAGAATTTCAAATGAAACAAAATCAAGAACAGATCATGGATAAATATGTAGATTCAGAATGGTATGCTGATATAGCTCACCTTTTACTGCATTTACAATGTCCTACTCATTTTTATAAGAAGGCATCCAGGTTATTGAAGTTAAAGGCTACTAAATATTGTTTGATAAATCAACAGTTATACTGGAAGGATCCAAGTGGAGTGTTACTCAGATGTTTGGAAAAGTCACAGGTAGAAGAGATCATTTCAAAGTTGCATGAGAGTGCTTGTGAGGGTCACAAGTATTGGAAATCTACACCCTATAAGATTCTCAGGTCTGGGTATTACTGGCCCTCTTTATTTTTAGATGTATATCAACAGGTGAGAGCTTGTATTCAAGTCAAAATTTTGTTGGTAAGCATAAACTTATATCTCTACCATTAAAGCCTATTGCAGTGAATGCTCCTTTTCAACAATGGGTATTAGACTTTATAGGAGAAATCAATCATGCATCCAGTGGACAACACAGGTGGATACTTACAGCTACAGATTTTTTCACTAAATGGGTGGAGGCAATTCCAACACGTAATGCAACTGATAAAGTCAGCATGAATTTTATACAAGAAAACATTTTAAGTAGATTTGGTTGTCCTCATAAATTGTTGACTGATAATGCACCAGCTTTTAAGTCAAAGGACATGGTTAGTTTTTGTGAACAGAATGGAATTGACCTGAGACATTCTACACCTTATTACCCCCAAGGTAATGGATTAGCAGAGTCATCAAACAAAAACATCATTCAGAGTATTAAGAAGTTGTTAAATCAAAATAAAAGATCTTGGGATTCAATGCTTAAGTATGCATTATGGGCAGACATGATAACTACCAAGAAAACAATAGGTTTGTCTCCATTTCAATTGGTGTATGGTACAGATGCAGTTTTTCCCATTCAACTAGGCATTCCAGTAATGAAATTTTTCCAAAATAATCAAGAAGAACCTAATGATCTTCAAACAAGAATTTTCTCATTGGTTGAATTGCAGCAAGAAATAGAAGCTCTAGCAGAAAAGGCTCAAGCATACAGGAATAAGATCAAAGGAAGATTTGATAAGAAGGTAAAGGAAGATACTTTTTCTCCTGGTGACATGGTGCTCAGATGGGATGCTAGGAGAGATCAGAATGGTCAGCATGGTAAGTTTGACAATTTGTGGCTAGGTCCCTTTATAATTTCTAAGATTTTGGAAAATAATACTTTCATATTGCAGACCTTGGGAGGTGAGGAATTGTCCAGTCCAGTCATTGGACGATTCCTCAAACATTTTTACAGTTATTGAAAGTGAAAGAAATCATACTCATTGTACAGACCAGTGAGAAATAAGACTCCATACCCAATGGAAGCTTGCAGAATAAAAGGGAAGTTTTAGTTCAGATGGCGGAAGGCACTAATCTATAGGTTCTTGAAACCTCACAAGGAGGATTTCATCCCTTAGTAGGAGCCAGATGTTAACACTGAAATTGTCCTTAGTCTTTGTGTGTTTTTCACAAATATTTATTCTTCTTTTTCACTTTCATGTTAGTTTTATTTTAGATTTTAAATGTTTCTGATAAATGATTTTGATTTTCTCTTTAATCACATGTTATAGTTTTCTTTTGTTTTAATTAATTTCACCCTTAGTGGCTTATCAAACATTATATTTCTCTTCAAGGTTTTCAAAATACTTACTTAACTATATGCTTATGCTAAATCCAAAGTTTAACCTTTGTTTTTAAGTTTATATGCCAAAATTGCATATTGAGTCGCACCGTTGATTGAGCGCAAATGGGAGATCAACGGTCCTCGTTGATCGTCGCCTGGAAAAACTACGTGGAGCAAAGTGGAGATAAGTGGTTGCGATAAGAAATACTGGAGGATAGGTGGCAATTGCAGAACTTCCCGCAAACGAGAAAAGTGGTAAGTAAAACAGTCTTGATAAAACGCGAAACCACTATGGCGGAAGACAATTCCTCGGGATCGACGGCAGAGGTTAGTGGTGAAGGATCCGACGGTTCAAAACATTTCTTTTAATCATGCTGCAAGTCTCAAGTAATCAACGACTCAGATTGCATATGAATATAATCAATGGCCATGAGAGTTAGAAGTACACGGAGGATAGTGGTATGGACCCAATTAGCGGGAAAGGTTGAAAGATTAAACAGTTTGCGAATATCCACCGCCAATGCGTAGCAAGAAAAGATCCACGGTCCTGGGTGATTGACACATTGGGAATATGCACAATGGTTAAAGGATATAGTGGATGCGATAAAACAAAACTGCTTGACAGGTGTCAATGCCAGGCTCTGTCGCAAGGAGGGAAAGTGGTAATGGAAACCACTTTGGAGGTTAGCAACGCCACTTTGTAGACATATGGTATTGAGAGTGAACGGCGGAGATCAGAACACAAAAGATGATCTAACGGTGGATGGAGAAAGAATGTCAAATCAATAAAAAGACATCAAATCCAAACGGCTAGGATTAATGCACGAGAGATCAACGAATGAAAAAGGTTGACAGCTGGCAAAGAAGATCGAAGGATAAGGGAATGAGCTTATATATATAAAGACGCATGTGAAAAGTTGACATTTATTCCTTGGACCTGTCGGACTCAAAAGCTTCTGAACGTGTGGAAGACGAAGAAGACGACAGGAGGGGTTATTCTCAGAGGTTACTAGCGACAGGGTTAAGAATGCTCTGGAAGAAAGGGACAGATAGAGGTGCAGACTGAAGAAATGGAAAAGCAAATCGAGGAGTTAAAGAAGCAGAATAGTGGATTACTCAACAAAGTTCGAGGATTGGAGATTCAACAGACTCAAGATAAGAATAAATCCCATGCCTTGGAAGGTATAGCCATGTTGGCTGAGGCTTCCAAGCAGTTATGAGTTACTATCTCCAGTTGTCAAGTATTCTATATTTGTTATCATATACATAGTTGTTAGTAGGTTGTTTAGAGATTCGAAGTTAAGTAATGTAAGTGTTTTATGAATAGACCTAAAGGTAGTTTTGAAACTACTTTATTTTGTAAAGGATAAAAGACCGAAAGTTTAGACTAGATGGGTTTGATTTTTGTTTCAAGAAGCAATATATAGACTGGAGCATTGAGATACACATTCAGACTTATGCATATGGATCTGTTGTAAGTTTTTTAAGACTGAGATTGATCTATATATGAATATAAGCCACTATATTTTGTCTATTGATTTTGTTTATGGTCATTTTGACTACTCAACTTAATGATTTCATTCCTTGTTTAAAGTTTTTACTCATGCGAATGCTCATGGTTGTGGACTGAACCAGTACTGTGCAAATGAATGCTCAAGGTTTATGTTTATCATCTTACATTGTTATATCTAAGTTCTTGGATTTACATGTTAGTTTTTGCTTTGGTTGAATGATTGATTGCCTTCTTGAATATGAAACCCTCAAACCAAAAAATCACAAAAACAAACCCGATTTTCTGTTTATTATTTTGAGATTGTACTAGCTTGTTCCCTCTGTAGTCTAGGGACAATTTCTAGCACAAACACACCAAATTGTCACAATTAACACCATCTTGAAGTGTCACGCTTTGTCACCATGAAATTGTTGTTGTTTTATTCCCTAGGCATGATAAGAAGGATGATTTAATGTTTGGGAGTCAAATCCATGAGTTGGAGGTCAAAATCCAATCCCTAAACCATGATTTATGTCTCCTTGTGAGGATAAATCCCCCCCAACCCTATATAGGGAGAGATGAACTCCAAAGTCCAGTTATGAGGGAGAGTTGATCTCTCGTTTCATCTCTCTGTAGCTAGTTATAGGGGAGCATTGATATTGGTCTAATGGGTCAAGCTAAGATGTAGGATCTAGATTTGGATCAGATCTTGATTCGTTGGACCTCCCCTTTGAATCCTCTCTCCTTTCCATTCCAAGTAAGCTAATCCTCCATGATCCACCATATCCTCCCTTGATTCATTCTCTTCTCCATGGTGGTTGTACCTTCAAATCATGTAAATTGAATTCATTCCATGGGAAAGGGGGGTAAGCTTGGAGGCATCAAACCTATGGTTGTGTGACTCTTAATGGGTTGGAGTGAAAGCTTGGAAGGAGTTGCAATAGGATCAAGTTGATGGATGTAAGTGCTTCTTTATTGCTTTCCAATTAAGACATAACTTGGCCTATTTCTACCATATTTGTCTTTTCCATGGCATGTATGTCTACATTGTTGCATTCAAAATAGATAGATCCATCCTTACACTTAACAATATATTTTATAAGATGGAAGGTTGAGTATCTATTATTGCAGATCTCTCTAGCATTTGGACTTTGGACATCATGCTCAAAGGTTGGAGCAGTCAGGACAACCATAAGGAGAAAGGTAGGTCATCTATCCTCTATATCTTATTCCATTCTTGTTTTTTTGTGTGCGTATAGGATAGATATAGGAGAAAGTTAGTCTCCATTTTTTAGTATCTATCTTGGGTCAAAGAAGCTAGTATTGGTCCAAGAGAGGTTTCACCTATCCGCAGGGGGAATTTTCTACCACAGAAATTGGCGACTCCACTAGGGACTTTCCCTAGTATTTTCTGGCATTATACCTCTCTGTTTTTTGCTTGATTACTTGAATTTGGTATGCCTTGTTGTTGACTTTACATTCTTCTTATCATCATTAAGAAGTGTATTGAGCCAAAAACCAAAGCGCTTTTCATATCTGAGTGAAATTGACCTTTTTTTAGGCTTTCCCAAAAGTCATCTCTCCCCCATAGAAGTCTACAGAGCATTGATCCTCCTATATCATATCTCCTCCACAGTGTGTTAGAGAGCGTTGAATTTGCATGTCATCTCTCTGTAGATAAGGTGACAAGAGCATTGACCTTAGTTTTGGGTAGGTTTTGACCTCCCTTTTGCTTGGTTTTGCATGGTTTTTGTCCCATAAGTTTGTGCTTGAACTTTTGTTATTGTTTGGAAGATTTTGATGCTTTTGGATTAAGTTATTGTTGCATCTTTGATTCCTTTTTTACTTTTCCCTTCCTAATCAATCTTTAGGCGTGGGAGACCCTCCTAGGTTAACTTGATCCTTTTGAGGAGTCCATGTCCTTCCTAAGCTGACACCTTTTCATTTGTGGTTGTTCATATCTTTGATTGTTTTGATTTTGAAACTTTATAAAGCTTTTTATTTTGTTTTGAAATCCATTTGATTGATTCGGAAAGTTGTAATTGGTTGATTGTTTTAGACCTCTTTTCATTGAATTTTAGTCCCTTGTTTTTTGGGTGGAATTTGATCCCTTGCTTATTGGTCTTATTACAACCCTCCCTTTTCATTTGATCTTTAGTGGATTAAATTTGAAAGGTTTCAAACAGAGTGCTCTCTCTCTCGATCTTTATTGGTGTGGTAATTGTTGATAGCTTTGGTTTTTGTTTGCAATAACACGAGTTGGAGACCTATCTTTGATTGACTTATTTTTAGCTCCTGTTTGATTGTTTGAGTGCTTGTTTTCTTCGTCTTATTTGCTTTTTGACCTCTTGTAAGTTTCATTTAGTTCTTTCATTTCAATTGAAATCAAAACAAAGAAGTTTTTAAAGTCTTTTGTGCAATTCAAAGTTCTTGAAAAAAGAAGAAAACAAAAAAGTTTGCATTCTACAGTTTTTGGTGTGTTCAAAGAGCTTGCCTTGAAATAGTTTGAGATTTTTGGGATAGTCATTTCATAGTTTGGCAATGTATTTTCATTCATTATAAAAACAAAAAATAAAAAAGTTGCATATTAGTGGGTGTGCATTTGCATCTGGGAAATGAAAAACTCCTCTTCTTTTTCTCTATATAGAGTTCATCGAAGTGAAATCTTTGCATCTAATTTATTTGCATGGTTTGGAGTCAAGTCATCATACCATTAGTTTCATCTCAGTGTACCATGCTGAGTAAAGAACAACCTTTAAAATCAACCAACGCACTTAATAAAATTTATTAGACATTTTTGTTTATAGCACACCAACAGTAGCTTATCGATTAGGGACTTTGGATTAAGGTTGAGTGAGTAAATTATCCAAGGATACTAAACGAGACCATAGAACACTAAAGAGTGAAAAATACAGTAGTAGCAATTGACGTGGTCGGAAAGCTCTTCTAACACATGAGTCAAACACAAGGTCTAGTGAAGTGATCAGTTGAGATTTCCCCTCTTCTGTTCACCTAGTGGGGCTATTGCAAGTTTGGAGATTTAATGAAGAATTGGTAGATCCTAGGGGTGACGCATTTTATTCTTATTGTTTTGGTCATGGCTTTGCATCCAACATCCCCATACCCATTTGCTAGTATTGACTATCGATTGTACCCTCCTAGTCATCCATTCTGAGTTGGTGAACATAGTTGCCTCTCTTTAGGTTTCCACACAGGTAATGGTGGGAGGGACCCCCTCTGTAAAGAAGGATCCTTCCGGTACCTGAGACATACTTTGAATCTCCACCTCAAAAAACCAGGAGGGTATTGGTCTAAATACACTTACTTGCACCTTGGGGGATTGTTGCATAAAATTTATCGTAACTGTTGCTCGTATCTTCACTGGCAACTTGATATCCCATCTTCAGAAGACCCTTTTTACCTACTATTAGCTTGGTTGATCATCTTCAGATTTCTTATGGGTGTGCTCATCCCGCATTCGTAGTTATCCTTTGCAATCGTTTTTTGTTATTGTTATATTTTCATCTTGGCCGACCTAGGACTTCGCAGGTCCCATAGAATGCAAGGGTTGGACCTTGAGGAGCAAGGGCCTCCACCTTCACACCATTCGCACCACTCTTATAACAAGGGAACTATCAACGAAGGAATTACTTCCTAAGTTGTAAATGAAGATCCCTTCAATGATCAACCTAAAGGGGAAGTTTAAACCATCGCAGAACGCCATGTTTCTCCTATTAATCGTGGAAGGAATCCGCACCACAAAATTCCCAACCTTTTAGGTTGAACTTGACATGGTCAATGGTTGCGTAGCTTGAGCACATTATTACTTGCAATAGAATGATATCCACTTTTTCTTTTTTCAACCAAACACTAAAGAGCCATGTGCTTATCGAGCATGGCCAACCCTCTCATGTTCAAGGACATGATTATCACGAGGAGCCCTTAGCTACGGGCATATGTTCTCTAAGATTCGGGTGAAGGTTCAATTGTGCACCTTCTTAATTTCTTCCATCACCCTAAATTGGGCACGCCTAAGATATGACTTCCTACCAGGACCATAATGGGTGAAGTCCTAAGATGCATCCTTCCCAAGACCCCTCGATTACCTCTCACCCTCCAATTTCAGCTTCCCTTTACATTTGAGATCATATGGACAAGTGGGTATCTTATAACATGGGAAGGGTGGACAATCAGAACTATCCTCAACATATGTCACTATCTTTTCAGTTGAAATAGTTATCGAAGAGTGACCAACACTTGTACCCTCTTGTGCAGATAAGTAGACATATGGGGGGAATACCCCATCCCTCATTGTTGTCTCAAAGTTAGGATAAAATTCATTTGAAAAAAGGTGTATCTTATACCAAAGCACATTAGCATTTCTCGTGTGTGTGTGTGTGTGGAGGAAGGATTGATACCAAATAATTGTATTGTAGGGTAGTCATCAATGCCTTGGATGGGTGAGAGTGGAATATTAGGTGAAGACCGTACATTCATTATTTTATAATAATGGGGTAGATGTTGTCACCCATGAATTTCTAATGATAACTACAGTCTAGGGAAAATAAAAATATTTGTTCAGGGAAATAAAAAATTGTGTACATAGAGTGATTTACAAAGTGTTCCATGTAGATGAAAATATATTTGTTGATATTTTTAGTGATGGAGTTCATGCAGTACAAGATTTTATAGCGGGTTGTGTATGTAGATTCGATAAGGCCCATACAAATAGATTACAAGACACATACATATAGTTAACTTTTGGCCTACTGGGTGTCTTAACCAATGGCCATAACTCTAGCTTGAGAGCATAATCCTTAATATATAATTGATTAAATGAACTTTTTTGCTATAGTCTATGAAGTTTAATTATGTAATAAAGCTTTTTTTAATGTTTTACTTAAAAATATATAATAAATTAAATATTTAAAATATACAATATATTGTTTTTCAAAATTTAATCATTTATATAAAGCATTTAAGGCCAACAATTTGGTCCTTTTCTCACATCCTCTCTCTCTTCCAATTCTAGCCATATATCCTCCAAGCTTTGGCAGTTCCTTCAACATATTAATTATGTGGTTGTATGCATGCCTATGCAGTTTGCATGATTTCTAGGTTTACCCACCCTGTTATGGAAATGTTCTACATATAGTGTTGGAAAAAGGGAGAGCAGGATCCCACGCTCTACAACTCCATGAATCCCAAGCCCAAATGTGTTTCATTACATGGAAATTGTAAGTTGCCACTTGTTAAATTTAGGGGGAAAATTGACGTTTGTCATTTTGCATGTAAAATTGTATTCTAACATCATTGTTATTATTTTGTATTTCTTCCTTGAAATTGCGAAATTATACCTTTTGGGATTTTGTTGCATGTCGTGAAAGGTGCCATGTGTTTTAGACTCTTAAGAGTCTGCCAACAAAATTGTTTCATGTCACCTCACTAATATTGGAAATTTGTACTTTTTCTTTTGCAATCACTGGTATTAAGTTATGTAGATCCTGCAATAGTATCAAAAAAGTCCATATGGTGTAGTTGTTGTCCTAGTCACTTATATACCAAAAATTATGTCATGTGAGCAAGAACTTGCAAGGTATGTTTTGATCAAAAGAGTGTCAATGATTTCGGTATGTTGATTAATGTCTCCATAGGTCAAGCTCAAGCTTGTAGTGTATTATTTGCATATATTACAACACACTTGTGAATAAGGCTGCACTAGCAGGCTCCAAAAGCATACTTGCCTAGCTACAAATGCCACTGTCATACACTTCACACATAAAACAACTCCACCGAGCTTGGTTAAACTTAGTTCTTACCTTTATCACCCATTATGTCGGTAACCTCCTAGGCTATGAACATTTCCTTTTGCTTTTGTAGGATATGTGGCATTTTGAAAGATGCATGTTAACCTCATATCCAATGTACATTTCCTTTTGCTTTTTTAGGATCTACGACATTTTGAAATATGAATATGGTGAATTTGTGGCCCCTAAATTTCGACAACCCCACATCGAACACTTAGGTGGTAGTTTAAGCAAGGCACCTAGAGCTAGTTGATTTAATTAAAAAGTCAAAGCCAATAGCATACCTTGTTGGAGAGCCCACAACACCTATGGATAGTTCTCAGTCCAGTTTTCATGCCTCACTAGGCATCTATTCTAATTAGCCATCATAGCTTGTTCCATATCCATTATAAGTTGACCCTGTCATGAGGGAATAGGTGGAAGTTGTTAATATTTGGTTAAACTTTGATCTTCAATTCTTTTAGATGCATAAACTTGAAACAATGAGACAATTCAATCACATGCAATTCATACATCCATAACATAAGATATACCATGGGGAAAATCTTCAAAACTATGAGAACATAAAACCAAACAATTATTCTCAGTATAATATAATGGATAGCAGATAATGCTTTCTTTTACAACATAACAGATTGCTTTCGGAAGATAAGAGATCACCAAAACACTCTTGATGAAGATACATAAGCAATAGAACAGAGAGATCAATCAGATGTGTTTTCCAATGTGCCCAACACATCAATAACAAGCAAGAACAATAACCTGCACAAAGAGAAGCGCCTTGCCTTCAATGGAGAAGAGAATTCGCTTCACCTTTGAATTCATTAATCACGTATAACATATTTATACATTCTTCTCATGCATTGGCTTCTTCTAACTTCAGGATGAACTCGCCCTCAGACTGGATGTATCAATCTTGCATGAAGAAGTGCGCCCCACTTCTCATGCAGTGCTTTATCTCACTGATCTGTCTCTTGGGATGAACTCGCCTCTTAACTGAAAGCTTTCCCACTTAGTTAGGTAGCTAACGTAAGTGCCATCATGCAAGTGTCGCAACTCAAGTGTCGTCTTTTAGTTTAACATAAGTGTCGTCGTGCAATAACACCTAGTTAACTAGATCTTCTTTGTTGTCACTTAGTTAACTCTCTTTAATTGATTATTTCTTGATAACATCATTGTAGTGATCAATTCGAGTTCTCCTTGATTCATTGAAGTGCCATCTTTTAGTTTAACTAAAGTGAAAACAATTTAGTTAACTAGTCCTTCTTATTTAACACTTAGTTAAATATTATTAGATCAAATAATGTTGATTTATTTACTTCTAGTGACCACTGTGAGTTATTTAGTTAACCGAGGCATACATTGTGGCTTTAACTGAATCTTGACAATTCGAGTTCACTTAGTCATCTCCTAATCAATTCAAATTATCTTTTTCTCTGTGCATTTATCTTTATCTCTTTATCTTTTACTACATAGTCAATATGTGTTAACTTTAATTATCCATCACATTATAATATACTATGAAGAATTATCGAATGTTGTGATCATAGTATATTAGTCGGGACCAAATGATCATATGCTAAAGTAATTCACTTTAGAGGTGATCAATCTCTAAAGGAGACTTAATAGAAATCTGGTGATCATGGTTAATAATACATCACACAACACTAAATGCTTTTAACAAGTAAATCATGACCTTTATATGGAAGGTCCACCTCCATACAGGAGGTCCATCCCATGGATACCCTTAAACGAAAGGTTCACATGAGAATCATGACTTGACACACAAGTCCGGAGCCTTGTCCAACAAGACTTTACAAGATCATTACTTTGATCAATTACCTCTATACGGGAGGAATAACCTTTACATGAAAGGAAATCAAAGTGTTCACCTCTATACGGGAGGAATAACCTTTACACGGAAGGCAGTCAAAGTGTTCACCTCTATACGGGAGGATCAATCTTGGTTGCACAAGATTGGTTTGGATAATGTATCCTAATGTTATACATTTAACACTTCCTCTCAACGAGGGAGGCATTCTCTGTCATACCAAGCTTGTCTCATAAGTACCTGAACTTTGTCACTGACAAAGGCTTTGTTAACTCATATGCAATCTGCTCGTTAGTAGTAATGTACTGAAGTTTCACTGTACCTTTCTGGACCATGTCTCGAATTAAGTGTTACTTCATTTCAAATATCTTCAACTTGTCATGAAACATTGGGTTTTCATAAAGCTTGATGCAACTTTGATTGTCACACTTAATAACTGTAGGCTCAACCTTTTCATCGAAAAACCCTGCAAGTAGCTTTCTAAGCCACACTACTTCTCGATAGGAAACACCAGTAGCTATGTATTATGCTTCTGTAGTGCTCTGGGCTATGAATCCCTGCTTCCTATTGGACCGAGATATCATAGTTGATCGTAGGCTATAACAGTAGTGATATGTACTCTTACAGTCCACAATGCTTCCTCCCTAGTCTGAGTCTGTATAACCAAGTAACATGACTCCTCCACTAGAGACATATCTGAGTCCATACGAAATTGTACCTTGAAGATACCTAAGCACATGCTTAACATCTATCTAGTGTCTGTGTCTCGGATCAGACATAAAATGACTTAGCATGCTCACGACATAACATACACCAGGCCTTGAATGTATGAAGTACATTAGCAAGCCTATAAGTTGTGTACACAAAGTGGGATCTACTTGATCTGATCCATAGCCTAACTCGTGAAGTTTCCTCAAATTGGAAACCATCGGTGTAGTCATAGATTTGTAATCTATCATGCCAAACCTATGCAATATATCCACAATGTACTTCCCTTGAGATATAATTTTTTTATCTAGATCTCAAGGCCAAGAAAGTAGTGCATCAGACCTAAGTATTTCATCTTGAACTCTGAGGTGAGCTCCCTCTTGCACCAAGCAATCAGATGTTCCTCTCCAGTGAGAAACAAATCATAAACATACATAACCAATATCAACGATTGGTTCTTCATTACTTTGAAGTACAAATTTGGATCAACTTCACTCTTACAGAAACCCAGTTTTTGAAGGTGGTGATCAATTATGGAGTACCAAGCCCTAGGGGCTTGCTTAAGCCCATATAAAGCTTTATTTATATTGAAAACACGGGACTCCTTCCCATGCACCACAAATCCTTCATGATGTTGAATATAAACCTCTTCCTCAACCTCTCCATCGAGGAAGGATGTCTTCACATCCATTTGGCGAAGTTTCCATCCTAAAACAAATGCAAGTGCAATCATTGCTCGGATTGTGGTGTACCTTGCCACAGGGGAAAAGGTCTCATCATAATCAATGTGTTCTTTATGAGAGAAACCTATGGCAACGAATATGGCTTTATACTTCTCAATGATACCATCCGCAACATCCTTTATCTTGTAAAGCCATCTGGAAGTCACAATGGACTTCCCATCGGGTTTGGGAACAACCTCCCAGACATCATTCTTCATTATAGAGTTGTACTCTTCTGTCATTGCATCTCTCCAAACTTGCTTCTTTGCAACTTCTTCATATGAGGATGGTTCTGAATCACTGATGTGACTCATCAGTGCAACATACCCTAAATATGTTTCAGGTTGCTTGTGCTCTCTATATGAGCCTTCTCGTGCTCCATGTTTCTCTGCATCTTGTAAGATATCTCGGCACCAAGCAGATCTTCTTTTAGTGGGAGTTTCATCAGGTGACCTCTCAATCAATTCTACTAGTTCTTAAGGAGCTAGTGAATCTGAGGCATCTTTTGGTTTCTCCCTCTCAAACTCTGAAGGGGGAGAATCATTCTCGGGATCCTCCATCTCTGAATCACATTGAATCTCTTTCGATCTTTTGAAAGAAGCTTCCTCATGGAAGGTAACATCTCGACTGACTTCAATGTGTCTTTCACTAGGTACATATATTCAGTGTGCTTTGGATGACTCGCTATAACCCACAAAGGTGCCTTTCTTTCCAGAAGGCTCCATCTTTGTTCTCTTTTCTTTTGGTACATGAATGTATACTGGGCTCCTGAAGATCCTCAAGTGTGAGATGTATGGCTTCTCACCGATATACACTTCTTCGGGTGTCTTCTCATCTAGAATGGTATGCGGGATTCTATTCTAGATGTACAAAGCTGTATTGGTGGCTTTTGCCCATAATGAGGTAGACAGATCTTGATCATGAATCATGGCTTTTGCAGCCTCACATATGGTTCTATTCTTCCTTTCGACAACCCCATTTTGTTGAGGTTTGTATGGTACTGTTAACTGTCTACATATTCTTGCATCACTACATAGCTCATTAAATGCATGCGAATCAAATTCAACTCCATTATCAGACCTTAATGCACGTATGTGCTTTTCTTTCTGATTTTCAACTAGCGCTTTAAACTCTTTAAATTTGCAAAGAGTTTCACTTTTAGCCTTCATGAAATAAGTCCATGACTTCCTAGAAAAGTCATATATGAACAATACATAATATAAGAAGCCACTCAGGGAGGGGGGTGACATGGGACCACATACATCAGAATGTATTAAATCTAAAATCCCTTTAGATCTAGTAGTATTGCTGGAATTTTTTTTCTTAACATTCTTCCCAAATGCACAACTCCGACATACACTATCATGCTCAAAATCAAATATGGGCATACCTTTCACCATCTTTTGAAGTATTGGTAGTGCTTTGTAGTGTAGGTCTCTAATCGTTCGGTGCCATAGCTCACATGGACTGATAGTGTGGTGAATCATAGCTTGAATGTACTTCCCGGGTACCTTGTAGAGCCCTCCTTCTCAAAATCCAATCATAGCAGTAGATTATAGGCTTTTGTTCTTCGGCCATAAAAGTGCTTTGTTATCCATGAAGAGCTTTGTTATACGTGAAGATAACTTGGAAGCCTTTGTCTTCAAGAACCGAAATTGAAAGGAGGTTCTTCTCCAAGCCCGGAACATATAGAATGTCCTCAACATGTAAAATATCACTAGTGCTCAGTTGGAATGAGGTAGATCCAAATCCTTGGATCGAATATGTTGAGTTGTCCCCCAACTCTACCATGCGTGTGAACTGTTTCTCCTTTAGGTTAGTGATGGAACACATGTAACTAGTCATATGTTTGGATGCACCACTATCCATCAACCATGTGTCTGCACTTGGGATGACAGATCCTGAAAGGGATGATACAAGGTAATAGTCCCTTCTTGTCTCCTTTTCCTCGGATGCATTCTTTTGAGTGGTTTCATCTTCTACGACGGTAGAAGCATGAAACTTTCCTTTCCGCTTTGCTTTACACTCTCTTGAGAAATGGAATTTCTTGTTGCAATTGTAGCATCTAGCTTTTGACTTGTCAAATCCTTCGTTGAACTCCTTCTTCTTTGGATGAGAGAAATTCTTTTGGAAGAAGGGTTTTTTTCATTCTTGCCATGAGGGAAATATTTTCTTCTTTAGTGCACATAGCTTTGCTATGGATTCACCCTTCCTCTTGGATACAGTCATGCCACAATATTTCGAACCTAGGTTGCACTTCTCGACCATTGATAGCAGACAAGAATGTCTCCCATGAAGATAGGAGACCATCAATGATGATTTGGATGAGATCATCTTCTTCCACTACAACTCCAATGTTAACAAGCTGATCTCTTACTTGGGAGATCTTAGTGAAGAAAGAGGCCACTGTCTCATCCTTCTCCATCTTGAGGTTTCGTAACTTGTTCTTCAATGCCCTCTTTTGAGTTGGGGCCTTTTTCTCATATAGATTAGTCAATGTATCATAACATTATTTTGCGGTCTTTAGTGGTGTGATCACAGGCATCAAGTTATCTTTTACCGAATCATAGATGATCCATTTGGCCTTAGCTTGATTCTTCTTGAAGTTGATGCACCCTACATTAGTTGTAGGCTCCTCTAGCACAATGGATACGTAGATATCCAAGTCATGTTCCTCTAGGATGTTGAGAATCCTAGCCTTCCAAGTGTTGAAGTTTGAGGTGCCCTTAAGACGGTCTTCAGGTCGTACAGAGATTGATGCCATAATCTTCAAATCTTGTGCTCAACTTCTCAGGATCTACGTAGGTTATGGTTGGCATGCAAAACAAAGCTTCTTCATGCCATGATATCTAATACCATGTTAATATTTGGTTGATCTTTGATCTTCAATTCTTTTAGATGTAGAAACTTGAAAGAATGAGACAATTCAATCACATGAAACTCATACATCCATAACAAAAGATATACCCTGGTGAAAATCCTCAAAACTATGAGAACAAAAACCCCAACAATTCTTCTGAGTATAATATAATAGATAATAGAGAATGCTTTCTTTTACAACATAGCAGATTGCTTTCAGAAGATAAGAGATCACCAAAACACTCTTGGTGAAGATACATAAGCAATAGCGAAGAGAGATCAATCAGATGTGTTTTCCAATGTACCCAACACATCAATAGCAAGCAACAATAATAACCTGCACAAAGAGAAGTGCCTTTCTTTCAATGGAGAAGAGATTTCACTTCACCTTTGAATTCATCAATCCCGTATAACATATTTATACATTCTTCCCATGCATCGACTTCTTCTAACTTTAGGATGAACTCGCCCTTAGACTGGATGTATCAATCTTGCATGAAGAAGTGCACCCTACTTCTCATGCAGTGCTTTATCTCATTGGTCTGTCTCTTAGGATGAACTCGCCTCTTAATTGAAAGCTTTCCCACTTAGTTAGGAGGCTAACTTAAGTGTCGTCATGCGAGTGTCACAACTCAAGTGTCGTCTTTTAGTTTAACATAAGTGTCGTCATGCAATAACACTTAGTTAACTATATCTTCTTTGTTGTCACTTAGTTAACTCTCTTTAACTAATTCTTTCTTGATAACATCACTGTAGTGATCAATTCAAGTTCTCCTTGATTCACTGAAGTGTCATCTTTTAGTTTAACTAAAGTGAAAACACTTTAGTTAACTAGTCCTTCTTATTTAACACTTGTTAACTATTATTAACTGAAATCATGCTGATTGATTTACTTCTAGTGACCACAGTGAGTTCTTTAGTTAACTAAGGCATACATTGTGGCTTTAACTGAAGCTTGACAATTCGAATTCACTTAGTCATCTCCTGATCAATTCTAATTCTCTTTTTCTCTATGCATTTATCTTTATCTCTTTATCTTTTACTACATGGTCAATATGTGCTAACTTTAATTATCCATCACATTACATTATAATAAGAAAAAATATCGGATGCTGTGATCATAGTATATTATTCCAGACCAAATGATCATATGCTAAAGTAATTCACTTTAGAGGTGATCAATCTCTACAGGAGACTTAATAGCAATCTAGTGATCATGGTTAATAATACATCACACAACATTAAATGCTTTTAACAAGTAAAACATGACCTTTATATGGAAGGTCCACCTCTATATGGGAGGTCCATCCCATGGATACCTTTATATGGAAGGTTCACATGAGAATCACGACTTGACACACAAGTCTAGAACCTTGTCCAACAAGACTTTACAACATCATTACTTTGATCAATTACCTCTATACGAGAGGAATAACCTTTACACAAAAGGCAATCAAAGCGTTCACCTCTATAATAATAATAATAATAATTATTATATATTTTTAAGGTAACCACCAAGCGAAACACCAATTTGGTGTATGAGACCCCCTTATCTGTGGGACAAGGGACCCCCCTCTGCACAATGATTTAAATGCTAAAGTCTACAGAGGTGCACATACCCTACCCCCCTCCGGATTTGAACCTGTGACCTCCTAGGAAAAAACACATGTCCTTAACCGTTAGGCCCACTCAAGCTCTACAGGAGGATCAATCTTGGTTGCACAAGATTGGTTTGGAGAATGTCTCCTGATGTTGTACATTTAACAAAAGCATGAGCTCTAATGGTTAGTTTTAGATTTTCCTATTTGAAATGCATAGCTTGCAGGTAGAAAAGTTGTAATCTTAGACGTCGCTCGGAAGTAGAGAAACAATGGTGGCAACATGTTGGAGGATCCAATTTCTCATCTCTACGCGTGAGTCACATGAAGAGAATTCCTATGCGTGCACCTATACCCCTTGGCCGTCGACGAATTCTTAGATTAGAATCAACAAATGAATGCGGGGACTAAACAAATAAATTGGGTATTGTTGCTATGCGCTTTACCTACTACCTATCCCTTTCCTTGTGCTTTCAACTCGACACACCTCAGCTTTTAGTTAGAGAAAGAATATCCTTGTTGTTGCTATTAAGATTTAATCTCCATACAGTCTAAACTTCCACTAGCATAGATTCGCTCATCCTCACTTACTTGGGTAGGTAAATAAAAAATGAACCAAATAAACTTGACTCAGCTAGTTCTAAGCAAACCACATAATGAGTACAACAATGGAACCCCACATGGCAACAAAACCCATCATACCTTTATGTGTTGCCCCTTTACTTCTAAATAATAACGAAAGGTTTAATGTTTTCTTCCACGAGAATAAAAGCTTTCTTTTTCTTTGCTTAATATGAATTAACAAATGAACCAGCCATATAATATACTTCCATATTCCATTCGGATAATGCCTTAGTTGGTTAGGCTACAAAGAAACTTAGACCTACAAAAATAACAAACCTTGGTGAGATTTAAGCTAATCCATTCTCTTACAAACAAACACAGGGGGAGAATATCACTTCCAAACCTTTCATAGGAGCGGCTTTGCTCAGTTTCAACCACCAAACAAAGAATATGCAAGTAAATGAAGAAATTGTAGGCATGGCTTCAACTGATTTCAACCACTAAATGGAGTACATGCAAGCAGATGAAGACATTAAGGGAACTAGGGGCAACTCTAAGGTAAATAAAAGCATAACAATGGTGGGTGCTCGAAAGTAGAGCAACGATGGCAACAACATGTTGGAGGACAACCGTAGTAGCATATGGGGAGTGGACTCCAAGAAGTTGAAGAAATTAAGCAAACTAGGGGCAATATGAAGGTTAATAACAATGGTTGTATTTGTAAGGTAAACATAATAGGAGTTCCTTTGTGTATTGTCTATTTGGTGTTTACAGTTTACACTAGATGCAAGTTACTAGGTGGAGTGAAGTGGCAGTGCACAGTGCATTCATTACATGCAGGTTGCTAGGTGGAGTGAAGTGTCTGTGCACAGTGCATTCATTACATGCAGGTTGCTAGGTGCTAGGTGGAGTGAAGTGTCTATGCACAGTGCATTCATTACATGCAGGTTGCTAGGTGCTAGGTGGAGTGAAGTGTCCGTGCACAGTGCATTCCTTACATGTAGGTTGCTAGGTGGAGTGAAGTGTCTGTGCACAGTGCATTCATTACATGCAGGTTGCTAGGTGGAGTGAAGTGTTTGTGCACAGTGCATTGACTATAGAGATTTGCTTGCATAGTGTCAGAGCCTTTTCACTGGTGAGTGATATATATATATATATATATATATATATATATGATTTTTTTTAATTATTTGTTACGTGTGCAAATAACAAAAAGAATTGTCCACCTCTAAGTTTTTTTAAGTCTTCTCATTATCTTTTAACCAATATTAATTTGAAAAAGTGTTAATTTAAAATTTAAATAAAAAATATTTCTCATTTATCAAAAAATTTAATTTAATAAGTCTAACAGTTAAAAATATGTTTCCTCCTAGGAGGTCATAGGTTCAAATTCAGAGGAGGGTAAGGTATGTACACCTCTGTAGACTAGCAGTTACATCACTTCAGAGAAGGGGTCCCTTGTTCCATAAACAAGGGGGCCTCATACATCAAATTGATGTTTGACTTAGCTATGACCTTAAAAATAAATTATTATTATTACATTATTATAAAATCCTACATATTAAAAAATATAAAATATTTATAAAAATCATTCCATAAAAGATACTTATAAAAAACTTTGGATAAAGAGAGAAAGCAAATAAAGTAATATAAAGTTTAGATCAAAGCAATTATAATAGCAGTTACATCATTACACAGATGGGGTGCCTTGTTCCATAAACAAAAAGACCTCATACATCAAATTAGTGTTTGACTTAGCTATGACCTTAAAAATAAATTATTATTATTACATTATTATAAAATTCTATCTATTAAAAAATATTAATATTTATAAAAATCCTTTCATAAAAGATACTTATCAAAAAAATCTTGGATAACAAGAGAAAGCAAATAAAGTAATATAAAGTTTAGATCGAGGCGATTACAATAGTCCTACATGAAGGAGGGACTCACGATAAATCAATAAAAAAAGTGGTATTCATAATGCCATAACAATAAAAAAAAAGTGGTATTCATAATGCCATAACAATAAAAAAAAAGGTGGTATTCATAATGCCATAACAATAAAAAAAAAGTGGCATTCATAATGTCATAACAATATATTTAGTCGCTCCATATTCCCATGCATGCCCATCCTCCTAGTAAGACAGTTAGGTGAATGCGCCGGGCATGGTAGGTGGCTATATGCTTCACCAGGGCATCTTTGCCTTTGGCTTTACCTTTCGAGGGAAGCAACGTCGAGGGGACTAGCGCGCATATAATTAATTTCTGTAATGACTAGCTAGCTATCTTACCCACGCTAACCCCCACATAAGTCGGTCGATCCAGCTATCTCGCATCCATCTGGACAACTTCACCCCCATAACGAACCATCATTTTCAAATTTGTCAAAATCATGCAACTCCTTCTGCAGTTGGGGGAGGGAGGGTTTGCAGATGAAAGCAGTGGCAGTGGCAGGAGAGCTCATGTTAGCAGGGAGAGGCGCGAGCTTGAATGCCAGTTGCGTTAATGGACTCATGCGATATCACTCCGACTCCGATTCCAATTCCAAATCCAAATAATGAGGGAGAAGGGGAAGGGGAAGGGGAAGGGGAGGGGGAGGAGGGATATTACTTGGTGAAAGAGGAAGAGGAGAAAGAGTTGAAGGTGATCGAGTGGGAGGAATATGAGAAGGAATTGGTGCGCATGTGGAGTTTAAGCAGCGGCGTGAACAAGGCCAAAGCCAAGAGGGATGCCCTTCTCCACAAACTTAATCCCATTCTCCAGGTCGGCGCTACCCTCTCTCTCACTCTTTCAATTTTCTGTTACTGCCAAGTGATGATAAATGTTAAGTTGAGAGCAGACCTGTATTTGAAATATTCGGCGTTGAGCTCCAACACAATTCCTATTTGGGGAATCATAATTCCCATTTTCAATATCTTGCAAAATGCAAAACATTTTGAACATAAATCCATATCCGCAAATTTCTTTTTAAAATTGAATCAGCGTGTGTTCGTTTTCGTTTGGAGTCAGCTTATGCTTCAACCTGATCATTCTCTTTTGCCACGCAAATCGCTGCTGTCCAATGTGCAAAATGGAATGCCAAGCCCTAGATGTCCTGGTTATACCAACTGTGGGAGGGTATAGGATGAGTGGCTTTCATGTCTTGCTAGCATTTACTTTTTTCACCAGTGTGGCTTGGTAAACTACGAGACTTAGTCCCTAATAGACATACTCGGTCCCTAGTTCCTAGTAGACATAGTCTAATTATTCATTATATTTATTGATTTTTTTGTATTTTTATAAAATCTATTTCATTGTAAATATATCAGTGTATATCCATCTTAACTCCATATCTCTATTAAATATTGATAGGAATAAAAAAAATGCAAATATCTCAGTGTTTAAAAGATCTGACTTAAGATCGATATATACTGTGCTTTATTTATCTACCTATCTCTCTTTATATATGCGTATCTATTTATATATGTGTATATAATGCTTGGTATCATGCAGCTCACTGTTGATACTGTGGGTTGATTAAAAAAACAGTCAGGAATGGTGCCAAACAGAATTTCCCGAGACTGCTCTTCTTTCAGTTGTTGATATGATTTATTTTTCTAATGTTAATACACACACAAACACACATATTTATGAATGTGTATTATGTTACAATCTCTTATCTCCAATACTCGGCTGTAGGATGCACCTTGCCTCTCTCAGTGGAATCAAAGTTGACTTGGTTAAAAAAATCATTCATCTAACTTTGTATTTTGTATTTTGTATTTGTAACCCTAGGAGACTTGGTCAAAGATGATCAGTCTCCTTAAGATCAAAACTTTTTTTGAGCTTATTTACCCTGAACAAAGATCTCATTCATTGGTAAATACTTTCCCCAAGAAATTATCTTATAACCCTTGATGTTGAGATCCTTTACCTAAGGATCCTTATAGAGGTAGGTCTTTAGGCTCTCCAACATTTCATCAATTCTACAGACAAAACCATGGAACAACAATGGGCAACAGCTTTCCCTGTTTTCTAGAGCTTCAAGTGGATAATATGGCTCATCTCTTTGGTCTAGTTTACTGCAAGAGTTCCATTGTGTTAAATTTTCAAATCATTCTAAACAGATTGGCACTCAAAACTGAAACTCTAATCTACTAGGAACTGCATTTGAACCTACTCTCAAAACAGTAAGCTTTGAACACTAACTCTGCATACACAACACTCTAATAATATGGACAGCAAGTACTGATCTAAATTCTCAATCATATCACTGTTTTATTACCTGAAAACAGGAACTACAATGCAACAGCTCAAATCCTAAATACACTCACATACTGAATGTAAAAACACCTCAACCCTGCCTTTCTTTTATAGATGAAGAAGGGTAGGAAAAATATGAAAACAGCCCATCCCTGTCGGTGCCCGGATTAGGAAAGCAAATGCTAATCTAAATCTGTCTAGGGATCAGTGCCCAGGCTGCATGAAATAACCCCTTAGGATATAGTGCCCACATAGTTCAGGGATCAGTGGCTTGTCCTATTTCTGGGTTCTCTCCTAAGCATTGTAATTTGTGCCTAGTTCAAAATCTGGTACAGTAGTTCACTAATGACAAAATTAGAGCCTAATCTAAAAACAGGAAAAGTCATGCTATTCTAACTTTATAACAGCAGCGGAAACTAGAAAACTGGTGCATGCAAGCAGCCTCAATTTCTCCTACATAACTGTAGCGATCCCAAAGCAACTAGTGCTGTGCCGTCACTTTGCCATGAATGTTGTGCACAGGTTCGAGGAAATGAACTGCTGTGCCAAGCTATGGAGCTGCCGTGTGTCATACCTGTTTAAAGGAGAATATGTTCCAAGCAACAGGTGACTTTAACATTTCCTCAGTGTGAGGAATGTGTTCTCTACTAAGCCCTGTCTCTCCATCGATATCTTGAATTTTCCCTTTGCTAGGGGCTTTGTCAAAATGTCTGCAACCTGCAAATCTAGAGGAAACTACTCAAGAACCATTGCCCCCTTCTGAATCCTTCTCTCTAAGGAAATGTCCTGGATATCTATGTGCTTGGAGTGATCATGAACATTGAATTCTCATAGAGCGTGATGCCACTCTGATTGTCACGGTAAACAAGTGTAGGTTTTAACATCTGATTGGTCAACTCTTTTATCAACTTGCGAAGTTAGATGGCTTCACAACTAGCAGAAATGGCTACCATATACTCTACCTTTGCTGAATTGACTGCAACTGCCACATGCTTCCTGTTGAACCAGGATATCATACTTGACCCCGAGTTGAAACAAAAACTTGAAGTGCACTTCTTAGAACTTGCATATCTTGCTTAGTAGGAATCAACAAACCATGAAATGCCAACTCACCATCTCCTACACACCTCAAGCCATAATGAATTGCGCCCTTCAGGTATGGGAGCACATGCTTTGCAATAATTCAGCGAATCTGCCAAGGTTCAGCCTTGAATTGGCTGAAAGTATTTTTTGCAAAAGATATATCAGGCTTGGTATTCACCAGATACATAAGGGAACCAATCATTGCCTCTGCATAGAAGGATATACAAATTTGAATCTAAATAAGCATGCAACTTCAGATTTGGAACCGTAGGAGTGGCCAAGGGTTTACAATCTATCATCTGAAATCTCTTCCGAATGTCCATTGTGTACTTCCCTTGTGCAAGGAAGACGCCACTTGTACCCTACCAAACCTCTAGACCCATAAAATAATGCATAGGGCGATTGTCCTTCATGTCAAACTTGCTGGCCAACATTGTCTTGCACCATGCAATGAGCTTCTCACAATTCCTTGTAAGGATCAAGTCATCTACATACAAGACCAGACAAGCGGATCAAATCTATCAAACAAATAATAAAGATTAGAACCTGCAGTTGTCTTGGTGAAGCCCAATCTCAGTAGTGTCAAGCACATGGTGCTTGCTTCAATCCATAAAGGGTTGTTTTCAACTTGCACACTTAGGTATCTTGCCGATGCACCTCAAAACCTCTTTGTTGATTAGTATGTACTTCCTCCTCAATCAGACCATTCAAAAAAGTAGTTTTATCCATAGTAGCAATATTCGAGTACGAATACGATTTGGTATGGAAAAAATTCTTACAAAAATTCTAGTACGGTTAAAATACAGAAGTAGACATCTCATAAATAAAAGAACATGCATTTTTAAAATTAAAAAATATATGTGGCCAGTCAAAATTTTAAAGTATCATTCATTGTAAGCAACTTGGAACATATCTCAAATTTGAAACATAACATATGCTATAACAATGTGAGAATAGAGTTTAATAGGTAAGAATGAGCTCATGGCCTCATTGTATGTATTTTATTTAATGTTGATTAAGTAATAAGTATGGGCTCATGGACTCAATGTATGTATTTTTTTAATGTTGATTAAGTATTGTATGTTACTTCAATATTTATTTAAAAGATTACGTGGGAAAATAGTCACAAATTTATTTGAAATGATTCTGAGCTTTTGTGTGTCCAGATTTTACTTTGTTTTGCTTTGAATTTTTCTTTTAATGTGATTTCAGTTTATGTTTATTTATAAGAAAAAAATTATAGGCTGAAGATATAGTTATTCTAGTTGAAATTCTTTTATCTTAACAAGTAAATTTTAATAATAACATTTCCTGAATCTTTAAAAGATAAAAATGGTAAATATATTAAACTTTACTTCACTGTATCCATACTATGTTGAATATTCGCCGAATTTCGAATTCCATGCAAATTTCCGTGTAGGAACTCTAAATATGGTTGAATCTTGCTACTATGGTTTTATTGTCCATTTGGTATAAATACCAACCAAAAAGTGATGCTAAAGACCAATGAAGCACCACTTGCCGGGGACTCGCGAGTCTCCCCGAGTGACCTCCTGCAACGTGTAACCGACCCAAACTTGGCCATGTACTCGCCCACTTGCCACAATCGTCCGAACTAGTAGACCCGCGTCGAACTCGGAAGAAGACTCGATGAACTCGGCAGTAGACTCGTGCGAGGGAAAAAGGGACGAACGACAAAATTTATGGCTGCGCGTAGACTGTTCCGGCCTGCCCTTGCTTCCTCTTCGTGATTTTTGTGAAGGTCGTGAAGGTGCAGTTCGGGCCGGGTTTCGTGAAGATTGTGAAGGTGCAGGTGATTCCTGTTGCTTCCTGCTTGTGAGGTCGTGAAGGTGGAGTTCGGGCCGGGCTTCTGTTCCAAGCAAGTCCATTGAACTGTTTTTTTTTTAATAATTTTTTTTATATATTTAATATTTTTTGTTATATATTTTATATATAATATAAAATATAATATATACACATTATATATAAGATATATTATATATTTTATTATATATATTATAATATAATATATATAATAAAATATATAATATATATAATATATAATCTTGCTGTTAATATTATGTCCCTGCGTATATTTTTTGTTATATATTTTATATATAATATATATATATATATATACTTTTTTTATTTATATTTCTTATATAGTTTTTGTTATTTATATTTTTTGTTATATATTTTTTTTATTTTGATTTTATTTAATTTCTGTTATTTTCTATTTTAAACTTTTATTTGTAGTATATATTTTATATTTGTTTTTGTTATATATTTTATATTTTATATTTTTTTATATTTTGTTTTTTAATTTTTTTTCCTATTTGTTGAGTCTGTCCTGAGTCTTTCCCGAGTTTTTCCCGAGCCCATGAGTCATATGCCAGCCGAGTCTTTGCCGAGTACGCGTTGTGCAACATTGCTAAAGACACAATAGCTTTGATGTAAGCATACTTGGCAATTGGAGCAAAGTTCCCCTCATAATCAACTCACTCTCTTTGGGGGAATCCTCTTGCTATGGAACCAACCTTGTACTTTTCTATGTTGTCATCTGCAACATGCTTTACCTTATAACCACCTAAAATCAATCATTGATTTCCCCACTAGTCTCAAAACAATCTCCTAGACATCATTCTTTAGGATGGAGTTATACTCCTTTGTCATGGCATCTTGCCATACCTGCTACACATTTGCCTCCTCATAACCAGAGGTTCTGCATCAATGATGGACTACATCAAAGCAACATAACTAGCAAATTTCTTAGGAGGATAATTCCCTCAAAAAGAAGTGTTAACATGCTCCTATGCCTCTTGCTATGTCTAGGTAAGTCACTCAACCTTCCTTGTTGTACTGGGTGGTACTAAGGTATCTGTTCCTACATTGGAACATAGATGATCAAAATTTGGGTTTGTTGTACTACGTGGATTGGTGCTTGGGACAAAAGTATGATCACTCTCCTTGACTTTGTAAGAGTCTCCTATGACTTAGAGGACCATGCGTCCTCATCAAATTTCGCATCTCGTCTCACTACAATCTTTTGTTATGATGAAAGATAGATTTGGTAAACCTTAGAGGACTCACTATAAGTAGTCTATAACCAACAAAGATACCCCTGTTAGAATGTTCAAGATTAAATCTCTTCTCATCCTAAAGATGAATGTACATAAAACAATTAAAAACACAAAAGTGTGATACCTGTGGTTTTTCACTAGTAAAAGCTTCTTCTAGTGCCTTGTCCTTCAATATCTTCTGAGGACCCCGATTTTGAATGTAGATAGTTGTACTGCATGCTTTTTCCCAAAGACACATGGGTAGTTCTAGATCATGAATCATAATCTTGGATGTCTCGATGATGGATTTGTTCTTCCTTGTTGATTATTGTAGCTCGGACAAGTACTTCTGCATAGGCCAGGTGTTAGGCATATAGGAGTTGTCCAAGATCACCTCTCTAGTACTTGCTTGAGAGAGCAAGTGACTTGTATCTCTTTCCGAAGTCTTAGGAAAAGCACATTAGTAATGACTAAAAGTGAACTTAAGGTTAAGTCACAACTGTTGATCTTAAGTGAGGCTTGAGATTTAATCTTAGCCATCGATCACTTGGAAGATATAGGGTTAGGGTTTTTGTCATTGAGATGATATAAAAGGAAGCCTAAGGAGAGGATGAGACACACAACAATCACATAGAGTGAGTGAGATCTCATTGAGTGGTTGGAGAAGGACTTTTAGCCAAGTGTACAGGTTCAGATGCAGGGGCAGGGTTAGAGGAAAAGGAGCAAAGGGGCAGAAAGGGAGATAGCAACCAACCAGGTGGAAGCAAGATCAAAGGACTAATCTTGAGGTCTGACAGGCTAGGCTATTTATTGTTTCGTAATTCCTCAGTGGGCCATTTTCCTAGGACAGGAGTCGAAGATTTTATCACTAGCACAACCACTTAATTTGTGGCCGGTGAACAATGATAGGCCACAAGTTATCCATGCATTGGTTAAGAGTTATCCATGCATCAACTACTAGTTATCCATGCATTAGCTACTAGTTATTTTTTATATTCATTTTTCTTTAATAATTTTTATTTGGAATTTGGAATTTGGAATTTGGAACGACTGCCATAAAATCAATCTCTATAGTACACATGTCTTATCCTTGTGCAATCTAGTAAAAGCATAGACACTAATCCACCCCAAATTCTAAGATATAAACACCTATTGGTGTAATTAACAAAATCACTTTTTGCTGGTTTTTCCCCAATTGGAGTTTTCCAGGGTAAATCTATGTGTCAAACATGAATGATTTCTTGTTTATTTTTAGCGGCGTAATTGTTAAGAACTCAATGTATTTTTAGTTTAATAATTTTTCGAGTAAATTATTGGAACAGTAAATTGGATCTGGGTTCCTAAATTCAACATGTTGTCAGAGCTGAGGATTAGCTTTGAGCGAGAAATCACATTTGGTGAAGTTTATAGTGAAAAGAAAGAAAGAAAGAAAAGGGACGTATGGCGTCGTATGACTGTTGTACAACAGTCTCTATAGGTTGTATGTGGTCACAATCTACTAGGGACGGGTTGGCGTGTGCTATAGTCGTCAACATAGGAGCCATTGAGGGCCCGGATGCTAGACCTTGTGTGGGTTGAAGACTAGCCGTATTTGCAAAGGCGACGATAGAGGAGTTGATTCACGTGCAGATCTGGGTCAGGAGTTGAGCCAGCAAGAGTGGTGGACGACAATAAATGTGGAGTCTGCAGGTTGTGAGCTGTAGGAAATGTCGGGAGACCATAAGGGGCTGAGTGATAACAATCACAATTGTAACAAAACGACACAAGTGGCTGGGACATGAAGTCCGCGGATTGTGAAATGAAGGGTATAACACGTAGCCAGAGTAGGAGAGTCGTCGATAGCTAACGAGTGTGGCCGTGGAGTGTGTAGGCAGCAGGGCTCGAGCGCGACGGTAGTAGCGAGCACGTGGGAGCTGGGAAGCGACGATAGGAGGCAACGGTTGGTGCTGGCGCATAACAATCGTTAAGACGAGGGAGTAGTGATCGATGGAGAGGTGATTAACAGGTTGCCAACGAAGATTGGGCCGAAGCCGGGTTGTGGAGGTGGTGCAGCGAGTCGCAGGGCGCCTGTGTGGGGATGGCTGGGAGTAGATATGGAGTTGGGACGCGGAATCCAGTAGTGTGGGAGCTGGGAGCTAGGGCTAAGGCCAGAAGGGAGTTGCGTGGAGGGGCTAGGTTGTGAGCAGAGGCATAGGAGTAGGCTGCAGGCTTCAAAGCTGCGAACAACGTGGATTGGGTGGAGTGGGTCATGTAGAGTGATAGGAGAGTGCAATTATGTGAGTAGGGGCGGCGGAGGCAATCGCCATCCAGCTACCCGCCAAGCCGCCAGGAAGAGAAAATTGACAACAATAGGTTGGGCATTAGTTGAGCAACCCCCAAAATCGCCAAGGCAGCCAGGGCAGGCCACAGGTAGTGCAGCCTAAAAAGGTATTTTGGCAAACTGCAGGAAGTTCGTGTAGCCCTAGAAAGGAGTTGGGCAGTGCCCAAAAAGGCTTGGGCAGTCAAATAGGTGACCAGGTAGCGAGCAGGAAGCTTGGGCAGCCCCCAAAAAACCCCCGGTTAGTAGCAGAAAAAAACTGCAAGAAGTCTTGGGTAACAGCAGGTTGTAGATCCAGATAGCGGGCAACGAGTCCGAGCATGAAAAAATTTATGTCTTTGTTGGCTTGTTGAGCAATGGCAGGGGGTTGGGCAGCCAATAAGGAGATCTTGAGAAGGTGAAGAAGGACTTTCACCTAGCAATCTTGGCTACAATATAGCACATAGGAGCAAAGAAAGGCTTTTGCTCATATGCCCGAGTCATCCTCTTAGGAGCAAAACAAACTTTTGCTTAAGTGCTTGAGCCACGAAGGATCGTGACTCAAGGGGATCTAGGATGGGTGAAAAGGACTTTCATTTAGAGATCAAGGGATGACAGATTTATTGGAGTCAGTGACTCATGGATGGATCAAAGAAGGACTCTTTGCATGTGGAGGTCTGTTCAATCCAAAGGAGAAGAGAAGTCGACATGGCAACAACAGGCAAATCTGAGCCGCAGGTGGCTATAGGAATTGGGTATTTCTTTTCTCGGTGGATAGAGAACATGACAGGGACATATGAGTTGTTCACCAGTTTGTTAGAGACAAACTTGGATTTGCATTTGGAGCTTGCTTCCCATGCAAAGTGTGCTGCAGAGGGAGTTGGGACAATCAGTTTCTAGCGAGAGTCAGAAGGTTTTCTAGAGGTGGCAAATGTGTTGTATGTCCCAGAGTTGAGGACAAATGTGCTCTCAGTCTCAGTGATTGAGAAGAAGGGATTTGACGTAGCATTCCAGGATGGACAGGTGTTGATTAAGAACAGAGGATCTAGCTCAGACACAAAAGTGGTTCATGGAGTTAGAGAGAGCAAGTTGTTTAGGCTAAAGGGCTAGTCTATGCGAGCGATGGAAATCAACTTAGAGGGAGCTAGCCCTAACACAATAATCAACATTGGTGTCAGAGAGGGCAGAGTATATAGGTTGTAGGGAAAGCCTGTAGTTGGATCCAAGGGGATCTTGGATCATGGATCGATGTCAATGGCAGAGGTCAAGGAGTAGAAGACTACAAAGGGTGAGTAGAGTTCACAAACTTCCAGTGTGGGGAGTAAACCTTCAGAGAGGAAGAGGGAGTTAGCCCCTTCCAGTTCTGCTAGGAGACCTAGTTGGTACGAGATGACATTGATGGATGCTCAGGAGTAGGAGAACACTTCTAGGAGCATAGTTAGGGAGAGCAGGCCTATGACAACGTTTCAAACTTCTTGGCACTGATGTGTAGTGTCATCGAATCCGTGACTTCCTGTGATCAGGGAGTAGCAGACCAACAGGGTTGGAGGGACGCCAATGTGCACGATGATGTATGCGACATACGACAATGTACCAGGGTCAAAGGGAGAACTAGTTCCAGGTGGCTCTTCGAGAAGTACCTTCCTCGCTAAGAGGGAGTGTTGATGAATGTCGCTCGGACAAGTACTTTTGCATAGGCCAGGTTTCAAGCATGCAGTAGTCGTCCAAGATCACCTCTCTAGGTAATTGCTTGAGAGAGCAAGTGATTTGTATCTCTTTCCTAAGTCTAACTTAGGAAAAGCACATTATTAATGACTAAAGTGAACATAAGATTAAGTCACAGTGGTTGATCTTAAATGAGGCTTGAGATCTAATCTCAGCCATCAATCAATTGGAAGATCTAGGGTTAGGATTTTGGTCATTGAGATGATATAAAAGGAAGCCCAAGGAGAGGATGAGACACACAACAATCACACAAAGTGAGTGAGATCTCATTGAGTGGTTGGAGAAGTACTTTTAGCCAAGTGTGCAGGTGCAGGTGCATGGGTAGGGTTAGAGGAAAAGGAGCAAAGGGGTAGTAAGGGAGATAGTAGCCAACTAGCAAGATCAAAGGACTGATCTTGAGGTTTGATAGGCTAGGCTATTTATTGTTTTGTAATTCCTCAGTGGGCCATTTTCCTAGGATGGGAGCCTAGGATTTTATCATTAATAAAATCATTGTTTGTTGATTTTTCCCTAGTTGGGGGTTTCTAGGGTAAATCTATGTGTCAAATGTGAATGATTTCTTGTTTATTTTCCGCTGTGTAATTGTTAAGAACTCAATGTATTTTCAGTTAATAATTTGCCGAGTAAATTATTCGAACATTAAATCGGATTTGTGTTCCTAAAATTAACATTCAACTCCGCAATCCTATTTTGCTAAGTGTTGTAAGGTACTGTCAACTCCCTCTTGATCCTCGCTTCTTTGCAAAAGGCATCATCCTTGAAGGTATACTCCCCTCCATTGTTAGATCTCAACTCCTTAATCATATTTACCTATTTGACTCTCCACAAGAGCTTTAAACTCTTGAAATTTATTTAAGACTTCATCCTTGATCTTCATAAAGTAAATCCAAGTTTTCCTAGAAGAATCATCAATGAAGAAACATAATAAAAGTTACCTATCAAAGATGTTGAAGTCATTAGTCCACACATCTCTAAATGGATCAAATCAAGAATCCTTGTTGATCATTGTCAAGGAAATTGGTCTAGGCATGCTTGTTGAGTGCACAACCCTTCTACCCTCTTGTCTTCTTGATCTCTAAGTTTGGCAATCCTAGCGCCCTATCCTACAAGAGAGGTAATGCTCCAACAATAAAGGTGCCCAAATCTTGTGCCAAATCTTGCACAATTTCTCACTGTCATGTGCTAAAGCTCCTTGCTTGATCGAATCAACAAGCAACATGTAAAGGCCACTTTCTTGCATACCTTTGATAATAACTCGTTGATCATCAAACTTGGCCACACATCTAAGATTTGTCATGGTTGACATTGAAGAAGATCCTTTGTTAAACCCGGAACATATAAAACCGTATCAAACTCAAGAATATCACCTAATGGCACAGGGAAAGGTCTAAACCCATCCTTGTAATTGGATATGTGGCATTATTGTTCAATTCCTCCTGCATGCAAGCCCTGTGCCCTTGAAGTTCATTGAATGCTTCTTTGTTGAAGGTCATGTGTATGGAAGTTCCATTTCCCACATATCGCCCTACACTAGAAACAATGTTACTGGAAAGGCATGAAGCCATGGAGAAGGTTGTGTCAAGCTTGGATGAAAGTTCATGCACTCCAGTGGAAGCTTCAGTGCTGCAAATAAATTGCTTTCATTGTCGTTGCTTTCCCTTCACCTTCATATTCTCAAGTTACTATGAAGCATAGTGGCCATTCTTGTGGCACTTGAAAGTTGAAACACTTCACATGACTCAAGTCTTTCTTGCCCTAGTTCGAGGAATCATAATCTTTCTTCTTCTAACCCCACTCGGGTCCTCCTTTCCTACCTCCTTTCCTTGTCTTCTCAATGAGACCTAGGTTTTGGACCTTGTTATGAGTTTTTCAAGTTTATGCTCGCCAATATTTTCTGATAATTTTCAATATTTTCCCCGATATTTCTGATAAATTTTTTTCCGGACCCTCACGGTATATTGTCCAAAACAATATTTGCAACGTTGATTTTAATTTTATAACAGCATCTAAAACTGGAAAACAATGAAGGCTGGTGCATGCATGTGCCCTTAATCTCTTCTACATCACTGTGGTTCTCCTCCCAAAGCAACTAGTGCTCTGCCTTCATTTTTCCATGAATTTTGTGCACACATCCTGCCATAAAGAACTATTGTGTCGATGTATGGATTGGCTGTGTGTCATATGTGTTGGAGGAGAATGCGTTCCAAGCAGCATATAAATTCTAACACATTGATGATGCATGTGGTATCTAGCATGGCTCCAAGGAAGAATTTGTTATCTTTATAGTGAAATATGGTTCAGTCCACCTTGAAATGAAAATCACTTTAGTTGTCTACAGAAGAAGTTAATATCCTAGAGATCATTGTGCTGATGGGCGCTTTCTACAGCCCAGTATGAGGGAGATGTGTATAATTCCTTTCGTGCTCAACATGGAGTTGACACATGGCATTTAAAAAATATGAATAACAAAAAATGTATTTCAATGTCGGCCATAAAATAAATATTTTAAGTAAAATATTTCAATACCAACATTATATATATATAAAAAGTAATTGAAAGAGGTTTTCACCTTGAGCGATTTGATCCCTCTCGATGCATGATGGATCTGGAAAGGGTTGCATCTCGAGGGATTTGATCCCTCTCAGTGCATGATAGATCTATAGTTAAGATGGATATATTGGGAAAGGTTTGGACCTTGAGGGATTTGATCACTCTCGGTCTCTGATAGATCTGGAATTAAGATGGATCTACGCCGGTATTCTTCAAGGGTCCTAATTTGTCTTCTGTTAGTCTACTCAGCATCAAATGTTACTAGAAAGGAGAAACTTATGAATATATTCCTTTTAGCTTCAATCATCCTGTCCATCTATGGAATGTTGTTGTTGATCATAAGCATATTCCTAGGGGATTAATTTGCTGGAGAAACTTTAAAAGGTTTGGACCTCGACGGATTTGATCACTCTCGGTCTCTGATAGATCTGGAATTAAGATGGATCTACGCTGGTATTCTTCAAGGGTCCTAATTTGTCTTCTGTTAGTCTACTCAGCATCAAATGTTACTAGAAACTTGTGAATATATTCCTTTTAGCTTCAATCACCCTATCCATCTATGGAATGTTGTTGTTGATCATAAGCATATTCCGAGGGGATTAATTTGCTGGAGAAACTTTAAAATTCTTAAAAACAATATCTAGAGAGAGGCATAGACCCCTTAGAATCCTTTCAAGATGGGAGACTTAGATCCCCTTGTGTATGTCAGTTCGTGGCATAAACCAAAGTTTAAAAACTCAGGTCAACAAAAAACTTAATAAGGATGTAGAGTAAAAGTTTGATTCAGACTCCAAAAACTCGTGAAGAACTTGACCATTCCAAAAAGTAAATAAAAAATACACAAATTTGATATAAAAAGGAAACTTCGTTAATATGGACTATATCAATGTCCATATAATTTAAACTATTATTACAAGGCCTATATATATTATCGTGGGGCAAACCGCCAAGCACTTCCCCTCATTTCGAGGATGGTACCCAGGGTAAACCATAGATTCTTTATTGCACAAGGCCAGGTCTGCAATAGGGCTCAAAGCCGTTACAACAATATACTCATTATGAGCTCAACATGTCAAAGCCGTTACAATAATATACTCATTATGAGCTCAACATGTCAATTACGGGAACAAAATCTAGTTGGGGAGGATAACACTTCTCCCTAGAACCATTCGTACTAGACCCAGTTGACAATTACAATATATATATATATATATATATATATATATGAGTCATGACCTATGTCTCATGAAATCAATGATTGTCGCCAACCATAGATGACGACTCAAGAAAATCTAAGTCATGAGTCATAACTTAAGAATGAGAACCCTCTTCTTTTGATGTTCCCGTGGCTTGGACTGGCCCAACATTAAGGAAATCCAAGCCTCATGGTGTAAAAATAGGAGCTTCCTTAGTCTCGACCAACCTTTTAGATGTTGGATCTACGTTGTCCAACTCGATAACGCCATGATCATTGCCTATTTCAGTGATACTCTGAATTTTTTTACTCATTAGATTATACATCAATGGATATTAGATGATATAAAGAAAAGATTAGACAATCAATACTTAAGTTTATCACCTTATATCTGCCTGATGTGAAGTTGAATACTATGATGGACATATATAAGATCATTCAAGCGTTTTTGTGCTAACTGGTTGGACTCCCAAGAGTGGATTTGCTCAAAAAACATTCTCCAACTGCGCTTGCAATCGGAAGCATTATAGGTTTGACTTAAGTTGCGCATGGCAAATATATCAAGTGCACCAGTGTTTTCTACTTTTGACCTGGCACAGATGATATATCATATTACATTAATGATTAAAGAAATCCAAAGAAAGAAAATTACATGAAACTTTAAGCAATTGAAAATTGTACTTGGTATCGTATTCTTCCTTTCGTTGATTGCATTGGCAAGTCAAACAATTTTGATGGAGCTCTATAATGTCATAGTTTATCAATGATGTTGCTGTTAAATTTTTTGAGATATAATTTTCATCTCTTTCAACTTTAACACTCAGGATCACTGTGTTAAAGTTAGGGTTTGAAACAAAATTTAACAACTGCAGAAATACACAGTACTACTGAAATAAAAACATCATGAACAGTAAGATAGCAGCAGTAATAAATTTAGACTAATTAACAAAAAAAAATCAGATCTGATTAAGTTAGGGTAGAGAACCTTCCTTACAGAGTTACTTTCAGATCAGATCTTGCCTCTCAGAGGCAAGTCAATAACAGGAACAAAACTGACCCTTACTCGAGGGTATGCACATACTTGAGAGAGAGAGAGAGATAAAGTGCTGTAGGACGGGGTTAGACAGGTACAGTAATAGGTACAGCAACCAAGATCAGCCCAAAAAAATTAATTAGGAAGTAAACACATGGCCAACAGAGAACGGTACTCTCAAACAGCCCTCACAATGGACGTCAGTCTTCACATAAGTCTCAGCAGTGGACTGTAACCCCAAAACAAAGGGCAGCAGACCCAAACAGCCTTCAAAAGGCAGCGGCACCTTCACAACAAGCAACGGCAGCCTTAAAACCCTCAAAAAACAGATCTCAACCAAGCAGCAGCCTCAAACAAGGTAGCGGCACCCTCAGACAACAGTCCACACTGGCAGCGGCTCTCCCAAACAGGCCAAACAGACCATGGCAGTCACAAAAAGACAAGCGGAAGCCCCAATACAGTCACCGATCAGCAAAAGGCAGGCAAAGACAGCAGGCGGCAGCTCCAAGGAGACAAGCAACACCCTCAACACAGTCCACTCATGCAGTGGCACCCTAAACACAGGCAGCGACTCCTTCCACAGTCAACAACAGTCCACGGCTCACACGTGAGGGGAAGGAGAAAGGTAAACAACCTTCAAAAGGAGTAACTCTAAGTAATAGAGCAAAAACCAAGAGAGCGCTCAAGCACAAGAAGCATAAAAACCCTAGATGTCACCCACACAAGACTGCTGAAAACACTAGATAGTCACACAAAAATTCAGAGCCGAGTTATGTCTTCAAGATGCCAAAACAATGAAGGCTATGCTTTTATTTATAACCTCTTAATGGCCTTCTAGAAGGTTTCCCTTCTAACTTTTTATTGACGTTAGGGTCTCATTACTAAAGTCAAGACATCATAATTTTTGGATGGTTGCCACATATAAATATAAATGATTTTTAAGACGTCTTTAGGAGTGGGTACCAAGGACATGACAAAGGGTAAGTTACCATACTCAATGGGTGCTAGCACATAGGACCAACAATGGAGGGGTCAACACAAGACCAAACCAAACACAAGGCTAACCATAAGTCAAGGAGGAGTAAACAACCCTTCTACCCACAAGACCAAAGGTGTAACAAGAAGGCGGGAAGACAACCCTTTTACCCACAAGATCAAAGGTGTAACAACAAGGTGGGAAGACAACCCTTTTATCTGTCTCTCTCTCTCAATGTACAAGTGTTCCATACAATAATTGGAAGTTTATCATCACCATATAAGGAAGGTCCACACTAGATGATGTGATCCTCTGGTCCTCCTGACTGCTCCTGAGGTCAAGTGCAAGTAACTCCATCAAGGGGTGGCCAGCCCCTTGAGGAAACAACCTAGCTCAACCATTTCGAGGACCTAGGAGAGGAGGGCATCACACATCATCATCTTGGTTAACTGACCAAGATCCACATGGTTAACTAATTAGGAATATACCCGCAGGACCTGCTTGGTCCCAGACCAAGAATCTGCCTGGTCTTAGACAAGGATGTCGACGTCTCTACCTGCAGGATCTGCTTGGTCCTCATGACCAAGAAACTGTCTGGTCCCTGACCAGAATGCCCTAGAGACATATAGGGGCCCTAGCCACATGCTAGGGACTTTGCCATGGCTCTGACCTGCTTGGTCCCAAACCAAGAACACCAATAGACTGCTGGGGGCCCTAGATACCTGTTAGGGACTTACACTGCCAAGTTAACTGACCACGAAACCTAGTTAACTAACTAGGGTGCCATCCTTCCAGAGAATGGCTCTTGCAGCTGCATTAAATTTAACAGTTGCTATGTTTGTTCGCTTGGGAAATGCTTCTTAATGTGTGCCAATAAGGCTCTGGTCACCTCACCATCCTCATGGAATTTCTACCAATTATAAACATAAGTTCAGTGTTCACCATCCTCATGGAATTTCTACCAGTTATAAACATAAATGATAAGTTGGGTCAAAAAAGTACTCAACATGTTGTCTCCATGCAGTCAACTCCTAATTAAAGGTTAATGCAATTTCTAGAGGCCTCCAACGGCAGCATTTTTTTATAAAGAGGATTTGCCTCTCATTTTTTCCTCACATGATTTGAGCAAAGGTGATTGCAGCAAGAGAAATTTTGGTATTTTGGGCAGCTACAGAAAGCATTTTGTGGTTTTTGGGGCAGCTACAACAACCATCTCCTGTGTGTTTAGGAGCAGCAAGCTTTCTTGGTAGTGTCTTCTTCTTTTATCATTGTTTGGGTGGAGTATTGTTGTGGTCTTAGGGTTTATACTCCCATATCCTTCGAGGATTTTTTTTTTTGCTGCGGCAATGGGTTTCACTTTCAACCAAGGTACTTTTCTTCATCCAACTTCTAGCTCCAACAAGAATGATCTGTAGACAGTGGGGCTATGGCCTGTCTGTCTCAACAACATGGATTCGTATTGTGGAATGAAATACTCTGCCCTCTCTCTATGCTTGATCTACTTAGCTCCAATGCTTATGGTGCCAATGTCCCTGTCCAACAGAGGATTTGAGTCCTCTCAATCCCGGTCTCAAGAACTTTACTATGCAAACCCAATCAACCAATGAAATTGTTTAAACATAAGTGCAGCTCAGCACTCCGTCTATGCCAAAATTCGATACAATAAAAATACACATTTGCACATTCTTCAACTATGGATGCAACATAAGCAACAACGCTTTATCAAATAATCAAGAGATGCCAAGCACTTTATCCCAGGCAATGTTATCACAGCAACTTTTAGGTATTAATTAAACCAAGGTAAGTGCATATGAGTGGAATCCTGCAGGTGACAGTCAAATACACAGTTTCAGGGTGATTTAATAAAGCTGTTTGCTTTATACCATGCTGGAATATAACTCAGAGATGGTTGTGTACTAAGAGTCCACGCAATTACTATTATTTATGGTGATTGACTAGGCCATCAGACCCAAGAAATAATCCAGCAATCAGAGTCAAAGAGAGACAAGAAAACAACGATAATCAGACTTGAGATGCTGTGTCTTGATATGTATTCAAACTGCCAGTTCACTCTCAAGGGAAAATGATGAGAGTAAGAGTCAAACAGCTCTTGTGATTGTGGAGTTAGCAACAATTTGCTAGTCAGCTATTCAGTTTGAGACCAGTGAACCATGGCATGGTCATTGCCAGGCATTTACTCACCTCATTGGTCAAACAATGGATTTTTTTTTTTGGAAAGCTTCGGTAAAATCGTTTTGTGTGGGGCTTTGCCCAGTGAATGAGACATGATGATGTGGTCAAGTCACATATAATCACAAACTCTTATGTTGCTTTATCTCACAACAGAAACACAGGAAATATTAAATACCAAAATAAATTGATTGCTGTAGGTGATTGGTGACAAGGAGCAGGGAGTTAAATAGCTATATGTGCTCATTGTGCTCAAACAATTGTTTAACCAATGAACAAATAAACACAACCACACACAGATTAAATGAAACCACACAGAAATTGACCATTTGAGACAATGATTTATACCCTGGAAACCCACTTTGGGAAAACCAGCTTGGAATGGTGATGCTTGGTCTATTATTATCAACAATTACAAAGATTTACAGAGTATCAGGCTCTCTAGGCCATTAGCAGTCTGCTCTGCATTGAAAATCAGAATTTTTGTTAAAATTTGTCAAAGAAATCCCTCTTCTTTCTTTTGCCTGCGTAATTAACAGTCAATCAGGAGTGGTTTTTTTTTTCTTGGTTCTGACAGCTACCCCTTGCAGCGCTCCCTTTGCTATATATATATATTTAAATTTTTTTAAATTATTCTGTCTTTCTTGCAACTAGTAGGGTTCTGAAGTTTGATGGGTGAGTAGGTGGCTGAACGTATGGCCAACATGCTAATGATCACCCTCACCTCTTTGCCATTTCCACTCTGCTTCTCAGCCCTGCTGATCAATTTTACTGAGGCCCGAGTCTCCATTCGCATTTGTTACGTATCCCTTTTGGATCAAAGAAGAATGGGTACTATCCACTTTGGAGGCATGTTAAGATGATTGCACAAATTCTTTTTGGTGGTTCATGGGAATTGGTGTGCAATCTCTATAATTTACTGTGCAAGGGCTCTTACCCAAGAGTGAAGGCACGCCCTTTTTAGGATTCAGAAAAGGGTATTGATGTTTTCAGAAAAAGCAAGAGATCTGATTAAGAGAGTGTGAGAAATAGCAGAATGATGCTAATAGGCTGAAAAGAAGATGAGGATGATGACTATTAGGGTTTACCAGCTTAGCTCATGCTTTATTTCAGTGTTTGATACATGTAGCCTCTTATATAAAGGCTGATTTTGGATATATAGCCTCATTTAAAAAGGCTGTTATTTTATATTGCTGCTTGGATAATGTAATTATTTTTGATAAATAATATAGAGATGGGTTTGTTAGTAAATTATCGTTTATGTTTGTCATTTAAAATTGAAATGTTCTTTGCTCATTTATTCTTTCTTTCAAATTCTCAATATAGTGTGCTATTTATAAATTTTGTGGGGTCATGTTTCCAGTGCGTATCCATTTCGGAAGCTCATACCTGTTTCCCGTATGGTGCAACTTAAGCTTGACACTATACATCTCACTAAAACTAAAAAAATACATAATTTTCAAAATTCAGGTTTTTACAGCAATCTATAGGCATTGTAACAACATAACCTGATCACTGATCGCAGAAGCTGAAGCTGACCGCAGTCTCCTCAAATCTTCACACACGAGTAGGAGTTGTGACAGTTTGGGTGGGTGTTGGCTTGGCGAACCAATGGCTACAGACATGTCACGTGTCACCCATTTTCTTAGTACACTCTTACAACTACATATTATACTTGTTACATGTTACCTATTTTGACTAGTACACTCTTACAACTACATATTATACGTGTCATACAAACTGAATGCGATTCGAACTGAATAATTTGGTTGAATGAATTATTTGGCCCAATTTGGCTGAGCTTGGTCACTATTGCTGTTGATGCAATTTTACCTGCTATTTTGGCCTTCTTATTTTTGGTCTCTTTATATGCATCTATCACCAAGTTTATTTGGTGTCTAACAGCCTATGACACATTTGGGAAAACTGTTCCATCATGCCCACCCACTCTGGGAAGGTGTTATTTAAATTGGTTTATGGACGTCCCCATGTAAAACTTTCCCATAAAGGCTGCATTTTGATGAACCAGGAACCTTCTCAGAGTAATTCCAAGCAAAGTCTCTTCCCCCTACATTGTGGATTTTTGAAATTGATCTATTTAGGTCTTAGGGTTTTATTGGGAAAAACAGAAAAAAATGATAAACCCTACAAAATGGCCGAAATATGACAGATTTCACCGCCATATTTCTGTGGGAGTTTAGGGTGAGTAGAGAACTTGGAGAAGAGAGAAGTTAGCAGCCTCTAACTAAGTGAAATTGACTCCTGCTGGGCTGTTGTTGGACTGATGGGCTGTTGTTGGACTGATAAGCTTGGTGATTTGAATTCAAAAATATTCTTCCTTTGCCCTAATGGAATGTGCAAAACCATGGCTGTGTATGCTGAATTCTGTACCTTTCATTGGTGGAAAGCTGAGTAGAAAACCTTGAAAAATTCTGAGCAGAATGTTAATTTGTTGACTGTTTGAGTTATATCATTGGGTCCACCAAGTTTTTCATCAGGTTCACTAGAACATGCTGAACTATGAATAACTTGGTGAGTACTCATAGGGGAGAGTTTGACCTGTGAGTACTTGTGAGTCACTTTCGCCAGATTGAGTCAAATTTGACAATTTTTGTAATACTGTGCTGTTATTTTAACTCTTTTTGAAAAAATGGGTTGACGTTTATATCTTTATTTTATTATTCAAAGAACAGGACAAAATATTGTCCCTCTCTTTTTCAAGGAGTTGCCTATTTATATGCTAGTTGTCCTGTGATTTTCTCCACATCGCTGATGAGCTCACAAGGAGTGAAATGCTTGCAGTGGAGCTTATTTTTGTACTATTAATCTTTCACTAATGAAAACACTTTAGCTTTTGGCAAAACTTCTTTTTTTGTTCTTATTCCTTTGATTTTTGTCAGTTGTTCTTATCTTACTTTGCACAGTTCTGCATAGAAACCTTAATTTTTGAAAAAGCTGAAAGTTGCGATGAATTATTGCTTGATTTTATTGGCCATTGGAAACCTGCCTTCATGTTCTGTATTATGTTAATCTTGCTTATGTTTGCAATCAAAGGAATCTTTAAGTTATGTCTATTATGAGAAAAAAGGCACTTTATTTGGGCTCTTAATTTACTACTTCACTCTTCAGTGGGGCCGCCGTATTATGTACAGGTGCGAAAGCAATCTCTTTCCCGAGAAAATGAACTCGAAGCAATGCAGAGAAGGCTTGACTCACAGAAGAGGAAAATGGGAAGTGCTTTGCTGTCATTGAATGAAATGTCAAAAGAGGTAAAAGCCAGAGAAGAGAAATTAAAACCTTCAATTCAGTCACTTTTGGGAGCTGCCAAAACCTTGTCTGCAGCTCGTGGAAGGCTACAGGTGAGAGATTTGAATGGCTATTTCTTATATAGTTCAGCAATATGTAGGTTCTTAGAATAAAAAAGGTATGGAATATATTTAGTTAGTCACATTCGTGATTTCAAAAGTTGTGTATAGCAAGCTTTGACTAACAATTATTGAAGTTTGGCAAGATATCTTTCGCATACTAATCTAGGTTTGGAGCAATGTTGCAAACATCGTGTTGGCGAATATATTGCCAAGGGTCCTGAAAGAAATTTATCGGCAACATGTAGCCATCCAATGAGCAAATGTAACAGTGAATAACCCTTTGTTTTGAATCCCCTGCTTTCCCTTTTCATACTGAGCAAAAAAAATCCCAAAAATCTCCAGTCTCAGCCGATATTTTCCAATTTCTCACAATATTTTGCTGATATGTTGCAATATTTTCAAAATTTGTAAAAATTGCGATTTTTTCCTGCGATAGTATCGTCGACCTGAGAAAATTGCAATATATCACGATGCCAGTGATATTTACAATACTTATTTAGAGAAATTAGCCAATGTCACATCTGTCTTTGTGAAAGAACTTTAAACTAGAGTATTTGTCTGTCTCATTTATGCCCTAAATCACATACTTCCAATTTGATTCATCATTGCCCTATATTTCATTAATTTTGCAATGATATATTAGCAGAAGTACTGCAGATATATGATATGTAAATAATTTTGTGACATAAATACTTAATGCTGTGCCTGTACCTAGCATTCATTGATACTGTTATTTTTACATTTTCTTTTTTCATTGTTCATTATCAAGCATCAACAATTAATAGGAGGAATGCTGATGCGGGAGCATAAAGGTAAATTGTTGTAAGTCAATTATGTTATGCCATGTGAATAATGTCCATGTGTTTAGGGTGTTGTGTCAATTACTTTTGTGGTGCATCGTCAGGGGCATTCTTAGGCCCTTCGATAATTGGGAATTTAATGATTTTTTGTTTTGTCAGTCAAATTATATCTGTAGTTTGTGAAGCAGTTATAGCTTCATTGTTTGATGGTCACCTTTTTGGAAAATAGAATTATGCTTTTGTGAGTGGATAAAGGAAGGCAGGCAGAAAGGATAAGAAGCATCAGAGAAGGAATTGGGGGAGGCTTCCTACTGAAAATGTTCTATGATGTATAATGCTGTTATGTAGTTTTTTATTAAACGTTTCATTTGAAGCTTTTGATTTGCAGTGCTGATGGCTTCCTTGTTATCATTGTGCATGTTTTCTCCTTTCTTCCTCTATCAAACATTGCAACTTTTGAATATCATGTTTATTTTGATGCTTCTCTAATTTTATCAGTTTTTCAATTTGCATATAGCCTATGTTTTGTGTTGTGTGCGTGAATTATTTTTCTACTCTTGGCTTCGCAAATTTTTTTATAACAAAAATGGTTAAAATTTGTATTAAAAGATGGCCTTGGCTGGACCAGACAGCTTCGTAATACAAAAATAAGGAGGCTGTCCACCACTTGCAGGTCTTTCATCCTCCCGTCGTAATGCAGGGAGGAAAAATGTCGGCACTTTCTCTTACATTTGTGCTTTCTTCCAAATTCTTACATACAAGGATAAATTTTTAAAAATTGATTGCCTACAGCAAGCAGAATCAATATATTATTTTCATTTAGGATCGAGTACTCTCTGCCCCCTTAAACATGAGTGAATCCAAGTAGCTTTGATGGCCCAATTTTTTTATTTGTTTGTTATGGTCTCTTTTTTTCTTTGTTCACAGTTTGTTTTCCTTTTCCTTTTGGTGGGAGGGGAAGATCGGGGGACTTTCTTCAAAGCTCCAGCATATATTGGAGATTCAGAAGATGCAGGCGAATTTACTTGTTGGACTTGGTGGATTTTCCTGAGCTTGAGCTGCATACCCTTCTGGGGGATTTAACTGATTTTGAACATTTGTTGCCTCATTTGCTGCCTTTTCTTGACCCTGGGTTGTTTTCTGATGTGATTCCCTTCTATTACATTTGGTTCATTATTCTCATGACTATACCCTTTTGGAATGCTCTTAGATTCATTCAACGGGATCTCAGCAATTTTCCTTTTGGGCATTGCTCAATCTTGCTGGGGAATGGTTGAAACCAATGTTGTCAGACTCGGACTTGGCAAAGACTCGGCTGGCTTGGGACTCGACCGACTCGGCGACTTGGATAAGACTCATATAAGACTCGGCAAATAGAAAAAAACTCAAAATATAGTAAATTTTGTGAACAAAATAATATATTAATGACATTTCTAATCCATATAAGTTATAAAACCACATTCTATGCAGAAATTCATTGTATCATCTCATAAAAAATGATAATACAACATTTGACACTCCATATTTATATGCAAAATAGTGAACCGAAAGACGATTACTTGAACAAATTCACAAATAGTACCAAGTTCAACTACATAACTCAAAACATAAGTAGAAAATCAAAATAGACAATATCTTCAAGCCCAATCTCAAGTATCATACATGACTACGAGAAGTAGAATGCCTAGAATAGGGCCTAGAGGAGCTAGTGCCAACATCGCTAGACCAAAGAAACAATTGTGATGTAGGTGTAATGGGTGTTTCCATTTCAAAAAATGGAAACACTAGAGGGATCCTCAGTCTCCTTATCAAGCCAACTCAAATCATCCCCAGGAGATTCATACAGAAAGTACGGGTGCATGTAACTAAAATTGCATAGAGTGCAATCCATATCTAACCCAAAATACATAAACAAAGAGGCTCTAAATTGCCTCTAGAGTACAAAAAACTTCAAAACTTCATGCTACAACAAATAGCTACATATCATCAAAACCATTGCCTATATTAGGATCTTATTTGTCAATAGCACCCTGTGCCCCCCACTTCTAGGCTCCAACCCTTGCCTCTATCTCGAATCTCAAAGTTGATCCTCCAAGGACATTAGTTGACACCCTACGATTTTGATGAAACCTCCTAATCCAAGCGTTAAAAAAGGTAGAAAAAGCCTCGAGTGCCTAATAAGTAAGTTTGCTTGAGTGAAGGGTACATTTTTACCAAGGTCATGACAAAGGAGTTAAACAATCAGCACCACCAACATCGAGGTACATAGAGGGGTTAATGTTCTTGATTAAATGCCAATCCCCTACCGGCATACATGATAGAATCTAGTGAAAACGTTGCAATCCTGAAACCCTTAATACTGTTAAGTCTGTTGAATTTTGAATGGGATCTAAAATTCTACTTTTGCATATGAAGTCCGATTAGGTTGGAACCACTCTCAAACATCCTGAAACAATTAATGGTAATGTTAATGGTAATGGTAATGGTAATTTAACATTACCATCTCTGGCGAGTTTGGTGAGTCTCTGGCGAGTTTGGCGAGTCTCTAGTGAGTTTCGCCGAGTCTGGCAAGTGGCGAGTTTGCTAGCTGAGTATCTGCCGAGTACTCGTTTCGCAGCAAACTTGTGTAGACTCGCCAGACTCGTCGAGTCTGATAACACTGGTTGAAACCTCCTCCTGCTTCTTCTTGGAAGTTTCTTTTTCATCAACATCCAATAATATTTCCAAGTGGTTGGAGCTCGGAGAGATTGAGGGAACCTGAGGATGAGAGGGAGGAGATCCCCTGTTCTTCTTCTTTTTATTACCTTTTGCTCAATAAGGAGCCTTATCACCATTAGGAGGGACTTCCTGGGGGGTAGAAGCTGGCGTAGAAGGGTTCTTACTTCTTAGGACAGACTTTTGCAAAGTGTCTGTACTCATGACAGATATTGATTTAAAGGGAAGATGTTCATAATCTAAAGGTCGATAGTGAGTCTACTTACCTACTAGGAGATAAATGACATCTGCAGCCGCTTCACCAAATCTACTTCCACACATATGTATGCACACAAAAAGAGACCATTCTCTTAGTTTGCTACTTCAAAATTTTTTCTGAAGCTGTCTCCAATTTCTTGCAATGTGGACATGTCCCAAAAGATCAAAGGAAGAAAATGTGAGTGAATCCAAACAGGGACGGAGGTTATTTCTTTTTCGAGATTAAAGTTTAAAGACTGTTTTGAGCCTTGAGGTCCCTGTGCTGCTTGAGTTCAAAAGGGAAAAGGAAAATTCCTCTTACACTGGCATAAATCCGATACCTACCTTTAAATTTTTTGACCCAGATCTTTTGGACCTAATGGTCGATTGACCAAAGGGCTTGGCCAGCTGCCTACAAACTTGCCTACGAGCGCATGATCTGCATATGTCATAGCGTTTTCAGATGTCTAGGTGTTTTTAGATTGAGCAAAGGAATATTTTCAGATTTTTGGACATACTTCCTACATGGGTTTGCATTTTTCTTGAGACTAAGCCTTTTTTTTGCCTTAGTAGCAAGGAAATCAAGACCACCTCCAATAGGTTTGAATGATTCCATCTCAAGGGTAATTCCAACCGCATGGGGAATTTCCATGTCCATGTATAAACAAAGAAGAAGGATATCACCTAGTTGAAACAACAGAGGATGAGAATTAGGCTGCTAGGACGAAATCGGATTGAAACTCCAAGCTAACAAGTGATCCACCAAAACAGAAGATGCAAGAAAACCCCAACATTGCCTTCAATCCTTACTTCGATTCGATCCTTTCTCCTTGAGAGGCGGCGGCTAGGGTTAAACTCCAGTTGCAATTGGAGCTCTAAATCATTGTAGCCATTTTCCTATAAAAAGTACATAGTCACTATCCTATTGGCTTGGGAAATTTAATAATAATGATATTGACCATTTTGTGTGACTTATTCTATTTTGCTATGAATATTATATGTATGTTAGTTAAAGTTATTAGTTATTAAAGTGAAAGGGTGTAACCCTTCACTATACACGCTCAAGCCTATAAAAGCGAGCCTCATTGTAATTATTAATCATCTTTATCATCATCAATTATATATTATTATCAAATGGAGTTATTTTCCATTGGAGGATTATTCGCTTGAATAATCATTGAGTATATCCGGACACGGATATAGCATTGGTATCAGAGCCAACCGTTCTCCTCGGCCCTGCTGATTTTGGCTTTTAGCCATACATCTTGGAGCTTCTCCAAATCAGGATTTTAGCCATAAGTGTCAGAGTTTCTCTGAATCGGATTTTTGACCTCCATCTCCATCCATTCACGCCCTCCACGCTGCCTCGTTCTAACCTGCACCACTCCTCCAGCCACGCCCATCGCTACATAGGACCGCTCCACGCCCTTTCTGCATCTCCACGTCCTTATCACAGCTCCCACTCCACCCCCACGCTAAGTTTATGCCCGCGCGCTCATCCCTGTATCTCCCTCCTCCCAGCAAGCCGCGTATCCCCCTCCACCGTATCAACCCCTCCCGCGCTGCCTCCACTCATTGCGCAACCCTCCCTCTCCTTCCGCATCCACAACTCCCCCTCCACCAGCTACCTCTCCATCTCCTTCTCCCGCCGCTTCCAGCGTCCCTCTCCTCCAATCCCTTCCCGCTCTACCATCACACTCGCGCCACCTCCTTTCGTCTCCCGCCTCTTCCAACGCCTCGCCCCTGCACTTCACCTCTGCAATCACGCCGTCGCTGCCGTTGCGACCTCCCTCTGCGTGCCTCCTTCCATACCTTCCTCCCACGCCCTCCGCGTGCCTCCTTCCACACCTTCCTTCCACGTCCTCCACTGCCACTGCTACTCCGTCCACCTGCACCCTCCTGCGAACCACCTCTGTGCCTCCCCAACCACCTCTGCGAACTGTGCCTCCCCACCACCCCTGTGAACACTCAGCTCAACCCCACGCGCCTCCCCACCAGCACGCGCCTCCCCACCACCTCTGCGAACCACCTGCTGCTCCATTCCTCCATCACGCCCTCCTCGGATTCCCTCGTTCCCGCCATCCATCAAAACCCTAGCTTTAAAAAAAATAAAAAAATATTAAACAATATAATAGTGTTATTATAATTGTTTAAATATTTTGATGGTTTAAAAAAAAACTATATGTTAAACTATATATAGTTTATAAAAAAATATTATTAATAATAATTATTATTATAAAAATATATATATATAATATTATTATTAAATTTTAATAATAATTATTATTATCAAAAAAAAAAAAAATCAATTCTTTTGAAATAAGAATTGTTTGAAGAAACAAGCAAATTCAAGCCAAAGAAGACCAAGTCAAAGAAGAAATTAAAGACAAAGTCCAAGCAAGACTCCTTATCATCAAAGAAGTCGAAGAACACTTATCATCGAAGAAATCAAGTCAAAGTAAAGGAAGGCTCATCAAGAAGTCGAGACACGTTAACGACAAGGATGACCAAGTTCGACATTATGAGCAAGGAACAAAAAATGTTAGACCAAAAAATGACGCAGAACCATAATACATTAATGGAGGTGTTACAAAGACTAATGCAAAAAAAGGACCAAGTCGGTAGTCCAAATGTGCTAGATGCCTCATCTCATATTTTCACACAGGAAGCACTTGCCAAAAATCAAAATATAAAGAAGGAAATAAATAATTACGAAGCAGAAATAATACGCTTGAACAAAATCGTTAGCGACAAAGATGAAGAACTAATGCAGTTACGACATAAATTAGAAAGTCAAGAATTAGAGGTCGGCCAGTGTCGACAACAGATAAAAGTTCTTCAACAACAAAATGACGACTCTAAAAAGACACATAAGTCAGAGATCGCGAAGAGTAATAAAGCATTATCTAACAATGCTGAAGAAATTTTTAGACTAAGAAATCATAACAAGATACTAGTCACAAAAATTAAGAAGTTGAAAAATAGTTGGAAGATAGAACAATCTTTGGACGACATTGAAGGGAAACTTCTAGACAAACAGGAAGAAAATAGTTGTATCAGAAGTCATAATGAAGATCTTAAGGAACAACTTAAGACATCTGAAGTTGACAGAAAATCGCAAGTCGAATTGATTAAGAAGTTTCAAAATGATAATAGGCAGTTAGAAAACAAGTTGGAAAAAATACAGAACAAAAACTTAAATACTCAAGAGACGAAAATACAACTTCCAACTCAGATCAATGCTCTAAAGGCGACATCCGAAAACGAAAATGACATCGTGAAAGTTCCTTATCAACACCCCAACCATAAAAATCGATATTTGAAAAAGTGGGAAATGTCGAAAGATAATGATACTAATGTGATCAAATTTCTTGACGACACATCAGTAGGGAATCCCATCAGTCCACAACAAATCAATTTGGGATGGATTCATCCGTCGACGTATCAGAAGTTATGCTCTACACTTAACAGTTCGTATCGACATGTTTCATCAGCCATGACATCGCAAAGAACAATGCGACAAAATTATAAGGCTTTGAGGACAAAGCCTTTCTAAGAGAGTGGCAATGCTATTAATATTATATGTATGTTAGTTAAAGTTATTAGTTATTAAAGTGAAAGGGTGTAACCCTTCACTATACACGCTCAAGCCTATAAAAGCGAGCCTCATTGTAATTATTAATCATCTTTATCATCATCAATTATATATTATTATCAAATGGAGTTATTTTCCATTGGAGGATTATTCGCTTGAATAATCATTGAGTATATCCGGACACGGATATAGCATATTTCTTTGTCTCTTTTTTCTTTTTAACTTGCTGGGTAAAGGGATTTACCTATAGCATTTTTCCATTCCAATGAACTTCATTTTTTATTTGTTAGGGCTTTGATTCTGGTAATACTCTTTGTGATTTTATCTGGCATTCTTATTTTTTTTGTCTTTAATGTACATATAAACTTTTTTCTCTGTTTATTAGATGTCAAAATATTTTCTTGTATTTGTGCTGGTCTCTTCACAACAAAACCTTTCGATTGAGACATGGAGACATTCTCTTTCATGTCTCTATTCAAGAAAGCAGTCTTCACATCCATTTGGTGGACTTTCCACCCATTCTGTGCAACCAAATCCAATAGAGTATGGTAGCCCATTTTGCTATGGGGGAGAAAGTCTTCTCATAGTCCATGCCTTCTTTTTGTGCAAAACTTTTTGTTACAAGCCTCCCCTTATGCTTGTTAGGTGAGCCATTTGATTTGTACTTGTTCTTGTAGACCCACTTGCAGCCAATTTGGTTTGGTTCCAAATGGAGGGTCCACCAACTTCCATGTCCCATTCTTGATGAGAGCATCATATTCATTCTACATGGCTTCTTCTCGCTCATCATGAGAAGCAACCGCTTTAAAGGAAGTTGGTTCAAGGTTAGCAAATAAATTCAATTCAGTCATATGAAACATCCAAATCATCTACATCACCTGAATTTGAATTATCTGCATCTCCTCCATCTTCTTGTCTTGTCGAACTTCTTGTTCCTGTCTTCCTGACTTCATGAGGATGAACACTTTCTATACTGCATTGGCAAGAGTCTATATTGGGAGAAGAGTGGTTTTCTGTCAATTAGATAAATCTTAAATCATGTATTGTAACATTTCTGGGCTGCTAAACATCATTTTCTGGACTTTTCAAATGTGAGGAGGTCAATTGTTGAAGTGATTGCCTTTAAACTTTTTTTGGGTTCCAGATCCCGGAGAAAAGGAAAATAATAAAAAGAGAAAATGTTAATATTTGTCAGTCATCTTTAATGAGACGCTAAACCATTTCACAGTACATTCATTTTTTTGAGTTTTCTCTTTCAGACTTGATATTCCTATTAGCAGAATCCTTATGTTGCTCTTTTGTGAAAGTGAATTTTCTTGCATTCCCTCTAGGAGTGAAAGACATGGAAATTTGACTGTCAGAAAAGAATATAGCATTTTGTTGCCTAGGTTGGAAACTTTGCATTAAGGAAGATTTAATATTAAAGGTATTTTATAGTTTTCTCCACCGATTTCAGAGATTGTTATTTTGAGGTAGGTGTGCTAGTACTGAATATTTGATTACAATGCACAGGAAGCTAACAGGTTGCTAGCTGGAGAAGGTGGTCATGGTCCTCTAAGGCATTTGCAGAAAATGCTATCTACCAGACAGCAGCTGATGGTAACCCAAGTTGCATCTCTCTACCCATTAGGTCATTGCCCTTCTCAAAGTGTACCAGCTGAAGAATCCAAATCTGGGTCTCAACATACAATATCAGGTTATCTTGAATCCCGGTTTAGTTTCTGCAATGCTCTTGTTTAGCAATATTATTACCTAACAGAATATTGAATGCACAGTGTATACATTCTCTATTTTTACAGCTATTAATTAGAATAAAATTCATTTCAGGGGAACTTGCTGGATCATCTTCAGTCTCAACCTCCAGTGATATACCAGTAGAGTCCCTCACTATTTCAGGTTTGCAGTTGTTTGCACCACCTGTGAAAAAGCTGGGATTCTTCAATGATAAGCAGGCGTTTCAAAGCTCTGCAGCTGCAATTGGATATGTTGCACATGTGAGTGTACTTTCGTTTCATTTGTAGTTTATGCTAGAATTTCTATTTGCTATTTTCTTCCGATCATGGAAACACCTGCTGCACTGTTTTAAAAATCCTGTTTTGTTATTGATTTCTTGGTATAACATACAACTGCAGATTGTTAAACTGGTTGCATCATATTTGGATATTCCTCTTCGATATCCTATTCGGCTGGGAGGTTCTCGTTCATATGTTCAAGATTATGCACCTTCCGTAGAGCCATCAATAATTGAATCAGGAGCTTTTGGAGTGGGTGGCTCACAAAAGCCTGTGGTTGAATTTCCACTCTTTCTGGAAGGTCAAGAGCCGACGAGATCGGCTTATGCAGTTTTTTTGCTGAACAAAGTATGGTCCTTCACATTATTCTGTATTCTTTTTTCAGTTGTTAGTTTGAGTGAAAAAGAATGATGGTGACCTTTCATTGAGTCGGTTGTTTCAACTTCACATATGATGTCTACTTTTAACTTTAAGGAAATCTAGTTAATGTGTCCTTTTCTAAGTAGTGAAAATAGATCTAAGATAGAGACATTAATGACAGCATTAGAATGTAGTTTATTTAAAATTTCATATTACCGATAGTAAAAATGCATCAGAGATGCTACAACAGATTTGTCGGGTAAAACTTACTGATTCAATAATTTTCAATCTGTCCAGCCTTTCTGCTTTTGTAAGCAGTTCTTTTATTCTTACATTTTTACTCTGATATTTACAAGTGTTTGCACACAATTTTGTGCCACACACAATCATCATACATAAATTTTGTTACGACAGTCATTTGGTCTTTGTAAAAAATTATAACACTGTAAAGATGTGAAGTTAGTCATGGTTCTCTGTTGATTTGCTGTTCTGCCCCGATGATGGGTGAAGTGTATACTAAAAACATGTAGGCTAAAAATCTAATACGCAGTTCAAAATCAGAAGTTCTTGATAAAAAATATAATGTAATAGATAGATAAGACAATATAATTTTAATAATGTCCAATAAGTGACCACAAGAGTAGGTCAATGGGACTAAAAAGATATGTCCAGTGTGAGTACAATTTGGGAGTGCAAAAGCAACTCTTATAGATGCTGAAAGCAAAAGAGAAAAAGTGAAAGTACTACATCATGAGTAACCATGTAGCTAAGCGAATCTCTAAATCTGACCAAAGAAATCCAAGAGGTACTAGAGTGGAGGATCTGAGACTGGAGATCTTGGTGTTGGAAGCAATGTTATCGGAACCGGACCGGCCATCGAACTGGCGAAGCCCAAAATGTGAACCGGACTGGAACCAGAAAAAACCGGGAAAAAAACCGGTCGACTAAAAATAAATAAAATATTCATATTTTTTAAAAAAACATATATATTCATGTGCATACATATGAATCCAAACCATTAATAGACAAATATGCAAAGTTTCTCATATATATAGCAAGTATGGGTGCAAATAACCAAAATAGCACCTAGTGCAATATATCTCTGAGGTTCTGAACCAAAATACATCAACAAAGAGGCTCTAAATGGCTCCTACAATACAAAAAGAAAGTTGAAACCATAGTACTAATGAATAACCATAAACTGATCATATGGCACTAGCCCTACTAGCTATTAGAGTCTACTACTCCTCTTCATCCTCCTCCTCATCGTCATCCTCATCCTCTTCATCCTCTACAGGAGTGGGATTCTAAGCCCCACTTGATTCCCCTAGCCCTGAGGGTGGAATCTCTGGAAGTGGGTCCAAATCCAACCAAGAAAGGTCTTCATTATCAAATACTGGTTCCTGAGTCTCCACAACCCACTCTGATGTTGGATCAAAGTCATCCAAGGTTATGTTGCTTGATGTCGGAGTCGTGTTCAACAACTGGTTACGCCTCAGCCTAAGATTGTACTGGACATAGACCATATCATTCAACCGTTTGTGTTCCAAACGGTTTCGTTTCTTGGTGTGTATACGCTCAAATACACTCCAATTGCGTTCACATCCAGAAGCATTGCATGGTTGGCTCAATATTCGAATTGCAAACTTTTGCAAATCAAGGCAGTGCCCACCAAACTGTCCCCACCAATAGGCTGCAATAAGAGTTGAATGCAAACAAGTTTCAAAAAATGGCTTTGGAAATTTAACTCATCCTTTACAATGGATAATATAATTTGAAAACTTTAAAAATTCTTACTCGGTGGATCCTTGGATCTGCCTCGTATGGCCATATTCATGCCAAAGCTACCCATACTCTCATTGAATTGCAGCAGCTTACTGTGTATCTCATCTTGTATCCTGGCATCAAGAACCATGCGCTCAATGCATTTATACAATCCATCTTTTACCTCCCCATCATCATTTGCTTCTTTTGTATAGTGGTACCTTCAAAAGTTCAAGGTTCAAAAGACAAAAAATATTAATCATTAAATTTGAAATTGAAATTGTAACTTATAACTTTGAACTTTAAAGTTTGAAATTACAAGAAAACTTATAACTTTGAATATGAATTTTGAGATAACATACCTTGGGTTAAGTAATAGCCAGTTGCATGCAAAGGACGATGGAGTTGTTTGTTCCATCTGTCATCAATGATATTCCAAATAGGAAAATACTTGTGCCTTTTATCACCATATGCTGCCTTTATTGCTTCTTTGGCCTGATCCATGGTCTCATAAATAAAACCCATAGCGGGTTTATCACCATCTACCATTCGCAACACTCTCCAAAATGTTTATTCAAACACTTTGTCAGCTATATCTTTCCCTTTAGCCTTTTTACTCCATTGACATTCATTCCACTCATCGTAGGAAAACATCTTCCGCAAGTTGGCTTTTTGATCAACAAGGGATTGCAACGAAAGAAAGTTTGTTGCAAATCGTGTAATAGCTGATCTAACTAGCTCGTTACCCCCAGTGTTCTTCCTCATAAGACTCAAAACCCATGATGATCTGTACAACATTCTTTGGCCCCACCTCCATAACTACTCCATACAAAAGATGAAATAATAATTGTGCATCCTTCACCTGATCAGAGGCATCCATAGATTTAAGAAACATGGTTCCTTTTGGGCAAGCAATCAGGAAATTGAGAATGGTGCGGGATTTTCCATCACTCCATCCATCAGACATTATTGTGCACCTTGTTCTACTCTAGGATTGCTTGAACTCCTTCAGATATTCATCTATTCTTTGAACTTCATTTCGTAAAAGGGGCCCTCTGATATCATGAAAACTAGGGCCTTTGAAGCTCGGACCACATGAAACTATAACATCTATCATAGGTTGAGAATAAGAAGAATTTGTTGCATTGAAGGGTATGTCTGCATCATACCACCATCTAGCTATGCATTCCCAAGCAACGTCCTTCTCCATCTTCTTCCATTTAGCATCAATGGTGGGCTGAGCACCAGTGGTAGTGCGGGGCACAAAGAAAGAGTCAAGCCCTCTACTGCTGGTCGGGGCCTTACGTGGTCTCTTCATGTTCAAATTGGATGTTCTAGGTCCACCTCTCCCCCTAACAGGAAAACTGGAGGATTCTTCAAAACTAGTAATATGACCTTGAGGGGTTTCATGATCATCACCCTCAGGCTCATAGTCACTCTCATCCTCAAATGGCATTGAACTTCTCCCTATGTCTTTTTGAAGCTTCTTTGTCTTGGCTTTTTCTTCTTGGTAGGCTTCAATGCTACTTAGCATCTCTGCTCCAAGATCATCAGAGACTTTCCTACAAGGTTCAACATTGCCTCTAGCATCGGCTAAGTGTTGTTTTATCCTATGGATACACCCCCAACTATTTTCTTCCCACAATAATTGCATATTTTTCCCCACTATCATCCAATTGGCAATGAATCCATGCCGAATCCCTCTTCTCTTTTGGAGCCATGGCAAACAAAAGGTGGAAATAAAACCCTAGAATTTATTAATAACTTATTAACTAAGAAAAAACAAATTTAAAGAGAAAAGGAGTCTTGTGTCTTGAGTCTTGACATACCTTTGAGAAAGAAGAAGAAATGTAGCAAAGCTTGAGAGGAATTGCCGCTGGCAACAACAAAAGAACAAGCTGATCAGTGATAACAACCCACAAATTCTGCACAAAACCCTTCAATAACCTCCAAAACAGTCCACAAAATAGCTCCAAATCTGCTCCAAGAAAGAAGGCTTCGAATCTCCTCCAAATATTCCCTGCAAAAGACACTTGAATCTGCCCAAGAAGTTCTTGCAAACCACCCAACAAACTCGGATCAAGAAGACTCCGAAATTGCCCAAGGAACAAAGTTCTCAAGAATTCCAAAGGAGATGGAATGAATAGTGTGAGTAACGTAGGGGGCAGGGCGGTCTTTAAATAGATTTAACATAGGCTTAGGGTTAGGTTAGAAGCATAGGATACTTTTTTGTGTTTTTTTTTTTAATTTGGGTTTCGTGGGTCCCCTGTCCACGGTCGTACGACACTGTATGGACAGGACCGGTTCTGTACGAAACCGACCGGTTCGGCAAAAAATCCGGCTCAGCTGGTTTTGGTCCTTGACCGGATCGGTCACCTCTGTAAACAGATCGGACCGACCTATTTTGCCGGCCTCTAGGTCCCCCGCGACTAAGGGCAATCGATGTACTGGCTCACTCTTGGATTCCTCTGGTGCCATGAAGGGATCTGGTTGCACGATGTTGGGGGTGGCATAAGAGTGAGGAATCCCTGCAATCCCACCACCCAAGGTTGAAGGAAAGAAGCTCTGAATAAAAATCTAGTTGCTCTGTTGAGTTTGGGGGCAAGTGTGGCCGATGGGAGGCAGCCTGCTTTGTGCCCGTCTAGAACAGGTCTGTCTGTCACTCTGATGAACTGTGTTAATGAGTTATAAATATTTTATTTCATACCATGTAAAAGGGAAAAAAATATAGTCTTTGGAAAGGATCACCCCTATTTGTGTAGGATTTTAGAGAATATATACACAAATACATGTGTGAGAGAGATGCGAATTATTAATAAACTTTATTAAATGGAGTAGCTTACAATGCCTCACATATACTTTTATTCAAACTTGTCATACTCAGTCTTGGCAAAGACTGGCTGGCCTGGGAATTGACAAGACTTGGTGTTGATTGAATTGTCATTGATGCCAACATGGACTTGCAGTGGCCCCACAGGTAGTCATTGACGCCACCAAGTCCCACTTGCAGTGCACAAGTATGAATGATCTCAGTACCCTTACACCCAGTCCCTTGGAGCCCTTACAGAGATGGTTTGTGCTTTGAAGCACCTTGTATCCAGTTGACAAGGTCCCTGTACCCACAAGGTTGGATTTTGGAGCCACCACCTTGTTGATGATGCTGAAGACCTTGTTGATGATAATAAAGACCCTAGAGATTGTGTTGAAGCCCTTGTGGATGATGGAGAAGCCCTTGATGGGTTGAAGAAGCATTAATGACCCATTATGTGGTCATTCATGCTTTGACAGGGTCATGGTACCCTAGGAGAAGGCTTGGCAACCCAACAGGAGGTAGCATGATGGATCTTGACCCTTGGAGGTCCTCTTGTGTGGTTGGGGTGGTTGAAGAAGCCCATGAAGCCCCTTGGCATGTTAAAGAAGCCTTTGACCCATTCTGTGGTCATTTGTGGTTTGCATGATTATTGCTGGCTTGATGGAGTCATGGAACTCTTGGAGATGGCCCTAGGGCATGAGAAAGACTTGGCACCCACTTGTATGGTGGGATGATAGCACTTGGATACGTGGACACTTGACACACTTGGTTGATTGTGGATGATGACATGGCACCTTGATGATGGGGTCCTTGGTCATACATGTCATGGTGATGGGTTCTTTGATAAATCCCTTGTGGCTTGCTACACCCTTGGTTTTGATGATGTGGTTGTTGATGACTTAATGAAGAGATGGTCCTTAAGCCCACAAGTTTGATTATGGAGCCCATTGCACTTGAAGAGGTTCTTGAAGTTGATGCACTAAAGCCCTCACTCTTGATGTGTTGAAGCCTTCATGTATGCCCTTGACTCCTTAAAAGATTAGTCCTTGAAGCCCTCATTTGGTGGTCTTTAAGCTCATATGACCTTTTAACATTGAAGAAAGTCTTGAACCCACACATATACTTTGAAGATGGCTTTGAAGCCCTTGTCCTTGGATATTGGACGATAGAACCCACATAGCCCTCAAAGAAGCCCTCTTTCTCAATAATGATGATGTCATATGGTAATAAAACCCCTGTGCTTTCCCTTAAAGCCCACAAATTTGTTGAAGAAGCTTTCAAAATAATTTCAAGCCAAATCTGTTGTTCTACACAAATTAAAGAAATTAAGGGTGAAGAACCTTGCGAATGCAAGTAAGACCCTCACAAGGTAGTAGCCCTCGTCATGCCATTTCCAATGGTAGGTGGCACGTCATGTGGTTCCTTACGGTTGAAGAGATTTTAATTTTTAAAGTTGACATGGTGTTTTACCCCATCCAATGAGGTCGGCCAGTTAAAACCCTCCATGTTGAACCTATATTTATACACCCTATTCCATTCATTTTACACACGATTTTTGAAGGATCTTTCTCTGATTTCCAGGTTAGCTGAGAGCTCTGAATTTCGTCCTCTGTAGCAGCTGCAGTAGGTTAAGGAGTCCACTGTGAAAATGCAGGAGCAGGTCTGATATTTTTCCCTTTTGGCAGCAGCAGTCAAGGTGAATGTTTTAAGGTATTTTTTTGCTCTGAAATTCGGTGGGAAACAGTGACTGAGGCAGCCACAGTAAGAATTTTAAGTGAAGTCTGATTTTTTTTTAGATGGACAAAGAAGGCAGATCTCATAACCATTTGCAGCAGTAACATATCATTCACAGACACGAATTTTACAGCAGTTTTGCTGTAGTGACATATTTTTTTGGGTCAAAGTCTGAGTTGGTCAATGTTATCACAGTCAGAGGTTATCTCAATTCTAAGAAGAACAGTCTATCACCATTCCAAAGGAGCAGCAGTTGGAGTGCAAGCTTGTTACAACTGTCCAATGAAGGTATGATGAAATCTTAATGTACAATGCCTTCATATAGATAATAGCACAGTGGTAAAAAGATGTATGATGACATATGATGACAAGTACTGTACAGTAGAATGGTGTGTGTAATAAATGACAAGCTGACAGTTAGCATGAGAATTTGTGTACAGTGATAGATGATATACAATGATGTACAGTTAGTTGTGATACCCATCTATGGGTACAGTATGATAATTGTTTGATACAATGATGAAGTCTGTGTGAAGTCTGAACTTATGAAAGAATGAAGAGTAGATCTGTGAAACACATGCTTGGATGATGCCCTAGTTCCAGTGCATTGACGAATGAAGGTATGTATGCTCTAAAATTCTGTGTACCCAGAAAGTTAATACAGTAAGATGTTTGACGAACAGTTTTGAAGAAGTATTAGAGTATGTACAGTCCACAATTACATGTTCAGTGATATACAGTGGCATTCATACAGTTAGATTGATTTGAAGACTTGTTTTAAAGTGTTGACACATATACAACTCAGATCTACTGAATGGACAAGTAAATTTACACCACTATACTGACATCTAGTATCATACCATGTGTGTCCGAATCACATGAAGGTGAAACCCGTGAACCTGTGATCCGTGAACCTGTCCCTGTACCAGAAGTCCTTGTAGACCGAGTACCTGAAACTGATGAACCTGTAACCTGTGACCTAGTCACTCTGGAAACCTGACCCTGTACCTTGACTCGCTGAACTCTGTGATGTTGTCGCATGTGGAGTCACAACCTGCTGCTCCACCATCTCTGAATCATAAGACTTCCTGAAGGTCTTCTCCTCAAATCTCACCTCCCTCCTCACCACAACTTTCCGCTGTGCAGGAAGGTATAAACGAAAAGCCTTCAAAGTCTCATCATAACCAACAAAGATGCCTTTTTCTGCCGTGGGCTCTAACTTTGTCCTCTTCTAAGAAGGGACATGAGAATATATAAGGCATCCAAATATGCGGAAGTGACCTATCTTAGATCTCTTCTTGGTGAACATCTACTCGGGAGTTTTACACCCCAATGCACGGTGTGGACTCCTGTTCTGCACATAAACAATAGTACTACAGGTCTCTGCCCATAGAAAGAAAGGAAGGCTCTGATCATGCAACATGGCTCTAGTTGCTCCCACTATAGCTTTGTTCTTCCTTTCGGCAACCCCATTCTGCTGTGGAGTATATGGAACTGTCAACTGACTCCTGATGCCCCCTTGTCTACAAAACTCATCAAACTTCTTGGAGGTATACTCACCTCCATTGTCTGACCTGAGTGCCCGAATCTTCCTCCTCGTTTGGTTCTCCACAAGAGCTTTGAACTCTTGGAACCTCTTCAAGACCTCCTGAGACTGGTTGCTTCTCAGAAAGTAGATCCAGGTCTTCCTAGAGTGATCATCAATGAAACTAATATAATACTCAAATCCTGTCAACGAAGCAGAAGACATAGGTCCACATAAATCAGAATGTATCAAGCCCAGTACTCCACCTGATCTAGTATCACTGCTCGGAAAAGCAGTCTTGGTGTGCTTTCCCAAAGCTCACCCTCTACATACACCACCCTGCTCTGTGCTGAACTACGGTAAACCTGTAGACATCTCCCTCATCAATCTCAAAGTTGAATGATGAAGGTGGCCCATCCTCCTGTGCCACAACTCACACATCTCACTGCTACTGCTAGTATGGGCCAATGCATGATGAGGCTGGAAGAGAAGCTTGTACAGTTTCCCACATCTAACTCCAATGGCATATGAAGTAGATGGTCCTGCTGCTCTGGGAAAAATATACACTTTTGTAGATGGCCCTGTTTGGCGATCCTGACCTTCGGATCGCCAAACAAGCTGATTGTTTTGTCCATCCTTGCTCCAACTTTGAAGTCATGATTGCCAATGGGGGCACCCTACCTTGCAAGGGGAAGTGTCGCAATGTGCGTATCTCTATGGAAGATTATAACCTGCGCTCTGACATGTTTGCCTTGTCCTTAGGGGGATGTGATGTGGTTTTGGGCTCTCAATGGTTAAGCACACTTGGCCCCATCTTATGGGATTTTGCTGAACTTTGGATGCAGTTTTCAGTCAATGGGTAAAAAAACACATTTACGGGCTTACAACCAGGGTCTCTCTGCATCATCAGTTCACATCGCCTGGAAAAGATCCTTAAGAAGAATTCACATGGTGTCATCGCTCAGCTCCATTCCATTCAGATGCACCCATCAACGGTCTCCACTACTCCCTTGGGTCTACAACACATTTTGGATAGATATATAGGCGTCTTTGCTGAACTAGTGGGATTGCCGCCTTCAAGAGACCTTTCCAGTAAGAATTTAGCGGCCTCTACATCTGAGAAGGAAATGATGGCTATTTTGCATGCAGTACAAAAGTGGCAACCATACCTATTAGGGAATTATTTCTGCATCAATATTGATCCCCAGAGTCTGAAAAATTTCCTGGAACAATGGGTCTCCTCCCCAACACAACTGAAATGGGTTAGCGAACTCATGGGTTATGCCTATGAGATCACTTACAAGAAGGGTAAGGACAATCTGGTGGCGGATTCTCTTTCTCGCACATTTGATGACCAAGTTTCTCTTTTAGCTTTTTCTATGCCTATTCCAAATTGGTTGCAATTTGTTCAACAGGGCTATGTCTTCTATGAACTCCATGCTTCTCCATTGGCAGGGTACTCTGGGTTCCTCAAAACGTATGAGCGGGCACAGTGTAACTTCTTTTGGTAGGGAATGAAAAGGATAATTCAATAGATGGTGGTTGTATGTGATACTTGCCAGGTCAACAGGGGTGAAACGACACTCTTTCCGGGATTGCTCGAACCCTTGCCAATCCCTACATGGATTTGGACAGATATTTCTATGGATTTCATTGAAGGGCTCCAGTGGTACAATACTGCATCTAAAATGACTCCATATGAAGCAATCTATGGTCAGGCATCGCCAGTTCTTCTTCCATACACCCTCAACAGTTCACCAGTTCAGGTAATTGACTTGGTTCTTCGAAACCGCGATCAGATTCTTCGCATTTTGCAGGACAACCTTCACATGGCAAGAATTCGAATACAACAACAAACTGATCAGCACCGTTCTGAGCACACTTTTCAAGCAGGTGAGATTGTTTTTCTTCAACAATCCTCCTTGAAACTCAAAGGGCGTCAGAATATCGGATCTGTTGCTTATAAATTTGAACTTCCTCCTTCCTGCATTCATTCAGTATTTCATGTCTCTTGTCTGACGAAAGTTCTTGGCACCAACATCAGAGGACAAACTATTTTACCAGAACTGGATAATGAAGGATCCATCCTTTTGGAGCTGGAGACCATCCTCAATAGGCACACTCGTCAGCTTCGCTCTTGATCTATCAGAGGGGTTATTAATTCAGTGGCACGGAATGCAACCAAAAGATGCTACATGGGAACCACTCCTTCAGATTCAACATCAATTCCACATCTAAGGCTTTGAGGACAAAGCTTTTTCCAAGGGGGAGGGGATGTTAGGAACCTGTGTCAACCCTTCTCTTTACTTTGTTAGTATATTGTTGTTGGACGCATATGCTTTGTAAGTCGTCCCGTAGTATTATATGTTCCATGGTATTGATCCTTAGTTTGTATTAACCCATAGTATTATCTGTTCCATGGTATTGATTCATAGTATTGGATGCATATGCTTTGTAAGTCGTCCTGTAGTATTATATGTTCCATGGTATTGATCCATAGTATTGGCGCATAGACTTAGTATATAAGTACGTGTGGAGGCCAATGAAGGCATGAAGAAGTTATCTGTATTGAGCTTGCTCAAAGGAGATTGCCCCCTTGAAGTGGCCCGCGGTCAATAAAAATATTATGTGTTCTAATATATCGTGCATTCTATCAATTAATTGTTGCAGGTTCCTCACAGTCACAAGCATACTTAGACTTAGAAAGAACGATTCCTTCTTTGGTTTGCAAGACTTGGAGGCCAAGAAAATGATGCAAATGTCCTAAGTTGGTCATTTCAAATTTTTGTTTAAGACTGGGTTTCACATGGGTTAAAAGTTTATGGTCATTACCGGTAAGAAAAAGGTCATCAACATAAAGAACAATGACGAGAAGATGGTTCCTACTTTCTTGGTATAGACATTGGGGTTGGATTGGCATCTAGAAAAACCAGTGTCAAGGAGAAAGCTATCCATTTTGGCATACAAGGCTCGAAGAGCTTGCTTAGGGCCATATAAGGATCTCTTATGGTGATAGACAAGCCTAGAGTCATTCTGAACATAGCCAGGAGGTTGTTCCATGTAAATTTCTTCTTGCAATTCCCTATGCAAGAAGGAGGACATGACATCCATTTGATGGACCTTCCATTTATGTAAGGCTGCAAGGGCAAGAACAAGACGGATGGAGTTCATTTTGGCGACAAGGGCAAAGGTTTGATTATAGTCATTTCCTTCAACTTGGGAAAATCCTTTGGCAACTAACCTTGCCTTTAGTCTTTCAACACTTCCATCTGATGAATACTTAGTTCTGTAGACGCATTTACATCTTACAGTTTTTTTTTCCTTTCGGAAGAGGTACTAATTCCCAAGTATCATTCGCCATTAAGGAACAATATTCTTCATCCATTGTTGTGTCCCAATCTGGATTCCCTGAAGCTTCTGCAAATGTCTCTGGATCATGATTCTCTAAAACTTGAGCCAAAAGAGAGGCGGCTCGTTGGAACTGAGAATGAGTTTGGCGTTGATCTCTGGGATCCCTGACAAGATCACCAACTGCTTCCCTTGTTGAATGAGCCCATTGAGGAAGTGGTTGTGTCGGTGCAATTGGAGGAAAATGAGCAGGAAGAGGTGGGTTATCATCCTCCTGTCATCATTAGAAGTCGAAGTAGGAATATTGTTAAGAAAGTTGGAAGTAGAAAATGGAAAAAGTGTCGAAGATGGCTTGTAGGCCACAGATGGAACAGATGCCGAATTAGGCTCGTAGGTTGAGATATTTTCATCAAATTTAACATCTCTTCTAATAATTATATCTTTGGAAGACCTATCCCTGCAAGATACCATTGGAAGACCTATCGCCATATTTTCTTTACATAGTTGTTGCAATGAGCAATAATTTAAGTTACCAAATTGCTCATTCCAAAGTTTGCTCTAGTCGTCGTTATGAGCAACAAAAACTGAGGGAAAAGGTGATTACCCAAAGTTAAACTTGTACAACCTGGTAATATCATAAAAAAATCTAGTGGCTAGGACATGGTTAGGATCTTTAAAATCCTTGATTACAACTTTGTTAGGTGTAAACGTTACAGTTTTACCTTCACCAGAATGAGTGATTTGATAGATTGACAACAAATTGCAAGAAATTCTTGGAATACATAGTACATCATTAAACTGACCATCATCTACCTGAACTGTTCTAGATCCTACAACACTAAGAGATCTATCGTCACCAACAAATATTTGTTTGGAGTTACATTCATTCATAGTAGAAAGTATGGCTTTATCCTTAGCCTTAGCCATATGATATGATGCTCCAAAATCAACGGGCCACTCTTTCAAAGAAGAAGAAGAAGATGCATTAAAGGAAAAACTAGAAGCACAAAGTGCATGTCCTTGAGATGTAGATGAATCAAAGTTGATGTTGTGCTTCTTCATTGCTGCTTCCAAGGCTGCCATCTTCTTGAAACATTTAGCTTCATCACGATTATCCTTACCCAAAAGTTGCAATGGCGCTCAGTCTTCTTACCTTTTGATTTGGTTCCTTTGTCATTTTTGGAAGGATGAGTTGGCTGAGAGGGTTTGGGACCCTTGTTTTGCTTATTATTGTGAGGATGTTGCTTCTTGCAATGCTTTGACTTCTCTTTTTGTTGTGCCACTAAGGCTTTGCTAGATGTATCTGCATTGCTAATTATTCCAAGATGTAAGAGCTTATTTTGCTCTCTAATCAAGGAATCACAAAAAGATTCAAGAGTGGGCTTTTTATAGTGAATCCCCAAGATTCTTTCATGGAGTAAAAGGTAGATACAAAAATAGAATAGGCAGGTCCAAGCTTGGAAAGAATATGAAAAATACATTGCTCGTCTTTCCTTTTTATGCTGCATTCATCAAGTAAGAGTCTAAGGGTCTTGTACTTAGACAAATAGGCTTGTATGCAAGGGAAATCACTTGGATTTAAGGTAATCAACTCATTTTCAAGTTGATGACCTCGAATTTCATTGTGTTTACCAAACACAGTTTCCAACTTTTTCCTGAGTTTTTTCTGGATCATCAATTCCTTAACATGGAATCGTAAGTCATTAGAAATGGACATTTCGTTTAATCCATGAGCATCATCACATCTATTAGCCCATTTTATTTTCTTATCATCGTCATTAGGTTCAGTTTCTTTCCCCAAGGTAATTAGATAGAGTCTCCTACTTCGTAGGACATCCTCCGTACGGGCTTTCCATAAGAAGTAGTTGGAACTGGTAAGCATAATATCATATGGAGCGGCCATATTATAATATGTAGATTGTAAAAACAAAAACTGATGGTCTAGATGCAAAGATCTCGAAAAAATATGTGGTTTTAAAAAACGACATTAAAAATGAACTTTGGATGCCAAAGTTATGCTCTTTTGAAAAAAAGGCATAAAAAGGAGCCAAGGAGCCATGCGGAAGGAAAGGATTGATCCACATGGCAGATAAGGGTTGATCCACATGGTAGAGAGTAAAAAAATAGTAAAGAACCCTCGCTTACTAACTTTCTCTATAAGCTCAATTTTACAAATAAGTTGCTTCAAAAGAATTGACCCACTTCTATAAAATAAGTGGGAAGCACTTTTACAATATAGTTACTTTATAAGTTACATGAACTTTTACAAAAGTAACAAAAAGAAGGACTTGAACCCAAGACCTCTTACTTTTTAAAGTAACTTTTAACCAAGTGAGCTAAGCAAAATATTTAGTAATATTATGGAGGGGAATGGGGGTATTGTTGTTGGGAGAGTGTGCTTTTGGCCTGTAAGACACTTTACACACCCCACCCCAAAACAAAAAAAAAACAAACTTCTAAAACTAAAATGTCTCAGATTTGGAGTTATTGAGGAACAGGTGTATATTGAGCAGCCAGAGGGGTTTGAGGTGGAGAGCAGGGAGTTGCATGTATGCAGGTTGCAGAGAGCTCTTTATGGGATCAAGCAGGCACCTCGAGCATGGTACTTGAGGATCGACTAATACTATATGTGGATGATCTCTTTCTTACAGGAGATGAGAGGCTGATCAGGGACTGCGAGTCCAATCTTGCAGTGGAGTTTGAGATGAAAGACCTTGGGCTGATGCATTACTTCCTAGGTCTGGAGGTTTGGTAGAGAGATGGGTGCTTCTTCATTGGACAGGGGAAGTATGCAGTAGAGATCTTGAGGAGATTCAGGATGGAGGACTGTAGGCCCATGTTCACGCCTCTAGTTACCAACTGGAGGAAGATTGATGTATCGGGATCAAAGGAGTTTGATCCTACATTGTATCGACAACTTATCGGGTCACGTATGTATCTGGTCAACACTCGACCAGACATTAGCTTTGCAGTCAACTCTTTGATTCAGTTCATGGTGAACCCTCGAAGAGTACATTGGACAGCTGCGAAGCACATACTTCGCCACATCAGAGGCACAATGGAGTATGGATTGGTTTATGGGCGCAGTGGGAGTATACAGTTGGCAGGTTTCACAGATGCTGACTGGGCAGGATGTGTAGAGGATTGGAAGAGCACTTCGGGTTGCTGCTTCAACATTGGATCGGGGGTTGTCTCTTGGTTCAGCAGGAAGCAGAAGTCAGTTGCATTCAGCTCGGCAGAGGTTGAGTACATGGCAGCCAGCATGGCAGCATGTGAGGGGATGTGGTTGAGGAAGTTGCTCTCAGGATTATTCGAGAGTGAGTTGGAGACTACTATAGTTCACTGTGATAATCAGAGTGGTATCAACCTTTCTGAAAATCCAGTGTTCCATGATAGGAGTAAACACATTGACATGCAGTACCACTTCCTCAGAGATTGTGTTCAGAGAGGAACCATTCGGTTGGAGTTCATTCAGACAGATGAGCAGGTGGCAAACATATTCACCAAGGCACTTTGCAAACTCAAGTTTGTGAAGTTCAGAGACAAGTTGGGGTTGCTATCGAATCCCTTCCTCTTCGAGAGGGAGTGTTAGAAAGTGGCAACAAGGAAGGTCTTCTTGCTTTGCATGTGTCCTCGCATGCAAGAACACTTGAATCAGGAAGCCAAATGCAAAGTTACAAATATCGTGTCGGCGAATATATCGCCGAGGGTCCAAAAAGAAATTATCGGATTTATCGGCGAAAATGTCGGCAAACATCGGCAATATATCGGCAAACTTAAAAAAATACAAAAATATTCATTATTTTTAAATTTTCTAAACATCTAAAGCAACAAGAACATCAAATAAACACATTGCCACGTGCATATGGAAAGAAAACTGATATATAAGATGTATAAGACGTATTGCTAGACATCACACATCAAAAATGAATCGTGTCCTTCATTTTTTTTCAATTTTCTAAACATCTAAAGCAACAAGAACATCAAATAAAGTTTAAACACATTGCCACATGCATATGGAAAGAAAACTGATATATAAGATGCATAAATAATAAGACGTGTCGCTAGAGTCTAGACATCACACATCAAAAATGAATCGTGTCCAGGATCTTGAGTCCCCGACTCATGAATCACCAAAAAAATACAATCAATGTATCTCATAGAGTCAACTGTCATATGCAATGAAATAAACTAAATAAAGTAAACTATGGATTCCCTCTACCCCTTCTACGGGTAAAGGTAATCGCTCTAGTAATGGCTCTGCCTCTAGGGCTAGAAAGCCCAGGTGCTCGTGGGGGTCGTCGTGGACTATGGCGTCCTCTGCCTCTAGAAGTGCCTGGTCTCGGATGTAATATAGAAGAACTAGAAGACTGATAAGGTACTACTACGTCACGCTCATCAAGTCCTCTACCACTGCTACTGCTACCACTGCCCCTATATCTGGGTCCCTCTGGCTGAGACGGTGGCCGTGAAACCCGTGGCCGTGCAACCGGTGGCTGTGGAACTGGACAGTCTACTGGTGGCTCTGCTACTGGTGGCTCCAGTGGTGGCACACTCTCAAAGCCAAACGCCTCATCCTCCCATATCTCACTCTGGGGATCCTGTGTATCATGATCATCCTCTAACCAATCAGGGGCTGCCTCCATAACAGGTTCCTCAATCTCCACTCTCCACGCAGTAGTGGTGTCAATGTCATCCAATGAAATGGCCTCCACATCAGGTTTTTTCTGAAGCTGCTTCACCCACAACCTGAGATTGTAGGAGACGTACACTAGATCATTCAGGCGTTGGGTATCCAACCTGTATGAGGACAGTGAATTTATTAAATTAGAATCTAGAATACATAAATTATAATTACCCAAGGGAAAAATTTCAATAGATAATGAATTTCGAATTTAATTTCAAATTCTCTAACCTGTTGCGCTTCTTGGTGTGTATTTTTTCAAATACACTCCAGTTGCGCTCACAACCAGAAGAGCTGCATGTCTGGCTAAGGATCCGAACAGCAAGACTCTGGAGATGGGGTACTCGTGCGCCATAGGTTTCCCACCAATGATCTACAATGAAATGGAGAAAGTTAGAAACATAAGAGAAGACATTGAAAATTTAAAATTTAAAACAAAGAAATAAATAAATTGAATTTTTTTCATTCTTGAAAGTTGAACTTGAAACAAGGTGAAGCTTACTTGGCATTTTGTTCGTCTTGTCCCTGATAGCCATAGAAAACCCAAATGTTCCCATGGCCCTCTTATAGATTTCCAACTCTTTGGAAATCTCTGAACGATCATCTTCACTTGGCACCATCCTCTCGACACATTCCAAGAACCCATCCACTACCTCTCCATCAAACCGGAAGCCACAGGAGTAAGAGAATGCGGGGTTGAGGAATAGCCCTGCAGCATGAATGGGGCGATGAAGTGTGTTGTTCCATCGCTGATCAATCACCGCCCATATCAATTGTTGCTTCGCTTGCCCATCCTCTCCCTTGTCCTCACAGTAGGCACGAATGGCCTCTTTGGCCCTATCCATGGCCTCATATAGGTAGCCCATTGCGGGCTTGTCTCCATCAACCAAGCGAAGAACCCTTACCAAAGGTTCACAGATGGCACACACTTCCTTCACCCCATCCCAGAAGCTCTCCTGGTATGACACTAGTCTAGATATGGCAAGTCCCTCCGCCTTAGTGCTAATCGATAAAGCACGCCACTCAGCTGAAAGGAACATAGTCTGCAAGTCCCACTTAGAAGCATGGAGAGACTGAAGAGAGATGAAACAAGTGGCAAAGCGAGTGATGCCGGGACGAACCAACTCCCTTTCATGAGTAAACTGCCTCATCAAGCTAAGCACAGAAGCATGATTGTATATAAATTTGGTGATGCTTCTCGCTGGATCAATGACATCCCTGATAAACTCAATCTTTCCCATATCCTCTAAGATCAAGTCGATGCAGTGTGCAGCACAAGGGGTCCAAAACAAAGAAGGATACATGTCCATAAGCATCCTGCCAGCTGCCACATAATTCGCAGCATTGTCCGTTATAACTTGGACAACATGCTGCGGTCCTACCTCCTGGATGAACCCATCCAACAACTCACATAGTAATGCTGCATCTTTGATATGTGCAGATGCATCCACAGATTTTATAAACATTATGCCCCTAGGACAATGAACCAAGAAATTGAGAAGGGTCCTACCCTTCGTATCGGTCCAACCATCTGACATCACTGTGCATCCCGTGAACTCCCATGAACCTCGAAGCTCCTCCAACCTAGTAGTGCAATCAACCTTTTCATTATCAAGAAGGGGCCCTCTCAGCTCCTCATAAGTGGGGGGCCTATACCCCGGCCCAACAGTAGCAACGGCATCAAACATAGGAATGTAGAATGGGTTCCTCGCAAAGTGGAATGGTATATCACTCCATAAAAGGCACCGACTCACAAGCTGGTCTGCTTCCTTTTTCTCCTTTATCTTGAACATTGACCTTATACCTGGTTGTGAACCAGGCCCGGATCTCGGAACATGGTGACTAGATGTTGAAGGCATGGCGGAAGATGAGGAAAAGGTCTCACTCCCCACTCCCCCTAAAGTGTGTCCGGCTGACCCGGATCCTAATGACACTCTCATTCCAAGTTCCTGCCTGAGAGCTTCCCTTTCATCTTTCCTCTTGCCAATACCTTCAATTGCGAGTTTGGCCCTTTGAATAATTTCAGGTGTGGAGTTTTTGCAAATATCCACCTCATGCCCTGAAAGTTGTGCGAGGTGGTATTTGAGCCTACTTATACCCCCCGTCATCTCCTTCCCACACAAATTGCATTTTAGCTTCTGCCGATTTTGTGGATCAAGGGGCTCTGCGTAGTCCCAGAATGGATCCAAAGTTTTCGGCATGTTTGTTGAAAGTTGAAAGTTGAAGCTTTGAACCTGCACGTTGCAGCCTGCAACATTAAAAAAACAAAACATTTTTTTAGCTTACTTTTATAATTTTATTGCAAAAAAATTAAAAATAACAAATCATACAAACAAAAAAATTAATTTACATTTTAATTTAAAATTGTGAACTGTGTAAAGTTGTAAACTGTTAAGAAATTAAAATGTTAATTAATTTACATTTTTCATTACATTTTTCATTACTGTAAACTGTTAAGAATTTAAAATGTTATAGCAATCATTACTGCAATAATGGGACAGGACATCTTTTGGAAATTGCTAATTCTGGAAGAGACATAAGCAGAATGTAGAAAGTGTTCATTTTTAAAGAGTTATCAATTGATATTTGACTGAGAACATTTTCCATACCATTTCAGCTTCCATTAACATCCTAAGCATGCCTCTATTGAGAATCATCAATATTCTAGTTATTCCATTATTAAAATAATTTCTGGGCGTTATATCTGAATTATCCATCCCTTGCATTAAGGATGCACGGCATACAACTGCCAGTTCTGGATGTATTGTCATGAGGAATCTGAGGAATCATTAAGATGAAGCGAGGTTTGGCTGAGTCCTTTTCATATACATACTGGAATATGCCTGTATACCCCTAGCTGATCAAAACAATCCTCAACAAAACCATTAATGATCTGTCATATCATGTTCAAGAGTGGATGTGACATATCAGCAGTCATTTGGCCCAAATTAGAACTCGATACACAATTATCAAAAATAAGACATGTGCAATGTATTGTCATCATCCATGGTCTTCACAAACAACAAAACCCATACTTAGTACAGCTCTGTTTATTTGGCGATCAACAAGATACAGATTCTACTAAATCAAATATATACAAGTTAGGTATTTTGAAAACTCGGGCAGGGTTCCGCCTCAACTTCCCATAACATAGAGATTTAGCCAATGTGACTGTGGTGCAACTGCACATGCAGGCTATTACTTTAGTGAACTTGAAAGAGATGGTGGAAAAGAGGCATGAGGGTGATCTTGGAACTGGAACGGTAAGGATAAAAGCTGGATATGTTGATGGAAGGAGGTATTGCAGAAGAATATATTGGTGGGAAGTTGACAACAGAGAAGAATACAGTGGTTAGAACTTAGAAGTTGACAGCTGATTGACTGTAATGTTTATTGGACATACCTGTTGGAACTTGGAAGCCACGCAGCCACTGCGACTGTCACGAACCCTCACGACTGTCACGAACCCTCACCCCTGCTACTGTCACGAACGCTCACCCCGGCGGCGTCACGACTCACCACTTCACGACTTCACTCTCGGCGGACACGACTTCAGTCTCGGCGTCACGAACTGCTCATGGACGCACTCTCAGCGGCGACGAATTCACTCTCGGCAGCAACGAAATTCACACCCGTGCCCTAGCGAGCACTCCACTCTCCGCTCGAACTGGACTCACTCGGCGGCAACGAAATTAACAGAAAACCCGTGCCCTAGCTGCACACACTCTTCGCTCGAACCGACTGCAACTGCAACCCGACGAAAATCGAATGACAAAAAAAAACCCCCAAAAAACGTTGTTTTAAGTTATTTTTTACACGCGGGAAAGCTTCGCGATATTTTGCAGAGAAATCGCGAAAAAATCGCGATATATCGCCATAAAAATCGCCTGAAAAAATCGCCCCGATTTTTGCCGATAATATCGGCGTGGAGGAAGCATCGCGATTTATCGCGATGTCGGCGATAAATCGCCGATATTTGTAACTTTGGCCAAATGTATTTTCCAAAGTTTAGACTAAGGAAAATTACATTAAGTGATATAATTATTAATTGACTTATTGGAGTCACTTTTATAAAGTGCAAGTGAAAATAATTTAAGTCATGGCTAATCTAATCTTGGCCATTGATCTCACCGGAGGATCTCATCCATAGATCTATAGTGAGATGTTAGGGTTTTTGCTTGGCCATTGAGTTAAAAGGAGGATCGATTTGGTGGAGCGGACACAGAGAGAGACATAGAAGTTTGAGAGAGAAGTTTGCAAAGAAGAAGACGTAGGAGCAATCATTCAGCAGATCGACAGAGTGATCAAGAAGAAGGGAGGACCGTACGGATTTGCTGAGAGGGATTCCGTACAGATCCGTACAGCAGTTCGTCCGTACAGCAGCATGCACATGTGAGGGCCGTACGGATTCCGTGCAGCTGACGCAGAGGGCCGTACAGCTGCGCAAAGGGGCCGTACAGATCAGCAGGGTGTTCTCAGTGATTTGCAGAGGTTCGATTTTGTCAGGTTGGGTAAATCGATTTTCTGGATTGTATTTGTTTCATATCTTCATAATAAAATTTCTTCTCAGACTGCTGCACCGGTTTTCCCATCTTGGGTTTTGTCCTGGGGTTTATAGCCAAAAAGATTTGTGTTGTCTCCATTGATGTGATTGATGCTATATTTCTTTCAGTATTTATTTTCCGCTGCATAGTGAAGAAATCCATGTGTGGTTAATAGTGGCAATTGGGTTTAATTAATTAATCTGGCATACATTAACTCTAGTGTGGATTTTAACGAAAGTTACACTGCACTCTTGCTGCTGTGTTATATGTGTTCTTGAAAATGACCATCTCACCCAGATGCTGTCTCACTCACTCTGTCTTATGCTCTGTGTCACGCTTTATCTGCCAGTTTAATAGCTACCCCGTGTTTTTAAACACAAACTGCAATGACATCATTTTGTCTAAATTTCAGCTGAATGTCTTGTATCCACACTTTCAGGTTCAAAGAAAATTTGAAAACATGCTCTAAGGTCACATGTTTAGTATTTTGTTTTTGGATTTTCTCCCAACTGGATGAATTGCCATGTCCAAGAAATTTCTAGGAGATGCTTGAAAGGCAAAAGGGCTCCCTAGAAATGTAAAGAGATGGGCATGCTGGAGCCAAGTTCATCTTCAGCTCTCAAGCTAGTTTGGAGTGTCCAAAACTCTTTTAACTGTAACATTGTGCATTGGCCCATTCAATATTGGACCTTGATGCCTTACAAAAAATCTCAAGGCTTTCCATAATGTTGTCTACTAACTCCCTGTCCTTGAGGATGGTGAGAAATGAATCATATACCTTGTGTACATTAACATGTTGTCATGCATTAGGTTTAGGGTGGCTAGTTGCCTTAATCAACCCTTGACCAACTCTATGTGCTGTGAGGTTTCCAAGATCTTCCATAGAGATGACAGTAGAGTTGGTGCCAGTGGGCAACTCTGGTGAATATATGTTAGTTTTTAAACTTAGGTTAGTATCACTAATATTTTTTCCAAAGAAAACCTTGCAGAAAACCCTTTGAATACTTCCCCATAATCCATAGATGATGGTAAACGGGGTAAACAGTCGGCCTTGATTACAGAGCCTGACCCCTAGGGGATCAAGAGAGTCGAATTCGTCACCTCCCTAACTTCAGGGGAGAGATCTCATGTCTGGCTCATGACCACTTGCATCAACCCGTGGGGTGTGATTGATAACCCCTTTTAATATTTTATTAGATAATGGGCAGTGGGCTTTGTTCCTTGTATTGATCACCGTGAAACATTCTGCTTTTGTATATTTGCATTTCATGGCATAATTTCGTGTCCTGTGCTACATTGTGCAGAGCTCATAAATATCAGATCTTAATGCTTAACACTAATTTCTAATATGGTATCAGGGCGTGGTTATGAAAATCTCCCCAACCCAGTGATCTGCATGAGGCTATCCATGAGAGTATTCAATCTGTTGTTTAGGATCACTCCGCCGTTAATCTGCGTGAAAAGTTGTACATAACTGGTTGTGAAAAAATAAATAAAATAGCATGGAGATAAGACTTCCAAGAACCCTATGGCTTTTTAATACGCCAACATGACTTCACAATATATGGATGTGAGATGCTGTGAAAGGTGTTTAGATCAAGTCTCTTCATGGACACAATTTCAGAACAATCATGACTAATTTTCAAACTGTTGAATTATTTCAGGGAGACACTGTTCGTGTGTTCATAAATCAACTGTACAAAACTGTTATGGTTCCCATTCAATAATAGTCACTATTAGATGATTCAACTAACGGAATTTTAAGAGATGCTATTTAGTAACTACATCAATCAACTCCAACAACCAGCTGAATCAGTCAACTAATTACTGTCAAGCACATGAATCCAATCCCGAAGTGAGGCTGAAGGCTGCTAATTCATGGAGGGTTCTAGGTGTGGTGGTGTTGGTGTGAGGAATGGATGGTTTCTATCTCGACTTTTGTCTATTCTGCCAAGCAAACTGCTGGACCACTGTTATTATCTAAATTGACAGTCACATTCCCACGAATTACCTTTTAAAAGTTTTAAAAGGGTTAAATTTATACAGGACAAAGTACCTTTATTGCTTAAAGGAATTATTATTAATTCCTTAAAAGGGAATAATTTCCTTATTGAAAGGACATAATTTTACTTCTTGGGTTCTATCACTCGGTGTGCGTACTCGACTTGCATATGTTTACAAGTGAAAACTATAATGTGGAAACAAGATATGATTGATGTCTTTCATTGCCATGTCTTGTACAAGAAAAAGAACCCAAATACAAAAATAAAATAAAAATGATTCCAAAGACGAGAGGGAACTTGAGGAATCATAGGCAAATAGATATTGAAAGAGCTTAAGTTCCATCTTCATAATCAGGGTTCACCTCTGATGCATGGGACACCTGTGAGAAGCTACTTTATAAAACTAGTGGGGCTGGAGTTATTAAACTTGAAAAACAACTGATGTGATTAGAACCTCAAGATTTCGACTGATAAAAGGTTATTTGCCTTGAATCAAGGAACTACAATTGCAATTGGAGGAATGTGGTTGTGACTTAAAGAAAACAGGATAGCCATCTAATTCAGATTGTTCTAAATAATATGCATTCTCCGTATTTTTTAATCACTGTATCATGAAGAATTTGTTTGGTAATATTTTCCCTAAGAATTTCAATACTTTCTGTAATGAATTTAGACTCCAAACAACAAGCTCATGTGGCTCTGAAAGGATCTATTCTATACATTATTTCCTAGTTCTGAAAATAATTATTCCATAAATTATTTCCTAAATTCTTTAGAAGTAAATTGCAATTGGAGGAATAATCAAGGAACTACAATTGCAATTGGAGGAATGCGGTTGTGACTTAACGAAAACAGGATAGCCATCTAATTCAGATTGTTCTAAATAATATGCATTCTTCTTATCAAGTTATTGTTTTTAATCACTGTACCATGAAGAATTTGTTTGGTAATATTTTCCCTAAGAATTTCAATACTTTCTGTAATGACTTTAGACTCCAAACAACAAGCTCATGTGGCTCTGAAAGGATCTATTCTATACATTATTTCCTAGTTCTGAAAATAATTATTCCATACATTATTTCCTAAATTCTTTAGAAGTAAATTGCAAAAGAAATGGGACAGATAACCTCTTATAGCTACATTCTTTATTGTACGTGGGGCAGGTTCACGTGATAACATAGTTTAGGCATTATGTAACTGCTTCCCATTCACTATGTGTGATGTGCATTAGAGGAAAAACCTTAGAATTTGAAATATAACATTTTTTTCTTTTGTTACTCTGTTGAGCTTTTGTTTTTGGTTCGATAATCACTTTATATATAGATCATTGGAATGGAGGCTTTGTTTGTAGGATTTTTATCTCTTTATTTGCTTTTCATCTACCTTGTTTGTGTTTTTGGGAGACAGGATATGGATCAGATGTTGAGTTATATAGGTGTTCCAAGTTGTGGACCACGCCATACATTACCGAATTTGAAGCGGCTTATCAAAACTATACAATCTGATGGGTTTCTTTGTCCTAAAAGGCCATCTTTTGAGAGCACTGGAAACCTAGAACATAGGTGATTGTTCAGTGCTTTCATTTCTGATCAAGGTTAAGAAATATGTTCTTTAGGTACTCTCCGTGGAGCTATGTTCCTGATATTTGGGATTTTACATGAAGTGTACCAGTAGCCATCAGAATCTAAGAATGCAAGCGTAATATTATAAATGTTGCAGTGCTGCACTAATATGGTGCCTCCTTTTTAGCAAAAGCACCTGCAGAAGCAACATTTCCAATCTGTGCAATTGTTGGATGCCCAGCTTCTTTGGAAGAAGAAATTTGAAATTTCTCAGTCAATGTATCATTACACCCATTGCACTGTCCTTGTGTTTTATTTCTTTCCATAGTTCCAAAAATTCCCCACTGTTGGTGAAATTTCTGCCCTGAAATCTGTGTTTCTGGTACAGATGTTTAGCTTTAGCCTCTCTATACAACTTGAATGTGTCACCATAAAAACAACGTTTCAGTTCCATTTGACTCAATTATGGGTTCCAGATCTGACCAGAGAAACTATTATTTAGCACTCTTCAATTCCAGTAAAGCTTCCAGGTTTGGTCACATAAAACTGTTATTGGAATCTACATATTAGGAAGGTGCATTCACATGTAAGTTTCATGAATGTCTTGTTTCTAAGCTGGACTGTTTTATTATTTTTAATTTCCACATTTCTAATGGTTTTAAACACTGCTGGATGCATGCAAATGCATATTCTTCTTCTCGATGCATGCTGTATTTGCTGGATTTAGCTATTTGCCGTCTTTAGTGGTTCCAACAAAGAAGTTTAGTGATCTCGTTCATTGTTGATCTTACATATTTTGTCGAACACTGCATTGAGACGGAGATATGCATTTTAGAGAAGTGATCTCCTTATTGAAGAATATCAGGTGAGAAATTGTGTTCTTTGAATTTAAGTGTACATACCCATATGAATTAAGCACCTTTACAAGGATGACATGGTTTGAAATAGACTAGAGTGAATATGTACTAGATGGTAATTTGCTAAGAAGCAGTAAAATTTGAAATAGGTAAAATTGAACTAATCTTGAGAGGGAACAAATTTATCTTTTAATTGGCCATTCCAGCACCTATCAAATAAGTGTTATATTCTGCAGAAGGCAGCCTAGTAAATCTTTAAACAGAATAGGGGACTGTCGATTTTATCTCTTTCTCAACTTCTTTTGCTTGCTGTCTGGTCTAGAATCATTGTATGTCAGGTTCAGTTTTATATAAATTTTCTTTGGACAAAAGGGTTACTCACGCAGAGATTCAACATTGGATTGCTTCTCATGTTACTTCTCTTGCTCTAAAGCTCAGGCAGTTATTTTCTTTGGATGAAATGTTTACCTAGAGAGAAGTCTAAGGAGAGGTCAAACATTGGATGTAAGTAAACACTTACATCCAAAGAAAGGACAAGTGTTCCAATATGTAAATCACCCAAAGAAATCACACTTAGAACGTACCCCAAGCAGAGGGGGAAATGACTACAATTTCAAAATGAACATGCTAGGGAGAGAGCAGAGGTTTTGTACACAAGGAAGGTTGAACAGTCCAATGTCACGTAGACCCAAATCAGTTACACTTACATTGTGCCTTGAGCAAGAGGAGAAATGACATAAACTGTCAGAATGCACATGCTAGGGCACAGGCAGAGGTGTTGTATACACAAGTCTATGGGGTAAATTGCCCTTTTGTAAGACCATTTGTGCAAAAGCCTTAGGAGGAGACAGAGTGTAGGGGAGCAAACAACCGTAAGGTGAGTTAATCCTTGAGCAAAAAAGCATTTAAGTTGAATGGAATTGACACCCTCGACAAATTGGGGCCACCAAGTCATATTAGTGAACAATCTCCCATACCCCATTCTCAAGAGCGAAGGGAGTTTAGGGTTTGTTTACTCATAGAGAGTGAGAAGAGATCTTCTAGCAGAGAGAAGAAAACCTTAAGATGATAGGGTTTAGGAAAAGTTATGAGTGTAGAGGCATCTCATTTGGCAAAGTAAACTTAAGGAGGGTGGAGAGGAATAGAGCTCTCTAATGAAGGGAGAACTTACACAAGTAGATTGGAATATTGAGCTCTCCATTGAAATGAGAACTTACACAAGTGGAGAGAGAGGGAGTTTTGAAACAAAGAAGACGACAATCTTTATACAAATATAGTTCCCAAGGGAAGGAATGGATCATGATTGAAGATAGACTCTAGGCCCAAAGTGGATCATGATTGAAGATAGACTCTAGGCCCAAAGGAGGTTGTGTATGTTTTTGGGAGAGTAATGGTATAATTGGAAACATTAATAGCCCATATCAAGAATGTCTAGATAGAGAGCATTTAAGCATCCCTACTCGCAAGGATAAAGATCATAACACATTCCATATAATTGTACTATTGATCTAGACTAGTTGTGACCAAAACACTTCTTTGAATTAGATTCATTAGAAGGGCTACAAATGCATATCAAGTGAAAGGATTGAATTGAGAATCTAACATGGGAGGGTTAGCAAAAGAACATTGAATTGGAACAATAATAATGAAAAATAGAGTATTGATGGGAATCGTAATTGAAGAGAGAAGGGAAGTGCCTCTAGACTTAGTCTTGGAGACATGAGAGAAAGTTTGTGCATCATGCTTTAATAGAGTGAACCTTTTTCTTGTGAAGAAAGAGGAGCCCGCTTGCAATAGTACATGACTATAATAGTGAAGTTAGGGATGATCTAGGAGCATGCTATCTTGTAGGCCCTAGGGTGATGTCAAAGGAGGCAACATTGAGTGGATTTTTCTTTGCTTTGTCAAGGCACATTATTGATTTTGACTAGTATGTGTAATGGTGAGGTGAGGCTAGAAAAGCACTCCAAAGCATTAGGAAGCTTGAAAATTTAATGGAGAGGCCTATTTGCTTAGGACAAGAGCACAAGATGTCAAGTATGGATAGACCTACATTGAGGGAGCAAAGTTCCCCAAGAGTAGTATATGGTTTGGATGATAACTTGAAAAAAATCCACGTGGACTTGAGGGTTGAGTACATGAGAGGTGGTTTTAATGAATTAGTAGGCTCAAGGGAGGCTTCATGTTGTAGTTTGGAGGGAATCCGAGTCTCATCACATGGAGGGAATCAAAACTAACTACAAGTTTCACTTGCTCTTTCTCGTATGAGGTGTAGCAAGGTGGGATTGGCTCAATGATGGTTAATCAAAATATACCTTATTGTTCTTAGAAGGATTAGACCTAGCATTTTCTTTCTCTTCATCTTCATCCTCATTGTTTGAAGAAGCGGGTCATAATTTTTGAAGAAACTTCCTTTTCTTAAATTCCTTCTTAGGATGGTCTTAGATAGGGGCCTTGTTAAAGTTTAAGTTTGTCATTGTCTTGAACAATGATGACTTTTTAAGAAATGTCGTGACACACTCTTCTTTTCAAGGGCGTGGCATTCACTCATGCTATGTCTATTGATTTTGTGATATTTGCACCACTTTTTAGTGGTTTAGGTGGATGGGTCAAACTTCGATTTGAGAAGGGTGTTAGATGTGTGTGCAAGTATATGCACACCATCACATAGATAAGGAAAATGATCAACATGCTTTGGATTATCAAACAACTAGAGGAAACATGTTTTTCCCTCTTTCTTCGTCTCTTTCACTTTGATATTTGACTTGCATATAGATCTAAGGAAAGACTAGAAATCTGCACTAACAAATGTTGGAGAGCCTGACCCACTCTTAGGAGAATCAACCTCGGAAACTTGGGGGAATTCCTAGAACAACACCTTTGCATATCTTCCTTTTGCCGCACTCTCTTGATCTCTTCAACTTGTAGTACATGTCTTCTCTTTGGATATAGAACATTTTCTTGCGAACCAATATTCCTTTTTCTAGAAAATAAACATTCTCATGCTACATATGTATAAGTCTATTGTGTTTATGTTTTTGCTATAGAATCTTGTTTCAGACTTGTTGCAAAATGGGTTCATTCAGAAATAATTATGTTTTTCTTAATAACTATCTATTAAGAAAAAAATTGAAAACCAAAAGACACAGTCTCCAAATTTATTGAAACAATGTGATTGACAATGCCCAACCTAATCTCTGTTGCCCTGGAGAATATATATCAACATTAACAATTATTTATAACAAGAAACACATGAGATCATTTACTCTTTTAGTCAACATCATTCACACATAAATTTTTGGTCAATGTGACCCTGGAAAACCCTTGCACGAAAACCAGTGAGAGTCGAATAGCTTTTATTATCTCAAGCAGTTACAATGAGGTACAACATAATACTTTCAACACCACACAAACTTATCTCTGAGCCTACGACTCTGAAGCTTGAGTATGATTCTATTGGATAACTGGGAAATGTGCCCCTCTCTGAAATTCACTCTTCTCTTTTGCCTGCTCTCTGGCTTGGGATTCACGCCCCTCTACTACTGAATAACCTTCTCTGTCTTGGGATTCATGCCCCTCTATTACTGAGTAACCTTCTCAGTGATTGCCCTCTCTCTGCTTGATGAACTCAATATCTAAGCTCGCCCTCCTCCATAGAAGTGTGCCCCCTCTCTGTTTACTCAATCTTTGAGCTCTCTGTTGATGAATCCAATATTTTAGAAGTAGTCTCTACCTCCAATGAATCGTTTCTCTGTCCCAGATGAAGTGTGCCTTCACTCTCCTCAAATGTGCACCCCTCTCTCTCTCTGTGCATCTACGCCTTCCTCTCCCCAGAAGTGCGCCCTTGCTTATGCACTGAGCCTCTCTTGTTTTCTCGACTCTTCTTGCTTTTCACAATCACCTTATGTGCCCCCTTCTTCCTTCTCAACTCTTTTTACGCTTGATTACCTTTTTAAGGTTTCATGCAAAATTACACTTCCGCATTAAAATATGCATGCATGCATTTTTCGCATGTAAACTTAAAAAAGAGTTTTGCTTCCGCATGAAGCAAGGTTAAGGGTCCAACACTTTTCCTAGTTAACTTTTCAACATTCTCTCTTAACGAGGAAAGTGTTCTACACCACTCCCATCTTGTCCTTGAAATAAACAAACTTGCCCTTCATCAATGACTTTGTGAGAATGTCCGCTACTTGCTCATCTGTAGACACATATTGAAGCTCAACTGCTCCCCTCTGAATATGATCTCAGGTTAAATGGTATCTGATATCAATATGTGCGACGGGTCGTGAAATACTGGATTCACTATGATTTTTATGCAACTTTGGTTGTGACTCATAGTAAATCATAGTAGGCCTCAACTCCTAATCAAATAAGCTTACTAGCATCTTGTGAAGTCAAATAGCCTCACAACTAGTGAGACTAGCTTACATGTATTATGCCTCTGCATAACTTAGTGCCACTGGCTTCTGTTTCCTGCTGAGCCATGACACAACTGTCGAATCCAATTTGAAACACATTAGAGGAAATTTAGGTAAAAAATGGGCCTCCTAAGGAAAATAATAAGAAAATAATAAAATAATAGTAGAGAGTAAAAAAACTATTTTTTTGGATCGTATTTTCAACTTATCTCCTTGTAGGTTTACTCAAATTTCAAGCGGGAGGACTCGTTGGATGCATAATTAAATTATGCATCAAACGAGTATCCATGTTGCATACTTTTAACACATCCACACAATGAAAAATTGAAAATACATTAAAAAAACGTGTTTCTAGTGAGAGAAAACACGTTTTTTAATGTATTTTCGATTTTTCATGGTGTGGATGTTAAAAGTATGCAACATGGGTACTCATTGGATGCATAATTTAATTATGCATCCAAGAGTCCTCTCTCTTGAAATTTGAATAAACCTACAAGGAGATAAGTTGAAAATACGATCCAAAAAAATAGTTTTTATTTTTTCTCTCTAATTTTTTATGTGCTCCCTTTTTGAATTTCAAAGCATTTTGATTGGCTAATACATGATAACATGGAATTTGTATTATTTTTGGAAAGCCCATTTTAAAGTGAAATTTCCTCTAATGAACACCTTGAGGTGCTTTTCCTGTCCACTCCACTACCCGCCTAGTCAGAATCTGTATAGCCAATCAACTGTACTCCATCCACTCTCTCGTAGTTCAGTCCATAGTACACTGTACTTCTAAGATACCTGAGCACGTGCTTTGTTGTCACCCAATGCACAATCTTGGGCTCCACCATATACTGACTCAATGTATTAACAACATAACATATATCTGGCCTAGTGTTGACTAGATACATCAACGATCCAATAAGTTGACAATACCTAGTGGGATCAACCAACTCACCCTTAGAAGCTACCATCTTCTTTCAGTTGGTTATCATAGGTGTGGCCATAGGTCTACAATCCTCCATCTAAAATCTCTTTAGAATGTCAATTGCGTATCTACCATGTCCCATAAAGTTATGCCCATCCTCCCGCCAAATCTCCATGCCTAGAAAGTAATGCATTGATCATATGTCTTTCATCTCGAACTTTGAAGCAAGATCACTCTTGCAGCTTGCTGTGTTTCTCTACTCCTGTAATAAACAAGTCATCCACATACAATACCAGAATGAGTGGATCCCCACAAATCACAATGAAGTATAGATTGGGATCAACCTCGCTATTTTGGAAACCCATCTGTTGCAAGTATGTATCTATCATTGAATACCAAGTTCTCAGAGCTTGCTCATGAGGCTGTCTCCCATGCACCTCAAAGACCTCTTGTTGCTCTATGTACACCTCCTCCTATATGAATCCATTCAGAAACACCATCTTCACATCCATTTGGTGGATCTTCCAACCCATCTCTGCTGCAATGGAGATCACTGCTCTGATCAAGGTATACTGAGCCACTGGAGCGAAGGTCTCATCATAGTTAAATCCCTGTACATGTGAGAAACCCTCGCCACAAACCTAGCTTTGTACTTTTCAATGCTGCTGTTCGCAACATACTTTATCTTGTAGAGCCACTTGGAAGTCACCGCTGATTTCCGCTCTGGTGTCGACACAATCTCCGAGACATCATTCTTCATGATGGAAGCATACTCTTCCACCATGGCATTTCTCTAGACCTGCTCGTCTGCTGCCTGCTCATAAGAAGATGGCTTAGACTCACTAATACTGCTCACCATAACTAGATAGCTACAAAACATCTCAGGCACCTTACTCTTTCTCATAGTCCTCTTGGGAGTCCCCACTGTCTGAGCTCCCTTCAAGGTATCTTGAAGTCACTTGGGCTTCCTCTTCCCTAAAGTAACCTCCTGTGGAGGGAACTACTATCCCAATCATCTACCCGAGATCGTGTACCTAGCATTGGTGGTCTGCCACCCTGAAGCTCATGAACCTATAACCTGTGAACTTGAAACTAGGAACCATTTCCCTGTGGTCCCGTACCTGTGCCTGGGGAACCTGTAACCTGTGAACCTATCACCCCTGATCCTTGTGACCCTAAACTCTGTGAAGCCAAACTCTGCACTGTACCATCCAGAGGTGTAGGAGCCTGCTGTTCCCACTTATCTAACTCATGTGACTTCTTGAAAGCCCTATCCTCCTCAAATCTCACATCCTGCCTCACAATTGTCTGTATATGCTGTAGGCCTTCAAAGTCTCATTATACCCAACAAATATTCCCTTCTCTGTCGTGGGCTCTAACTTTATCCTCTTCTTAGAAGGGGCATGTGAGTACATAAGGCATCCAAATATCCTAAAATGCCCAACCTCAGGCTTCTTTCCTGTGAAAGCTTCTTCAGGAGTCTTACATCCTAAAACCTTACGGGGACTCCTGTTTCGAATGTACTTTGTTGTGTTAGAAGCCTCTGCCCAAAGAAAGAATGGCAAACCATGATCATGTAGCATAGATCTTGCCGCACCAACAATTGCCCTGTTCTTCCTCTTTGCCACCCCATTCTGCTGTGGGATGCATGGTATTATCAACTGCCTCTTGACTCCCTCTTGTGCACAAAACTCACCAAACTCCTTGCAGGTATACTCACTCCCATTTTTTGAATGCAACACCCGAATCCTCCTCCCCGTCTGGTTCTCCACTTCAGCTGAAGCTGTCGTCTGCTGCTTCTTCTTGTTAGGACGCACAACTGCATAGTGCCCCATCTTGTTGCAGGAAAAACACTTTACCTTGCTCATATCCTTTTTTTGTTCACCTTGCTGCTTTGCCCCACCCTTGGGACCCTTCTTGGAATTCTTCATGCCTTTTGCTGCAAGTGCCACATCCTCCTCACCATTACCTGTCCATGAACTTCCCTACGCATAACCTCTTCGGGTTTCCTTCTGAATGAATTCATCCCAAAGTCGATCCCACTTGGGTGGGTTCTCTCTTGCCACAAGAGCCTCCACAAACACTACCCATTGTTTGGTTATCCCATTCAATGCTGTTCACATTAGCTCATTGTATGCAACCACCTCCCCAATTGTGCCTAGCTCATCCCCAACTTGCGTTAACCTGATGAGATACATAACCACGTTCTCAGTCTTGATCATCTTAATGCTCTTCAGTTTCTCTCTTAATACCATCTTTTGATTCTCATTGGAACTTTGGTATAGCTTGGTAAAGGAGTCCCACATCCGATAGCATTGTCCTTACCTACTAGCATAGATCCAAATCTTAGGCTCTATCAAGCGCCGAGAGGGATCAAATCTCCCTTATATTTACTTTTTACTTTGTATTATTGTTTTTTGTTTATGGCTGACATAATATTTATTACTTCTTACTTTGTATTATTCTTTTTTGTTTACTTTGTATTATTTTGTTACTCGACAAACTCGACAAACGTTACAAGATCTCCCTCATATTTACTTTTTACTTTGTATTATTCTTTTTTGTTTATGGCCGACATAATATTTATTACTTTTTACTTTGTATTATTTTTTTTTGTTTACTTTGTATTATTTCGTTACTCAACAAACTTGACAAACACTTGACACATGTTACAAGATCTCCCTCATACTGGGCTGTAGAGCGCCTCTCGGCGCAATCACATGCATAATAACATGGTCCTTGATGGCATCAAGGATAATCCTCTTGCCCTTTATGTTCTTTTTTCTCACAAGTTGCCTTCACTGTTGCATTTGTAGGCATTGTCACAGGATTTGCTGTAGTGTTGTTCATTATATCCCACAACACACACTCCTGCAGAGCATGCTTATCCTCTCCTTCCATGGACTGAAATTTCCAGCCCCATCCAACCTGTCCTAAGCCCTCAAACATGTAGCCATGATCTTCTCAACTGAAATATAGATCTATGTTCTACCTCGGTGAATAAGCTAACCCTCTCTTTCACAGATCTAGGGTTTGCTCTCACAAATTTTGATGTCTGCTCTCATAGATATGATAAATCTGCCATAGATATGATGTCTACTCTCACAAATCTAATAGATCTGATCTTTGTGCTTACATATATGATATTTTCTCTTTAGATCTGGTGTGTTTACTACTTTGATCTTTAACTGTGCCATGATACCATGTAATTTTTTCTTAATCTCGGAAAAATATGACCCCAACCCGGTTTCAAGTCTCAATAAATCATATGTTTAATGCCCAATCCAATCTTTGCTTCCCCGGAGAATATATATCAGCATTAACAATTATTTATAACAACAAACACATGAGATCATTTATTCTTTTAATCAACAACATTCACACATAAAATAGACATGGAAATTTTTGGTCAATGTGACCTTGAAAAACCTTTGCGGGAAACCAGTGAGAGAGTAGAATAGTTTTTATTATCTCAAGCAGCTACAGTGAGGTACAACATAATACTTCCAACACCACACAAACTTATCTTTGATCCCATGGCTCTGAAGCTCGAGTCTAATCTCTACTGGATGATTGGGAAATGCGTCCCTCTCTGCCGCTCCTCTCTTCTGCCTGCTACTGAATCACCTTCTCAATGATTTCCCTCTCTCTCCCCAATGAACTGAATCCCGCTCCTCTCTTCTGCCTGCTACTGAATCACCTTCTCAATGATTTCCCTCTCTCTCCCCAATGAACTGAATCTCCAAGTTCGCCCTCCTTCAGTGAAGTGCGCCCCCTCTCTGTCTGCTCAATCTTCGAGCTTTCTGTTGATGAATCTAATCTTTCTCAGAAGTAGTCGCTGCCTCCAATGAATCCTCTCTTTTCCTCAGATGAAGTGCGCCCTCACTCTCCTTAGATGTTCGCCCCTCTCTCTCTCTCTCTCTCTCTCTCTCTCTCTACAGCTATGCCCTCCTCTCCTCAAAAGTGCGCCCTTGTTCATGCACTAAGCCTCTCTTGTCTTCTCGACTCCTCTTGCTTCTCACAATAACCTTAGGTGCCCCCTCTTGCCTTCTCAACTCTTTTTATCGCTTGATTACCTTTTTACGGTTTCATGCAAAATTACACTTCCACATTAAAAAATGCATGCATCCATTTTCTGCATGCAAACTTAAAAAAGAGTTTTGCTTCCGCATGAAGCAAGGTTAGGGTCCAATGCTTTTTCTAGTTAACTTTTCAACAAAGGCAACTTGTAACGCCCCATATTTTGATTGAATAGTAAACAATGTTTAGACCTAGATTGTATTTCTTTGGTTATTATTTGTTGGACTCGATTTGACTGAGAAGTGTGTGGAATTATGAACATACTTATATGTGACAATTATGTTTTAAGTTTATTGCTCATTTAATTAATGATAACAATGGTGTGATTTGCTTTCAATATGCAAAATGAAATAAAATGATAGGGTACGTGGATACCAATGTATGTTATGATTGAATGAATGAATGGATGCCATGCACATGATAAATATATTAACTTGTTTATACTTTTTGGTAGTGGATAAATTGATAATTTATTTAGAATCAATGAAATAATATGCATGATTATTACACGAAATTTGAGGTCTAAAATGGGCCACTCAAAGAAAATTATAAAATAATAGTTAAAATAATGAAATAATAGTTAAAATAATAAAATAATATTTATTAATTTTGGAGGAAGAAAGAAAAAAAACTATTTTTTTGTTCGTATTTTCAACATATCTCCCTGTGTTGTTACTCAAATTTCGAGCGGGAGCACTCGTTGGATGCGGAATTTAATTCTGCATCCAACGAGTGCTCCCACTCGAAATTTGAGTAAAAACACAGGGAGATATGTTGAAAATACAAACAAAAAAAATAGTTTTTTTATGACAAATATCTCAAGTCAACCATTATGGTTGACTCATTTGATTGAAATTCTATTGGTTCTTGAATTCCAACTCATCAAGAAATTATGGTTGGCTCGTTTTCTTATATGATGGCTCATTTTCTTATAAGGCCCATTTTAGACCCCAAATTTCTTCTATTTTTTTATGTTGTTGATGAGACTCACCCACAAGTTAGAGAGGCTCAATGATAGTTGAGTACTTGTGATACTAAAGTTACTTTGATGTCGTGGAAATCCATAGAGAAAGGGTAAGTTAGAAGGCATTAATTCATGGATTGATTACTGGTTTGATACTTGTTACGATATATGGGATAGTACAGGTTTATGTAGGAAACTAGGTTTCCCAAATTGGTCATTTGGCGATGCAACTCTAAAAACCACAATAGCAACACATTGTGATTATTGATAGGGCGTTGACCCCAATTCCATTAGGAGGGGTGGATGTATTGCCCATCGTTTATCCTTTGAAACCTGGAGTTGTGGGAGGGCCATGTTAAGCCACACTCCCCAAGTTGTGTGATGATGACTATCAATTGCCTACTGGAGTAATTAGGTCAATGTATTCAACACTTTCACTTACTAGTTATGTCTAGGGTTAGGTCAAATATAGTTGATGCTCCATGATCTTGAAGTTGGAAGTAAGTTAGGAAGGAATGATGATTAGATTAGTAAGATTATCGATTGGGATTTGAGATGCCACCTTAGTTGTATTTGGTTCCTTTCACCTATAAATCATTTTTAGATAATTTAGATAAATCTAAATACAATGTTGATTAGTGTTGATGTATTGTAACTTAGTTAATAAGATTGATTAATGCGGTGATTACTAGATTATATCATTCAATATTTATGCATTAGAGGTGGTGATGGTACCCATAGTAGACACACAAGCTACACGTATAATGACCATGAACACACACCTTGCAGATGAACACTAGTATATATATGTGTGTGTGTGTGTTTACTTAGTTATCATGAATAATGGTTGATGGATGTAGTAAAGATTAAGATATAGTGGTAATTATAGAATTACTTTGTTATCATTTGAATTGCATTACATTATTTACATTTCAATTGTATCGGGTCCATTTACATTACCTTGTATCAATCACATTTAAATTGTAATTGCATTTCATTAATTCTCATTAGTATGCATCAACTATTAATTGCATGTCATATTATAGATAAACCATTTAATGCTTACCAAACAAATAATGATGTGAGTGATAGTGTACTATCCAATAATAATTACAATATGAAATATATATTAATAAATGGTATTTGGATTTACGAGGAATATGGGTTGAGTTAATTTGAGACCTTACATTGGGGTTGGTTGTCGGGCCATTATGTAGGTAGGTAAACTGTATTATTTTATAATAAATCGACCTTCCTTGGATGCTTCTTCAGAAGGAAGGAAGGCGATGGGAAGACTAAGTTAAAAAGGGAGTTTGAGGATAAGAGGGGGTTGGTTAATGGACATTTGGAAGGGAGGGAGTGGAGAGGGAAAAACACCATGTGAGTAAACTTGAGATTGGTACTTGTTTTTGAGAGGTTTAGAGGCAAATATTGTGGTTATTGGAGTTGTGGGAACATATGGCCATGAAACCCCTCAAGTTTTTTAGAGCTAGCAACTTAGATGCTAGTTTGCTTAGAGTAATAATTCCAATTTGTGTAACATCACTTGGCTAGATTAAGGGATGTCGTACAACTACGAGATTGCCTAATTCAACCATAAACTAAGGTATTATACTAGTTTTCATTTATTTTATAATTTTTTAAATAGTGCAATTAGTTGATATTGCTATGATGTGAAAAAAGGAAGGAAATTACAAACATTATGCTCCTATGCTGCTAGAATTTTAGGACAATTGCATAGAACATTGAAATTGAAAATATTACTTTCACTGCTTACATAATTAAATTATTTTTTTGTTGTTCGTTTGTTTTAAATTCAATTAGTAGTTTTAGTTACTTAACACCCATCACTGGGATGGGTGTTACACAACTTTCCACCGATCTATATTGAAAGCATTGGGACAAGGATGAACGATTAAGCTAAATTTACAAGACTGATTAGGCCATCTTAGTGTTATCTCAAATTATAGAAACTTTATATTAGAAGAAGATTCAAAAGTTACTAACTTGTTAAGGAAAAAGGAGATGAGCTCTCATGGGAATTGCTAGGTCAATTAACATGGGTAAATGAATAATTAAAAAATTGGGATGACGGCGACGATGATGATGGGGACATACCTTAGCAATTTCCTTCACGCATTTATTACCATATGTTTGCAAAGGTGGCACCAATGTCCATATCTTGGCTTCATTAATTCTTAATCATAAAGAAATTTGTCAATGGGAGAACAACAAACATCTCTAATATACAAATATTGAAGTGTATATCTCTTCGTTGCTAATTTAATTTTTTGGAAAAGAAGAATAAGATTTTTAATTAGAATGATGAAGTTTAAGATGATGAGAGCGATGATGATAATGATGATGAGAGCAATCATGATGAATACAAGGGTGAGGATGATGATACTGATGATGAGATGAAGTGATGTTGACCATCATGAGAACACTGACATTAATGATGATGATGAGGGCGATGATGGCCATCATGAGAACAATGTTGATGATGATTGTCATGGCAATAATGTTGAGGACGCCAACGAGTAATTTTAATATGTTGATGAAGATGATCATGATGAGGATGATGTTAAGTAATCCAAGATAGATTTAGGTAGATACAAGTGATTTCTATCATTTTCTTTAATGGTTTTATGGAATCATAGAACTCATATTTTCACTCTATCAATTGGCCAAAGTTCCTTGCATAACATTTGGACTTGAACACCCTATTATGTCCCTTCTAAAGTTTCCCTTATTTTATTACACCCATGGTTCTTTTCTTCACTATCACGTTTCTTTTCTAACCCATGGGAATTCTTTTCTAATCACTCACCTAGGATGGTCAATCCATTTTCTATTAGGAGGATGGGTGGCATTGATAGATGTGACATGTTAATGAGTTTGACATTCCACCTAGATTCCTTGAGTACCATGATGCTAATATTATCATAAATGTTTTGAATAGGATCGTGCCTTAAATGTTCCACTCAAGTCTTGATTGACCCATCTCCATATTGATTTCCATTTGATTTTCCCTCACGTTGCAATATCATGGAAATTCTTTCCAAATGTGTGATATGATGATAATCACCTTTGTTTATTAAGCATTGCCACTAAAACTTAGTTCTGAAAGCCACAAAACTCTAAACAATTATGGAGGCAATAACATAAACATTTTTTGTGTGGATGGAGTTCAATTGTTGAAGCTATGGAAGGCAATGTAATTCAATGAGAACCAATTGGTATATGCATCTTATAGGCTAACACAAATATTATGGGTATGTTACAAAACACAGGTTGGATAACCTATTTTTGGATATTTTAGGGGTTTGATGATCATATTGCCATGCAAATTACATAGTCATATAGAGGTGTCTTTGCTACAATCTTGGGCCTTCATATCCTTGTTTACAAAACCACCATCAACGAAGTAAATAAATTATCCATGGAGGGTGATAAAATGATTTAAAAGTAGAGATATGGTATTAAAATTTAGAGAAATCCTTTTTAATAGAGCTTGTAGTTAATGAAGAATAATGGAAGAATTAGAGGCCAAAACAGGCATGCAAAGGAAGAGTCCGTTGAGTGTTCTAAATAATTCACTCACGAGAGAAGGAAGGACATGGGATAGATTTTTAATAGAGCTTGTAGTTAATGAAGAATAATGGTAGGATTAGAGGGAAGAAGAGAAAAACATAGGTAAGGGGATTGAGAGGACATTGCTCAACTCTCCATGGAGGGAAGTTGCATCCGTTGTTCATGAATATATAACTTGTTACTCACCCAATTGAGGCATTGATAAATCATTTGCATGCCATATTTCTTGTTGAAAATCCTAATCAAAATGGACAAAGAACTGCCCAACAATATGAATCCTAGAAAGAGCTTGTATAAGAATGGATTTATTGAATTTCCTGTAGAATATTCACTCACCATATAAAAGGACACGGGGTCAATTTGTAATAGAGATTATAGTTAATGAAGAATGATGGAAGAATTAGAGGCCACAACAGGAATGGAAAGGAAGAGGCCATTGAGTGTTATAAATAATTCACTCACCATAAGGAAGGACACAGGGTCAATTTTTAATAGAGCTTGTAGTTAATGAAGAATAATTGAAGAATTAGCAGCCACAACGGGCATGGAAATTCAATAGGAAGAGGTTGTTTATTGTTCTAAATAGGTTGTAGAATAAATTGTGGATTTTTTGAGCCAAAAAAGAATCCTAGGTGCCATAAAAGCCATCCAAACTTGTCTGAAGAGAAGAAAGGCTAGAAGTATGACTATTGATGTAGAAGCCAAATTGAAGAGAAGGGAAAATACGTTTTTGAACCTTGAAAGTATACGTGAGATAAACTTGAGAATAAAGGAAAAGAGTTTGTTGAACCCCAAAATATCAAGAAAGGTAATTTTGAGAAGGAAGAAAATAGGAAGGAAGGAAATAAGGTGGTTGACCCATCTAGACCTCCAAAGCTCAAGTGATGTAAGCAATTTGTTATGACGAATAATTTGAATAAAACTTTGAAAGTTGGGTCTCCCTATGCTAGGTTAATTAAGTTAAAAATAAGTTAAGTGTATAAAATTCATTGTTACGTGAGAATATTTTTCAAACCTTAACTTGCTCATCTTGAGGAAGAAAACCCAAAGGACAAGTTTAATTTGGATTGCCTAATTCAAGTTATTGAATAACAAATTCAGCAAGAAAAGGAAACAATAGATGTTAGAGAAGAACCAACTCTCTGTTGCATGTGAAGATGAACAAAAGTGTTGGGGTCAGGGGTACACATAGTTATTTCCATAGAAGAAATATGGCATTGCTTAGGAAACACTATCTAAATTTCTTGAGAAAGTTGTGCCCTCAAAAGTTGTTCCCATTGCTATAGAAACAACATAATTCACAAGAAGTACTAGCAAAAATTATGGAGAAAGTGGGAGTAGTGTTTGAGGACAACTTTGACCAAGAATCATCTAAATTTTCTTCATTTGAGGGTCAAATATGCGAATTGGAGTAGGAATTTCCAAGTCATTTGGCTAGGGTACCATATAAATGTGAGCCCATGAATAAGCAATTTGCCTACTTGGAGAACAATGGGTAGAGTTTTATGACAATACAAGATAAAATATATGAATTTTTATGGAAGGAAAGGAGAAGCATGAGAGATGCCATGTAGGTGTAATGCCCCTAGTTTTGACCCTTGGAATACATTAATAAGATTATGTAAATGATGTAAATATGCTAGTATGGATTCCAATTGCGGTGCTCAAGGTCAAGGCTTGACTAGTGAATAGTTAGGCATGTATAATGTAAATATGGGCCATGTGGTTGACTTGTCATGATGACTCAAAAGCTTTTTAAATATTATGTTGGAAAATAATAAAATGGTCCAACATGGCTGTGTAAAGAGCTTAGAGGCTATGATTCCATTAGAGGGGAAGAGGAAAGAGGGCCCATGGGAAATTGAATCATCTGTTGCCAAGTTTCAGTCTTAGAATTAATCTATTTAGTGCCATATGTATGACATGATCCAATTATTTTCTGTTGACTTATCAAATCCAACCATTGAATGCATGTGTGAGGTTGGTGGGGAAAATTTTCTCATGTAGTTATGGAAGCATGTGATGAATATACTTCTATGACAATTGTAAGAGTCCTTCCTTCTATGGTAAGAAGTAATGTCAGCTGTCCTTTCACCACCCTCTCATCTCCTTTGGGTTCTATCACTCTTTTACCATGTAGTTTTTTACATTACATAGAGTTTTTCATCCCATTCTTTCCATTTCCATAACCAATTACCAGACTATGAAATTAACATTGTAAAGAGAAATTGCACACATTAGAGGGAAGATGGCGACTCTAAGTGAACATAGAGGTTGGGAAAGAGAGGAACCTTTACCCACTATTTATTTGGTACTCTAAGATGCTCGAGAAGCCATGGATTGATTTACACGAGGTTCTATAATAGCATTAAACACGTTGGACTCTTACTACACACACTGGTAAGCAATGTAAGGATTGGATTTCTTGAGGGAACTGTAGAGTAGTGAAGGGAAATGCCTTCTTTGTGTTGTGCGGGGGAAGTGAAAGATAGTGCCATGGTTGGGATGACCGAATGAGATTCTTGTAATTTCTCAATGGTGAGTATATTGGCTAAGCATGAGAACAAATGGGTTTTGGGATAAGAGAGCAAAGCCTGTAGGTGTTTCCTTTGCCTTGGTGGTCTCATAGCATGGCTTGGGGGTGGTATCTACATTTGATACCTACGATTGGTTGGAAAATCACTCTGACACAACCAATTGCTTGGATATTCTCCTGTTAAAGATAAGTATTCTCTTTGTTTATGAATGCAAAATGATTATATTTACTTCCCATGATGAATATGTTTGTTTATGCATGATGTGTGTGTGTGTATGGATTTAATTCCACCGTGTTTTTATATTCATGCACCTGCACTTGCAATTCTTAGTTTATGTTTCCCATGGGAGGTATACCTTGAATATGCATTCGAATAATGGCCCATGGAGCGAAATTTGGAAACATGCAATTCATATCGATCCCCTCCTTTGGTCGGAATGATAGATGGGGACACAACATAGTGGTATATATCTCTTGGTTGCAGCACCGTGGCTGTATGGGTCAGAATCTATAGTTACATGCATAAATCAGAGTTTGCATAGAAAGGGTTTAACAAAGTGCTTTTATGAAATTGTTGTTTTAGTTATTAGAGGATCTTTTAACAAAGCCTAGGGATTAAATCTTGTGGTCTATCAACATTGTTGGTAGATTACCATGTTGAAAATTTGTGTGGAATTTCGAATTTGGTGAAAATTGGAGTTAAAAGATGATCTAATGGTTGAGATCAATGCAGGCTCAATAGATAATTAGATTTGAGATCAATGCAGGCTCAATAGATAATTAGATTTGGACCATTTGCGTGTATGTACGTGACTTTGTTTTACTGGGATGGGTCATTGTGTGAAAGACCCATATCAACTTCAACATATTCTACCATTAAATTAGCACCAAACCTTAACATAGGGAACTTCGCTGCAAATGGCCTATTATGTCAAACTATTATGCCTTTTATTTCATGAAGATGTATTTTCTAAATGCGATGGGCATCTTTCCTTTAGACTCAGATTAGTAATTCTAGCTTTCAAGCTATATAAACAAACCTAGTCTTCCATGTAGAAGCCAAGCATTAGAATGGGGATTTGAAGGGAAAATTGATCTGCAAATCTATTTCTGAGTTATTTCGTCTCTTATGTTGATTAACTTTTAAAGACAAAATTATATTCCTGTGCATGTTGCTGTCATAATCCACTTTTAGTTATTAATACAAACATATGTTTTATCACGCCCGATTGATTCATCTTGGCTTAAGTTCTGAAGTTTTATTAAGGCTTTACAATCCTATTGGCAAGGGTCCACCAAGAGGATTGTAAACCTTTCTCTTTCTGTTTGTTGTAATAAATTTTGGCAGTTCATTTTATTTATTTAATTTTGTGTGTATCTTTGTGTATTGAATCAATTCTGTAACTTTGTAGTATGCAAATCAATTCTATAACTTTGTAAATAGGTTAGCAATGCTTACTGTAAATGAACTTAGTATTTTATCATTGAATCTATGTTTTGTCCTTTGTCTCTTAGCAAAGCTGCCCAATACTTAGTTTATTTAGTGCTTTTTGGTAACTTGAGTTTAGCTTAAGTGGTTTTTCAGTACTTGTTAGTTGAATGATCAGAGCAAGCTTAATCTGAAATCATACACATACTTACACAACCATTAATGTGTCATTATTAAATTCTCTTATCACCATATTGTTTTGGATTAATAGAAATAGTTTGCTTTAGCATTATAGTTTATATTCACGTGAAGGTGGCAATATAAAAATGTGCTTAAAAGTTATATTATTATTTTATAATCATTAAAAATAAAAATCAGTTTAACATTGAAATGCAATAAGATTACTATTCAATATCTAACATGAAAAGAGGAGAATATATACTCAATGTTTCTAATTATTTATGGCTAGAATCATATTTTTAATAACCAGTTTAACATTGAAATGCAATAAGACTACTATTCAATATCTAAAATGAAAAGAGGAGAATATATACTCAATGTTTCTAATTATTTATGGTTAGCATCATACGTTGCTAGTTTACATTAGGATGTTCCAGGAGTTATTGAAGAATGGGGTTGCACTTATTGATCCAATTTATCACTAAAAATATATAATCAGCATTTAAGAAACCTTGTAGTCCAATAACTCAATGTTCCAAATTGCACTTAGGGTTAATTAGTGAATGTTTGAATTTCATTCTTGGTTTTTTATTGCAAGTTGATAGTTTTAATCACTACAGGAAGAAGCCACTGAAGATTGAGGTCTAACTTGAGAGATATGACCTTGCAATCCAGTGCTAAGCTAAACCCGTGGTGTTAGTTTTCTCCGTCAATTCATGTTTACTTTATTTCATTACATTTTAAAGAGTGTTTTGCTGGCATTAGTTGTTAGATTAGGCTAGATAGGCTCCGATTCTGCATTTCTTGTGCCTGCACATCTAAGTTTATGATTACCCTAGTTGATAATTAATTGTCGATTGATTAACATATATTTAGCTCAACATTTTTGGCGCCATTGCCGGGGAGGTACTAAAAGGATTAGAGATTCGGTATTTAGGAAGGTTTCCTTTAAATTACATAGCTTGGGGGAGGAGAAATGGTAATACACAAAGACTCCATTACTTCATAAATTCTGAGGGGGGTTCTAACCTGACGCATTCACTTTGGCAAGTCTCTCCAAAGCTTCGCTGTTTCTTTTTATACAAGTGTGTTTTCTTTTGGTTTGATTTTTGGAAAGAAGAGAAGCCTAACTTGTGTGAACAAATAACTTGGTGATAGCAGGGTCCTAGTATCACGGTGGTGCTTTGAGTACATGATTAAATTTATTTTGAGTAGTGTGCTTTGCTTTTGCAATTAATTTCATTTTATTTTTGTTTCAATAGGATTTTTGAAGTTAAATTTTAATTAGTTTTAGGTGCTGTAAAATCCCATGTACTAATCCATTTGCGAGAAGGAACCTTAGACCAACCGAAGGGTTTAAATTTTCCCAAAGAAATCGTTGAGTGGAGGGGAGCATGCCACTACAAGGATTTCCTTGTGTCCTTATCCAAAGTTCAAGATTGCCATTTAGGATGATTTTGTATCTCTGGAAGCAATGAAGGGTCCATGAACAATTTCCATAAGAGGAAGATCTAGAAGCTTTTTATTAGCATCCTTGCCAACTTGCTAAGGAGATAAAAGAATCATGGACCACGTCAGACGAAGAGCAGACATTGGAGCAATATATTGAAGAATTCCTTGCATCCTTATCACCAGATCAAGATTCTTTTTGCATTCAAGAGCTTGATGACCAAATTTCCAAATAATTTCATGATATGATTATTAAATAAGAGAACCAAGGGAACAAAGATTACATTGATATTTGGTTCCAAGCAATCATCATGCCACAACATTACCCCATATTTCAATAGTTATTTGCACTATATTCACAAAGGAAGTTGGTGTCTCATATCCCGATATTCATTAAGGTACACTTTTCAGATTCAGATATGGGTACCCTAGAAATCTTGTTCCGCAAATGGTTCCATTGGAAGTATTCCTACACTTGAAAGAGACTTTTTTTCTTCCAAGTAAAGTAGGATAGTGTAAATAAATGAATAAAATAGTAAAGATGAAAATAAGTTTAGTTGTGAAAACCAGTTTAATGGTGCAACTGAACATGATTTTTGCTTGAAAACCATGCAATTGGTGGACAAAATTCTCAAGAAGTTATGTATGTTGGTTTCATTTTGTAGTATGGTTCTCCAAAATCAATTATGTTCTATGCTCGTGTCGACTGATATGAGATTCCTTATGGCTCACCTTTTGAATAATCTCATCCCATCGACTCCAACACATCAAATGGGATTGAGGTTAGAGATTTCATAGTGCCTTGGGATTTGGATACATTAATGGAAAATATTCTTTTTGTTAGTCATGGGAATGCATCAATGCCTCTTTATTGATAGACCTTGCAGGTGACTCGAATTCAATATATCTTTATTCGTACCTGTCAAGATGCACTAAGGAACATACTTTAGCACTCATTATCATTAAAGCTGAGTTGCTTCACATTGGTTAACAACATACCTTAATGGATGGTAATCCAACGATATATTTTTCATGCTCGACATCGGCACATTCATTCCGATGATAAGAATTGTACCTCATATTTGGGTAGTGGTTGAAGACTATTTGGTTTCATGGTTTAAAACTAGCTTGCAACAGTTCCTTTCCTTGTTCTAAAATTTTATTGCAGCCAGTCATCTTGCATCATTCTTCATAGTCCTCTATTTCATCGTACAATGGACAAGATATTTTTAAGTATTTGGGGTAAAGGAAGATCTTTGAAAATGATTCAAGGAGATTGTGTGAATGCATTTTTAAAGACTATCCTAGAACTAGAACCAGAACTGGCCCTGGAACTAGTACTGAAAAACCTATAGCTTGAGAATCACTATCTACAAAACCAAAGCTTCCATATTTTGACTTAGATTTTCTGTATCTATCTTCCAATAGCAACAATGATATCAACATATATATTCATTTAGACAACACAATGGTCAACAGGCTATTAGCAGCAGTATTATTCTTAGTTTTGCAACATCAGAGCCTTTCTGTTATAGAAAACCCCATTCTCTCATAGAAAGTCCATTCCATCGCAGAAATTCCATTATATAGCAAAAACGCCAAAGTGTTGCAGAAAATTCATTCTGTTACCGAAACTTCATAGAGTGACAGAACCTCCACAACATATCAACAAAGTCTATAGAACTCCATTCGATGACACTTGTTCAGTTCAAAGTTTCCTAGATCCTTCAGTTCGGATCTCTATGAGCCCAAGCATTCAGTTTTAGTTATCTACAAAACAGTGATCAACCACATTCATTTTGGTAAATAATGAGGTAGTCCAACTCGAAGTAATATTTTCTTGTAATCATTCTAATTCATTAAATTTCAATGGAAACTTATGCTTTCTAATCCTAAGTTATTTGTCCTTATTAACCCCTCGTCCATACTTCATATATGTACATATTAATCCGCCATTAAGTTAATTCACCCTCATTGATCCTATTTGATATGACTTATGTTAATTATCCATGTCATATCATTATTATACCACATTAAGCTTACCTCTACCAATTTATCATTTCCCATGCGTATGGATTATGTTCATTACAATTTGTGCATACTTCTATTTTCTCATTGATTTTCTTTACCCCTGCGGGCTGCGATTCATTATTTTCCATGTAAATGAATTATGATCCGTACGATCCATGCATGTAATTAATTACTCGTTTGAATCAATGAAAGGATTCATACGAGTTTTACCCTCATGATAATTGTCATTTTTGACATTTTCTGTGCACCTTACTTGTTTGTTCGCTCTACCCTTTGCCATATCCCAATTATCAACCTGTGCATAGTGTTAAACTGGTCACCTCCATCTCCATTTTTTTACCAGCAAAGATGGGAAGAAATGGATCCGAGCGTCATGAACCCACTTCTATTTATGTGTTAGAGATATTACCGGAGTTTAATGCATGTGGATCGAAGTTTGTGAATGGTATGAGTTCTTTAAGAAGTTTTAGGGGTATGATGATGATGTAGCACTATAATTAGCTCAATGGTTTGATGGTAAGGAAACCCACATTGGTGATTTGATTATGGCTGTTACTAAGAATGCAGTAGCTTGTGCTACTGGGTTTCCCCCGTGCATGGATTAAAGATGAATGGTGTAATGTGTTGGTCGTGCTACATAAATATCTGACTTGTGAGGGAAGGTATTCCACCATTTTAAACTATCATGTTCGTATGCTATTACATTTTGAAGCTGGAATAGAGTTGAATTTCCCGTATTTTCTCTGCAAGAGTCTAGCCAAAACGTCAAAGTAGGTCCAAAGTTACCCTAATAACCCCCATAATAGTCTTTTCCACCAAGGTATGATTAATATTCTTATTGAAGATCAGCTGCGTATTTGTAACGACCACTAAGGCAATTTTCTAAATAGGAACATAGGTCCTTCTCCTCTTGAGTCCGTCACTCCAGAAGATCAAGATAACCTTGCAACTTTACCTGTTCCTAATTCATAACACAATGACATCCATAATGAAAAATATGTTCATCTCCCTGAAATTGGGATTATAGAAGGTCTTGAGGTCAAGTTTTCCCTTGCTCAAAATTCAAACCCCCCGTTAGCCAATACCCCTACTTCTATGCCTCGAAAATATAAAGAGAAAAAGTTGAAAGAGTCCAATCCCCCTTTGGTCAATGCCCTTGCTTTTGTGCCACAAAAATATTGAAAACAAAAGCGGTAAGATAAAAATTCTCGAGTTGCAGAATCCTTGCCTCAACGCCGAACTACTAGAAGCATGGCTTGAAAATATGTCAAACCTACCAATCCAGCACATCATACATCGTAGACCATTTTGATAGATTTAGAGGACATACCTACACCAACTAATAAATCAGATCCCACTAAGAAGAAGAAGGCTACTCCAGACTCACCTCCTCATCCATTATCTCCCAAGAAACTTGACTTTGAAGCTGCTCTACAGTTTGAATGCATTCTTCCTAAGTTTTGTCCTGAACAAGCAGACCTCAATGGTCAAAAGAATCTCCTGCCTTCGAAGTGTAGTAATGTTGAATATGATCCTAAAATGTTTGATCTTCAACAATTTAACTACAACCTTCTTGAAGATGACTATACTGATATTGAAATACAAGATGAGCATGTGCCTCCAGTCAATTCCAATCCACTTATGTTTTCCTCTAGTTTAGCTGTGCCTCCAGTCAATTCCAATCCACTTATGTTTTCCTCTAGTTCAGCTGTGCCCTCTGTAATTGCTCAACTTCAGAAGAAGACCAGAAGGATAAAAAAGATTAAGAAAATACTTAAATAATACAGTGTCTTTGAACGCCATATCAAAGAATAAAATGAACACCTAAAGGCAACACTTAGAGAATATGAAGAGACAATGAACAATTGAGGACACATGGCCTTAGGATTCTTGAGAAAAATGAGAAGTTGGTTGGCAAGCGCAAGAAGGCAATTAACCAGAACATAAATCTTCGTAAATTGGTATGCAAATGGGGTACAGAGGCTTAAAAACACCTTGCACATTTTGGAATGTTGAAGAAGAAACTCAAATATAGGAGAGACTGAGCAAATGGGAATTGGAATATCTTGCTTAATGTAGCCCAGTTAGGCTGACGATATTTATGTTCAATTCTGAATTTTGAGGCTATCACTACAGTCTTGACAGACATATTGCATGGGGACATGCAATAAGACTGGTGTGGGGGAGTGATCACTCGCCAAATTGACACTCCTTGCACTATCCTTTTATCTATTTTAACTTCTTTGTTTGGCCATTTTGCCTTGTAGATTCACTTATATTCTCATATATTCATTGATTTACTAAGCACGCATAATACAGTATAATTTGTTTATTTCTTTAATTTATTTTGATTTAATGTCTTATATATTGTCATGTCCCAAAATTTTTAATTCTAATTCATTGATGAAAATAATTAAATTTGGCCTGAAGTCACTAGGTAAATTCATAAATTTGAAGTCACTGGGTAAATTCATAAATTTGAATGCATGAAGCCTAATATTTATTTTTAATGCAATATTGATTTAATTTGGTCAATGAGGGAGTATAGGATATTGATTGGGACCCATATGAGGTGTCTTTCTCAATAAAAACGGTAAAAAACAACTAAAAGCAGAAAATCAGCTAAAAGCAGGAAAGCATCATAAATCATGAAAGCAACATAAAAGTAGAAAAGGCATAAGCTTATTTGAGGGCACATTTGAGGTTAGAGTGGGTCCACATGGTAGTGTAACCTTCCTAAAAATCAAGCTAAGCACCTTTAATTTGAATTTGAAGGATGGTAAATGTTTTACTTGTTCAAAATACATTAAAAAGGGATGCTAATAGGTCATGAGTGATTATTCTCTCATATTATTCAAATTTTATTATTATTTTTGGAGAAAATTCTAAGAGGAAAAAAAGCCAGCATAAGCTAATAAAAGAGGGATGAGAGCCTCCATGGAGGATCTTTTGGCATTTTTTACTTTGTGATCCTTGTGATCTTGGAAAGATCTTGTGGCTTTTCATAGCTTGGGTGATGTGCCCCTTGCTAGCTTAAGATATTTTCCCCTTGCAACTATAACAGAGAGGAGGATATCATCTAGATCTCTCATTTGAGCTTAATTGCAGGTGTTGGAGAGATACCATTCAGGTTTCTCCATTGTGTTTAACTGATTCAGTCCATTGTAAGTTTTTATTGAAGATTATAATATTTAACAATGTTTTTTAGTGGTGTGTTAGTTTCCGGTGGGTTTAATTGAGGAGGGCGCACTTGATCTCTTGTACCAATGTTCCATCATAGATATGAAGTGGTTTGGATATGATAATGTCAAGGATGGCACACTAGTGAATTTTAATCCCTTGCAAATATCTCCATTGCTCTAGATCTGAAAACTGATGTTGAAGGGCCGAAAAAAGAGGTTTTGACTTCGATACTTATAAGCATATATGGATTGTGAGACCTACGCTATTGCATCTGGAGCTTTGTTTCCAGTGGGAAACATCTTTTGTCTCATCAAAAAAGACTTCCGTATGACCAAGATACAATTATTTGATCAGATCCAAGGGTTTCAGTGTTGAAGAGCACACCTGCTCATCTACATCTTTGCATTTCTTGGGTTTCGTGCTGACAAGAGCCATTTGTCAATGTAATCAATATTATTTCTGTTATAATCATCTCATAATAAATATTCATAGAGTTTTCCTTCTTGTTGTGTTAATATTTACCGGTTACAGTTGAATCTAGGTGTTGTTATGTTACATGTGGATGAGTAGTATTAAATCTGTGTGTTAAACTACCATTAAAAGTAATCTGGAGTTTATATGTGGTTTGTTTATCTAATATCATATTTTTTGAGTCCATCCGAGTCTTTGTGGTCGAATTTGTTATATTTTCCGTGTGTTTGGAGAGAGTGGGAATCCAACAGAATTTACTAGTTAAATCTGAGCTAGTCTTCCTTACTGTGGTGAAATCTGATTTGGTTTTCCTCTGTTATGAGTTATGAAGCTGAGTAGGTGTTTCAGATATGAAGTATATGTATTGGATGTTGTCGAGCTACTTTTGGTATTGCACCAGAAGCAGAAGATATCCACATAATTCCTGGGGAAATTGCCTCCGGTCATTTGCCTCTACCCAAATGGTCTGCTCAGGTGTGTTGAACTCTGAAATGTGCATACTTTCAAAGTAGAACCTCAAGTCTACCTTCCATCAAGTATTGAAAGTCTATAATAAGGGTGTTGTAGGTTGTTCTAATTAGTGTGTAGAAATCCCCAGTGTCTGTTTTGGGAGAAATCGAAAATATCTAGTGGTGTTTGGATCCAATTGAAGAGCAGTCTTTCTGTGCCTAGTTTGAAGCAAACTCACTTAGTTTTGAGAAAGTTCGATTTCTTGAGTTAGGGGTTGAGCTAATATATCCATATTTCATATTGGGGATATTATAGATATGATTATTATATATATCATGCTAATAGTGGTGGATTATGCATCATATTGTGGTTCTAGTGTCGCGTATTGGTTTCAACAACATGATTCTATTTCAGTGACTCTGTTCAGTTTTTTCCACCCGTGCCAATGATTTAGATGTTGCTAGAAATTCAAGAGACTTTTCCACTTGGATTGTAATCTAAATATCTTCCAGCAGATGCTGTGCTCACCCAAGTTCGTCTAGCTCATCGACATTCATACACTTCACCTTCTATCTTGCGCATGGAAACAAATTGTTGTTTAATGAGATATTCATCTCTATGCACTACATGTCATGGAGATGAAGATCCTCTATCATTTGAGTTATTTTTTGTGCTTTATTGGGCATATGGAAAGGATGATTTCTATCCTCTAGATCATTTTCTATGCCACTTCATCAAACTATTATATGCATTTTATTTCATGAAGATGCATTTTGTAAATGTGATGGGCATCTTTCTTTCAGACTTAGATTATTTATTCTAGTTTTCGAGCTATATAAATAGACATCGTCTTCCATGTAAAGGCTAAGCGTTAGAATGGGGATTTGAAGGGAAAACCGATCTGCAAATCTCTTTTTGAGTTGTTTGGTCTTTTATGTTGATTAGCTTTTAAAGACATAATTATATTCCTGTACATGTTGCTGTCATAATACACTTTTAGCTATTAATATAAAACATTTGCTATTGATCATTCCTGATTGATTCAACTTGGCTCAAGTTCTGAATTTTTATTAAGGCCTTACAATCCTATTGGAAAGGGCCTACCAAGAGGACTGTAAGCCTTTCTCTTTCTGTTTGTTGTAATTATTTTTGGTAGTTCCTTTTATTTATTTAATTTTGTGTGTATCATGATGTATTGAATCAATTCTGTAACTTTTTAGTGCACAAATCAAGTCTACAACTTTGTAAATAAGTAGCAGTGTTTATTGTAAATGAGTAGTATTTTATCATTAAATCTATGTTTGTCCTTTGTCTCTTAGTAAAGCTTCACAATACTCTTGTTCTTACAATTAAATTTATTAATGTGATTACTTGTATTTGGTAAAAGAGAAATCTCTCTAGGGGAGTGAGTCAAATCTAGTTTTAAAGTATTGTTGGTTAAAGCATTGTGTGAATAGAACTATCTCGTTTGGAGGGAGAGGCAACCCCAGTTTTGAAGTATTAATTGGATAATTCGTTGTATGAAGAGAACCACCTCTCTTGGGAGAGAGTCTCTCTTGGAAAGAGATGAGATCTTTCTAACATAACTTAACCTTGCAGAATATAAATCTTTTTATTGTTTAAGAGCACGCAAAGTCCTATTAAGGATTTGTTGTATGTAAAGAGATCTATCCATTGTTTAAAAGAAGATAGAATTCTGCTTTTCGTTGAAGAACATAAAAGTTCTATTTATAATATTTAATTAATCGAGAGTAAAATCCATTTAGAAACTCTATTGATTGAGAGATTTCTCTTATTTTGTTATTGAAAGGCGAGCACTCTACTAATGTAAATTATTTGTTTAGAGCTAAGAGTTGCACTGTTTAGAGCTAAGAGTTGAACACTTGCAAGTTGAATTCTATTTGAATAATGTTGGATGCCAAACTCTCTCTTGTTTAGAGCATTAAGATCTGAGAGCTTTTTTATTTTAATTAGTTAAGAGTCAATAACTCTATTATGTGTTAAATCAACTTTATTGTTGAGTAGCCAAGATTAACCTTTAAGAAGCGAACCTGAGCTAATTTGTTAAAGAACAAATTTATTTTGTTAACCGACTTAACTTAGAAATTATGTTGAGAATTCTTTAAAAAATATTTGGTGAACCTTTCACCCTAGTTGATACCTTTCCTAGTTTGGGGGTGGCCTCTCAGCTGAAAGAGTATCGACTGTACATAGTGCCTACAGTTGGGTGGAACATTGTAGTTGCACTTTCAAAAGCTAGTTGAAATGTTCAAGTTAAGTATTTGTTAGCGTGTTATATTGATTATTATTTAATTATGTTTAATCCATAATCATATTTATATGTTATATGAACATTACTTATTTGTGTTTAATGGATAATGAACACATGTGTTATTGCAATGGTTAATGTTTTAAGATGGTATAAAAGAGATTTGAAATAAGTGTAGAACCATGCTAAGATTCGGTTATAGGAAGATATTGTTGTCTTAATGTATGTACAAATGTCAATATTACATTTTAGCAGTTGCAAATAAAATGAATACAATTCTTAAAGATTATCATATATTGAAGGAATGATGATGGGTTATTATGTAAACTAATAGAGAAGAAGCATGGGATTAATAACTCTTGCAAACTTGGTTAGGATTGCATTTTTCATGATGATTGGTTAGTTAATATTTATTTTAATTATAAAGAAGGATTTAAGTTGAAGAAAATATGTGGGTATTAATAAGAAGCTATGCCACTGAAAGCTTTAACTTATTACATAGTTATTTATAATTGACAATTTACTCATGAATCCTTAAGTTAACAATTGTTGAGAGTGTTTTACTTATACAATATACAATCAAGTGAGGTTAAGCCTGAATCTTGGCTTGTAAATATTGTAATGCATGGAAGTAGATTAATAGTATGTGCCTTTAAACATTTGAATGAGATTTTAAGAAAATATTTTATTGAAAGATTGATAATCATATTAGTTAACATTTTTAGACTAATGTTTAAACGAAATAAACATGATCATTGCATATGAACTATTAGAAAGTGCCCAAATATAATAGGCATGGTATATTTAGAATAACTCTCGTATGCTATAAAACGGTTTTATTATTAAACAATAAATGACTATTGTTATTACCAATACCTTGTTGGCATAAATACCATTTTGTACTTCACAGCTATGGAATAAAAAAGTTTGTTTTTGATGAAGATATTTATTTTCTTGTATAGATTTTTAAGGAAAAAAATTACGCCCCATATCTCAATTGGTTACCGAGGGTAACAAGTGTGTTACAAAATGGTATCAAATCAGGGCTACAATACTAGGGCCTATTGGATCCATGTGCTTTCTGATAAGTTATGTGTGGACAAACTTTTGACTAATTAGGTGCATGGTTGCTTGCACAATTGGTTACTTTGTTGGCATGCACATTTATTGAAAAATGTGTTGAATGCATGAGATTTCATAATTATGAAAATAAATGGGATGAGAATAAAGTTCATGTGATGTGAAGAGTGATTTTGATAAAGCTTGAATTTTGTATTCTCTTACATGCTTAATTTTGTTAGTGCATAGCTATGTCTTATTAAGCTTCTAAATATGGCAAGTATTGTACCATTATGAGATAAGAGTTGGTTATCTCAAGTAGAGTCATGCTTTTATAATTAATATGAATGACTAAATATGAAATGGATCCCTTTAGGATGGTGCTTTAAAATGGATTTGTAGAATGCCTTATTGGCCACTGAGACTATAGTTTAAATACTATAAATTATTAATTTTGAAAGCATAAAAAATGATATGCATATCACTGATATGCTTGAGAAAGGATATTGATGATTGGTATGAATGCATGCTTGCATGAATGATCAATGCACATGAGTGTGTGTATGAATGTTCATCCTTATTTTTCTAAATACACGGGAACTAAACATATTTAATAGAAGATTTTGTATATCAATGGCTTAAGGTATGCCATTATTAAAGAATATCTATACATTATAATGTAATTGGTTAAGTTGTGATTAAGAGAGCTATCTTCTGTTAGGAACCCGTGTCAACCCTTCTCTTTACTTTGTTAGTATATTGTTGTTGGACGCATATGCTTTGGAAGTCGTCTTGTAGTATTTGTTGATCCATAGTTTGTATTAGCCCATGGTATTGACCCATAGTATTGGATGCATATGCTTTGTAAGTTGTCCCGTAGTATTATATGTCCCATGGTATTGACCCATAGTATTGGGCATAGACTTAGTTTATAAGTGTGTGTTGAGGCCAATGAAGGTACCGTGAAGTTATTTGTATTGAGATTGCTCAAAGGAGTTTGCCCCCTCGAAGTGGCTTGCGATCAATAAAGCGATTATGAGTTCTGTTATTTCTGCTATCTCGTGTATTCTCATTAATTAATTGTTGCAGGTTCTTCACATCTTCATAAATAATGAATGACATAATTCCATGAAAATATTAATATGAAACTAAGACCACAAGTTGAGAATCTTCATGCATATGTGAGAAATTTTGGTCTAAATTTGTGATTTCCCATTGGAGACTTGTATGATTGAAATGCGTGATTTCCCATTGGAGACTTGTATGATTGAAATGTGTGATTTCCCATTGGAGACTTGTATGATTGAAATGTGTGATATGTGCCATCCTGAATAAAACCTCACTTGAAGGTAAAACATAATGGATAATGCTATTGTAAACCTTAGAATGGAAGGAAACATGTTGATATAACAATATAGTGCCTTGAATAAGGGAAACCTTGATGGTGCATTTTTCTACCAAACATATCTTTGGTTGTGGAATTTTAACTTTTGTGTGTGTACTTTGACCTAGCCTACCTTTGAGTCAAGGGTAGCAGCTTGGTATAAACAAAAAATTTGATATCTTAATGTATGTTAATCATGCAATGATTGTTTCTTAAAAAGGTAGCTAATGTTGCTAAATTTTTTTGATCATGTATTAAAATGATTAGTAAGTGCATTACATTTAGAAAAGTAATGACATGCTCATGTTGAGTATATGATTCAAATAATAACATGAATGGATCTGTAAAAATTTGAGATTTTCATTTGAAATGATTTGCAGAATGCTAGTTGTGCTAAAAAGGGGCACAATTACAAAAAGTTGATATTTTGTGTGAGAAATTTGATGCTTAACGAAATTATCATTGTGAATTAGACTAATGCATACATTGGTGTTATAGTTGGGAAAGTAATCCCTTGAATGCCAATAATGACAAGATGGATGAAACAATGGATGACTATGAATCATTGTAAGTAAATTCATTTCAAATCGATTATATTTTATTGTGATTGACAATGTTTGAGGCAGTTGTAGGTAATAGGGACTTGGTTATGGAAATATCAATAAGGCCATATTGAGGACCAAGGTTGCATGTTTAGTGAGAAGCAAAACGCTAAGAGAAAATATCTCATGTTTTTTTATTGTGATTTCCTACAAGAAACAAAACTACAAAGCAATGAGAATGAAGTCATGATTAAATAAATGAAAACTCTCACCATGCAAACATCACATTGAAATATTTCACTAATATGTTACATTGAAATGCTACACCAAAAATTTATATTGAGACAAGGCCCGAGACTTGTGAAACCGAGCAAGTTATGACAGTTTGGTATCTATGAGTTATAGATGACCTATATGTTCAAGTGCAAAGCTTATTTATTATTTGAGCACAAGAATTTGTGCTGAGCATTGAATGTGCTATAGACAAGAGTTTACTGTTTGTTTTAAGAACCATGAGTACTGCTTGTAAATCGATCCATTTTAAAGGCTGCTTGAGAATAGGATAGTAAGGACATTGAGTCCTTGAATCTACCATTGAGGTACCGAGAGGTACAAGACATATTTTTATTTAGGGTGTCTATTATCCTGAGATTGAAAAATAAACAAATTGATAATAAGAATAATAATGAATGACTGAGAGATATTATTTTGATAAACTATGGGGACCCCCCTATTGCATGCACATCCTAAAGAGCACTGGTAGGAGATACGCTTGAGGGATTGTTTAGAAGTGAAGGGGTATCATCCTCGTGTTGGATGGAGCATGTAATGGACATTAGATAAATTTTGAGGTAAAACATGGGCCTCAAGGCAAAGAAAATGTACTTTAAAAATAAAATAGTCACATTTTAGAGGATGGCATCATCCCCCATGGTTGTGGTGGCATTTGTTGGTCACCCTATATGTCAATTAATTACAACTAACACACAAGATGCTCAATATAAATTGTCAAACCCAGGGAGGTATTTTATTTCAATGGCAATAAGCATAATCTATGCATAAACATCTTTGGCAGTTGATTAAATAAAGAAAGATGATAATACTACCCATCTGCTCAGGAAAACTCATTCCAGAAAGAAAACTAATCTAACTCATACATCTAGGAATTCAAAGTGCAACTATCTTCCTACATAAATCAACCTAGCAGTTACTGATCTAAGAATGAAATTGAATTAGATTACTTTTGCAAGAAGTTAAATTCTATAATTATCAAACTACAGTATTCAATATTTACCAAAATGATCCATCCAGTAACTACTGTAACTCAACCATGATCTTCCTAATCTATGAACTCAATGAAAGATACAACAACAACCAAAATTAAGAAATAAACTTGAACTATAAATTGATAAGCATCAAAAATCCTAGAAAGCATAAATGACTGAAAGGAATGGAGCCGAGCTTGGCTGTAACAACTATTCAACACACATGCATTAATCAAACTAACCTACATAGTCGACTGTCACACCACGCAGTTGCAACTATTCATATGCAAAGAAATAAACTATCAATAAAGAATGCAATCATAAACTCTCTGTTGTAGCTATCAGAAATACACCTAATGCAATTCCACAACACACAACAGGAAATGAATAAATCTAACTACCTACTTAACTCGGAAATATCTGTGAGAAGGCGGGCCCTGGCCTTCTAACGAGACGCCGTGAACTACCACGAATTAAGACATAGAAATGGAAGTAACTCTGCTCTTCATTAAAAGATGGTAATCCATAGTATCAGTCTCTATTACAGCCTGTACAAAATAATAATTATCCAACCCCAGACTTGGAAATCCTTCCCGAATTTATACATGAGGAATAAAGTTCGTGATCCACTAATTTCGTACAGCAATGAAGATCTACGATCTTCATGGTGCAGAGTTACAACTAAACTATTACAACCATAATGAATGACGTCGCCAGTCATGAAGGATGCTGTTACATTGGCAGTCAATGGATCAACGGTTCAACCAATCGGGAGGCGTCCTGTCTGTTGAAGCTATGCTCTATTTCAACGACTTGTTATAGCTCACCTTGAGAGATGCTCTGTCCATTGAAAATATGAGGAATTGAGTTAGAAGAGTAATAGCTGGCCCACATATGATTCTTTCCTAAGGCATGGCGACAGATACACCTGTGCTTTGATCTTAACTTAATGAAATCACACAAGTTAGCATAAATCAAAGGCTAGAATTTATAACCATAACAATCTTAGGTATTTAATTGAATGAAACAATAATGATGTATACCTTGTTAGGACTGTTGATTAATCAGGAAAAATGCATGTATATGGTTTATGAAAGTAGGGTGTAACTGGGAAAAATGGTGTAATAGGTATGGTAAAAAAGTGGCATTTCTAGGGCCCAACATCTCCCCCCAACTATCCATTTGCATGTCCCCATGCAACAGTCGATTAATTTGATCCTGATTCTGATCCTTGTTCATATTATGCAAGTGAGTTGAAGGAATCAATTTTGACAATTTAACCATTGGAAACATTGGTTCTTGTGTGACAACTTTTCCTTACCCTAATCAACTTTATCTCATGTTGGAACTCACCATATTTCCAATTGTGTTGGGTCTTCTGAAACATGATCTTTTCTTTATGTCCTTATCTCAGCATCTTTTTCCTGAGCTGCAATTCCAACAAAAAAAAAAAGAAATTTGTAGAGCGCTGGTTCTTGTGTAACAACGTCCTAGTTCTTAATTTGGAGAGCGTTAGTTCTTGTGTAACATCGTCCTATTGCTTAATTCTTCTTGGCCTGCTGAATCGGTTCAATGTTCCTGAAACAATGAGGCTGTGCCCTGGGATAATTCCTTTGATTTTTTTTCTCTTGAGGGTTTCTGTAATGTTAGGTCCACTACTGTAAATTTATGCCCTGCTATATTAAAAATATCTCCACACTCTGGGCATATCATTTCTGGATGTCCTTCATTCCCCAATTGGTCTGTAGCTTCCACCATTGAACTTGCATATTTCTTTTCCTGTTTTCAGCATGTCTCCTTCCATTTTTCTAGTTCTACAGGAAGCACTTGCACCTATCCCTTTAACAACTCATTTTCAAACAGAAGATTCTCTAGTTGAGGTTCTTCTACATCAGGTTATTGTGTATCAATACGTGATCGAGGTTTCAAGATGGGAATCCCAATTTCTGCCCTAATAAATTGACCTGCTTTTGCTATAGTAGCTGTTTTGATTTTTCTCCTTTTCGTTGGGCTGGATGTATGGCCTTTACTTATTAGCCCTTCTTTTCTCCTTTGAGGCAGAAAAAATATTATTGCCTTAGAAAAAGGAGCAACTCCCTTCTTTCGAATTAAAGTTTTTCTTATTTCAGGGAAGGTCTCCACATTCAGAGCTTCTAGACTGCTTTTTGCTGTTTCTGCGTGACGTTCCTCTTCCATTGTTGCAGTTTTGGTTGCCTCAATTTCAATCTCCTCTTCATCCTCCAATCGAACTTCTGGTGTTCCAGTCCTCCCACTAACTGAATTTGAGGAACTCTAGTCCTCATCCACTAATCTTGCAGAGAATTCACGAAGTGCTCCCGGACGAACCAGAAATTGCCCCCAGGTCAGTTTGTTATGTGCCAGGGCTCGTAAGATTAAAAGTTTGATTAGACCATGATTCGAGAGGGATGATAAGGGGTGCGGAGATCTTTTAGCGTAATAAGCCATGCTTTGCAAAGATCTAAGAAGATAGTATGGCATATTTAACAACTTGCGATAACGCAAATGTGATAAGAGGAAAAATTCATAAATGTAAACAACACTATACCTCCCTTCACATGTGATATATTTATTTAAGAAGAGTGCAACTTGATCCCAAGGACTCGAAAGAGTCTCCAGCGTTGTTCCTCTGCCCCATGGTCGAACACTCTCTCCTGCCGCCAGTAAATCCTCAGTTGCGGTTGGGTGATAGCGTTTCCAACTAAATGAGCGCTGCCCGATTCTAGGAAGTCCCGTTACCTCTGCCAAGATTACCTCTGAAACATCTAACCTTATGCCTCGAACGTCTGAATGAGTGCTCGTTAAATTTCGAGCAAATTCAAGGACTGTTTCCTCATGAAAACCATTCAAGTGTTGAAAATAATCTGTCCACCCTGCTTCTTGAAAGATAGCAAAGACATCCCTGTTCTTATACAAAGATTATATTGTTAACGGCTCATACCTCACAGGGATACCCATACCACTGAGCTTTTTGCAAAATATTGTAACGAATACACCAATTACAGTTTCGAACATCAACCAACTACATGCAGACACGGTTAATGGATAGTCAAAGTTTGGATTGAGCATTGTTGGAAAGGTGGCATAGTTAGTTTTGAGATAAAACCCGCGACAATATTATCGCACGAGTCAGGTAGAACGACGGTCAAATCATAAGTACGGGTAATATATTTATCGTGATTTTGGTTCAATTGATTTGTTGTGGATCGATGTTAGGGATAAATAACAAGTATAACCATTATTGCTTCTAATATCAATAGATGCCTAATCATGATTATAGTTAGAACCCGTACCTTCAAAATTAATGCTCAAGCTGCCACTCTGCTGTGGCATGATGTTTCACAGTCGCATCTCTTGTAGAATACGTGTGTGCCAAGATGAGTTGGACACCGCCGACCAAGCTGATAAGTACATTCATGGTGATAGGAAAACAAGAAAGCCCAATAATTTCCTTCATTCTTGGCAGACTATGATTGAAACTGTGGAGTCATCATTTAAATTCGAGCCAGGTCAGATTGTTGATGGCTAGACTGTTCCAAAAGGCAGACAATCTAGCAGAGTTGCAGATGATGAATAAGAGGATTTAAGCAGAGTTTGGCGAAACATGGTGGGGTTCCAGTTGCAAAAATTTGGAAAAAAGGCAAAAGTAGCAGAATAGCAGCTGCTAGACTTGGAGGAATAGGAAAAAGTAGCGGAGTCGTAGTTGCTTGGCAAAAGGCGAAAATGAAATGAAAATAGTAGAGTTGCAGCTGCTAGACTTAGCGGAATAAGCAAGAATGGTGAAGTCGCAACTGCTGGAAAAAAGCGAAAATGAAATGGGAATAGTAGAGTCACAGCTGCTAGACTTAGTGGAATAGGTAAGAATGGCGGAGTCACAGCTACAGGAAATAAATGAAAATGAAATGGGAATAGAGGAGTCGCAGCTGCTAGACTTAGCGGAATAGGCAAGAATAGTAAAGTCTCAACTGCTGGCAAAAATGAAGTGAATGGAAAAATGGCGGAGTTACAGTTGCGAAAATAGGAAGAATGAGCAAGGTAAGGAGTCGCAGCTGTGCAAAATGAGTAACAGGAGGACTTTCAGTTGGCTGCTGAAAAACTAATGAATCATCCATCTTCTTCAAAGAGCTTTATTAAATCAGGAAACAATGTAAGGTGCCTGCAATCGTCTAGCCCTGTCACGACCGCTGTTCCTCCAATTAATTCCTGCACACCAATCTTCAAAACAAACCCGATCAAGTGCAAAATGAAAAATAGATAAAATACAGAATGAAAAATAAATTATTTATGTACAAATTATGTGGATATTGCGGTTCTTACAAATTCACAGAGGTTGAGAAAACTCCCTACCCTGGCGATAACTAATAATCTGGATCTGCTGCAACTTGTGAAACGAAAGCATCCCTTGAGATTGGTTTGTGATATAGTCGCAGCCGATGACCATTTGCGAATAATGGTGTCTTGTTTTCATCAATGGTGATCAACCGAACTGTTCCATTGTCAAATACACGATCTATTTGATAAGGTCCAAACCAACGAGTGCATAGCTTTCCTTTGAAATCCCTCTTAAACAAAAATCATACAACAAAGCCCAGTCTCCTTCCTGGAAGACTTTCTTCTTTATGAATTTGTCATGCCACTTAGAGCGTTGTTGTTGGATTAAAGTTGTATGATTTACTGCTGCTGTGTGCTTTTCATCCAATTCATTAAGCTGATTCAGTCGGTTCCTCTGCGCTTTTGATAAATCTAGATTCGCTTCTACAGCTGTTTTCAAAGTCCTGATTTCAAATTCAATTGGGAAAACAAAATTCTTACCATACACTAATTCATATGGGGAAAAACCAGTGGTGTTACGCCATGTAGTGCGATAGGCCCATAGTACCTCTGGAAGTCTCTCAGCCTAATCTTTACAATGGATTTTCACTATCTTTGTCAAAATAGCCTCAATGACCTTGTTTGAACTCTCCACTTGGCCATTGGCCTGTGGATGATATGGCGAGGTTATTTTGTGCTGAATATGAAATTTCTGTAACAGTGCCTCCAGTTTGTGAGACACAAACTGCGGTCCACCATCCATGATGATTTCCTTGGGTACTCCAAATCGAGTAAAAATTTCTTCATACAGGAAATCAATCACAGCCTGATCATTAGCCTTAACCAAGGTTACAGCTTCCACCCATTTGGTCATGTAATCTATGCAAACCAAGATGTGAACTTTCTGTTTTGAGGGAGGGTTGATAGGCCCTACAAAATCTAGAGCCCATCTATTAAATGGTTCAACCACGAGCTGTGGCTGCAAAGGAATTTCATCTAATCTGTTGGGTTGGCCCATCCTTTGGAAGCTATCACATGCCTGAACATACTTCGTTGCATCCCTGAACAATGTGGGCCAGAAATAACCCATTCTCAAGACCTTATGACCTGTCCTTTTGTCAGCAAAATTTCCCCCACAGGGCTCATCATGGAAAGCTTTAAGAATGCTAAAGATCTCATCCTCTCTAACACATCTTCTGATTTCTAAATCAAGCCCCGTGTAGAAAAGATGGCCATCAATCCAGCAGTACCTAGCACTCTGTTGTATGATCTTTATTTTTTCTCTCTTCGACAGATGTGCTGGAAGCTTACCTGCAACCAAAAAGTTAGCAATATCTGCATACCATGGGGAATGAGTTGATACTACAAACAAATGTTCATCAGGGAAGGAATCTTCGACTGGTAAATTATCATCATTGTTAGTAAGTCGAGATAAAAAATCTGCAACAACATTTCCTTCCCTGGTCTATCAATAATTATGATATCAAATTCCTGTAACAGTAACAACCATATAGTAACTCTAGCATTCGTGATTGGTTTATTCATTAAATATTTGATAGCAGAATGATCAATGTGGACAAAAGTAGAATATCTAGTAATATAATGTCTAAATTTATTGATGGCATAAACAATGGCAAGGAATTCCTTCTTTGTGACAGTATAGTTTAGTTCAGCAGGAGATAAGTTCTTGCTAATGTAATAAATTGCATAAGGGGCATTACCTTCCTGTTGTCCCAAAACTGCTCCAATGGCAGTGTCTGAAGCATTTGAAGAAATATGAAAAGGCAGAGCTCAGTTGGGCCCTTGTAAGATGGGTGCTGTAGATAGCCTTTTCTTTAGCTCAGTAAACACTATTTGGCATGCATCATTCCAGACAAACTGTGCATCCTTCATCAACAAAGTAAACAAAGGAGAAGCTAGTTTAGAAAATTTTTCTATGAACTTGCTGTAATAGCCAGCATGCCCCAAGAAGCTACATACATCCTTTTGTGTTCCAGGAGTTGGTATGTTTTCAATTACCTTGATTTTGGATGGATCTACCTAGATACCATCAGAAGAGATGAAGTGCCCCGGCACTATGCCCTCGCTCATCATCATATGGCACTTTTTAGTGCTTAAAGAGGGCTGGCTTTGTTCACAGCGTTTCAAGACCTTTTCTAAATTTGTCAGTGCTTCTTCATAACTATCACCATATGGAGTAAAGTCATCCATAAAAATCTCCATGCAATCATTTACCATCTCTGAAAAGATTCCAATCACTGCTCTCTGAAATGTGGCTGGTGCATTACACAACCCAAAAGGAAGTACCCGGTATGCAAAAGTCCCCCAGGGACAGGTGAAAGTGGTTTTGTCTTGATCTTCTGGAGCAATCTGGATTTGGTTGTAGCCACTAAAACCATCCAGAAAGGAAAAATACTTCTTCCCAGACAAGGTATCAAGGACCTGATCGATAAAAGGTAAGGGGAAGTGGTCCTTCTGCGTTTCCTTATTCAATTCTCTGTAATCCACGTAGACCCTCCATTTCCCATTCTTCTTTGGCACAATCACGAGTGGAGAAACCCACTCACCGTCTGAAATTGGGTATATAAATCCTGCTTCCAAAAGTTTTTGGATCTCTTCTTTCACAATGTCTGTTAGGTTCAGGTTCATCCTTTGTTGTGGTTGACACACAGGCCTGGAGTCGCTCTTAATGTAAATGTGATGGGTACATAGATTAGAAGGAATCCCTTTCATGTCTGTATACTCCCAAGCAAAACCCTCCTTTACGCTGTTTCAACAAAGTGACTAGCTGTTCCAGTTCACTGGGCGTAAGGTTTGAATTGATGTTCAATGTTTTCCCTGGCTCAATTTCTACTGGTACACTCTTCTAATTCTGGAGTATTGGAATTATACTGGCATCACTGGCTAGAGTTTCTTCGGTAAGATTTTCTTGTTCTGCTTCATCTAATGTACTGTTAAGAATCTGGTAAACATGCTTGTTGACAGACGTGGGCTCACTGATGAAACTGTTAATGGCATTGTCCTTTGTTTCATCTTTAAATGTTAAGACTCTCCCTATTGTTAATAAAGGCTGAGCACCTTCCTCTTCCTCCAAATCTGCCCAAAGTGGAGTTTCAGCTTCTGTGCTTGGTTGAGCTGGAGGGTACAAGGTTAGGATTTTGATCTCAGTCCCATCTGAGATGGTCATAGATCCTGACTGACAGTTGATACAGGAATTTTCTGTGGCCAACCACGGTCTTCCCAGGATTAGTGGATGTCCCCCCAACTAGGATTTCGGCTGTAACACCAAGAAATCCGCAGGGTATTCCCACGAGTCAATTGAGATTATGAGGTCATCTAGGATTCCCTCAGGCTTGATTGTTGATCTGTCAGCAAGTTCCAAAATAATATGGGTCGATCGAAGGTTAGTGAGTCCAAGTTTCTTCACAGTTTCTATGGTCATAACGTTAATAGCCGCACCTAAGTCTACCAAGATGTTGGGGATTTGTGTGTTTCCTATGTGAACTGTCACAGTAGGATTACCAGGGTCATCATATTATGCCACAGGAGTTTTCCCCATTATCAATTCGGAAAGCTTTCCCAATACATGGACAATGGGAGGATCCCTAGGCATTCTTCCTGGTTTCTTGATACACAAATCCCTAACAGTCTTAACATAAATGGGCACGTCATAGAGAGATTGTAACAGTTGAATTTTGACATACAAATTTTTCAACTCCCCTAAGAGATTGAATCGAGGCTGTTCCATTGTTTTCTGTAGGGCCAATCATTTAGGGTATGGTGGTTGTCTCATCAATTGTGTAGGCTGTGCTTCGTCATGTGTTACTTCCTGAGTTTCAGCCACTGTTTTAGTAGGAATGTCAGCATCCTCAATAATGGGGATTGCTGAATGAACAATATTCTCATAGTGCTGACTCACTCTAGTTTCAATCACTGGGGATGGAACATCCTCAGTGATGATGGGTTCCACTACCCTCCCTGGTCGTAATTGTATATCATTGCAGGGAACTTGGGAAATGGAATATGCAGGCATGTTGGCAGTCTCAAACTGATGGACTGCTTTATTGTTCAGGTTTGGGTTAGGTTGTGCAGGTAGCTGTGGTTGAAGTGGTGCATTCGTAGGTGCGACATTGTTTTGGAATTGCAGTTGTGGCTGTTGGTATTGTTGGTGAGGATACTATTGAGGAGGATACTGTTGATACTAAGTCTGGTAATGGGGGAAGTTATTTACTTGGTAAGAATTTCTCCAGTTGGAATTCCAAGGGGCTTGATTGTTTGACTGCTGTAAGCACGCGGTCCAAGAATTATGATTTTGCATTGGATTTTGAGATGGATGCCACTGGTTACTAGAATAATGTGAAGGGAATTGTCTATTCATATTATTCATATTGTTCATACCATTCATATTATTCAAAAAAAAAGATGAGTCTTGATTCATACCTTGATTGTGAGGCTACCATGGTTTCTTCTGTGCAATGAAGTAAGCTTGTTCCACATCTGAAGTGGATGCCTGCAGATTTTCCTTGACCTTAGGTAGTGAGGGACATTCCTTGGTGTCATGCTCCAACTCACATATTCTACATATTTCTGCTTTGTCCAGTGGGCATTCCTTCAGTGGATGCTTTTTCCTACATTTGGGATAGAATACACCAAGTGTAAGATATTCTACCATTTGCCTCTGTTTTTCTCTCAAGACATCTACCTCCGAGGAAATGGAGCTCATCATATCAGTGTTGCAGATATTTCTCCCTACGGATAGGTATAAACTCTCTTAGGATAAAGCAGGATGCACTGACTCTATGCTAAGACAAAAAGGAAACAAATGCTACCTTGAGTTCCTGAACTAATCTTCACAACAAGATTAAATGCATTTAGAAGAGATGAAAGACGTAACTCACCTTCCAATTCGACGTTTGTCCCATTTCTGGATCTTGATCCTGAAACTCCAATGTAGAACCTATTGAGATCAAACAAAGGACAAGCATGCAAGCTTCCAAATAATTTGAAGCAAAGATTAAATTAAAATCTAGACTAGATACATTTCATATCAAAGATTTATACAATACACATGAAATGGGAAAAACAAGACAAGTTATCTTTTATTACAAACTTGAAGAGTGCTTACAAAGGTTGCTTGATATCCAAGCCAATCCTCCAGCTCCAAGTGTTTCCTCTAGCTATCTCTGCAGAAGTCTGAAGATCATAGGTTTGATGCCCCAAAAGTCCTCCCTTTGGCTCATGGAAGGTTTCTCTCTTATAGCATGTGGGAAGGTTAACCAACAAGAGAGAAGTGTGGATCTATGGAGGGTTTAGTGGATCAGGCCGGCTAAACAAAGAAGGAGTTAGGATCGAACCAAAGATGGTAATCCAAATAAAATCTCCTCGAAGGTTGAGATCCCAAAATCCAAGGCAAAAAGGCTAAAATCGGACTACCACGCCCCTACCACTGAGCATAACACGGTAGTACCACGCCCCAGAGAAGGAGCAATGTGCGGTAGTGCTGACTACCACACCCCTGTAGATGTGCAGGGAGCGGTAGTGCTCACAAACAAGGCTAAATTGGGTTGGAAGATGGCAGAAAAAGGTTTTGCTTTCAGTGTTCAGTCAGTGTTTTTCACTCTGGATGTTCAGATGATCTTTAAGGAAAACTATCGTTTAGGTCGCTAGTGCAAGGATGTGACACTAATACATAATGTGTAATATTGAGGTATAATAGATGCCCCCTAAAGTGTGAGGTTAGAAGAGACTGATGGCTGAAATACTTTACAAATATGGTTCGGAGATAGCATCGAGGGGAGCAACAAGGAGCTAAAACAGAAACAAAATGTCAGATATATCACCGAGGCGGGCATTCCCATGCTCGGAAACAAATTAATCGAAGCATGGCTACCGACCAATACCTTGTAGATCCATGAGTACTGAGATGATATAGGCCTGTAGACAAATCATGGCTACTATGAACAAGCGTAGATCCATGAGACAATAATGGCACATCCACGACCAATACGTAAGTAGATCTGTGTGACAATACAGAGGAAATCTCCATTGCAACCTGGACGTAATCAAAATACAAAAGGGTGTCCAGGGTCTTCTACCTGATCGCAAACAATACGAATCTAGCCATGCGATTACAAGGCATTGAAGTCGAACATGGTAGAAACCATTTGATTACCGGTCAATGATGTGAACCGTTAACAAATGCGAGGGAAATAACCAATGATGACAATGATCCCCAAGGTATCTATAGTACATCTCAACGAAATGCGAATAAACGAGTTGATGTCGAGCATTCGAGAGATCATTCAATCAAAGGTCAATAATGAAAACCTACTGTTGAATACGAGGAAACCTGCCATTGAGGCATGCAGGAACCAAGGTACTAGTGGTTGACTCCTAAGTCTAATTCCTAGATAGTGATTTGGTGTCGACAGGAATAGACTCGTCGAAGGTGGGCCATAATGATTCCCACATCATTGACATGAAATCAGAACGAGAGATAGTATGGACCGATGAAAAAATAGAATATGTATTGACATAAAGGGAAGGTTTGACATGAAGTGGAGGTGGACTCAAGGTAATAACCCTTTGAACATATAACGGCATGAAACAGAGCTTGGCAGTAGGGACTACTTGAATAGACAGAAACACATGAAGTGTGAACTCATAGCAATAATTAGGATGCATGATCATAATGATGACACTATCAGCAAGACTGACTACCCAAAACAAACAAGGTAAGGATGCATGCCATGTTCAAAGGTGACGACTCACAAGCTGCCAACAAGGTAAACTTGACTCATTTTCCCATTTTCCCCCTGACATGATGGACGAGTGCCTCTTTGTTGCTTTACGAGCTTGAGGAGAATAATAGATGCTCGGTATAGCTCATCTCATAGATGAGTCCAATCTCACATGTTTTTCGAACCTGAGAAAGGAGGGGTTCGTCCCAAAGTGGGCCCTTTGATGTTGAATTTTAACGAGTCCAAGGAAGGAAAACTCGGTCATCATTTCATGTTTAGAGAGTCTGAAAAGAACTAAAGAAGACTCCAATGGTCCTTTTTCGTAAGGTTAGCCTCATCACCTAAAAAAGGGTAAAACAATGCGGGAGAGGACTCTTCCAGTCATGATTGGCTAGAGTATTCCTTTTTCGTAAGTAGTGCCCCCTAGTCCGAAAAAGGGGTAAACTATCACTAGGGAGATGATCATTCAAATCCTTTTACAAGCGTGAACGAATCAATTTCGCTTGGCCATCTTTTCCTATTTTAGGAGTCTGAAAAGAGCTTAAAGAGGACTCCATGTACAACTTTGTGATGGTTGATGACCGAGTACGACAAAGGAAAAGTAAACTCAGCACAGTTCCTTTTCTGTAAATAGTCTAGCGAGGCTGGATAAAGTGATAAACCTATACTTGTTAGACACACCTTTTTACTCCAATTTTTTAACGAGCACAATAATGGTATCAAAAGCACTCGGAATCTTTTTCATGTTTGAATCCAGAGCATGAAAAAGGAAAAAGTAATCTCAAACCACTTTTCATGTTTTTAACTAGAGCACGAAAAAATGAAAAGTAAGCTCAAACACCATCTTACTATTTTTAACGAGCTCGAAGATAGGTTGAAAGAATGCTCATGACGTCTGCTTCATTTTTTAATGAGCTTGTAACAGAAAATGAAGTATGCTCAGGATAATTTTCATGGTTTAATGAGCTCGAAACCTAAAAAGGAAAGTATGCTCGAAAATGTTTCCAATGGTGAACTTCTTCCCGTCATGAAATCCAAAGGTCAGTACATGCCCCCCAGCATGATTGCTAGAAGTAAGTGACTTAGCTCCAACGTGGTGTGGAGAAGCGATAGAGTTGACTTCAACGTAACTTCCAGAGGTTGAAGACATTCCCCCAAGCTTCATTTCATTCACCTAAGGTATAGGCGAGTGAAAAGAAGGTTCGGGTACTAAGTCTATGAAGAGACTTGACTCAAAGGGAAAGGATATGTTTCATTTTTTAATGAGCTTGACACAGGAGTAGAACTTTGCTCAAAATGATGGTTGGTTTCATTTTTACACAAGCTAAAACCAAAAGTAAACTATGCTTGAGATGATGGCTGGTTTCATTTTTACACAAGCTTAAAACCAAAAGTAAACTATGCTTGAGAAAATGGTTTCATTTTTTAACGAGCTTGAAACCGGAATAGAACTTTGCTCCAATGTCCCCCTCTTAGGGGGAAGAAACCACTAAAACATGTGGAACATTTAGGGAAGTCTGGTGACTAGGAGTCATGCGATGAGTGGGTGTCACAAAGGAAAGCTGATCGATGGTCACAACATTCCCATGATGGGGAAAATACATCACTCGGAAGAGTGAGGACACTACAGCATTCATTGCATAGACGTAATCACGTCCAAGGAGTAGATTAAAATCTAAGGGACCTTGGACGACTATGACATCAACACAGATATTTTTCCCTCCCAAAGTGATAGGTAACTGAGGAAGGGACCCTAAAGGTCCAATAGGCCTTCTATTGAAATCCAGTATCTAGTCAGTGACGGGCACAAGCTGAGGAGAACCTAAGGCTTTCCAAGCAGTTGATGATAGAATACTAACAGAAGCTCCTTCATCAAATATCGTACAAAAAATTTCTTTATCGAAAAATCCTACAGATATTTGAAAAGGAACGCTTGAAGGAGGACGAGATTCTATTAGACCATTCCAATCAAAGGAAATAACCTCAGTACTTGGAGGGGGTCTAGCGGACACGGACAGGGTTTCCCCTTGCCGAGGACATTCTGAACCGATAAGGAAAACATCAGCGGTTTCCAATTCACTCTTGCTTGGAAGATAAGAATGGGACGAAGATTGTGTCAAGATGACTGCTTCAGTCTGGACTTTCTTCAATGAAAGAGCGGGATCGAGTGGAGATGACAACGACTCGATCACTTCATTCTCGAAAGGGAGAGTGGGATCAATTGTAGATGAAACTGAATTGATCATTTGGACAACCAGCGGGGGGTCGAGGGACAACTTACTATCGTTTGTTGGAAGCACCAATTGAGAATTAGTAACATCTTCCAACCACTGCGAAGCTTCATCCATGCTTGGAAAAAGGAAAGTACGGTGCATACCCTTGCATATCAAACAGGGATATAGGACTTTACCCTTCCGACCCTTCACCAAGGGGTCACTGGTTGAGGGAGTGTCATTGACATGATGGTCAGAGGTCGACGATACAAGTGGTTTGGGGTTTTTAGACCACACTTCTGACACACGGGAAAGATCGGGGCAATCCTTGAGAAGGTGATCACCCTTGTAGAGTTTGCAGGGGAACTTGGGCTTACGAGGTGTTTTCGTAGAATTAGTGCCATTAGGGGCAACCGGTTTACGCTTGGTCTCTTCCTTATCCTTCTTCTTCTTAACTTTCCTTTTCTTCTTCTTCTTATCCTCCCGATTACTAACACTATTGCTTTGATCAGGCGAGGAAGAAGGAACAGAAGAAGATTCATCTGACGAAGAAGGGGAAGGATTAGTTTGGGGTTGACTCTCTCGTGGTGGAGAATTAACATTCAAAACATTGGGCGCAATCGGAATTACCGGATTGAATAACCATACCGGTAATCCTATGGTTAATCCAGGAAGATTTAACATGGCAATAAAGGGAGGACCAATATCTCCAACTGGAGGAAAAGTAAAAGGTACCCCTTGAAAAGGGGTCTCCAGATTGGTAGTCCCAGAAGGAGCATGGGTGCATGGAGGTAGATTCTCCATGGAACAAAACTAAGTGATGTGGACGAAGTCTTGTTAAAAAGAACTCAAAAACCCTTAGGCAACCAAGCGTGTGAAAGGGGAGCTAGGAAAAGACAAAGCTCACAGGCCAAAAGAGCAAGCTCAAAAAACTATACTGAGGCCACTACCACAGTAAGCGAGCTGTACAACAAAACGGCCAGAATGCCAACAAGCAGCCCTACAAAGAAAAAGACCCTCTACAAGATAGCAAGCAAAACCTCCTAACTAAGAGCTGGAGACCTCAACAAATTGTATCCTTTGCAAGGTGATGAAATCCAAGTCGAACAATACAAAATGAAAGACCAATAATGGAAGGATATCCCTCTACCGAAAGGGATCTTGGGTAAAGAGCCCTAGAAGAAAAGTCACTAAGCTACCTCGTTCATGACACGTTGGAAAAGGTTTTCGGTGCTTCTGCCTTATCACCCTTGCATTACTATGAATACAAGGAAGACAATGATCGATGTTGCCTTCGGGCTAAGTGGAGTGCGGCATTCCACAGAGTCCGTCCAGTTTTCAATCTCGCGGCGGTTTAACCCCTGAAAGTTTAAAACAGTCAGGAGGCCCCTCCACAAACTGGTGTATGACCATGTCAACAAATACTAGAGGATTTTAGTTCCCTAAAGACAATGACTATGTCTCAGATGAAAAATGACAAGGGGGAATTATTTTGATGCCTATCCCCGGTGTCCTACCTAACTACCAAATTCTTTTGATTTCCTCAAGTGAGGTTAATGTTGGTTTAGTTACGGAGATTAATTTTAGAGGTTGTCTGACTCAATTGGGTAAATGGACATGAAACTTGGTGGTGTTGTGACGACCCAAACCATGCAAATGAGAATGAATCAAAATGAGCCTTTCTATTCGATGAACACTAGCTAAAGTAAGGAAGAATTCTTTCCATTCCCAATATGCACAACCCAATGCACATGCAATTTTATTCATTTTCAAAATGATAGAAAGAAGTAAAATATGTACCCAAAACTAACCGAAAGCAATGAAAAAGTTCTTCATATGAACACCAAATGTAACGATTCTAATCCATTTCTTATCTTTTCACACTTGAAAAAGACACATCCAAGCTACGGAGAGAAAGATTCTAGAAATGTTTCCAATTAGATGGAAGACAAGGAAAAGCACTCAACAATTCTATCTTTAACTCGAATGTACATGAATTTGAAACAAGCCTTCCTTCTTCTTATGAATTTGAGACCAAGAATTGCAAATGATCAAATTAAAGCAAAGAAGAACATATATTTTTTCCAGTTTCGTGAATATAGCAAAAGAGTGACAAAACCAAGCTTCTCTTTGGACTAAAGTGGAGACAAGGAATCAATCTTTCCCAACAATCATTAGATAGGATGTAAAGGAAATAAGATGCCAAGCAATCCAAATACACCAAACCAAAAAATGATCACAAAACCTTAATATGGGTCAAAACGACTGTAGGATGCACGATTCATAGGGCCAAACATGCAAGCAAAACACTAATGTTTACTCAAAGGGCCAACATGGATCCAAATCTTGAAAAGACCCAAAAAATAACCAAACAAACCAAATAAACACACTTTCCAAGAACTACCGTGGGTCTACAGGAAAACTGGGAGTGGTACTGATAGACTACCGCGCTCTAAACAGTGGTTAAGGCACGGTAATGCTAGACTACCGCGCTCTAGACAGTGGTTAAGGCACGGTACTACCGCTTTGTAGGCAGTTACGGGGGCGCGGTAGTGTGTGAACAGGGGGAAAGAGGTAGAATTTTGAGAAAAGATTTTGAATTTTCAAGGGTTCGCCAACCCAGAGGACTTACTGATCTGTAACAGAAGTCTAATGCAGAGAACAGGGAAGTGAATGAGGGTGAAAGAACCCAATTCTTACAATCAATGAGTGAAATTGAAGGCAAACTTCACAAGCAAAGAAAATGGATTCAAGTCCCCAGTATGGTTGCCAGTTTTTGTTGCAGATATTTCTCCCTACGGATAGGTAGAAACTCTCTTAGGATAAAGCAGGATGCACTGATTCTATGCTAAGACAAAAAGGAAACAAATGCTACTTTGAGTTCCTGAACTAATCTTCACAACAAGATTAAATGCATTCATAAGAGATGAAAGATGTAAATCACCTTCCAATTTGACGTTTGTCCCACTTCTGGCTCTTGATCTCGAAACTCCAATGTAGAACTTGTTGAGATCAAACAAAGGACAAGCATGCAAGCTTCCAAATACTTTGAAGCAAAGATTAAATTAAAATCTAGACTAGATACATTTCATATCAAAGATTTATACAATACACATGAAATGGGAAAAACAAGACAAGTTATCTTTTATTACAAACTTGAAGAGTGCTTACAAAGGTTGCTTGATATCCAAGCCAATCCTCCAGCTCCAAGTGTTTCCTCTAGCTATCTCTGCAGAAGTCTAAAGATCATAGGTTTGATGCCCCAAAAGTCCTCCCTTTGGCTCATGGAAGGCTTCTCTCTTATAGCATGTGGGAAGGTTAACCAACAAGAGAGAAGTGTGGATCTATGGAGGGTTTAGTGGATCAGGCCAGCTAAACAAAGAAGGAGTTAGGATCGAACCAAAGATGGTAATCCCAATAAAATCTCCTCGAAGGTTGGGATCCCAAAATCCAAGGAAAAAAGGCTAAAATCGGACTACCGCGCCCCTACCACTGAGCATAACGTGGTAGTACCACGCCCCAAAGAAGGAGCAACGCGCGGTAGTGCTGACTACCACGCCCCTGTAGATGTGTAGGGGGGTAGTGCTCACAAACAGGGCTAAATTGGGTTGGAAGATGGCAGAAAAAGGTTTTGCTTTCAGTGTTCAGTCAGTGTTTTTCACTCTGGATGTTCAGATGATATTTAAGGGAAACTGTCATTTAGGTCGCTAGTGCAAGGATGCGACACTAATAAATAATGTGTAATATTGAGGTATAACAATCAGTTTTAAAATTCTCCAGCAAGTTTCCTATCTCTGCTTGAGTGGCTCCTCCACTAGCTGAATTCTGTGTCCTAGTGAAGACATCCTGATCTCGATCCTTGTCTCGTTTGTTAGTTCTAGAGGATCCCCTTGAGTACCTTCGACATAATTCAACGATCTTCTCAAAAGGTTCTTTTGAGATATCTCCTTTCCCCAACAGATTCAACATATCAAGGCAATATTCCCTAATTCCTCGTAGTAAAATAATCTTAAGCACATCTTTTCCAATCTCAGTGTGTCCAGAACTTTGTAAATTGTACAACAATCTTTCTACAAAGTCCTCCAAGATCTCCTCTTCCTTTTGAACCATTTTAAACAGCTCTTCCTTTCTATCCCTGGTCCTACAATATTCTTGATATTTAGATAGAAAGGTGTTTTTCATTTGGTCCCAAGTAGTAATGGTCTCACGACCTAGACTCATGAACCAGCGTAGAGCATTTCCTTTCAAGGTGGCCGGGAATAGTTTCAACTTTTGAGCGCTGGAGGTATAGTCATAGCTGCGACAGAGGATATCAAACTCAAAAATAAATTCATTAGGATCCTTAGAAGACTTACCATGAAAATTCGGGAGAACTGATGGTGAGATGTTTTTCATGGGAGCTGCTCCAGGTGTCTGGACGATAGGGAATTCTAATGTAACCACAGTATTACCAGGCTGATTATCTTCCACTTCCTCTTCCCGGTTCTCCCTATATTCATTCTCTCCTTCCTGTTCTCTATCAACCATGGCTTTAGTCCAAAATTCAATGGCTTCCTTTATGCGTTCTTCCTTTGCTTTTGCTTCTCTTTTCTTCTCCTCTCTTCTTCTTGCCTCCTCTCTTCCTCTACTACTCGGCGAGTATCCAACCACACTTCTTTAGTAACTCTGGTTCCGTTGATATGATAAATCTCCTCTCTATCCGGTACACCCACAGCGCTTCCCTTATCTTCAGGAGGTTTATTTTCTGCAACAGGAGTTGAAGGTCCCGTTGTATTCTCCACTATTGATGTTGAATTCTCAAGATGGGGAGGAACATAATTTCCTCTTCCTATATACGTATGCGGTGGTCTGGTAGAAGAATCAGCCTTAGCAATTATATCATCGATGAATTTTGCTCTTCCCAAACCTGCAGTATGACCTCGACCTCGTCCACCTGTAGTGTTAGTATTCAAAGGGGGTTCTCGATTTGTTTTTCTTATATTCATGCATGCTGTAAATGATTGAACTAAAATGAAATAAAAAACCAACTACTAACTGTGTCTATCAATTACCATCCCCGGCAACGACGCCAAAATGTTGGTCACCCTATATGTCAATTAATTACAACTAACACACAGGATGCTCAATATAAATTGTCAAACCCAGGGAGGTATTTTATTTCAATGGCAATAAGCACAATCTATGCATAAACATCTTTAGCAGTTGATTAAATAAATAAAGATGATAATCCTACCTATCTGCTCAACCAAACTCATTCCAGAAAGGAAACTAATCTAACTCATACATCTAGGAATTCAAAGTGCAACTATTTTCCTACAGAAATCAACCTAGCAGTTACTGATCTAAGAATGAAATTGAACTAGATTACTTTTGCAAGAAGTTAAATCCTATAATTATCAAACTACAGTATTCAATATTTACCAAAATGATCCATCCAGTAACTACTGTAACTCAACCATGATCTGCCTAATCTATGAACTCAATGAAAGATACAACAGCAACCAGAATTAAGAAATAAACTTGAACTATAAATTGATAACCATCAGAAATCCTAGAAAGCATAAATGACTGAAAGGAATGGAGCTGAGCTTGGCTGTAACAGCTGTTGAACACACATGCATTAATCAAACTAACCTACACAGTCGACTGTCACACCACGCAGTTGCAACTATTCATATGCAAAGAAATAAACTACCAATAAAGAATGCAATCATAAACTCTCTGTTGCAGATATCAGAAATACACCTGATGCAATTCCACAACACACAACAGGAAATGAATAAATCTAACTACCTACTTAACTCGACAATCTCTGTTAGAAGGCAGGCCGTAGCCTTCTAACAGATACACCGTGAACTACCACGAATTAAGACACAGAAACGTAAGTAACTCTGATCTTCATTAAAAGATGGTAATCCACAGTATCAGTCTCTGTTACAGCCCGTACAAAATAATAATTATCCAACCCCAGACTTGGAAATCCTTCCCAAATTTATACATGAGGAATACAGTTCGTGATCCACTAATTTCATACAACAATGACAATATTCGATCTTCATGGTGCAGAGTTACAACTAAATTGTTACAACCATAACGAATGAGGCTGTTAGTCATGAAGGATGCTGTTACACTGGCAGTCAATGGATCAACTGTTCAACCAATCGGGAGGCGTCCTGTCTGTTGCAGCTATGCTCTGTTTCAACGACCTGTTACAACTCACGTGGAGAGATGCGCCGTCCCTTGAAAATATGAGGAATTGAGTTAGAAGAGTAATAGCTAGCCCATATATGATTCTTTCCTAAGACATGGCGACTGATACACCTGTGCTTTGCTCTTAAATTAAAGAAATCACACAAGTTAGCATAAATCAAAGGCTAGAATTCATAACCATAGCAATCTTAGGCATTTAATTGAATGAAACAATAATGATGTATACCTTGTCAGGACTGCTAATTAATCAAGAAAAATGCATGTATATGGTTTATGAAAGTAGGGTGTGACTGGGAAAAATGGTGTAATAGGTATGGTAAAAAAGGGGCATTTCCAGGGCCTAACAGCATTACTTTTTTATTTGTCACATTTTCAATGGTGGAGAAAAATCCATAATTAACCATGATAGTGATTTGAAGTCATAAAGTAAAATACTAATAATAAAGGTCATTTCACATTTTTAATAAAATAAAATTATTTTCATTTTCATACTTTTTAAAAGAAACAATACAAATAACTATTATATTTGTGCATTTTCATGTCTTTAATTTCAAATTATATATCTATTTTATTTTATTTGTAATGCCCGCCTTTGACTGAAATTGGCTGATTGGAGTTGAGGGCACTTGTAATAAAGTGACCTCGTGAAAATTTGCCCATGGTATTTGATGTGATGAATTATATTTATTATTTTGTTCTACTTCCCAAAATTTAAATTTTGATACCCTACCCAATACATGTTTACATTTTAAATCTATCGAGTAAAAAAATAACTATTAGCTAGAAGTAAAATAACTATTTGTGTTATAACTTATATTTTTCTATGTTGTAAAATACCTTGATAGCGCTATTATCTCCTTGAGGGGTTTAACTAACCTAAGGTTTTTCTAGTAGATCGATTGAGGGTTATTTAAATATTTGATCGAGCTATGGAAAACGATCGATCAAGGGATTAACTAACCCTCGATCAAGCTTGCATTTCGAGTAATTTGCACTAGCATCTTTCCAAAACGCATTACCCATATTCATGGGAACACCCAAATGGACTTTGCGACACGACTTTGTAATTCAAATGAAATTTCTTTTGACGATGCAAACTATCTAAAAAAAACACCTAATATTTTATTATCGACCAGGGTTGGTATTCTTAGAGTTGTGGAAAAATATATGCTGAGGTAGAATGGTACCTAAGATTTCGGCTTGTCAGACCTTATAAATATTAAATAAAGAAAAGATCGAAAGATCTTTCAAAATGAAAAACCGAGTCAAACTTCAGAAAGACAACAAATGAAATAACTAAACTTAGCTAAACCAATAGATTAGAATAGTATCAAGTCATACTACTCTACTCTATGACTAAATAATGGAAAAGATAAAAACAAATGCTGATAAAAAAGAAAACTACTTTTTATAAAGATGGAAACTGTTTAATCAATTCTTCAGAGTCTAATCTAGGAATTAGAAACAACTATGAAATGATTCAATTTGGCAATATATTACATAAACAGGAAACTATGTTAATTCAAAGCAAAACTATAAACTATTTAATGAATTCAACAACTACTCAAGACTACACTAAAGCATCTAATTCTAATTCCATTCTCCTTGATGTTGTACGTCAAAAGTAATAGGAACTGGAGTGAATGTATCGTAATGAATTTCAAATGTAATAGAAAAAAAAATGGGAGTAAATTTAATCTAATCTCTGCAAAGAGATGCAAACTACAAAGAGACCAATTATAGTTAACTTTAAACATTATGACCTATCTTCTATCCATAAGCAAAATAATATGAAACTAATGAAAATCTAGAAGCAAGTAGAAAACTTAATAAAGATATTTACTTCTCAACTTGATTTGGAAGCAAGTAGAAAACTTGATAAAGATATTTATGTAGAAGCAAGTAGAAAACTTGATAAAGATATTTATTTCTGAACCAAATTCTATTTCATGAACATCTTTATTATTTGTGGGAATGAGAAACTGATCCTATGTTTGATGAAGAATTGACCAAAACTAAGATACTTGGAGAATGAAATTTTTAACTCTAATCTGAACTAAATCTTAAGAACATGTAATAAACTACACTAAGAATAGAACTGATAAATTCCAGAACAACAACATATTAGTAAATCAAATATGAAATACATAACTTCAAAAAAACAGTTAAAACAAAGTTAACGAAAATAAGATGGAAACTAAGAATAATGACAAAACTGAATTAAAACTTTTATGGAATATAAAGCAGGGTCCTAATTACAGTTAGGAATGCTAATTATAAGAGAGAAAGATTACAATTCAAAAGCTTAAGAAACTGAATTCAAAATAAGCATAAAAACAGTGCAGAAAGAATGAAAGTCTGAATGACGATCCGGATGACTGTCCGAATGAGAGTCTGGATGGAAGAAAATGAATTAAACTAAAGAAAGAGGCAGTTTTGATGATCTTAACGTCAGCTGGCGAATGCAGATGAACCTATAGTGCAAAGAAGTCAGTGAGAAGACTATTGAGAAGCTACGATAATAGGAAGCAACCTATTCTAATCATTATTTAAGAGATGAACTACTTCTATAATATAGTCAAACAAAACTAAGATACGAATAAAACTTAACCTACAGCTACAGGAAGAGAAGCTAATAGACTAATTCTAATTATAACTAAGCTTGAAACAAAAACTAACTAAACAACAACGAACTAAACTCTATCTAATTTGCAGAAGACTGAAAACAAACTACAAACACTATGCTTGGTCGACCATTGTCAATTCTGAAAAAGCAACTAAGTTAGCAGCATAATATAGATTATAGAGAAAGAGGGAAATGACATGTACAGGAAAACATAATTAATTACATTTACTAGAAAATAAACTAACTTTTTGCAGGAAAGAAAATACAGAAAAACATAAATTTAATAAAACCTTCGGTTGATGAGGGGCCCTTCCCAGCAATCAACGATGGAAACTAAATCAACTTAACCACCAAAAGGAACTATCAACAACTACGAGACTAGAATTTCTATTAACTGATAGAAGTTACACAACGTTTATGCAAAAAATACTGCTATCTTCTGTATATTCTCTAAGTATCTGATCATACTCGTTTTTCTATACGAGGAAACTATTTATAATATTACAATGGGAGAGAAGTTCAACATAGTCGACCTCTCTAAAAATAGAGGTCTTTAAGACTGTAAAACGACTTCCTGGTGACTGATGACAATGTAGAGGCCACTTGCCTGCTTTCACGACGTCAATCCTACCCGACGCGAACAGCTGCGTGTTTGTGTCCTTTAGTCGTGGGCAAAATGTATGCTGGCGAGCTGAACAGACGTAAGAGAGGGCTACTGGAGCGTCGACGTGGGCAGAGCATGTGTTGGCGAGCTAAACCGACGGAGCAACGAATCTTCTAGAGCTTTGACGTGGAGAAAAGGTGTGCTGTCAAGATCGGGAGGCAAGGAGGCTAATCTTCTAGAACCGAGGCTCATCAACCATAACCACCATGTAGCTAACCGAACTCATGTGTCCGTTTATGTCTTTAATGGCCAGGAATATGCCAACTGATGATTACACGGATCGAACGCAGGGCTAAATGGTGGGTTGGATGCGGCTGAACATTGGCAATGTAAACACGCGTCTGCATGGAGGGCTGTTTGAAGACCGCAACCTATAGAGCAAAAACTAAATGCCAAGCATGTCTAGAAATGTCACTTTAAACATTAATAAATCATAATATAGTGAGATTTGACCAAAATTCATATGATAAATGAATATATGCATACCTGGTCTGTTTAATCGTCTGGATGGCGAAAAGAATAACTTATCATAGAAAAAATGATGAAAATGACGCCACTCAGAGCAGATTTGATGATAAAAAATGGTGACAAAATGGACACCAACAACATCTTTCCAAAAAGCATTACCCATATTCATGGGAACACCCCAATGGACTTTGAGAGAAGACTTTGTAATTCAAATGAAATTTCTTTTGATGATGCCGGAATTTATTGTCCAGATGTATCACCATATGATTTGAAATGACTAATACTATATTTATGTTTTCACTTTGTAAAAGATAAACAAACCAATGCAATTTTTACTATTCAATTAGATGTATGCACTATTTATTATGGATTTGATGAAATTACTCTTCGATTTTTTGAAGGAGAAGAACAATGATACTGGAAAAAAAATTATATGGTGTAATGTTGTTATGGTTAGTTTTGTAAAAGAGACAAAGAAATACAGTGTCCATTAGAACAAAAATATACACTTAAATCCCTATTCATTTGAATTCAATGTAATTTCCCTTTCTATGAATGATAAGTCAATCGTATTCGAACAATGAAATTTACTTTTGAATTTTGGTAATGGTAAATTCCTATTTTTAAAGGACTAAGGTTTCAATTCTACTAATGTGTGCATTATTTATGAGTTTTTCCTTTCGATAATTGTGTCCATTCTTATGGTTTTTTTTCTACAATTAACATCCTTAGTCATAGGTTAGGGTACTAAACGGTGAAAAAATTATAGGGTTTCCATTATTTGAATACAACATAGTCCGAAGATATGAATTTTGTTGGATCTCAATTTTTAGTTATGTTATTGCTTGTGCAAAGTAGAAGGAAGTGTGAATAAACTAATGGATCCATACTAATTAAAAATTATGATCCAATTGAAGTAATGTATGAGATAGGAATACTTTTCAATCATGGTATAATCAGATAAACAACAATTATATGTTAAGAAAATCAAGTGCAATAAATTAATGACTGCAATTACTAACCCTACTCCTAAATTAAACAAAAACAAACTAATAATGACAATAATTAGGAAAAAAAACTATGTAATTAATAAAGGTGTGGTCTAAATATTCTAAGTTGTCATCTTTTTTTGAGTATATTTTCTATCTTGTTTTGTTTGCAGTCTAGTCAAGGAAATCTGTAAAAAAAAATAGAATCACACATTAGCTATGGAAAATGCATAATTTGGGTGATCTAGGGGTATTTGAGGGTATTGAATCTATTCATGGATTCAAAAACACAATTTGAACACTTTCAAATTTGAATTTTACCAAAAAAAATACCATATTCTGACCAAAACCCACTAGAAAGTCCAAAGCGTAGAATAAATAGACTGCTCCATTAATAAACACAACTAACATGAAATAACATGGTAGTTGATACTAGGTTACTAAGTTAATAAATACAAATATATTTTCATTTTCATTCTACATCCACGAGGAACTCAATATATAAGGTTTTGGAAAAGAAATCACTTTAAAAAGTGTTTTTTACTAATCTATCAACCTTCATAAAGGACCCTCGTTACAAAAATATTAGGCTCCAATACCACTTTGTAATCACCCATCAAAGTGTTACTTCAATCAAAAAGCATTTCCTTAAGAAATTCTATAGACCTCAACACACCCAAGAATTTTTGTTAATAATTGCTTGAGTACCCCTCCTTTTGTTTAAAATTGTTACTTTTCGTTTTATATATTTTGGATTCAAGTTCAAGAATTTTACTATGTGCCATTAGAGCTTTACCATTGGTTGATTGACCGTAAGCAATTAATCTATCTTGCTCACATATCAAAGCCTTACAAAAATATTTAAAAGAGATTGACTGAAAACCTTTAGACATTTCAATGTCCCTTTTCCTAGTTTGGATGATGAAATTAAAGGCGGAAGGTAACTTTTGCTCTACAAGAATAACAAGGGCACTATAATTTGTTTTGTAAGATTTACCACAGTTTTTTAGTTTTTCAATATAGGTTTTTACTTCATCAAGAAATGACGCTATTCTATCAAAATCTTTAAGATCTAACTTATGAATCTTGTTTTCTAGATAATAAGAAGAAATATCATTTGATTTATCAAATAAAGAAGCTACAGTTTTTGATACCTCAATCGAGCTATATTCAACCTCAATATGTACCTGTAAACTATTCTGATACTATTTGAACAATGAGTCCTCTTGATTGACCACACTAATATTCCCATATAGTTAAGTCTTTACCATTAGTTGGTTTTGTTTTTTCACCTTTAACTAATCGCCATAGATTCTTACTCCTTGAGAACATAAATCATCCTTCTCTTCCAAGAAAGATAGATAGTACCATTTAACTCAGAAATAGAAGCTAATTTAGAACTCATAGTGATCATGAAAAAGAAAAATAACCCTGAGGAAACAAGACAAGAAACTAAAAAATAGAAGAAATAGTGAATAAAACTAGGAATTTATCACTAATGATGAAACCATGCAGTACCAAACTGACATATATACAAAGCATTTGTATGAACAACGAAAATAATTGACTTACAACAAAAAATTTCTCTTTGAAATTGGGTGTATGCACCTTATGCAAAGGATAGTCATTAGGGTATGCAACTTCTATGTAAGTAGGTCATGCATGTACACACCTTTTCTTTCTGCAACTTGTGTACCTATTTGTTAAGGCCCTGTAACTTTAGATCCACAAAATATGAAGCCATATTTCATAGGGCATATATGAAAATAACAAAATTTATTGCAAATAGATTTATCTCCAAAATACCACCCATAAGACATAACAACTAAAGGAAGTCAAGAACCAAAAGTGGGGAATGTTGTTATTCCTATGGAATATGAAACCACTTTGCAAGATTTTAGTGAGGAAACCAAAATTTCCCTCCATGTCATTTTGGGTTTCTCTGTAATGTCATTACCAAATTAACATTTCCTTTACATTTAAAAATCCATTAGTAAATAAATCAAGTAAAAAACTAAGATGTTAAGACATACCTGTAATGTACTGAAATTCGGTGATACTTACTTGAATTTAAAATAATGACTCCTCATATGGCTCTGACATCTACAACAGTAATAGAAAACAATGCGTGGGAGAGGAATCTCCACCCAACCTACACCTCAGTCTAGGACTGAGAGCCTCGAAGCCCTCAATTAGTAAAACCACGCTAGACCACTTTCCTCTCACCAACAAGTAATCCTTACACCATACTCGGGAAATGCACTCCTCCCATGAAACCATTTGAACCCCAAAACCCCCCTTCCATCCATCGAGAAGAACCACCATGAATTCCTCCCTCCCCCCTTCAAAATCCATTTTCCATATTATTAAAAAATAAATTTCATCTGGATGGATGACACTTGTCATCCATGCACTAATCCCACTTAGCTTAATAAATTGCATTTTTAACATTAAGTATGCACACAATTATTACTTTATTTTCCTATTATATATATGGTATATATGTATATCATTATGTACTTGTAATTATAATTAATTTTCAAGTTGGGGCATTACATAAACACCCCCTTCATGAAACTTTGTCATGAAGTTGCATCCTTCCCATTTCTAAATTCTTATCCCCATACAAGACATGCACAAAATTATGCAATATGCACAACCATCATACAATATGCACCTAAATAATTAGTACTATTGTATGGGCCGATATTTACTCATGTGGACATCATGGGTTGTTCTCGTACCTACACTATCACAAACATAACGTCTTATTTAACTACATGATTGACTATTCTTACCAAATTCCTAGCATGTAATCAAGTCATACAATTATACATAAATCAACTCATGCTACTCTACATGAATTCAGTTCATACAATCATTCATTAATTCCATCCATTCACTTGGCTTACTTCCTCCCTCACACACTCTCACACACCCTCACCCACAAACATACCATTAGATGAACCTACGAACACCCCCAATACTCTGGATGGTCCTTCTCGCCATGGCATGGGCCCTTTATTGCAACTAGTATAAGGGTTTCCCATCATGGTGTGATCGCAACATGAATCAAATGGGGAAACACCGATGAGAATGCATGATCTTCTTTTTCTTTAGAAATGTCCAATCTTACACTTGAGCTCCACACATCACACTCCATCTTCACATCATGTCACAATGATTTTTCTCCATCATTCAACATATGTCCAAATGAGCCTATTTCACCTCTATTGTATAGATAGAGGTATGGATTATTTACATTCCATAATAGATGTGGGATAGATGTTTTTACACTTCTCTTAATATAAAGAAGGTATAAGAGAATTCAAATTCATGATGCATGTGCAATAACTCCTTTTTAGAATTAGAGGGTTATTTATGACTTCTCTGATAGATATGATTACTACACAACCAACAACACCACACAAGTTATCATTACATATTACAACAAAGCAATCGCTCACAAAAAATGTCATAGGTCAACACATTGATGTTTTTACGTGGTTAAAATCCCCGTAGAGGGAAACAATCCTCGACCCCAACCAAATAGCTATATGAAGCAATATATTAATGTAGAAATATTTTTTTTTACAAATGACTTTATCACAATCAATCATCAAGGTAATGACCCTTCATTCTATTTAAATAGAGATTGTGGACCAATCGAGTGTCAAGCCACCCATCGATTAGCCTTTAAGACCCTTTTATATTTGCCATAAAAGGAAATATTTTCGATGAATAATTTTTTTATGGTAAGAGAGTGATGGGATAATTTTCCAAGTTGATGTTAGTATGGTGTATTCTAATTCAAATCTTGGAATACCATGACTTATCATTAATTTTTAACCTTGGTATATGATGTGATGTCTTCTTTATTATATATTTTTGAGTTACTCGGTTAACATTTATTCTTGGTTATATTTAGAAATTATAATTGGTTGAATGAATTTTTGAAGACTATTCTTACCATTTGTATTTCATGTGTAGATTTTGGACAAAGAATTTACGTCCCTCTCATGATGTTCAATAAACCCAATCCCACATTTATCAAGGGAATGGAATTTAAAATATTTTTATTTCTAAATGATTACATGCCTAATTAATTAATGTTATGCAACAAATTTCCAAAAAGAGCATGAAAAGAGTAGAAAAATATCAGAAAGAGTACTCCACACATTTAATGAAGAAAATAGATTGATAGCAAGCCTCTTCAAGGGGGAAACATCCTTATACAATGTACTAAGTACAAAATACAAGACTAGACAAGATACTCCGAATGAAAAGGGTCTCATTCCTATATATAGGAGACTATGAGGTACAGTTCCGACTAATTGACCCTAGCCGATGTAACTAATATAACCATACCAATGAAAATTGCAACTAATGGACCAAATCTGACATCAAAACTAATGCAATGCACCACATTATAGGGGGGAAGGTGCCCACATTTAGGGCTCAACATTTAATGTACGAAGGAACCTAAATTTGATCCCTTTTGGTGGCTCAAACCCAAATGATTTGGATTTCCATTCAAGGTGGGATTTTGCTTTAAATTGCAAGTTCTATGCTTGATAAGTAAATAATTAATGCTTTTCATGTATGCAATGGCCTAACTAGAGTTGGTGGCTAACTTTGCTTGTATCACCAAGAATCATATGTTCATTAAGGTATGATAATTTCATCATGGCATTGTAATGGTGAATACCTCTTGATTATTCCTCCTAGTTATTACTATTGTTATTATTAGTATTTAAAATGAATAATATAGAACTAACAAAAATCTATTATGCAAGATTCTAGGGGAAAAAATGCAAAAGTGAATAATGAGTGATCAAAGTCTAAATGACATCAAGAATGAAATGATCAAAGTGACTTGAAATTGCAACAAAGAACTTGCTCATGGCATCAAAATCAGAACCAAGAATGTAGATACTACATATCTTAGAAGGAAGCACTTTCTTATATTTAAAAGTAGTTATGGAGAAAATTTATATAAATGCAATGAATAAGAAGAAGACAAGTTCCCCCCCTTGGAAGTATAGAGACTATTTTGTTAACATAAGAGACTGAATATTTTATTTCTGAATGAGAGTAACCATTCACTCGCCAATATTGTTGCTAGAGATTTCTGTTGTGCTATGGAGATGTCTTAGACCATTCTTGCTATAATTTGGTACTATGCAAGAATGTGGGAATGACATCTTTTTTTCTTTCTTTGTAAATTCCTCTCACAACTTGGTATTTATGTTTTCTCTCTCTTGCTTCAATATTTTGGCTCGTTGGAGTATGGAATGATTACTTTCGACTATGGTCACATGATATATTTGGATTGTTGATTGTAATTTGGGGTTTATGTAAGAATATATTTGTGAAATATCATTTCTAGGATACTGTCTTATAGATGCTTCAATCAATTTCTTGCTCTTCCTATTTTGGTTAGAGTAGATTAGTTGGATATAAGGTTGTAGCTGTATGCTTTTCTTATCATGTTAAGAGTAATGTTGAGGTCATGCGATCTTTAGCTAAGGAAATTGATTTATTCATATTAATTACACTAATTTTTGATGGATTTGTATATTTAATTTCTAATTTAATTGGTATAGAGTATTCCCCATTTACATGTTAGTTTTGTTTCATTTCATTCCTCATATTAAAAATACTAAATAGTGGATAAGGTTGCAGCCAGTAACACCCCAAAAACTTGATAAATTCTAATTGGGACTTTCTTCTAGGGATAACCCCTACTGTTGATGTTGGGAATTTTTCCTTATCAACAAAACTGATGCTACAAGGAGGGTGGATTTTGGAAATATGCCTTAAGCATAGATAAGTTTCCATTTATTTCCTAGCTTTATATTTATGGCTTTGAATCAAATCCTTACATGGGATTCCAACACAACATTGACCTTGCAAGGGGTTCTACATGAAATACCAAGAAATGTAGTTGATTTTTTGCTAAAGTTTGACAATAAAGAAAATATTACAATACTTGGTATGGAACATGCTAGAAAATATGAATATTTATTACGCTTGCTCAACATTATTCATGAAGATGTTGCATGTCGGTTGTTTCCTTATAATTTTGAAAGTAGGGTTTCAAAATGATATAGTTTTTTGTCTGTCAGTACAATTCAAAACTAGTCTCGGTTTAAAATTATTTTCATAACTGCTTAAGAATAAGATTATAATATGGTTGAGATGTGTCAAAATATTTATGAAATGTAGGTGGAAACTAGAGAATCTATTAGGGGCATCAACACATGTTATGAGTGATATTATTACCATCTCCATGATAACCACAAGCCTTTCAATTGAAGTTGTTTACGACTAGTATGTGCATTATATTCCAAAAAATAAGGCTATGTTCATTTTACAAAAAAATGAATATGGAATTTAAATGAAGTTGATAGGCCTCGCTTTAGCAGGTAATAATCCCACTCCTTACCCCTTCTCAGGAAGATAATGAGTTAGTAGAGGGAATAAATTGAGAATTAATTAAACCTTTTGAGGTTGTCATGCACGTATAGAAAGTAGGAATGTTGATGGTCAAAGTGTTTTCCTTTTCTTGCTTGATTTGCCTTAGTTTTAGTTAAACTTGATATAATGCATGGAACTAGAAGCTATGCATTTAACATATGATTAATAGCGTGTCATATTGGAAGCATTGGCGCAAAAGAATAGATACTAGATCTAAATTACCATGATCCAAGGAGGATGTACATACCCAGATGAGCATTGAAGTGCTAGTTCTAGGCACATGCACCACCACCGAGATTTATAGATTGAGATCATTGCTGATCATCCATGAATCATAGGGATGAGAATCTACTCTCCAAAGTTTGATATTTTTGAAATTGTAATAAACAAATACCTCTGTGCACGACCAAAAGGCGGTTCGACTATCATTTCCTGTTTTGAAGACACATGCTATTTTCACAGCTACATTTTTGTACTATCTTGTGGATCATGAATAGTTAAACAACTTAATGAACAAACATATCTTATCTTCTTAGTACTTGAATTTCTGATTAGATTCATGTACCTACCTTGGGGAGGGCCTCCTCAAGGTAATATAGGAGTCTCATTAGCAGGTTTTTAATTTAGCATAGATCAAATTGCAAATGATTTATAGTTAGAAGTGATATGTTTTTCATGTAGAATTTATTAGTAAATTTTGTAGTTTATTTTATCATTTCTTATAGTTCCTTGTTAAATGTGTTATTTTCAATATTTACTTTATGTCCTATCATTTCCTACACTTCATTCATTTCATTTTCATTCATGTTTTATGGCTAACACATAATTTGGTCAAGCCTTGGGATGCTTGGTTGTTTCACCACTTTAAAACACAAAAGCTGTTCTTTCTCATGCACTCTGAAAATTCCCATGTAGTGTCAAGCCCAACTCGTTCGTCAGCTTGAAAGTAACTTGTGAGCCTTGTTAGCCTAGGAAGGAATAGGGGAATGTGTGGAAGGGTATGATACCGAAACATTTTGTCTTTAAGCAAGCTTTCCTTATAATTTTCTTAGTAGTAATTAGTTCATATGTTTTCCATTTCCCATTTTCCAGTAGTTTAGAGTCCCTTATAAGTTGTACATACTGTGCACTTCACCTCCTAATTTTGTATGTCCCTTGGGTTAATGAATTAAAGTAATAAATATTGATCCTAGGACTTATTGTTGATAAATTTGTTACTCACTGCTTTTTGGCAATGATACTATGCCTCGAATACCAAAAGGTGTTCTTAAGAAAGAAACATTCAATCCTAATGCGTGTACTGCACATAATTATAACATAGTTGTATATTTGGCACATGCTCCATGTGCGATGTCTACACTTGAGGCCTTGCAGAGATTTCCAGCTCAAAGGAAGACCTCACTTTGAATTTTAGGGGCCCTCTATCTTGCAGATAGTCAAGTGATCACTTTCGATTTTGAAAATTGGAAGCCTCATTTACCCTACCATCCCTCTTTTCCGATTCAAGTTATATTTGGAAACATTAAAATTCATCGGAGAGTGGTAGATGAGGGTGCCTCCACATGCGTGATGTCTTTATCATGCTGGAAGGATTTAGGTTCAATTGACGTGGTTCCTCCTGTCACCATGTTAAAATGTTTCGACGACCATCTTTTCCAACCCCGTGGCATTATCCTAGATTTTCCTATAGAGCTTGGGGTAAAAGTAATCAAAGTGGATGTGGAAGTGGTTGATTCCCCACTTGATTACAATTTGTTACTAGGGATAAATTGGACTCAGGCTATGATGGTAGAAGTCTCTTCGATCTTTCACGTCATCAAGTTTCCACATGAAGGAAAGACTGTAACAATTGACCAGCTCGCCTTAAACAATAATGAGTTCAATCAAGATCATAGATCCAATATTCCTTTAGTTTCCCATTCTGTGATGAATTTTGAAATCATTGGTGCGGGTATGTATCCTTCATTAATGGGAACTTTAATATTCATCCACCTTCTTTGCAAGCTAATGCATCACCAATGCACACAATTTCAACAGTTTCCACACCTTCCATAAATAAGGAGTCTCAATTTAAGTATTCAAACTATAAGAACCTTTGGAAGTGTTCGGCCTTTGAAGTTGGGTGTAGTCAAATCAACCAAACTTTATATCCTTTGGTTTCAATTTCTAATGAGGAGAATCCTCTTAGTTCATGATTACCTTCTCGAGACTTGGTTCCAGAAGTTGACCAGAGGACCCATCCAATAGGGTCATTAGAGCTTGCTCTCCACCATGTTGATCCAACTAAATGTGTAGAAATGTGTTCCATCTGGGATGATATACTTCCTTTTGACAAAGTTTTCCTAGAGTCTATAATGTAGTTTGCCATTCATTTGGATGTTGATCCACTCACAATTATGTCTAGTCTCGGTTTTCCTTTGGAGTTTGATCCTACCATTGTTGAGTCTTTGGACTCTCCCATAGACCTGCAAATCAATAGTCATGCTGAGTTTGATTATGCTTCTAGAATTTTTAAATCCCGTGATGATGAATTTGTTCCTGCAGATTCCATCACATCCATCAAATTTGATATTCATCTTGAAGTTGATTTTGTTGATTGTAATTCCTCAGGCTTTGGTACTATAGAGTCTTCATTGGTTAGCTCTACTTTCATTATTCCTATTGTCGATGATAGTGAAGTTGAAAGTATTTCTACCACAGTGACCTGTATCAGATATTTATTTACTCATTTTTTAGATATGATCTTGGTACTGTTGTTTCTTGGAGATAGGATTCTTAGCTAGACTCATGATTGCTTACTGATCCTTGGTGACTTATTGTTCGATCATGTCAGATACATTTGGAAACTTGCATATAGGTTTAGGCCTCTGAACCTTTTTCCATACGAATTCACCATAGGGTCTAACTTGTTGTATATTTGTGTGTTAACCATCTTTATATGCATTTTTCACCAATCCGAAAACATAACCTACCTAATATGGGACACCCTAGTCAACACCCTTTTTCCATTTTGGTGGCCATGATGAGTTTGTATCATAGGCTCAAGAGCCTTTCTAGATTTACCTTGACTTTGAGAATAAGTCTCATATATTTCTTGACATTCCTTATAAGGCTCCCATTTTGGTGTTTAAGTTGCATATGCATTTAACTTGATCCCACTTGTGCTTATGATCCTGATGCCGGCTTCCATGCTTTAAGCTTGTTATATAAGCCTCCATCGTTAAGCCATGTATCATTTTTCCTTTGCGATTTGACACCCTTTACCTGGAGGAGACACACCATGAGTTTCCTTATCTTGCTCATGTCCCTTTCATTATTCATAAGTTTTTTCCATGCTCTTGGAACTAGTCTCGCATTCCCCTGACACTCGTCTCCTCCTGTTACAAGAATTCTTCCATCTCTCCTTCGAGATCATTAAAAATAATAAGGAGGTCACGAGTTTTCTTTTCCGGGATCGTTAAATTTTCACAAAAAAAGACTTTTATGGAGTTCTCCTTAATCTCTTTTCAAACTCCTTAAATAGGAAAAGATCACTCAGTTAGCTTGTCTCTTTCATTCTTGTCAAAGTACTTTAAAGGTCATCTCTACGGTATAAGTTTAACCCTTTTGTGGACCGTTTAGACTATGTATGAAAAATGAATACTGTCGTCATACTTAGCTAGAAGAGTTCTCTCACGCATTGTTTTACCCTTTTTTGGGTGAAGAGACTAAATTTACGAAAAAGGACCCTTTGGAGTCTTCTTTACGATTTTTAGACTCTCTAAACATGAAAATACATGCGAGCATATACCAACTTGGGTTCGATATAAAACCCACGATATGGTGTATAGAGTTATTGTTTAATTTTTTCATATCTTTAAATATGAAAACACCGGCGAGCACGAAAAATATATGGGCTCGATATTTTATGGAGTAAACTTCTATCTTATCTTCAAATTCGTTAAACAAAGAAGTAAGTGTTGAGTTTCCATTCCATGTAATCATAAAATTACACATGGTTGGATCCTTATCGAGAATGCTTTATTTCCTTTTCAAGCTTGTTAAAAAATGAGGAAGGTACCTAAAAAGAGAAAAGGGAAGGGAATGGTGTCAAATTTCTTTCCATTTAATGGCATCAAGGAAACTACGTCCTTGAACAAAGCACCCGTTTTGAGTCCATGAAACAAGTTGGGTTCTAGTTTTGGCCTTAGGATAAACTTGACATCAGAGTTTTTACTCCTCTGATTAGTTACTCTTCCAATCATATGGAGAATATGCACGGGGGGTTTACTTAGTGAACTTGATACATAGCACGATCGTTCACATGATATTAAAGAATATCCCTAATTTCACTAAATATTGGAAAATACCTCCAAAAATTGTATTGTTGAACCCCTCTCCCAATATACCTTTCCAATTAAGAAAACCCCTAGTTTCATCGGATATTGTAGGTATCCATTTTTAATACTCCCTTTATATCATATTATCAAGTTGTAACAAACAAGATCCCTAACGCATCTTAGTATAAGAAAACGGGATGTTAAATAAAATAATAGTATAATGCTAATAATGTGTTAAAATTCAATATGCTAATACAAAAAATAGCAGCATTACATTCCATTTCACAATAATAGCATATACAGGATCACTGAAGAAACAACAAGCACAGCATAAACACAAGAGACAGAGATTTATCCTGGGAAACCCTCATGGGGTAGAAAACCCAGCAAAGCTTCCTCAATATAGATGACCAGAAATATACAAAGATGAAACCCTGAGACATGATCTCCTTCTCCACAATTGCAGACCTCTCCTCCACAAGTGCGCTATCCTCAAGTGAGTGAATGTATGTATAATGAGGAACACACCTCCTCTATTTATACACTTCTCTGATATGTATTTTACACAAGTACATGTAGGCTCGTATTTAACCATTAGGTTAAATACCCCATTATAACTGACTGGGCCGACCCCTCTAGGGTGGTCCAATAAACCTTTGACCCACATAACACATTTAGGGCCAACCCCTACTAGGGAAGTCTAATAACCCGAGTTACCACATTCCGACGGAGGAATAAACATCTCCGGATATACAATAAGATCTTTACGGAGGAATGAATCATCTCCGGAATAATAAAGTACAAATATAATATTCTTTGAAGTTACAATATCTCAACACTCCCCCTTAACGAGAAGGATATTATAACAACATCTGCCCGAGCAAGGAGTCATCAACATCATACATGATACATCTATAAATCATTGGAAGCATTCTCAACATCATTAGTAACTCAAGCAGTTACTGGAACATCTTCAATACTGGAACATCGACATCTTCAGTATTGAGTCTTTATCTTCTGTAGCACTTGAACAGCTACAACAATATCATCATCTGGATCCTCACGATACACGATCATCAGCATCATCATCTCACGATCATCATCATTGTCATCACACGATCATCAGCATCGTCATCACACGATCATCAGCATCGTCATCTCACGATCATCAGCATCGTCATCACACGATCATCAGCATCGTCATCTCACGATCATCAACATCGTCACCACACGATCATCAGCATCGTCATCTCACGATCATTAGCATCATCATCTCACGATCATCAGCATCATCATCACACGATCATCAGTACAAGTATTCATGCCAATACAAGTAACCACATCATCAATACAAGTATCCATACCGATACAAGTAACCACATCATCAATACAAGTATCCATACCGATACAAGTAACCACATCATCAATACAAGTATCCTACCGATACAAGTAACCACATCATCAATACAAGTATCCTACCGATACAAGTAACCACATCATCAATACAAGTATCCTACCGATACAAGTAACCACATCATCAATACAAGTATCCTACCGATACAAGTAACCACATCATCAATACAAGTATCCTACCGATACAAGTAACCACATCATCAATAAAATCACTTTCTCGGAGACCATTCGTCTACGGATCAATTCAGGGACCGAAGTCCGGGGATGATACAATCCCCATCACGTACATTTTGAACTAGCAGTTCCGGGATGATGCAATCCCCATCACGTACATTTTGAACTAGCAGTTCCGGGATGATGCAATCCCCATCACGTACATTTTGAACTAGCAGTTCCGGGATGATGCAATCCCCATCACGTACATTTTGAACTAGCAGTTCCGGGATGATGCAATCCCCATCACGTACATTTTGAACTAGCAGTTCCGGGATGATGCAATCCCCATCACGTACATTTTGAACTAGCAGTTCCGGGATGATGCAATCCCCATCACGTACATTTTGAACTAGCAGTTCCGGGATGATGCAATCCCCATCACGTACATTTTGAACTAGCAGTTCTGGGATGATGCAATCCCCATCACGTACATTTTGAACTTAGCAGTTCCGGGATGATGCAATCCCCACAACTGTCCTCTAAGGACTTCATTCTCGGAGACCTCACGTCTACGGCTCTCTTTAGGACTGAAAGTCCAGGGATGATCCAATCCCCTCAACTGTCCACTAAGGACTTCATTCTCGGAGACCTCACGTCTACGGCTCTCTTTAGGACTGAAAGTCCAGGGATGATCCAATCCCCTCAACTGTCCACTAAGGACTTCATTCTCGGAGACCTCACGTCTACGGCTCTCTTTAGGACTGAAAGTCCAGGGATGATCCAATCCCCTCAACTGTCCACTAAGGACTTCATTCTCGGAGACCTCACGTCTACGGCTCTCTTTAGGACTGAAAGTCCAGGGATGATCCAATCCCCTCAACTGTCCACTAAGGACTTCATTCTCGGAGACCTCACGTCTACGGCTCTCTTTAGGACTGAAAGTCCAGGGATGATCCAATCCCCTCAACTGTCCACTAAGGACTTCATTCTCGGAGACCTCACGTCTACGGCTCTCTTTAGGACTGAAAGTCCAGGGATGATCCAATCCCCTCAACTGTCCACTAAGGACTTCATTCTCGGAGACCTCACGTCTACGGCTCTCTTTAGGACTGAAAGTCCAAGGATGATCCAATCCCCTCAACTGTCCACTAAGGACTTCATTCTTGGAGACCTCATGTCTACGGCTCTCTTTAGGACTGAAAGTCCAGGGATGATCCAATCCCCTTCTGTATTCTCATCTATACAGGTACAAATATCCAAGAGCATGTATCACATTTACCATGTATTCTCACTAATACATCTAATCATCAAAACATGTATACATCACTACTAGCATGTATTCTTACTAATACATCTAACATCAGAACATGTATACATCACACCAAAACATGTATACATCTAGCATGTATTGTCACTGATACATATAATATCAAAACATGTATACATCACAACTAGCATGTATTCTTACTAATACATCTAGCATCAAAAGCATGTATAAGTAAAACTAAGTATTCTAAGTATAAGAGTCCTAAATCTAAATATTTCTAAGTATCTAGGTGTAGAGAACAGGTTACCTCATCATCGACCTTGTTGTTCGATGAGACAATCTCATCAACAGTGACTATACTACTCCCCCTTTCGAGGAGGGTCCTTTTGAACTACACCAAGCTTGTCTCAGAAGTATTCAAATTTCACCTGAGACAGAAGTTTGGTAACTTCTTCACTTTATAGTTCCTTTCTGTGTCATATCTTGTTAGTTCCCTATGTTCTTTGACTTATCATGGAACACTAGATTCTATGTCATCTTGATACAACTCTAATTATCACATAGGATCTCAGTTGGTTCTATCTCTAAGTCAAACAATCCTGAAGCCAAACTTCTTCACAACTATCAGAGCAAGCAGCCATATATTCCGCTTGTGCTGAGAGCCACACTAGACTGCTTCCAGCTAAACCACGAGATCATGGCTAATCCCAGACAATAACATCCTCTCGATGTGTTCTTCCTGTCTGATACACTTCCTGCCCAATTAGAATCTGAATAACCATCTGAAGTCATGATCTTCAAGATAGCATAGATCGAATTCTATCATGTCCTTTATGTGCCTCATCACATGCTTTGCAACTATCAGGTGAACACATCTAGTTTCCACTAGATACTGACTCAAGGTGTTCACAACAAAGCATATATCTAACCTAGTATATGTTAGATACATCAATGACCCAATAATTTGACTGTACAGAGTTATATCCACTAACTCTGATGAGTCATCCCCTAACAGCTTCAAGTTGGAATCCATAAGAGTGGCCATTCCAACACCTCAAGTTCTTTTGATATTTCTCAGCATACTTTCCTTGGTTGAGAAATATTCCTTCTGAGCCTTGCCATACTTCCAGACCTAGGAAGTAAAGCATCAATTTGAGATCTTTCATTTTCATTTCTACATTGAATGATCTTCTGCATATCTATTTGTGCCATCTCTCGTTAGATGGGTCTACTGATATGAGCCTCAATATCATTCAAACTCTGTGGTGAGTTCTTTCTTGCATCCATGTTATCTGTGTATAGAAATCATATTCAACCTTGTAGCAAAGGTTGAGATCCACATCACCCATGGTGATCATTAAGCTTATCAAAACCTGATTCACATTTCTTCTTTAATTACACCATTAAGAGAATGGTCTTATCTAGCCACTTGGAGCAAACATTTCATCATGATTCTCTTCCTCTTTCTAAGAGAATCTTCTAGCCATGAGCCTTCTATATTTTGTTTGATTTGTAAATCTTCTTGTTGAACATCCATTGCTTGTTCAGTGTTCATCATTGATCATGATCTTTCCTACAAATCAAAATTAAGTACAGGATTAGTAATACTTCATAATCATCAAATCATATTGACATGATAACCTATTATGCATACGGATATCATTTACATAGTTATGCAACTATCTTGACCAATACTTTGGCACAACACTTTCCCATATCCTGTATGCATACAGTGTCTATCTAGATGCCTTCCATCTCTATTAGAACATACTATCGAGAGTGTGCACAACTCTCAGCATGTCAGCAAAGAGGTTTCATTCTAGACAAGCAACAATGGAATGTTTGTCCAACTTACCAATCATATGCATATTAGTAGTATACTGTTCAATGTTCTATGAATATTTACACTTAGCATGATATATTATAGGAATACAAATATGCATACAACCTATTACAGGCAATATCATTTACTATTTCAAATAACAACTCAAATACTTATCTTTTATGTTTGTGTGGTTGCCTCCCGCTTGATCTTCTGTATGTCTTTTGAACTTCTATTCATTATGTACCACTGTGCATGTTCAAGTGTCATCCTCATGATCTCATACACAAACATACACCCATTAGTATGTTCTAAATGTTATCAAAACATTATAGTTCTAAATAATCTTGAGAATGTATAGTCATGATTATAGTTAATAAACATTAGTATTCAAGATTTCAGGCAAGTCTTGTTTTACTCATGCATATCATCAATCAAGATAAAAGACATAATATGCATAATCCCTTGATTACTAACTTTATGAATAAGCATAACCAATCATACCAAGTATACTTATATAAGGGATCTTAACACAAGGTAAGATTCATGGGAAACATACCTGGATTAGTATACCTACTTAGTTATGTACAACATACCTAAACAATCTCTTCAATGATTTAGAGATCCTAAGCTAGAACCTGCATGTCTCATAGGTTAAGCATAATATAACAAAGTCATACATACCTCGTAAGTAGAACAAAGATTATGGATGAGTCTTTGTCTTCATGTTTTCATGGTCATGGAACCTGATTTGTCTTTTGTGATGTACCTGTATCTTGTTAGCAGCCAACATCAACCTCACACAACATCATAATGCATTAGTACAATCATATAGCCCTAATCAATGAATGTCTTTGATCATTCACATGCATTCATACTGTTACTAGGGTGATAAGACAATTCTAACATTAATCAAGATTGTACTAATAAATAATATGAAGACAAACACATCATGAACTTAATCAAGAATTAGATTTCAAGACATACCTGAGCCTCCTTAAGTCATACCTGTCGAGACTTCTTGTAGTCTTCTTATGTAAGGCCTTAGCCTCAAATCCCCCTGAAACCTGATCTGGAGCTTGATTAGGGTTTTCTAGAGAAACCCTAAAAATTCAATCTTTGACTTTCACAATTCTGAATGGATGAAAGAATATGTCTTGCTGAGCTGATCAAACTAGCATACTTCAATTTTGGAATTTCCAAAATTTGACCCCTCAAAATTGCCTTTGAAACTTTTGGATCTTCTGGACAGGATCCCGAACTAGGGTTTGATGAAGCCCACCCTTCTGCCCAAACAAAAGGTTCTATCCAAGGCTCTAAACTCTTATTTTTCTTAGGAGTTTCCAGCCGTGGTTACAGACTTCAAAAATTCCAACTTTTGCTGAAGCCCTAATTTTCCATCTTTCCGATCAAAATCCCGAACTGGGGTTTGATCAAGCCCGGTCTTCCACCCAACCAAAAAATTCCATCTTGGTCTCTAAATTTTGATTTTTCTGAGTAGCATTCAGCCGTGGACTCCGATTCCAAAAATTCTAAATTTCTCTGAAACCCTAAATTCCGGAAGCCATGAATAAAGGTGCTCCAAAAATAATTCTGTTTTGACAGAAATATGCACCTGATTGTTTCTGCTATAACTCTTAAATTTTTGCTCCACAGGGTCTAAAACATTTTTCCTGCAGTAGCCTGACCTGTCATCTTTCCATCCTGACAGGTCTGACCTCAATTGGATTTTCTGAGAGAGAGTTATGCCAAGTGTCGCAACGTGACCTGTTTATGGGATAAAACAGGAGAGCGAACTTGTACGGACTGCCACGTGTCACTGGTTCACCTTCGGCCTCTGAAAACGTTTCCTGAGATAGCTCGACCTGTTATCTTTTCATCCTGACAGGTCTGACCTCAATTGGACTCTCTGAGAGAGAGTTATGCCAAGTGTCGCAACGTAACCTGTTTATGGGATAAAACAGGAGAGCGAACTTGTACGGCCTGCCACGTGTCACTGGTTCACCTTCGGCCTCTGAAAAAGTTTCCTAAGATAGCTCGACCTGTTATATTTCCATCCTGACAGGTCTGACCTCAATTGGACTCTCTGAGAGAGAGTTATTCCAAGTGTCGCAACGTGACCTGTTTATGGGATAAAACAGGAGAGCGAACTTGTACGGCGTGCCACGTGTCACTGGTTGAATTTCGGCCTCTGAAAAAGTTTCTTGAGATATTACAGTCTGTGTACTACCTGTCACTTTTTACGAAATTTCATTTGGAGCTTCCTAGCCCAAGATATGACCTTTTCCCCAAGGTCACCTGATTTTGACTCAGATCTGGAAGAGGCAGAAACCCTATATTGTGCAGATCATAAATCACAAAGTACAACGAATTAGAGGTTGTCCTTTGGACACAAGGTACCTGGAGATTTAATCTTCGTCCTGTAACAATTTCAGATCCGAAAACTTCTCCAAAACAGATTTATAGCGAAAGTGCTACGATGACTGGTTTTTGCTATGTAAAACCCTAACCTTCAAATTGTCGTAAGTAAAGCAAGTGTCGTTAGTGCCATACCTTGTCTTCCTTCAGGTTAGCTCTGACTCCATGTTAAAATTCAATATGATAATACAGAAAATAGCAGCATTACATTCCATTTCACAATAATAGCATATACAGGATCACTGAAGAAACAACAAGCACAGCATAAACACAAGAGGTAGAGATTTATCCTGGGAAACCCTCATGGGGTAGAAAACCCAGCAAAGCTTCCTCAATATAGATGACCAGAAATATACAAAGATGAAACCCTGAGACATGATCTCCTTCTCCACAATTGCAGACCTCTCCTCCACAAGTGCGCTATACTCAAGTGAGTGAATGTATGTATAATGAGGAACACACCTCCTCTATTTATACACTTCTCTGATATGTATTTTACACAAGTACATGTAGGCTCGTATTTAACCATTAGATTAAATACCCCATTATAACTGACTGGGCCGACCCCTCTAGGGTGGTCTAATAACCCTTTGACCCACATAACACATTTAGGGCCGACCCCTACTAGGGAAGTCTAATAACCCGAGTTACCACATTCCGACGGAGGAATAAACATCTCCGGATATACAATAAGATCTTTACGGAGGAATGAATCATCTCCAGAATAATAAAGTACAAATATAATATTCTTTGAAGTTACAATATCTCAACATAATGATCCCATCGGGATTACAGGGGTGATTGATCAATTTGTAGCGTTGGATAGTGGAAGACCCAACGAAATAGTAACAAGGAAGGCAAAATGTGTAAAAGGTAGCCGAGTTAAGATATAAATGTAACAAAGAATGTAAAAGATTGATAGTTCAATAGTTAGTGCAATGCTTAGAAAGGATGAGACACTACAACAAAAAAGGCCTTTGGTGAGGGGAGAAAAACGTCACCATAACCTCATTGGAGACAATCAAAAGGGCCTCCATCACCAAAAACGGAACATTACCAAAGGCAACATAGCCAAAAGTAAAGGAGATATGCTAGACAGTCTAGGTCCATCACCAATAATCATTATTAGTAATGGTTAGTGGTCGTGGCCAATTCCTATGAACCATAGTGACATGTCTTTAATGACCCTCATTATTGACACATATATGATAACAGGCAACATCACCAAAAACTAAACTTCACCAAAGGTAATGTAGCCAAAAGTAAAGGAGATATGAAGACGGCCTTGGTCCATCACCAATAATCATCATTAGTGATGGTCGATGATCGTTTCCAATTCCTACGAAAAATAGTGACATGTCTTTAATGACCCTCACTATTGATGCATATATGATGTCGATCAATTGTCATCGCCATTTCCTATTAACAATAGTGATTTGTCGGTGACAAACCTTTAATGACCCTCACTCTTGACGCATATATGGGGATGACAATGAGCGTCACCATTTCCTATGAACAATAGTAACTTGTGACGATGGGCAGTTGATGACCCTCACTATTAATGCATATATGGAGACAATCCACAAACATCATGATTTCCCATGAATTAACATTTTGCATCATCTTTAGAATTGAGTGGTCCTTAAAGATTTGGGATGCAAAAAACTGGCAATTTTGATCTTCATGCTAGAAATTGATATTTTCTATTTCTTCTTTCAAATGACACATTTTATTCTCTAGGTATTTCTTACGAGTAGGTAGTCTTGTTTTGTGTTCTTCTATTTTGGGTAGGAGGTACACCCCTATTCCCACAGAATTGTTCATTTTACTGGACATAATTTTCCAGGCTGGTATTTTCCTTCCGTGCTGACTTTAAATCATTGCAGAACTTATCCTTTCCTTGTAAATGCCTCAGAAATGTACTCTAAGCTTCTGGAATCTGGAAACTTCTTATGGAAGAACCCTTAATAATTTGCTTGACTTTCTTCAATTCCTCCTAAAAGGGTATAAAATAGATCTTCAATCTCAAAATTTACAGCTATTGTCAAAGTTCATGTGTTCAACCATCCTTCAATATGGCAGATGACTTGTTCTGATCAGAGGTTTATTACATATACTCAAGAAAATAAATCAAGATGATTGATAGGGAGAGAGCACAACTGACAACATTCAAATTAGGTTCCTTTAGTTAATAGGATGGGAGTGGGGGGCTATCCATTCCCCAAAGACACATTAATCCCCAATCCCCAAAACAATAGTAAGTAAGTTGGTTTAGCAAGTGTGGGCATTGTTGAACCAATTCTGGGCAGTTTATGGATTGTTTCAGACCTTAATAAGCATCCATTCTGCAGTAAGATACCCTAATCTCCACTTCTGGGCAGTGCTTGGTCAGTTTCATACCTTAAAAAGGCATTTTGGACACGACAACAACAATAATCAACAGTCAAAATCAATTATGGGCTGGTTTTTGAAGTCATGACAATGGTAAAAGGCATCAAATATCAGTTTTGGGCTGCAAGAAGCATAAACCCTTGTAGCAGCAGTCCATTTTGGGTTGTTTCCTAGCATTCTGGGCAAGCTGGGAATATCTCAGTCTCATAAATAGGTGTAAAAGAGCATCACTTATAAATCAGATTTACAGGGAGGAAAGCAGCAGAGATTCTATGATAAAGAAAGAGAGGTAGAAATCAGATTTTAGCTATGGAGAGGTGGCTCCCCAAATCCTCTTTCTTCATTGTATGGTCTTCTCTTGGGATCCTCCGAGTCCTTGGCCTTCAATCAACAACATTCCTTCCTTTGGCAGTGGGAAAAAGAGGGTCAATCACTCAAGTTCTCACAACAATTTGGCTGCACAACCTTGCACCTAAAGGTTTTTTTTGCCACCTAGTATCAAATTGCTGCTCTCTTCAGAAGATGTCCAGATTTATGTAAAAACTACTATACAGAGAGATAAAAGGAGACGTCCAGATTTATTAAAAAAATAAAAATATTATAAATATGATATCTACAAAAAAAAAAAATTGTTACTCTCTTCATACACTAGGGTGATAACACCCATTTTTTGTTACTCTCTTGATAGCACCAATTGATTGCATTTCTGTTTTTTCTAGTTTATGTCAGCACAACAAATCTGCTCAATACCATTCTCAATTTAAAATAACAACCAACTTACCTGGCTAATACAAAAAAAAATTGCTTTTATATATTCACCCTTATATGGTATATACATGAGCAAACTTATATTTTGTCTCTAATGCTTTGGAATCATGGATTGGAATCTTTAAAATATTGTTTTTCTTTCAAATTTAAATATTTTATGTATATTTGAGTAAACAGAGTCACTAAATTCAAATCAATCGAGTCATTACCGATTCCAATTCTGAGTCTGAGTTGACCCTCAACCGATTCCAAGTCCGAGTCCCTGCAACATAACTGAATATGTGTTTGGATTCAAGAACTCCAAAACAATAATCCAATTCAACATAACTAGTGCCATTAGATATAGGAAGAAAAATTAGAAAATAAATTAATTGAGAAAAGAGATTCAATAGTAATAAGATTACTCAAACCTCATGTTTATGAGAATGAAAAAAAACACATGTGAAAGCATGACAATGCAAGGAACACGAGTTATAATTTGAATCAACTAGAATTCTACATAGAGAAGGAAATGTAATTACTACGAAGACTGTGGAGCTAGTAAATTAGTCTAGGCTATGAAATATTTTTAATTAATTAACCTTAGCACAATTTAGTGTACAATAAAGCAATCCATCAACCTTTACATAGTCTATTATCATTTCATAGCTCATAATTTAGAAGTTGAATGGAAAGCACTTTTAAATATCAGCTCCTAAATCTATAATCTATAAAAAAAAATTGGCATAACCACTGAAAATCCTGAAGCAATGGTTAGCACAGCTGCACAACATCCAAGTAAGAAAGGAAGACACTGAGATCAAAGAAGCCTCAGAAGCATCTCACACACATTATCATAAATTCATGCAATAGTAAATTCTACAGTACCACGGTAACAATAAAAGTAAAACTTGAAAACCACTGTTCACATGATCGATGCAAGAATTTTGAACTTGACTAAAGCAATTTGTAAGGAAAACATAAAGCTCAGACTCATACTTTTTCAGCAATTTCTTCCCATCCTCCCTTTTAACCCTATCAGTTCCTCGCTTTCCTCCTTGCAATCACAATTTAAAGATAAATAAAAGCACTTAGAAAGAGAGCGTAGAAATATTTCAAATTCTAATATGTAGTTCAAAACTCAAATCTTATTATCACTATCTATACTAAAAGAAAAGCATCTAATTATAATATATTCATGCTATTATATATATAGTGTGTGTGTGTTATAGAAATAAGAAATCATCAATTAATGGTGAGATCTACTTCTACATGAAATACATCATTGGCAAAAAAACTGTCAATTTTTTACAGCCTTCAAAATATCACAATGTTTTTAGAAAAACAATCACAGGTCAGCCAATTTTTTGAAAAAATCAGTAGCTGCAGCAGAATAACCACTTAAAAGGGAATTTTTTTGCCTCAACGTTTCACTTAATGTTTATTCCCCAATGGTTCTCTTGCTGATTTTGTTCGAGTCAAACCCTCATCATTTTTTTGCTAAGTCCAAGTTTTTGCACCACTGACATATACAAGAGAGGAATCCCTAGCTCTAGGATAAGATAGTATATTATGGCTGCTAGTAGACTCAACTTTTCACTAGGTGTTTATTCCCCGACAGTTATTTTCCAAGTATTCCTGAATTGATTTCAAGCCCGTGTTGATTTTTTGCTGAGTTCAAGTTCCTGCAACACTGGTGTATGCAAGAGAGGACTTCCTAGCTCTAGTGTGAGATAGGATAGTACAGATGCCAGTAGCCTCAACTTTTCACTAAATTTTATTGCCTGAAGGTTTTTTGCTGAGATTTCCCAAGACAAAGGTCTTGGACCCTTGTCTAGTTCTCGTTGCATCTGAGTTCCTACAACACTGCATATACAAGAGAGGATTTCCTAGCCCTAGGGTGATATAGGATAGTATAGCTGCTAGTATTCAGGCCAAAAAGGTACAAAATGTCAGTCATTTCTACATCAACTCAAATAGAAGACCTGCATACTGCTTTTGCTAGCCTATCAAACAAAAAGACTGTAGAAAGTTAACATTTGAACCAAAATTCGCAGTGAACAAAAAAAATAACAGGCGAACAAAATGGCCTCATGGGCCAAGAAAAAAACTTAAAAAGATAAGATAGGAGAGACCTTTACATATTGATTGAAATCAAAGATACTTCTACATTAGTTTCTTGGGGAGAGCCTATTTGTTTTTATATCTTTGTTGTTTCCATTAGATAAACGTTATCATGTCCAATTTTAGTGAAACATCTATGTCTACAGTGCTAAATGGTTACCATGGACTGGAAATTCTGCCATAGGTTCTGCCATAGGTTCTAGGTAGAGGCAAGGGATACAACCTAGAGGAGGGGGGCACGGGGTGTTATTGATGAATAGGATCCCAATATAAGCAATGATTTTGATTATTGATCGTGTTGATCTTGTAGCCTTGTAGGCATAGAATGTTGGTTTTTGGATTCTATAGGCCATTTATAGCCTCCTTGATTATGTATTTTGATTCAATAATGTATTACACTTGGTGCCATCTTGATATATTCACCCTTACAAGGTATATACATAAGTATACCTTGTATATTTTGTCTAGAATCTCCTCCGCTAGAATCTTCACCCTTGCAACCCGATTCTCTAGTCCAAGCCTCATCAAACAAAAATGTTGAAATTTCCACCATGGAAATTTTACATTGTTTCCTCAAGCATCATGGCTTGCTCATTTGAGCATTAATGGAGTTCTCTCCCAAGTTGGCATCATTGCAAGGCCCATCACTCTCCTTCAATATCTATGATATGCCTCTAGATAATGAATGAACTTTCAACATCTCTAGCCCCTTATTAATAGAGATTCTCTATGAAGACACCGCCATCGAATGAATTTCCCCTGAACATAATTATCAACCCCATTGTTTCAACCCATGGCTTTACTAAAATCAAAAAGTGCATTGGACCTATATTGGATTTAACAATCATTGACTAAATCTCCTAAGGTAGTAGATCTTGCACTATCCCTTGGGTCTAAAATTGTATCAACTTGATTTTTTTCTCATGGATGCAAGGGTTAATTACAACATTTTTCTTAGGCATTCATGGTTGGATGTGATGATGGTGATTCTATGCACCTTTTTGGGTGAGATTTTACTTCACCATGGGAAAGACCCATGTGATTAAGAATAATCCAACGTCAATATCCATGTTGTGGTAATCTACATCTCCAACACAACCCCTGATATCATTAATTTATCCTTCCAGGGGTCCTTTCATTGTTTGGGTTACTTCTCCATAAGTCAAACCTCCCTCTCCTCCCTATGCTCCTCCTTCTCGCCTTGCAATATTGTTCACTTTGAGCTTCCTAACATTGACTTCACTCTTCAACCTCCCCTTTAATATATGGTAGATATCCCTCCTAGGCTCCTACTCTTGACGAGATTCACACATTCAGTGTTCACAGAGTTCCATGCCTCATGCTATCTTGTGTGATTTTAAGCATTCATTCATTCAATGTCTTACCCATCATAAATAAAAATGTTCTCTTAAAGCAAGTAAAAGTAAAACATCATACATTTTTACACATGACATCCCATAAACAACCAAAATTATCATGACAAACTCATGGATATATATTAAAAATACATTGCCAAAGTAGAAAAGGTGTTATGCAGTATAGGGATTCCTGGGCCCTACCTTTATGATCCCTTGACATTTTCCTCGTCCCCCCAATTTTTAGCAGTCCTAAGGCTGAAAATTGTATGGCTAATATCTGGAAAACATCTAAGCTTAGAGGTGGATTTTCTATTTTGGATTAAAAGTTAAGGAGAGCAGAATTTATAACACTGAAGTCAGAGCTTCTAAGCCAAATATCATTGTCTTGTAAAGCTGGTATTATAAACAGTTCTATATTCTCTTCAATCAAAAGGTACTAATCCTAGAAGGTTTACTTGACTAACTAGTTAATCAATGCCACATTGTCAATGCTTGCGTATTATGAAAACATAATGGTTTTAATTGCGGTGCATGTGGTACAGTACATTAAAATGGATCTTGGGGGGCAAATGTCCTTGTTTTTGTCTATTTTCAGTTACTAACTAACATTTTTATTTTTCTTAGACCTGCTCAGCATTATATGTGATTCATGTGGATCCCTTTATTTGGTCCAATATGTGTAAATTTTTCCAATAACTTGCCTATGACGATAAAATTTTATTTTATTTTCTTATTAAAGTGTCCAGCAAAACTAATCAGAACAAGGTGTATGAGACTGTGACGATATTATTGTCTGGTATGTGTATTGAGGACTTAAACTAAGGATCTATGTTATTGGCTTCCCCAATTTGTTATATCGTATGCCAGTGTTACCAGACTCTTCTGAGTTCCAATCTCCTCCCCACTTTGACTCTGCTCTTGGAGTAAACTGAGTTAAATCAGCTCCTCTGAATCTGACTCACTATTAAATCCTATATATGACACGAGTCAACTTCGAATTAGATTGACTAAGTAACTCAGTAGTCAGATTCGCAAGCTCGGTTGTCTGTCTATAAAAAGACATAGATAAAACCAAAGAAAAATCCCCCATTTTGCTCGCCTGGCCCGATTTCGCAGTAGGAAATTAGCAGAGCAGCCAACTATCTAGAATCCTTGGGGTTTTGTAGGAGCTATTATTGAAAATTTGCATCATATAGACAACGTACACTTTCATATTAATGATTTTCTAAAATGTAGTGGTTTTCTCAAAATTTCCCAAGTCAACTCTTGAATTATTCCCTAGTGCCACTCCAATCTCAGTCTTCCCCACAAAATACAACATTTATCCCAGAAAACCAAAAAATTCAATAAATAAACAAATAACTTACAAAGCCTTTGATGGTTAAGAGAAAACATTCAGACACCACTTCCATTGAATAAAATGCAAATCACACATACAGTAACAAGAAAAAATTACCGGCAATTACCCTATTGCTCCTTCATTGATTTCAAAACCAAAACCCTTGGCCCAAAACTGACACAAATGAACAGCAAATGCCCAAAAATTTTCATGCAAATTAATAGAGAAAGTAAATCAAATGAAATACCATTGTCTTCCTGCAAGAGATTGATGATGCCCTCAACTTGCAAATTCCCCTTAAGCATGATGATGGCCTTTCTTGGTCTCTGCGACGACAATCAACGCTTGGGCTGCAGGCACAAAGGAAAATCCACTCTACGGTATTCAAACCACGGAACCCTTGAAATCCAACTGAAATGGATGGTGGCTATTTAAAAATATTAGAGGAGAATGTAATAGAGGCATCAATTTTGGCATTAAACCACATCACGGCACCCGGAACCTATGTCACATGGTTCGGGTTCGAGTTCCTGTTGGGCAATAATGAAATTTGATTCGAGTTCAAATTTACCGCCATTAGGTTATTTCATATACATATTCAAAATATTTAAAAAACTATTAATATATAATTATATTAATGTATATAAATATTTTAATAATTTTATTATCTTTTTTACAAATATAATTTTTATATAACTTTAACAAAAAAGATTATAAATATAACTTTTATATATAAAATAAAATTCTGTACAAATATTTTGATATATGTGTTAACAAGAATATGTATAAATATAAATCAAGTTAACTTTATATTATATTTTTAGTTTCTTATTAATGATAAAACTAACCTCCTCTTGGATGGGATGCTAAAGGATCAACCCAGGTGCATTTATGGTGACATAAAAGGGGTGGATCAATAAGATGCACCAACTAGCATCGAGGAGGCAACGACGACGATGGTTGTTGGGCATATTAACTCCTCCCCCATTTATGTAGAACGACATGACTGGTCTGCACATGTGTTGTTATTACGCGATCATGGTTGCTCTCGATTCCTGCACCGGGTTCTCCATGGTTCATAAGGATTGTCGAGGTTTCATTTTGATCCATTTCGCCTTAGGGTCTAAATGGATTCTCACTGATGCTCCCTGTGACTGTACAATCCCTGCTCCTAGGCAGTTTCAGAGGAAGATGAAGAGTAAAGATATTTGGTGACAGTAGTGAACTCTACAACATGGCCCACGAGCATCATCGCACTCCCAGCAAGCGCGGTCGTGGATGTCCTAGCCGCTCTCAAGAGCATAATATTGCGGGTGTTGCTCGCCACCTTGCCACAATGACTGATATGCTCTTGGTAATCCACAATGACAACAAGGATGTCGAAGAATATATGCAAGCTTGAATATTAGAGCTTCGAGATAGGGTTCAAATTCTTATCGGCTGGTGCGCATGCATTGTGGAGCTTTACCACCTTCCCTCACCTCTGCTTTCCACTATTGGAGCAGAGGGGACAATTCACTTTGACTCTAGCTCTAAAGCTAGGAACGAAGCGCTCCATGAAGAGGACAAGGTTCAAGCAACCTCGAATGCCATGGTCAAGGAGGAGAGCCTGACTGAGACAGCGACAGGCAAGGAAAAGATGGACGAAGCCAGGACTGTTAGCACTAGTGGTACCAAGTGCGAGGCTACAAGCAACATCAAGGAAGAAAGCGAGCCTCTAGCAACCCAGTGTTGGGCACACCCCGACCCTGCCGAGTACCGTTTTCTCTGCCTGAACTTTTGGCATTGTTCTGCCTGAACGATCATGCTATGTATCAAGTTCACTAAGTAAACCCCCCGTTGTATGAATCAATCCGATGATTTGGAGGTTATTCCTCAGCACTCCCAAATAAAATAACCCCCAATATTTATATTACTATGTCAAATTAAAAACCCCCTTTGACCCCTTAATACGGGGCAATATATTTTTGAGGTTTTTAAGAGTATTCAACCCCCCAATATGAATGGACGTGATATGATATTGCCTCACTGGTGAACCCCCCGTGAGAATATGTTAATGTCTCCTACATTGCAGATTTATATCATGGTTCCTTGTGTTCCAAGCTGCCTAAGTCACTACTGTGTCGTGCTCACTGTACAAGGATAAAACTTGTGTAGGCCATTATGTAGTTGCTTTGAACTCATATGTCGGCCATTCCTTTATGTCAGTATGTTTCATCATGTACTCATTCCTACTCAAAATTAAATCAACCTTTGATTGTTCCTCGTGTTGGATGATAGAGGATGCCTTAAGGCCTCCCTTCCAATGGACTTCTTCCGATTGAATTTAGCTAATCTTGCTCTGGGAATGAAGTTTAGAGTTTTCGGTAGTACCTTGGGGATTGTAGTCATCAGTGGAAATTTCCCTCGGCATTGAGTTATGGGAATACATCAATATCTGCTACTTAATGGATTCTTCAGGTTTTCAACTTCAACAAGATGTATTCACACCTTTTAGAATGTACCAGGTACCTTGGGGCTCATTTTAATCATTGGTGGGTTCCCTCACGTTTGTTAATGGTTCACATTAATGAATTTTAATCAAACAATTTCCTCTTGTTAGGATATTTTAATACTCCATCCTTGTCCTAGTTGAATTATTTACCATTTGCTAGCACTTAGTGATGTTATTTCCCCCCTAGTGGTGTGCAGATTTCATCTAGGACCCATTAGCCACCTAATGCGCCATGCATGCATGATTTTAGGACTCTTAGAGGCATTTCCCTATATTTTAGGAGCCCAACCAGTGACTCAGTTCAGTCTAACTGAGTTACACATGAGTTGGTGACTCTAATTGGGAGTTTGAGCTCCGATCACCACTGGTTGTGGCCTCATGCGCCCTTTTCTAATTGATTTGCATGAAAAACTCATGGATGCTCGCTCCTTGGTCAGTTAACTGACTGTATCATTAGTTCACTGAGATTTGGTTGAGTTTAACTGAGTTTGGGAGCTCCAGAGCATTGATAGAGGTGACAATTACTATGCTAGACAGACCATGACTCAAATTCTTCTAGGTGATTCAAATTATCTCCATTGTAACATCATTGTTCATTATACTGATTATTTGGATCATGTGACATTATTCTGTTCCTCTCTGATTTCTTATGCATGATTAATTGTCTGCTCTTTTTTACTGCAATTTTCACTGTAACTCATTTTCACTACTCATTATTTCTCTGTGAGGTATACTCAGCTCCATTATCTACTGTGTTTTAGAATTTCACACCTCTGTGTTTGACTTCAAATAATTTATTCGCATGGTTATGATTCATACCTTTAGATGGTAATTTGGATTGAATACCTTGGGCCTAAAGTAGCATCATTATATTTTGTTATTTCCCAAGCTACACAAGATTGAGCCACACTCCTTTTGGCTCTTGATGAGACATAGATCTAGTTTGTTCACTATGGCTATGATCTCCAGTTTTGACATAGGTCCACCTTTATATTTCTATGGCTATGTTTATACTTATGTTTCTCATGGATCCATGCTTGTATTCTAGTGGCCATGATATATTCATCAGTTATACATATGTATTGGATCATCATTGTATTCTCTTAGAGGTCATGTTTCACCATTTGAGCATGGACATTTATCCTAAGAATGAGATTGTCTGAAATTTTCCTTTCTTCCAGGTACTTCGTTTGAGCCTATGATTCTTGGTTTCTCCAGTTTCTTCGACTCCATGACCCAACTATTCATTATTTATAATGTATTTCAGCCTCGTATTCCTATTTGACCTCATATATTAGGGGGCATTTGTTATAGCCAAATTTGGCACTTATCCGTCCGTGATGACACTTGCATGGCGACACTTCATAAGGTTATAGTGAGTCACACAAAAGGACATCATGGATGGAAGAGCCATATTTGATACTTCTGTAGGATGGCCTTACCTCATTCATGGTCCCTTCAAGAATTAGGAATCTTATGAACAAATTTGGAGACCAAAACACCTCTTGAAAATCCCTAGAAAAGGCAAATTTTCCTCATTTTGTCACCCACACGTGGGTTGCACATGGCTCACCTGTGTGTTGCACACACTTTGATCTACTGTTCACCCATGTGTGCCTCAGAAAATACGCAAAAAATGTAATAAATTTCGAAAAGGGGTGGTTTGGGTGGTTTTGTAACCATCTCCTCATTTGTAACTACTTCCTCCTTGACCCTATTTTATTCATTTTCTATATAAGAGAGGGAGAGAGGACCATGAAATGGGAATTAACCCATTTTAATTTTATGCTAGGGGAATTTTGACCTTCATCCCCCTCACTTGTTCCCTAGTTTCCATCTAACTCTAATGCATTGCTTGGAGGTTGGGATTCTTGGAGGAGAGAAGCAGGAGATCCATAATTGAAGGTTTCATGAAGTGCCTTGTTTGAAGGAAGGTATTATGTGCTTGATTAATTCATTAATAAAATATTAGGCATTCTTCCCTTTCCAAATCATTGTGTTCATGTATATCTTAGTTTTGATTACTTGTTGATGTTTATTAGATCAATACTTTATGTTCTTTTGAATATCAATCTTCTTTTTGTAGTCAAATTAGTTTGAGGAAGGCCTTGAAGTGGTTTTGCAGGTTCCTTTATTGGAGAGCAAGAGGAGGAATCAAGGAGAGCCTTGGATCAACCTTCTGTATTAAGGTACACACCCTCTCAAACCCCAAATTTTTTTTGCTTAATTATTGTATTTGCAGAACCTTAGATGTTTGTCTGTCAACCCTAGTACATTGGTGGCCTCATCCCAACCATTAGGAATTTTTTCCTCACAACACTCCATGCCGCAAAGTGAGGAAGATTCTATTATGAAATCCCAACATTTCTATATCATTTATGCACAATTCAAATACCTTTACACTATCCTCCACGATGCCCTCGGCATCGGTTGTTGGATCCTACACCCGCAGGCTCGTCACATTTGGAGGATGGGCTTATTGGGTCCATTTACCACTTAGGAAAGGATCCTCCTACCACTTAGACATTGTTTAATATGGATCCAAAATACCCATCCATGCCACCTGTGTTAGTACCCCCTCCTCCGGTACCAACCCCACCGATTGGTCAGTTATAGTATGGACCCTATAGTCCTACTTATCTGAATGTTATCCAAATGATATTGGTTCCTACACCGCAAATGGAACAAGCCATTCCTACATCCACATATTATGGAGCACAAACCGCATTTATCCCACCCCCGTGATATAAACCTTACTATCCATTTCCATGCTCGACTGGTCAGCAACCCACACCTAACATGGGGGTGAAGCTGGTTCAACCTTCTTTCGCTCAACAAGCTCAACAATTTGAGCAGTTGAACAACACATATCCCTAGAATACTCAGGAACAGGGGAATAATGAAGGGAAGAAAAATAAAAACTAGTAGCAGGGGGAAGGGGGAAACCCCCCTCCCCAACAAAACCAGAATCCAGGTAATGAAAACACGGGGACCAATAATTCCCCCAAGAAAGGGAAGAACACTAACTAGAGGACCAATTACTGCTTCTCCATTTGTGACGAATATGGTCATTACACCCATCACCGCCCTCTTATCCCCAATTTACAATAGTTAATAGAATCCAAGAAGAAGACGGTGACAAACCCTCCCGAGGACCCAAATCCTCCCCAACCTCAAACTACTGTATTACAACAACTCTTTGAGAATCAAGGGATCATCACAAAAAAAATATCCTTTCCCCTTCAGTGATGGCTCTTTCCAAAATATCTATACACTGGATGTTAATATTTAGACTCGAGCCAAAGGTTATGATAGGATTGAAGCTCCCTAAGTGGAAGACATACCTATCCCTTCGGGGGTCCTCTCCAAATACCATGCCCAAGTGCCAAAAAAATACCAAGGATTCTGAAGTTTTCATTTCGGCGTACCCCTAATAACCCCCATATGAAAGCTTCCCACAATTACAATATTGTGGATGACTTGGCTCAGTCCCTTGTATCCATGTCCATGTTAGAGGTACTACAATTATTCCCAATCCAACGAAAGTCGTTACTCAATGCACTAGGCACCATCGATCCTTCCGACTTGTATCTTATGACATTTGATCTTGACAAAGGTGAACCGTGACTACCCTCGTCAGTCACATTCCAATTCCCGGACACTGTAAAAAACATTATGATCCATGAATGTATCATCGATGAAGGTGCATCCACTTGTGTCATGTCCGATAATGTTTGTAAACTATTACGGTTACCATAGCTTGTCCCCTCGTCTATCACCCTTCGTGCGTATGATGGTATACCATCCCAACCAAGATGATTATACCAAAATGTACCCATCGAGTTGGGGGGATATATGGGTATGATTGATATCAAGGTAGTTGATGCTCAACTTGACTACAACATCCTCTTAGGGCATAGTTATATGTATGCCATGAAGGAATTCGACTCCTCGGTCTTCTGTATCATGATGTTTCCCTTAAATGGGAAGATTGCCACCCTTGACCAGCTTAAATACTATGATCCCAGTGCCACTAGTAACCATGACAACATCCAACCTGTTTTCTCCATCATATATCAACCCTATGTTGACATTTCCCCCGACATGTATAAGTACTGCAATTTGTTAGGAGTGTACTCAATGGCCTAATGTGCACAATTTTCACTGCTAGAAATATGCCCACCGCCACCTAAGCACCATCATCAGCACTACCGTTGATTCATGGCATTGAACAAACATTGAGTCCATCGATGCCTCCAATCTTCTAGATCCTATTCTTGTACCCCTCCACAAGTGTACACGAGATGATGGTTATGGCTCATTTAACTCTACCCGGGCTCACTTTGGGTATTCCGGTATGGTACCTTACATGTACCTACCTAGAAATGGATTCAAATCCAGTCGCTCAATATGATTTTATCCCTGTTTCGGCTGCCACGCCTGTTAGGCCAATGACACCTTCTATCTCGATAGTCAAACCTATGACATCCGTAGATAAACCATAGCCATTTCCAGTAAGAGGACCAATGAGTGAACGAAGCAACCGAAGTTGAGAGGACCCCTCCTACCAAACCCTACACCCGACTTGTTGGAGGTTTATCGGCCTAAAGCAGGGTGCATCGAGAGAGTCATACCACCATGTGCTCTTTGTGGGAAACAAGGCCATGCGATCCACCTGTTCCTCGCCTTTCCATAGCTTTGAAATTTTCTTAACACTCTGGTCAGTATAACCCACGCTTCACGAACCACTGAAGGGGGCACATCATCGTCATCCACACCTAATTCCAAGACACTACGTACAATTCACACATGTGCAATGTGTTCCCAATATCGACATTACACACACCATTGTACCGATCTCCCTCGATTTTTGGATGCTTTGGCCACCATTCGCCTCACCCAACCATTTAATGATACCTCTCCCAGTTCATCACCAGAATTGGTTCCCATTAATATGGTTATCACCGTGGCCATGAGAAACACCTCCACTTGATGGGAAGACTCCATACCTGAACAACAATTAATTCTTCGGTTCCCACAAAGTCCTGCCATCATCCTAAACCACACCCACGCTACCTGGCCATGTCATTCATGAAAGTTAATGTCTCATCATTCATTCCAATTCCCTCTAGTAGCCGCATTTTGCACCTCGCGCACAACCCAGAGCTGATTAGTTGATAAACTTACCTCTTATGGAACCACCCTCCCAACAATAATCAAAGAGGATAATGAACCGACAGACTACAATGATGACCACGACATCCCTAACATGTCGAATCACCTTAGAGATCTCAATCCTCACTCATATGTTTCTTGGGAAGTCTTGTATCCCCTATCCTTTCCATAAGAAAATATCGTACCCCCTCCCCCCAATACCTATGAGTATCTAGACATCCTTCATCACGATTCGGTCCCCCTTCAGACTAATTTCTAAGACCCCTTTTCCTCTGATGAAGACATGCTAGAAGAATATCTCTTTTCCACGGATGAAGAGATAATCGAAGCCATTCACATCGAGGAACCCCCATGGGACACCTTCCATCATAGGTCATCGATAGTCTATACACAGGGTCTGAACACCCTGTCAATTGAGTGAAAATATATAATTGAATCAAAGTATTTGATACCCCCTAGTCACATCGATGTCACATCCCCATCTAGACCCTATCACTTTAACATTTTAAATGATGTAATATTGTTATGAAATAGTGGTGAGGAGCTCAAGGCCAAGGCCTCACCATCGATTTATTGATGCATATGGTTTGTGTGCTAGCCAGGCACATTGGAACTTCAACATCATGTAATATGCATTTTAATAAAAATACCCACAACTAGCTATGCAATGCAACAAAGAGATGGGGGCATGATTTCACAAGGAATTGGGAGGGAAAAACATTCGAACCCTTGATCCAATCAGTTCAAGCCAAGTGTCAATGAGAGAACCCATCAAACCCTCAACTACCCATGTTGACTTTTGTACCCAACCATTGATTTCTCCCAAGAGTTGGTTGAGATAGTTAATGCCTTGGGAATGGAGAGGTATGGCTGTCCAAATTTGGGTATGGGCAAGCCACCCTTCATGGAAAATCATGTTTGTCTCCTTAGGCAAGAAAAGAGCCACGAAATTGCTCTCTAAGCCATTATGCAACCATCAGTCTTGCTCCCTCACGCAGCTCTAGCTGCCTGGGCGTTTTCCTCCATGGTATTTCTAGGTTTCCCTTCATCTTTTACCTAGGAAGGGGCGTTTTTGTGTTGATTACCAGTGGGAAAGAGAACAACATGTTTTTGGGTCTTCCTGGAGGTCATTTAGGCCATTGGAAAGGATCATAACCAGTGGGGAGAAATCGGTTTTACTCCTTGGGGTTGAAATCGAATTACTCTTTCCACAGTTTGTTTTAGTGAGCCACGATTTGGGAAAAACCTATGGACCATGTTTTGTAAAATACCCTTGTTGTAAATGGTATCTATGCCCAATGTTTGTGCTTGCGGTGTGAGAAATGAGAATGTTGGGGTATGGGATTTGGGTATCCATTGCTTTGGCTTGAGCTTGAGAATAAGCATCCATGGTTCAAATGTAGCCTGATAAACCCAGCTGTGGACTGGCTTGGCTGAGATAAAATGAGTAACTGGCAGTGAACGAGCTGGAATGTTCCCTTTCCTTGTGAGAATCATGCCTAGCTCGGGGGTGGCCTTCGGATGGACTTAGTATAAGCTGTCGAAGAGCCTATGGTTGGATGGAACATTGCAGTGACATAGCTAGTTGCTTGGGGCAGTTGCAAAATGAAGATAAGTGTTTTTATGTCTATGTATTTACTTCTGCAATGTTTAATTAATGATTATTTTGATATGTTGGATGAGCATGAATTGGGTGTGGATGTTGTTTTAATTCTGCTGTGCATAATTGATTTGTTTTACATCTGCACACTCATATTTTAATTATATGAATCTAACGAATGGGCCGAGATCATGTGAAAGCCCTGAATTTGGCATCATGTTCCCTGCCTTGCATTGGATAAATGGGTGGGTACGTGACAATCGATTGGTTCAAAAAACCCATTCCCTCCCTAGAAAATTCTGAAGACAGAATCTAGCCAATATATCCCCCACAATCCAGATTGATATTTTTGTTACCCCTGGAGTCATTGAAAACATCTCCATTGCGGAATCCTTCTCACCATAGGAAATTATTGATTACACTGGCCTCTTCAAAGTTTTTGGCGATGTATTTACATGGTCTTATGAAGAAATTCCATGCCTCAACTCTGCAATTGTCGAACACCACATCGACACTTGTCCTGACGCCATCCTTGTTAGGAAAAAAACTCCTGATCCACCCTTATAAGGCCTCGATGATCAAAGTGGAGATCGAAAAAATCGTACATGCTGGATTTATATTCCCAATCGCTTACACATCCCGAGTCTCTAACCCTATCTTGGTTAACAAAAAGTAGGGGACCATTCGTGTCTGTACAAATTTTTGGGACCTTAACTTAGCCTACCCCAAGGACAATTTTCCAATATCTTTCATCGACCAAATCATTGAATGATGTGCTGGTAGTGAAATGTTGTCCTTTATGGATAGATTTTTCGGTTATAACCAAATACAAATCCACCCACAAGATCAATACAAAACCACATTTACCACACCATGGGGTACTTTGTCGTATAAGGTTATGCCCTTCAGCTTGAAGAATGTAGACGACACTTTCTAGCGTGGTATGGTGTATGTTTTTAATGACTTGGATCACATCATCTTTGGATTTTTAGATAACCTCACCGCCAAATATAAGAAATGATGCGACCATCTTCGCGATCTCCGCACCATATTCACATGATTTGGAAAATACAACATACACTTGAACCCCCTTAAATGTGTCTTCTATGTCACCGCTGGTCAACTATTAGGATTCGTCATCTCCAATGATGGAATCACTGTTGACTCTTCAAAAGTTCAAGCTATTCTTGATCTACCACCCCTGTGAAAACGACGCCATTTGCAGAGTATCTAGGGAAATTCTAAATTCCTTCGGTGTTTCGCCCCCAACTATTCCACTCAGGCACACAATTTTTTATGCCTCCTTAGGAAAGACATCCCCTTTAGGTGGGAAAATTATTCCCAAGGTGACTTCAATGCTCTAAATCAAGCCTTGTCTTAAGCTCCCCTCATCTCACCTCCATAATTTAAGAAAGATTTTACCCTTTATATATCAACATCAAATTCCGCTGTGGCGAGTGTACTGGTCCAACCAACCGAGGATCACCATGAACACATCATTTACTATGTAAGAAAAACCCTCATGGGAGAATCACTCAACTACACTCATGATGAGAAGTTCATGTTAGCAGTCATTCTTTCCGTACAAAAGATACACCATTCTATTTTTCTCCGAAAAAAAATCATGGTCATGGACTCCAACCCTATGTAATACATACTTAGCCGTAGGATTTTAAATAGTAAATTTGCACCTTGGATCATGATATTACAAGAGTGTGACCTCAGATTTGTTTTCCCTAAAAGCAAGAAAGTAATGGCACTAGCCGAGCTCATTACATATCTCCCATCTACCAACTCGGGAGAACTTGTTCAGGACCAATTACCTGATGAGTATCTCTTCTTCATTGCTAACGATAAGCCATGGTACAATGATATCCTAAATTATATTCATAATACCCCCCACCCCCTAACCTATCCCGTGATGACTTCCAAAAGATATACCATCACACACCCAGATACCTTCTCATAGGAGATGTCCTGCACTACCGTGGCATAGACACCATCCTACGACATTGTCTAACACATGAGGAATCTAAACAAGTTCTCAATGACTACCATAGTGGCGCATGTGGAAACCACCTCTCAGAACTGGCCACCGCCCAAAAACTCTTATGCGTAGGATATTTTTGGCCCTCCATATTCAAGGATTGTGTCTACGCAGTCAAACAATGTGAAAATTGTTAGTTATTTTCTTGCAAAACACGGTCACAACCTGCTCCCCTACATCTAGTCATCACCATTGGTCCATTTTTCAAATGGGAAATTGATTTTATGGAGCGTCTCCCTACTTCAGCACAAGGTCACTAGTATATAATTGTCAATGTCTATTACTTCACCAAGTGGGTCGAAGCCATGCCCACATTTGATTGCAAAGGAATCACTGTTGTGCGGTTCTTCTTTAACTATGTCATCTCCCACTTTGGCATACCAAAACAACCGGTCTTTGATAATGACACCTATTTTCATAGCGAGACGTTTGAAGAACTATCACAGTTATTAGGCTTTAAGCATGAATTTTCGACGGCTTAGTACCCCCAGGAAAACGGCCAAGTTGAATATGTAAACAAAGTTCTCAAAATTATTCTCCAAAGCATAGTGAATAAGAACAAATCTAATTGGCATCACATGCTATTACCGGATCTTTGGGATTACTGTACCTTGTTCAAGAATGTTACAAGATTTAAACCATTTCACCTTGTCCATGGAGTAGAAGTTGTCCTTCCCATCAAATGCCAAATCCCTACATGCCAATCCACTATTTAGTTGCTACCTGATACTCCCGCCCTTGAGAAATGGTTATTTAATTTGGAACACCTCGATGAAGAATGATGTGACTCCATTCAACACATGAGGCCATGAAAGTTCATTCCAAAGCACATTATGCTTGACATGTTCGAGCTCACACATTTAGTGAGGGCGAATTTGTCCTCGTCTCCAATGCCAAGAAATATGGTAAACCGGGACCCAGTAAATCTATCTCCAAATGGACATGCCCTTATGTCGTTAAACAATGTCTCCCCAAAGGGGCATATGTCTTAATTGACCCATAAGATCTTACCCTCAACAAACCCATTAATGGGTTGTATCTTAAAACATTTCTACCCTTGATTCATAGGCACCCCACAGGTACGACATGCTTTGGTTTCATATTTCTGAATTGCCAATACCTTGGTAACGTTCTTTACTACACTTGGGTATGTGTGCCATTTGTGCAGGATCATGACCGAGACAAGCATGAGACTCTTTTTTTTCCATTATAAGAACAAGAATCCATCCCTCAGCAACGGTGTTGGGATTCTATCTCATGTATCATTTTGAAATTGACATATAGGCAATGTTTTCCCTCTGCTTACAATACATTTACTAGTATTCCCGCTGATAACCATAGGGCCCTCATTTCCAGTATTGATGTGTCATCAACTTCATCACTGCGAATAGCATGTTCCCCCTTGGGCGTACACACCATTTCCAACATTGTCATAAGTTGAAACCCATGATGTCGAACCCCCACAAGAGGAATCTGATACAGCTTGAAAATATAACCCCTAGTTCATCATTTTATAGTTGTGCATTTAATCCTCCTCTTCTCGTAGTAGGTGCCATCCAATTCCTCAACATATATTATGATCAAGATTTAAATACCACTCATATCTCCATGACCAATCTACCCTCAACAATATTCCTCAGAGCACCACCGCCCGAACAACCCAATGGGGCCCCCACCCTCAAAAGTAACAAGTTCTATTCTATTCTTCCCTCAGGAATATTCTGCATGGCATTGATTCATGGGACACCCGTCTTCACGTTTACAAAACAACCCCACCCCATCTTGGAAAGTGTACCCCAACACACTCAAAACCGTGGGGACCCCTCCCATCATCCAATTGGTCCCATGACACACCTAAAACTATGGGGACCCCACCATTATTATTTATGTACAAACACATTCCCCTATCCACTTAACATCGTGGGAAAACCCTATTCTTTTTGGAAGCAACCCATGGTCACCTTTTATCGATGTATTTGATTCCCAACAATATCCATTTTTTTGGTCACCATTACTCTTAGTATTGTGTCTCCATCAAAGCCCCTTCATTTGCAGTTTGTCTCCCTCTGTTTCACTCTATACCTTTTCAATCACTAGAAGGGATCACCTTGAACTATGTAGGGAGAGTCATTAATGCTCCCTAACTTAGTGGTTTCCCCAATGCTTGATGTCAACACATCTATCGCATCAGAGGGAAACTTACTTTTGAAGGTAGTAGTGTTCACATCCATGGTAACAGTCCATCTGGAACAGTGCAGTTTCACCTCCAGAAACTTCACCACCCTTTTTGGTCCCCCACCCCAGTGGACTTATCATAATCATTAACAATCTCACTTCTTCAACACTCAACAACAATCGCTGGTTCTATTACTAACACATGGATCGAAACTCCCTTCATCCATGTCCCAGTAGTATCTTTGAGTCAACCCCTTGGTATTCTCTTATTGTAATCACATTGACAACTTTTCACGAGCATGGGTATAGCCTCCTCGTTTGTATAAAAGACCATTCTTTATTACAGCTCTAATGGTCATCCCCAACAATCTTCCCCCATGGAAGGCCCCTATCATCCACATATGCTTTGCACTACATAACAAGAGAGAAACAAAAAAACATTGATGCATCATTAGCTCTACAGTACCTTCCAAACCTCATACGTCAGGGGGCATCTGTTAACTCCTAAATCTCTCACATATGCAACATTTCAACGATTCTTGTAGTAAGGTGTCATCAAAATAAAGAATGCAAGTCTCCAAATGCATCCTCAACAAATACAAAAGGAAACATGAGTCCAAAAGTGCCCAAGAATAGTCAAAAGAAGGGGTCGCACAACTGAACTGTTGTTAACCTGTGTTATAGTGCATGTAATCAGTTCAGTGCCTGCGTGATACTTGCGTGGATTTTCCTTCAATATCTGCACTAGTGTCAAAATGGAGAGACGACCTACTTCCCATGGTACAATGAAGGATCTTCATATTCCCATCACTTCCAACAATCATAATTTGGATCCTCACACACTTGATGGCATTAAATAGCCCCCTTGGTGTAGCTTGGATCTAGTTCTGGAGCGTATGTGTTCACATTTAGATCTAGTTGTTTCTTGGCCACCTTTTGGACTATAAAAGGAAGCCATTGACATGCATTTTTTAGAGATAAAGAAGAGAAAAGTTATGCTGCTAGATTTGTGTTGGAGCTTCTTCATAGCCCACCTCTGCCTACCTTTGTAAGAATTCCCAAGCTCCCTTTCCACCTTCCTCCAAGGGGAAAGAGTTTCTCCCCATTGTTATATCACCCACTTAGCATATAGTTTGGAAAAGAAGGACCTCCCTAAGGGATATTGTTGGCTTCCCTTGAATCCCACACCTCCTAGGTGTTGTACAGCTTGACCATTGGGAAATAAAAAGTGGTTTTGCATACATTTGTTTTTTTTCGGAGTTTACATTCTCCCCCCATTTCCTTTTGTTACATTTAATTTAATTTTATTCCTTTTATGTGAATTCCACTAACAATCTCTTGCAAGATCATTTGGAGGGAAACCACACCCTAATAGGGGCTCCAAGGACTGAGGATTTGCTACAACCTACAAGGCCTAGCCCCTTACCAAGTGGAGGGATGCACCCTTGTGCAATATTTTCCACGACAATACCTAGATTCCCTAGGCCATTCCAGCCTAATAACCAACCTTATATTTCTCCATACAGGAATCCATACTAGTCATCTAAATGGGCTCATATGGGGAAAGCATATTGGAAAACACAAGTCCAAAACCCTTAGAAAAATACTTAGAATCAATATCATCGAGCTCCCTTTCATCCTCAATATCATCATCCTTACCACCAATATCCTCAAAACCAACAATATCCTGCTAATGTACCTAAAAATATCCGAATCAAAACCCTTCTTTATCTAGTTGGAGGCCTCAATAGAAGTCTCAAGCAACTTTAATGCCTCTACCATATCCATCTCAAAAACCCCCGAGGCCTCCTCAAATGCATGTGCAACCCACACCGAATCCTAACAACAATAAGCAAATCCAATATGTCTACAACAATAAACTAGCCAATTTTCAAACCTACACCCTAGAAACTTTAGATATTAATGAAGTGAACCTATATTCATGAAGAGTAGTACGAAATCCTCCACCTCCTATTATGACAGATCACTTGAAGAATCAGGCATCACCCCCAACATACCCTACCACTCCTACAAAGGAACACAATATCATTGATAGCAATCTTCAATAGCAGAATTTGCGAGAACCACCATTCCCTGAGAGATTGGAATCCAAGAAGAACGATGAACCAAAAAACACCATTAATGATGAACTTAAAAATCTATCATAAAAATTCCACTCGTCCAAGCAGTCAAAGAAGTACCAATCAACAATAAATTCATTAAATCAACTTGCATCAAAAAACGAGGAAGAAGGAAAAGAGACCCCCAACAATAAATGTCATAGGACAACTTGCATATCTAATGTTGGGGAAGGTCATAAATCCCAAATATTTGGATCTGGGAAGCCGTATAGTAAATGTCCATATCAACTAGACCCTGATAACAAATACCCTCATAGATTTAGGGTCATCAATCAATGTAATTACCAAGGACATAATGACAACATTAAATATGATTTCATTACTAAGGCATACATGAACAAGTGCTACAACTAGTAAACACTTCAATCGTGCGGTCATAAGGGATATTAGAGGACATCATTGTAACCATAGACTCATTGGAATACCTTGCATAATTTATTTTCTTGCAATTCAAAACTAAGCTAGGTGGCTATCCTATTATCCTTGGTAGACATTGGCTAGCAATTGCAGATGCCTATATTTGCTACAGAACATGGGATATCGCCATCACAAGTGGTTTGACCAAAAATAATATAGCTCTATACCCACTTTCTAGACCATTTACTGACATAGAAGATCCTATATGACCGGAGGATGATGATTATGTTGATGTATATGTAACTTCAAAATGTATTTCACATATATGTATATTGTATTCCTATAGAGATGTTATTATTCCTCTATACGGAAGTGTCGTCATTTATATTGTAAGTGTTGTAACTTATACTTGATGGGTTATTAGACCACCTTGTTTGGGGTCGGCCCTGTATAAGTCATGTGGGTCAAAGGGTTATTAGACCACCTTATTGGGGGTCGGCCCAGTCAACATTATGTTATGTGGTTAAGTTCGAGCCTACATGAGTTAGGTAAAAAGGCAAGTCAAGTCAAGTATAAATAGAGTGCGGGAGGCACTCTATTTGCTCACTCACTTCTCTCTCATGCACTCAAGGAGGAGTGGTGCACTTATGGAGGAGGAGGATCTGCTGCTAGGTTGTGTCTATCTCTTATGGTTGGTTGTATCATTGCTCTATCTATCTCTGAGGAAGTTATTGGGGTTTTTCACCTTTATGGTTTTCCCCAAGTAAATCTTTGTGTCTCTTGTGTGCTTGCATTATTGTCTCCATGATTGATATGCTGTAGATATGTTGTACATGTTGTTCTCTCAGTTAAGATCCTAGATCAGATTGAAGTAAATTTTGAAAATTTAACAGATTACAATCAAACTATCTATCCAATTCTCAACATAAACATGGCTCTTACACTTATAAATTCCAATGAGGATACAATCTTGTCCAATTTTCTGCAAAATATTTACCCTAACATTGATGCAGTTGAAGATATTTTTACAGCATGTGAAGAAGAGATGATAAGGGATCCTAGAGACCTTGATATATTTTGGAAGAGGGTGTTTTGTGTGGAACAAAAACCTACTACTATTATGTTAGTGGAGATTCTTCCTGGAAAAAATTTGAAGAGCAGCAAGTACCTGGAGACAAATGAAGAACAATAGATGATTAAAATATTCATAGATCGTAGTTTATCCTTTTATTGGAGTTACACAGTCATGAAAGGGATACATCCAGACATTTACAAACATCACATATACATAAAAGAAAATGATGTACTCATGAGACAACGACAAAGGAGGATGAATCTATACTTGAAGTAGATTGTCAGGAAAGAATTGGAAAAAATATTGGATGTTGGTTTCATCTATCCTATCTATGATAGTGAATGGTTATCTCCCTTATTTATATTTACAAATAAAGGGGGAAAATGGAGAATCTATGTAGACTACAAGGAGCTCAACAAAGCAACAAAAATGGATCATTTACCACTACCCTTCATTGACCAAGTGTTAGATACTTTCTTTCAGATTTTTTTTTCTCCTTCTTAGATGGCTTTAGAAAGTATAATGAAATCCAAATCCACCCAGAGGACTAGGAAAATATAACTTTCACCTACCCTTGTGGTACATTTTCATATAGAGTTCTTCCATTTAGATTGTGTAATGCCCTTGCAACTTTTAAGAGAGTGACCTTAAGCATTTTTTCAAAATTTGTGCATGATACCACAGGCATCTAAATGGATGACTTCACACCCTATCGAGGGGTCTTCCAATAGGCGTTATACAATTTAGACGTTGTTTTGAATCAGTGCATAGAAATGAGATTATATTTAAGAAATGAAAAGTGTGAGATGCTTATGAATGAAGGTATAGTACTGGGTCACCATGTGTCTTCCTAAGACATAAAGGTTGACCAAGCCAAGATCAAAGTCATTAAAAATATGCCTCCATCATTGAAACAAAGAGATGTAAGAATATTTATTGAGAAATAAGGTTATTACCAAAGGTTCATTGAAGGTTTCAACAAAATAGTTGCACCCATGTTTTCCCTACTGATCAAATATGTAGATTTTATATGGAGAGGGGACTGCATGAAAACATTCGAACATCTCAATCATAATAAAATTACAAGTCCTGTGCAAGGAGCAAAGTGGGGCATGACATTCCACATACACTCAGATGACTTTGAAAATTCTATTTGAGTAGTGCCGAGACAACAAGAAAATAAGTAGTCGTTTTCCATTTATTTCATCTGCAAAAATATGGCTAGAGTTGAACATAACTACACTATAACAAAGAAATTGTTCTTGGTTGTAATTTACTCCATAAACAAGTTCATACATTACATTACATTCTACCCAATGTACATGCATACAAACCACTTAGCAATCAAGTATTTGATGAACAAGCCCAACACTAGTGGTAGGATTATTAGATGCTTGTTACTTCTACAGGAACTTGAATTAATAGTTTTGGATAAGCTAGTAAAACATAATATTGTTGCATAATTTTTATCCAAGATAACCCACGTTGCAGATAAAGAGCTAGTTGATGATTCCTTTCTAGATGAACGCCACTTTTCCATCTTGATAAATATTCCATGGTATGCTGACATAGAAAAATTTATGGCCTCTGGGAAATTCCCTCAGCATTTTAACTACAAGAAATGTTGTAAAGTCACCAAGATGAGTGCCACCTATACTTGTATCAAAGGATTTCTAATAAAACAAGGACTAGACCATATTTTGAGGAGATGTATCAGGTATGATGAAGTACATGACATTCTACATGCATGCCATAATAAACCATGTGGAGGAAATTATGCAGCAAAAGGAGAAACGTACAAAATTATGCAGATAAGCTACTACTGGCCCACACTTCACAAGGATGTTGAGCAATATGTCTCAAGATGTGATGACCGTCAGAGAATGGGGAAGCTGACAAAAAGAGATGAAATGTTAATACAACCCTAGATCTCATTTGAACCTTTTGATAAATGGGATTTAGACTTTATTGGACCAATAAATCCACCATCAAATTAGAAGCATCACATTTTGGTATGTACTGATTATCTAACAAAGTGGGAAGAGTTAAATGCACTTAAGGCTGCAAATGAAACAAGTGTAGTGAAATTCCCCATTGAGTAGATATTTACCAGATTTGGAGTTCCAAGAGAACCATTCTCTGACCAAAGGACATAGTTTACATAAAATTTGATTGAAGACCTTATGAGAAGAAGCAAAATCAATCATAGGCAATCCTTTACCTACCACCCCCAGACAAATGGGAAGGAAAAGGTGACAGACAGAGAACTTGAAAGAATAATTACAAAAACAATCCAACTACATAAAATAGATTAAGAAATTAGATTGAATGAAGCTATTTGGGCATACAACACAACTTGGAATACTACCACATGGTTTACCCCTTATGATTTAGTCTATGGGAAGAAGGTCATGTTGCCAATAGATTTGAGATAAAAACATTCTTGATAGTTGCATATAACAACTTGGACATATCAACAACCCAAAAATAAAATATCTGACGCTTAAATGCATTAGATGAATATATATAACATGCACTCTTTCAAACCGGAGTGGTGTAGCAACAAAAAAAGGATGGCATCATAAATACATTAAAAAAAAGAATTTCAAAGAAGGAGATTGGCCACTACTTTATAACTTGAGATTTAAGGACTTAAAGGGAAAATTAACAATGAAATGGATTAGTACATATGAAATTGATAACATATCAGTGTAGCAGGACAATAGAGGAAGCACATACACCTTTATTGGTCAATGGTCACAGACTCAAGCTATATAAGAAATCACTTTCTAAGAACAAGTTTAACCAGAAATTGTACAAGAAACTTTTAACATTGATTGAGGGATCTGATGCCCTCACTCTTAAATGAAATGCCAATTTCTTATCCAGATAAAAAGAAAAAAAAGAATATATATATCCTATTAGTGAAAAGTTTTAATGCATGGTCCCATAGTTGCGACATACAGTGTATTTGATAGTGTGGCGCAACATAGTGGTGAAATATTTTGTTGAGATAGAGTGGTAACTACAGAGTCTTAAGAACAAAGTCTATAATAATGGAAACTAAAAATTGATGCAAAAATAAATACAATTGTCAAATATAAGCATATTTTGACATTATAATTTTTTCTTTTTCTTTTCTTTTTCTAGGACTAAAGGCACTATTTATGGTTTTCACAAGTATTCCCTCCTATTGGTTTTTCAAAAGAAATTTTTGGCGACAGGGGATATATATGTATATATATAGATATATATAGATATCCCTAGAAAAAGAAAATAAAAAGAAAAAAATACGCTTATATCTAACAATTGTATTTATTTTTGCAGCAATTTTTAGTTTCCAGTATTATAGACTCTGTTCTTAAGACTATGTATTTACCACTATGTCTCAACAAACTATTTCAGCATTTTGTTGCACCACACTATCAAATACATTGTCTGTCGCAACTATAGGACCGTGCATTAAAACTACAAGAGACAACATCTATAGATAACTAACAGAATATACAATTTATGGATATCCATCAATTGTCCACTCCTTCCCATTCGCGATCACATCAATGTCTAAGTTATGGGTAAGACAACAATGATTAGGTGTGCAATTTTTTGACTTCGTTACTATCAATTAAGCTTGCATGGCACCTCAGTTACAACTGAAAGTCACAATAATATCGTGGTGAGGTCAACACAACTACATTCGGCAGGACTTCCGCACGAGGAATCTGAGAAGGAGTAAAGTGTTGAACGATGATTGCCCTTGAGTAATGGTTAAATGTGAATATGTGTTTCCACCCAGAGTAATCAGAGTAGTAAATCTAAAAATAATCCCCATGTTAGCTAAAAGTACATGGAGAACATCATGTCAAGATCGTGGAAGGATTTCACTATATAGATATGAAGCCTTTGATTTCTCCTAGAAACTCAAATTTGTGCATAAAGATGTTGTTTAAATTGAAAAAATCTAAAGCCTAAAGAGGAAAATCAAAGGTGACCATGGACTTTAAGAAAAGCAAATGTACATATCCTTCAAAATTGTATGAAAATCCTAAGGTTCTAGAGATCTTTTGAAACATTGGATGGATGAGTGTCTTTTCCAAGCTATATGGATACGACCAAGATGTTTCCTTGGATTTCTCCAAGAACCTTTAATAGTTAAAATAGGGAAATTTATGACAAGAGTGAAGGGAGTGCAGATTCCTCTCAATAAAGCCAATATGATTGAATGTACATGAATCCTAGGTGTGTAGCATTGGAACAAAGATGAAAAGGAATTGACAATTAGATCAAAGCAAGAGTTCTTTAGAGATGATGAGCTATATGATGAGGACAAAAATGGAGTAAAAAGAGACACCCTTCCTAGACCCTGAAAGGAAGTTGAAACCTTCATTATGAAATATATTACTTGCATAGGAAGGCTAAGCCAAGATGATGCTTATCATTTCAGGATATTGAATTTACTGAGGAATTGTTCCCATTTGAGATCAAAGGAGAGTATTGGTATCCCTTACTTCTTATTGCAGTCATTGTGGGAAAATAGTCAAAAATTCAAGCAAGGGAAATAATATGCATTGGCTCATAACTTCTTAACCAAGCTAATCATGAGACCATTGGTATCCCTTACTTCTCACTGTAGTCATTGTGAGAAATGAGTCAAAAAGTCAAGCAAGGGAAAGAAGATGCAATGGCTCATCCCTACCTAATAAATCTAATTGTATGCATAGAACTAGGGACTCAGATTCCTCATCTAACATGGAAATAATTTATCAAAATAAATACGGAATATGTGTAGGAAATGAAAGGGACTCAAGGACCTCTTCCTACACCTACATCAGAACAAAATCAGAAGTCAATGACAACAAAATATTCTGTCATGACCAAGGCCAATAAAAAGATCAAATTAGGGGAGGATGATGTGTTGATTGTAGACACATTTGTTAAAATGAAGAATCCTATCTTTGTTCCTACCAAGGAGAAGCAAAATTATCTTGCTAGAGCTTATGAATTTAGAAGATTCCAAAGAATACTAAATATAGAAGCATAGACCTATAAGAAGTAACAGAGTGAGAATGAAAAAGAGAAGGAAGATGGGGATAAATCCATGGGATCATACCCCATTCAAGTTGATGATGCCGATCATGTCGATGCGGGGGAAGGTCCATCAAGTAGGACAAAAGAAGAAATGATTCCTAGAACATATTTCCAGCTGTAAAATTCAATCATGGAATTGGACAAAGTCATAGAAGAGGTAGAAGCATTAAAATCCATGGTCCAATCCCCATCAGTTGTTAAACAAATTAAAAAAGACACAACGTCAAATTAAGTAGATATATTACAAGAAAAGATGCAAGTCATCAAAATGCAGTATGATGACAATCAAAAGCGCCTTGAGCAAAGGAATAAATAACTCCAGCAGGAATTGGAGAGCTACAGAGGATAATTGGAGGAGATAAACCAAAGAATAGATGATCTAGAAGGAATAATTGATAAAGAAACTCATATCTATGAATAAATACTCATCTATAGACATCCATCCATGGTATATATAGTTTTCTTGGGGGAGATATGGCGTAGATTTCAGTTACAAAGGCCTAAGAACCATTTTCCTTATAACCTTATTACACCGAAGGATTTTGTGGAGGCCTAATAAGATAGAACAAAAGAAGAGAAGGACCTATTATGTAATTTTGCATCCATAAATTCATACTACCTCACCCCTACAAATGGTCACCAAAACCATATGTGGGGGGACATGCAATTGACACTACAACAATTTACCCCTTTAGGGAAAATTTTGGCTTGAGGTAATCTTGTTAAAACCAACCCCAAAATTTTTATGGGGGGGTTAGGTGCGGTTCTTAAAAACCGCCTCGAAAAGTCTTGAAAATTTGACCTTTGGGGGTGGTTTTTTCAAAACCGCCCCCAAAAGTCAAATTCTCAAGACTTTTGGAGGTGGTTTTTGAAAGACCCCAGAATATGTATTTTAAGGCAGTTTTTTAAAATCCCCTCTCCAAAGTCCAATTCTCAGGACTTTTGGGTGTGGTTCTAAAAAGACTCCCCTTGAAGGTTTGAAGGCAGTTATTTAAACCCCCCCAAAATTCATGATAATTCTCATGATTTTCGGGGGGGGGGGGGGTTGAATAACCGCCTTCAAAAATGGCTTTAGGGGGGGTCATTTTAGAACCTCCCCAAAAGTCCTCATTGGTAATTTCTTGGTTGATATTTCATGTAGTGAAAAATTACTTGTTTGATATTTCATGTAGTGAAAAATTACTTGTTTGATAGATTATATAGTGAACAAATTACTTGGTAATTACTAACACATATTAATGATTTTTGCATTGTATACAAAGAATGCATTAATAAAATTTCATGTTGAAAGACCTTGTTGAAATTTATGAATATTTCCACCCCCTTTCTTCATATAATTTAGGGACTACGTAATTTAGTTATTGCATACATTTGATGTACTTAGGCTATAGAAATATGACTTGTTTCAATGCAATTGATATACCATTCGTTATGGTATATGCGTGTGTCAAAAATATATTCTTAGAACATACTAAACCAATTGCTTGATTAATCCCACTAGAAGAGTGAAATCAATACCACTATAATGTGTAGCAATATGACCCTTAGAGAGAGGGATCACAGTACCATGATAAAGGGGAGAGTGGAATGGAAAATCCTAGAAAATGTAAGAGAGGGAAATAGATGAAAAAATGAGAATGTGTTAAGTGTACTCGGTTAATAATAATTTTGCATTAATTATTTAAGTGACTCAATGTAGCAAACTAAATAACATTAAATTACTAGTCTCATTTAGTGATCTAAGTAATATAATCATCGAAGACGAAAAATAGGTGGAAATGAAGGCTATTGTATACAATATCAATCTTGGATACAACACCAATCTTGTATCACTCTTGAGTTTATGCACATTAAAATGGTTTCCTAATTTCTTAGAGTTTCCAAACCCTAGTCACATTTCATTACATAAGGAAATGTAAGACAAATCTAATGCTAGGTTCTAATCGTATATGTCCATCAAAGGATGCGACTCCTCAAACTCTATGTCTTCAACTCTTGCACTAGCACTAGCATGAAGACCATCACGAAACAACAAAGATACAATAACCAATTTGTGTTTTGACCAAGGAACCACACCGAGCTCAATACTCATCAATATCATTTCTCTATGATCATACCCTAGCTTTATATCCCATAATATTAAGGCTCCAATAACATAGAATTTGTTAGCTCCATCTACATATCATTACTAGGGTAGAAAACCCTATTCCTACACCAAGGGCCATCATGATTATCATTTTCTTCAATTCCATATTATTCTCAAAGACATTTACAAAGATATAGTAGAATAATGGTTATGATTACGTAATTTCTCTCTGCCCTTATATATACAAATATCCAAGGTAATAATTAAGAACATTTGTTCATATAAGAATCCGACAAGGGCGCAAACTCACATGGAGCACTCTAAAATATGATGATGAACAAATGACATAGAAGATAGGGTTCATCCAACACCCAAAATGAAACACCCTCCAAACATGATCTTCCTTGGGCTCAATGCTCCTCCTCTAAGATGGTGTACTCTCCAAGATGATGTTGTCCAATGCTCCAAATTCTATAATGGTTCATTATCCAAGTGTTTCAGAAAATCCACTCCTCCATGTGCCCAATTCTACTCTCATGAAACCTAATGTGTCCAATACAAGTACACAAATACAACACAATAATGATTACATGTGGTCTCTCCTCCCATATATTATATTATATAGGTGAGAGATGCTATAAAAAAAACAAGGACATGTGTCCATATAAGTAACCAACAAGGATACCTCACATGTTCAAACTGATCACTAACCCATAGGCAAATGTGTTTAAAAACATCATTAGCGTGTTAACTTGTGTTTGTAGGTTACATCCATGGGTTAGGTGCATCCATTATCTTTTTGGGTTTATCCATGCATGGGATATGTGCATGTATTATCCACATGCGTTATACATGTGGGAAAAATGGTTGGCTTAAATGAAACTCCCTTGGGTTCATATTTGTTCACTTCATAAAATATCATCCAAGAAATTAACAATGAGGACAATGTGATTTTGATAATCTCCCAGTGTTTCAAAGATGATGATTTTGTAAATAATTGTGATAGGATTCTCCAACAACATCTTCAACATTTACATTTTCAATATTCACAATGAGTATTGTAACCATTACACAATACTTTAATCACTGTTTTCAGTTGCTTCAGGGCTCCTATATTAGTTATAGGAAGACCTGTAATAAACTAGTTAGTTTGTATTGCTATATATGAAGTTCATTAGCTAGCTACTTTTAGTAGGGTAGCTAATTATCCCAATAAAAACCAATTGCAAGCTACATTGGAATAAACTTCAAATATTTATATAACATTTTAATTTTTATAGTTAATTAAAAACATACAAAATTATAAGTTACAAAGTCTAAATTTTATTCCTAGCTAGCATACCCTATACATATATCCATCTAAAAATATAACCATGGTAAGAAGTAACATAGCCTACTAATGAAACTTCCAAGGTAATAAGTAACACGAATTCTCATGAAATTGTATAACTAATGGTATGACTAGGGTTGTAAGTATACTGGAAAAAATAGGCCATTGAATTTTGTATGACACTTGTTGGTTCAGTGATTATGTGTGGAGCATGGCATGAAGCTCTTACCATGACTGGTGCACCTAATGTTTAATGATATACTCATGAAACAAGACTCTTACCTTGTAGACTACATCTATTATGTTACAGGAATCATCAAATAGTGTTTCTATGTTTCCTTAATATACACATAGAAACATCATCGACCATATTTTAGAATGATGAAATGAATACTCCACATTTTTTGTTGATGAATAAAGGATATATGGTACCATTTCTGATCTGAACAGTTGTTACCCTCGTGATTGTTATTATCTGCAGTCTCCTATGTTTGAATTATATCTCTGCCACCCCATAAACTCTCTGTCAAGTGGAATTTAAACTAATAATAGTCCATTATCTCAAAGTCTCTCCACCTATCTTCATCATTATATCTTATTTCCAATTAGTTGGAGGATTCGAAATAAACCCTAAAATTATCTATTTCATAATCACAAATTGCTCGTCTACCTTGTGGCAGTAGAAATAAATTCGTTGAAATAGAGCATTCTCCATATTTCCTCACATACTTGGACTGACAACATCATGGAAAATATGGCTGTAGTTAGGAAAGAGCCATGGTGTTTGATGATATTGGAAGCATACCCTGAGTACAATTCTAGTAAATCCTTACTTAGGGTGATCTACACATGGCCAGGAGACACGAGGGGGACAATAGTTCGACTGAATGAGTTGGCTCTGTTATGGTGGAAGCTTAAGAAACAGAATGCACAAAGTAGGAATACACTACACAGACATAACACAAATATACACATACAATATGCAGGAATGCGAACTGATTTCTATTACTGAAATATGAGTTCACGACTTGGTTCTATGCCTCTATATTACAATAGTTTACATGCTTATATAGAGAGTGTTGAGATGCTTGGGTGCTTTCCCGTTACGTTCAGTTACAAAGAAGTGAGAATGGTTCGACAGTTCAAACGTTACTGTCGACTGGAAGACAGAGAGACAGTCTGTTGAAGTTTGACGATTGCAAGTCGCAAATTGACACTAGATGTCGATGCCGCGAAACTGTGAGGTCGCGGAATTGGTCAAATTCACGAAGTTGTCGAAGTCATGTCGAAGTCGAAACTTGTCGAAGTTGTGTCGACGTCGATGACTTGTCGAATATGTGGCGAAGTTGGCATCCGAAAATAATGCTAACTGCGATGTGGATCGGACCTCCTTCCTTAAGAAACAATGGTCCCCATTGTTTGCTCGAGAAGGTGAGGAAACTTGTCGGTCAGTTCAGTAGCAGAGTACCACTTTCCTTGTGCTGGGATCTGTCCGGCTTTAGCATCCTGAAACAAGGGAATTGTGTTCATCCTTGTATTGCATGAAGGTCGCAGGTGCATTGGTTAAGCCGAAGGGCATGACTAACCATTCAAAAAATCCTTCCTTGGTATAGAAAGCAATTTTCCACACATTTGAGGGGTCGATTCGAATCTGATGATATACTGAATTGGGGTCGAGCTTAGTAAAGAATTTAGCACCTTTCGGATAGTAGATGAGCTCCTCTATCCGTGACAGAGGGTACCGATTCTTTACCGAAATTTTGTTGAGTGCCCTGTAGTCAATGCACATACGCCAAGTCCCGTCTTTCTTTGGAATGAGGACGACTGGGCTTCCACAAGGAGATGATCTAGGTCGGATATGACCTTTGTCGATCAAATCTTGGATTTGTCTATGGATATCTTCTTTTTCGAGAATGGATCTTCTGTAAATAGATGCATTAGGAAAAGAAGAACCAGGAGCAAGTTCAATGGAGTGTTTTACCTAGAAATGTCGAGGTACTCCTTCTGACTCTTGGAATAAACTTCGATACTCGTCGAGAATGTTGTCGATCAACTGCTTCTGTCAGGAGCTGCTTTGGTAGATAAGTCGAATCATTGCTACAGTCTTCCTAGAATGTTGTGGTTTGATCATGATTAATGCGAACGTCTGAGCATGATTGATGAGATTATTTGTCTATTTAGCAGATATTATTGAAACCGTTGGTGTAGGTCATCGCTCTGGAATACTGTACCATCGATTCTGGATTTTGAAAATCACTTTTTGCGGTCATGACTGATAACTTCCATGGCGATCCCATAGGTAAGGTTTCCCAAACAGGGCGTTGGCTACAGAGAGTGGTGATACATCGCAGAGTACTTCATCTTCAAAAGGATTTATGAAGTAGGCGAGTTTGCATTATCGAGTAATCCATAGTTCCTGTCCATCCTTCATCCAACCGATGTTGTAAGGCTGAGGATGCAGAGTGGTGACAAGACCTAGTTTCTTCACAAGATCTTCAGAAATGAAGTTCTTGTGGATACCGTTGTCCACAATCAGATGTGGGTTGTGTTGGACCCACATCTGTGTATGGAACAAGCTCTCTCGTTCCTCCTCATCGACGATAGTCGAGGCCGCTGGAGTGGTCAATGTCGATGTCAGAAGGGTCATTGTGTCTGGATTCGATTCTTCCACCGTCTTGTCGAATGCGTTAGATGTCGACACTTTCGCCAAAAATTTCTTCCGAGATTTGCATTCATACGTATCATGCCAAGATGAGTGATGGTAATCGCACCATTTCTCGTTGGGTGGTTGTTTGCTTCATTCCCTTTTCTGAAAGTATTTTTTCCGTGATATGGATTTGGCGGATATGACTGAGAATATTTTGACTTGTTGAGGTTAGTTGATGTCTTCTTGTCAGGTGGTTGTCCTGATGTCGGCTTTGTTGCGAAGCGTGCTTTCCCTTTCTGCTTGGTTTCAAGTTTGATGGCATAGTGGAATGCATCCGGAGGCGTATTGGCAGTCAGAAATTCCATCTCTTGCTGAATATACTGGGACAATCCGCTGATGTACTTTAGAACAAGCAATTTCTCTTCTTCTTGGACGCTAAGTCTAGCCATGAGTCGATATAACTCATTGGTGTAACTCTGACTGATTGGTATTTCCATTTCCATAGCTGCTGCCACTTCTTATACTACTGCTCAAGGTACTTGGGGGGTTGAAATTCCTTTTGGATGTGTTCGATGAATTTATCCCATGTGTCGATGGGGTCTCCGCTTTTCTCCATATTTTTTGAGAGGTTATCCCACCAGTAGTGCATAGATGTTGACATCTTTAAGGATGCAATGGTGATTTTGTCAGCTTCTGAGAGTTGATTCACAGAGTAATAGGATTCCAATTGGTCCACCCAATTGTTGACGGATTCCAAGTCAATCTTGCCTTCAAGATTCAGTATGTCCAAATTCATTTTCACTTTGAAGGGGCTGATTTTATCGGAGTGATTTCTTGTCGAAAATCCTCCGGATGTCAAAGCAAATCGCGTGAGAATTTCATTGAACTGGGAGAACGTTTCAGTTCATTGTCGAGTCAGCGCTTGCTCAAAAACTTGTGTTGTCTCACCGACTGCATGTCTATCATCCGTTTCTTCTGTCATTTATGGAGGTAGTGTCTTCCTGGATTGCTGAGATTGCGAGCGTGTTTGAACAGGCATAAGTCGGTAACTTCATTGGAAGTGTCTACGCAAACTTAAGCATGAACACAGATGAGTGCTCTAATACCAATGATCCGCACGTGGCTAGGAAGCACGGAGGGGACAATAGTTTGACTGAATGAGTCAGCTCTATTATGGCGGAATCTTAAGAAACATAATGCGCAAAGCAGGAATACACTACACAGACAAAACACAAATATACACAAACAATATGCAGAAATGCAAACTGATTTCTATTACTGAAATACGAGTTCATGAATTGATTCTATGCCTCTATATTATAATAGTTTACATGATTATATAAAGAGTGTTGAGACGCTTGGGTGATTTCCCATTACATTCAGTTACAAAGAAGTGAGAACGGTTCGACAATTCAACTGTTACAGTCGACTGGAAGACAGAGAGACAGTTTCTCAAAGTTTGACAGTTGCAAGTCGTAGATCGACATTGCATGTCGATGTCACGAAACTGTGTGGTCGCGGAATTGGTCGAAGTCATGAAGTTGTCGAAGTCATGTTGAAGTTGAAACTTGTCGAAGTTGTGTCGACGTCGATGACTTGTCGAAGTCGCCATCCGACAATAATTCCAACCGCGATGTGGATCATAGGGATGCATGGTGGCTTCCATTCCTTAATAAATTTAATGGTTCCAATGCCTCTTCCACGAAATCATTCGCAGAAGGGTTTGATGGTCATGTTGCTCGTGTGGGAAATTTGGTAATGGCAGTATGGGAGGAGTCTATGCTTCAAGCCACCAGACTACCTTGAAAAGGGGAGAGGTGGTTTAAAAATAAGCAAGTTGAAAAGGGGATGTGGAATCAGTTTTTATGTTCAACATACCAGAGCCCGAATTGATTGGAAGAAGGGTGTACCTACAACTTGGATTACAAAAAAATGGAGGAACCTATTGTTTGTATTGCAAAAGGTTGTTACATGCGAGGGACAGTATGTTGTTACTTTCCTTTATCACATTCACCTTCTCTTACATTTTGAAGCCAATGAACATTTGAATTTCCCATTTTTTTATGGCAAAGTCTGAGCCGAATGGAAAAACACATTCAATCCAATCCTAAGAATGTTAGTCGTATCTTATATTATCACGGTCTGGTTAAAATATTGATCGTGGAGGAATTGAATAAGAGAGGTGATAATTGGGATACATTCTTGACACGTAATGGATTTGTTGATAGTGCTATGGCACATGAGGAGATATCCCGAGGAGTGAACGTTGTTCCTAAGCATGATGTTGGAAATAATAGTGACAACCCTAGTATCCAGGAAGTCGAAGCCTTCACTATTTGTGGAGAAATTTCTAGAGTACAACCTATAAAGGAGAGATGTGGACAAACTGCTCGTATGAGCACTAGAATAATTACTAGGACTATGACTAAGAAGAATCCTAAGAAACAAATTGTTGGGCATAAGAAATAGAATGTTGATCCCGAATAACAGAATGTGGAGTCTAAAAAACAAAGTGATGATCCTAAAAAATAGAATTTTGAGCCAAAATGGTCAGGGAATAGTAATGTTCAAGATAATGAGCCAACATTAACATGGCATAGTATTATTAAAGAGAATGAACATTCAGCTCCTTGTCCCAAGAATATTATAACAAAATATGATGGTTTTAAGAACCTTGTTCGTACAATATTTGACTATGTTGAACCATCATCACCAGTATTCAATAATTTTGAATACAACACAGGGTTTGCTCAACCTTTGAAGCAAATGATAAAATCCAACATCTCAAGCAATTTTGGCTCATCAAAATTAAGGAAGAAAAATAAGAAAATTGAAAATTGAAGATATCAAGGCAGAAATTGAAGAATTTCAGATCTTGGACAGGCATGCGAATAATGAAAACGAGGTTCTAAATAAATGGATCATTAAGTTACATGAGGAACTTGAGAATTACTAGAAAATAATGAGAAATTAAAGAAAATTAACAAGAGATGGTACAAACGAATTTAGTATTTAGCCTTGCATAATAGGACATTGGAAAATAAACTCAGGGCATAAAATAAAAGAAAGGGATCCAATGTAAACAGAGCTATTGGGTCTGGCACCTGACACAGTTGCAACATTAATAAAGTTTTCATCAATTTTGAAACTTTTGATATGAGAACATCAACTACTCATATTTTGTTTGTATGAGGGCAGTTAAAATCTTAGGCTTCTGAATGTTGGGACTTCTATTTGATGCTACTGTCAGTTCCAGTTGTCCTCTTGACCTATATTAACCTCTCCTTTTTTTTCCATATTATCACTCTTGTTTCCATACTTTCCATGAAGCTTAAAATGTAATTATTTGTTAATTTAATGACTTTTAGTTTGTTTACAATGAATTAGTGAGATTAATGGTTTACCATCTGATCATTTTATTACTAACGATGGTTTAATCATTACAGGTCCTATAACTTAGAAGGGGATCCTATAACCCACCTCATCGTTTGGCATATATCCGAGCTTCTAGAAGAGGATCAATGACATGGGTTTTTTTCCTAGATGCTCCAAGATGCTTCCACATTGATCAGATCAGTGCTAGGTTAACAGAGAGGACATTTGAGGATGTCGTCATGCATTCAAATGTCATTATAATATCATTAGATACCATTTATGCATTATCTTTGATAATAGAAATGTAAATTGTGTTTTTCTTTATCATGTGTGTTGTATGATCATATAAACTCAGTCTATATAGAAAGGAAGGTTTGAATCTTGATATACTGGATCAATATATACTATGTTTCTTAAATTATTTTTAATATTTGATTTATTAATATTAAAGGAACCAAGTTGATGTTATTTGATAATTTATGTGTGTAAATGAGTAGTTTCTAGTGTTGTAACTTTCTAAGCAACACAAATCTAATTGGGAGGGCCCCTCGATTTGTCCAACGATGCATCCAATCACTTAGAATAGATAACTATATTTTGTTCTGTTTGAATTTATCTAGTTCATAATTAGTTGTATTGTCTTTATTTTTAGTTGGTTTATGAGTTTGCATAATTTATAGATCACAAATCAAATATGGTTCATAATCACTTCTTCAAATAGTGAATCGTATGTTATCCTACCTATTGTATCAATTTCCCATTTTCTCCATGCAACTTTGGCAATTCCTAAAATGTATATTTACCTTTGTTTGTGGTCTAATTTTTTATGTGCTTGAGTTTTTTCAACCCCGTGACATATTGTAATGTTGTTCTTAAAGTAAGTTTGTGTAATGACTTGAAGGAGTTGAAAATTAAATATTATCATGTCTATTAACATGCATGGAACTTATTTTGATGTCAAAGATTGGATCGCTATATATGTGATTGTTAGTTAATGGACCAAGTGAAAAACTTGTATCATGTTAATAAAACTAGTGTAAACTCTTTTTAATGTTGATAATTTGATAGAGGTGGAAGAGATTGACTAAAAAAAACCACAAATTAGGAATGGCTTCCAAAAAGGGAAACGGAAAAAAAACATACAAGGAGAATAGAGAGAGAAAGGTGGGTGATCATGTTGATATATTGGCCTTGCATCAATATTGTGTAACATGATGCTTTTATGCTACAATAATAATGGGCCAGATTGTTTTTTAGTTACTTCATGTTAGTAGGAATTATTGGACGACATTAAGAAATTCCACAATGGAATATTAGATATACTTGGTTTGAAATTCCTTCTCATTTTTATTATGTTGCTTTGACACTTAGAAACTCACTTTACATTCTTGTGAGGTGTCAATTCTTTTCACTAGCTGGAAATTATGACCATTACCTTCTTATGTAAAGTAGCTATCAATGATATTTTAATGTGTAAACCTATTTGATGTTGCTTGAAAACCAATGACACTAAAAAAGAAATTCATAAACTAGAATGTAGAATTCATCTTGAAGATGTATTTCTTCTAGAATTTGGTCTAAAGCACCTATAAATTATGGAACTACTTACAATACAAGAAATTAAAGTTGCAAGGAACACAATCAAACATAGCTCATTTCAAACATGTAGAAATGTGGCTTTTCCTAATGACCCAGTAAGGTATTTGGGATCTATCTAACAATTGAATTTATGGCATATTTGAACAAACCCATCCACATATACAGTGTACAGTACATCATCATTTATTAAATGGTTTCTATAACTAATGAAAACTAAACAATTCATTGAAGGGAATCACATTCAAATAAGAAGGGTGTTTGTTGCATACATACTGATATTTATAGCCTTTCGAGAATTCCCCTTAAGAGAGTGTCTTGAAAGGCCTATGAGAAGGGATTTGAATCTAGGGTATATCCAAAATTACTATTGAACATTTTGTAGGATGTTCCTAGTATCCAAAAATAGTAGAACATTTCCTTTGGTTTGAACCTAGCAGTCAACTCAACTTCAATGACTGGTCCAACAGATCAAATAGACTGTTGAGGGCATACAAAAATGAATATGACTGCATCTTCTCATCTTTCCACCTTCCTATTAAAAAACACTCTTATTATTTTAATCATGGAGTTGTTGAATTTAGAATTAGAGGGTTTTATTCAGTTATTGAATACAAAGTTCCTCTTTTGGTTACCTAAAAGAGTGCTAGAAGGCCTTAGGAAAACTGGGACATCTTGTAATCCCATCGTCAATATATGACTCTGATTATTTTTAATGTTTTATATCATATCTACAAAACTTGAGTTTCGTCAAACTGTTGTAGTGAATCACAGCCAAAACTGGACCATCTAAGAAGGATTGAATTCTATGTCTTGAGGCCTCTAATTTATCCCTTTGGATGAAGATAATTATGCATGGGTTTCCAAAATCTCCCACCTTATTAGAGTGGATGATGCATGTTTTGCTATAAGTGCCCAACTTTTTTGTCCCCTTTAGTAGTAAAATGAGTAATAGGAATACCATGACCTTGTTTAAGGATTTATAAATCAAAGAAGCAAGAGAGAAGAAAATTTCTCTCAATATCGAGGATGGGAAAGTATATAACTAAGCATTGATTGATAATGTCATTATTGGATGGGAAGGCACGGAGTGGGATCAAACCTTAGGGCTTAGATCAACCCTTTTCATCAAGATTGACTTTGAAAAGGCTCATGGCTATGTAATGATTCCTTATTCACATGATTTCCCTTCAATAAGGAATCATATTCAATTCTATTTAGAGTTCAATATCCTGTATAAATTAGTGACCAAATACTTGAGAAACATGGAGTAGGATATGCAATCTAGGTATAAAATAACTAAAGTGGAAAAAGGGGTTGTAAAAACACTTTCTACTTAGGAATTAGGAATGCAGGGAATCATAGATATAACTTTAGTCCATATGTACATAGAGACAAGTATCATCAAATTCAATAGCTTAAGGGTCATCAAGAATGAGGTTGTAGACTCAGAAAAACTCATACAACCTTTCTTGGCATATCTGAGAATAATGATCAATCATGGTTTACCATGATCATGCGATGATAAGCTGAATTTACATGGTTCTAGGTTCACGAGTATTCTACAAAACTTTGTGATAAAGAAAGGCCATAGTAAGGATCCAAAAGAGGCGATGCCATTGATCCAAAGACCTCCAAGTCAACCGAGAACTTCCCATACTCCTCTCCCCAAGAAAAAGAGTAAGACAAAGACTATGAATTAATGGTTTCGATTAAGGGAATATCATAATCAATCATTATTTTGATCCAGGGACAAAGGGATGAAGATTCTATAAGTTTAAGTTACTCTCAAGAGCCCCTAATAGAAAGGAGAGGAATCAAATGGGGTATGATAGATATGGACATAAAAAAGATGTTCAATTTTGATCATTAAGAAGTGCCATCTCTCCCTTAACAATGAATGGCATCAAGCATTCCGTTCTCTCCTCCCATATATTCCAATTCAAGAAGGGGTGAGCCAACATTAGAAGTTCATAGTTTATAAAAGGGGCACTAGTTCTAGAACACATAATTGGGAATTTTTATATACTATTAAGTTGCCAATTTTTTGTTGAATTTTAACTAACGAGATCTGCAACATTGACACCGTCATTTTTATCTCATTTTCATTCTCTTCTCATTGTAAGATTGATCTGAAGTCCTTCCTTGAAAATAAAGAGAAATACACCCAAGCCCAAGATCAAATGGTCCCTCTTGGTGTCTTTCTATTGTATCAAAGAACATATATGAATTTGTTGAATAAGATATTCCCCTCTATACATATTTGTTACCATATATAAATACAAATACTTTGTTTGGTATTGGTTTATGGCGTGTATTTGAAACATAGATACTCTTTTCTATGAATGTATGACTTCATTATTTGGTAATTGCTGTGTGTATAAGAGAACATAGCATTTTTTTATTCTTGATATGTATATAAATCTTGTGGATTCATTTTTCATTGCTAGAATTGTCTATTCAATGGATTAGTATTTGTGCCCAGTTTCTTTATGATTGCATATAACCTCTAAAAATTTGCGCAACATCAAAAGGTGTATGTAATTCCATCCAAAACTTGTAGAATCCATTGATAAATGCGCCCAGCCTGGAGAATGAAATCCAAAATTGCTGAATACAATTCATATTGTGCTAACCTATAGATGGTGTTGAATGCATACACATTTACATAAATATGTAGATGGTGTTGAATGGATCTATCGAATTATAGAATGCCTTTGTACTTGCACCCAACCTGTATAACACATTAGGGATTGCATCCAACATGTAGATGGTGGTTTTATGAAGTGAAATTCATATCTATTGAGTCAACTTATTATCCTTATGTTGATATGATATTAGAATGAAATAATCCATCTTGAAGGTGTGTTACTAGAGATTATTCATTCCATTTTCTTATTTGAACCAAGAAGATATAGGAATTGCAAAGGACCTCTGAATTAACCACACTTTTAGAGAAAGAAACTGTATAAGATGAAGAGTATTCTTATCCCCTGCATCACTGCCATGATGACTTACCAATTTTATAAGGTTCTAACATTTTGGTATTTTATCTATTTCTGTTTGCTATTGTCACAAGTAAGCAATAGTGGTTTGAAGTTGGGCTATTGGCTTGTATGCCTAACTAGTGATATTTCTTGGGGGAAAGACATTACACTCAACATTTTCCTCAACCTATTGGCACTATTGTGCACAAACATAGACATCAAATTGAATTGACATAGTGTAATATTTCTCCACATAACACGACGCAAGATAAAGTTTTGTAATTCCACATCTAAAATAGAACACAGATTTGTATTGATAGATTTTCATTTAGGAAATTTGTGTAAATCACATAGATTTTTTTTTAATGGGTCTTGGCTCCATAAACAGAGAAACAAACACTTTAACTAAAGTTGGAAGAATATACATTCAAATTAAAAGAGAGGTTAGAATATTTAAGAGCCAACAATATCCATGCATTACAACAATAGTATATGATGGTAACTTGTGCCCAAAATTGACAATGGTTGTAACTATGAATCCCAGACTAATTTTTTTTATACAACTATATATGTTCAGATGTAATTACAAATATTCAGTAAATCAACCTTCTCAGATGATACAACAGTACCATTGCAATCACTACTGACATAGTTGAATTCCATCCTTATGCCAAGGAATGTAGCTCCGTATTGCATATTGTAGAGTATTTAATGTCCTTTTGGGGCGATGAAGAGCTATATTTCCAAATTGAGGTTCTAAAATATCCGTGGTATTCACAATATAATAGCCATGTTCAAGATGGACATAGTGGATCATTGCATTTGGGTCAATCTTATGTATTGTTTCCCTTGCAATTCTAATCTGAGAGTTTGACGCAAGGATATAACACTTCTTTCCTTCCAAGATTAAATGGGAAGATGGTATCCAATCATTAGTATTCTCTCGATCCTACCAATAAATGAGACAAAGTAAGATGCATTGAAAGAAGAAGTATTGGTTATCCAATATTAAAGAATTACAGAACTTACTAATCTTGAGGATTTCCTTTTTTCAATTTGTAGTCTAGGTGGAGCCATTGGAGTTTTCTGTAGCAATTGTTGATCATAATTTGATCCACGAATTTGCACCCAATAGATAATGATTTGTAATATATTCATAGAATAAAATAAAATTGATCTAAATTACAAAACTTACCAAGGATGTAGAATTATGCATTGTAGTTTTTTTTTTGTGTTTGTTCCTTCATAGGGGTTGTTGTGTCCCCTATATTACTCTGCCAATACAATAAAATGTATTAGGTACATTAAAAATATGAACTCCCAATGTTCTAAAAAAAAATATTTACACAACTAACCTCAACCACATGCACCACTTCAACATTTTGTACAGTAGGAACCTGCTCATATCAACAATGTGATATTAGAATTTAAATTATTAGTGTGAAATTATGTATATTGGAAAAAGAGTAAAGAATTTGACGCTTACACTTTCATTATCGATATGGTTTCCCTTCTCTGCAAATTCTAATCTTTTCATGAGTTCAAACATTACTGCTTTTAGAGATGAGATTTCTTGTGCATTGGCTTTGACTATAGCTTGGCTTGCAGCTAGTGCCTACTTGTATGGATTTTTTCCAAACAAATTAGTTGGTGTAACTCCTAGGCCAACCCCACGACATCATCCCATCGCATAAGCCCCTAATACCCTAGAAAGGGAATAATTCCTAGTTGCAAACTCTTTAGATACAACTTGTTCTTGTGCTTCTTGAATTTTTTGCTGGCATTGTCATGCAATTAAAGAAAATCATTTTAATAAAAAATTTGAACATGTGAAATGGAATTCTACTCAATTTCTAAATTAAAAATTTGAGAACATACTATAGTTTCTCCTGCAGTTGGTGTGATTGGAGTGCCATCTTTCTTTTGATGGCACTTCTTCCTTAGGTTTTCCCTAGTAATGGTTGCAACTGTATCATCAAAGGATCTAGACTCTTTCTAGTTAGAACAAGTGAAACACTATGGTTAAGTTGTGACCTTATAATGAATCCTAGCTATGCTAATATTTATCATATAAATAAAATATAATGCATCAGAAGTACTTACCATATCATCTTCAACCCTTTCATAACCTTGGCATCCATAGGTATGGAAATCTCGCTCATTGTTTATGTTTTCCTTTTTTTTTCTCCGTATCTCCTACAAATCAGTTGAAACATTAAAATTATAGGCCAACATTACCAGGCAATAGAAATTACAGGTAAATTTATTATACAATATGTGAAATTTTGGCTTACATCAAATTGAATGGTGCTTTGTGTTAGGACACACTCTCTCCAAATTGTATCAGTTATCCCCATTGGAGAAACATTTTTTAATATTTCCTTGATCGATTCATAAGGATCACAATATTTTTTAATCAACCGGTATCTACGAGTGTTTTCCTTATGGCCTATAGATTGCAAACAATAATCCTTAAGAATGGGAGGGAATATGAATTTTGACTGTAACACACAAGAAGAGCATTATTAGATGTCATACATTGTTTGAAAATAAACATTAAAATTGCAGAAAAAATGAAAATGTTGGGAACAAATACACATAATGCATAATACTCACATTGATGACATTCCAAAAGTCCTCCTTCAACTGATATGAAACCTTCCTCTAGTTAGAAAATGTGATGGGATCCATTTCCCTAGCAAGCACACCTAGTAATGAAGCTAGCCTCATAGAATTTGGACCAATGGGTTGGTTCCTTTCATTGATATTAATTTCGATCATTTCCTCTGAGTTATTGTTTTCTACACATAAAGTTGGTCCTCTAGACTTCTTCTTGATTTTCTCTGTTGTCGATTGTGTAGAAGGATCATCCACTTCTACACCAAAATATTGATTGCATGGTTGTTGTGTATAAGGATCATCCAATTCTACACCAAAATCTTGATTGCATGGTTGTTCTTGAACATCTTCTATAGAATAAAAGAGTGTAAAAGTGTTATGGATTTCTTAATCTTAAAATTTATAGTTATCAAGAAGTTAAAATTTGTGAATTAATTGGCATACCGTGTTCTTCATGTTGCACCTCTTCCAGAAAAGAAGGAAATGTATCTTTGTCATTAATTTCATTGCTAGGACTAACATAGTCATTCAAAGGCACATAAGGTATAGTCTTGCTTGCTCTTGTTTTGATTTTCCTCATCTTAGCCACCACATCCAAGAACATTAGTAGACATATGTATAACATCATCATAAAAAAACATATATATCATAAGGAAATAAATTTTTCTGTTTATAAATATTTACTTTCTGAGATGCATGTTCTTGTCTTCCCCATTTTATCCTTTTGATGTATTCTTCTTGAAATTTGCGTAAACACATTTCTCTGATTTCGTGTCATAATTTGTTTTCTTTGCATTTTCTCAAATGGATTAGAGTGTTTCTTAGAAATAGCTTAATAGATTGTTAATAAAGTACAAAATAATATGCTCTAACCTTGAAAATGTCATAAAAATAATGATATAGATAATTTACAAACAATCACTTACCTCCATATATGTAGTTGTACAAATCCTGCATAACCAAAAAAAGCATCTATCATCTTATCAATGGTATAATCATGCTGATCTATTCATATTTTTAGTGCAGACTTGTGTGTTAACATCACTATGAAGTATGAACTAAGATACTTGGTTATTGCACTAAAAAATATCAACAACTGTATCTCATCAAAAGTGATATGTTATATTCCTAAAATGACAATATTAAACCATCCATACAAAAGCATTATGTTTTTGAAGAATTAGCATTAGTATGTGCTCATCAAAATCAGTTTCCATATCCCCCCCCAAAAAAATAATTTAAAAAAATTGCAATTCCCTCATTACATCAAGTTTTTGAATGTCACGTCCCCAGTCACCTCGGTTTTCCTCAAAGGCGATGGGAGACAACCCTTGGAACCACCTACTAATTTTTTTCTTCTTTTTCCAAGCATTCCAAAGGTTCCGCAACTCTGCACCCGCATTGACCTTCAATCTGCAATCCGCAGTTCCACAGGCAGCAATCTGCAGCCACAAGTTGGAATTCAGATCACCAATTTACCTTTCCGAATAAATACGATCCCGACTTCCACATTCCGCAGTGCAGGAGTCGGAAATGCGGAATGCCGAAATGCCCGGCTCCAAAGAATTACAATCCCGACTTCTGTATTCCGCAATGCGGGAGTCGGAAATGCGGAACATCGAAATTCCTGACACCGAGGAATTACGATCCCAACTTCCACATTTCTCAATGCAGGAGTCAGAAATGCAGAACACTGAAATGCCCGACACCGAGGAATTATGATCCCAACTTCCACATTCCACAACGCATGAGTCGGAAATGCAAAATGCTAAAATGCCCGTCACTGAGGAATTACGATCCCAACTTCCGCATTCCGCAGTGCAGAATTTGGAAATGCAGAACGCCAAAACGCCTAATGCTGGAGAAATGCGCCCCAGACTTGGCGCATTCCGCAATGCAGATGCGAAAGGTCAGGAGATGGACATGCCCTGTCACAACCAACTTTCCAGCCCGATAACTTCTTCATCCTTAGACCAAATTGGGAAAATACAATACCACTAGAAATCTCTTGGAGAGCTCTATGCAATGGTGTGGACCCCTGCCACATCTAAGGACTCTAACATTTCCTCATTCCCAATCAAAAAGCTTCCCTGAAGTCCATCAAGACCCCCTTTATCCCATTGTCAAAGCCTTGAAATCACCCTGCCAAGGTTCCTTTCTTCAATTGATCTTAGAGGGAAATCCTGAACACCACAAGGGATGTCTATTTCCTCCCCAAAGTCCTAACTGATCCTTTTGATCCTTCAAGGTCTCAACCAAGCCCGTCCCTACTCATCAATAAACACATTTACATATAATTAAAGCAGATGGAGGAAAAAAATGGCTGCATTAACCCATAATAACATACACTCAGATGCATTTACCAACATTCATCATGGGCATAACAACAACATAAATACAAGTATTCAGTCCATCAATCAACTGCATCATTCCATGCATTTATTAATAAACAAACAACCAACCATATATATAAATTGGCATAATTTAGAAACAACAGGAAACACTTATCTTTAATTGAAGCCACCGAGAAAACTGGCTATGGACTGCAATGTTCCAACCCAACCATAGGTCTCTTCCCAGCCTGTATTATTTCAGCACTCAGAGACCACCCCGAGCTAGGGATATGTATCCACTATGGAGGGACTAGGTAAGCTCACTCACAGCCTTGGCTCATAGTCAATTAGGGTCATCCACCACATAGTTGATTTGTCAAGCAAGTGGGGAAGCAGGTAAGGATTTCTGGGTCAATAAACTATTCCACAAAGCCATGGGCATATCCCAATGACCTAAGACAGTTTAGGCACCCCCATCCCCTCCACTCTTAGCCTAAATAAGGTCCCCTTCTTTGCTGCATAGTCCCTAGGGAGTCCCTTCCCTTAGCACTGAACTAGGAAAGTATGGCTGATCTTGACTATTAGATCAAGGTAAATGATCCCTCTCTGACTCTACCTTGCAGTCCAAACCCTCTTGGATTCTTCCCATTGCAATCCTTACTCAGATCTCTTCCACGTTGCAGCCGAATATCTATCCTACGTCCACGATTTCAAGCTAAAAGAGATGGGTTTCTATGTGGGTTCTCGGGGCATCTAACAATATCCAACTCACACCAAATTTTGGGTCTGTGGATCCCCAAGTGGTGTTTTGTTTCTTACCACGCATATTTCTGAGCAACCTTGGCTCTACAAATTCGTGCTTCCAGAGAATCGCGATTTCGGTTCCTTCCTCTCTCTCTCTCTCTCGATCTGATCGGTCTGTATATGGGTTCAACTGATTCTTGTATGATCAACTAAGGTCCCAAAATGAGGAATGCATCCTCTACGAGGTAGGGTGGCTTATGGGACAAGAAAGGAAGAGCCCCATACCCTGCCTTATGGATTTCAGGGCTGTCCCATACTCCATCGACCTCATGAACAATTCTCTTCACGCACATCCTTACAACATCATTCAATGGAATATAGGATAGTCAAAGGGGTTCTCATGGTGACATATGGCAGTCTAGGGTCCCATTCCACACCCCCTCACCACTCCCTAGTGGATATATAGCTCCCCCTCATTTAGTTGCAGCCATAGCCATTCCTTGGTATTTTTATTTACATGGTATTATTTACATCATTTACATTTTCCATGGATTACTAGCACATGGTTACCATAATACCCAATACTTGCCTTTTCAAGGCCGAGCATTCACTAGCGGGGCCTTGGCCTCGAGCTCCACACTATGAACCATACATAACATGCATACAATATTTTCATTACAACCATATATCCTAAGGGTCAAAATGGGGGCATTGCATTGAAAATCATGCACTAAACTAAGGTATATTATAGCAGTGATCAACATACATTCATGTTGGTTTATCCTCATGCAACCATGTGTTGTTCTCATGTTTTTGTAGTTTGTTTAGGCCTAAGACGAGGTGTATAGTAGGTGTTGAAATTAATGTATTCATACAAGGCACATCCATCATCAAGGGAATCATTTCAGGTTATGTAACCGTTTTTTAGGTCCTGTAACCCACCTCATCATTTGGAATATACTCGAGCTTCTAAAAGATGATCGAAAACATGGATTTCTATCCTAGATGCTTCAAGATGGTTCCACGTTCATTAGATCATTTCCAGGGAAAAATTGGTTGGCACTATGAGTATATAGGGGATTGGTTATGAGTATAAATAGTGATGAATATATTTGATTCTATAGAGTGAGTCTACAGGGGATTTGTTATTAGTCATGTTCTGACTGTAACTTCAGAGACGATTTGGAAGGAAAAAATGCACTGCAAAGCAATTCGCTCACATGATACAATCTAGACAAAAATGCAACTTCAACGATGATTTGGAAGGTTAAAATGCACTGAAAATCAATTCACTCACACGATACAATCCAGACAAAACGCACTGCAACAAAATGGTATTAGAGACAACCCTACCTCGTGAACACTAACGAGAACAGTGTTGAAGTGGAAATCCTTCCAATCATGCGAGATCTAGGGATCCAATACGTGTTTTTCTAAGCCAGGAAATGACCCATGATGGAGGAAGAGGTGCATACAAAATCTAGCCTTCAACAAGGATCAATCCAAACCAGTAGGAAAAACCTTCCACACTAGTAGCCAATATGAAAAATCATTCCATAGCGGGAAATGGCAATTTATGGCGGGAATTTTGGTGAAAACAAAATTTTACCATGACTCTGAATTTGGAAGTTGTAATCACGATGTATAGGTTTAAGTTGATTTGTTGTTGGTACTAAAAGGTTATTTGCTAGAACAATTAAATGTCCATGAGTGATAGAACATTTCTTCTTCTAGGCCCACGTGTCCAGGTCGATTGCATTTTTTAGGTTTTATAATCTACATGAGTTTTTTTCATATACTTGATCTTAAATTAATCCTATCTTAATATTCCTTGATGATGATCCAAGATATCAATGGAAATATTTCATGTGAGAGATCCCGTCAATAGCATATTATATCTAGACACTTGAAATGATGAAGAATCCTAAATGAACCATTGGATCACTAAATTAAAATGCATAAACCACTAGAAGGATTCAAGTTGGATATTCTAGATGCATATATAGACATGATATTATCCCATGGAGCCAAAATGTTATGGATTACTCATGTGTTAGGGAAAGTGGCCGAATGGTGGAAGCTGATATTTATTCACAAATAAAATATTTGAGACACATGAAATGATAAAGATTCCTAGATGAACCATTAGTAGACATAAAATGGATAGGGGAAGAGGCCCTTCATGGCATAGGCATGAGCTCTGTAAGCAATTATCCCTAATTACATATCTATAAATGAGTTGGGGCCTAATTACATAGAAGATAAATGCAAGATCCCCACTTCCCATACAATCAATAATATGTAATATTTAAGGTCTTCAATTTGAGGTGACTTAACTATGTGCAAAAAACAAAGCTAAAAGATTTGAAATGCATTTTGATATGATCTTCTTGTTCTCTCATTGACCATACTACAAGAAGCAGGGTTATATGATTTTTCCTTAATAACCCTCATGACCCTTGGTGCAATTACCCCCTAAATCATTATAACCCTTGCTCAACTCCTGTTACCCATGTTGTATCACCTCCTTGATTCACTATGACTCATAAAAATACCCCCCTTAATACACATCAACCATGAATGGTGGAAGACCATATTTGTTCACATATAATATTTGAGACACTTGAAATGATGAAGATTCCTAGATGAACCATTGGTAGACATAAAATGGCTAGGGTAAGAGGCCCTTCATCGCATAGGCACTAGCTATGCAAGCAATACTCCCTAATTACATATCTAGACATGAGTTTGGGAATAATTACACACTAGAGAAATGCAAGATCCCCATTGCCTGTACAATCAATAATTTTTAATATTTAAGGTCTTCAATTTGATCCGATTTAACTATGTGTAAAAACCAAAGCTACAAGATTTGAAATGCAATTCATTATGATATTATTGTTCTCTCAATGACCATACTATAGGAAGCAAGGTTATATGCTTTGTCCTTAACAACCGTCATGACCCTTGGCGCAATTATCCACTAAATCATTATAACCATTGCTCAAATCATATTACCCATGATGTATCACCTCCTTGATACACTTTGACTCATAAAACTACCCCCCTTAATACACATCAACCATGAATGGTGGAAGACCATATTTTTTCACATATAATATTTGAGACACATGAAATGATGAAGATTCCTAGATGAACCGTTGGTAGACATAAAATGGCTAGGGTAAGAGGCCCTTCCTCGCATAGGCATTGTTGGCAGACGGTTTGATGGGGAAATGTCGCGATACCACCAACGCTGCGACACACCAGAAGAGGGCACGAAAGGAGTATTTTGTATTAAAGAATACCCCAGTTGGTGGGTTTTGGGTCAATTGGACCACATATTATGTAATAGTGAGTCAGTTGTACTGTAGTATGCGGATTTTGGGTCATTTGGGCCAAGTCAGTTAGATAGTTGGTCATTTGTCCATAGTGTCGGTTAGGAAGTCGTTTGTAAGTGGACAAGTATGGTAAGGGAAAAAGCCTATAAATACATGAGAGTTGTAAGTGTTAGGAGGAGAGGAATGGAGAAGAAGAAAAAGACCAATTATGTGCGAGATCTGTGTTTTTGCTTCTGGTATATGATCGCGACAGTAATACAATGATGTTTTGGCCTGAACCTTGTGTAATGTTGCAATATGTGAATGTTGTTTGATGCAATGTTTGCTTACTATTGCCTTGATGATAACTGTTATGATTATATAATATGTTTTATGTGATGATAAATGCTGCGATGAAGTAATATGGTATAACTCTTTGTTGAATGCTTAAGGTTTCTGTTTAAAGTACTGCGATAGGGTTAGTCTGTGTTGCCACAACTCTTCCTCCTCCCTTGGTAGAAACATGGTTCCGTCTGCTCTTCCTGGATGCCTCGGGTGAGACCTCATCCGCTCTGTGGGTGTTGCTGGGTGGGCTCAAACCTGCCCGGGCCGGTTCCCAGGGAGACTGCAGTATGTGTCGACAGTGAGGTGGACCCCTGTCAATTGAGGTTGCGTTGGTCAACAAATGGTTCCGTTGCCGGGACCATGTGCAGAGTAGAAGGAGGTCATGTTGTGGCACCTGACAAAGCCGGAGATACAGAAATGGTTCGATCAGAAGCTGCAGGAGTTTGTTGAAGAAAAAATCCGAAACACGCGACTGACAGTAGATCATTGGCTGGGAAGATATATTCACGATAGTCCACATGAATGGTTTTTCTGTGAATTCCCGGTCATTCTGTATGAATGGTTGTCGAAGCTGACCTCCCAGAAGAGGAACTTCCAGTGTGGTGAGCCGACGGCTTGGACCCCGGAGTTGATCCAGGAGCTGCAGGAAGTCGATAATAAGGCATCGTGGGCTGTCGAAGTTTGGCTTGATAGCATCTTGGAGGGATATATCATTGAATTTGTGGTCAACACGAAGAAATCGTATAGTGAAGCCGAAATATACTTCTTCCGAGGACCAAGGGGAAGGTTTCTACTGTCACTCCAACTGTCAATTAAGATGCTAATTTGTGAAAAGGGTATATTGGAGATGCACCTTGATCAGTAGACAACATGGTGGGTGGAGGATGTGGGTACCGCGACTGCTGGGGGGTAGTATATGGAATGGTAAGGGGTAGATGGGTGCAGACCATGAGGAGACTGTGAGCGAAGCCGAGGAAGAAAGTGGTCTTACGAGGGGAGGAGCAAGGTTCCGACAAGAGAAGAGGCAGAGGACGGGAGAAGGTCCTACTGCGATCGGACCGTAAAACCGTGAAGGAATACCACACGAGACGAAGCGACCTCACAATCCTGATAGGGAAGACCAGGCTACGCCCAGGATAGAGGCAAGACCAAACCCTGGCACCAACGTACCCACACCTCCGCTCACTGACTCACAACCAACAAGAAATACCACTTCGACACCACCAAGTTCGTCAATTCTACAGAAGTTAATTGGTAGTAGCACAGTGACAGGAGGACGGAAGCCCAAAATGGCGGGCGATGATGCTAAGTTATTGTTGTTCCATGGAAGTGCGACAGATAACCCAGAACAATATTGGTTTTTATGTGAAGCGGTCTAGACCATGAAATAGATCACTGATGTCGATGTTAAGAAAGGATAGTTAGCCACGACTCTACGAGGTCGTGCATTATATTGGTTCATGAAGTTTATTCTAGTCCCTACAGGCCCCCTAGAAAAGTCACTAGATGAGATCCAGGATGGGCTGATTGCTGAGTTTAGAAGGCCTAAGTCGGAGGCTCACTATATTACTGAATTCAAGGAAATTAAGCAGTATCCCAATGAGATGGTATGGGATTTCGACCAGCGATTCAAGACACTGATGGCAAAGGTTAGTTTTGATATGAGTGTCGTCCAACATAAAGAATGGTTCATTGCGGCATTGCTACCCCACATTCAGCTACCACTGATGCAGCAAAGTATATTGACACCTAGCGAAGCTCTAGAGATTGCAATGCGAATGGAAGTGTCATCGATTGGAGATAATGCAGCTGGGATGTCACAGATAAAGACACAGCTCGCTAACCTGACTATACAATTGCAAGATCTAAAGAAGAACAAGGAACAACATGATGAAGTATGGTGTACGCGATGCCGACGAGAAGGGCATACGAAGGACAATTTCCTGGATTTCCATAATTATTTGGTGTCAGGTGCGCCAAACCCATTGAATGGTGGCAGTATGCCATGGTGTCGCGTTTGTCAGGTGTTTGGGCACAGTCATGCTAACTGCCCGTATATGCAGAAAATGGTCACAACACCGTGGAATCTTTATTGCACATTTTGCAAGTCGGTGGGTCACGATGAAAAATATTTCCATGCATATGGGTTGCTGCAGGAGAGGATGTGTGATGCATTCTATGTCAAGGATGATCAGTGTGCCGTGCAACAACTACAACTGCAATCGTAGGTAGCCCAGCCGCTACCGCAACCGCAGATGCAGTTTGCACCACAACAACAAAAATTGCAGCAGTTCATACCGCAATACACCCCGATGCAGATGACTACCCCACAACCATAGTATGTACAACAACTGCAGTATGCACCACAAGGGCAAGGGGTACCACCAGCACCAGTGCAGCAATAGTTTAACCAACCTTAGTACTAGCAGCTGGGTGGATACCGAGGAGGGTACAGAGGAGGACGCAGTGGCATATTTGGTCATGGAGGAGGAGGCCGAGGTGGTCATGGACCTGTTCAATGTTACCATTGTGCGGTATGCGGGCATTATCAGCGCGACTGCCCACTACTACAAAATCAGTGTACGTTCTATTTTGGTAATGATCATACGATTGAGAATTGTCCATAGTTGATTGCACGATGGCAGGCTGGGAATGCTTCATAGCTACAGAATCAGGCCTAGCCACAGCAACCAGTGTAGAATCCAGTACAACAACCAGTACAAAACCAGCCCCGCGACCATCGCCGAACGCCAATCAGAATATCGATCAACCAGGGAATCTGCAACAGAATCAAATGTAGGGTGCAAATATTGCGACCATTTCTGCAGAACCGCGACCACAAGATGCTTCGGTGGCTGTTGTCACTTGTGGAGGCAAGATGACTGGGGAAGATAGTTCGCGATCACTGATTAGGTTGGTTGGTCAGAAGACGGTACCCTTCGACATTGATATAGAGCGGGAAACATTCCTGGAGACATGTCACACTTTGGAGAAAGACTGCAGTACGACTGTTGTTTGCGATATGCCGCCTGTCTTTGATACTACATCGGACGCTGATCGACTGCCACCACCGGGGACATTGCAAAAGTTTCTTGAAATTTGTCTGTTATTGGCTCGAGACCCGGCTACCCTGGTTGAGATTGAGGGATGGTTGTAGCGATTTCCGAAAGGACGGCAGGAGTCGGCAGTAAACTCCCTGTAGCGATGGAAGACTAGCAAGGAGATGCGAATGAATATTCAGATTGGTGACTATGATGTTGACTCTGTGATTCTTGACCTTGGTTCGGATGTTAACATCTTAACCAAGCAGGCATGGCAGAAGATGGGGAATCCCCCATTGAGCTGGTCTCCTGTACAGCTCCAGTTGGCTAACCATGCGAAGGTAACACCCATTGGGCAAGTTCCGCGGCTCACGATTGATATTGAGGGCATGAAGACTTATGCCGACTTTGATGTTATTGAAGTAGTTGAGGGAGGAAGCTCTTATCTGACACTCTTGGTTATTGGATGGGCCAACGATAGTGGAGCTGTAATCAACTTCAAGAAGCACATGATGACCTTCGAGAATTGTGATTTCAAAGTCATAGCCCCGTTGGATCCCGCTGAAGGACGCCGATACATTGAACCTGTCAGATATGGTGATACCATTGGATGGGACCATGCATTCAATATTTCTGAAGATTATATCCACCCTACCATCCACGGTGAGTTGGAGTGGCGCAGTGAGAGCTCTGCGTCTTCCGACTCTGATGATGCTTTAGAACATTGGCAAAACCGAATGCATGAAGTACCATTCTGAAAATGTGGCTTAGTTATGCCATTCTTATATCAGGTTGCGACAGAGACGGTCACACTGCCTGTCTATGAGGGGTTGCCTGGCCTAAACTCCTTTTTAGAAGAATTTGAAGACCGCATCTCAGAACCACAGCGATTGCTGGCATTGGAGGAAGCGCTGAAGGCTGTTCCAGCACGCTGGTGGGCAACACATAAGAAATTCATTAAGAGTTGGTCACAGTGTCGAAGGTTGATGATGGTTCGGTTCGGCGATACTGAGGTTTATCACACTGGAAAGTATGATGGCCGGACTGATCCCAGTGATCATGTGATGGAATGCCAATGATTGTGGGTAGCGCGACCCAGAGATGAACAGGTCCATGCTTTTGTCCATACTTTGGAGGAGATACTGCGCTCATGGTATACTGCAGCTGAGTTGCGTCGAGACATTACAACATGGGGGGAGTTGACGATTTGTTTCACTCACATGTTCACTTTTGCAGATGCCAACCCTGATGTCCATAACGCCGTACAGCTCATCCGCGACGTGGTATTTCAGGTTGTTCTGGCAGCCTACCCTGTCGACCCGCACACACATTGTTAGATGCAGTCTCTCATGGAGTGCTTCAACATCAGTGGTGTCCCGGAGGACGATGATGATCCCCAAAATGTTAACATTCCCGAATCTGAAGGAAGTCACGATGTGGTCCCACCTGTTGTGCCAAGTAGTCAGTTCAGTCAACCATTACAGCTTCACAAGATGAATATCCACACCGAGGCTACTGCAAAGTTTGCTAATGTTGGGGATTATTGGGACGATGAGATGATGAGTAAGGTTACCGAGTTACTTCATGAGTTTCAAGATGTGTTTCCCGAAAATTTTTCTAAAATGAAGGGGATCCTGGGTGATTTAGGAGAGATGAGGATTCCATTGAAACCAGATGCTAAGCCAGTCCGGCAGCGACCTTATCGGCTGAATCCGCGACATAAAGACAAGGTCAAGGTGGAACTTGATCGGATGTTGGATGCTGGTATTATCGAACCTATGGAAGAATCTGAATGGATCAGTCCTATGGTGGTGCAGGACAAGAAAACCGACGAAGTGCGCATTTGTGTCGACTTACAGAAGTTGAATGATGCCTGTTTGCATGACCCTTTTCCGACCCCGTTTACTGATGAAGTACTTGAAGGAGTGGGTGGCCAGGAGATGTACTCATTCACTAATGGATTCTCAGGCTACCATCAGATTCGCATTGCCAAGGAAGATCGCCACAAGCCAACTTTTGTTACTGAATGGGGTTGCTTTCAGTACACGGTAATGCTGTTTGGTTTGAAGAATGCACCTGCGATATTCTCCCGGGTCGTTGTTGCCGCATTCAAAGATTTTATTCAAAAGTTTTTGTAGGTATATATGGATGATTGGACCATTTATGGATTGATTCGTGATCATCTGGCCAATCTGCGGTTAATGCTTGAGTGATGCCGACAGCACCAGATATCGCTGAACTTGAAGAAATGTATTTTCTGTGCACCGTTTGGGATATTGCTGGGTCATATCGTGTGTAATCAAGGATTGCTGGTTGATCCAGCCAAGATTGCACTCATTTTGGGGTTGCAACCGCCAACTACTGTTAAACAGTTGTGCATGACCTTGGGCCATATGGGATATTATCGCAAGTTTATCAGGGGTTATGTTGCAATTACTGCCCCTATGGAAAAGTTGCTGAAGAAGGACGTGGCATTCCAATGGAGCGTGGAATGTCAGGATAGTTTCGAAATGCTCAAGGCGAAGATGGCGTCGGCACCAATCTTGGTCTTTCTGGACTGGAGTAAGGAATTCTAGGTTCATGTTGATGCTTCATCGATTGTGCTAGGTGTTTTGTTGGCTCAACCCGGAGAAGGCGACATTGATCATCCTATTGCTTTTGCCAGTCGGAAGTTGTCCTCTGCAGAACGCAATTACACTACCATAGAACGCGAAGGTCTGGCCATGGTTTATGTGTTGTAGAAATTCAGGCACTATTTGTTGGGTGGCCACTTTAAATGTTCACTAACCATTCTGCATTGAAATACTTGGTCAATAAGCCTGTGTTGGGGCGGAAGATCTGCCGTTGGCTACTCTTGTTTCAGGAGTTTGATTTCGAAGTTATTGTGAAATTGGGGCAGTTGAATGTTGGACCAGATCATCGGTCACGGATTGATACAGGGGAGGAACCAACTAATATCGAAGACGAGTTGCCGGATGCCCAACTATTTCAAGTTGCCGCTACTGATTAGTATTTTGATGACATCCTTCAGTTTCTAGTGACCGGCACCGTGCCTGTTGACTTTACCACTGCTCAGAAGAAGCAATTGGTTGTCAAGGTTGCTAATTTTCAGCTAATCGCGGGAGAGTTGTATAAATTGGGCGCTGATGAGATATTGCGTAGATGTGTCTTTCTGCATGAGCAAGCGTAGATATTGGCCGAGGCACATGGTGGAGTTGTGGGAGGACACTATGGTGGTAGGGAGACTTCCCGAAAGATACTGCATGCAGGACTTTGGTGGCCCACATTACATAATGATGCGACCGACTATGCATGGTCTTGTGATGTTTGTCAATGAACTGGCAAGCCATCCAGATGCGACGAGATGCCGCTACTACCTCAAGTGACATTGCAACTGTTCGAAAAATGGGCTGTGGATTTCGTAGGACCGATTCATCCACTACGAAAATGCACATGTGCGCGGTATATTGTCACGGCGATAGAGTACTTGACCCAATGGGATGAGGTGGCACCTGTAGTTGATTACTCCGCTGCAACAGCTGCTTGATTTTTGTTTGATCATATTATCACTCGATTCAGCTACCCTAAGATATTGCTGAGTGATCAAGGTAGCCACTTTCTTAATCACACTATCATTGCATTGACGGAGGAATTGCAGATATAGCATAAGAAGAGTACACCCTATCACCCACAGGCGAATGGAATGGTGGAGGCGTTTAACAAGGTATTGGAGCATGCATTGACAAAGGTATGCAATGCGAATCGCGACGACTGGGATATGAAAATCCCAGCAGTGTTGTGGGCCTATCGCACCACATGTAGAAGGTTGACTGGTTAGACACCTTTCAAGATGGTATATGGCAAGGAAGCAATTATGCCAATGGAGTATATTGTTCCAAGTCTATGAATTGCGGCTGTTACGAGCATGGATGATGTTGCAGCATTAGATGAGCGTCTAGCGCAATTGGTGCAGCTAGAAGAGGATCGATTTATCGTTGGCTTTCACCAAGGGGTGGAGAAGGATCGCTAAAAAGCATGGCATGATCGCCACATAAAAAATAAACAGTTTCAACAAGGCGATTTGGTGCTATTATACGACAGGAAGTTTATGAAACATCCAAGCAAGTTGCAGATGCATTGGCTGGGTCCATATCGCATCAATAGTATTATGACAGGACGAGCGGTTCAATTGCAGCGGTTGGATGGGGTGATGCTCCCCAAGCTGGTAAATTGTCACAGATTGAAGCCCTATCGATCGGGCTTGGAAAAGTGTGATGCTTGAGTCGCATCGGAAAAAAAAAGAAAAAAAAAGTGTGTGTTGTAGGTTGCTTGGTGGCCGATGGCACACCAACAGATGAAGGTATCTGGAAGTGCGAAGGCTTGTGCTGCCAGTTTGGAGACTGATGGCAGTATTATGCCCAGGATCGATGGTAGATTTTGGTAAAGTATTTTTGTGATGATTACAGAGGATTTGGGAGGTACGGGGTAGCGTTGTGACTCCTGGTCCACTAATATCTTGTCACTACTTCCCATCATCCCTATGCATGCTTGCACCTCAGAGATTCGGCCGGATTACCACATGACGACAGAATGTTTTGCACATGGCACGCTGGACCGGTATGATCAACATGATGGAAGGAGATTGCTCACACGACGACATGTGGGATCTTCGGTGGTAGCATGGTCGCCACCTACTGTGTCAGTTGATGGGTTCCCCCATGCAGCTGCGAGGTAGTGGGGCATCATTCCCACTGTCGTGACCCGGGAATGGTTCGGCTATAAGTAGCCCAGGCAGTTGGTAGTTCGCTATAGAATAGTCATTCTGACATAGAGTGGTTATGCTGTTTGATCAAGTTGAGAATTGAGTTGTGAAGAATTCCAAGGAGGCTGTGGAAATGCTTCACTTCGTTTCCCATGGCAGCACCCCAGGGGCCCTGCGAGCTCGAACGACGAATGTCCCTGAATGCCTTGATACGGTGGGTGCACTTACACTGTGTTATGCCCGGGCCGAGGGCCGATTCAACATGTTTAAGTACGCAGTAGTTGTTCGAAGGATCGTGCTCTTCTTGACCAAAAAGGTGGTTGGGGCGGTCGCTCCCTGCCCACAGTAGGAGCCGTTTGCTGGTGTGAAATAGATGTGCGAGAGTCATATGCTAACTTTGCACCTTGGTACTGTTCATCCTCTTTTTCTTCCCGTCAGTACCCTTCCAAGAGACTCGAGGATGAGTTTGAGAAGTACATGACATCAAGTCGGGCGATGACGATTTTTGGATTGAACATACAACACAATGAGTCGACGATCAGTGTAGCAGAAGGAGTGGGACAACACCGCGTGATCCATATATCAAGAACAGTTACCAGACCATAGTTCGATGTGCACTCTATCTAGTAGTTGACGTGGCTCGAGGGCGAGCCATAATATTGTGTTGGGGGCTTGTTGGCAGGCGATTTGATGGGGAAATGTCGTGATACCACCAACGCTGCAACACACCAGAAGAGGGCATGAAAGGAGTATTTTGTGTTAAAGAATACCGCAGTTGGTAGGTTTTGGGTCAATTGGACCACATGTTATGTAATAGTGAGTCAGTTGTACCGCAGTATGCGGATTTTTGGGTCATTTGGTCCAAGTCAGTTAGATAGTTGGTCATTTGTCCATAGTGTCAGTTAGGAAGTCGTTTGTAAGTGGAAAAGTATGGCAAGGGAAAAAGCCTATAAATACATGAGAGTTGTTAGTGTTAGGAGGAGAGGAATGGAGAAGAAGAAAAAGACCAATTATGTGCGAGATCTGTGTTTTTGCTTCTCGTATATGATCGCGATAGTAATACAATGATGTTTTGGCCCGAACCTTGCGTAATGTTGCAATATGTGAATGTTGTTTGATGCAATTTCTGCTTACTATTGCCTTGATGATAATTGCTGTGATTATATAATATGTTTTATGTGATGATAAATGCTGCGATGAAGTAATATGGTATAACTCTTTGTTGAATGCTTAAGGTTTCTGTTTAAAGTACCGCGATAGGGTTAGTTTGTGTTTCCATAAATCTTCCTCCTCCCTCGGAGGAAACATGGTTCCGTCTGCTCTTCCTGGACTCCTTGGGTGAGACCTCATTCGCTCTGTGGGTGTTGCTGGGTGGGCTCAAACTTGCCTGGGCCGGTGCCCAGGGAGATTGCGGTATGTGTCAACAGTGAGGTGAATCCCCGTCGACTGAGGTCGCGTTGGTCAACAGGCACGAGTTTTGCAAGCAATACTCCATAATTACATATCTAGAAATGAGTTGGGGTCTAATTACACACAAGAGAAATGCAAGATCCCCACTGCCTATAAAATCAATAATATGTAAGATTTAAGGTCTTCATTTTGAGGCGACTTAACTATGTATAAAAAACAAATATACAAGATTTGAAATGCATTTTTCTATGATATTATTGTTCTCTCATTGGCCATACTATAGGAAGTAGGTTTATATGCTTTGTACTTAATAACCCTCATGAACCTTGGTGCAATTACACCCTAAATAATTATAACCCTTGCTCAAATCCTATTACCCATGATGTATCAAATCCTTGATACACTATGACTCATAAAAATACCCCCCTTAATACACATAAACCATGAATGGTGGAATACCATATTTGTTCACATATAATATTTGCGACACTTGAAATGATGAAGATTCTGAGATGAACCATTGGTAGACATAAAATGGCTTGGGTAAGAGTCCCTTCATCACATAGGCACAAGCTATGCAAGCAATACTCCCTAATTACATATCTAGACATGAGTTGGGGCTTAATTATAAATAAGAGAAATGAAAGATCCCCACTGCCCGTACAATCAATAATATGTAAGAGTTAAGGTCTTCAATTTGATGCGACTTAACTATGTGTAAAACAAAAAGCTACAAGATTTGAAATGCATTTTTCTATGATCTTCTTGCTCTCCCATTGACCATACTACAAGAAGTAGGGTTATATGCTTTGTATTTAATAACCCTCATGACCCTTGGTGCAATTACCCCCTAAATCATTATAACCCTTGATCAAATCCTATTACCCATGATGTATCACCTCCTTGATACACTATGAATCATAAAACTACCCCCCTTAATACACATCAACCATGAATGGTGTAAGACCATATTTGTTCACATATAATATTTGAGACACTTGAAATGATGAAGATACCTAGATGAACCATTGGTAGACATAAAATGGCTAGGGTAATAGGCCCTTCATCGCATAGGCATGAGATATGCAATAAATACTCTGTAATTACATATCTAGACATGATTTGGGGCCTAATTACACACAAAAGAAATGCAATATCCCCACGACCCATACAATCAATAATATGTAAGATTTAAGGTCTTCAATTTGATGTGACTTAACTATGTGTAAAAAACAAAGCTACAAGATTTGGAATGCATTTTGATGTGATCTTATTATTCTCTCATTGACCATACTATAGGAATCAAGGTTATATGCTTTGTCCTTAATAACCCTCATGACCCTTGGTGCAATTATGTTGAAATATTGTAACTTCAAAGAATATTATATTTGTATATTATTTATTCCGGAGATGTTCCATACCTCCGATGTGATTATACTATAAATCCGGAGATGTTTATTCCTCCGATTTGGTTGTGGTAACTAGGGTTATTAGACCCACCATGTGGGGGTCAGCCCAGTCAGTTATAATGGGGTATTTAACCTAATGGTTAAATACGAGCCTACATGTACTTGTGTAAAATACATATCAGAGTAGTGTATAAATAGAGGAGGTGTGTTCCTCATTATACACATTCACTCACTTGAGGATAGCGCACTTGTGGAGGAGAGGTCTTCTATTGTGGAGGAGGAGGTCATGTCTCAGGGTTTCATCTTTGTATATTGCTGGTCATCTATATTGAGGAAGCTTTGCTGGGTTTTCTAACCCATGAGGGTTTCCCAGGATAAATCTCTGTCTCTTGTGTTTATGCTGTGCTTGTTGTTTCTTCAGTGATCCTGTATATGCTATTATTGTGAAATGGAATGTAATGCTGCTATTTTCTGTCTTAGCATATTGAATTTTAACATGGTATCAAAGCTAACCTGAAGGAAGACAAGGTATGGCACTAACGACACTTCCTTTACTTACGACAATTTGAAGGTTAGGGTTTTACATAGCAAAAACCAGTCATCGTAGCAATTTCGCTATAAATCCATTTTGGCGAAGTTTTCGGATCTGAAATTGTTACAGGACGAATATTAAATCTCCAGGTACCTTGTGTCCAAAGGAAAACCTCTAATTCGTTGTAATTTGTGATTTATGATCAGTACAAGTTAGGGTTTCTGCCTCTTCCAGATCTCAGTCAAAATCAGGTGACCTTGGAAAAAAGGTCATAACTTGGGCTAGGAAGCTCCAAATGAAATTGCATAAAAAGTAACAGGTAGTACACAGAATGTACTATCTCAGAAAACTTTTTCAGAGGCCGAAGGTGAACCAGTGACACGTGGCACTCCGTACAAGTGCGATCTCCTGTTTTATCCCATAAACAGGTCACGTTACGACACTTGGTATAACTCTCTCTCAGAGAGTCCAATTGAGGTCAGACCTGTCAGGATGGAAAGACAACAGGTCGAGCTATCTCAGGAAAAGTTTTTAGAGGCCGAAACTCAAACAATGACACGTGGCATGCTGTACAAGTTCGCTCTCCCTGTTTTATCCTATAAACAGGTCACGTTGCGACACTTGGAATAACTCTCTCTCAGAAAACCCAATTGAGGTTAGACCTGTCAGGATGGAAAGATAACAGGTCAGTATACTGCAAAAAAAAGGGTTTCAGACCCTGTGGAGCAAAAATTTAAGAGTTATAGCAGAAACAATCAGGTACATATTTCTGTCAAAACAGAATTATTTTTGGAGCACCTTTATTCATGGCTTCCGGAATTTAGGGTTTCGGAGAAAGTTAGAATTTTTGGAATCGGAGTCCACGGCTGAATGCTACTAAGCAAAATCGAAATTTAGAGACCAAGTTCGAATTTTTTGGTTGGGTGGAAGACTGGGCTTGATCAAACCCCAGTTCGGGATTTTGATCGGAAAGATGGAAAATTAAGGCTTCAACAAAAGTTGGAATTTTTGAAGTCTGTAACCACGGCTGGAAACTCCTAAGAAAAATAAGAGTTTAGAGCCTTGGATTGAACCTTTTGTTTGGGCAGAAGGGTGGGCTTCATCAAACCCTAGTTCGGGATCCTGTCCAGAAGATCCAGAAGTTTCAAAGGCAATTTTGAGGGGTCAAATTTTGGAAATTCCAAAGTTGAAGTATGCTAGTTTGATCAGCTCAGCAAGACATATTCTTTCATCCATTGAGAAGTGTGAAAGTCAAAGGTTGAATCTTTAGGGGTTTCTCTAGAAAACCCTAATTAAGCTCTAGATCAAGTTTCAGGGGGAGTTGAGGCTAAGGCCTTACATAAGAAGACTACAAGAAGTCTCGACAGGTATGACTTAAGGAGGCTCAGGTATGTCTTGAAATCTAATTCTTGATTAAGTTCATGATGTGTTTGTCTTCATATTATTTGTTAGTACAATCTTGATTAATGTTAGACTTATCTTATCACCCTAGTAACAGTATGAATGCATGTGAATGATTGAAGACATTCATTGATTAGGGTTATATGATTGTACTAATGCATTATGGTGTTGTGTGAGGTTGATGTTGTCTGCTAACAAGATACAGGTACATCACAAAAGACAAATCAAGTTCCATGACCATGACCACATGAAGACAAAGACTCATCCATAATATTTGTTCTACTTACGAGGTATGTATGACCTTGTTGTATTATGCTTAACCTATGAGACATGCAGGTTCTAGCTCAGGATCTCTAAATCATTGAAGAGATTGTTTAGGTATGTTGTACATAACTAAGTAGGTATAGTAATCCAGGTATGTTTCCCATGAATCTTACCTTGTGTTAAGATCCCTTATATAAGTATACTTGGTATGATTGGTTATGCTTATTCATAAAGTTAGTAATCAAGGGATTATGCATATTATGTCTTTTATCTTGATTGATGATATGCATGAGTAAAACAAGACTTCCCTGAAATCTTGAATACTAATGTTTATTAACTATAATCATGACTATACATTCTCAAGATTATTTAGAACTATAATGTTTTGATAACATTTAGAACATACTAATGGGTGTATGTTTGTGTATGAGATCATGAGGATGACACTTGAACATGCACAGTGGTACATAATGAATAGAAGTTCAAAAGACATACAGAAGATCAAGCGGGAGGCAACCACACAAACATAAAAGATAAGCATTTGAGTTTTTATTTGAAATAGTAAATGATATTGCCTGTAATAGGTTGTATGCATATTTGTATTCCTATAATATATCATGCTAAGTGTAAATATTCATAGAACATTGAACAGTATACTACTAATATGCATATGATTGGTAAGTTGGACAAACATTCCATTGTTGCTTGTCTAGAATGAAACCTCTTTGCTGACATGCTGAGAGTTGTGCACACTCTCGATAGTATGTTCTGGTAGAGATGGAAGGCATCTAGATAGCCACTGTATGCATACAGGATATGGGAAAGTGTTGTGCCAAAGTATTGGTCAAGATAGTTGCATAACTATGTAAATGATATCTGTATGCATAATAGGTTATCATGTCAATATGATTTGATGATTATGAAGTATTACTAATCATGTACCTAATTTTGATTTGTAGGAAAAATCATGATGAATGATGAACAAGTGATGGATGTTCAACAAAAGGATTTACAAATCAAACACACTATAGAAGGATTGTGGCTAGAAGATTCTCCTAGAAAGAGGAAGAGAATCATGATGAAATGTTTGCTCCAAGTGGCTAGATAAGACCATTCTCTTAATGGTGTAATTAAAGAAGAAATGTGAATCAGGTTTTGATAAGCTTAATGATCACCATGGGTGATGTGGATCTCAACCTTTGCTACAAGGTTGAATATGATTTCTATACACAGATGACATGGATGCAAGAAGGAACTCACCATAGAGTTCGAATGATATTGAGGCTCATATCAGTAGACCCATCTGATGAGAGATGGCATAGATAGATGACTATAGAAAAGAAAATAAAAGTTCTTAGATTAATGTATTACTTCCTAGGTCTGGAAGTATGGAAAGGCTCAGTAGGAATCCTTCTCAACCAGAGAAAGTATGCTGAGAAATCTTGAGAAGACTTGATATGATGGAATGGCCACTCTTATGGATTCCAACTTGAAACTGTTAGGAGATGACTCATCAGAGTTAGTGGATATAACTCTGTACAGTCAAATTATTGGGTCATTGTTGTATCTAACATATACTAGATTAGAGATATGCCTTGTTGTGAACACCTTGAGTCAGTATCTAGTGGAAACTAGATGTGTTCACCTGATAGTTGCAAAGCATGTGATAAGGCACATAAAGGACATGATAGAATGCTATCTTGAAGATCATGACTTCAGATGGTTATTCAGATTCTGATTGGGCAGGAAGTGTATCAGACAGGAAGAACACATCGAGAGGATGTTATTGTCTGGGGTTAGCCATGATCTCGTGGTTTAGCTAGAAGCAGTCTAGTGTGGCTCTCAGCACAAGCGGAATATATGGCTGTTTGCTCCGCTAGTTGTGAAGAAGTTTGGCTTCAGGATTGTTTGACTTAGAGATAGAACCAACTGAGATCCTATGTGATAATTAGAGTTGTATCAAGATGACATAGAATCTAGTGTTCCATGATAAGTCAAAGAACATAGGGAACAAACAAGATATGACGCGGAAAGGAACTATAAAGTTTGAATTTGTAACAGGTTACCATTGTACTAACCAAACCTTTACCTCAAGTGAAGAAGTTACCAACATACTAACCAAACCTCTGTCTCGAGTGAAATTTGAATACTTCCGAGACAAGCTTGGTGTAGTTCAAAAAGGACCCTCCTCGAAAGGGGGAGTAGTATAGTCACTGATGATAAGCTAGTCTCATCGAACAACAAGGTCGATGATGAGGTAACCTGTTCTCCACACCTAGATACTTAGAAATATTTAGATTTAGGACTCTTATACTTAGAATACTTAGTTTTACTTATACATGCTTTTGATGTTAGATGTATTAGTAAGAATACATGCTTTTGATGTTAGATGTATTAGTAAGAATACATGCTTTTGATGATAAGATGTATTGGTAAGAATACATACTTTTGATGACACATGTATTGATTAATGTACTTGTATGGTTGAGGATACTTGTACTTGTATTGATGAGAATACATGTGGGGATTGTATCATCCTTGAACACATGTTCTAAAGTGAGCCGTAGATGTATGGTCTCCGAGAATGAAGTCCTTAGTGGACAGTTGAGGGGATTGGATCATCCCTGGACTTTCAGTCCTAAAGAGAGCCGTAGACGTGAGGTCTCCGAGAATGAAGTCCTTAGTGGACAGTTGAGGGGATTGGATCATCCCTGGACTTTCAGTCCTAAAGAGAGCCGTAGACGTGAGGTCTCCGAGAATGAAGTCCTTAGTGGACAGTTGAGGGGATTGGATCATCCCTGGACTTTCAGTCCTAAAGAGAGCCGTAGACGTGAGGTCTCCGAGAATGAAGTCCTTAGAGGACAGTTGAGGGGATTGGATCATCCCTGGACTTTCAGTCCTAAAGAGAGCCGTAGACGTGAGGTCTCCGAGAATAAAGTGATGGGGATTGCATCATCCCGGAACCACTAAGTTCAAAATGTACGTGATGGGGATTGTATCATCCCTGGACTTAGGTCCCTGAATTGATCCGTAGACGTGAGGTCTCCGAGAAGTGGGGATTGTATCATCCCCGGACTGCGGTCCCTGAATTGATCCGTAGACGTGAGGTCTCCGAGAAGTGGGGATTGTATCATCCCCGGACTGCGGTCCCTGAATTGATCCGTAGACGTGAGGTCTCCGAGAAGTGGGGATTGTATCATCCCCGGACTTAGGTCCCTGAATTGATCCGTAGACGTGAGGTCTCCGAGAAGTGGGGATTGTATTATCCCCGGACTGCGGTCCCTGAATTGATCCGTAGACGTGAGGTCTCCGAGAAGTGGGGATTGTATCATCCCCGGACTTAGGTCCCTGAATTGATCCGTAGACGTATGGTCTCCGAGAAAGTGATTTTTGATGTGGTTACTTGTATCGGTAGGATACTTGTATTGATGATGTGGTTACTTGTATCGGTAGGATACTTGTATTGATGATGTGGTTACTTGTATCGATAGGATACTTGTATTGATGATGTGGTTACTTGTATCGTTAGGATACTTGTATTGATGATGTGGTTACTTGTATCGGTAGGATACTTGTATTGATGATGTGGTTACTTGTATCGGTAGGATACTTGTATTGATGATGTGGTTACTTGTATCGGTAGGATACTTGTATTGATGATTTGGTTACTTGTATCGGTAGGATACTTGTATTGATGATGTGGTTACTTGTATCGTTAGGATACTTGTATTGATGATGTGGCTACTTGTATCGGTAGGATACTCGTATTGTTGATATGGTCACTTGTATTGGCATGAATACTTGTACTGCTGATGATCGTATGATGACGATACTGATGATCATGTGATGACGATGCTGATGATTGTGTGATGACGATGCTGATGATCGTGTGATGACGATGCTGATGATCGTGTGATGACGATGCTGATGATCGTGTGATGACGATGCTGATGATCGTGTGATGACGATGTTGATAATCGTGAGATGACGATGCTGATGATCATGTGATGGCGATGCTGATGATCATGTGATGACGATGCTGATGATCGTGTGATGACGATGCTGATGATCATGTGATGACGATGCTGATGATCGTGTGATGACGATGTTGATGATCGTGAGATGACAATGCTGATGATCGTGTGATGACGATGCTGATGATCGTGTGATGACGATGCTGATGATCGTGAGATGATGATGCTGATGATCATGTATCGTGAGGATCCATATGATGATATTGTTGTAGCTGTTCAAGTGCTACAGAAGATAAAGACTCAATACTGAAGATGTCGATGTTCCAGTATTGAAGATGTTCCAGTAACTGCTTGAGTTACTAATGATGTTGAGAAAGCTTCCAATGATTTATAGATGTATCATGTATGATGTTGATGACTCTTTGCTTGTGCAGATACTGTTATAATATCCTTCTCGTTAAGGGGGAGTGTTGAAATATTGTAACTTCAAAGAATATTATATTTGTATATTATTTATTCCGGAGATGTTCCATACCTCCGATGTGATTATACTATAAATCCGGAGATGTTTATTCCTCCGATTTGGTTGTGGTAACTAGGGTTATTAGACCCACCATGTGGGGGTCGGCCCAGTCAGTTATAATGGGGTATTTAACCTAATGGTTAAATACGAGCCTACATGTACTTGTGTAAAATACATATCAGAGTAGTGTATAAATAGAGGAGGTGTGTTCCTCATTATACACATTCACTCACTTGAGGATAGCGCACTTGTGGAGGAGAGGTCTGCTATTGTGGAGGAGGAGGTCATGTCTCAGGGTTTCATCTTTGTATATTGCTGGTCATCTATATTGAGGAAGCTTTGCTGGGTTTTCTACCCCATGAGGGTTTCCCAGGATAAATCTCTGTCTCTTGTGTTTATGCTGTGCTTGTTGTTTCTTCAGTGATCCTGTATATGCTATTATTGTGAAATGGAATGTAATGCTGCTATTTTCTGTCTTAGCATATTGAATTTTAACAAATTACCCCCTAAATAATTATAAACCTTTCTCAACTCCTATTACCCATGATGTATCACCTCCTTGATACACTATGACTCATAAAAATACTTGCCTTAATACACATCGACCATGAATACTCTGACCCCCAATATAGTATGACCCCAAATGCTAACACGTTAAAGTGCATGATGTGACCTCGAAAACACTAACCACCTAATACACTTTGACTCTGAACAAATGAAACCCTCAATATTCCTTTCCCTTAACCCCTTGTTACACCGAATGACGCAATCATCCCCTAACACATTTATATGAACTTCAAATCTTATGATAATGGTCATGTATGACCCCCCTCAATACACTATGAATTGGAACACACTAAAACCATTAATACAATTTAACCTTGACCTCACACCAACACCCTAATACATTGACCCTTTAATACACTATGGGACTGAACAATCAATCCCCTTGATACACTTACCCTTTAATAAATTATGAACCCATAGATGCTAGTACCCAAATACATTTTGATTTCCAATTAACCACTATGACCCTTGATGTACTAAGACCCCAACGCATTAGGAATATGAACCACTACGACCCATGATGTAATCACCCCTATAATACATTGTGAATACTAACATGTTAGCCCTATGACCCCTTAATAAATTACAAATTCGAACATACTAACCCTTAATACACTACAACCACTGATCATTATGACCCTAGACATAATATCCTCATTATCTATATGAGCCTTGTCAAAATCATGCACTAACACTTAACCCTCAACATGCTATGAAATCAAAGACATTACGCCCCTTAATACACCATGAATCCATAACTAATCCTCGAAATAAAATTTGAACCCTAAACACTATGCAAACTATATAGTTCAAGGGAAAAGAATGTAAAATTAAATTAATTTAAAATAAGCGTTTAATCCCTCCCACAACATCACTTAATGGCGTCAACAAAGCAAACCAATACATAATGCATACAATTGGAAAAAATCCCTATTTCGTCAATCACTAGGGAGGATTGAATATTCATCGGATTGGTGACCTAGGGCATATTGGATATTCGATTTAACACCAGTGTTCGATCTTGTCCATAGTATCGAGATTCAATTTAACAACAGAGTTTGATCTTGGCCATAGTCTGGAGATGCAATTGCCACACAGGTTCGGTATTATTTCATAATGCTTGCCATAAATCTGTTAAAAGCTTGATTATCTGATGCAGGGTAGAAGAGAACTTGCTCAAAATTCCCTTATTGTGTGGAAGATTAAACCTCATAACTTATTAGTTTGACAAGTTATTTACCATTCACTCTGTTTTTCCCTAGTTCTATAGCCACAATATTTATTCAAACACTTGTATCACCACTTCTAGCTAACAGAGAACCGATAGCATATGCTCCAACAATTATTGATCTGATTGGGTTTTCGAATGGAATAGAGAAGAAACCATGAACCTCATAGCCTATACAAGATATGTCTCTTCCCGTAGGATGGGCCTAGTATAAAAAATGAGTAGAACATCTCCTTTGTTTTCAACCTACCAGTAAACTCAACTTCAATGACACATTGAAAATTACACAATCCATTAATTCATGAACTTGAATTATGGGTCCTGTAACTTACAAGGGGATCTTGTAACCCACCTCATTGTTTGGAATATACCCTAGATTCTATAAGAGGATCCAAGACATGGGTTTTTATCCTAGATGCTTCAACATGCTTCCATGTTCATTAGATATATTCCAGGGTAAACAGGGTGGACGCTATTTTTCATCCAAGCAAAAATTCAAATTATATCAAGAACAAGGCAATTAATGAATAATGTGATCATGTAGGAAACGTTTGAGAATATGGCCATGCATTCACATGCCATTAGAACATCATTGGATCCAATTTATGCATTATATTTTTCAACAGAAATGTAAACTGGGTTTATCTTTATCGTGTGTGCTGTTAAAATAGAGATATTCCGAGGCATGAAACAAGGGATCAATCATGAGTCTTCCCATGCACCATTATGAATTCTACGATAATATAAAATCAGTCTAGATAGAAAGGAAGGATCAAATCTTGATGGACTGAATCAATTTTGTGCTTCTTAAACCCTTTTAAAAATGATTTATCGAAAACCAATAGAACATTTCCTTTGGTTTGAACCTAGTAGTCAACTCAACTTCAATGAATGGTCCAATAGATCAAAGACTACCAAGGGAATGAAAAAAATGAATATGATCACATCTTCTCGTCTTTCCACTTTCCTATTCCATAACACTCTTATGATTTCAATCATGGAGTTGTTGAATTTAGAATTAGAAGGTTTTATTCAGTTATTGAATACAAATTTTCTCATTTGGTCACCTAAAAAGAGTGCTAGAAGGCCTTAGGAAAATTGTGTCATCTTATAATCCCATCGTCAATATTGGATTATGATTCTTTTGAATATTTTATATCACATCTACAAAACTTGACTTTTTTCAAACTGTTGCAGTGATTTCACAACCAAAACTAGACCATCTAAGAAGAATTGGATGCTATGCCTTAAGGCCTCTAATTTATCCCTTTTGATGAATAGAAGTATGCAAGGGTTTCCAAACTCTCTCACCTTTTTAGAGTGGACAATGCATGTTGTGCTATAGGTGCCCAATTTTTTTTATCGCCTTCAGTAGTAAGATGGGAAATCAAAATACCATGACCTTCTTTAAGGATTTATAAATCATAGAAGCAAGAGAGAAGAACCTTTCTCTCAATATGGAGGATGGAAAGTATCTAACTAAGAATTGAATCAATTTTAGCCTATAGAAAATAAAGAGGAATAATACACACAACTGGATGAATCACACATCACCATTACACTAGGATAAGTAACCTTGCCATCTTTATGTTATAGCACCATATATAAGGAATCATATCTCATCTCATATATGATAATTTCAAAATGTACCACTTCCTATTTCTACTTGAAATAAAAAAATGTTACAATTATGTAGTTGCAAAATTTTAAGCGTGTGATTTACTTATCCAAGTGTGAAGTATAACAATGTTGATAGAAAAAAGCCAAAGTGTGATAAGATTAACACAAGTGATTAGAGTGCTCCCTTGGGATGTGCCCAAGGTACTTATGCTTTATGTTAGAGAAAGCAAAAAAGTTACATTTAGCATTTAATTTCTTTAGGTAACCATAGATGTTTGGGTAGCAGAGAGGCCAAGTATTGAGGAGCCAGTTGCGGAAATTCGGTTGATTTTATTTTCAAATGGCCCATAAAAGGAAATAGACAAATTCTAAGACTAGGTATAATTTGTATAGTTGATACTTTGATATGACATAATATATAATTTCTCTGTATTGTAATTTGTAGTGTTTATCTTCAAGTGATGTGGAAATTGTTTGTATGCAGAATGGCAAAGGAATATCAAGATGGGGTTGAAGGATTCATAGATTTTGCTACGAGGCATTCTTATCATAATAAAACCACAGTATTCCCATGTAAAAAATGTTGCAATTTTGTAGTACTAACATTCAAGGAAGTACAAGATCACTTGATGATTCATGGTATAATGAGTTCATATAAAATTTGTTTTTTCCATGGAGAGAGGGCTCCTAATCAAGACTCTATATTTGACAAGGGAAAGAAATGCCATACAAATTACATGCATGATTTACCCCTAGAATTTACATGGGGTGATGAACATATACTCGAACATCAATATGATAATAACAATGACGAGTTTGCGGAATTAGTTAGAAATGATATTGATGCTCTTAAGAATGGAAATGATTATGATACAACTATGGTTGATGATCATATGGTACAAATGGTGAATGATGTTTGTGAATGTTTTAATAAAAATCCAGATGTCAATTGTGAAAATGACCAAGCGACATCAATGGATGAAATTAATGATATCAATCAATATCAGAAGTTAATTGAAGATGCCAAGAGACCATTGTACCCTGGTTGCACTAGTTTCACTAAGCTATCGACCACTGTGAAATCGTATAACCGTAAAGTGAAAAATGGATGGTCTGACACAAGTTTCACCCAACTGTTTAATTTGCAAAGAGAAATGCTTACTAAAGAAAATACACTTCCAGATTCTTCATATGCAACAAAAATATTGATTAAATACTTAGGGTTGGAATATGAAATGATACATGTATTCCATAATGAATTCATTTTGTATCCTGGAAAATATGAAAGTAAAGATATATGCCCAACATGTGGCAAATATAGATGGAAGGTTGATGGTCATTCTGGAAAGGTACATATAGGTGTCCTGACCAAAGTGATGAGGTTTTTACCTATAGTACCAAGGTTGAAGAGATTGTATAGGTATGATTCTAAACCATTTTAATTCCATTATATCATGCACCGTCATGTACTACCAACCTACTCACATATCATTTTCTTTATTCTTCCTAAGTATTGCAATGTATATCTTATAATATTTTTTTTTGTCGCAACTCTACACATATTGTGCAAAAAATGAGGTGGCATCAAGAGAATTCAAGTAAGGATGGAATAACACACCACCTAGTTGATATCCAAGTATGGAAAACTATAGATTTCAAATGGCCTAATTTTTCCAATGATCCTCGCAATGTGCAAATTTCAATGGAAACCAATGGATTTAATCCTTTTGGAAACTTTAGTAGTGCATATAGTGTATGGCCAATAGTACTAGTCACATACAACCTCCCGCCATGGTTATGCATGAAAAGGAACTTTTGTATGTTGTCATTGTTGATATTTGGTCCCAAGAAACTAGGAAGTGACATTGATGTTTATTTGGAACCACTGGTAGATGAATTAAAGGTAACATGGGATGAAGGGGCAAGGACATAGAATGCTCATTCAAAGTCATTCTTTAATATGAAGGCTATATTGATGTGGGTAATCCATGACTTTCCCGCTTATGGAAATATGGCTGGTTGCATGAATAAAGGATTTGGTGCATGCCCCATATGTGGAAGGAACAAAGATTCACAATATCTCAAATTTAGTAGGAAGTGCATGTACATGGGACATAGGAGATATATTCTAGCAAATCATAAGTATGGTCCTCAAAGAGGACCATTTAATGGGAAGCCTGAGCATCGTATTGCACTTGAAAGTTTAAATGTGTCAGATATTTTTGCAGAAACTAAGGAAGGGAAGAGAATTGGGGGAAGTGTGAAAGTACAAAAAGAAAGAGAAAACATAAAAAGGTGAAAATTCGAACCTTGTCGTGTGGAAGAAAAGGTCAATTCTATTCAATTTTCCATATTAGGAGGTATGTGCGTACGTTAAATTTAGATAAGGCCATAAATGTGTGATGCTTGAAGGATTTCACTATGTTTAATTTGATTATATTAATATATTGTTTAATTTTTCCTCCATATTATCATGCGTTCATTTTTATATGATTGGATGCATGAACTCCTAGTGCGTCACATTTTAGATGTAATGCGCCTGGAAACAAATGTATGCAAAAGTATTTTTGGAACTTTATTGGATATGAAAGGAAAATCAAAGGATGTAAAAAAATATTGTGATGACTTACAACAGTTGGGTATAAGGAGGTCACTATGGCCACAAGAATAGGGGAAAAAATATTTTTTCCACCTACACCACACACTCTTTCAAAAAAAGAGAAACATACTCTTTGCACTATTTTGTTCTCGTTAAAGGTTCCTGATGGATATAGTTCAAATCCTCGAAATCATATATCTATGGAAGAGATCAATTTTCATAGTATGCAAGAAAATTATTTCCATGTTCTCATGCAATAGCTCCTTCCAGTAGCAGTGTGCCATGTGTTATCAAAAGTAGTGTGAAACACCTTTTGTAGGATTTGCTTCATTTATAGGCAAATTTGTGCAACAATGATGGATCCAACATATCTTGATGAATTACAAGATGACGTTGTGGAAACATTGTTCTTACTTGAAAAACATTTCCCACCCTCATTCTTTGATATAATGATACATTTGACAGTACACCTGGTACGAGAGCTACGTTTTTGTGGCCCAGTCACATTTCGATGGATGTACCCTTTTGGAAGGTTAGTGAAAATTTACTATGTGTAAAAATCCACATATATCCCAACATATAATGTGCATCTAGTTCACCCTTAACAAATATTTAGTCATAATTTTTATTTGACTACAATTTTTGTGAATGGTTTTCTTCTTTAGGAACATGAAAGTTTTCAAAAGTTACGTGAAGAACATGAATAGGCCTAGAGGGTGCATAGCCGAAAACTACATTGTGGAGGAATCCATCAAATTTTGCGTTGGATATGTCGAATGTATGGAACATATTGGAAGCATGGCTAGTATAAATGAGGCTTGGGATGATGAAGAAGGAGAGGTTGGTCAATATGGGAAGGCCTTACCTAGTGGAACTTATATTGAATTGGATAACACTAGTTTGTTACAAGCCCAAAGATGGGTCTTTCACAACATAGATGAAGTTCAACCTTGGATAGAGTAAGTAATAAGAACAACCTTATAAAATAATTTTTTATTATATTCTATCAAAATATTTTGAAAAAATGTTTACTGGTATTACTGGAAATTAGGATGCACATGACTGAAATCGCCAATAGAAACATCCAATCCTAAAAAGATGAAGCCTTGCTACAAAAGCTCCACAACCAACAATTTGGTGATTGGTTAAGAAAACATGTAATGATCTATTCTTTATATTAGAATTATTTAATATTCATTGAACAAGACTTGTGATGTATGAAACTAAGAATCTTTTTATATAGTTTGAAATTGCATAGTTTTATAACGAGATTTAAAAATTTACAGCTGGAAGGAAACATAAATATTTTTGATACTCTTAAATGGTTGGCACGTGGCCCAAGGAAATATGCAACAAAATATGATGGATACTTAATCAATGGGTGTATATTTAATACTAAAATATTAAAGAATGTTAGGGCCACCCAACATAGTGGTGTGTGCATAGATACACAAACATTAATGAGATCAAGTGCAAAGGACAAAAATCCTATACATCTGATGACAACATATTATAGAGTGATCCAAGAAATAATCATATTGGACTACTATTGTGTGCAATATCCATTGTTCAAATTTGATTGGATAGATGTATAAAAGAAGAATGGAATGAAAGTTGATGAAATTGGTTTCACCATGGTGAATTTGAAGAGATTCTTAAGTAAGGACAGAGTGCAAGATGATCCATTTATTTTAGCATCTCAAGAAAAACAAGTATTTTATGTACAAGATCATGTAGAGAATGATTGGTATGTAGTTTTGACATGCCCTCCAAAGGGAGTGAGAAATAGTAATAGATATGAAGTGGAGTATGCATATCTATTAAGCGTTGTAGACTTTGAAGGGACAAAATGCAAAGATGATGAAGCTATAGGTGACGATGGCATGGATTATGTTCAATAAGATTGTGAAGGCACATGGGTGGATGTTGAAAAATAAGTACCATTCATGATTTATTTATATGTTATTTTTTTTAATTTGTATCTATGAAAATTAATATCTTAGATGCTAGCTTGCATTTACCTTTAATGCATATAGTTTTAGCTTGCATTTTCATTTACTTTTTAGTATATATATTGGGTGTAGGGATTTGAGAGTGGTGTGAGGGTGGGGAGGGGCCATATGAGCTTTGACCTTCACGTGGTTGGACCTGTTTAGTAGAGAATAAGTTATTCTTGAAACCAACAGAAGCTCATTCAGGTATTCCCATTTACTCTATTTAGAGTCTCATACATGTTGATATGCTTGTTTATTTACATACTTTTTCTCCAATCATATAAACATATTATTTTTTCAAGATTTATGCAGGTCTTCGCAGTGGAAAAGAAACTAATGACAAATGGTATCAACATCTAATGCATATATATATGTTATCCCATGAAATATTTCTCAACTAGATATCTTATTGTTGTTTCATTGATCATAACAAGCTGATTTCTTCATTTTAACAATTGTACTTGTCTATTTTATGTACTGATATTATTGCACATTTGGTGCAGAAAAATTAGTTGATTGCGAGATAGCTATTTACCACAAGCAGGTATTATAATGAACAAATTTGAAATTACTTTATTGCAGTATATTATTACGGCCATAAATATACTAAAATAGCTTTAATGTATTTTAAATTATCCAACCAAAATTAGCTATCTTTTCATGATAAATCTACATTTTAAGCAATCAAGGCCTCGGAATTCTCTTTGAACAAGGCCACATATTTTAGCTGATTTATCAATGAAAAGGATTTGTTTCATTAATACAATACAACTAAACATCTAAATCGTATTGGTTTCACTCAAGGACATTGATGCTATGTGATTCCTTTGTGAATTAGAGCAAGAAAAATCCTTCAGAAAATTACTAACACCAAATTGTTTGTTGTGAGGCTCGAAATTATTTTATATCTTTTACCCAATCCTGAATGATGGTTTCTATGGGACTCAAACTAGATGCTAGGGTATGTTTATATAGTATACCTACAACTTGAGTATAAAAATTCTTAGAAACAAAAATATCAAGGTTACTGTCAAAATATGGAAGGTGAAATTAGATTCTAAAACAATAGATATACTTAAATGTTTGTGCAAAATTTCAAATTCATTTGGGTGCCATCATCTCCTCACTTTTTTCAATAATGATTTTCAATTTTGTCAATTAAGGATATCTAATACTTCCCTTATTAGTTGAAGTAAGCATACGAAAGGGTGAAAAATAAAAAAAAGGTTTAAAGAGAATTCCCAGTGGCCAGTGTATCCAAGGATCCTAACTTATGTAGATTATGCTTTGTACATGCATTCATCAATGTGCAATTTCCAATTTATTATATATATCGTAATATATAATACTTACATTTTTTCCTTGACATACTTAACATAGGGTTACCATTTGAAAGATAGAATTGTTCTTGATACATTTGGAATTTGCAGACTATGATTTGAGAAAGATGGTTAAGGAAAGTTTGTAATAATATGATATTGTCAACCATATAGTTCCAGATGCATTTTTTCTTGATTTGTTTAATAGTTCTCAACTTTTAAAAGAAATTAAATACATAGCATTATTAAGGAGAAAGAAAGACATAGTTCATGAGATCCCCTCCAGCTTGATTCTATCTTGAGGGTTCTTCCTTGTTACAAAATTTGAAGTGGAATACATAATTCTAGATTCTTCACCCTGCTTAATATCCTAGAGGCATACTACCAAGGATCACTAGACATCATCTTATTTCATTTTCTTGTATATGTCTCTATTTCATAGATGCTTCGAAATGGTCCTCTTGTCCTCTTCCCTAGTTGTTCCTCAGTGTCCACATGAAAAATTGCAGTGACCCTTCCACTATGGTTATGACATGTCTAGTTAGTTAGATTATTGGCCAATGGGATTATGTACATGATGTGACTTGTGCACCTTCATTTTAATGTCGAATAAAATTTTCATTTCATTTGCATAAGAACGACATGAAATTGTTTTAATTTCCTTTCTTTTCAACATGATTGATGGTGCTATATGAACAATTCTCTTTCTGACATAGGTGACCAAATGGTTTTTGCAGAATGATAGGCTCAACCCTTTTAGATATGGGCATGCTATTGCTAAGAATGAGAGGGGTGGTATTCACGCAAATACAAGCAGAATACCTTCGAAGGTACTACATCCCTACTTTTAGTTCCAATGAAACAAATATTTGAAGGACTTAACTCACTTTATCAACATCTGAGGATTCCATTTGATGTTTTATAGGATTTGTTGAGTAAGATGAATAGCGTAGAAAAGGAAACAAAGTTCTCAAATCTGCAATATATGAAAATGATCTCCTAAACATGTAGCAACAATATAAGTATGATTGAAATAGATTTATATGATGCTATTTTCATGACTACAGAAATAGATTATTGAGAACCAAAACAATCACTTAACACCTTAATAAAGAACTTGAACAATTTACTCGTAGATCTGGGTTCTTTAAAATATTTTCACATGGTAGTAAGGAAGGAATGGTCTCAAATATAACAACAGTATGGACTTGAAAGGTATTTCTTATGACAATTTATTAAAGGATATGTTCTCATGTATCATTTAAGGGAACCATATTCTTGATATGATCAATAGTGATAATAAATTTTCAATAGTGATAATAGTGAATCAGTGATAGTAGTGATAATAGATTGTATTTGCTAAGCTGGGAATAAAGAAAGAAATATTTCCCATTCTTTCCCTTTGGCACAATTTTTTTTCGTTACCATGTAATATCTGTGGTGTCATTCAAATTCTGGGAAAGTAAACAAAAATACACATTGAATTTTATTCTACATGGATGCTTTCTCTTTAAATCTTACGAGTGATATCTTCTGCAACATGCCTCAAGGTGTATGGTTTCCATATCATTTCTCTTAGTATTAGTTTCCAAGAACACCATTAATTGCATAGATCAATAGATCATACTATTGGTAGCGTAAACTATCTCCACTGTCAAATCTTGTTGAATTATGATTGCTTGCATTTGAAGCAAGTCCAAATTCCTTGGCCTCTTGTAATAGCTTAATAATAGTGGACAACATCCCAATGTAATCCATTGAGAAAGATGAAATATAGAAAATGGAAATAATAGTCCAGCTGTTATGGTGATACCCATTATATTATAACCTAAATCCCACAAGTAGTTGAGTCTGATTCGCTTGAATGTGCTCCTTGAAAGATCAATGGCACTAGTGACATATTCCAAGTTGCTTCTCATCAACACTATGCTATCAGATTCCATGGCTATATTTGTACGAACTCTAATTTCCATGCCCACATAGGTATCCAAAAGTGCATGGCAATCATTGATGCCATCCCCAACCATTGCAACTATCATCCCAGTCATTACAAAACAAAACAAAAAGTAAATTACAAGTTTTCTTACTACAAATTTGGATACTTTCTAGTCAAAATGTTGAGTGAGTTAGCTATATAATAACATAGTCAATCACATTTGTAATAGACACTTCTTGCCTCTGAAATTCCTTTTCTCAAACGTTTGGCATAATCAACCACAACCTTGGCCAAATGATGCTCATAGTATGCCTAGAAATCAATATTTGAATTAGCTAACGAGACATATAATCCTTAAATATGAACATAACCAGCACTACATAATGTTTGTGAAGATCAATTTTGTCCAAGATCAATCAGTATCATGGTGGTAATAGTTGGCTATACAATATTGCATTAATGTGCATCCTACCAACCCCTATACTACCCCAACATGATCAATGAGGGATGGGTCAAAAGAGGATCCATGACCTTGAGAATGGAGTGACAAAGCTGGACATAGTCCAATGGGATAGTGAAATTCCATTCAAACTGAGAATAGATGAACAACCAAGAGGAATTGGGAGACCAACACATGGTTGCATAGATGAGTGGAATCAAGTTGAGAATTGTTTTGCTAAATACATTGGTAAGTTGAAATCCAGTAACAACTCAACCATTCTAGTAGCTTTATGATGTTTCCTGTAACACTAGTGTTTAAGTTTAAGTTACATGACTTATGTTTAATGTTGTCTACGATTATGCTAAAATATTTATCGAATCCAATTCATTCTCTAGACGACATTATTTATTAGAAACTGTGGTTGGAATTTGGATTATTGACTTGGATAATGAGGAAGAAAAACTCCATCCTCCCATTCAAGAAATTGCATCTTAGTTCAGGCTATGTTTCTTCATTATATCTCCTTCAATTTCTCGGATTTTATTTCTTGTGATAACCTACTTATATGCCTATGCTAATGACATCCATTTTCATGTTGTTTTTAAATTGGTTCTCCATTTCATTTCATTTTCAAATTCTTCTTCAACCTCTCTTTTGCTGGGCTATTATTATTGATTGTATTCACTAGTCCCTTTGGCCTATTTTGGTGTTTAATGGACGAATTCTTAAATGGTTATAACTCAATGGAAGAGCATCTTCCTTATAGGAAGTAGGTTGGGGTTTGATTCGTCCATTCCCTAATGATATTGAAAAATTGGTATTTCTAATAAAATATTTTTTATGATGATTTATATTAATGGATACTAGGGGGGTTTATAAATGCCCCCATAGGATTTTATGAGGGGGATTTTCAACTGCCCCTATAGGAGTCTATGAGGGGAGTTTTCAACTGACCCCGTAGGACTCTATGAGGGGGGTTTTCAATTTCCCTCGTAGGAGTCTATGAGGTGGGTTCAAAACCGCACCCATAAGAGTCTATAAGGTGGGTTCACAACCGTCCTCATATCATGTACGAGAGGGGTTGGAACCACCCCCATAGGTTCGTAAGTGGGAGTTTAAGAGGGGGAATGTGAACCACCCTCGTAGATTTATCAAGAGTTTTATGGGGGGGTTCAAATTGCCACTGTAGGTGTCAACATGGAGGTTTTTAAGCCTCCCTAGAAGGTTTGTAAGAGGGAGTTATAGGGGGGGTTATGAACAACTCCCGTATGTATCTAAGGGGTTGGGTTAGAACCACCCTTGTTGGTTTCTAATGGGGGGGTTTAGAATCGAATCCAAAGTTTTGTAAGAGGGAGTTTTAGTTGGTGTTTTGAACCCCCCCCTAGGTATCTATGGAGGGGTTTTAGAACCCCCCCCATTGGTTTCTATTGGGGGGGTTATGAACCACCCCTGTAGGTGGCTACATGGGGTATTTGGAATCACCCTCAAATATTTTTCAAATGGAGTTTTAGGGGGGGTTCTAAACCTCCCCTGTAGGTGTCTACAGGGGGGTTTGCAACCGCCCCCAAAATACTACTTTTGGGGGTGGTTTAGGTCTCTTGAAAAACCACCCCCAAAGGATTAGAATTTTAGTTTTGGTGCCTTTAGAAGTGGTTTTACCAAGACCGCCCCTAAAGCCATAAATGCACCCAAAAGTCACTATTGGAGGCAGAAGACAACTACCCCCAAAGGGGTTAATTGTTGTAGTGTGAGTTTTTTTTTCTCTTGGTTACATCATGAAATTGAGAAGGAACAAGAAATGCACACATATCGATTGAAAGAATGGGGTAATGGGTTTTGGATGAAGGCTGAAACCACCAACCCAAAGATGGTTATCCAAGCCCACAAAAATTTGACCTCCAATAGGTAACCAATTCCAATTTTAGAGAGAAAACAATAGGAGGTGGTTGCTAATTTAGATGGAACATTGTAGGGAACCAAAGAAGATGCCATACAATCAATCACAAATAGATGAAAAGAAAATTATCATCAGAACTAAAAAGTAGGGAACCTCGTTCTCCTACCAACATGAATATTTCCATGTTCATATCACAACTATATAAATAAACTATTCAAAGGAGAAGATTAATGTGGATAGGTTTAAAATTCACTCCACCACTATTGCTTCCCCTCACTAAAAGTCCAGAGGTAAATGAGGACGAGGAAAGAAAAACTGGGAGCAAGAGGAGAAAAACTTAGGTTATTACAATCAAGGTGATGTCACAAGGATGATTTCTTATGATGAGAGAGAAGTGTGTGTAGAATAGTCAGGATGTCTAGCTCCAGAGTAGTAAGTTGAACAAAGGTGTGAAATCCTTCAAGTTGGGGGGGGGGGGATAGGCCTCGCTTTAGTAGGTAATAATACCACTCCTTACCCCTACTCAGGAACATAATGAGGTAGCAGGGGCATCATTTGAGAAGTAATTGAACATTTTGAAGTTGTCATGTATGTCTAGCGAGTAAGAATGTTGATGGTCAAAGTGTTTTGCTTTTCTTGTTTGATTTGAATTAGTTTTAGTTAAACTTGATCTAATGTGTGGAACTAGAAGATGTATCTCAAAAAATCATTAGATTGAATTGTATGGAAACAATTCTTAAAAATGGCATTCATGCAATATGGCTTAATTCCACACCATTCGATTTTTTGAGAACCATTCTTACTCTATTCATTTTGACATGAAGTTAGTCTTGGCCAAACACCAATACATCTCTGACACTCCCAATGGACTTCCCCCATTCTATGGAGAGCATGATTATTCCATTCTAATCATACTTGGTAGTGTCCCATGCAATGTATGCATGTATCACCATCTATTTGACCAAAAAAATGGAACCAATATAATAGTTTAGGAGTTGTTAGCCATTGGCGTCATCCATTGAAGTACCAATCCTTGTTATCACCAGTTTCCATGGTTCTTGATAAATAAGGTACTTGGCATATTTTTCTAACTTTCATTCTTTGAAGAAATTGGACATCACAGATAAGGTACTTGATGAAATTTTGGATGAGCTCAAGGGTTCTCAATTCTTCACCGAACCTTATATCCACTTAGGATCTCATCAAATTTGCATGAAGGAATCCAACATTTCCAAAACTTGTTTTCATACTCATCAATGAAATTATGAGTTTTTGGTGATGCCCTTTGGATTTTTCAATGCATGCAACACCTTTTAGAGTCTCATGACTAAAATATTTAAAACCTTTCTTCCTAAGTTTGTTGTTTTATTTTTTGAGGACATATTTATTTATAGTAAATCTTGGAAATCCCATGTTTCCCATGTGGATCAAGCCTTCTAACTACTTGTTGATCATCAACTTTTCATTAAAAAGTCCCAATGTGTCTTTGGTCTCTCTAAAGTAGAATATTTGGGCCATATTGTTAGTTAGTATGGTGTCTATGTTTGGATTCAAATAAAATTGAAGCAATGAAGGATTGGCCTCACACAAAAACTATTAAACTTCTTAAATGTTTTATTGGTATCGGTAGTTATTATAGAAAATTTGTATGAAGCTATGATAAGATTACATATCCACTCCTATAATTTCTAAACAAATTATTTCAATTAAAATTGTGCAACAAAAAGGGATTTCTAGGACTTAAAGGAGTCTATGTGTACCACCCATGTAATCACTTTTCTCGATACCCTAAGAAATGTTTCCTAGAATTTGGTGCCTCGGGTAAATGCATTAGAGTAGTACTTATGCAAGAGGGTAGACCATTATATTTTACTAGAAAACAACTTTGTGAAAGGCACTTGGAAAAATTGACTTATGACAAAGAGATAATGGACTTATTGCACGATGTGGACATATGGTGTCCATACTTACTTGGTAAATGTTTCCATATTTAAATCAATCATCATAGTCTGAAATAATTCCTAAAGAAAATACATTCTTCCTTTGAGCAACAAAAATGGGTCACAAAAATGTAAGGATATGGATATGAGATAGTTTACAAGAAGGATACGGAGAATGCAGTAACAAATGCTTTGTCCTAGAAGCATGAAGTAGAAGGTTCTCTATTTTCAATGTCCCCATTGTATTATACTGGTGGAATGGCATCTACAATGAAAGGTTAATTGATCCCAAAATTTATAACATGATCCAAAAAAATCTCACCCCATGCATATATATGTGTCACATCCCCCATTTTGACCCTTATAATATTTTGGGCTATAATGTAAATAATGTATGTATATTATGTATGATTCCTAGCGTGGAGCTCAAGGCCAAGGCCCTGCTAGTGAACGCTTGACCTTTAAGAGGCAAGTATTTGAAATTATGCTACCCATGTGCTAGAGAACCATGGGAATTGTAAATATGCATTTTAATATAAATGCCCACAACTAGCTATGCAATGCAACAAGATATGGGGGCATGATATTACAAGGAATTGGGAGGGAAATATTCAAACCCTTGAGCTAATCAAGTCAAGCCAAGTGTCAATGAGAGAACCCATGAACCCTCAACTACCCATGTTGAATTTTGTACCCAATCATTGATTTCTCCCAAGAGTTGGTTGAGGTAGTTAATGCCTTGGGGAATGGGAGGTGTGGCTATCCAAATTCGAGTATGGGAAAGCCACCTTGCATGGAAAAACGTGTTTGGATTCTTGGGAAAGAAAAGAGCCATGAATTGCTCCCCAAGCCATTACCCATCAACCAACTTTTCTCTCCCATGAGTTTAGAGCTTCCTTGGCATTTCCCTCCATTAATTTCCTGTGTTTTCCTTCATTTTCCTAGTTGGGAAGGGTGTTTTTGTTGTGGCTAACAATGGGGAAGAGAAGAGAAACGATTTGGGGTTCAATTGAGGCCGTTTTGGCCCACTGAATGCTCATACATCTGTGGGAGAAATCGGTTTTCTTCCCTGGGGTTGATTCCCTCTTCCCACAACCCGTTTTTGGTGTGCCCACGTTTTGGGGAAAACCCATAGACCCTATTCTGTGAATCCATGGTTGAATTGTGTATCCATGCCAGTTTTGAGCTAGTGTGTGTAAAAGAATGTTGGGGTTGAGATGGGTATCCATTGCTTTGGCCATGCAGGGTTTGAGAGTCCCAAGTTCCTTGTAAATATCGTGCCCATCTCGGGGGTGGTCTCTGAGTGCTGAAATAATACAAGCTGGGTAGAGACCTACGGTTGGGAGGAACATTGCAACAACATAGCTAATTGTGGGGACAACATTACATCAAGATGAGTGTTTTCTTATGTAATTACTTCTGCAAATGTATTAATTTGTTGGCTGTGTTAAATTGAATGGCATCATGTAATGTGTGTGGATGAGGTTCTCATTCCGCTATGCATGTTTAATTGATATACATCTACAAACATGTACTTCTTTGCTTTAAAATCTAATGTATGGGCTGAGTTTATGTAAGAGCCCCAGGATTTGCTATCATGTTCCCTTCCACGAATTGTATAAATAGGTGGGTATGTGACATAATGGTATCAGAGTGAAGGTTGCAACATTTGGGCCTTCATGGGCTACCTATTACAGCTTGCAGGGGTAAGTATGCTTCCTGCTCATTATAGACCATTCAAAAAAAATTTCAAACTTTCAAATTTTTGAAATTTTTTCTAATTATTTCTGAAAAATTTTCTAAGTCTGTATCGGGAAGAACTTACGAGTTTTCGCCGAAACGACGGAAGGAACTGACGAGTTTTTGCCGAAATGGTCGACCAGAAATTTTTAAGTTTGCCAACCAGAAGAACTTGGCGAGTTCATCCGCAACAGCGGTGAAACTTAGCAAGTTCGTCCGCAACGGCGGAAAAAGTTGGTGAGTTTCCATCGCAGTGATGGAAGGAAAAGCTAAGTTTTCGACCAAAAGAACTCAGCAAGTTTGTCCGCAACGGCGGAAGAACTCAGCGAGTTGGTCCATAATGACAGAAGGACTCGATGAGTTGGTCCGAAAAATTTCAAAATTTTTCTAAGTGTTTACAGCGGAAAGAACTCGTGATTTTTTGCCGCAACGACGGAAGAGATGGGTGAGTTGCTCCGTAATGGCAGAAGAGATTGGAGGAAGCTAGCGATTTTTTCCTTGCCGCAATGTCAGAGGAAGCTGGCGAGTTTGCGCCGCAACGACGGAAAAGGTTGGTGAGTTTCTGCCGCAATGGCGGAAGGAAAAACTGACTTTTTGATCGAAAGAACTCAGCAAGTTCATCCGCAACGGGTTGGAAGAGAATGACAAAGTATGCCGAAACAGAGAAAATATAGCAGTTTTTCAGTGAAATTTTCAGGTGCCCGAAAGAGAAAAAATGCCTTGGAACTTATGCGCTAGATTGCACGAAATCGAAGGATTTACAAAAAAAAATGAGGGCGCTGCCCTCGACCCCGCCCTGCAGTGGCATAGGGAAGCCACAAGGGGGCAAGCCCCCTTGACCCCCGTCGTCCCCTGGAGATAGTCGTTGAAAGTGTGAAATGCATTCTTGGGATGAGAAGCAGGAATTGCATGGAATTTTTGTGGAAGCCTTATTAAAAGTAATTGGCTATGATATGTATTGCAAAAGAGCAATGGGAGCAGCAAGGCAATGCTGATAAGAGGGAAACTTCTCACCTTAACTATTTCTCTTATAGCATAGGAATTTCATGCTTGAAAAGTAGCAACTAAGAATGTTTTATATTTGTATTAAATTGCTACTTGGTGAGAAATGACAACTAATTATTCCTTGCGTGCTTGGTAGGGAAAGCCAAGAAAAGGATCATCTATGATGTAGAGGAGGAACTCCATGTCATAATGAAGAAATTGGAAAAGGGGGGATTCCTTAACTCCTCTCTTGTTACTGTATTTATATTTCCCAAGTTTTATATACTGAAAAGTATGGCATAGGGATGCTGAAAATGCAAAAGAGTAATGCATATGAATTAGTAGGCATGATTAAAGAATCATTGCATGGTGCATGTGGATTGCTTATGCATGAGCATGATGTTGCATATGGGTAAAGGTAGTGAGGTTACACATGTAGTAGCCCATTAATGGTATTCCCTATGGGTGATGACAATTAAAGTTGTTGATAATGGTTGTGGGAATCAGACCATAGAAGCATGATTGAAAATGCAAAAGGATAGATAGATGAAGTGAATATGTACTAGTTGGAATACTAACAGACATTGCATAGTGCATGTGAAAATGTTTGTACATGTATATGATACTGCATATTAGTAAAATAGTGAGGTCTTACATATGCAATGAACCACTTAAGAACATTATGAGGGTTGCTAATAATTAGTTGTGTTCGCATTGGTTGTAGGACCAAAGACAACCGAAGCATGGCTAAAGATGTGAATGGTGATTGTTGCATATGACCAACAACCTTATGAAGAAAGGATGGTGCAACAAATCTGTGATCATGAGGTTGGAAAAAGGACTGTGTAGCCTTGGTAAGAGACCATTGATCAGGTAACATCAAGCGATGTTAATGACAGCCATGTAGGTAATGGTTGTTTATGCTTAATTGCATGAATGATTGAAGGAGGATTTGGTAAGATCCCTTCAACTATGTTTAAACTATGTTGATTGGTTTGCATGTGGTATTGAGTGCTTGAATGTGAATATAATCCTACCAAATATGGTCAGGAGTGGGTAAGTGAAGGCAAGGAACCTCACACCCTATAGTTTCTTAGAAACCTCAATGCATTCATATGAAATTATATCATGCCATTTGTGTATGTTGGTTGTGAGTTTAACAACCAAAGCAAGTAATGACTTATGGTCCTGATGTAGTGTATGCCATATGAGATAGTCATGGTTAGACCATAATATGTCGGAATGCATAGTATTCATGGATTAATGCAAGGTTGTATTGAGGGGTTATGGATTGAGTGAATGCACATTAAAATATTATGTAAATGTCATGAATGTGCATGCATATGTGTAAGTGCACATGTTAAGATGCATTGCGAGAATGCACGGTTGTGATATGTATAGGTTTCAAGGCATTTAGATAATAGATGAAATGGTGAACCATTGTTAATACTGAGATAATTTCATGAGCTGCTATGAATGTAGGAGAAAGATTGCATGAAGAAGGTAGACATGATGATGGGCTACCAGAGTGCTCTACGGAAGGACAGAGATTACATGGAATGTGAAGTAATGAGTACTTACAATTTATTTAAATTGCACGGATAATGTACCCATGTCTTGTGATTTTATTGATGATAACGATGCATATATAGATATATACATATATTTCATTGCACCTCAAATGATAACAACTGAAGGTGTTTGAATTATTGAGTGCTATAATTTTGAGATCACTTCAGTGACTGTTGTAGCAATGAAAGGATTATATGCATAGATACTCACAACATGTTTGGTTGATTGAAGTTTCATATTTCAGGTAGATTGTTTTGGGCATGGCAAATGTGGGTAAGCCCATGACGAAGATTGGAATCTACCATGAGCAAGAGCCAAACGATATGAGAATAGACTCATGGCTAAGCAAATCGATTCTGCAGAGGACAGAATTGCAAATTCATATTTGAATTTAATTATTAATGCCATTGAATGATTATTGTTAAATGCTGCTGACTGTTTGGCTATTTGATAAATGTTCCAGGAAGACACATTGTAGGGAGACCATGTGTGATGACCTGCAGAAGCCAAACTCCATGGGAAGGACCCCATGCTTTGGAAATGGGTTTTGGGTGAAACACCATTTCATATTTTAAGAATGACATCTCAGTTGAGCTATATGTTGGAAAACATGAGAATGAGATGGTAAAACTATGCTAAGAAGGCATGTATGGATTATGGAATGTGGAAAGATTGGGGTGGCAAACCGAAGAACTGTTGACTCAGAGAAGGGAGCCCCCATTCTTCGCAAATGAAGAAAAGAAACATCTGTAAAAATGAATGAGTATTATGTGACCGTAGATAAGAACATGCATATCTAAATTATTAGGGTTAATATGCAGAGCATGCTCTACTTTATTCATATAATTTCAGATTGCTTGAGTATGATTAGGGCCTACATGGCTCACATTGGAAAGGGGGTGCACACCTTTTCTGGTGCCGGGTCATGATAGGGTTGTCAATATTGACTACACCCTAAGGGAATGGACGCATTCCTGGTGTTTCAATACTTGATAGTGAATGTTATGGAATGTGGTTACGATTTTGAGAAGCAATACTGATAAGCCTGCTTATCCTTCTTGTGTTGTCATCATATATAGATACCAATTGGTACTACACATTAAGAGGCAAGGTGAAGAAGGGTACGTAGAAGGACTACATAAGAATTGGCAACCTTTCTATGCTCACACTAAATAATACTAGAAGGGATGGACAAACCCAGGGAGTTGTGTAGTGAAAAGGGGTATCATCCTTATGTGAGTGGGGCCATGTTAACCTACAGTCAAGAAAGTCACCTATAAAGTTCATAAAAGGAACCACCGATTTGCACAATAGAAGGAGTGGCATCCTTGTATGAATGAAGAGTTGATGTGTGTGTGAAGGGTTATGGTGCAAGAAGGTGTGGTGACATTGGTGAAGGCATAAAATCTCTATTGGGTCAGTAGTAGGAGGGCGGACGCCAAGACTAACTGAAAAACTTGAGATGCCTATTGGGTCAGTAGTAGGAGGGCGAGCGCCAAGACTGACTGAAAACCTTGAGATGCCTATTGGGTCAGCAGTAGGAGGGCGGGAGCCAAGACTGACTGAAAACCTTGAGATGCCTATTGGGTCAGCCGCAGGAGGGCGGGTGCCAAGACTGACTAAAAACCTTGAGATGCCTATGGCTCCATAGTAGAGCCTTGACCTATAATGATTAGGTGGTGCAGTTTCCTTCCATTGGTCGATGACCCAGACGGATGTGCTAGCTTGGCACTGGAGAGGGCCAACCAGGTATGGGACTGGTTGGGCACCACCAAATGCTTGGTAAATCTAGCCGATGGGGAGGTATACTAGTTAATCATTAACTACATCAAAGTCCATAGGCGATTCCAAGGCTTGAAAAGCGAAGCAGGACCCTGTGGACCAGAGGGGAAACACGCAATACAGATAAGTATTTGTTTTCATTTATGTCTTGTTTGGAATAATGAAGATTTCAGGTATAAGTCTTCTAACAGCTAAGATGATACACTATTGTTTCTTTGTTGGAAACCTTGGTCATTGCAGGAAGGCAAGACCCTGAAAGACTATAAATTGCTGGTAAATCCAGAGAGTAAATGAGTGGGCGATATAAATTGCTGGTAAATCCAGAGAGTAAATGAGTGGGTGATATAAATTATTGAGAAATCCAGGGAGTAGCTGGTTGAACGTTATAAAGTTCTTGATAAGTCCAGAGAGTGACTAGTTGGGCATTAACTACTTGATATGGTAAAGTAGCGTGTATGCTGGCCCAACACCCCTTAAACAATTGATAAAACCAGTCAGAGCACTGGCCTAGCATATAGCTAAAGGAAATGATTGATAAACCCAGTCGGCGTACTAGCCTGGCATTGCCTATTTGAATGATTGTGGAGTATCCTACGTGCTGGCCAAACATTCATAATTGTGTCCACGGGAAATCCAAGGCTTGCAAAGCAAAGAAGGATCTCGTGGAATAAAGTGAAGACATCCAATACATATAAGTATTTGGTTACCTTGCAGCTTCTTGCTTATGAATATACGTGTGTATATGATTTGGTTATGATTTCCTAAACTCCTGTTTAGAGATAAACCCTATGAAAATGAACTAAACATGTGAATTGATTCAATGTTTGAGTGTACATATTGTTGGAAGCAAGGACCAGGAAGTCATCATAGGGATGCAGATGGACATGTGACCATCCTAAAGAGCTCAGTATGAGCAGTAATGAAAGATGGTGCTAGTGGACATGAGTGGGTCATAGCAGCCAAAGGTTCTATAGGCAACTATGGAGAAGGGTTCCTAGTTGAAAATCCTTAGACAGACCTTAGACACTAAGTGTCATAGCCAAGAAAGGAAAGTCAAAGCATTCACATTGAAGTGAAAGAGACTAAGGAGCATGAAACCACAACAATGGTGTAGCTCCATAATAGAACAAGACTAAGAGGGAGAAAATCCTATTCTTCTCTTTCCTTTCGATTGATGCATTTATAAAACAAAAGATTGTTGAGTGCATGTCATAGCTGAAAATAGATTGTGTTTAATTGCTTGAGATGAATTGTGAATGCTGAAATAGTAAATTTCCTATGAAAGAATGAACATGAATGAGTTCATGTGTATGTTGGAAAGCATGAAAGTGTGGAATTCCCATGAATAAAGCATGGACAATCCATGTCAATTGGGAAAATAATTGACTAATTTTAATGTTTGTGTTATGCTTGTCCTAACAAAGGATTTCCATGATGAATTTCACAGGTAAGAAAGTGAAACAATTGGTTGCAGCCAGCACAAGAAAGTGTTGCTCGTAAGCAAAGTGTGGTCAATTGTTTCCATTAACCATGGAAGCAGACCGATGGCTATCAGAGTTGGCTGAAAGTCTTCTTCAAATAATTGGCAGGACCCAAGAAAATCTTGGAGAGATTCTCAAGCTACAGAGGCAACATAATGAGATGAACCACAAGGTTTTGCAGGACTCTATTCACCTGCAAAAAGAGGTAAAAATCATTTTGGGAGCAATCAGTAAAGGAAAGGAAAGTGGATCCATGAAGAAGCATTCATCCAATCGGTCTATTAAGAAACATTCCAGTTGGGAAGACTCAAAGGAATTTGAGCAGGAAAGGGAAAAGCAACCAATGAAATGTTGGGGATGTGGAGGAAATCATTGCCTCTGTGACTGCCCAGCAATGGAGCATCAAGAGGGTAGCCGCCATAAAGTTTTCAGACTTGTAGATCATCGGGAAGGTAAAGAAAGGGAAGGGATTGTTTTGGAACAATGCCCTCATGCAGAGCTAGAAGGTCCCAGCCAACGGGAGCAGTTTGTGAAGACCAAAGGACTTGGTACCGAAAACCCAAGTAATGGGTGAGATGTAGGATAGACCTGCCACACTTTGTGAATTTTGGACATGTATATAGTGTGTATGTATTCCTAGGTATGGGAACATCGAGGACGGTGTTATTCCAAGGGGAGGGAAATGTCACATCCTCCATTTTGACCCTTATAATATTTTGGGCTATAATGTAAATAATGTATGTATATTATGTATGATTCCTAGTGTGGAGCTCAAGGCCAAGGCCCTGCTAGTGAACGATCGACCTTTAAGAGGCAAGTATTTGAAATTATGCTACCCATGTGCTAGAGAACCATGAGAATTGTAAATATGCATTTTAATATAAATGCCCACAACTAGCTATGCAATGCAACAAGAGATGGGGGCATGATATTACAAGGAATTGGGAGGGAAATATTCAAACCCTTGAGCCAATCAAGTCAAGCCAAGTGTCAATGAGAGAACCCATGAACCCTCAACTACCCATGTTGACTTTTGTACCCAATCATTGATTTCACCCAAGAGTTGGTTGAGGTAGTTAATGCCTTGGGGAATGGGAGGTATGGCTGTCCAAATTTGAGTATGGGAAAGCCACCTTGCATGGAAAAACATGTTTGGCTTCTTGGGAAAGAAAAGAGCCATGAATTGCTCCCCAAGCCATTACCCATCAACTAGCTTTGATCTCCCACGAGTTTAGAGCTTCCTGGGCATTTCCCTCCATTAATTTCCTATGTTTGCCTTCGTTTTCCTAGTTGGGAAGGGCGTTTTTGTTGTGGCTAATAGTGGGGAAGAGAAGGGAAATGATTTGGGGTTCAATTGAGGCCGTTTTGGCCCACTAAATGCTCATACATCTATGGGAGAAATTGGTTTTCTTCCCTGGGGTTGATTCCCTCATCCCACAATCCGTATTTGGTGTGCCCACGTTTTGGGGAAAACCCATAGACCCTATTCTGTGAATCCATGGTTGAATTGTGTATCCATGCCAGTTTTGAGCTACTGTGTGTAAACGAATGTTGGGGTTGAGATGGGTATCCATTGCTTTGGCCATGCAGGGTTTGAGAGTCCCAAGTTCCTTGTAGATATCGTGCCCAACTCGGGGGTGGTCTCTGAGTGCTGAAATAATACAGGCTGGGCAGAGACCTATGGTTGGGAGGAATGTTGCGGCGACATAGCTAGTTGTGGAGACAACATTACATCAAGATGAGTATTTTCTTATGTAATTACTTCTGCAAATGTATTAATTTGTTGGCTGTGTTAAATTGAATGGCATCATGTAATGTGTGTGGATGAGGTTCTCATTCCGCTGTGCATGTTTAATTGATATACATCTACACACATGTATTTTTTTGCTTTAAAATCTAATGTATGGTCTGAGTTTATGTAAGAGCCCCAGGATTTGCCATCATGTTCCCTTCCACGAATTGGATAGATAGGTGGGTATGTGACAATATGATACACATGAAAACATGAATATTTTTTATAAAGTGCATCTATATTTTAAAAATTGGTCATCATTGAAATCAAGGTTTTTATATGAGCTACATTCATCCCCCATTGTCAGTCATTCATGATTTCATAAAACGTATGAAATGTTTGAACAAACATTCTTCTAGGAAGGCATGTATAAGGACATGCATACATTTGTGGCAGAGTGTGACATAAGAGAGAGATATTTACAACTCTACATGGACTTCAATGACTTCCCATCCCACTAGTAATATGAATTAACATTTCTATGGAATTCATTGTGGGGTTACCAAAATTGGAAATAATTATGTAATCATCTTTTTTTGATCACCTTTCTGAATATGATAATTTTTCCTCTACAATACCCCTTCAAGACCTATATAGTAACTTAAGTTTTTTTGGATAATATATTCAAACTCCATGGTATTCCACAATCTATTGTCATGGACAATGACTCCACCTCCACTAGAAATTTATAGAAAGAATTATTTTGGCCCCAAGGCACTCAAATAAATCATAGCACCACCTAACACCTTAAAACTAATGGTCAGGTCAATGCTATCAATACATGACTATAAGTATATTTTTGGTGCTTCACTTGAAAGAGGTAATCCCAATGGGTTTAGTGGTTTACCACTAGTGTAGTGGTGGTATAATACAACTTATCATTTTCTGATTTATATTACTCCCTTTGAGGTTGTCTATGGAAAAAATACCCTCAAGTATTGTAATGCTTAACAAGCGTTTGTAAGGTATAGGAGGTAAAAAAAAAACTCTTAGTTAAAATTAAGACTCTTTGCACTCTTAAGGATAATCTAGTCATGGCTTAGAATAGGATGAACTAGTAGGATGATTATGATTATTTTGAATTCCTTGGATTTAGCATCTTATCCCTATTTTGGATATTAGAAGAAATTAATTACAAGTTGCATGTGAAATTGTGGTTGGATTCATTGTAATAATGCCCAATTATTGTGTTAATTACTCTGTTTTAGTCACTAAGACTCCATGCCCAATAGTAGACCTTTGATCTATAAAGTAACCTAACCTCAATTTTTAACCTTGTTTAACATCTATTTCTCATTTAAATCCTACTTTTGCATTGAATTTTATAGCTTCTACTGAGATACTCAGGGGCATCCATTATCTTAAAATCAGATTAGGTAGCCCCCTTTTGTCCAAGATCAGCTTGAGAGATAAAGAAGGTTCAAAGATGTTCCCGACATAGTTCTAATCATATACTAGAAAATCTTAGGTGCTAACATATTTCTGGATCCATTTTCGGGAAACGAAGAAACACAGTTATTTATCCCTAGGGACACTGACAATCAAAGCTCCGAATTCTAGAGGTGAAGAAGATTCAGATTGGTTGTTGTTAAAACTTCACTTGGAGACTCCAAAATAAAATTTCAAGACTCCGTTGGGAGATAGACCTACCTACTGATTGGAAAATAAATAATAGTTAGTATTACAATCATGTTTATAATTCAAGAAGTTATGAATCCATTGCTCAATCCGTTACTACTTTTCCTTTTCTATTTGAAAAATTGTTTCCTAGATTTCATATGATGGAAGACGCATAGAATTATCAATAATTTTTATTCTTTATCAAAGCAAGAAACTTTAGATTCCTCTATCATTCTTAAGATAGATAATTTTTCTCATTATTTTCCTTTGAAGATGAAAGCATTTCCTTTGTATCTTTATCTTCTAAGACCCTTGTCAAACAAGAAGATCCTATTCATGTTTTTGTTTGGAGTAACCCAGCTGCTCAAGTTTCTTTAGAATACGAATCCTATAGGAATATTTCTTGGATTAACAATCAATATTGTTATTTACTTTTTCAAGAAACCTACATACCAAATCATATACATGTTAGTAAATCTCGTCAAGAATATCTCAATATTTTTCCTATATTCTCAAAGAGATATAGGGCTCTCAAGCTTCCACCTATTCTGCAAGACATGCCCACTAAGTACCTCAAGTATATGCCAAAATTTAATGGAGATGACCATTTCACAGCAAAAGGACATATGTCAAAATGTTAGGATTACATTGATATCCTAGATATTCAACATGATGGCATTCTCATGATCATATTCACTCAGTATTTGGAGAGATATTTCTAGTAGTGGTTCTTATAATTTCTTGAAGGTCCATATCTTATTGGATGAGGTTTCACAATATTTTTCTCAACACATGGGTTGTGAGGATGTCGCATCACCAATATCTACGAGTTCTATACTATCAATAGGGACAAAGATGAAGACATTTACAGTTTTAATAGAAGGTTGCATATGCTCTATCATGATTTGTCGAGTGAAATGGAGCCTCCTGAAGCTGCTGCTATGCTATATTATACCTCAGCTCAAACTATTGAATTTTCTCTTTTCCTCGGAGAATGAATATCTAATACTCTAATTCAAATCTACAAGGATGCCATTGAGCTAGAAAACAACTTTTGGACACGTGGAAAACTACGAAATCAAACCAATATTAATGAGGTCTCTTATATAATATTTCTAGTAATTCCTATGTGTTGGTCACCGAGACTCCATGCCCAATAGTAGGCCTATGATATATAAAGTAACCTACCCTCAATTCTTAACCTTGTTTAACATCTATTTCTCATTTAAATCCCACTTTTTCATTAAATGTTATAGTTGCTACTGAGATACTCGGGGACAACTATTATCTTAAAATCAGATGAGGGATACCCCTCTGGTATGGGATCAACTTGAGACCTAATGAAGTTTCAAATATGTGTATGTCATAGTTCTAATTACAACCTAGAACATATCAGGCATGATCAATCTCCAATTTTGAAAACAATGTTTCTCTTAAAGGGAAGGGCATGTTAGTATCCTACCCTAACTCCATTAATGCTATAGATAAGTTTCTATGTATTACTTCCATATCTATTAAATAAGGCCCATGAAGTAGATATAGTTTTAAAGCAATATTCATAAAAAGGCTTATTAGAAATTTCCTTCACTAGAATTCTCTTAGAAGGTTAGATAAATAATATTGTAAGAAGGCTTAATAGAAGGCTTCACCTGCTAGAAAGTTATTTTTATCGAAAGTTTCTAGGAGGATAGAAGCTATATAAATAAGGAGAAGCATCATAATGGGATGTATTGTGAAGCATAAATTTAATTGGATCTTTGCTCTGTTGGAGCCTCCCCCTTGAAAAGAAAAGTGAATATTGTTTCATTAGTAAATGTATTGCTATTTATGGTATTTAGTTCTCTATAATTGGATATTGTTGTAGTAATTATGTCATTTTCATTAAAAATATTGCTATATGATGTTATTTCTTCTTTGAATTTCCTACTTTGCTAATAAGGCACATTACACAAAACCAATGGGTAGTATAATTTTTTTGTAACTAGGGGAATGAACAACTGGGATGGGGTAGGTACTTGCGTGACACGGGGTCCAAGGGTCCAATATCGTTCACTACCACTATACCCCTAGGTGCATACACATAGCCCACAAGCACGGGGAACGTGTAAGCCAAGGTGATTTGAACTCATGACCTCCATTTACAACATTTCCTTCATATCACAAAAAAGTACAAAATGCCTATTTCTATGCCGGCTTGAGATCATTCTGTTGCATTTATTTTGGCCACCTTAACTTTAGGATTTTCAGCAGATTAAATTGATCAAGGGTGTTTCAAGAGGCCTTCCTATTATCCCGTCTAATCATACTAGCATATCTAGAGATCTCCCTAATCCATTATTTTACTATTTGAGCATCAAAATTCTTCATCAACTATTCAGCAATCCGAACCCCCTCTAGTGGCCGTCATAGCTCTATTACCGCAAATCATCGGTTGCTAAGATACACCCTTGCGGGAATGGGTAATATAATTTTTGATATCATGTATTTTATAAATTTATTTTATCCTTTGTAAACTACCATGGAATATTCAATAATTATCCCTAACTAAAAGAATGAATAAAAATTCACATTACATCATTGACTTCCTAAACTTCATTCTTCTTGATATGCATTGTATCAAACAAATGAACTAATTGTAGGTTCAGATAGTAGGGTAACCTACTAAATTGGTTGAAGAATATTTTCATTCCTCATTGAAGGGAATTAATGCATTTACGAACTTTATGAAAAATAAACGAAACGACATTTGTTGTTAAATATAGTAAAAATAATTCAATGCAAATACAAACTATACAATGTTATATATGATATCAAGACCAATTTCTTACTTTGAAAATTATCATTATATTCCATTTTCCATAGTTGAGGTGTCATTCTTCATAGTTTTGTTTTAATTCCTCGCTTCTCATTAAAAATATATTTTTCTATAGTTTGATATATATGGCTATTAAGGAGGAAGTGTATGTACTCATAAAGCACCTTTGATTTCCTAAACTTCTCGACGGTCGATTTGTCACTATGGGACCACATACTAGACATGAAAATTTATGCCTTGTTTGAATACTTGCACGATATAGGATAATTATAATACAAGTATAAAACACAAAGATTTTGTATAATAGATTTTTTCCATGCCCACTTAGAGATATTATACATAGTGATTCCAACACATAACTTTGTAAGTTCGTCAATAAGAGACTAAATATATGAATTTATATATTTAACTTGGTACCTACCTAACTATTTAAAAATAACATATTTATTACCATGTACATATAAGAAATTCCATAGAAAAAACTAAATTAAAAAGTATGTTCAAATTGAATAATTACATCTTATGATGCCTCCTTCTTAGCCTCTAAGTTAGAATTCTATCTTCCAATACTTGGTTTTGTGTTGAAAGAGAAAAATTTCCCCTCCTCGGGAAATCTACTTCATCGGCTAGTTTTTACTATTCATCTAGCATTTGTTGTGTAAGAGGGAGAGCCCGAACCATATTTGATCTCTCCATGGATTCTATTTTGTCATCCTTCTCTTTGAGCAGAGAAATGGCATCTAATGATTCTCGTTTCCCTTTCCCTATTGATAATAGGATAAATTATAGCCTATCATTATCTGCCTCTAGTCATTTGACCCTAAAATTCAAAAATGAGTTTTATGATGATGGAATATAGTTGCTTCTTATAATTATTATTGGAAGAATTTTCCTTAGGGTATTTGTTGTAAATAATGTTGGTAGACCCTTGGACCATAGAGACATCGTCATCAGGTGAGATTCCTGTTGTGTCAAATTTCACATGAAGGGCCCTCTAATCCTAGGGTTGCGTTTCCTTATAAGTTTTTGAAACAGAGGTTCTAGATTGGTAAAAACAAATTTCTTGGTGGATATATCATATTTGGGAGACAATTTTTCTATTTCTGGAGCCTTCATTGTTTCAGTAGCAAGCATTTCTTTTTGGGTCTCCATCATCATCATATTCTCATCCCTGAGTATTTCTAAGGGATCATAGGTATCCATGGGATTAATTACAATATATTCCCATGAGAGATGATGCCCTACTTATTGATATGATTTTGCAGTGGGTGTGTTGGTGGCACCTTCAAAATATACCACATAAAAGATGTTAGATAATTTTGAAGTATGGGGAGAGGGTATTGCTTGAGGAACAAAATCCTCCTCTTGCTAAGCACTACTAGGCTCATGGATCTCTTTCTCTAATAATTTTTACCTTGGTGGGGTATCCTTCTTTATTTATTCTAGTTATCCTTGGATGGGGGACCTTGTCCTAGGACATTTTTCTTATGCTCCTCCTAAACCTATTCTTCCTCATCCTTTATATTCTATACCCTTATCATTCCATTTAGAAGGTCTTTAGGATTCATGGAATTTCCAACATTACTTGATGTATCAGGATCTTCTAGTTAACTGTAAGGGACACCCTCCCATTCATAAGTTAATTTCACATAGATCTCTTCACTTTTTGAGGATTTTCCCCAACTGGTTGTGAGAATTGGGAATTCTTGTTCAAAACCAAGGGAAATAACTTCTTTTGCTACCAAGGTTTGCACTGAGGTGGGGTATCTTACACTATAAGCCCCCATTGTTGAGAAATGTGAACAGAGGGAGTAAATGTGGAAATAAGGTTTGTCTTTTTAGTTGGGGGCATACTTGGGTCTACCCCCAAACCCAACACTTTACGCCTTTGTTCAAAACCGATAGGCTCTATGAATTATAGGAAGGCCCTTAGGATAAGGAAGTAACTCCTTCATCTATGGGAAAATTTAATCTTATGTGAATCTATCAGTCCTTGCCTTATCCTATTTTACAAATTATCAAAGGGTGTGACATACCTTGTGGCCTCCCTCATGATGCCTATATCATCATATTATGCATATTCATGGATTCTTTGAGAGGGGTCATATGAATTCCTCAATTACATCCTCATTGTCCACTAGGATCCTATTTTGTGTTTGTTGAAGCCTTCTTGATTCACTTTAGTGTATTTTGAATTTGAAGGAACCCGAAAAGCCATGTATTCTTTAGTTACCAAGAATCCTTTAGGTATATAGAAGGTATAATGATATGGGACCTTCAGTAATTTGGGCTTAGTATCTCAATATATCGAAAATATTGGACCACCACTCTAATAAGAGAAGATTCTCCTTTCAAAGTGGAATCCACTTTGTCATATGTGTCCTTATTGGCCAGTTTCTCAATATCAGTTCTAGCTTCGTGATTATGTGAATTTGGAATATTCCTCCCTTTCTCTATTCCAATCAATAAGTGGGGGTCATATCTCCAAGGTTTATCTGAGTGGAGATCAAGTTTCTTTAAGATTTTGATGGATTATTTAATACCCCTTTTGTCATTAGGCATATCCTCCCATGGAAATGGGGAAATATAAGCCACCCTTCTTGTTTTCTTTGAGGAAGTGGACCTCATCCACCTATACCATCACTAGTAGAAAAATGGGTGATAAATGACCAAACGACCAAAAAATTTGGTAATCATGTGAAATAAATGACTAAAGCACCAAAACAATTGGTCACCAAAGTGTTTTTAAGTGAAATATGACCAAATGTGAGCAATTTTAAATGATTACAACTAAAAATGACTAAACTAGTCATGGAATAAAAAATATGACTAATTTAGTGATGGGATAAAAAATACGACTAGACAGTGTAAGTTAATAATTATATAAGATGTCCTAATTAATTAGCAATGACTAAGGGGGTCCCTGAATCCATCTGGAGCGTTAAATTTATGAAATTGTAAAAAAATACAATTTCGTAAATTTTAACGGTGTAGGTGGATTCAGAGACCCTTTTAAGGTGTCTATGAATCCACCTACAACATTAAAATTTACAAAGAAGGGGCCTATGAATCTACCTGCAACGTTAAAATTTACGAAATTGTAAAAAAGATTACAATTGATGGCCGAATAGTAAAGGCTATGCAAGATGAAACTTATGTCCATAAATGGATGCTTCCATACATTTTTAAGTCGACAAAGAATCTGATACTAGTTTTGACATAGACAAAAAGGAGTTGGAAGGATAAAATATGCTAGTAATGTTTGATGCCTACATTAAATGTGTGTAGGTGCATGACTACATGAGAACTTTTTTTTTTTTCTTTTCATGGAGGGAAAATTGGATAGCTTAGAGGTGGTTGATTTTTTTGGAAAAAGGGTATGTGTAGTGATTTGAGTTCTTAGTTTATAGATAGAGGTGACAGGTGCGGGAGGGATAATTTTTGATCCATGCGGAAGTATTGTTAATTATTTTTATTGTGGAATAGGAACCGAAACCAGTAACGAAGCTAAGTGGTTATCTCTTTTATTTGGAATTGAACTTATCTCTTCTCTGAATATTCCAAAGTTGATGGTATTTGGAGACTCCAGACATGTAATACAAAATATGGAGATTGAATATGAAGCTGGTTCTTTAATATACCTGGACTGATTTGGAGTTTAGATTATGCAAAATTTGAAATTTTACAACACAACCTTGACAAGCAGAAAACTAGTTAGGAAGGAACTAGTTAAAGACAAAATTAAAGGACTCCATGATTAAGGATCTGAGATATTAAGGTTCTGCCAAATGTATGGGATGTGTGCAACATAAAAACATGTCAGTAAAAGGGCCAAATTTGAGTCCTATGAATAAAGTACCGGGGCCATTTATGTTTCGAACATCAGCCAGGCTGGAGTCTACTCTAATGCTTCTTGGGCACACCAACATATGCAAACTAAACTCAATGTTTACACCTGAATGCAACCAAATTATGGATATCAGTACTTGGTACTCTAATAAGGAAGTGGAAAAAATATTTTGAGAATTTGGGAGGATCTGGGGGTGTTTGGGAGCAACAGAGTCAAGGGCACTAAGTAGGACTGCTCAACTAGTAGTTTTCCAAGTTCTCCAAAATTGGCTAAGGTTTCTTCAAATTCTATGAAATAGGGTTTGGGATGCTTCAATATTGTCTCAGGAAACTCAAACAACCATCATATTAGAAAATAAACTCATATATAATTTTTACTGGAATAAGTGGTAAAACTAGTCATTAAATAGTGCATAAAGAGCTAGTCTTCCATTTTTATGATCCAAATTTACTTAGAGGCTTACAAATTTCAATTCTAGAGTAAATCAAGGTTCTGATATGATTTATTGAACAACAACAGGTCGAAATAAGAGGTCATTAGAAGAGATTAAATATTTTATTACATTCAGTTCTTCAATTGATCTCCAATGCTAGAAAATATTGCAATATGGAAAGCATAAGCATGAGAAGAGAAGGAGGAGATACATTTATGTATTGGATATGATAGGAGGATGAATTCAGGGATTTTGTATTTATATGAGGGGAAAATGAGCATTCCTATATGCACTGATATCCTTCTCTGAAATGGAGTATCTCCTTCTAAAGAAATCTTCCAATACTCTCTCCAATGGCACTCTGTCTAAGGATCACTCTCTGGAATCTTAAGAATATTCAATAATGGGATGATTTAGATCTGTTGATCAACATTCCATGTCTTTGGATATGATCAATGGTTGAATGGAACATGAAATACCTTGGGGTTCATCTCCCAAGAAATGGTTGAGGCACATCTCTCAACTCTGAGTAGCAAGAGCTCTCAATGACAAAATTAATTAACCAAAAGATGTGAGTAGTGCGATCTAGGTTCCTTTTATAGATTATGTAGCTTCATACACAATTTATCCACACGTGTGAGAGAGGAAGGGTGCATTCCTTGAGAGAATTAGCAATTATCTTGATTTACAAAACTTGCCTACTTTGTGTCCTTTCACTGGAATTAGCAAGTGCGCCCTACTTAGCCTTTCTGAATGTTTCCTTATTTTCCAAACTGATTGCTTTCTTCACTTTCCTTCTTTGTGCTTTTTCCTGTTTTTTCCTTGCTTTTGTTAGTTTCCACTTCCTTATGCTGCCACCTTGCTCTTATATGATTCTTTGATGTTTCTATCTTCTGCACTTGGGTAGGTGAGGTCCACCTTGACCTTATGCGCCCTCCTAGCCTTGTCATCATCAAATTATTTCCAAAATTTTAATTAATAATGATAATTCATTTATTATAAAAGATAATTTAAAACTCATAATATTAAAAATATAATAATTATTATTGTCCTTGTGCCCAAATTTACCCCCATTAATTATTCTTCTTTTAATTATTTTTTTCTTAGACCCCCTAGGGATGGGAGGATCCAATTCTTGACCAAGGCCACTAGGTAAGGGACATGAAAGTCCTCCCTCCCTAAGACTGCTTGTCCTCAAGCAGTTGCAATCTTGGATGTTGTAGAATCTGTTCACCTTCCCAGGTTGCATCTTCACTAGGAAACCCTTTCCACTACACTAAATATTCTTTAATGATTTTTCTCCTCAGCTTCCTTTCTCTAACCTGCAAATATTTTCTGGTTCTAATACCATGTGTCCTTCATCATCAAGAGGAGGAAATTCTTTTGAAACACTTACTTTCTCACCAATTGCTTTCTTCAAGCATGACACATGGAAAACATTGTGTATCTTGCTTCCTGAGGACAGATTTAATTCATAAGCAACTTCACCAATTTTCCTTGTGAACTTATAAGGCCCATAGTATATTGGAAACAATTTATCAGCCCCTTTTTTTTCAGAGTGAATTTCCTGTATGGTTTCAACCTTAAGTAAACCAAATAACCTTCTTGGAAGGTTCAGTCCTTTCTATTCTTATCTGCATTCACCTTTTGTTGGTTCTGTGCATCCTGCAAGTTTTCTTTAAGTGCCTTGAGTATCTCTTTTCTTTCTTGCATCCAATCCTTTTCTTTTTTTTCTCTCCAATCCCCAAAATTAGATCTACAAGTGTGGGATATTAATGCCCATACGAGCTTTGAATGGGGTCATTCCAATGGAAATATGGAAATTATGTTGTGTTATAAAAGAATTCCCCCAAATGTAGCCGGTTGGACCATGCTTTCTGCTGCTCGGTAACATAATTTATGAGATAACCCTCCAGCCATTGATTTACCCTCTCAGTTTGGCCATCCATCTGAGGGTGATATCTTGTTCTCATATTCAAACTAGTTCCAACTAGTTCAAACAAATTTTTCCAGAAAGCACTAGTAAATTTGCTATCTTGGTCACTTATTATAGCCTTGGGTAGTCCATGCAATCTGAATACTTCTTTAAAAAATAGTGTGGAAACTTGACTGGCAGTAATAGTTGATGTGATAGCAAAAAAGTGAGAAAATTTAGTCAATCTATCAACCACTACAAATATTCTATCCTTACCTTGGGTTTTGGGAAAACCTATGATGAAATCCATGGACACACTTTCCCATTTATGTTCTAGAATTGGTAGGGGTTGTAGGAGACCCGCGGGATGAGTTTGATTAACTTTATTATGTTGGCATGTAGTACACTCCCTTACATGCCTTAACACATCATTTTTGAGGCCCTTCCAAGTGAAGCTCACTCTCACCTTCTGGTAAGTTTTTAGGAATCCAGGGTGGCCTGCTATTGGTGCATTGTGGGCAGCCACCAAAATAATTTCTTTTAATTTTGACCCAGGCACTAGAAATATTCTGTCTTTGTAATATATGAAATCATTGAGGACTTGGTATGCATCATCTTGAATCAACCTATCCAATACTTCACAAGCAAACATGTTCTTAGAGTATTCCATAGCTAGTTGGACTTTCCAATCAGTTGGGACTTGCAGCAAAGAAAACACAGGTTTCCTAGAGAGGGAATCAGCTACCACATTCATCTTACCCTTTTTGTATTCTATGTCAAAGTCATAAGACTGAACCTTACTTACCCATTTCTATTTTCTATCATTCAACTCTCTTTGGGTCAAGAAATGTCTCAAACTGTTGTGATCAGTTTTGACTATGAACTTGTCTCCCACTAGGTCCTCTCTGAATTTGTCCAAGGCATGCATGATGGACAACATATATTTATCATAAATTGAATAATGCCTCTCATGTGGCTGCAAATTTCTTCTCTCATAGGCCATGGGATGCCTATTCTGCATTAAAATTGCTCCAATGCCTTCTCCTAAGGCATCACATTCCAATATGAAAGGGTGAGTGAAATCAGGAGTGCAAGTACTGGGAAGATGCTCATGAATTCCTTCATTCTATTGAAAGATTTTTCATCCTCATCTAACCAAAAAAAAGGTACCTTTATTGGTGAGATATTTCAAAGGGAATGTTAGCTTAGAAAATCATTTTACAAATTTCTGGTAGTTGGTGCACAAACCAATGAATCCCCTCAAGGTTGTTATGTTCTTTGGGCTTGGAAATTCAAGTACGGCCTTGATCTTCTCCATATGCACTTTGAATCCTTATTTCCCAATGATATTACCAATATAAAGGATCTCAGTCAATCCAAACTCACACTTGGACAATTTGGCATAAAAAGACTGTTCTGTCAGGATTGTCAAGACATTGTCCAAATGGTGCAAGTGTTCTTCCCATGTCCTACTATAAATCAGAATATCATCAAAGAATACAAGGACATACTTACGTAGCTGATTACTGAAAATTCTATTCATGCAGTATTGGAAAGTAGCTGGTGCATTGTTCAAGCCAAAAGGCATGATAAGAAACTCAAAATGCCCATAATGGCACCGAAAAGTAATTTTCTAGATGTCTTCATCCTTCATCCTCATTTGGTGGTATCTGGAGCAGACATCAATCTTAGAAAATTATTTGGCTCCATGTAGTTCATCCATCAATTCATCAATCCTTTGGATCGGATATCTGTTTTCGATGGTCTTCTTGGTCAAATCCCTATAGTCAATGCACATGTGCGTTGTTTCGTCCTTCTTTTTGACTAGGACCACTGATGAGGCAAAAGGGATTGAGCTTGGTCTTATGAATCCCATCTCAAGCAGCTCTTTTATGGTCTTCTCAATATCATCCTTGAATCTTTTGGGGTGCTTATAAGGATGGATCTTGATAAGAAGGGTGCCAGCTTCCAGCTCAATCCAATGTTCAGTACCTCTATCAGGAGGCGTGCCATGTGGAAGATATTCAAACACTTTCTTGTGTTTGTGTAGCAGCCTTTGTATGTCCTCCAGATGGTGTGATACATCTATGAAATTACCTTGAGTGGTAATGAAACATTCAACATCCCACTCAATATCACCATGCGTCAATACCGACCTCATACTATTTGCAGAAATCACTTGTTTTGGGTAGGTGTTGACACCCTTCAAAAATACTTGCTTCTCTTCAACATCTTTGAAGCTCATTTGGGGTACTTGGTAATTCACTAAATTATCACCAATGGAGTAAAACAACTGCACTCCCAACACCACATTGGTATCAGCCACATTGACAACATAAAATTTGTCAGTCATAGTATGGTCTCCAAGAGTCACTTGCAATTTTGGGATCCATCGGTTACACTCCATAGTGTTGTTTCCCAGAATGATGACAGTGAAACCTCCAAATTTTTATGTTTGTAGATTTCTCCTCTCTACCCTGGATGCATCAATAAAATTGTGGGTGGCACCCCCATCGACCAAAACTGATAATTTTTATCCTTGCACAACCCCTTTGAATCTCATGGTATGGGAGCGAGGAACTCCACTTAACACTGCAATTTTTCTTTCTTCCTGCGGGGGTTGTTCTTCTCCCGCTGTTTCATAACCACCATCTAATAGTTCCTATTCTTAAACTTCTTCCTCCTCACTTTCTGAAACAACCTCAATGTAGTGTGCTTTCCCCTTAGCACATTTGTGGCCCGAAACCCAAGGTTCTTGACAAGAAAAACATAGCTTTTTCCTTATTAACTCATCTCGATCTCTGTATGAGTATTCCTTCTTGTTCGGGGAAGCCACATTCCTGAAAGGTTGTCTTTGATTCTGAAATTTTGTAGGCACATTAACCTTTGGAGGATACCTTGTTCTTGGGATGGAATCTTGTAGATCCCTTGTTCCGCTCACTGTTTCTTGTAAAGTGGCTGATTGGTATGCCTTTACCATCCCTCTCAATGGCTTTGCTAATCCTTCCGTGAATAGTAGGATCAGGAGAAATTCAGAGATGTCAGTGACCATCACTGCAAGCTTTTGGAACTATGAGATGTAAGCTTCATGAGTTCTAGTTTGCTTCACATGTGCCAACTCCCTGAAAGAGATATTAAGGTCTCTTCTATCAAACCTCTCCACTAGTCTCTTAGCGAAATATTCATAGGAAGTCACTTGATCATGGACCAAGGTTCTCATGCCATGGAACTACCAGTCATTTTCCTCTCCTTCCAAATGCAAAGCTTCCATTTTGATGGAATCCCTCTCAGCCATGGGATTCAATTGGAAATAAGTGTCTAGCTTTTGCACCTAGGAGCTTGCAGTACACTTAAAGGATGCATCAAACAAGGGTAACTGGATCTTACCAATGGAATTTCTCAGCTCATAATTGTGTGTTGGAATGCTATGACCTCCTCTTGGCTTATTTTTATACTTTTCTTCACAGAAATTCTTGAAAGGCAATGCCCTTCTGCATTCTTCACTCAAGGTTTGGTATACTACATACCGCTCCTCCCAGGAAGCCACTAGTTCAGTTGGTACTTCATGCTCCTCCTTGTGTTCCTCAAGGAACTTGGGCATGGTCTATCGAGGATGATCCTTGAATTCCTCTCTGAAATCATTAGGCCTATTATGAGGCATAGTCTTCGAAAATATAAATCCACCAGGGGCCTTCCTTTCTTCATTTTGAGAGCCACTGCTGCTCCCTTCTCCATCTTTATGTCCTAGTTGCTTAGCTAAGAATTATCTGGTGTCTTTCCTAGATTGAATGATGTTTCGGGATATGTCTTTCTTCCCTTTTAACATACTATGAACAAATAGTCTGAACTCTTCCTTCTCATCTAAGTAAGACATATCTTTTCCTCGCATTTTTCTTCCCGTAGATTCCACCTCTTCTTCAACAACAGGTTCTTCAAGGTTCTTTCCTTTGGGGAATGGAACTCTCTTAGGACTCATCACAATTTTGTTTTTAAGAGAAGTTTCAAAGGACTATGCTATGATACCACTATAATATCCATGGACTTATTTGGAGTTGATATTATGCAAAATTTAAAAGTTTACAACACAACCTTGATAAGCAGAAAACTAGTTACAAAACTAGTTAGGAAGGAACTAGTCAAAGGCACAATTAAAAGACTCCAAGATTAAGGATTTGGGATATTAAGGTTCTTACAAATGTATTGGATGTGTGCAACAAAAAAACATGTCAATAACAAGGACAACTATGAGTCCTATGCACAAAAAACTGGGGCCATTTATGTTTCGAACATCAGCCAGGATGAAGTCTACTCCAATGCTTCCTGGGCACACCAACATATGCAAAAAAACTCAATGTTTACACATGAATGAAACCAAATTATGGATATCAGTACTTGGTACTCTAATAAGGAAGTGGAAAAAATATTTTGAGAATTTGGGAGTGTTTGGGAGAAAAAGAGTCAAGGGAGCTAAGTAGGACTTCTCAACTAACAGTTTTCCAAGTTATCCCAAATTGGATAAGGTGTCTTCTAATTCTCCAAAATAGGGTTTGGGATGATTCATTATTGTCTCAGGAACCTCAAACAATCATCAGATCAGAAAATAAACTCATATATAATTTTTAATAGAAAAAGTGGTAAAACTAGTCATTAAAAAGTGCATAAAGAGCCAGTCTTCCATTTTTTATGATCCAAATTGCCTCAGAGGATTACAAATTTCACAAAGGATGGTTTTGATAAGAGTTATTGAACAAAAACAGGTGGAAATCAGAGGTTATGAGCATATATTAAAGATATTATTACATTCAGTTCTTCAATTGATCTCCAATGCTAGAAAATCTTGCAATATGGAGAGAATAAGCACGAGAAGAGAAGAAGGAGATATATTATGTATTGTAGCTGATATGAGGATGAATTTAGGGCTTCTGGGTGTAGATGAGGGGCGCACTGATCATTCTAGGCTGCACTGATCTCCTTCTCTGAAATGGAGTATCTCCTTATGAAGAAATCTTCCAATACTCTCTCCAATGGCACTCTGTCTAAGGATCACTCTTTGGAAGCTTAAGAATCTTCAATACTGGGATGATGTATATCTATAGATCAAAATTCCATGGCTCTATATCTGAGAAATGGCTGACTGTAACATGAAATACCTTGGGGTTCATCTCCCAATCAATGGTTGAGGCACATCTCTCAATGACAAAATTAACTAACCAAAAGATGTGAGTAGTGCGATCTAGGTTCCTTTTATAGATGATGTATCTTCATCCACAAGTTATCCATATGTGTGAGAGAGGAAGGGCACATTCCTTGAGAGAATTAGCAATTATCTTGCTTTACAAAAATTGCCTGCTTTGTGTCCTTTCATTGGAATTAGCAAGTGAACTTAGCCTTTCTGAATGTTCCCTGCTTTTCCAAACTGATTTCTTTTTGCACTTTCCTTCTTTTAAACTTTCCTGCTTTGTGATTTTTCGTATTTTTTCCTTGCTTTTGTCAGTTTCCAATTCCTTGTGTTGCTACCTTTCTCTTAGATGATTCTTTATGTTTCTATCTTCTCCATTTGGGTAGGTGAGGTCCACTTTGACCTTATGCACCCTCCTAGCCTTGTCATCGTCAAATGCTTTCCAAAATTTTAATTAATAATGATAAGGCATTTATTATAAAATATAATTTAAAACTCATAATATTAAAAATATAATAATTATTATTGTCCTTGTGCCAAAATTTACCCCCATTAATTATTCTTATTTTAATTATTTTTTTCTTAGACCCCCTAGGGATGGGAGGATCCAAGTCTTGACTAAGGCCACTAGGGAAGGGACATGATAGGTTCTTCTAGGTGTCAAAAAATATATGACTATATAAAAATAATCAGTATGCCACCTTCTGTAACCTTCCTCCACGTCATGAGGTAAAATAATAGGGAAGATGACAAACTTTCCAACCAAGGGGTAAAGAACAAACCTGTAAATGTGGTGCTAGCTAATAAGGAAAAGATCACTAAATGCATTCCCTAACCCTTTATTTCATGCCTACACAATTTTGAAATATTTGGAAAATGAAGAATTTTGTTTGGAGTTCAATGCCTCTCCCCTTTCCCTCCTTGGGGAGGATGTGTGGAGCCATGCATGTGAAGGATGACTGTCCGTATCCAAAAGGGGCGATCTTTGGCATAGGATTTTATGTAATCCTGCTGGTTGTTTCCGAGTTCTCATCTCCCCGCACACTTAGCATTAATGTTGTTAGGAAAGAACACTCAAGAAGTATGGAGGAAATCGAGAGTGAGATGTATTATGTCAAGCACAGGGAGGATTCTCAAGATTTGCAATGTGGACCTCCATCTCTCTTCCTGGGCATTGCGGCTTCTTTTGATTTCAGTTTGTAGGTTTTGAAGGATAGGGGTTTGCGGTGTGATTCCATCGATGTGGCTCTCCTTTTCCAGGATTTCGGTTTCCAGTCCTTTGCCTCGCTCTCAATTGCATAATACATGGAGTGTTTGCAGACAATTTATTCATACGTCAAAGGAAATATGGAAGACTTTAGGAAAAATATCAGGAATGTATATGAAGTTGCAGGGGTCTTTAGCAAATTGTAGCTATCTCTGAAGACACTAGATATAATTCAAACCAGCTGACTTGTTCTGACTTCAGAATTTAGGATCTGTAAGGGAATTTAAAAGAGTTAATGGGCAGGACGGGCATCATTAAGGATGAAATTATGAAAATGGAAAAAATGACCCAATGTAGCCACTTCCAGGAATCTCTAGAAGAAGGAATTCGCCCCATGGATGAAGCTTCGGTTCAACAACCCATATATGGCATCTCAGGCATATATGAGTATGCGACTATCTTATTTTGCATCTCCTTTAAATGTCTTTTTGTATATTTTTGCATAAACAATTTGTCAAGGTATATCTTTCCAACAATATGATTAGTTCCAAAAGACCTATATGGAAATTTTGTAGTTTCAAAGTTTCTCCTGTTATAGTTATTATGGCTCAAGCGATATTAACTAGTAGACTGGTTTCTTAGATGTATTTGGATGGATGTGCACAACCTTTTTAATATAAATGTCTGTTACAGATTTTGTTAAAAAAAAAGTTCTTAGTTTACAGAGGTGTGCAATATACCCTACCCTCATTCAAATTTGATCTAGTGTTGTGAATGAAACATGTTTGGCCTAACATTTACAACCAACACTCCTCATTATGTTTTAGTTTTTTATTGTACAATTAGATCATAATAAGAAAATTGACCTAGTAGCTTTTGTTTATTCATCTATAAATTAAATTTATAAAAATGTAAAAAAAATGTTTGTATTATGTAGTGTTTATTTCTATTAATTTCATCTTAATTTTATATAAATGGTAAGTATTAGTTTTATTTCCATTTTATAAAATTGGTAAATTTCATTTTATAGAAATAATGAGGTTCCATTACAAACATTTACATGGGTGAAATAAATATCATCCCAACTGAATAATTTAAACTAATTTTATGATGCATTTTTATGCATCATTAATGTAAAATTCTTAGCAAATTTATAGATGTAAAATCCAAAATTAACCATAAAACTTCATTGTTTTAAATATATTTAATATTTACAATTTCTTTTTTATAAGCTAGATGTAGGTCCTTATATTATCAACAACAAAATATACAGAGTCAGTAGTGTATCGGGTCCTCTCAAAATAGAGAAAACAAACCCATAGACAGGGTGGAAATGTATATGGAATATGCTGGGTCCTCTCACAACGGAGAAAACAGACCCATAAACAGTATGGAAATGTAACTTTGAAACAATAACTATCGACATAATAAAACTAGCAATGGTATAGATGAGCCAACAAAAGAACTACATAAACAAAATGTTAATTTTTGAGCATTAATTCAATATACTCTAGGATCTTTACTGAGAGAATAACATGTACAGTATATCAATGCATATCAATCATCACAAGATGCAAACATAAGAGACAATAGACACACAGAGTTTCCATGGGGAAAACCCTAAGGTGAAAAACCCCACAACTTACTCAGAGATAGATAGAGCAATAATACAACCAAAGTACAACCCAAGTACACAGAGATAGTCTCCTCCTAGCAATTGATCCTCTTCCTCACATGTGTGCCACTTTCCGAGTGATGTAGAGTGAGATAATGAGATGATCAAAATAGAGTTCTCCCGATCTCTATTTATACTTGTCCTGACTACCCAATAAACTTATGGGGCTGACTTGTATAGCTTAGCATAATGACCCATGGTTAACTTAATCAGGGCCGACCCCACACATGGTGGTCTAATAACCCATCGGCAAGTTACTACACTTGCGACACTTGTCAATACAAATGACGACACTTTCTTATAGAGGAATAACACATCTCTAGAGGAGTACAATATACATAAATGAAATACATAGGTGAAATACATTCTGAAGTTACATATACATCAACACTCCCTCTTAACTAGGAAGGTATTTCTCGACATAGATCTGCTAGCACAAGTCTTCTTCTCTGGCTCATCATCAGCGAATCATCGTCCTCGAATCATCGTCATCATCACTGCTGCTGCTACCTCAATCAATCTCTGAATATACTCGTCATAGGAAGTTCTACAGAGCCAGTCCTTTTTCATACTGTATGTAGGCCCACCACCTGCAGGTCTTCATCATCACTGGCCATACTGTGGAATCCTCAGGACTTATTACGTGCGTCACAAAACCTTGCAAGAGCATCCCAGGACTTATTACGGGCACACAGCCCAACCTGTCGGATCTCCCAGGGAGCTATTACATGTGGCCCCACCACAAAACCTTGAAAGAGAATCCTAGGATTGATTACGAGCACACAGCTCAACCTATCGGATCTCCCAGGGCACTATTATATGTGGTCATGGCAAAACCTCGAAAGAGCATCCTAGGACTTATTACGGGAACACATCCCAACCTATCGGATCTCCCAGGGCCCTATTATATGCCATAGGACAAAACATCGAAAGAACGTTTGCCAGATCTCCCAGGGAGCTATTATATGCCAGCGGCAAAACCTAGCAAGAGAATCTGCAAACCTACCAGGGCGCTATTATATGTCCTCCCAAAGTAAAACCTTGAAAGAGCATTTGCCAGATCTCTCAGGGAGTTATTATATGCCAGCGGCAAAACCCAGCAAGAGAATCTGCAAACCTCCCAGGGCGCTATTATATGCTTATCTACACAACCTATCCACGGCCACAGAGTATCAACCTAATAATCACCATACATCATCCTGATGTACACATGATCATCCTTATCATCATCACTGCATCGTCCTGACGCATATCATCTGGAGAAACATCCTGAAGCTCATCATCCATGATCATCCTGATCATATAATGCATCCACCTGGTGCATACACAGTATCTGCCTGATACATATCATCATACATGATCTACCTGATCATACAATGTATCCACCTGATACATATACAAATACATGATCCACCTGATCATACCTAATACATATCAATATACATGATCTACCTAATCATACAATGTATCCACCTGATACATATACAAATACATACACATGATCCAACTGATCATATCCAACATCCAACATGATGCATACATACATATAAATGATCCAACTGATCATATCCAGCATCCAACATGATGCGTACATACATATAAATGATCCAACTAATCATATCTAGCATCCAACATGATGCGTACATACATATAAATGATCCAACTGATCATATCCAGCATCCAACATGATGCATACATACATATAAATGATCCAACTCATCATATCCAGCATCCAACATGATGCATATACAGAGCAGTAACTGGAGCATCGTCCTGATGCTCATCATCCAGTGCTTACATCCATAGCCATGGAAGGATCCTCCTCTCACCATGCTTGGAATGGCTTCAACAAATGTGTCCATCACTTCTTCCTCAAAGTGTCGTCAATCTGAAGAACACCAAGCCTTTCTCTGAAGTACTCGAACTTCAGTCTGGCTAGTGGTTTCGTTAGTACATCTGCAATCTGCTGATCTGTCGCAACATACAGGAGCTTCACTGCTCCTCTCTGTGCCATATCCCTGATATAGTGATATTTGATCTCAATTTGTTTCGACCTGTTGTGGAACACTGGGTTCTTAGACAGATTCACACAACTTTGGTTGTCACAAAAGATACCAGTAGCCTCCAATGGGAGATCAAATAACTCAGACAGTAGCTTCCAGAGCCATACTGCCTCACAACTAGCCAAACAAGCTGCAACATACTCTGCTTCGGTTGTACTCAGTGCTACGCAGGACTACTTCCTGCTAAACCAAGAGATCACACCTGATCCCATACTAAAGCAGCACCCATAAGTGCTCTTCCTATCTGCAGCACTGCCTGCCCAATCTTAATCAACATAACCCTGCAGGTTAATCTTTTGATTCGCATCATACTTGAGCCCATAGTCAATCATACCCTTCAGGTACCTCAGAATATGCTTTACAGCAACCAGGTGAACACCTCTGGAATTTGTCAGGAACTGGCTCAATGTGTTCACCGCAAAGCAAATATCTGGTCTCATGTTCATCAGGTACATCAAGGACCCAATCATTTGACGATACACAGTGACATCAACCGGATCAGATGAATGATCACACAGAAGCTTCAAGTTTGATGTGTCCATGGCCTTGCAGTACATCATCCCAAACCTCTTCAGGATCTCTACTGCATACTTCCCTTGTCCAAGGAAGATCCCATCTACACTCTACCACACCTCCATGCCTAGAAAATAGTGCATCATCCCCAAGTCCTTCATCTCGAACTCGGCAGCAAGCTTCCTCTTGGTATCAGCAATCAAACTATCATTACCTGTAACAAACAGGTCGTCCACATATAGGAGTAGTATCACAGGATTGCCTTCCTCAACCTTGTAGTAAAGGTTGAAATCCACTTTACTCTTGGTAAATCCCAAACTAGATAGGAAACTGTCCATCCTACCATACCAAGTCCTAGGAGCTTGCTTCAAGCCATACAAGGCTTTCTTCAACTTGCACACATCTGAATTCCTGTCATGTGTCTCAAAACCAAGTGGCTACTCCACATACACTTCCTCTTCGACTACACCATTCAAGAAAGAAGTCTTGACATCCATCTGGTGTATCTTCCATTTCATCACTGCAGCCAGAGCACGTACTGATCTAATGGAAGTGTATCTGGCTACAAGAGCAAAAGTTTCTTCATAGTCGATTCCTTCTTTCTGTGAGAAGCCACGAGCTACAAATCTCGCTTTGTATTTCTCTATGCTGCCATTTGCAGCATGCTTGATCTTGTAGATCGATTTGGAAGTCACAACAGACTTCCCTTCAGGTCTTGGGACTACATCCTGAACATCATTTTTCATTATTGATTGGTATTCCTCGACTATGGCATCCTTCCATTCTTTCTTTTCCGCTGCCTCTTCATAACTGGAAGGTTCTTTGTTCATGATATCACAGAGTAAAGCAACATAGCTGGTATGTGATCTATTTCTCTTCTTTGCTCTGTGTTCTTCTTCTGGAATGCCATACCTTTCTGCATCTTGAATGAGCTCTCTAGCTCATGTAGGTTTCCTCTTGTGAGAGTTCTTCTCACGAGGTGGATCTACAGGTTCTTGCGGATCTTTAATTTCACGATCAACATATGGAATTGCTTCAGTCATAGTAGTGTCTTGAAATCTGGTTTCCTTTGGTTCTTCATAATCTTCAACAGGTGTCTTCCTTGATTTGATGAATGCTGAATTTTCATCAAATGTTACATCCCTACTGACATCAATCTTCTTGAACCCTGGAAAGTATATTCTGTAATCCTTCGAGCTTTCATTGTAACCCACAAAGATAACCTTCTTTCCTGAAGGATCTAGCTTAGTCCTCTTTTCCTTTGGGACATGAGTGTATATTGGACAACCAAATATTCTGAGATGGCTGACTTCAGGTTTCTTACCAGAGAAGACCTCTTATGGTGTCTTGTTGTCCAATATCGTGTGGGGTGTTCTATTTTGCACATATACAGTTGTCCTAGCTGCTTCTTCCCATAGATTCATAGGCAGATCCTGGTCATGCAGCATTGCCCATGCTGCTTCCATGATTGTTCTATTCTTTCTTTCTGCAACTCCATTCTGTTGTGGATTGTAGGGAGCAGTCAATTCCGTCTTAATACCTGAATCACTGCATAGTTTCTTGAAATCACCTGAAGTGAATTCTCCACCATTGTCGGATCTGAATGTCTTGATCTTTTTATCAGTTTGATTTTCCATCAATGCTTTGAATTCCTTGAACTTATCAAATACTTCATCTTTGTTCTTCAAGAAGTGTATCCAAGTTTTTCTAGAGAAATCATCAATGAAAGATACATAGTAAACATACCCACTCAGAGAACTGGATGACATCGGACCGCATACATTAGAGTGGATGATTTCCAAGATTCCTTTTGCCTTGCTTTCACTGCTTGGAAATGTCTTCTTTATGTTCTTTCCCTTTGCACATCCTTTGCAAACACCTTCATGCTTTGTCTTGATTTCAGGAAGACCTTCTACAACTTTACTTGCAATTGGTAGTGCTCTGTAGTGCACATGTTCAAGTTTTCTATGGCAAAGTTCACTTGGCTCCATGGATTCATGTACCATGGCATGTTTAGGTTGTCCCTTCAATTTGTACAATCCTCCCTCTTGATCTCCAATCACAACTGCATCATCTATGGTCTTACCTTTTTACCACATGAGTACTTGGCCATCTACAAATGCAACCCTCATGCCTTTTGCATCTAATGCAGATATGGAGAGTAGGTTCTTCTTGAGCCCAGGTACAAATAATACATCTTTCATCTTCAAGGACTTTCCAGAGCCTAGGTTGAAGGAGGCTTCACCACTTCCTTTGATAAGATATTGGTAGTCATCCCCAAGTTTCACCTTATTGGGTGACTCATGTTCAGATAAATTAGCAAAGGATTCTTTGAACCCAGTCATGTGCTTTGAAGCCCCACTGTCAATAATCCAATCATTACAACCATGAGAGATAGTACCTATGAAAGCATAAATTAGAACATATTCATCTTCACTTGATGAGTCATCCTCATCACTTTCTGCTCTAGCCTTATTCATGGGAGGTTCATCATCCTTAGCAGCATGAGCATGATATCTTCTTTTGTTGTTGTTCTTCTTCTTGTTGAAGTTGTAGTTGTTGTCTTTCTTCTTCTTGGGACAATCTGCAGCAAAGTGTCCCTTCTCATTGCATGTGAAGCACCTGATATCTTTCTTATCTTTATGGTAATGGTGGTGTGAAGATCTTTTGTTATGAGATGGCTCTCTCTTAGGCTTAGGCTTGCTTCTTTTGGTGTGAGTTGCGAGAGCTTGGTCTTCATTTCTCATCTTTTCTTCTCGGGATACAAGACTAGCCTCTTCTTGTGAACACTCCTCCCACAGTCTACTGAAGGAGATCAATTTATTTCTTGCACAGATTCCTTGAAGAAAGGAATTCCATGACCTGGGTAGGCCATTCAGAGTGGTCATAACAACTTCACCATTGTCCACTACTTCATCCACAGCTTTGAGTTGTTCCTTGATCTGAGAGACCTTGGAGAAATAAGATTGAATGGTCTCTCCATTCAACAGCTTGACCCCTTTCAATTGATTCCGCAGAGTCATCTTCCGATTTATGTTCTTCCCTTCAAATAGCTTGGTCAGGGAGTCAAACATCTCCTTGGGTGTCTTTAGAGATGACAGATGTGGTATGAGATGGTCTTTGATAGAATCATCAATTATCCTCTTTTCCTTGACTAAGTTCTTCTTGTGGAATGCCTTAGCCTCTTCATCCTCTGGGATAGGGACCTCAGAGCTGATGTAGGTGTCCAATTCATTTTCTTCCAGGATTAACCCAATCCTATACTTCCAGGATTGGAAGTTATCAGCCCCTTCAAGCTTATCCTCAAGCTTGGAGTGGTGAGATATCTTAAAGAGTACTTCAAATGGAAATAGAAAAGATTTAGGTCTTACCACTTGATTTGCTGAAAACTGGATTTGGTCTTGGATTAGGGTTTGTCAGAGAAACCCTAAAAATTCAAAATGTGAATTTCAACTTTCTGAAAGGATAGAAAGATGCACCTTGATGAGCTTATTAACTTGGTATACTCAGAATTTGAAAACTGCAAAGTTTCACACTTCATAAATGCTTTTCAATCTCTCGGATTCACTAGGGAGGACCCTGAATTAGGGTTTGAGTTTCCCAGAGATTTACCCAGCCAAAAATCTCGATCCAAATCTCTAAACTTCGATTTTTCCAAGGAGCTTCTAGCTATGTCTTCAGATTTCAGAAATTCCTATTTTTGTGGAAACCCTAATATTTAGGGCCAAAACTGAAAGTGCTCAGAATTGAATTCTGATTGGACAGAAAGATTCAACTTGCTGAGGAGAGTCAATCTATCATATTGCTTTTCCAAAATCTATGGAGAGAAACCCAAAAACAAGAATCCCTAGCTTCTGCAACTGTACAGTGTCTTCTTCTCAGGTTAGCTCTGATACCATGTTAATTTTCGAGCATTAATTCAATATACTCTAGGATATTTACTGAGAGAATAACATGTACAGTATATCAATGCATATCAATCATCACAAGATGCAAACATAAGAGACAATAGACACACATAGTTTCCATGGGAAAAAACCTAAGGTGAAAAACCCCACAACTTCCTCAGAGATAGATAGAGCAATAATACAACCAAAGTACAACCCAAGTACACAGAGATAGTCTCCTCCTAGCAGTTGATCCTCCTCCTCACATGTGCACCACTTTCCGAGTGATGTAGAGTGAGATAATGAGATGATCAAAATAGAGATCTCCCGATCTCTATTTATACTTGTCCTGACTGCCCAATAAACTTATGGGGCCGACTTGTCTAGCTTAGCATAATGACCCATGGTTAACTTAATCAGGGCCAACCCCACACATGGTGGTCTAATAACCCATCGAAAAGTTACGACACTTGCGACACTTGTCAATACAAATGACGACACTTCCTTATAGAGGAATAACACATCTCTATAGGAGTACAATATACATAAATGAAATACATAGGTGAAATACATTCCGAAGTTACATATACATCAACACAAAAGAAATGTGTAAACCAAAGGAAAAGCAAGAGAATGAGAACCGATGGTACTTCTTAATTGCTAGGGTAATCCTTTTGAGCAGGCTGAGTAGTCGGGTCCTTGGCCAAAGAGATTCCAAAGCGATGGGAAAACTATTGCTGATTGTAAATAACCTGCTTCATCATGTCCTGTAAATAATCAAGTTGCGTGAGAGTTTTGGCTTGCGCCTCATTGCGGTCAGTGAGAGCCTTTCCTAGGACGAGCTTGTGAGACCAGTGCAAGTCCAGAGTCTTCTGGTAAAGAGTGTTCCTGCCCCTAGTGTTACTAGGGTCCGGGATGAGGGCTTCAAATTCCTCACAGATTTCATCATCAGTAAGACAGCCCTGAGAGACCCTAGCGTCCTCTTCGGTGTCTTGGATCTCATCCTGGGCTTGAATAGGAATTTTCGAGTGAAATTTACGGGCCTTTTCCACCACCCCTCTCATCGGACGAACCGGCGGAGTGGAAGAGGAGCCGCTTTGATGCTGAGAATTCAACTGCTGGGTGTATTGACGGGTACGAACATGCCGAGGAGGAGCCATAATCACAGGTAAGGTGGTGTAGGTAAACTGAAGATGCTGCGGAGTCAGGAAACTGAGCCAGATGAAAACCCAAGAAGACCAGCGAAACTGAGGGTTGGCACCCAGAAAATCGAGGGGAGGCGGAGGCCAGCATTCAGTGAACCAAAGAATGAAGGCACAAGCAGCCGAGTACTCCGAGCGATGAGAACAAAGCCAGATGTCGACGTGATGAGCTCTCAGATGGTTGTCTGCAGTGGAACCTTTTCTGCGGAGAGCTTTAAGCCTTGCGTCTGTCGACCTGAGAAGATGCTTCAAGAAACCAGAATGAACCCCTTTATTATTGCTTGTAGAGCCCGTAGAGCTCATGAGAGCAAAAGGACCGAGGAGATTATAAAAAATCATGGGCATTAACTCAGCCATTACCCAAAGTAGAATATGAGCAGTGGACAGGATGTTCCACACGCTTGACCAGTTAAGACAACATCTGGAGGTCGAGCTCCAGACAGAGATGGCATCGGGGAAATAATCACTCTGCATGGGACACGGGAGGGGTGGAAGACGACCCTTTATCTGCCTCAGGGAAGGGGCAAGCAGACAACACATGGGGAGGAGCATGGACAGGCAGCTGGCTAGAGCTTGCAGCTAGCGCGTGGGTGGAGTAGTGGGTGGACACGGGGTGGGGGTCATAGTCAAGCAGCTGGGTGCTGGCATGGCGAGTGTCCGGCGGGCCCATGGCAGTGCCACATGATGCAGTATGCACCCGCTATGGGGGGGACAAGTCCTGACAGGCAATATATTTAATATTTACAATTACTAATATATAAAATCTATATTTATATAAAAATAAATTTATAATACAAAGAATTTTAAATTACTAATATATAAAGTCTATATTTATTTATATAAAAAATAAATTTATAATAAAAACTAAATTAAAATTAAAAAAATTCTATTTTTATGTGACTAGAAACTTTATATAAAAAATAAATTTATAATAAAAACAAAATTAAACTTAAACAAAATTAATTAAAAATAATATAAATTCCTTTTACTGGAGGACTTTATTATAATTTACAGTGTTTTCCCAGTTGAGCAATAGCAATAGCTTAGCAATAGTGTTTTCCCAGTTGAGCAATAGCTTCTGAATGGAGGACTTCATTATGCTGTTAAGGCTTTCTGTGATGCTTTTCAGAGACATGGCTAAGTTAAATAATTACTTATGTATCAAGAAATTCAATTTAGTATTTTGATTGAATGAAATCGTTTTTATTTATTTCTACCTGTTTTTATTTTTATTTTCTACATTTAGCGGTCCTGCATTCATTATTGTTTATGTGAGAGAATTGTAGCTTGCAAGCTGAACATGGTAATAATCAGAGGAAAATATCAATTTTTTTGGGGAAGAATCGATACAATGTGAAAGATACATGGCACAGGTTAAAAAGAGGAGGTACAAATTCAAGTTTCCTCATCATACATTGCTTTTACAGTAGTGATTTTGCAAATGGATTTTTGTGTTTTAATGTTTACTTAGTGCTTCATTAGAAAACGGTCTATGAGCAGTACAATATGAGGTGTGTAGAATAGAGATGCTTATGATGTATTGTGTAGGCTATTTTCATCTTAGGACTTTTATTGTTAATCGTTATTTTTGGTAACAATTAAAATGATTGTTATTTTTGGTAACAATTAAAATGATTGATATGATGGTTATTTATGTAACTTTTTGATGGTGAATAGTCTCTTAAAATGATTGATATGATGATTACCATTAACATAGATCCATCTTAAATCTGGATCACTAAAGTCCTTATTTCCTTTTCAGCTTATACAAAATATTTCCTCATTATTTTGTGTTACAGAATATCACTTAATAGTAAAGAAATTAAATGTGTATACTTGTTGATTGGGTGAATTCCATAGTTGCAACTGATCCATAAATTTTTTGATAATCATGCTTCTCCAATTTGCCACTCTCACACTTGTTGGTATAGTCAACAATGTTGGCTATGGTTACTACACATCTCAGATTTCTGGATCTAGACATTGTATTCACTTCAGGTGCTTTGACTTGTTCTAGAATTATTTTCTTGTCATTTTGTTTAAATGTGTATGCTTTGGATTTTTTTTAGGCAATGCTTTCTCTTTTGTTCCGTTTGTTGATTTTCCAAGGCCCAAAAATTCAAACACTACTTTTGCATCCTAGTGTTTCCTTGTAGTATATGTATCCTTGCTTTGTTGCCTTGTAGTATCTGTATCCTTGCTTTGTGGGTCTTTTAAGTCTCCACATCTTCATTCTTACCTTTTAAGTATCCATAATATCACCTTACCTTATGCATCCGTGTTTCTATTATCTACCCTCTCAGATCTACACGTTTACCTTGCAAGTTACTTGAAGTTTTACATACTCATTAAATATTTTTGATTGACACTTTTCTCCAAGCACTCTGACTTGAAAGTTCTAAAGTAAAGTTATTGCCACACATCCAAGCATCAATTAGTAATTCAAAAACTCCAAGCATGTAGAGGGCCCTTGATAATGATGTGCTCGAAGGGAGACACGTCCTTGGTATGCCCAAATGGCTGTTGTTGTGTTATTAAAGTTCCTCATGTACATGATTGCCTTCGACCTATATTTAACATTGTATCATTGCAGGTATCTTCATCTCCTTGTAGATAAAGTTTATAATTTTAATTGCAGATGTAGTCATTGTATATAAAATCTATGGTTGAAATAAGTTGTGTTTTTTTGTTTGGTTTTCATTATATATGGAGTAACTAGCTATGTAAAATTGTCATTTGATGCTAGTTTTTTGTATTTTGGGTAGATCCTAGCATGTCATCTCACTATTCTTCATGGTTATGATGTAGATCAACCTCAAAACCTTGCAAAGAGTGCCACGACTGAGTAAAGAGCTTGAAAACAATCGTTATGGTTCAGTGTTAGAAACATTTGAATATCTACATAAATGGCACAAAAACCTGACTCAAACATATATGACTCTGGGTCCTGTTTATTTTTTTGCTTGGTCTTGTAGGTCACCACTTGATATCTTTAGCTTCCCTTGGAAATTTGTAATCGATAGGGAGGGAGGAATTACAACTACAACCGCACCTTGGTTTAGTTTGTTTGTAATTCAATATTGAAACATTTCCAGTTTTATAGCATTCTATAAAAATAGAAATGGTATACGAACATGGTAACTGCGTGCCTTATTAAATTTGGATATTATATTATATTCTCTCTGGCTAATAAAGTGTCATTTTGTCATTCAGGTCCAGGAAGAGAAATAAGGTAAAGGACCATCAATAGCCTCTACTTGCAGGTAATAGTTTTCACATGAAGAGCTAGGGTTGGTTCAGGTTCCAGGATACAAGACATTCTCCTAAGAAGAATGCAGCTCCACTAATACTTCTTGTGCCATCAACACTGCCTTCCCAGTCTGCATCAGTATAAGCTACTAAATTTAGTTCATTCCTTCATGGATACCACAATCCAAAGTTCATTGTCCCTTTCAAGTATATGAAAATTCTCTTTACTACATGGACATGCGTTTCTTTGGGTGCTTCTTGGAATCGTGTGACGAGTCCTATTGCTTGCATTATGTATGGTATTGAGGAAGTTACATATAACAGGATTCCAATCATTGATCTGTAAAGTATTTTATCAACTTCCTCTGCTTCATCTTCTTTAATTAACTTGCACCAAGTGAGCATAGGTGTGCATACTGATTTGCAGTCTTTCATATTAAATTTCTTTAGCATTTTATTTACATATTTGGTCTGAGATATGAAGATGCCATTGTCTAATTGAGATATATGGAGTCCAAGGAAAAAGGAAAATTCTCCAAGCATGGACATTTCAAATTCTTTTTGCATGTCCTTGGTGAATTATTGACTTATCTTGTCATCATTGCTTCCAAAAATAATATTGTCAACATATACTTCAACAACTATCATTTTCTCATGCTTGATCTTGATGTAAAATATTATTTCCCATACTGCCCCTTCTAAGGCCTTGTTGTTGCGGATACTTGTACAATCTTGACTACCAAGCTCTGGGAGCCTGCTTGAGTCCATACAGAGCTTTCTTTAATTTGCAGACAAATTCTCTATTGTCAGAAAGGGAGAAACCATCTGGTTGTTCAATGCATACTTCTTCTTCAAGGTCTCCATTTAGGAATGTTGATTTTACATCCATCTAATACACTTTGATATTTTCAGCACAAGGATAGGTCAAGAATAATCTGATTACTTTCATTTGCGCCACATGAGAAAAGGTTTCTTCAAAATATACTCCTTCAATCTCGCATAACCTTTGCATACCAATCTTGCTTTGTTCCTGACAACTTGTCCATCTTCATTTAGCTTGTTTATGAAAACCCATTTTGTGTCAATAACATTTTTATTTTTGGGTCTTGGTACTAGTTCCCAGGCTTGATTCTTTTCAATTTGATCTAATTATTCATTCATGTATTTAACCTAATGCTCATATGTTCTTTCCTCTTCAAATCCTTCTGGTTCTATTTGTGATAGTAGAGAAAAACGAACCTCTTCAAATAACTCTCTTAGGATTCTTCTAGTTTTTACACCAACATTTTTATCTCCGATGATCAAATCCTCTAAATGATTCTTTTGAAGTATCTGGAAGGAGCCTTTGTGTCTGGTATTACCTCTTCTAATTCTCATTGATATATCACCTCCTGTGCTTTTTCTACATCCCTATTTTATGGTTGTTCCTCATATAATGACTATTCGAGCATAGGAAAATCATCATCATCATCTACCCTCCTATGGGTAAGCACTTCAACAAATTTCACGTCTTGGATTTATATTATCTTTCCGAGTCATATATTGTAACACTTGTAAGCTTTGCTTCTGGTGGCATAACCAAGAAAACTTCCTTCATATGATATGGATTCAAACTTTACAAGGTTGTCATCGTTTCTTTTGATATAGCACTTGCTTCCAAATATTCTGAAATGCTTAATAGGGGCTGGCCTTCCCTTCCAACATTCATAAGGTGTTGAACAATTGTTTATCCTAATATGACATCTGTTGAGGATGTATACATCTATATGAATGGCCTGAGTCCAAAAAATATATGATAGATTTGATTCATTCAACATTGTTCTGACCATTTCCTGCACCGTTCTGTTTTTCCTTTCCACTACTCTGTTTTGTTGCGGAGCTCTAACTGCTAAGAATTGTCTTATGATTCCATGTTTTTCATAGAATTTTTCAAACTTGTTCGACTTATATTCTCCTCCATTGTCTAATCTCAAACACTTTATCCTCAATTCTATTTCATTTTCAACTACTTCTTTAAAGGCCTTGAAACATTCGAATGTTTAAGATTTTTCTCTAAGAAAGAACACCAATGTCATTCTAGTATAGTCATCAATGAAAAGAAGAAAATAAGATTCATTGTTTAATCCTTTGGTTCTCATTGGATCGAAAATATATGAATGTAACATTTCCAAAGGTTTTGAAGCAGTATCCGCTTTTGTCTTGAATGTAACCCTTGTTTGTTTTCCGTGCACACATTGTTTGCATAATGAATTTAATGGTTTAGTAATCTTTGGAATGTCTCTTACTGCTTGTTTCCTGCTAATTCCAACCAGATTGTCGAAATTGACGTGTCCCAGTCTTCTATGCCAAATCCAACTTTCATCCATTTGTCCCATGTACCATTTCTCTTCCTTTTCATCATCTATAATGTATACATTATTAAGAGTTTCCACAATCTTTCCCTATCTCTATTTCTGATTTTGCATTTTTCTGAGTCAAAGGTGAGTTTGTGCCCTTGATCACACATCTGGATGACACTAAGAATATTGTGTTTCATGTTTTCGACTAGTAAGACATTTTCTACTTTGGTCCTTTTGTTTACTAGACTTTCTAATCCTCTTCCTAATATTTTGGTAGATCATTATCCCCAAAGTAGACACTACCTCCCTTTTCTTTTTTGTATTTTAGAAAAATGTTTTTATCTCTTGTCATATGCTTAGAACTACTGTCTATATACCATTTCCCCCTTTTATTTTGTCCATGTAATGCTAGGTTGCATCCTTCCTAATAAATTTGATCCTTTTGAGCTTCAACTGATTCTATTTTGTTGTCAATACTCAATTGCTCAGGAGACAAGTGACTCTCACAGTTTTGACTATCATGACCATGGTTGTGACATTTGTGACATTCATTATCTAAGTCCAAAATATTGAATGGATTGATACCCTCCTTTGGGTTTTCCGCTATCTTCCTAAGGTTGTTCTATTTGGGATTCATATGATTGCAAATACCACTTCTCCTAGCATGTGCAAGTGCATGTGCTTTGTAGTTTATTTCCTTGTGACCAAAGTTATGATAGAAGTAACAATTTCCCAAAAATAGATTTTGATACCTGATTGGATGAACTCTCTTGAAGTGTGCATGTTCGGTTTCAATATGAATTTATCCTCTGTGTTGTTCTTCAAAAATATGATTTTTCTTTGAAAAAGGAGTTCTAAGCATGTTTGCATAACTCTTTACAAATATTGAACTTTAATTGGAGCAGTTTCTGGATTTTTATTCAAGATCCAATTGATTGCTCAATTTTTGTAGTTCTTCTCTTACAAAAGTGATTTTAGCTTCCAGTTTCACACACTGTTGTTATGATTCAATATGATAAATAGATAACATCAGTATTCAATTCAATTTCACAACAATAGCATATACAAGATCACTGAAAGAATAACAAGCACAACATAAACACAAGCGACACAAATTTATCTTGGGAAACCCTCATGGGGTAGAAAACCCAACAAAAATTCATCAATATAGATGACCAAAAGTAAAAAGACAAAACCCCAAAAAAGTGCTCCTTCTCACTGCATCTCTCTCTCTCTCTCTCTCTCTCTCTCTCTCTCTCCCCTATGCGAATAATAATTCTCAGAAATTTGGGTAGGTGACAGAGTCATATGTGTGCAGATTGAAGAAATCCTTGTATGGCTTGAAGCAAGCACCTAGGACATGGTACGAGAAGATAGACAACTTCCTGTATAGTTTGGGCTTTACTAAGAGTAATGCGGATTCCAACCTTTACTACAAGGTTGAGGAAGGAAATCCAATGATGGTCCTATTGTATGTGGATGACCTGTTTATCACAGGTGAGGATAGATTGATTGTCGACACAAAGAGGAAGCTTTTTTCCGAGTCTTAGATGAAGGACTTGGGTATGATGCATTACTTTCTAGGTATGGAGGCGTGGTAGAGTGCAGATGGAATGTTCCTTGGACAAGGGAAGTATGCAGTAGAGATCCTGAAGCGATTCGGAATGATGGACTACAAGGCCATGGACACACCTATGGCATCGAACCTGAAGCTATTGAGTGATGCTTCATTAGAGTTGGTTGATGCCACGATGTATTGTCAGATGATTGGGTCCTTGATGTACCTAACGAACATGAGACCAGATATTTTGTTTCTAGTGAACACCTTGAGCCAGTTTCTGATAGATCCTAGACATGTTCACCTGATTGTTGTAAAGCATATTCTGAGGTACCTGAAGGGTACAATTGATTATGGGCTCAAGCGAATCAAAAGTTAAACCTCAAGGGTTATGTTGATTCAGTTTGGGCAGGCAGTGCAATTGATTGGAAGAGCACTTTGGGGTGTTGCTTCGGTATGGGATCTGGTATGATCTCTTGGTTTAGCAGGAAGCAGTCCTATGTGGCACTGAGTATAGCCGAAGCAGAGTATGTTGCAGCTTGTTTGGGTAGTTGTGAGGCAGTATGGCTTATGAAGCTACTGTCTGATTTGTTTGATCTCTAGTTGGATGCTACTTGTATATATCGAGACAACCAGAGTTGTGTGAAGTTGTAGGAGAACCCAGTGTTCCATGACAAGTCGAAGCACATTGAGATCAAGTATCACTATATCATGGATATGGTGTAGAGAGGAGCAGTGAAGCTCCTGTATGTTGCGACAGATGTGCAGATAACCGATGTGTTGACCAAGCTGCTAGCCAGAGTGAAGTTTGAGTACTTCAGAGAGAGACTTGGTGTACTTCAGATTGAGATTCCTTCCAAGGGGAAGTGATGAATCCGGAGACACAGATGCACATGATCCATTCTCACATGGTGGTAGGTGGGTCCTCCCATGGTGCAGATGCAAGGGGCGGAGCCATTCTCACATGGTGGTAGGTAGGTCCTCCCATGGTGCAGATGTAAGGGCTGGAGCCATTCTCACATGGTGGTAGGTATGTCCTCCCATGGTGCAGATGTAAGGGATGGGATTTTCCGACATGGTGGCAAGTGTGTCCTTCCATGGTCGTTGATGTAATTGTCAGGATTTTCTGACATGGTGGCAAGTGTGTCCTCCCATGGTCGTTGATGTAATTGCCGAGCCTTTCTAACATGGTGTTAGGTGTGTACTCCCATGGTCGTTGATGTAAGTGTTGTTCCTGTCCGACATGGTGGTAGGTGTGTCCTCCCATGGTCGTGATGTAAGTGTTGAGCCTTCCCGGATGGTGGTAGGTAGGTCCTCCCATGCCGTTGTATGTAAGTGTTGTGTAAAGTGAATCTGGGTTGTACTCCGTGGACTATGAGGTGATAATAGGGTACACAAGTTTTGCAGAGGCATGTAATCAGTCCTGAGATGCTCTTGCAGGTTTTGTAGTGGCATATGATCAGTCCTGGGAGATCTTGCAGGTTTTGCAGAGACAGTGTAATCAGTCCTGCTGGGTACCTACTTGATGGCTTGCTCACAAAGATGATGAATACCTACAGGAGGCTAGGCCTACAACCAGAATGAAAAAGGTTTGGCTCTGTAGAACTTCCTATGATGAGAAGAATTGAGAGATAGCACCAGTGATATAGATGACTAATACAGTAGTAGTGAAGATGATGCTCTATGATCTAGTGATGATGATCCAGCTCCAGAATTGATGACTTGTGCCTATATGTATTGATGACTTATGTCAAGAGAATACCTTCCTAGTTAAGAGGGAGGGTTGATGTATTTGTAACTTTAGAAGATATTCACTTGTATATTGTATGTATTACATTTGTACTTTATTGTATCCCCAATGGGGATGTATTATTCCTCTTATTGGAAGTGTCGTCATTTGTACTTGCAAGTGTTGCAAGTTATATTGTAAGTGCCGTAACTTATACTTGATGGGTTATTAGACCACCTTGATGGGGTCGGCCTTGTATGAGTCATGTGGGTTAAAGGGTTATTAAACCACCCTAGTGGGGTCGTCCCAGTCAGTATTATTTTAAGTGGTTAAGTTGGGGCCAACCTAGTTGAGTAAAGGTCAAGTGAAAGTAAAAGTATAAATAGAGAGTGTGACCCTCTCATTTGACACATTCTCTCATTCACTCACTTCGCATTAGTGAGAGAGAGGAGGATTCCAAACAAGTGGAGGAGGAGGAGCTGCTACAATCATCTATCTCTTGGGGTTTGATCTTTGTGATATTTGTATTGGTGCTCATTCTATCTCTGAGGAAGTTGCATGGTTTTTCACCTTCTTGGTTTTCCTCGGTGAAATGTTTTTTGTCTCTTGTCTCTTGTCTCTTATTCTTGATATGTTGTACATGTTGTTCTTTCAGTTAAGATCTAGATCTATTGAATTAAATGATGAAAAACTAACATTGAAAACACATATCGAACAATCAACAGAAAAATTGTTGTAACTATAGCAAATAATTTGCATAAATATGTCTTAAGAACATGTATTTATAGATCAATGATCGTGGCGGTTCCAACAAAAATGCAAAATGATCAAATTTCAACAATAACAAAAATTCAATGACCGTTACTGTGATAACCGTTGACGTTGCATGTGTTAATTTTATCGTCGCTATAGTGACAAACCTTGTCTTTTCGTTGATACAGTGACAAATAACTCATATTCATTGCTTTCCATTGCTTTCTGTCGCTACAACGACAAGTAACTCATATTCGTTTCTATAGAAACGAATATTCGTCACTATAGAAACAAAACGTTATTGTCGTCTCTAAGCGACGATTTTTGGGGACTCGAACATTTTCGTTTCAAAAAATTTATCTGTTTATCCATGAAAATTTTGATTTTAACTTAGATCGTGGAACTTTTGAGCCATATGTACTAGTGTGAGATTTCTAAAATCAACACACAACCTGATTTCTTCATTCCTCTTTCTAATAGGAACCAAATTAGCAACCCATTTAGAATATCTGAAATGGATTATTATTTTGGCATCTAATAATTTCCTTACTAATTCCCTTCCTATGATGGCCAGCAATATAGGATTGGTTTGTCTGATTTTCTGCCTAAAAGGATTTGTTCCAACTTTCAAGGGGATCTTGTCATCAATTATTGAAGTGTCATAAGTCCTCAAGTCCTTGTATCTCCATGCGAAGAAATCTATGCGTTCCTTAAAAATATTTGTATATATTTGTTTGATTTCAGCAGGAAGCAATTTTGAGAGCTTGAAAATTCATCAATTACTTCTAAAAATATTTTGATTTGTTGGTCATTTTCAAAAACTTGATAATGCTTGGTATTATAAAAAATAGATGGCCTATAAATCATTTCAACTTCATGTCTTAACTTGATTTTAGTGGGATTTTTAAATGTACTTCCTGCTAAGGCCAATGAATCAATTCTCTAATTATTCCCTAGGGATGGATGTGATATTGAAGGCTTCAAAGAAATTTTCTATCAAATCCCATATCTGATTTCTGTAAGCTCTCATTCTCGGGTGTTTTGTATGATATATTCCTTTGATCTGATGTACTATAAGTTCTGATTCTCCAAAAATAGAAATGTGTTTAATCCCCATATTACAAGATGTTTATAGACTGAAAACCAATGCTTCATATTTAGTCACATTATTAGTGGTCTCAAAATTCAATTTAAACGACAATGGGAACTCCTCTTTATTTGGAGACATGAGAATTACTCCAGCCCCAACTTCATTTGTAGTGGAAGATCCATCAAAATGCATATCCCAAATTTGATCTAGTTTCACAATTTTATCCTTTACTACCCTTATTGTAAGGGGTTCCCTTTCATAACCATCCCCTACAGTCAACAACCCATATATTGTTCCATGGTGTCTATAGAGTAATCTATAGGGATGTTCCTTTCACTAAGTATATAAGCATATCTAGTTTCCCTGTATAACCTTTTAGTTTCTCCTACAAACAAGGGCACAATTGCATATTTCATATCCATTTGCATTGTACCCCCCATTCTCTTGGCACATGTCCTTGACAAAAACATGCCATATCTTGGAGGCACATCAGCTACAACATCAAGCAGGATACTTTTTTATGGTAATTGAGCTAAGGTTACAACCAAATCTTTTATCATACCAACACATTTCACTGGTTTTGAATTAAAGTTGTATAAATTGTGGTAAGGCTTGGTGGTTTCCAATCCTATCTCTTCCATAATTATTTTTGTCACTATGTTGTGAGAAGCACATGAATCTAGCATACAATTATGCAATAAATTTCCATGCAGGCTCAGAGTTACATAGAATGGGAGTATGTATGCATTGCTTTCTTCCTCTACTACAAGACCAACTTCAATAGCATGGGTTTCATCAACAATATTTAGATTGTCTTATTGGGAATCACAATTATTTAATTTGAGAGCTTTCTCAATTTGTTTAGCATACATAGGATTTTGAGCAAGTTCAAACAGAGGAATGGACAATTTAATCTTGGAAAGTTCATGCTGAAAATCAAAAGGTTGAGCAGATTTTTCCGTTTCTTTCATTTCAGGGGGAAGAATAACAACTTTCGTATGGAGAGAAGGAGGTGTAAAATTTTCTCCTGGGAATATGAGGTGTTAGGATTCACTTTATCAATAGAATGATATTTAACAAGAGAAGAATCATCAATTAACTTGGTAGGCTTTGGATCTTTGGATACTTTCTTAGGAGCGGGCACTTGAGGATGATTTTTAAAGAAGTTTCTAGGACTTAGAAAATATCTCTTTTGTGCCTCGGGTTCATTTTGATATACATAATCCTGCAATGATCTCTCATACTCTCCTTAGGCTAGGTGTATCATGTCATTATCATCATTTACCCAAAGGATTTATTCAGGAGGCTCAGTATATTCTTCATCCAAAGGTACATCTACCACATGATCTGCAACATTTGTCCTCACTGGTGGTTGTATGGTAGGATATTCATCCCTCCTATCTCTATTAAGGATTTGAGGATTGAAAGGCCTCCTATACTTATTAGGGTTTCTTTTTCCCATGCCTTGAGGGTTTCTGTACTGATTGTTTTCATCTACCTCAAGTCTCGTGAGTTTGTTTGACAATCCTCCCAATATCTTTGACATCTCCTCGATTCTTTCATCTTGGATTTCCCTATTTCTATTTGATCTACCAGCCTCATATTTAGGCTTCTTTTTTCCAACTTCCTATCTATGTTTCAATTTTCCTAAGGCTGTCATATAGCCTTCTACATCAAGAGCATCATCTTGCATATTCAAAATAGTAGTGTATCTCCTTTCTCTTAGTATCATGGCAAATTCAGACTCATGTGCTCCTGCATATGTAACTTTAGCAACATTTTGTGAAGGTTTAATATCTTAAAGATTTTTTTTATAAATATTATTGAACCTTTTATTAAATTCACTCACATTTTCTCCATTATTATTTTTTAGGGCTGAAAACTCAGTCAGGTAGTATAGGTGATCTCTTTTTTCACCCCTCTGTCTCATGAATGACTGCTCCATAATAGGCCATTAATTTAAAGAATTTGTAGGCAAGGCTCTAAACCATTTCCTGGCCTCTCCTTCTAAATATTGCACAAAAATTCTCATATATACATCATCTTCTTCAATGAGCAAATTGTCTATAAAATATTGAAACTTAGAAATATGACCATCAACTGTAATATCCCTTTCTCCATCATATTTAGGTAAAATCTTAAGATATTTATCATGAATGTCATGAAGATTGTTTGGCATATTCAAAGGGAAAAATCTATTAGCTATCCATGGATTCAGAGCAGGGGGTGGACCTCCCTGTCCTCCTCCATCCATATCTAAATGTTGAAGGATAATATTATGAGCTTGAGGTGTGAATGAATTTCTTTGAAGTGGAGTAAGAGAATGATCAGGTCTAGACGTATCAGTATATGATGATGGAGAAGTAATTTGAGGTTCTAAATCTGTATTTAGAGGAGTTTCAGGAATTATTTAAATCCTTAGGTCTTTTTTGATTGTCTACTGCAGGAGATATCAGTTTTGAATTAAAATGAGGAAAACCTCTCCATTGAGATGCACAAATGTTCCTCCATTGAGTTCGAGAAATAGGTAGGCTCCAGAACTCCTTTGACTAAGTATTTGATATAGTATGTCTTTTTCCAAGATCAAACTTGATCCAATGAAGTCACTAGGTGAGATTCAACCACAATATCTGATCTTTTTCACCACGTAGAGCTCAGATCATCTTCAAATTTGTAGCAGGGGAAAGATTTCTTTCTGTCGTATTTCCCGGTATGGTTTCCATTTTTCATCTTAGTCATGGAGCTAGACTAGGTTGAAATAGTGTATTCCTAGGCATGATAGAAGATCAATGTTTTAAATATTTTAGAGCTATATCTGATATATAATGTATTTTGGATTCATTCTTGAAATTTCTTGATTATATTAGGTTATGAATTGATTTAACGAATGCAAATACATAATGCAAATGAAATTTACAACATGACACAAAATATAGGGAATGATGAAGGTGAATTTAACAAATGAAGTACTATGATTATTCAAGAAGTGACTATTAGGACAAATTTCTTGAATACAGGCTAATATGAACATATTGAGCCTCGAGATGGGGAATTTAAGCAATTCTTACACAACTATAAAGAAAAACATAAGGAATGATGGAAATGCATCCAGATATTATGTGTATATCATATACAGGAAACTCCTTGCAGCTCTGAAATAGACATAAAATATTTAAAATATATAATAGAGGAAAAAATAATTTATGAATCTCTAAAAGATCTTTTAATCTTCAAAACATCATAAGTTTGAATGAAACCATAATGAGATCAAAACTACAACATCGAAATTCTATTAATCTCATGAATCTTTACATACAACATAGATGAAATAACAATGGAATCACATAACAGAGGAAACACATATTTGAGACATTATTGTATCTTTAATCTCATACATAGCAAAATTACAAGGGTCAATTATGTCACTCGACTCTAAAAATCTAGATAGAGAAACTATCTCCCTAAAATTGCCATCCGTTTAGAATTAGTACAATATTCTTTATATAGAGTCTTTAAGTAACTGAATTTAGTTTCTTACATCCTAACAGAAAGGTAAAAAGACTCGGGTCACTTCTGCCACTCAACTCTAAAAATCTAGATAGAGAAACTATCTCCCTAAAATTGCCATCCGTTTAGACTTAGTACAATATGCTTTATATAGAGTCTTTAAGTAACTGAATTTAGTTTCTTACATCCTAACAGAAAGGTAAAAAGACTCAATTTACTTTTTACAAAAAGACTTTTACATTTCCTTTTTCCAACATTTATTGCTAAAATTATCATCTTTAATTCTTTTTGCTGGAAGTCTTCTTTTTGCCCCTCATGTAGATATTTGTTTGGCTAGGAAGCTGTCCCATTGGTATTACTTGAGGGATTCCATAATTGGTTCATTTGGTACATCATTTGACATTAGTTGGCCCCACAAGTGGCATGAAATAAATAGGCGGTGTTTGATTTGAAAATTGACCTAGTACCTGTGCTAATGGTTGATTTGATGACTTATCAGATTGTGGACCTGAATACTGGCTTAAATATTGGCCTGAAGGCTGTGCAATTTATTCTCTAGGTAGCAGCACATGCTTGTGATATTGAATAACCCTCTGCCACTCCTTCCCAAATGGATTATTATGGTATCTTAGGTATTCTAAACATATGTCTGCATTGGTTGTTTTCTCATACGATAGTGGTCCCAATATCTTGGAAATATTCCTCAATCCTATCCATATTTCAAAACAGTCCTTTAGACTTTCTACTGCCTATTCTCCTTCTATTTCTCCTTCCAATGGTTATAGAGAAAATTCTTCCTTCTTTTGATTAGATGCTCTTTGTAGGTGTCCTTGGGATAAGCATCTCCATTTCCATCCAATGGGGAAGGAATTTCTAGACTCAATGCATCCTTGAACAAGGCTTTAAAACTGCTTATTTCATCTGTTAGTTGTTTAACATCGTCTTTCATCCTGAATACATATGTTTGTTTCATCATCATAGATCTGGATATCTTGATGATCTGAGTCCTATTATCAATTCCATTTTCAACTAATTTCCTTTTTGTTCGAATGTTTAAGTACTCTATTACTTCTAAGGATCGTTTGGGCATATCCCCCAACTTCTTTTCTACTAATTTTATCTTTGCATTGGCTTGAGTTTCCATTTCTAATTCATCTTGAATAACCTCAAAGTAATCCCACTTATGTATGAACCATTCACTAATATTCTCCTAAACACTTTGTGTTATTCTCCTCAAAAGTTGTTCTCCTTGGAAATTTATTCCTAATGAGGTTATCTGGCTCTTTAAATATCCTATTTCCTTTTCCAGATATATTATGTCATCCTCTTTCTTAATCACCTCATTAGCTAGCTCAAGTATCCTCCTTTCTGTTGTCTCAATCTCTTTTTTATCCTCATTGAACTTGTTACTTAGGTCGTTATCCTCTTCTATGGGTTGAGGACTTGACCTTAGATTTTCCTATTCCTATTCCATTGCATATATATCAATGGCCACTGAGGGGGGGGCACTTGTTGTTCACCTACTTCCTTTTTCATATCTGTTGTTGTGGGATGACGTTCTATAACTATAGGATGACTTTATGAGGATTCCATTACACCTATTGTTGTGGGATGGCCCTCTGTTGTAATTGCAGGATTTGAGGTTGTAGTATCTCCCCCAGTGGATATTTTGGTTCTCTATAACTTCATATTGGCAATTTTCCAATGCAAATCATCAATATTCTTTCTTCTTTCCTCACATAGTCGTTGGTACTCTATCATGCTAGCATAGAGTTGCTCCTTTTATGCCTGTACCTTCCTGAGCTCCTCAGTTTGGACTGGTTCTATGGTGGGAATTTTCAATTTCTTCCTCGGATTCGCTATCTCATTATCTTTTTTTCTCAATAAGTGATTTGATTTGAGATCCATCTGATGGGTCAGCTTCCAATGCAACCAACTTTTCCTCTAATGAATTTATTGTGATTTTTTTTTCTCCAATGGTCCACTTCTCCATCTTGTAAAGTTTCTCAAACTTTTCAAGGGCCAATCTAAGATTTATTTCCTCTTTCTGTGATTTGACTATCTCTATGCATATCATATCGCTAGTCTGCTTGTAGAAATCCAATTTTTCCAACTTACTAAACTCCTTGTAGGTGACAATGTGATCCTCGACTCTCCAATCACTCAACGTGATAGGTTTGGCCACTTTAAGTTCAAGAACGAAAAATATGAGTGTTTCTTGTTGATGATTAGCAACTGATATTAATCTCCTCCCTGCATTTGGGATTTCTTGTCTTATGTATTTCACCATTTTTAATCCCTTCTCTCTGATATTTATGTAGCCAATCCGAAGGTCTATTTTTATAGGGACTAGTTATCCCGAGGATGATCCTTGTATCTTCTAGGGAATAGTGAATTCAATAGAGGGATAGCTAATGTACTGAATGAGAGGTATTCTTGGGAAATCTGGTTTTATGTCAGTTTAGTGATCTCCATAGGAATTTACATTGAGTCTTACACATTCACCAATTCCTGCTCATCTCCTTTAATCGTTGTTCTAGCCCTTTTAGGGTCTGGGCCCTGCTCATATTGATCAATGTCCATCTCTTGAATTTATTTTTCCGATCTTTTCTATCCAATTAGTTGTTCTTGTCTTTCTTGCTCTCCAAAACATTTTAGATCCTCTTGGACCTCTTGATAGGTCTCCTTATTATCTATTTTCTCTTAAATTGGTCTGGATGTGCATGTATAGGATGAATTTTTATTCTCCTGCCTTTATTTAGATATAAACTGGTGTGGATCATTGGCTTCTTTCTTGGATTTCTCAAGGTTAATTTGGATCAAGTATTCTTCCACATATTGAGATGCATTTATCCCTCTTATGATAAGAGGCCCTAATTCCTTTCGTAATACGAATGACCTATGTTGTCTAAAATGTCTAAAATGCAACTCATCTGAGTTCATTTCTTGCCTCACAAATTCCATGGAAAATATTCGTGGGGCTATAAAGATGGGAAATTTGTGTGGCTCTTCCTCAACGCCATAAACCTTGATAATTGTGTGGTCTTCATAAAGGAACCAATCTCCCACTTGGATCTATGAGGTGAATTTTATTAGTTTCTTATTATCTGGCAGCATCCTTGGGGGTGAGCTACCATAAATCAGGTTGTATGCAATACTCATAACCCTATCTCTAAATTCTAAGAAATTTGAATTGTCTTCTCTCCTGAGGACCAAATCAGTTCACTCATACACTAGAATTTGTGTTCCTTGTTCATTAGTGGTTCTAAGTCTCGAGTGTTTAAAACTCTCAAAATTCTAATAAAAGAACATGGAGAACAAGTAAGGTGGGAATCTAAAGTACTCAATGGTAGGGAATTGCCCTAAGTGTTCATGGATATTTTCAACTAGGTGGCTACAAAGGTCAAAATGAGGGGGATTCCTACCAGGTTCAGTGGTCAGCTTAAGAAGAATTCCTAACCTCATTTGCTCATGAAATGTTTAAGCATTTCTCTGTTGACTTTACAATTAGATCAATCAAAGGAGATATACTAGATCAATCTCTTTTTTCATTCTCTTCTTTTGCACTTGAAAATTCTAAAAACCATGATAAACTCACCATCAATTTCATTTAATCACCTTTGTTCTTAGAAAAGATGATAAGCTCTTGTCCAATGCCAAAATTCACTAATATAATGTCACCTGGCTTGGACATTTAGGTTATACTTAGAAGACATTAGTTTCCACGGTTTTTATTTTTTATTTTTTAAACTTCCAGGTATCGTCGATATATTGACGACATTTCGTCGAATATAGAGCAAAACCGTGGAAAGGCACCAGCCTTCTTTTGGTTTGTTCAATGAACATTCGTCGATAATTGTGCCGAAACATTGTCGCATGTATAGAAAAACCGTCGCAGCCTACGGCTTTTTTTTGGTTTGTTCAACAAACAACCATCGATAGAGAGACGGTTGTTCGTGGAAACCAGGGAAAGGCACCTTCCTTCTTTTGTTTTGTTCGACGAATGTTCATCGATAGCTGCGTTGAAACATCATCGCAGGTATAGAAAAATCATCACAGCCTCCGGTTTTGTTTTGGTCTGTTCGACGAACAACTGTTTATAGAGCGATGGTGTTTCATGGAGGCAAATTTTTGCGCAACGCTTTTTCGATATATTTGCGTCATTATAGGGACGAATGTTTGTCGATAGAGAGATGGTTTGTAGAAAATGAATAAAAAAAATCATTTTCAAGACCACCTTATAGAAGACATGTGGTGACCACTTTTCATCTCTATTGCGAAGGCTTTCCTAGTTCGTCGTTATATCCAAGAAATAGGTTCCATGCAAAATCGCGCCCATGATCGTCGCAATCGAGACGACAAAACGTGGCAATATCAACGCAAAACCATGGCAAATTTCCTCAAATGTGCTAGTGATGAAATGATTATTTGTAATTAAATAATTGGGAATAATCAAATATGGATCAAATGATAGACTAGGAGTCATTAACTAGTCAACTCCACCAGCACCCACTAAAATAGAGATTGGAATCCTAGCATTAGGGGACATCTAGGAGTAAAATGTAGGAAGTATGTGCACTCTCATCAGAGAGTGACACATGATTGGGTGAATATTTGTATTAAATAATTTTGCATAAAGAGTATTTTTGCATGTGGCGACATGTGTCGCAGAGGATTTTTCTATTTAAGCAAGAGGTAAGGAAGGGAAAGGGGATGGCTCCCTAATGCTGGATGATCACCATAATGGAAAAGAAATTTTTATTGTGCTTTCTATTGTGAGTTTGGCTGAGGATTTTGGTGAGGGGGATCTCATGTTTGAATCCTTGAGATTGTGTATCCTCTACAACCTTAGAGGCTCGGGGGTAGCTATGCGACTGATTGCATAATCCTACGATTGGGTGACAAAGCTAATAATTACTTCGCCTATGTTTAAACAAGCCTTTACTTGTGGAAGCCAACTGAAGACACGGTCGGCAATGGAAAAGATGGATCATCTTGACGAAATCGACTCCTCCTTCGATAGTGGAATCAACCTACGGTTGACAAGTTCATTGTTTCATTTTTTTATTTTCTAGTTCAAAACTTAAATCAATTTATTTTTCTACCAATTAAAATATTGATTTCATTTATATTATGCAACTAAATTTCAGATTTAGTTTTAGGAATGGCCCATAAATGGGGGTTTCCTATAGCATTTGCTACACAATTTGGGCTCTTCATGTGTGGCAGCTAACTTTTTTAATAGATTGCGTGGAATCCACCTTCATAATGGTCCATATTCCCTCATGGGGGGTTCCCCACTTGTTGTTGACACAACTCAGGCTCCAATTTTTATAGATCCCTTATTTTTTGTTGATTGGGAATTTTGATAGCCATGATGGTGGTTGCTTTCATGCAGGGGCTTACCAGGTCGGGTCTCTTTTTTCTGATCAATGCCAGTGTCTCCTGTCATAGGTTCTTACAAAATATTTTTCCTCTTTATATAAGAACCATTGATAATTAAAAACAATATCACCTCTCTTCATGTTGCCTCGAAATTTTGAAAGTCACCATTCTTGCATTGGATTTCCCTCTTTATTTTCTGTCCAAACTCTTTTTTTTTAATCTATTTCCTTGGTCCATCTCCGATCTACAATAGTCTTTAGGTCCATATTTGAGCTTATTCTGTTGTTTTTTGCTTCACCGATTCCATATTTTAAGAGAAAATAGTGATCTTTGTCTAGATATAGACAAGTCAATCACGTAGACAAGTCAATCACATGACGAAATATGCCTCAAGTTATGGAGCATTCCTCTAAAAAAATTATGCCAAGTGTCTGAAGGGTCTAATAGAAAAAAGAAACCTAGAGTGCTCCTCTAGAATGTGTGCATTCAACTCCTTGATATGTGTACACCATCTTTCAAGAATTAAGAAAACTAGTCTAAGTGTTAAAAATTCACACAGATATCTTGTCCAAGTCATAAAGGATGGTTATCCCTCTCACACATGCCAATGACATGAGAAATTTTTCCTCCAAAGGCTCCCATATTAGTCCCTTTTTGTAACCATTGATTATATGGTCAGGGTTTGACAAATAACCATCAAGGAGTGTGGTCCATGCAATATGGACTTGTTTCCTCATACTATCTGCAACATCTATGTTTGATGTGGCTTAAAGTCACAAAATATTATACTTTCTTTCTCATTAGGGTTTGATTCACATCCTAGGATTCATTTATCATTTAGATTTGTACAAATATTGTAACACATTCCCATACTCTAACACTACCAAAAACGTAAGAATGCGCCCCCCTAAAGAAAATGTAGCTCAATAAGATTTATTCATTGCAATATACTACTCTAGTCCTTGTTAGCCTCGTTACTATTCCCATCTTTATTTAATTTGTTGCAATAACAAGAGCCATGAATGATGTTTTTAGTATTGAAAATTCAACTACAACATGTTGTCTCATTTTAATGATTGTAGGTACCACCAAATAGGTACTTGTTGGATCTATCTTCCTCAAGTGAGGAAGATAGAATAGAAGAGGTTGAAAGCGAGACATCTATTACAAGATCTAACAGGTCAAGATCAACTAGAGGTGAAAAGGTAAGGAGAAAATTTCATAGATGCATGTAAATTTTTATTTCTGAAGGAGGATCATGTGATTATGATATTGTGAGCATAGGTGACATTGAGTTTCCCTTGAGGTATAGACATCTTGTCAAACGATGGATACCCAAGGAGCTACCCCAAGTGGACATGGATGTATTCCTCAATGGGAGGATTTATCGCATTGCTCCATCATCTTTACATGGATTGGGGTTGTTTTCCATGGATGGCATAGAGGTCAAATATGGCACTGAAACTGAATTGATGGAGTATGTCTGACCATGCTACAAATACAATAAATGGTTTTTGTTGGTTTGATATACGCGAAGTATGTAGACATACGGAGTTGCAACAAATTATATACAACTACTGGACAACAATCTGAAAAAAAGGAGCTACTATGTATATTGATGGAAGGCCAAAAGCTTCCAGAAATATCATAGGGTTTATAAATAGTACGTGACTAGGGACAACACAAGCTACCCAATTTCATATTTGAGGGGCATGAAGGAAATCGTGTATTTGTATGTGCAACAAAATCAATAGTTGTAGGTGAAGAGTTGTTGATCGATTACAATTTGAATCGAATAGATGCAGGGGTTTCTTTTATGGGGGTAATTATCTTATACAACATTTAACTCAACCTTTGATCGATGACTTATTATTTTTCTCTTGCAACAATTTTAATTTTATATCATGCTTTTTATAATATACACGCGGTTAATTATATGTCATGATTTTCATTAATCATGTTTATTAGACATGGTTAAATGTGTACATTTCAATTTTAATATGTCTTAATTCTTATATTGTGGCAGGGTAATCATGGCCATATGCCACAAGCAACTAGATCTGATGAGGTAAACATCAATGTAATAGTAACCAAAATTCATGATTATATTATAGTTGTTAACATTTGACCTTTTTCATGCTTATGAGCTCAATATTTCAAGATGATATCATGCTTATTATATTGTGGCAGGAGGTTACTCAGAATACACCTGCAACTTCTGTTAAGGTAAACGTGATTGCCATATTAACACTAAAGTTTTTCTTCATTAATCACGTTTATTAGACATGGTTCAATTTTTACTTTTCAATATGAATATGTCTTGATTCTTGTATAATGGCAGGATGACCATGGGAAGTCACCAATGGTGTCGCATCAGGTAAATGTTAGCGTAATAGTACCTAATAGCATCAATGTAATAGTAACCACAATTCATGATTATATTACAACTGTTAACATTTTACCTTTTTTATTCTTATGAGATCAGTATTTCAAGATGTTATCATGCTTATGGTATTGTGGTAGGGGTGTACTCAGAACACACCTGCAACTTCTGGTCAGGTAAACGTGACTCTCATATTAACAAAAAAAAAATTCTTCATTAATCACATTTATTAGACATGGTTAAATTTTTACATTTGAATATGAATATGTATTACTTATTGTATTGTGGCATGCTGACCATGGGAAGTCACCAATGGTGTCACATCAAGTAAATGATAGCGTAATAGTACCTAAACCTGATTAAAGTAAACTTTTTTATTATTATATGCATGTTATTTTTTTTACATGAATTTTTGTAATGATAAAATAAATTAACTACTTTTATTGATTGATGTTTGTAGAGCAGACCACATCAAGATGATGAGGTGTTCATTGAGGAAGATATCTTTTATTCAACTAACCCAATGGAAACTGTGAAGAAGGATTTGAAAAATTCCAATCAAGAACTTCTTAGACTGATTGTAATCAGACCCAGGACTGAAGAAATCAAAGCAAGAATTGATGAATCGAGGAAAAAAATAGAACAATACGGGGTAAGTGGCATATTTGAAATATTTTATGAACTATAAAATATATTCATTTATGTTATTTTAGTTCTTTATTTTTGATATGAGCTAATCAATTAAAGTTTTCTTTTTATATGAATTTTTGGAGATAACACCCATTCATCGAGTACAAGCTGTAGAGGTCGGTATTGGTAGTAGCGATGGTTCAACACATCGTCAATCTACCATACCAACGAGGTTATTTGACTATCCTGACCAGAAATTCCCTTTAGATGCTATGACCTCACAGGATGTTGTAGATCAGCAGGGCCCTTCACCCACTACTACTTCATAGGATGTTAGAGAGGACAATAGCATCGAATGTGAAAGTTTCTATCATGGAGCAGTACGTGTGGTTGGCAGGGGATCATTTCCCGTTAGCCTCTTGACGGACCAGGACTGTGTTCCAATCAAGATACCAAAGATGGCAAGTATTATTTAATTAATTCAGTATTTTTTTCATGCAATTCAAAGCCACATACCTCAAATTATTTTTAATTAATGATCATATTATTTTTGCAGGAAATAATTTTTTTTATAATAACCTGCATGAGAAGGCGTTGGAGATTTTTGGGCCCACCATTCGTACACGATGGCATGCCAAAAATTAAAAATTGAAATATGATCTGATGGACCACATGGTCAACTTGTTTGGTGATACCTTCAATAAAAAAGGTGTCACCGCAACAGCTGGCTTAAATTTGAAATATGTCAGGGCAGATTATAGAGACAATTTGCAAATTAACCATAAGTATGAGAATCCTCCGATGGTTCCATAGAAGGAGTGGAAGGGGCTCATGGATGATGCAAAGGAGAAGGCATTGAGAAAACAAGGAAAGACTCGGCCACTCGGTTCAAGAAGGTATGACACATATCATATTTTCAATGAAAAATGTTCAATTTTTTTTTTACTTTTAAATATATTTAAGTTGTGATATATAACATATTTGAAACCTTTCATAGGCTCCCCAAAACCTCTAAAGCAACCAATTCAAGAGTAGAAAAACATGGGTAGCACAACCTAGGCCAGGGTGGATATCAGAAACTAAGGGCACAAATTGTAAGAACCAAATGATCATTATTTGTAGCCAAAAATTTTCTAACTGTAGCAAACAAATAATTGATTTATCACAAGCAATTTTCATGGTGTTATGCATTGCAGGGAAATGATTTTCAAGAGGCAGCCACTGAAGAAGACTTGAGGCTTAGCTTCAAGTACGGTTTTCAACATGTGCTGGAATGTCGAAAAAGCTTGGGAAAAGCCCCAATTTCCCCATTGATGCACACAGAGGTAAATAAAACCAATAAGGTCATCATCATAATGTACTTGTTTAATATATTCATGAATGATTACATCGAAAAATAAATGTCTTTTTTTTGTTTTCAGGGTGAGATCAACAAAAGCATCGAGGGTAGCGGTACCAAACAGGTACCAAATGATGGTGGGGAGCTGCCTCATGGTGGTGGCGAGCAGCCTAGCCATTCAGGTATGTATACTATAAAAAAAAGTATTTAATATGATTTTAAATATATAATTGATGACGTGTACTAATAAATTTTCTTCTGTGAATGGTAGATCATGTACTTTCTCGTGCTCAACTGGAAGAGGAACAAATGGTAGAACCAATGAACAATCCAGTTGTCTCAGCTAGTCATCCAACAGGTAAATATCATTGTAATGATATTGGAAATAATGAAATACGTGTTGATGTATATGTAACTTCGGAATGTATTTCATATATGTATATTGTACTCCTATAGAGATGGTATTATTCCTCTATATGAAAGTGTTTGTATTCCTGTAGAGATGTTATTATTCCTCTATGTAGAAGTGTCGTCATTTATATTGTAAGTGTCGTAACTTATACTTGATGGGTTATTAGACCACCTTGTTGGGGTCGGCCCTGTATAAGTCATGTGGGTCAAAGGGTTATTAGACCACCCTATTGGGGGTCGGCCATGTGGTTCAAAGGGTTATTAGACCACCCTATTGGGCATCGACCCAATCAAAATTGTGTTATGTGGTTAAGTTGAGGCCGACCTAGTAAAGGTTATTAGGCAAGTCAAGTCAAGTATAAATAGAGTGCGGGAGGCACTCTATTTCATCATTCTATTCTCACACACACTCTTTGGAGAGTGGCACACTTGTGGAGGAGGAGAATCTTCTACTAGGAGATGTCTATCTCTTATGCTTAGGTTGTATCATTGCTCTATCTATCTCTGAGGAAGTTATTGGGGTTTTTCACCTTTATGATTTTCCCCAAGTAAACTCTGTGTCTCTTGTGTGCTTGCATTATTGTGTCCATGATTGATATGCTGTACATGTTGTTCTCTCAGTTAAGATCCTAGATTAGATTGAAGTAAATACTGAAAAACTAACATGGTATCAGAGCTAGCCTGAAAGAAAGCATGGTATGTTATGTATGACACTTGTTGCACTTGCGATGCTAGGGCTTGATATAGAAAAAACCAGTCATCGTAGCACTTTCACTATAAATCCATTTTGGTGAATTTTTCGGATCTTAAACATTTACAGGTTGAATATCATATCCCCATGTACCTTGTGTCCAAATTAAAAATTCTAAATCGTTGTACTTTGTGTTTTATGATCTGTACAATCTAGGGTTTCTGCCTCTTCCAGATTTGAGTCTTAAACAGGTGACCTAGGAAAAAAGGTCATAACTTGGGATAGGAAGCTCCAAATTAAATTTAGTAAAAAATGACAGGTAGTGCACGGACTGCACTTTCTCAGGTAACTTTTTCAAAGGCCTAAACTGAACCAGTGACACGTGGAACGCCGTACAAGTTCGCTCTCCTGTTTTTTCCCATAAACAGGTCACGTTGCAACACTTGGCATAAATATCTCTCAGAAAATCCATTTGAGGTCATACTTGTGGGGTTGGAAATATGACAAGTCAGGATACCACAGGAAACATTTTCCGACCCTGTGGATTAGAAATTTTGGAGTTACACCATAAACAATCAGGTGCATATTTATGTCAAAACATAATTATTTTTGAGCACCTTCATTCATGGCTTCGGGAATTTAGGGTTTCGGAGAAAGTTGGAATTTTTGTAATCGGAGACCACGGATGGATGCTACTCATCAAAATCAAAATTTAGAGACCAAGATCATATTTTTTGGTTGGGAAGAAGGGCGGGCTTGATCAAACCCCAGTTCGAGACTTTGATCGGAAAGATGGAAAATTAGGGCTTCTGCAAAAATTGGAATTTTGGAAATTTTTGACCATGGCTAGAAGCTCCTCAGAAAAATAGAAGCTTATAGCTTTGAATTAAACTTTTTGGTTGGGTGAAGCTCCGGGAAACTCAAACCCTAATTCAGGGCCCTCCCCAATGAATCCAGAAAACTGAAAGGCAATTTTGAGGGGTGAAACTTTGTAGTTTTCAAATTCTGAGTATACTAGCTTGACCAGCTCAGAAAGGCGCATCTTTCTATCCTTTCAGAAGTTTGAAATTCAAAGTTTGAATTTTTAGGGTTTCTCTGACAAACCCTAATCCAGCTCCAGATCCAATTTATGCAAAACAAGTGGATTGGGTTAATCCTAGAAGAGAATGGATTGGTCACCTGCATAAGTGAAGAAGTTCCTGTTCCAAAGGGAGATGAGGCTAAGGCCTTACATAAGAAGATTACAAGCAATATCGACAGGTATGACTTACAGGTATGTTTTGAATTCTGTTCATGGTTAAGTTTATGATATGTTTGTCTTCATATAATTACGGTTAGTACAATCTTGATTAATTACTAGACTTGTCGTATCACCTTAATAAAATTATGAATACATGATAGAAGATGTTTATTGATTAAGGTTTTTACACTTATGATTGTACTAATGCATTGTGATGTAAATGAGGTTTATGTTGTTCTCTAACATGAAAGGTACACCAAGAAAGACAAGTCATGTTCTACTTCAAGAACATATGATCATGGTGACATGAAGACAAAGATTCATCCATTGTCATGGATCACATAGAAGATCTACTTATGAGGTATGTATAACTTAGTTCTACAATGGTTAACTTATGAGACATGCAGGTTACTAGCACAAGTCATTGAAGAGAACTAGAAGACATCATGCAGGTATGTTAGACATAACTAGCTAACATAGTAATCCAGATATGTTTTTTCCTATATCAAGTTAGAATCTTACCTTGTGTTAGGATCCCTTATATAAGTATACTTGGTATGATTGGTTATGATTATTCATAAAGTTAGAAATGGAAGTAATCAAGGGTTTATGCATATTATGTCTCTTATCTTGATTGATGATTTGACTCACCAGAAGAGTCCTATGATCAAATAAGAATATGCATGAGTAAAAGATGTCTTCCCTGAAACCTTGAATACTAATGTTTATTATCTGTGTTTGAAATGATCATGACTATACATGTTTAAGATTATTGTGTTTTGATAGTATTAAGATTATACTAATGAATGTGTGATTATGTATGAGACCTCGAGGATAACACAAGGATGATACTAATAAGCATGCATAGTGATTAAGGATGGATATAAGTTCAAGGATAGGTAATCCAGGAAGCAACGATCAAGAGGGAGCACACTTCAGTAGTTTCTGCAAGGATGCAAATATTCAGAGGGAGTTGACCACTTCTCACAATCCACATCAGAATGGAGTTACAGAAATGAAGCAAAGACTAAGAGGGAGTCAACCCAACAAACAAACAACGATAAGTATTTGAATTATCATTTCTTGCATATTTGATTGTTTAAATAATACTGTTCAATAATGTATATACTGATGTTCCTAGAATTAGGTTGTGCATATTAGAATAGTTGCATTGATGAACAGTATACTACTAATATACATGGGTAAGTGGCCTATGGCATTGTACAACATTCCATTGCTACTTATCTAGAATGAAACCTCTTTGCTGACATGTTCGGAGTTGTGCACACTCTTAGCAATGTTCTGGTATATATTGGAAGGCATCTAGAAAGTTACGGGATATGGATAAATGTTGTATTGAAGCATTGGCTAAGATAATTGCATGACTGTATGACATATTTATTTATGTATAAGAATTTGTTCTGAAAACTATTAGATGTTTTCTAATCATGCAATTTAACTTGTTTTGTAGGAAAGATCGTATACCATCACCTACAAAAGAAGGACTACAACATTTGTTCAACAACAAAGTTATCTATTGAAGATATTAAAAATATTGAAGTTCCCAGGATTCGGGAAGAATGCCATGATCGAGGAGTACCGGTCGATCATGAAGAATGATGGTTGGGATGCAGTCCCAAAACCAGAAGGGAAGTCTATTGTTACTTCCAAGTTGATCTATAAGATCAAGCATGCTGCAGATGGTAGCATAGAAAAATACAAAGCAAGGTTTGTAGCTCATGGCTTCTCTCAGAAAGAGGGAATAGAATTTTGCTCCTGTATCCAGGTACACTTCCATCAGATCAGTACTTTCCCTGGCTGCAGTGATGAAATGGAAGATACACCAGATGGATGTCAAGACAGCTTTCTTGAATGGTGTAGTCAAGGAGGAAGTGTATGTGAAGCAGCCACTTGGTTTTGAGACACATGACATGGAGTCATATGTGTGCAGGTTGAAGAAAGCCTTGTATGGATTGAAGCAAGCTCCTAGGACTTGGTATGGTAGGATAGACAGCTTTCTATCCAGTTTGGGCTTTACCAAGAGTAAAGCAGATTCCAACCTTTACTACAAGGTTGAGGAAGGAAATCCTGTGATACTACTGTTGTATGTAGATGATCTGTTTGTAACAGGTAATGATAGCTTGATTGCCGATACCAAGAAGGACTTGGGGATGATGCACTATTTTCTAGGCATGGAGGTGTGGTAGAGTACAAATGGAATATTCCTTGGACAAGGGAAGTATGCAGTGGAGATCCTGAAGAGGTTCTGGATGATGGACTGCAAGGCCATGGCCACACCTATGGCATCGAACCTGAGGCTTCTGTGTGATGCTTCATTTGATCCGGTTGATGTCACTGTGTATCGTCAGATAATTGGGTCCTTGATGTACCTGACGAACATGAGGCCAGATATTTGATTTGCGGTGAACACATTGAGCCAATTACCGACGGATCCCAGAGGTGTTCACCTGGTTGCTGTAAAGCATATTCTAAGGTACCTGAAGGGTACGGTTGACTATGGGCTCAAGTATGATGTGAATCAAAAGTTTGACCTGCAGGGTTATGTTGATTCAAAATGGGCAGGCAGTGCTACAGATAGGAAGAGCACTTCTGGGTGCTGCTTCAGTATGGGATCAGGTGTGATCTCTTAGTTTAGCAGGAAGCAGTCCTGCGTAGCACTGAGTACAACTGAAGCAGAGTATGTTGTTTCTTGTTCAGCTAGTTGTCACTTGTCAGGTAGTATGGCTTCAGAATCTATTGTCTGAGTTATTTTATCTCCCGTTGGAGGCTACTGGTATCCTTTATGACAACCAGAGTTGTGTGAAACTGTCTGAGAATCCAGCATTCCACGATAGGTCAAAACACATCGAGATCAAATATCACTATATCAAGGATATGGTGCAGAGAGGAGTAGTAAATCTCCTATATGTTGTGACGGATGAGCAGGTTGCAGATGTACTGACGAAACCACTAGCCAGAGTGAAGATCGAGTACTTCAGAGAGAAGCTTGGTGTTCTTCAGATTGATGACACTTTGAGGAAGAAGTAATGGAGACATTTGCTGGATCCATTCCAAGCATGATGAGAGGAGGATCCTTCCCATTGCTGTGGATGTAAGCGTTGGATGATGAGCATCAGGACGATGCTCCAATTACTACTCTATGTATGTATGCATCATGTTGGATGCTGGATATGATCAGTGGATCATTTATATGTATGTATGCATCATGTTGGATGCTGGATATGATCAGTGGATCATTTATATGTATGTATGCATCATGTTGGATGTTGGATATGATCAGTTGGATCATTTATATGTATATGTATGTACACATCATGTTGGATGCTGGATATGATCAGTTGGATCACGTGTATGTATCTGTAGATGTATTACGTGGATACATGGTATGATCAGGTAGATCATGTATGTTGATATGTATCAGGTATGATTAGGTGGATCATGTATTTGTATGTGTATCAGGTGGATACATTGTATGATCAGGTAGATCATGTATGATGATATGTATCAGGCAGATACTGTGATGCATTGTATGATTAGGATGATCATGGATGATGAGCTCCAGGATGTTGCTCCAGATGACATGCATCGAGACAATGCAGTGATGATGATCAGGATGATCATGTGTACATCAGGATTATGTATGGTGAGTATCAGGTTGATACTCTATGGCCATGGACAAGTTGTGCAGATAAGCATATAATAGCGCCCTAGGAGGATTGCAGATTCTCTTGCTAGGTTTTGCCGTTGGAATATAATAGATCCCTGGGAGATCTAGAAAATGCTCTTTCAAGGTTTTGCTTTGGGAGGACATATAATAGCGCCTTGGGAGGTTTGGAGATTCTCTTGCTAGGTTTTTCCACTGGCATATAATAGCTCCCTGGTATATCTGGCAAAAGCTCTTTCAAGGTTTTGTCCTATGGCATATAATAGCGCCCTGGGAGATCCAATAGGTTGGGATGTGTTCCCGTAATAAGTCCTGGGATGATCTTTTGAGGTTTTTCCATGACCACATGTAATATCGCCCTGGGAGATCCGATAGGTTGGGATGTGTTCCCGTAATAAGTCCTGGGATGCTCTTGTGAGGTTTTGTGGTGACCACATATAATAGCGCCCTGGGAGATCCGATAGGTTGAGTTGTGTGCTCGTAATCAGTCCTGGGATTCTCTTTCAAGGTTTTGTGGTGGGGTCACATGTAATAGATCCCTGGGAGATCTGATAGGTTGGGCTGTGTGCCCGTAATAAGTCCTGGGATGCTCTTGCGAGGTTTTGTGACACACATAATAAGTCCCGAGAATTCCACAGTATGGCCAGTGATGATGAAGACCTGCAAGTGGTGGGCCTACATCCAGTATGAAAAAGGACTAGCTTGGTAGAAATTCCTATGACGAGTAGATTCAGAGATTGATTGAGATAGCAGCAGCAGTGATGATGATGATGATTCGAGGACGATGATTAGATGACGATGATCCAGAGAAGAAGACTTGTGCTAGAAGACCTATGTCGAGAAATACCTTCCTAGTTAAGAGGGAGTGTTGATGTATATGTAACTTCAGAATGTATTTCATATATGTATATTGTACTCCCATAGAGATGGTATTATTCCTCTATACGGAAGTGTTTGTATTCCTGTAGAGATGTTATTATTCCTCTATACGGAAGTGTCGTCATTTATATTGTAAGTGTTGTAACTTATACTTGATGGGTTATTAGACCACCTTGTTGGGGTCAAACCTGTATAATTCATGTGGGTCAAAGGGTTATTAGACCACCCTATTGGGGGTCAGCCATGTGGGTCAAAGGGTTATTAGACCACCCTATTGGGTGTTGGCCTAGTCAGCATTGTGTTATGTGGTTAAGTTGAGGCCGACCTAGTAAAGGTTATTAGGCAAGTCAAGTCAAATATAAATAGAGTACGGGAGGCACTCTATTTCATCATTCTATTCTCACACGCACTCTTTGGAGAGTGGCGCACTTATGGAGGAGGAGAAGCTGCTGCTAGGAGATGTCTATCTCTTATGCTTGGGTTGTATCATTTCTCTATCTATCTCTGAGGAATTTATTAGGGTTTTTCACCTTTATGGTTTTCCCCAAGTAAACTCTGTGTCTCTTATGTGCTTGCATTATTGTGTCCATGATTGATATGCTGTAGATATGCTATACATGTTGTTCTCTCAGTTAAGATCCTAGATCATATTGAAGTAAATTCTTAAAAACTAACAATACATGTCTCAATAATAACTACGCATTTATATATATATAATTGTCTTGGTTTTTGCAGATGATGCCCCTCTCCAATGACCTCCACACCCTACTAATCGACGTACCAAAAGTATGGCATAGGAGAGCATTCCCGCACAATCAACAGAAAGAGAGGGCACAACAACTACAATGGGTCATCAAAACGAAGATGATGTCTGCATCTTGGAATTTATGAAAAAAAAACAAAAAAAATGTAGTTGTATACATTTAAGATTTGTATTTGACTGAGTAAAGAAATGAAATATTTATAGTTTTGTTACAAGTTTCTTGATTTTGTCGGTGCATGGTCATATTTTAGAATTGAGGTTTATAATGTGAATGTTATTGCTTAGTTCATATTTCTGAATATGTGTGATATATTTTGAGGACTATGGTTATCCTCTAGGGGTTGGCCACACCTTCCTGAGTTAACCTAAGGAAGATGAGATGACCATATCGTTTATAATTGGTTTAGATCTAATATATTCATGTTATCGTTATTTCAGCATTGTTTTCTTTCATTAAAAACTTAGATCTGATATATATTGCTATTATTATTACTGTTTTTATTTTCATTACTTTAATGATTATTGCAGCTCTCTGTTTGATGGTACTACGCTGATTAAAACAATTAATATACCTATATTTTTTCTTTTTAAAATTTATATGCGAAATGTTTTTTCACTTTGTTGCATAGCTTATTTTTTAATTGGTGTCACATATTCCAAGGACTATGGTTATCCTCAAGGGACTGGCCACTTCTTGCTGAGTTAACCTGAGAAAGATGAGATGACCACATGAGATTCCTTATCCAGTGATTATGATTATGAGCTTCCACTCTTTGCATGAGACACATGATATGTATGACCACATATAGTTGAGAAGGCCGAGTAACCTACCCTCATGTTGACTTGATGTGCATGAGCCTAGTATGATGTTATGTTTCCTTGTTATGTTACGTTGACTTGCATGTTTACTTGTATGTGATTTCTACCCTTGCGTTGACCTTAAGAGCCCTCCTTAGGTTCCATCCACCATAGTGATACCTTATATGACTTTTTTGGAGTACTTTGCTGTCGTTTTTTTATTGTGAGTTTGTCGTACTCTTGTGTTGCTACTATTTTTTATTTGTGAGGGTTGGATGATCTATTTTAGGGTCTTTTCCAGTTATGGGCTCTCTCCTTTCATAGGTATGTTGGTCTAGTTGAGTCTCATGCAAGTAATGTAATGCTAAGAGGTTGAAGTTTGTTTAGAAGAATTTTTTTTGAGGATAAGGGAGGTATGCCCTAACATCTGATGTTCAGTTTAGAATTGGTTCATATATGATATATATTGGTTCAAAATATTATCCACATCATTTATTTTTTCATCAACATCAATTTTTTTTTAAATACACAAAAATCATCGCTATAGTGACGGAAAATACTTGGTCGTACCTTTCTTGGGAAATGATATTTTGTGGCTATAGCGATGATAATACATTTCTTGTATAGAAAATTTGTCTCTCTGTGCATGACTGGTCATTTCTCTAGGAACGATTGGCTAATGCCGCAACGATGCCAGAACATCGTTATCATACTATTTGGGGAAACACACTTTCCATGTTGGATTTTGAGGTGGAGGTACGAGGAAAAAGGTGGGGCCCAAATGACAGATGGAAAGTGGAGGGATATTTGAGGTGTAAGAGCGGTGAGATAAAATTCCCTTCAAGTGATGCCATGAGAGGATACCACTTCTGGTTTCCTAGGGCGGTAACGCACCAATAGCAAGTAGTAAAGGAAAACCACGCTTAAGGAGGAGCGACCAATCATCAACGACCGCATCTCCTTGGTGGTTTCTAGGACAACGTGTGCTCATGTCACTTTTGGGGAAGGCACAATTTGTCAGTGCATTTTAGATCTCGACCATTAATCTAGATCACACCTTTTCAACTTGCACATATGTTTCCCTCCTTTAATATTCCTACACTTTATGGGCGCATGCAAGCTCTGGGTCATCAGATATCCTTTGGTCCAATAGCTGAGAAAATTTAATCATATAGCGCTCATATTTAGGCTACTGGTCACTAGCTTTTGTTCTCCTCTTAGGCCTCCAATTCTTTCACTTAATCCTTTAGATCCTGAGGGCTAAAATGAACTTTGTATATTGTGCCAAATAACTTTGAGGGGGTATTTTCACATGGAGAAAAATATCAGTACTAATATAAAGGAAGGAAACAAAATTTCTCAATGAAGAGTTGAGCGAACTAAAGGAAATCTATCACAGCTTTGACAAAAATCCTGAAGAAACAAAGAATATCTTTATGGATTTGAAAGTTCAGTTGGAAGAGGCGAAGTTGATTGAAGAAACGCTTAGAAGAGAATTGGAAGAAAAGAAGAAGATATAGGAAGAACTGGAAGTTGAAATAGTCTCACTCGGAAAGGAATACAGAAGAAGGACATTTAGCAGAACTTTGGAAACATCACCAAAGTATTGGATGAGATCATTAGCAACCAAAAACCATTGTATGATAATTTTGGTCTTGGTTACTAACAAAATGATGTTGATAAGGGTTCAAGCACTATGATGACCGGAAGTGAAGAAAAACAAAGAAGTTATGAAGATGCTATCAAGGGTTCCAAGCCTCTGAAGGAAGAACAACCCACTTGTACTTATTTGTTGAATTATAATATAGTATTAAAAAAAAGAAAAAAAGTTGCAGATTTCTATATTTGAAGTCTCTAAAACTTTACTATGGAACTCTTCTCAAACAATGAAGCCCTAAAAGCACTAAAAAAAAATCCTAATTTCAAAAATCCATTATAAAATCCATGTTAAGCAAGGGCTAACTAGAAATGTTGAAAAGGGAAAGTTAAAGGATCATCCTGTCTATTGTCTCAAGTTCTTTTTTATCCTCATTGAACTTTTTACTTAGGTCGTTATCCTCTTCTATGGGTTGAGGAGTTGACCTTAGATTTTCCTATTCCTCTTCCATTGCATCTATATTAATGGCCACAGGGGGGGGCACTTGTTGTTCACCTACTTCCTCTTCCATATCTATTGTTGTAGGATGAATTTATATAACTATAGGATGAATTTATGAGGATTTTGTTACACATGTTGTTGTGGGATGGCCCTCTGTTGTAATTGCAGGATTTGAGGTTGTAGTATCTCCCCCAATGGATATTTTGGTTCTCTATAACTTCATATTGGCAATTTTCCAGTGCAAATCATCAATCTTCTTTCTTCTTTCCTCACATAGTCGTTGGTACTTTATCATGCTAGCATAGAGCTGCTCCTTTTATGCATGTACCTTCCTGAGCTCCTCAGTTTGGACTGGTTCTGTGGTTGGAATTTTCAATTTCTTCCTCGGGTTGGCTCTCATTATCTTTTTTCTCAATAAGTGATTTGATCTGAGATCCATCTGATGGGTCAGCTTCCAATGCAACCAACTTTTCCTCTAATGAATTTATTGTGATTTTTTTCTCCAATGGTCCACTTCTCCATCTTGTATAATTTCTCAAAATTTTCAAGGGCCAATCTAAGATTTATTTCCTCTTTCTATGATTTGACTATCTCTATGCTTATCATATCGCTAGTATGCTTGTAGAAATCCAAATTTTCCAACTTACTAAACTCCTTGAAGGTGACAATGTGATCCTCGACTCTCCAATCACTCAACTTGATAGGTTTGGCCACTTTAAGTTCAAGAACGAAAAATCTGAGTGTGTCTTGTTGATGATTAGCAACTGATATTAATCTCATCCCTATAGTTGGGATTTCTTATCTTATGTCTTTCACCCATTTTTAATCCCTTCTCTCTGATATTTATGTATCCAGTCTGAAGGTCTATTTTCATAGGGACTAGTTATCCCGAGGATGATCCTTGTATCTTCTGGGGAATAGTGAATTCAATAGAGGGATAGCTAATGTACTGAATGAGAGGTATTCTTGGGAAATATGGTTTTATGTCAGTTTAGTGATCTCCATAGGAATTTCCAGGGAGTCTTACACATCCACCAATTCCTGCTCATCTTCTTTAATTGTTGTTCTAGCCCTTTTAGGGTCTGGGCCCTGCTCATCTTGGTCAATGTCCATCTATTGAATTTATTTTTCTGATATTTTCTATCCAATTAGTTGTTCTTGTCTTTCTTTCTCTCCAAAACATTTTAGATCCTCCCGGACCTCTTCCCAGGTCTCCTTATTAGCTATTTTCTCCGAAAGTGGTATGGATGTGCATGTATAGGATGAATTTTTATTCTCCTGCCTTTATTTAGATATAAACTGGTGTGGATCATAGGCTTCTTTCTCGGATTTCTCAAGGTTAATTTGGATCAAGTATTCTTCCACATATTGAGATGCATTTATCCCTCTTATGATAAGAGGCCCCACTTCCTTTCGTAATACGAATGACCTATGTTGTCTAAAATGTCTAAAATGCAACTCATCTGAGTTCATTTATTGCCTCACAAATTCCATGGAAAAGATTCGTGGGGTTACAAAGATGGAAAATTTGTGTGGCTCTTTCTCAACGCCATTAACCTTGATAATTGTGTGGTCTTCATAAAGGAACCAATCTCCCACTTGGATCTATGAGGTGAATTTTATATGTTTCTTGTTATCTAGCAGCATCCTTGGGGGTTAGCTACCATAAATCAGGTTGTATGCAATGCTCATAACCCTATCTCTAAATTCTGAGAAATATAAATTGTCTTCTCTCCTGAGGACCAAATCAGTTCACTCATACACTGGAATATGTGTTCCTTGTTCATAAGTGGTTCTAAGTCCCGAGTGTTTAAAACTCTCAAAATTCTAATAAAAGAACATGAAGAACAAGTAAGGTGGGAATCTAAAGTACTCAATGGCAGGGAATTCCTCTAATTGTTCATGGATATTTTCAACTAGGTGGCTACAAAGGTCAAAATGAGGGGGATTCCTACCAGGTTCAGTGGTCAGCTTAAGAAGAATTCCTAGGGTTAATTCCTCCATAGACTTGTCATTTTCTAAACCCACAATTGTACACATGATAGAAATTGGCTTTCTGGAATTTTCAGAGAAAACAATAGTGGCACAAGGAGGTAGGGTAGTAGGTATGGTGATACCCGACTCTATATTTTTGGATAGGAACCGATGATGTTCGTAGGGTCCCAGACCGTGAAATGCACTTGCTAGTGAATTTTCATTAAAAGTATAAGGGTCCAAAGACTCTGGTATGCAGAACATCCTTATGAGTGCATATGGGGTGATATAACATAGGTCTTTAGACATATTAGGAGACAAAATTTCCCTCTTGGTGGGGGAATAATGCTTGGAATACCAAGTTACAAATTTAGGGAAGACAATGGACCTAGGGAAAGCGGTCCAGACAAAGTTTGAGTTCCACAGATTAATTCTATCCTCGTCAGGAAAGGCTCGGGTTTTTTCCTATTTAATGGTTTCATTCAAATCAAAATTGGTGATGATGGTATCAAATACATTGGCTTCGTGGTCATATACATGTTCTTTCCCTAAGAAACGAGAATTTAGAAGGGTGACCTTAGGCTTGGGTTCCATCTTGAGCAAACCGGTTCAGTAAAATTTAGTGTAATTGGGGCAAATTTTACAGAATTAGGGATTTACTAAATTGATGGAAAAAAGGGTTTTTATCATCGATGCTCAGTAATCGTGAGAAATGAAATACCTGGATGACAACTGGGGCTAAGTCAGAACACTCGGATGCTTACATGGACCATTCTATTTTGTGCAACTAGTTGACTTGGTACAGTGGGAGTGTCGGGAGCACACTCAAGCTTGATAGAGAAATAATATTTTCCAAATTAGGTCAAAAATACTTTTATCTATTCGAGGAAACACACTTTCCATGTTGGATTTTGAGGTGGAGGTACGAGGAAAAAGGTTGGGCCCAAATGACAGATGCCAAGTGGACAGAGATTTGAGGTGTAAGAGCGGTGATCTGAACGTCCCTTCGAGTGATTTAATGGGCGGATAACAATTCTGGTTTCCTAGGGTGGTAACGCACCAGTAGCAACTAGTAAAGGAAAAGCACTCTCAACGAGGCGCAACCAATCATCAACGAGTGCATGTCCTTGGTGGTTTCTAGGACAACGTGCGCTCATGTCACTTTAGGAGAAGGCACAATTTGTCAATGCATTTTAGATCTCAGCCATTGATCTATATCACACCTTTTCAACTTGCATGTATGTTTCCCTCCTTTAATATTCCTACACTTTATGGGTGTGCATGATCTTTGGGCCATCAGATCTCCTTTGGTCCAATAGTTGAGAAACTTTAATGATATAGCGCTCATATTTAAGCTACTGGTCACTAGATTTTGGTCCCCTCTTAGGCCTATGATTCTTTCACTTAATCCTTTAGATCTTGAGGGCTAAAATGAACTATGTATATTGTGCCAAATAAATTCGAGGGGGTATTTCACATGGAGAAAAATCTCAGTACTAATAGAAAGGAAGGAAAACAAATTTCTCAATGAAGAGTTGAGCGAACTAAAGGAAAGCTATCAAAGATCTGACAAAAATACTAAAGAAACAAGGAAGATCTTTATGGATTTGAAAGTTTAGTTGGAAGAGGCGAAGGTGATTGAAGAAACGCTAAGAAGAGAATTGGAAGAAAAGAAGAAGATATAGGAAGAACTAGAAGTTGAAATAGTCTCACTCAGAAAGGAATATAGAAGAAGGACATCTAGCAGAACTTTGGAAACAACACCAAAATATTGGATGAGATCATTAGCAACCAAAAACCATTCTATGATAAGTTTGGTCTTGGATACAAACAAAATGATGTTGATAAGGGTTCAAGCACTATGATGACCAGAAGTGAAGAAAAACAAAGAAGTTATGAAGATTGTATCAAGTGTTCCAAGCCTCTGAAGGAAGAACAACCCACTTCTACCTATTTGTTGAATTATAATATCATATTAAAAAAAAGAAAAAATGTTGCAGATTTCTATATTTGAAGTCTCTAAAACTTTACGATGGAACTCTTCTCGAACAATGAATCCCTAAAAGCACTCAAAAAAAAATCCTAATTTCAAAAATCAATTATAAAATCCATGTTAAGCAAGGGATAACTAGGGAATTAAATCCGGGGAGAAGGAGGCGGGAGGTTTCATGGTGAGAAATGCATGCAAGACTGATAATGAAAATAACTGAAAGGATGGTAGGACTAGGATGGAGTATAGGAAAATCCTAACACCCCCCCTTAATCCATCCTGGGCCCTGGTAACTAGGACCAAAGGTCACCCATACAATCAAATAAATGATAAAATAAGAACTGTCCATAAACCAAGGAAATGGGGAAAACCTCATGGGAAAAATACCCCCCCTCAAAAGAACAGTAAAATAACTCAAGAACCATCATACTAAGCAGAAAAGAAAGAAGCTTTCATTAGTGAAAAATTTTGCAAAAAACTTGGCAATTTGATCCTCTGTAGGATGTCAAAGCAGGTGCGAGATCTGGATCTGGTCTTCTGATGTGCCTCCCACTGTGTAGAATATCTATTGGATGAAGCAAGTCTTTCAAGAATACTTTCTGCAACTAGAACGAATGGATCATGATGAGTCTTCCCAAGGGATGGAAGAGAGAACCACCATCATGCTGCATCTCTCATGGAGAGGTAGATGGCACAATGCAAGGTTGGTATGATGTTGAAGTCTGGTAGTTCTGTAATCAAACGAATCCTCAACTATGTTCTCAATAGGTGCAAGGACTGTGTGAGCCCATATTGGCCTTGGCTCTGGATTGAGAACATGTGTTGGTTTTGGATTTGAATTTTCTTGAACTTCAATCTCAACATCAAGATCTTGATCTTGATCTTCATTAGAAGAAGAGTCACTTGAATCTTCATCAGATTCCGAAGGAGTAGGAAGAGAGAAGGGTAGAAAATGAGAGAACTCATATGCCTTGGAGGCATGATTTGCAAACCCTTTCGCTATAGTCTTCCCCGTACAGATCTCTGTAATCTCAACTGTGTCGGGACCAAAAGTCACCTTCTTAGGTGATCCGGTGTGAGTCATCTGATATATAGACAACAAATTTGTTGTCAAGGAGGGAACGAATAGAACATTCTTGAACTTGCCATGCTCCATATGTACTGTACCCAATCCTTTGGCATAGATCTAAGATTTGTCTCCCATGTGAATAGTAGGCCCATCTTTGAGATCTAAAGATGAAAATGATTCTTCAGAGGCAACCATGTGGTTGGAGGCTCCAAAATATATGAGGAGGGCCTTTGATTGTGAAAAACCAGCCATCAATGCATGGCAATCCTCATGACCATCAGATCCACTTCCAGAATCAGACATCTTTGCATCTTTTGGAATAGCAATTTTGTTATGTTCAAGAAGCTTGGTTAGTAGGTCAATTTTCTTGTGCATGCAAGCTTTCTCAAGATGGTATCCTCTCTTGCAGTAGGGACATTCAGATCTCTTATGTTTGTCCTTCTTGGAGCTGGAGGCTCCTTTTGATGGACTTGACTTATCATTCAGCTTGGATTTAGATGACTTCTTATCCTTGTATTTTTGCCTCCCTTTCACATTCGTCCTACTGGCTTCTCTAGCTAGAAGAGCTAGATCTTTGGAGGCCTTGATGGCACCCATTTGAATCAATTTGTCCTCTTCTTGAATGAGGGCTGTAGTAAAGACTTCTAAGGTTGGCATCTTCCATCCAGGGATTGACATTCGCACAGAGTGGAAGGTAGATACAAAGATAGAAAATGGAGATCCTAACTTACTTAGAATGGAGAGCACCAATTGCTCATCCTTTTTCTCAATGCCACACTGCTTGCATTGCATAACCAAGTATTTGAATTTTGAGAAGAATTGCTGAATGCTCTCAAAATCACTTGGTTGTAGGGAAATCAATTCATTTTCCAAAGCATGGCCTCTTAGTTCATCTTGTTTTCCAAAGAGATCCTCTAATTTCTTCCATACCTCTTTTGGGGTCTTCAAACCTTCGAGATGAAACGGTAGATCTCTAGAAATATAAATGCACATGTAACCAAAAGCTGCATCTAATTGATTTAGATATTTGGCTTTCTCCACAGCTACATGTGGTTTGGCTTCTTTCCCCATTGTTACTCTGTATAGAGATTTGTTTCTCAATAACACTTCCATGTCAGCCTTCCAATCAAAATAATTGAAACGGGTGAGAATTCTAGGAGAGAGAGGATCATTCAAATTGCTCAACTTAAGTGATGGAGCAAATGGAAGGATGAAACTGCTACTATTGTTGCTGCAACTACTGGAACTTTAAATTACCTGCAAAAAACTATCAAGAATGGAGGTAGAATATACTCTCAAATGGATCTGATACCATGTAGAAATCCTTGCAGTGGATCCAAAGAGATGATGTAAACCTCACAATGAAAGTATTTAGGAAAATAGAAGAAGTATAGTGCAGCAGAACATAGATCCAATGGAACTCTGATAGAGGCAGAATAATTACACATCTTACATCAATCTGAATAATGAAACAATAAATATACAATGCTTAGGATTCAAATACACTAGGTGTGATTCGAATTAGCATGCATGGATAGATCCAAAATCAGTGGAGTGTCATCAAGCACAACTAGAAGTCTTATCTCATCATCAGTGGAGTCATCAATGCACAAGTAACTGTCAAGCATCAGTCAAACTGAGTCTAACTGAGTGTGGTAGGTGTAACTGGAACATGGAGGCACTAACTGAATGAAGGAGGCTCAGTGGAGGGCACATGAGGAGCTATCTGGAGTCAGAATGGGAAGTCAAGTCTCATCAGAGGTCCATTGGAGTGATACAGTCAGTTGAGAGTCAGTCAGGCCTTAAATCAAGGAAGGAACTGATGATAACTCAACTAACTGAAGTACAACAGGAGTGGTAGGTGAGAAAAGACACCCTTCTCAAGTGGTGGGTGAGAACTGGGCACATCACTGGCTACGAGGGCTCAATCTGAGTGGAAATAAGCTCCTGAGTGCCGAAAAACTAGGGACTAGGTGATGGAGGTGTCAACCTGACGACTGGGCAGCATGCGGATGCATGCAAAATGCATGTTGCATGCAGAAATGCATGCAAGACTGATAATGAAAATAACTGAAAGGCTGGTAGGACTAGGATGGAGTATAGGAAAATCCTAACATAGGTTGTATGTTGAAGGCTATGCAAAGAGAGGAACAAATTCGCAGGCTTAACCTCAACGAAGGGATGGACCCCTAAACACATCAACAATTCATTGATGACACCATACTGATGGGACCCTCTGTTGTTAAGGAAACTAAAGGCATAAAGAAAGGGATGGATACCTTCCTAGAGGCTAGTGGATTAGAAATCAATAAATAGAAATCTCAGGTGTACTTTTTCAACACACCGAAAATCACTAGATGAATCATCCTCCGGATTTTAGAATTCTCAGAAGGTCTCCTACCCTCCAAGTACTTGGGCTCTCCTTTAGCGGATTCCACTATTTGTCAAAGTTCCTCGAAGGATCTGCTGGACAAACTCAAACAAAATCTCGTCCAATGGACCTTCAGAGCCCTGAATCTCCCAAGTCACATCATCCTGGTAAAATCAGTGCTTCAGGATATGTCTCTCTACCTTTTCTCATATTTTGACGCCCCCAAATGGGCCTTGGTCGATTGGGACACATTGTGTAAACCAAAAGACATAGGGGGGTTGGGACTCCGGGACCCAGTAAGTACAAACAAAGTTATAGGTGCTAAAACATGGTGGAGATGGATTACTCACACCGAGGAACCATGGGAGAAACTCTGGAATTTTAAGTACACATCTCAATGGCCCAAGCAACAACTGATAAGATTTGACGAGGAATTACCGGGATCGAGCATATGGAAAGCTGCACAGGAGAATAGGGGACTCATCCAAAGACATAGCTTTTGGGAGATTAGAGATGGAGCATCGACCTCTTTCATGCGGGACGCTTGGAAACAATTCCCTTGTATGGCCAACCACGATGATACCCCGTAATTACTTATCTACCTTCAGAGAAGTCCTCTAGAGAGGGTGAAATATTGTTGGGAACCTATGACAGCCGATGCCCACTTCAGGATATGGAAACCCAAATCTTGGTGGCAATCTTGTGTCCTTGACGAGAACTTGGACAGCTTCTATGAGGAATTATGTAAACGTAGGATCCCCAAGGTGGTCGGCCCGGATAAAATCCGCTGGGGGTATTCTAACACGGAAAACTTTAGTATCAAAGAAGCCACGAGATTGTTCATGGAAACTCATAGCATGGCAACGGAGGAAAAATGGCGCAATATTTGGAAAGGAAATTGGTGGCCTAAAGTTGCTTCCTTTAGCTGGTTATTATTACGGAGATGCATTCTCACATGGGAAAACCTTCAGCTTCAGGGGATGGTAGGGCTACCCAGATATAGCATGTGTGAGGCGGACTCAGAAACCATTAACCACCTTCTCGAATCATTCCCCATGGCTTCCTTCCTGTGGGAGAAGGGGGAAGAGTGATTCCGGAAGAACGCTAGAGTTTGAGGGCGTCCTGATCTAACTATGGCCAACTAGCCTTCCCAAGCTTTTAAAAATGATATTTTGAATAGGATGTGGGAATTATTCCTAGGTTTTGTGGTATGGGAATTATGGAAGGAAAGGAATAGGCTTATTTTTTAAGACAAAACACGGACCACACAGGCGGTATAAAATCTTCTAGAAACTCATTTAAAGGAATTGCTAACATTAAGTCACTGGACTCTAGAAGCCATGAAAAATGACAATGCATAAAGACAAATTCTAAATGATTGGGGTATCTATAAATTATCGACAAGCATTGGCCGCTCCTGCTCGGTGGTCGCTCCTTCCCTTAGTCCAGACAGGTGGCAACTCCTGACTGAAGGAACGTTCAAGCTTAATTTCAACGGAGCCGCGAAAATAAATCCAGGCTCGGATGGATTTGGAGGAGTTATCAGAAATTCAGAAGGAACGATTGTCAGCACCTTCTGGGGTGACATAGGAGAAAACACTAATAATGTGGCTGAATTGGAAGGAATGGTGAGCGGCTTGAGATGGGCCTTACAACAGGGGTGGATGCCTCTGGTTGTGGAGGGGGTCTCCCTAATTATCATTTCCCACGAGGCGCATTCAGCAAGGTTTGGTCATTGCCAAGGTTTCCTGCAACTGGAAATGGGAGAGTAGGCTCACTGAACTAAGGATACTGTTGGCCACCACCCCAGCCATACAGTTTATGCACATCCGCTGAAAGGGGAATAAGGTGGCGGACACCTTAGCCAACAAAGTGGTGGGAGCGAGCATATCTTTAGAGGGAGTAATGCATCAGGACATGGAATACCAATATCTACAAAGGAGATGCATGGAAATGGCTAACGAATATCTAGGCCACTTGGCTCATAGCATGGAGAGGGACCAAGACAAAATGCCATGCCAGGAAACCAGCCTGCCCAGCAGCGAACAAGAAACTCCCTCAAACTCCAACGCGTCTCCTTTCCTGCGCAATCCACATGACATAATCCTCATGGCTCCAGGTAGGCAGGAGGTCTGGACAGATGGTAGCCCAACAACATCCCACGGGGAGAGCAACGAAGCAACAATAGTTAATGGGCCTCTGGATGAGTTAACAGAATCCTCCATCGTGGACACATTTTATCCCACCATCACTCATTATGATAGGAGCATCAAGGCAAGTGGAGGGGAAGGAGAAAGGATGTCAACGGATAACGAAATGGAGCAAGGATCTACCATAGGTACTCAAACGCCATTCCATCATTAAATGGGAAGCCACCAGTCCTCTCCAGGCTCGTTTGGCACTACCAGGTTTAATTGCCATTTTAGGAAATCAGTTGGCCTCACCCAGGGTAACTGCTTTTGTGCAACAGGAAGTAATGCCGATAGTACGTCACCGAGGTGGGAGTATGGCCCTCAAAGTGATCATGCATGTGAGAAGGCATGCTTCGCAGATTTGGACGCAATCACTAGGTACAGAGCCATGAATGCTAGGCTCATGGTCTTTGCGGAGAAGGGGTTTACTCATTTTGGTTGGAGGATGTTCTTTCTCCTCATGCCGCCCATAAATTCTGAAAATACCAGTGTCCAGACGGGTATTGCCATGTACACTGCGCGACATTCTGAGAATTGTTGGAGTCATTCTGTGGGTTTCTGTTTGTTGAGTTCTTTGAGTCGGAGAGTTATGGATCCCAGATGGAGGGCCCGCAACCGTCAGGGCTCTAGCCAAAGTGGGGGTGATGGGAGACCCTTACCAAGTGAAGGTCCCTCTCAGCAGCAGCCTATGGAATTGGAGGTGCCAACTCCCCTAGCCTTCAATTGGGGAGTGCAATACCTTACTGAAACCCCGACACCTATCGAAGCTCAAATTGCTCACGGGGAAGTCGCCCTCCTCCAAAAGTATGAAGGCCATCAGGGAAGGAAGCTGGCGACCAACCCTTTTTGGGCGGTGTGGATTCTCTTGGCCCGGGACATTTAGGCGCGGCATCAGCTAGTTCAAAGAATCTGGAAGACCATCTAGGTAATCATGGGTGGTCAGTAGAATAGTGCGGTGGGGATTCATTTGCTCGAAATGGTTATGGAGGGATACTTGTATCTTTCTAAGGAACCACCACGAGACGAGGTGGTGTCTCCCGAGAGGGACCGTTCGGCACCCTGATGATCATTGGATATGTCCAGTCGTTTTCAGTGGATTTTTGGATCCTCTCTATTTTTGCATCCTTTTGTTAATTTTGATTCTCATGATTACATGCTTCTAGTATAACTAGTCTCTGCGTAGACACAGATATAGTAGTGGGAATCCTTCAGTTTCAGGGGCCGTTAGGCCAGGGTATTATGATTTTTTTATCATCTCTCTGTTTGAAAATCGACCATGCTTGGGGTCACCAGCGTGGAACGAGCAATGGCTCGACTGTATGTACTACTACTCTGTAATTTTTTTGTTCAGACATAAGTAATTTAGAAGGATTTATCGCTTACTTACAAAAAAAAACAAGGGCTAAGTAGAAATGTTGAAAAGGAAAAATTAAATAATATTTGCATAACAATCCATGGACTCATTTTATGTTCTACTATAGAATGTTAAAAGACTCATTAATATTCATTCCATGCATTAAAGTATGATAATTAGAAGAAAAGTTAAAATGTAGAGTATGATAATTAGAAGAAAAGTTAAAATGTCTAGAGTATGATAATTAGAAGAAAAGTTAGAATGTAGATTATATTACAAAAATTAAATGCAAAATTATGACGATGATTAGAATAAAAGTTAGATCAACATATTATATAGAGAAAAGGGCACAAGTTAGATGATTGATTATATTAGACAAACACAAATTGTATAGATTGTTTAACTTTTTCCATTCAATTTTAAAATAAAATAATTAAATAATGTCAAACTAAACATTATACAAGGAAGTGCTAAAAAGGCCAAATCGTTGAGGTTACTGATTGAAAAAATGTGCCATGAATCTCTTTCTCAATATTAAAAACTTAATTCTTGTCCTAAAAGAAAATCATATATACTTAAGTGAATTACATTGAACGAATGAGTTGAAATTATATTTTTGAATTAGAACATATATGTATATGTAGTCTTCAATAATTATAATAGGTGCATTTATTACAATAATGTTTGGTCCCCTCTCCAAACTTATGAGTGGGACACTTGTAATCAAAATAAAGAAGTAAATCTATGCATAATTAGATGAATAAATCCAAATCTTGTTTTAACAATCTAAGAAGAAAAAGTTGAATTAAACCGACTTAAGAATTGAAAGTTAGTTTTATAATTTGTGTCCTCTTCTAGAGTTTAAGAACATAGAATACTAATTATTATAGAATATTGAAACATTAATATTTCCCATTTCAGTTCAAGCCTTTGCCACTTGTCATCGATCTTAGGATTGGGACCTACAACAACATTCTAAAAGGGTGATATTCATGTATTTGTAGCACAAGCCTCATAATGCTTTAGGATTGTTTGACTTTGTAGCATGTGCATCAATTATGTAACATCCGTATAAGGAATACTCTTTTGCACATTCAAGTTCACAGTTGATTCTGCAATAGCTACAGTAGCTTATAAAACTTATAAAACTTGAAATATATAATATTCATTGTTAGTTCATAATAGTCAAGATAAGTCCATAAAACATATCATGACTTCTTAGACTTGGAAATAACCTATAAAAAAATCATAAATGAAGTAAATTTACCTCATTGCAATCATTTCTTGACCATGCAAAAAAAATAGAGGATAATGAGCAATGGCTAAAATGTGTTCCAAAACGGAGCCCGTCATTTCCCGTGAATAAATATATTGCACATCCATATGAAAACTAATAATTATACATGTTTGAAAGTGAAGTTGTTTGGATACATATGCTTTTCATGAAGATTTGTCGAGTTGTAGGGTGTTTGACCGTACTATCCCATACCATAATATCTCATCCTAGCATCCCACGTGGATGCTTCATCAGGAATATTACTATTAATATTGTATCCATTTAGTCATTAATTCATCGTCATCTTAAACATCAATGTTTTCATAATTATTATTTCCAGCATCAATGTTCTCATCCTCATCATTATTATTGGCATTATCATTATCATTGTCATCATCTTAAACTTATAAATCCCTATAAGCAAAAAATACCAAGAAGACTAATTGCAGCTTATAAAATTACAATTACACGTCTCACAATTCATCGAGGCTCTCAAACACACCAAAAGTCTCAAAATTCAAACAACGCACTTGTACCTACGTGCCATTATAATATCATATAATAAAAAAAGTTACATATTTCTATATTCAAAGCCTCTAAAAATTTAAGATGAACTCTTCTCAAACAATGAATCACTAAAAGTACCCAAAAAAATCTTGTAATTTGAAAATCCATGTTAAGCGAGGGATAACTAGAAATGTCTAAAAAAGAAAAGTTAAAAAATATTTGCATAACAACCCATGGTATCATTTTTCCCTTGTACCATAGAATGCTAAAAGTTTAACACACATATTTCATTAAATTTGGAAATATTTTATTACAAGTGCAACCATATAATTGAGTTTTTTGGTTATTTTTTAATTCTAGATCCACGGTTTAATTCCAAATTTAATAAAATATGCGTGTAACATTAATATTCCTTTCATACATTAAAGTATGATGATTCGAAGAAAAGTTAGAATATAGAATATTATATTACAAAAATTAAATGCAAAAGTATGAAGACTATTAGAGTAAAAGTTAGATTGTATATTATATAAAGAAAAAAACATAAGATAGATGATTGATTATATTAGAGAAACACAAATTTTACATATTGTTTAACTCTCTTTACTCAATTTTAAAATCAAATAATGAAATAATGTCTAAATGAACATTATACAATGAAATGTGAAAAAGACTAAATTCTCGATCATATAATAATACATTTAAAGTGACAAAAAATCAAGATAAATTGCATTACTTAAATTCAATTACATTCTTCAACTATCTCAATTGGTGAGATATATCTAAACTTGGTAACAAGTGGGATGTGGTCAGAGGAACAATCACATGAAGGAAGTGCACCATCTTTCACCTCCTCCTCATCCATTAGCTCTAAGAGGGACTCCACCTTTAAATTTGTTTGGGTGTAAAGTATGTAATCCAATGTTCCCTGAAATTTCCGCTTGGAATTTGATACAGAGTTAGTAAAATGGGGCTCTCGTGTTTCACAATTCATTTTCTTCACGATGTGCTCCATGGGTACATCACATTCAAAATAGGAAGAATAGGCACTTGCTAAGGGAATTTTATGGCTAAACATCTTTGCAAACTGCAAATCACCATATGGATCATAATCCAAAATTTCTGTGTAGTAGGGATGGATATAGCCTTTAGTAAGAAGTGAGTGAGGAGCACTTCCAGGTAAAGATTGAAGTCTCCACATATTACAAGAGGAGCACCATAATTTTTCTCAACCAACCCCTCCAAATATTTAAGCAAGTACCAAACCTGCCATAGCTTTATATCATTGTTTCTTTGATTTGCATGTATGTGAGTGTTGGCTATGCACAAACATTGATTAGTTCCTTTGAATGAAAGAACTACATTTAGTGCAATGTTGTCTTTTTGAAATCGAGGACAATATTTACCTAAATCTCCCAAATTAACCCACTGAGATTCCAAGAAGTCAAATTGACTTCGTCAATAAAAAGTTGCACAACCATCAACAGTCGGCCTATAACATTCTCTCTGCTTTTCTTTAAACATTCCTTCATATCCATGCTTCACCAATTCTGGATAAAAAAAATAAGAAAAATGGATTTGTTGTAGCTCTTGGAGACAAATGATGTCTACATCATATTGTAATATTTCTTTCAGCAAGTTTTCTCGATGGTTCTCCCACTTTAGTGCGAAGGAAGGACAATTGGGGTATTGCTCTTCAGTTGCACAGACATCAGCCAACATGTTGTATGTTAGAACTCTGAAAAATGGACCGGTGAGGCTTCCAACAACATCGTTGTTGCTGCTTTTAAGGTCAATCATTTGACGGGGATGCCAAGGAAGGCTCTGCCGAAATGGAATAACAGGCTGAGTATAGAATAGTGGCTTCCCAGCACATTCAACGAGTAATATGTTGCCTACATCTTTGATGGTGGGCATATAAAACTTGGAGGTTTTCACATACACATGCTTTTGGAGGTGAACACTATACCACTTATATAGACCATGTACTGCATTGCAACAGCCCCACATTCTTCGATAATCCTTTATCAAATCTTCAACACTGACCTGGTTGCCAACAACAGGTTTAATGGGAAGCGTTCTCAAATTATCTATGTCTGCCATAACCCTTTACCTGTCCAATGAAATTCAACCACTAATTAGTAATGTGAAGCATTATATTTTTTAACTTTAGAAAAATATTTTTAACCAAAAAATCAACAATGAAAATGTACAACAGTACAATGCCATTAACTAATAGCAGCTAATAGCAGCAGTGATGTAAATTCATGAAATTCTACAACCCCCGTTTTATAAACTCTATAATAAATAATTTGCAGCTTTTTCCAACTATTTAAGTTTAAACTTTACACAAATATTTATAACAAGAAAATATAAGTTTTGAACTTTACACAAATATTTATAACAAGAAAATATAAGGGTGGGAACCCACAACAAGCAACAGTAAAATACCATTAAGGAACAACGCGGATGAATAAACCCATGAAATTCTACCACTCCATGCTTATAAACTCTATAATAAGTAATTTCAATCTTTTTCGAAACTCATGAAATTCTACCACTATATGCTTTATTTAAACTCTAGAATAAGTAATTCCAAGCAACTGTGGTATGGGATAGAATCTCCGATAGGATTAAAAATTTTCTGGTTTGAGGATTCGGTTAAAGAAACCATAGTATATTTGAAGAAAAGTTAATGCCAGATATCCAATGCATAGCAGAAGGCTTAAGTATTTTGAATTTTCTCCCACAAACTGCGGATGGATGAAAACAAAAGGAAAATGGTGGTCATTATAGAGATAGGATTTGTTTTAAAAGAAAAATCCTGAGTTTATTTCTATGGAACCTCATAAGCTTCTTTTTTTTTTTTTTTTTATGTAACCTCACAAACAGAAGAAAATATAAAAAAAATACAAAAATTCTGTGAACACCATTTTCTTTGCATGAAGGACTTTGAAATCATTTTCTTATTTTCTTTGCAGGGAGATAAAAACAGATATGTAGATGGCATCTACATCCAAGTAAAGTAAAGGGTAGAGGTAGTTCTTGAAATGGAACTCTCCATGATCCTGTAGGTCTTATGTGACAGGATCAAAACCATAATTGAGTGACAAAATCAAAACCCATATCATAAAGAATAGGGTTTCTAGCATATAGAAATCTTGATTTGGATGATAAATTAAAAGATAGAATGTTCTTCATTTTATAATTTTATAAGAATAAAAACTACGATCTGAGAATTTTTTTCAAATATTTATATTTGAAACGGAAAACAATACCATACCAGTAACTGTAACTGTATGCGAGCAGGACGATGAATGCTACTGCCTGGTGCCTCCAACGGTGAACCCAGAAACTGCAATAAAACTGTGCCGTTCTGCATATCTCCCGCCGCGCCGCTATTTAAAGTATCGCATTTTTTCTCCCGCCATTTGAACCCATCGCATTTTTTCTCCCGCCATCGGAACACCATATTCCACGTACTATTGGGTCTTGCATGCAAATCACGGTCCGAACCCACTCGGTCCAGTTGCAGTCGCAGTCTAGTACAACTGACTTTATTAAAGTATTTTTTTTTCAATAAATAATAAATAATAGAAAAGTTTATTATTTATTTAAACGGTTCCTATCACCATTAGTGCCCTTCCATGCAAATGTGATGGTGCTACTGCTAGTATAATACCGCAACTGACGTATTAAATAGCAGCTTTGCTATAGTTCCTCAATAGTAAAGAGATACCCTGTGTCCATGCATGCCTTAGAATAACTCATTCCTGTTTTTAACTCTTTTTAATCTGAACGTCCACTATTAATGTTAATGTTAGAGAGTCCTTGTTTTATTTGCAGATCTCGTAGTCGATTAGAGTCAGAGAATGTAGGAAATTGACATAATTAAAAGAGAAATTTCACTGTCGCCACTAAATCAGTCTGAGAAGCATTAAATTATCGTAGGAAGCAGTTTCCAGCATGCTTGCTGGGATGAGGCAACAATAAATGACGGAACTTTTTAATTATGAATAATTAAAAAGTTCAAAAAGAAAAATGCATAACAGCAAAGACTATATTTAATTAATTATCTGTAATTTGTGACAATGATATACTCCGGAAATTGCTTTAAATCTTAATCATTAGTTAGTTGAAAGAATTGACAAGGTCGTTGATAATCATGGTCCGATAAACAATAACTTGATAAGGTCGTTGATAATCATGGTCCGATAAACAATAATTATATTTATCATGTTCTTATTAAGATAAGTCATAACATTGTAGACACCAGTCCAGTCCCTCGTGAAGTCAATCTGATACTGGGCGATGTGCGAGCAACTTGACTTTATGTGCGTACACACCATAATCTTACAAAATAGTTTGACCGCCAACAAATTTAATCTAAAGATGTTATGAGTGATAAGGAAACTAAGAACTTGAATATAAGTAATTACCTAGTAGTCTTAACTAAAATAAGTGGAATTACTGTGAAGTAAGTTTTACAAGATATCGTTATCGTTATACAAAAGATGTAAAAAAAAAAGGGATCTGAGATCCTTTTTATTAATTTAATCAAGTTCTTAAATACCAGGATGTTCATGGAGTTCAACGTTCATATGATCATAAAAGTTCATACTATTGTTTCACTATAAAGAAAAAGATTACCATATCAATTAAGTAGAGAGTGGAATTTACAAATCAATTAAGTCCTTAATTTCAACCATTCAAATGATACAATGAAATAAAAACTAGGAATTAAGTTTCTTGTTGCAATTAGGAATATTCATGCTCAATTGACAGAAAATCACACATTAACGGGGTCATGCCAGAATCAAATGGGAATAAAAATAACAAGAAGTTCACATTTGAAAAGAAACCACAACTTGGTCGTTAAGATAACTTTGTTTTGTGGAAAATAACAAAAACGGGTAAACATAATGAGTGTAATATTGTGCATATAACAATCATTGTCTTCAAACCATACTCTTAATCCGATGAAAGAATAAAATCATAATTATCCAAAATATCTTGCATAAGATGAATAGTAAGTTGACATGGACATCAACGACTAATGGTGAATAGTAAAAATTACAAAAATTAATTATTTAGAGTGATGTTTCAACTAATTATCTTTTCATCATTGAATTTTGTTTAACTATGTTATATAAGTTTTAAGAATTATAAATTACATGGGCTAATAGATATCCCATGTGGGTCAAGGAGAGGAGGTACACCTGTTTTGAGTCTCATAATGCAAATTACTCGTATTATCTTTTCTGTTTTGTGTACATTCTATCGTGAGATTTCCTAGACTTTTTCCTCAATGTGGTTCACAACCTTGGAGAAGAGTTTCTACCACCATGGGAAGAATTCATAGGGGGGCCACCCGAAGGGGCCTCACCCTACTAACTTTGATTACGGAACCTAACCTGGTGGGGAAATCAAGTGAGGTCCTTATATATCAATGCATAGCCACCTGGGGATTTGACCTCGAGGCATTCTACTTACAACTCAAATATCTCAACCACTTGAGCTGACCCATCAAGCTAGCATGGTCCTAGAACTGATCTGGATTTTTTTATTTTCCTCTTCACTTTAGGTTTCCTCTCAAGTCGTTTCCTTGAAGCTTCGCCCCACCCCCTACCTAACACAAACCGCTTCTTTTGCAGTTCTCCATCGATGTTGCCTCCATCTCTTTTTCGTACTCACTCTCAACCCTTATCACACCCGCCTAATCCATTCACCATAGACCCAAACTAAATTTTGTTTACATTCCCACACTTACTAGAAACCTAATCTCTATGTCTAGTATTTTTTTCTCGTTTTATTTTTCTTAGTAGCTCACTCATTTCTATATGCTCTCTACACTACACTCTAGATTCATTTCCCACTTAGGCATGCACACTTATACAACTCAAGGCTCCATCCCTTAGAGCGAAGCCAAATATCATGCTATCTTAATTTCTTTTTCTTTTTTTTTTTTAATTTATTTTATTTCCACATATACCTCACTACCTCTCTCCCAACCCACTCTACATATCGCAAAAACATTTCCTCTAAGTCACTGTTACATTCATATTTCCCTATCTTCATCTCATTTCATTGTATCACTCACTATGGATCTCATACGCTTCTCCAGCAAGACATCTAGTCACAAATACCACATTTACTCACACCATTTGACAACTAGCCCCTTGTTTAAGATATTTACTCATGCATAACTCCTCTTCTATAGTTTCCTCCATCTCCTTATAGTCACCATTCTCTACCCATTGTTTTTTTTAATTTATTGTTTTATTTTCTCATCCTCAACCCTACATTAGCCACCCCTTTTATTTTTACTTTTTATTTTTATTTTCTCCACACATACTACACCTCTCATGCATCTCACACATCAACCCTAGCCCCTCCTTTTAACCACGCTCTACCTTATTTCACGTGCATTCCAAGGCACCCTTTTTCTAGCAGTTCTGAGCGGCTTACTTTCCAGCATGTCGATGTTGCACATTTGGTTTCACACAGCCGCTCCTACGTAGACCAGTAGTCGTCACTTTATCTCAACTCCATATTTTTCATTGATATCTTGCATTCATTCACTAGGACCTAACGTCTTAAATATGGAAACATCAATAAATGCATGCCAGCCGCTATTTTCCTTAAGCTTAATTGTTTCCTTACCTCCACCATTCCACCAAAACCCACACATTTTAGCTACGCACTTCCCCACTAGAGGATTTCTATCCCACTCTCTCCTCTTTCATAACCCTCCTTCCAACATCATCTCCCTTCCACTCTTAGATCTATCTCAAATTGGCATATTTTTCTTCTCCAGTAGTAACACAATCATAAGACGCTTCAACAATTTCAGAAACTCAGCTATCAACAACAATTTTCTTTGCACCCGTGCATAGGTTTTTTTTCAACAACCACACAAGCTCCACTCGCCAGCAGTTTAGATCTAGAGGCTATTTTGCACCAATCTATTTGTCTTAGAAATTCAGTAGTAGTTTCACTCTAGGCACACTTTTCAACCCTAGTTCCTCTATGGTGCTCTCCTGCGACACATAGCCTTGTTTTGTAGAGAACAAGAAATTTGTCTACAAAATTTGTAGTTCAGTTCTCATCTCGAGTATGGATTTCACGAGGATCATTTTTCTTCACATGGTCACACAAATGCATCAATCATGCATCTCTAGCATCTGGTCTGGATCTGCGGCCCACCCAGGCTACATTGTATCAGCAGTATCTGGTCTGGCTCTATGCCTCACCTGCTTCACCAACACATCTTCCATACTTAAAAACATCCTCATTGTCTTAATTCTGTAATAACCTAGTTCAGCGCACATCTAAACTTATTCCTCATTATTTTATGCATACAACAATTTTTTTGGACTTTGTTTAGTGTTCTCACACTTCATAAGCTAGGAGGAGGAAAGCATGGATGCTTTTCAGCATAAACCTGGAGGAATTGGGCTATAATGAGACGTCCCCCTCTCATTTAATGTATCGAGATTGCATTCAAACCTATTAGCTAGTTCAAAAGTTAGTTATATTATTAAAATTATGGCTAGTTGGTTAGCATATTTGACTTTGTCCAATATCTATGGACCCGCGTGTACTCCTTTATAAAGGCTACCAAGACCCATGATAATGTAAGTTAGTCTTTGGACCCATTCCTATTTGGAGCACATTTTTTCATGACTAAGATCTCTCTCTTGTGAACGTGCATCTCTCCCCTACATTAAATCTTTTCATGTTATTTAAAGGTATGAATTAAGGTTTCTCCATGGTGATATAATTGGCATAAATTGTGGTGCTCCTACACTAAGGTTTGTATTTTCAAAAGGAATGGATTAAGGTTTCTCCAAGGTGATATTTTGGAGTAGATTATGAGATTATTGACCTAGATCATGTGATATTATTGGCTTAGATCGTGGTGATATTATTGGCCTAGATCATGTGATACTGTTGGCCTAGATCATGGTGATATTATTGGCATAGATTATTGTGATGCCATAGAATATGGTTACATTGGTTATTTCCATATATTATTGTGATGTTATTGGCATAGACTATGGTGAAGATATTGCATAGATTATGATGATGTTATTGCCATAGATTATGATGATTCTATTGACATAGGTTTTGGTGATGCTATTGCTATGGATTATTGTGATGTTATTGGTGTGACCTAGTGTTCTCCTCTTGGAATGACCCAGATTTTGAAGATGATAATGATGTTAAGGGGTTGAAGAAGCAAACAAATGAAATCTATGGATGATTGTTTCTAGGGTTTTATTACAGAATTGAAGGGCATTTTATTGAAGGTTTTATTGTATATTTGGAGGATAGATTTGAGACGTGTACAGGTTGACACTGTGGAAGTGATAGTAACAATGGTAGTGATAGTGGAAGTGGTAGTGACAGTGATAAAGACAGTGGCAGGTTGATATGCTTACTCATATCAAGGAGGCATGATCAGGGTAAGGAGAGGGGATTGTAGTCTCCTTTAGGTTGGTTCCCGAGAAGTGTGAGTTAGTTCTCACAAGGGGGTCGATGTCTCCTTCTATTTGGTGCTAGATAAATCTGTGAGTTGGAGCTCACAAAGGGGTTGATGCCTCCTTCTAGTTGGTTCTATATAAATTAGGGAGTTGGTACTTCCTTTGTGTTGGTGCACATAAAATTGAATGTATTCTTCATAAACATAAGGACAACATTTTTTTTTATTTTCTCCCATTTGGGTTTCCATGTAAAATCTATGTGCATTTTGTATGATTTTATGTAATGACGAATGGAATTGTTAATGGTTAATGTTACATGATATGATTAAGGTTTAAAATGGTAAAAATTGCTCAATACTGATTCACTCCCCTCTCAGCATTGGTGAATATTCCAACAATTGGTATCGGTGTGAATTCCTTCAGGAGCAGTTGGACCATTGGAAAGTAGATCTCAGTCAAAAATGATGGATAGGCATGAAGAATATAACAAGCATGGATTACCATTGTTTGATGGGATGAACTATGGTTTCTGGAGCATAAGGATGAAACTATTTTTGCATTCAAGGGGACTTGATATTTGGTGGGTCGTAGTAAATGGATACACTATACCAAATACTACTCCAACAAAAGGTACAACTGAAAGAAGACTCTTTGAATGTAATGAAAAGGCCACGTATGGTATTCTGGGTGGTCTAACAAGATCATAATTTGTCAAGGTTATGTGTTGTAACTGAGCAAAAGAAATCCGGGACAAGCTCAAGAATGTGTATGAAGGAGATATTAAAATCAAAGGGGCCAAGCTTCAAACCTACAGAAAATAGTTTGACCACTTGAAAATGAAGGAATGTGAAGATATTGCAACTTATTTTATTCGATTTGATGAAATTGTGAATACCATGAGAGGATTGGAAGGAAATATTGAAAGTTTAGTAATTGTTCAGAAGATATCAATTAAGTAGACACTGGAATTTACACATCAATTAAGTCCTTAATTTCAACCATTCAAATGATACAGTGAAATAAACTTGTTGCAATTATGAATATTCATACTCAATTGACAGAAAATCACACATTAACGGGGTCATGCCAGAATCAAATGGGAATAAAAATAACAAGAAGTTCACATTTGAAAAGAAACCACAACATGGTGGTTAAGATAACTTTGTTTTGTGGAAAATAACAAAAACGGGTAAACATAATGACTGTAATATTGTGCATATAGCAATCATTGTCTTCAAACCATACTCTTAATCTGATGAAAGAATAAAATCATAATAATCCAAAATATCTTACATAAGATGAATAGTAAGTTGACATGGACATCAATGACTAATGGTGAATAGTAAAAATTACAAAAATTAATTATTTAGAGTGATGTTTCAACTAATTATCTTATCATCATTGAATTTTGTTTAACTATGTATATAAGTTTTAAGAATTATAAATTACATGGGATAATAGGTATCCCATGTGGGTCAAGGAGAGGTCCACCTGTTTTGAGCCTCATAATGCAAATTACTTGTATTATCCCTTTTGTTTTGTGTACATTCTATCGTGAGATTTCCTAGTTATGAGTTTATTTAGTAAATTTTGGTTTGAGAGGTGATGATCAAATAATTTCCTTGAGCCTCACCTCCCCCTATTACAGTTCAAATGGTATCAGAACATGGTCCTAGACCTTTTTCCTCAATGTGGTTCACAACCTCGGAGAAGTGTTTCTACGTCCATGGGAAGAATTCATAGGGGGGGCACCCGAAGGGGCCTCACCCTGCTAACTCTGATTACAAAACCTAACCTGGTGGGGAAATCAAGTGAGGCCCTTATATATCAATGCATAGCCACCTGGGGATTTGACCTCGAGGCATTCTACTTACAACTCAAATATCTCAACCACTTGAGCTAACCCATCAAGCTAGCATAGTCCTAAAACTGATATGGATTTTTTTCTTTTCCTCTTCGCTTTAGGTTTCCTCTCAAGTCGTTTCCTTGAAGCTTTGCCCGACCCCCTACCTAACACTAACCGCTTCTTTTGCAGTTCTCCATCGTTGTTGCCTCCATCTCTTTTTCCTACTCACTCTCAACCCTTATCACACCTGCCTAATCCATTCACCATAGACCCAAACTAAATTTTGTTTACATTCCCACACTTACTAGAAACCTAATCTTTATGTCTAGTTTTTTTTTTCTCGTTTTATTTTTCTTAGTAGCTCACTCATTTCTATATGCTCTCTACACTACACTCTAGATTCATTTCCCACTTAGGCATGCACACTTGTACAACTCAAGGCTCCATCCCTTAGAGCGAAGCCAAATATCATGCTATCTTAATTTCTTCTTCTTTTTTTAATTTATTTTATATCCACGTATACCTCACTACCTCTCTCCCAACCCACTCTACATATGGCAAAAACATTTCCTCTAAGTCAGTGTTACATTCATATTTCCCTATCTTCATCTCATTTCATTGTATCACTCACTATGGATCTCATACGCTTCTCCAGCAAGACATCTAGTCACAAATACCACATTTACTCACACCATTTGACAACTAGCCCCTTGTTTCAGATATTTACTCCTACATAACTCCTCTTCTATAGTTTCCTCCATCTCCTTATAGTCGCCATTCTCTACCCATTGTTTTTTTTTAATTTATTGTTTTATTTTCTCATCCTCAACCCTACATTAGCCACCGCTTTATTTTTACTTTTTATTTTTATTTTCTCCACACATACTACACTTCTCATGCATCTCACACATCAACCCTAGCCCCTCTTTTTAACCACGCTCTACCTTATTTCACGCCCATTCCAAGGCACCCTATTTCTAGCAGTATTGAGCGGCTTAATTTCCAACATGTCGATGTTGCACATTTGGTTTCACAGAGCCGCTCCTACGTAGACCAGTAGTCATCACTTTATCTCAACTCCAAATTTTTCATTGATATCTTGCATTCATTCACTAGGACCTAACGTCTTGAATATGGAAACACCAATAAATGCATGCCAGCCGCTATTTTCCCCAAGCTTAATTGTTTCCTTACCTCCACCATTCCACCAAAACCCACACATTTTAGCTACGGACTTCCCCCTAGAGGATTTCTATCCCACTCTCTCCTCTTTCATAGCCCTCCTTCCAAAGTCATCTCCCGTCCACTCTTAGATCTATCTCAAATTGGCATATTTTTCTTCTCCGGTAGTAATTCAATCATAAGACGCTTCAACAATTTCAGAAACTCAGCTATCAACAACAATTTTCTTTGCACCCGTGCAGAGGTTTTTTTTTCAACATCCACACAAGCTCCACCCGCCAACAGTTTAGATCTAGAGGCTATTTTGCACCAACTTGTTTGTCTTAGAAATTCAATAGTAGTTTCACTCTAGGCACACTTTTCAACCCTAGTTCCTCTATGGTGCTCTCCTGCAACACATACCCTTGTTTTGTAGAGAACAAGAATTTTTTCTACAAAATTTGTAGTTCAGTTCTCATCTCGAGTATGGATTTCACGAGGATCATTTTTCTTCACATGGTCACACAGATGCATCAATCATGCATCTCTAGCATCTGGTTCGGATCTGCGGCCCACCTTGTCTACATTGTATCAGCAGTATCTGATCTGACTCTATGCCCCACCTGCTTCACCAACACATCTTCCATATGAAAAAACATCCTCATTGTCTTCATTCTGTGATAACCTAGTTCAACGCGCACCTAAACGTATTCCTCATTATTTTCTGCATACAATAATTTTTTTGGACTTTGTTTAGTGTTCTCACACTTCATAAGCTAGGAGGAGGAAAGCATGGATGCTTTTCAGCATAAACCTGGAGGAATTGGGCTATAATGAGACATCCCCCTCTCATTTAATGTATCGGGCTTGCATTCAAACCTATTAGCTAGTTCAAAAGTTAGTTATATTATAAAAATTATTGCTAGTTGGTTAGCATATTTGACTTTGTCCAATATCTATGGACCCGCGTGTACTCCTTTATAAAGGCTACCAAGACCCATGATAATGTAAGTTAGTCTTTGGACCCATTCCTATTTGGAGCACATTTTTTCATGACTAAGATCTCTCTCTTGTGAACGTGCATCTCTCCCCTACATTAAATCTTTTCATGTTATTTAAAGGTATGTATTAAGGTTTCTCCATGGTGATATAATTGGCATAAATTGTGGTGCTCCTACACTGAGGTTTGTATTTTCAAAAGGAATGGATTAAGGTTTCTCCAAGGTGATATTTTGGAGTAGATTATGAGATTATTGACCTAGATCATGTGATATTATTGGCTTAGATCATGGTGATATTATTGGCCTAGATCATGTGATACTGTTGGCCTAGATCATGGTGATATTATTGGCATAGATTATTGTGATGCCATAGAATATGGTTACATTAGTTATTTTCATATATTATTGTGATGTTATTGGCATAGAATATGGTGAAGATATTGCATAGATTATGATGATGCTATTGACATAGATTATGGTGATGCTAGTGATTATGGTGATGCTATTGCTATGGATTATTGTGATGTTATTGGCATAAAGTATGGCGATGTTATTGGTGTGACCTAGGGTTCTCCTCTTGGAATTACCTAGATTTTGAAGATGATAATGACGTTAAGGGGTTGAAGAAGAAAACAAATGAAATCTATGGATGATTGTTTCTAGGGTTTTATTACAGAATTGAAGGGCATTTTAATGAAGGTTTTATTGTATATTTGGAAGACAGATTTGAGACATGTACAGTTTGACATTGTGGAAGTGATAGTAACAGTGGCAGTGATAGTGGAAGTGGTAGTGATAGTGACAAAGACAATGGCAAGTTGATATGCTTACTCATATAAAGGAGGCGTGATCAGGGTAAGGAGAGGGGATTGTAGTCTCCTTTAGGTTGGTTCCCGAGAAGTGTGATTTAGTTCTCACAAGGGGGTTGATGTCTCCTTCTCATTGGCGCTAAAGAAATATGTGAGTTGGAGCTCACAAAGGGGTTGATGCCTCCTTCTAGTTGGTTCTATATAAATTAGGGAGTTCGTACTTCCTTTATGTTGGTGCACATAAAGTTGAATGTATTCTTCATAAACATAAGGACGACATTTTTTATTTTCTCCCATTTGGGTTTCCATGTAAAATCTATGTGCATTTTGTATGATTTTATGTAATGGCGAATGGAATTGTTAATGGTTAATGTTACATGATGTGCTTGAGGTTTAAAATGGTAAAAATTGCTCAATACTGATTCACTCCCCTCTCAGCATTGGTGAATATTCCAACAATTGGTATCAGTGTGAATTCCCTCAGGAGTAGTTTGACCATTGGAAAGTAGATCTCAGTAAAAAATGATGGATAGAAATAAAGAATATAACAAGCATGGATTACCATTGTTTGATGGGATGAACTATGCTTTCTAGAGCATAAGGATGAAACTATTTTTGCGATCAAGGGGACTTGATATCTGGTGGGTCATAGTAAATGGATACACTGTACCAAATACTCCTCCGACAAAAGGTACAACTGAAAGAAGACTCTTTGAATGTAATGAAAAGGCCATGTATGGTATTCTGGGTGGTCTAACAAGATCATAATTTGTCAAGGTTATGTGTTGCAACTGAGCAAAATAAATCTAGGACAAGCTCAAGAATGTGTATGAAGGAGATATTAAAATCAAAGGGGCCAAGCTTCAAACCTACAGAAAATAGTTTGAACACTTGAAAATGAAGGAATGTGAAGATATTGCAACTTATTTTATTCAAGTTGATGAAATTATGAATACCATGAGAGGACTGGAAGGAAATATTGAAAGTTCAGTAATTGTTCCGAAGATAATCAAGTCTTTCCCATTGATGTTTGATCCTAAAATATCATCTCTATAATTTCCATCTCTTGAATTTCTTTTGCCGATATTTTCTATCCAATCAGCTGCTCTTGTCTTTCTTTATCTCCAAAAAATTTTAGAGCCTCATGGACCTCTTCCCATGTCTCCTTATTAGCTATTTTCTCCCAAAGTGGTGTGGTTGTGCATGTATAGGCTGAATTTTTATTCTCTAGTCTTTGTTTAGATATAACCTAGTGTGGATCATAGGCTTCTTTCTCATCTTTCTCAATGTTCAGTTGGCTCAAGTATTATTCCACATTGAGATGCAGTTATCCCTCTTATGATAAGAGTCACCACTTCCTTTGGTAATAAGAATGACCTATGTTGTCTAAAATGTCTAAAATGCAACTCATCAAACTGGAAATGATGGGAATTAAAATACTATAAACTTGCAAAAATGCCCAACAATAAAAAAGACTATTATTTTACTATCTACATAGCCATTTTGGAACCTAGTCTTAGTATAGGAAAAACCATTTCAGAATCCTTCCATTGATAACAGCTTCTATCAATTCTCCCTCCCATTTATGAATCTTATATGTATTATTCTCCAGTATTTCAACAATGATGTAGGGTCCTATCCATAGATTTTCAAACTTTCGATGCTTTCATTTATCTTCTCTTCTTGTATCCCACTTTAGGACTAAATCTCCTGGGTGGATATATTTTTCCAAAGCTCTTCTATCAAAGGTCTTCTTAATCCTCCTCTGGTGCTCCTGTAATTTGAAATTTACCTGCTCGCTTTCCTGTTGAAACTCTATCAATTCATATATCATTCTCACCATATCGTTTGGTTCTTTTGTTTCATGTTGGATTAGATTTAGTATTGATAACCCCATCTATATGGGACGCCCTGCTTGTTTTCTATACACTAGCTGAAAAGAAGATGTACCAATTAATATTTTGACACTTATTCTATCATCCCACAAAGCATACCTGAGATTTACATCCCATGCCTCTTTTTTATCTGTCAACATTTTTTTAATGATCCTCAACAAGCTTTTGTTAGATGATTCATCCAAACCATTCCCTTGGGGATAATAGGCAATAGAATGACCTAATTCAACATTGTACTTTTGGCAGAATTCAATCATTGTCAATAATAATCTTTTTGCACATCCTTGAAAAAATGTTTTCCTCCAGGAATTTCATCATTACATTTTCATTTTCTAGTCTAGTGGGGATGGATTCCAACCACTTTGTGAAATAGTCAGTAGCAGTCAAAATCCATCTTTGTTGTTTGCTAGAGTTAGGATTTATTTCTCCAATGAAATCCAAACCCCACTGTTGGAAAGGTGTTAAGTAATAACATGCCTCAGGGGTAGAGGTTTCAACTTTTTTTTTTCATAGAAAACATCTAACATTCCACACATGCTCTCACAATATGATTAGTATCAGCAAAACGTTTTGGACAATAATACCCAACTCTTAGAACTTTGTAAGTTGTGTCTCTCCATGTATGGTGACCCCCACACACTCCTTTATGAAACTCTGATATAATTCCTTCAGTTTCAACTTCAATTACACAATTCAACAATATCCATTGAGGATATTTCCAGTACAAATATTCATCTAATATGCAATATTTAACTGCTTGTAATTTCAGAGACCTTGCTTGTGATTTTGGTACATAATCAAGACATTTTAAATTCACCAAAGAGTAAACAATGTTTCCATACCAATCGGATTCTTCAAATTTTCTAATCAACTTCATTGTATCAATATGAAAATATCGAATATCTCTTAGCTTCTCTTCTTCGGTCAATTCTGAAATCAAATTTAAGTCCAATGCTTCACAATTTGACTTAGCTAGCAGCTTAGCCAATCCCCGACCTTTCACCAGCTTGGTGGGTTTTATCTCAAGATCATATTCCTAAATTTTTGTAATCCACTTGCCTCTTCTTCCTTCACTGTCATTCTAGAACAAAATATATTTTACTGTACTGTGAGGGACATATGCAATTATCTGAGAGTGTAAGGCATAACAACTGAAATATTTTAGGGATTTAACCATGACATACGCTTGTTTCTCCATGAGATTATATTTCAATTCAGCACCCTTGGGAGCTTTACTAAAAAATGCTATGGTTTGTTCATCACCTTCACAATTCTTTTGCAAAATCACAACTGCAATTGTATGGGAAGAATAAAAAGAAAATATTAAGAATGGCTTTGTATAATCAGGACTGATCAACACTGGTGTTTCCCCGATGGTTTTCTTCAATGTTTCAAATGCATACTTTGCTTCCTTATTCCATTTTACATCATTACCTGTTTCGAGCATGTTGGTAATGGTTTTAATCAATTCATCCATATTAGGAATGAACCTCCTCAATAAATTTATCCTTCTAATGAATGATTGCACTTCTTTCTTGTTTTTGGGGCCTCAAGTGCTTGTACAGTTGCTACTCTCTCAAGATCTATTTTTACCCCATCCTTTGATACTATGTGTCCCAATAGCTTACCTCCTCTTAAATAAAAGCTAGACTTCTTTGGGTTTAGATAAAGACCATATTTTATGCATTTCATGGAAGTTGGTTTTAGATGGGATAGGTGCTCCTCGTCATTTTTAGTGAATACAGTCATATCATCTAGATATAGAACTATGAATTTATCTCTTTCTCCAACAAATGCTATGTCCATGGAAAATTGGGAAGTTTCACCCGCATTCATTAATCCAAATGGCATCTTATCATACATAAAACTTCCCCATGGAGTGGTGAAAGTTGTTTTCTCTCTGTCTTCCTTACTCATAGCCACTTGATTATATCCTGAAAATCCATCCATCATGGATATCATGTCTACTCTAACTACCTTCTTCAGAATATGCTCCATCTTAGGGAGAGGGTAATTATCTTTGAGTGAGCATTCGTTGAGACTTCTGAAATCAACACACAACCTGATTTCTCCACTCTTTTTTCTAATAGGAACCAAATTGGCAACCCATTCAGAATATCTCAATGGAATTATTATTTTGGCATCTAATAATTTCCTTACTTCCCTTTCTATGATGGGAATCAATATGGGATTGGTTTTTCTGAGTTTTTGCGTAAAATGATTTGTTCCATCTTTCAAGGGGATCTTGTGATCAATTATTGAAGCGTCATAAGTCCTCAAGTCCTCGTATCTCCATGCAAAGACATCTATTTGTTCCTTAAAAAGCTTTGTATATCTTTGTTTGATTTCAGCAGGAAGTAATTTTGAGAGCTTGATATTCTTAGGTTCTTCTTCGATACCTGTATTTACTTCTTCCACATATTCTTCCTTTGGTTGAATGGTGTGACTGTGGGGGACATCATTCTTATCAAATAACCTCTCTAATGGAATCAATCCTTAAGGTCTGAAATTACTCTTTAGCTAGACAATTTTATGATCTGTTATTTTATGATTCAATCTACCCTTAAAATTTTATTCTTCTTCACTTCCCGCACACTCTTCCATCTATCGATCTTGATCAATTCAAGTGATGGAAAATCCATCAATTACTTCTAAAAATCTTTTGATTCATTGGTCATCTTCAAACACTTGACAATGTTTGGTATTATCAGGAATAGATGGCCTATAAATAATTTCAACTTCATGTCTTAACTTGATTTCAGTGGGAGGTTTAAATGTACTTGCTTCTAAGGCCATTGAATCAACTCTTTGCCTAGCACAAAATATCATTTACTGTACTATGAGGGACATATGCAATTATCTAAGAGTGTAAACATAACATCTGAAATATTTCAAGGCTTTAACCATGGCATACACTTGTTTCTACATGAGATTATATTTCAATTCAACATCCCTAAGAGATTTACTAAAAAATGCTATGGGTTGTTCGTGACCTTCACAATTATTTTGCAAAGGCACAACTACAATTGTATGGGAAGAAGAAAAAGAAAATATTAAGAATGACTTTGTATAATCAGGACTGGTCAGCAATGGTGTTTCCCCAATGGATTTCTTCAATGTTTCAAATGCACCCTTTGCGTCCTTATTCCATTTTACATTATTACGTGTTTTGAGCATGTTGGTAATGGTTTTAATCAGTTCAGCCATATTAGGAATGAACCTCCTCAAGAAATTTATCCTACCAATGAATGCTTGTAATTCTTTCTTGTTTATGGGGGCCTCAAGTGATTATATAGCTACTACTCTCTCGTGAACTATTTTTACCCCATCCTTTGATACTATGTGTCTCAGTAGATTACCTTCTCTTAAATAAAATCTAGACTTCTTTGGGTTTAGATAAAGGCCACTGGTGCTATATTTTCTTGAAAGTCCTCGTCTCCTCGATCCAAGTCTCCCAGCAATGCATCCCTGCAATAATTACAAAAATCATTAATACATAATACCAAAATGCATTATTTTATGAAATTAATTCATGCTTTATAATATTTCAATGAACTTATAAATCTCATTCTGAATATCTGGGTCGATGCAAGAGATTGCCCTTCTTGGCTAGGAAGTGGAGCACTGGGTTGGACAACTTGCTCAGAGGCAGTGGTGGTGGAGGGGGGTGATGTAGGTAGGGGGTTAATGTAGTTGAATGGATCGAGGTAGATGTATGGGAAATGGATATAGCCGATGTGGATGGAGCAGATGGATCCAAATGTTGGACAGGTGGGAGAAACACATGAGGGGATAGGTGTGGCGGTTATATAGCACCAGTGGATGTACAATGGGTGGTATAGGCCTATGGGGGGGTATGGGTATGCCGATCATAGGGGCGGAGTGCCTAGTCACATGAATTATGGAAAAAATGAACTATGTGGAATATGTGTAGGGGATGTGTGCATATGGTGATCGTATGGTAGGAGATGTACCCTACATAAACATATGAAATACATTTAATTAGAAGTAAAAACATGTAAATTAATCATACAAACAAAATGAATTTCACGTCAAATATATAATTAATTTCAAACAAGTTACTGGCATGATATGTTATCTACGTAGCCCAGGTGGAGGCCTGTGCTCAATCTCTTCTACATCCACCTATGGAAACATGACAACATTAATATTGATTTCTCATATAAAATATGACAATTGCAAGTAACTCAATTTTTAAATCCTACAGCCATACACTCTTTTAGATACCTGTATGTGAGGTGCTACAATATTTTTTGCAGCTACCATGGATAAATCAAGGTTGGGAGCAGTAATGTGCTCACACCTTGATTCTGTTGTTTCATCTAGAAACAACCGCACATGAAAAAAACATCAATTACACATTAAATACACTAATCAATGTTCATCTAACAATTGTAAAATGTAAAACTAAAAATATAATCGACCATTTACAACCATTTAAAAATCATGTACTAACCTCAAACATAAAAGTATCTCATACAAGATCCTTTGTAGGTCCATGTCAAGTATGGCCGCAGTGAGTGCATCGATCGGGTAATACCCGTCTATCAAAAGGATCCTTTTTCCGACTAGCTATCACAGATTGTACATGACCAATGGGGCCTGAAGGACCTACACCTGATGGTCCTCTATGTTGCTATGATGTGTCATGCCTGGATGATGCCATGAATGCAGTGTGCTACAATGCATTGTGAGTAAGTTGTGATATGGAAGTGGTAGTCTCAGCTAGGCGATCCAGTAACTGAGGTGTCTATGGGGGGGGATTAGGCGTATGCCTAGGTGCAGGTGTCCCTCTCATTTGGTTACACCTGGAGGTGGGTCGATCCTAGGAAGATCCAAGGCCAACCCTATGAAAATCACTAATGTTAAAGCAGTTGACATGTAGACCCAACACAAACTACACATATAGTTTCCGAAGAAAATATAGTGGAACCTCCCTATTGTTGCAAGGAGGTTTATCCAAACCCATAAACCATTGACTCATCTAGTTTTGTATCCATGGCTCATATGTGCATTAGTCCATGCAAAGGAACCTTTGGCATGGATTAGGGGGTTGGTTGGTCTTGGGGTCAATGAAATAACTAATTAGAGTTTATTTTGAGATGTTCAAGTGTCTAGTTTGGTCTCTACTGAGACCAATGGAATAATACACTCTCATCCTATCCCTATACTTGGTTATGATCACCAATTGAATGTGAGCATTGTCAACTAAGGAAATGATGTTTTCAAGGGATGTGGCTAAGGAGAGTCTCGATGGTTCCCTAGTGGTTCTAAGCTCTTGAACTAATATTCTTAACTGGCGTAAATGTTGGTTATGTTGGGCTTCTGTGGTTGAGTTCTCCTTAGGGTTAATATTTAATTCGAGGATTTGTGTGGATGGGTTATCATATGGGTTGTTTGTTTTGGGGTTTGGCTCTTGGTTTTTAGCCATTATGATGGAGAAGAGATCAACTTCAATTAAAATAATGATTTTGTTTCAATTTTGGTGGAATTTTTTGGAATGGTTAAAATGTTATTTTTTTTTAAATCATTGAAAAAACAAAAAATAGTTACAAATTATGGATAATAATCCTACCTAGAAGATGATTTGGAGGTTTTGATGGTGGATTCAGTGTGTGCACGTGTTCAATTGGTGGTTTTGGATGCTCGGACACTGGCGGTGTCAGGTATAATGGGATAGAAATGGGCCTCGACCCATTTTAAATATACAAAGGATCGCATGCACGCTATTAACACGTACACAATAATAGTGTGTGTGCATTAAAAGCACGTGCACACGCTCCTAATACGTGCGCGATTTAATGCCTACATGGAAGCCTTACTAGCAGTTCAAGATTCACCCAATCAGAGTGTGCACATGGTCTTAGGAGCATGCGCGTGCTTCTAATTTTTAGTGATTGTGTGCTCCTATTGAAACACTTTCGAGCATCATCTTCGTGCAAGCACCCTGATAATATTAATATTGATGTTCCTATGACCAGTCCTTTCAATGATTCTGATCTTAATGATTCATATATTGAAATGGATGAAGATGAAGATTAATTTGTGTTCGATATGTAATAATTATTTGGAGGCATGGATACCTGCATATTAAAATTATACAAAATAGTCTTGAGAGTTTCAATGGATAATATTCCTTTGGAAGACGATGAGATTAGAGGTCCCGAATTAGCACAAACACAAAAACAATTATTGTTATATGATAATTGTTGTAAATTAAACATGTTATTGAATATTGCTTAGTTTATAATTTCTTTAGAAAGGCTATTTAAATTAATGCTTAACAATGACTTATAACATTTTTTAAAAATTGGAGAAAAAATCGAGCTATTTTTTGCAATAAAGGATTGAAAAAATATGTCATTAATCTCTTTCTCAATATTAAAAACTTAATTGTTATCCTTAAAAAAATCCACAGGGGGTCAGTTGGTAGACAATATCCTATCACGTCCATTCATATTGGGGAATAAAATATGATATGTAAATGAGAAAATATATTGCCCTGTATTAAGGGGCCAAGGGGGATTAATTATGTTATATGGCAATACAAATATTTAGGGTATATTTTATTACATTTCATGTAGAAGTGGTGGAGGGGAGGCAGAGGGAAAATTAAAGGACAAGGGCATGAGGTATTGAGTTTGATGGACAGGGGATACTTAATCGGGATGTAGGATGGTTGCTGCTAGTGCTCTATTGAAGGGTTTTCATGTTGCTCATGTGCTTGGTTGGTTAATGGATCTTCAAATTGTTAATGGAATTGAGGTAATGAAGGATTAGGATTTCTATCTTTTATGTGATTGTTATCAATTGGAAGTGTGGTTTGGGTGGATATTTAATGTTTAGAAATTATGTATTTTTTTATTCCTTTCAATGTAGCTTTCCTTCTTGAGTCCTTTTTCTTTTCTCTAGAAATTCCCTTTTGTGTGATCTATACAATCATCCCATCCATTAGAGAGCATCTAATTTTTTGCATTGTGACCTCATGGGATCCTTGGTTGATCCCATTTTCCCATTGTATAAAACACTAGTCTCCATTTCCTTCATGACTCTTATATTTTACATAAACAAAAACACTTTGTTTTTCTAAAGTTACTATTCATTTTCACCATGTAATCCATTGATAAACTCTAGTAATCCTACCCTAGGTACTCCACCTTTCAACTAGAGAAGAGATAGCCTAAAGAGATAAAAAAGCTTAGGTGTGGTGACAATGGCCTCCCTCTTAGTTGTCCCACAGTTGTCCATAAGCTATCATTGATTTTAGGAATTCAATATTAAGATGTTAGTTTGTGTGCTAACATGGAAGAACACACATCTCTAAGATGATGTATATATTATTAATGGTATAAAAATTGGTGGAGGTTGAAATATACAACTATTGGGTAGGAAACAATGGCTTATATGATCATCTACTTATTCTTATACAACTAGAAAAGGAGGATAGAAAAACTTCATTTCTTTTTAAATCTAATCATGATTGGTTGGATAAGAAATGTTTTAGACTTCTTATTACAAAAATGGAAATTTTATGATCATTGTTGATGAGATTCAGTTATGATTCAATTTGCTTCCAATCTCAAACAAGTTAAGAAGTTAGTTGTAGGGAGCGCAAAGATGAAAATGGAAGAAAATCAAGTAGACCTAGAAAAGGTAGTTCATAAACATAACCATTCTTTTTTAAAATAATGTTAGAGGGTCTTCCAATGATGAAGAGTTGCTAGATTTAAAGACAATAGCGGATAAAAAAGGAACTTTTAGATAAAAAGGAGATAGAGTGGATGGTCAAAAGTAGATCCATATGGTTTGAAGAGGGGCGTATTAACACTAAGTTATTTCACAATTGTGGCAATTTTAAGAAACATGTATATACAATTTGGTCAATTGGTCTTTTTGATGGGTGAAAGGAAAAATAATTTGAAGAGATTGTAAAAGCTAGCAAGGTTCATTTTCAAGATATTTTCAAATATCCAAAATCTCCAAACATAGAGGAATTATGAAGGTAATAAGGATTTTCCTTAGAAGTTTTGAACAAGGGGTGAATGAGAGCATAGATGCAGAAGTTTTGACCATTTCCTATAATCATTCTATAGGATCCATTTAGACCATCTATTACCGTCAACATTATAAACACGAGATCCAAAATTTATGAACACTTTATTCTTAATGATTGGATGTTCTTGTGAAAATCCATGTCAGTTTTTCTTCATACAATTTGAAATGCTTGAATGACTTGATATTTTGACCCTTAACTAAATACGTAATTGTGGGGAGATGAAGGGGACTGGGCTGGAAATGAAAGAAAAGGATGGATTCTTTTCACTAGCCTTTAGGAATTGTTGCAATTCCTTCTTTGATTGTCGATTCAGAAACAATTGGATCTTACAAAAAGAGATAAGATATAATAGAGCCACTATCTGGAATGAAAGAAATGATTTGCAAAGGCCAAAACATCCAATTTGAAACAATCATGTACAGGTATGGGAAAGTACTTGAACCAAACCAAAGCACCACAATGCAATAATGATTGAATTTTATTCTCGGCCTCTTAACTCATGGATTGTTGTCCATTCTCTAGGTTGGTAGGTTTTTCTCATTGATCAAGAGATTTCCATAGATTCGATACAATTACGAGAGCTACATTCATATGGCCGTGTAGCTATGGAATAGGGAGGTTAAGCACTCTAAGGACACATGTAAGAGAAATTGTTCCTATGGATCACGAATATGAGTATGAAGGCAATGACCTACACCAAAAAATAGAAAGCAACAAATCTGAAATTGTTGATGATCAATTGAATATGATATGCCAACAATCTTAACACAAACTGCAACACAATCATATCTGAGGCTATTAGTTGATTATCATATATGTCGATGGTCGTATGAGTATGGAAGGTAATCCCAAAAGAGAAGTTGTGATTGGAAAAACTGCACTTAGTACCCATGGTAACAAGGAAGGACACATCACCAATTGGTAAAAAGAACACAATAATCATTAGGATTAACTCTGAGCCTACATAACCCATTGAAGCAACTTGATCAATGAATCAACCTCATAGAAATGGACAGAGAGGGTCACAGCCTTCTACTATGTAGGTCTAGGATAGAGAAATCCTCTAAACCCAAACAAATCCTATGTGGAAATCCACAAAAATGTAGCAATTCTACATTTATAAAATCTGATTTTTTTAAGTTCATAAACTAATAAAAAACATGTTTATTATAATCTTGTGTTTATTTATTCTTGTAAATCTAATAGTTATCATGATATCGTAAGTATTAATTTAATGTCTTAGATGAGATGTAATGAAAAGGAAAACATTGTAAAAGTTATCACTTTAGTAGTCTAGGGACTACGTTGCATGGATAATGATAATCCAAAGTAAAAACATTAGTCCATGGTTATGGACTCAATTCCATCTAGACATATTGGCGTTACGTAATAATAAGTATAGCATGGAATGTATTACAATTCAAGATCCATGATGTGGCATTGGCACCCACGCATTCATTATGTTACTTTCTTTCCAAAAGTGGTCTCCAATGCCAAGCATTCTTGTAGACATACAATTAATCATAAACATCACTAATTTTTGTTTTATAACATTCTCTTCTACAATTAAGGATCTTGTGAGCATCATACATAATTTTTACATTTAATCCACAAAATTCTAATATGAAAAAGCATACTTGCTTTCCTCAATCAATCTGAAGCTTTTTAATGTGATTATTATAATAAATTCAATACCCTGAATGCAATCACACGTACACATGCTCTCCTTGTGACAACCCCATAAACCACGATCTTAAGATGGTGCATACAAATAAAGTTGTTGAAGTGATCTATATGGAGGATGTTATTGTGAAGGATACACTTTTTCTAACATGATTGATATTAGGCATGAGATCCTTATGGCTATGATAAAATCAAAGAGAGAAGATTTTATGATGTACCTCCACCTTATATTTACTTAGTTGTGAGTAAACGAAGATGTTGTTCGTAGAAATAAATATTGCTTTTACTCATTAGTTTTAAATTTATCTATTTTGAACCTATACATGTGTTTTTCTCATGTGTTGTTCAACTAATGAGGAGAAAGAGAGAAGATTAGTTCATAATTTTTTCTTAACACATAAAATGAAAAAAAATAAAAATTATAACCTTATGCAACATTAATTATTTTAGTATTCAAAGTTTGATTTCATTCTTTGAAGGCACTTAATTCAAACTTCATTAATTTTCTTTTATGTTTCAAACTTGTCATATACTTTTAATTTTCTTTTATGTTTCAAACTTGTCATATACCTTGGTTAAGGGAGAGACACATGAATATTTAATTTTTTAAATGATGAAGAAATTTAAAAAACAAAATCATATATTTTATTTTTAAAATTAAAATATAATGTAAAATTAATATTTTTTAAAACTAATTACTAATGTAAAATTAATAGAAATTTTATAAAATTAATGACTAATATAAAATAATAATAATTTTATTTAGAAACAAAATGTAAAATTATATTAAAAAATCTTGGAAATTTTAATGAACGAAAATATTAATGTTTGATTAGTTTTCAGATAAAAATGTGTGTTTGTATAAATTGTTTTTCCTTTTTCTTTATGAAAAGTGGGAGACAATAAATAATGAAAAATAAAATCTAGTATCTATCGTGATTTGACTCTTACAGTGGGTCCTATTACTTTAAAACCTCGATTCTTAGTTCTTGGGATTCTTAAATAACTTTTGTTTAATGAACCAGATATGAAATCCATTTGCAGGTCCTTGCTTAACCATGTCATGTTCGTTCCAACGTCCTATGAAGAGCATGTTCTAAGAGGAATATACACATAAAATTATAAATTTTATCCAAGTCGAAAGTATTCAGAGTCATGGGAACCAGATTACACGTGGCGTTCTCTTCACTGAATAATGGTAAATAGCTCAAACTAGATGGGGTCGAGCTCCACTTGGAAGATCTAACTATCCTGGACACATTCCACAGAGAAACTTTTGCCTCCTTCAATTTTAGCTGGTCATCCATAGTTTTTACCTTTTTCAATTTTAACTAATCATCCAACACATGGCCACTGTTAGAATTATAATTGAGAATGCCTTCTAGATTATATAATCATAACCTTGATAATCAACAACCATGAAATCCCGTACCCCAAATTAGATGAAATTCGGGACTCGGGATGGGATCTACTTTTGCATTCGTGTTCGTAATTACATTGTAAGGCATTTCGCCAAATGAAGTGGACTCCCCCAATTTCCCTTTTCTTACACGACCAAATGATCTTTCCACTGATGATAGGGATAAGTTTATCCGTCAATTGAATTGATGTGCACCTCTTTAATGCTAACACTGGTGTGTTCCTTCAATGCAAATTGATTACTCAAATCAATAAAGATCTATGAGATCGTTCTTCACCTACTCCATTCAATGCACATCTGACAATTGAGGCGGTGCATTCTCAGCTCTACGAGGCTCTAGCTTTGCCTCCTTGATTACTCAGTTCAAAGAATATCCACAAGATTGTTCTGCACCTGCTCCCTTCAATGTAAATATGAAAATTGAGGCGGTGCATTCTCAACTCTACGACGCTCTAGCTTTTCCCATGTTGCATTTCTATTATGTTTTCAGTTCAGTTCACAGTTACAGTCTTCGAAAAAGAATTTATGTTCCTGCCACAACAATTTGTAGCAGATAAAAATGGCAGTGGATAGAGTCAATATTTATTGCAATTCAATCTATGATTAACATCCTTCAACCTTCAGGTATGTTTCACATCCTTCCTCCTTTAGGTATGTTTCAATTTTATAGGTTCATTTTCCAACTTATGATGAAATGAAATGTTTCAATTCTCCCTATTCAAACCTTTGAATGAATTCCCAGTTTCAGCTTTAATGAACAAATAGAAAATTGGCTGCTTTGACTCTTGTCATGCAGATTTATATTTTTTTCATTCCCATAATTTTTGTATTGCTTTATCAATACCCTGCTTCTAGACACCGAAGGGATCTTTCAACACAAAAAAACATCATCCATGCATACATCGGTACTGAGATGATAAATATCCTTCATAATTTAAGGATCCCGGGACTAGTTTGTGTACCTTATGAAGTTGAAATATGTGAAATAACAAATATCTTTGTAATTCAAATCTTTGATACACCTAGGATCACATCATCAAATGCTTTTTAATGAACTAGAGAAACAAGAAACCTCAAATATATCATTTTTCCAACTTTCCCTTGTTTATGCTATCATGAAAATTGAATGAAATCACTATAATTATAATGTTATAATGGAAGAGGCAAAACATAGCTTTAAACTTTGGCAATGCCCGGAATGACCTTATGCTCCAAACTAGTGTACTCCCCCTCAGTGTTCTTTGTGATGACGATAATGTTGACATTTTCATCCCTGCTGGGTAGGCCATGGGGATTTGAACAGTGGACAAGGGAAGCGAAGAGATCCAACTCCTTCCTCAATTAGATATGGAGAGAGCTGACACCTTTCCCCAATAGTAGTGGGGAGGTCTCCCTTCAAACAAACCTTCATGTTCTGCTTGATGGATTTGATGACCTCGGTGGGGACTTTTTCCATTTAGGAATGCATGTCATAGGTATCAAAGTAAACAAGGTCATGTATGGCCTTCATGACCTCCACTATGACGCCCATTAGCAGGGGTTTGATTCCCTCTCCCAGTATGAGGGTCACCGCTCTCAGGGCTCCATCCCTAGGCGAGGCATGTACATTACACCTCAACGATGACAATCATTCTTCAATTTCATCGGCCCCATTATGGATCTCAAAAGGTGAGAGACAATATTGGTGGCCATGGCTCTATGATTGGATCACCCCACACCTCAAATATCATGAAGAAATAATTGATGGTCCTGCGACTCGAACACGAGACCTCAACCTTTGAAAGCACAGACCTCATCGAAGGGAATGCCAAAAACACACGAACAAAATATTACAAATTTGCTTCCAGATAAACTTAAAAGTTATGCAATATGAATCCCAGAGGAATCTTTTCAACTTGTAGTAGCATTGAGAGTAGCGTTTGGTAGTGAGGACAAGGCAAATTTTTTTTGGAAGTTCCAAGAATTCCTCATAACTGCTCTTCAACGAACTCTTGTAAATGGCCTCTATGTCCTTTTTTGTTTCTTTTGTTTTTCAATACAAATGCGTAGTGCACAAATTTTACATCGTGGGGTCGCATGGCAAGCTGCTCTTCAACCACTCCTGTAAATGGCCTATGCCTCCTTTTCGGTTTCTTTTGCTTTTGAATACAAACGCTTAGTGCACAAATTTTACATCGTGGGGTTGCATGGCAAGCTAGATTTGACACTTAGATAGTCTTACATTGAGAATTTGGATGTGTAACTTGCAAACCTAGTCGTGTAATTTAACTCTCAACATGTGGTATGTATACGGTTTGGTCGACTTGTGAAATGAGATAAACAAAGTATCATTTATTCCATTTAGTAATTGGAATATTTATTCATATGTCAAACTTATCTTTCATTTCTTATGTGCTTTAATGCTTTAGATAATTTAAACTAAGTTTGATCATCTTTAAACTAACTTTGTTGGGATGAGAAATACAACCCTTTTAGGCTATCCTTTGACCTTGTTTCCTCATAAGAATTAAATTTCTCATAGAAAGATTCTCATAAGTTTTTTCATCTCAATGTAAAGGAAGAGAGGAAGATTCTAATAAAGCTATTTCATTTATTTCATTTTTTTATATGGGAATATTTTGATAGAGGTAAGTAATATATAGAGAGAGAGAGAGATAAATGTTATAAATATTATTATGAAATGTATGTGTATGATATACATTAGATTCATAAAATTTATGAAATTTTATTAAACTTTATTATGGATCATTTTATATGTTATACTCGTGATTTGGTATGACAACGATAGAATTCATTATCTTATGATTTTGATGGAATCTAACAATTTTGACTAATTCTTATATCTATCTGTTATAGAGTAACTTTAGAGAGATCCCTCTCTGTATGACCTTAACTCAACTTTATCAACCTAACATATTCGTCAACAAAATTGTGTAGAAAGATTGATCCTTTCATCATATTTGGACATATCTTTTATTTATAAAATATTCATAGAGCTTGTAAGACTTTAAAATTCATAAAAGTCAATTAAATGAAATATGGTTCTTAGTCATTTGGTAAGATGGATTTACATTTAGATTTTGAATTATTTGAGACTTAGTAGTGTTGAAGAGAAAATTGCATTATTATTAAGTTTAATATTATTTTAAAAATATGTCTTTATATAAAGGTATAAAAGCTTCCTTTTATAAAAAATTTAGTTCATTTGCAATATGGATAAACCATCTTTCAAATTAGATTGTATGTCATTGTTTGAATTCATGTTTTTCTACATATAGCTACTTACAAGATATTCTATGTTATACATTTATGTATATCTCCTTTTCTTTGCATGCAATCACTTTAATGCGTTTATTGACCTATGGTAATCATTTATACATTCTTTGCAAATACACACATTTATTGTTAGCATTTTTATTTCAAACACTTACCATGCTTTGAATGCTTCTCTTCGTTTATGTACCTTACAAAAGGAAACATATACCATAATAATGCAGTGTTCTTCCTCAATATTTATGTTCATCTTATTTTCAATATTGCCCTTCCTTGATCTCCCTTTGTTTTTTACATATCTTCCATATAACGTCCCTCTTATTAATTTTGTCACATTCAAGTGCCTTTTCCTCATCGCCTACTGTTGGATATGTCTCCTCCTACCAAAAACAAACGTGCATGTTCCTATCACTTGGCTAACAAAGACTGCATAAATGCACATAGGAACCATCTTTACCAAACAAAAAAAATGCCCCCACCATCCATATGAGAGAATCTCATCTTTCCACCCCAACTGTCAAAGCATCCCAGCTTGTTGTTACTACCCATGCTTTTCCAGAACACAAACATGCAATTATAATTCTCTCCATTCAAACTTCAGTTATCACTTCCAATGTTCATGTCGACCATCATCCATCATCAAACTACCCTTCCACTTCTCAAACGACCTCTTCCATAAACAACCCAAATAACATCCCTCCACCCCTCCATCCCAAGCACAACTCCACTTTCAATTAGGCTAGATAAGATACCATCCATCCAGAAACACCACAAACTTTCATTAATTGAATATGGTCCTTACACTATTCTTCAATAGACAGGGACGGAAATTACAAGATGAATCTTCCACCTTATTGGAGGATTGACAATATGATCAAAATCAATCAATTAAAATTGTATGAACCATCCCATTTGGAGGAGGATGTTTCTCTCTCTCTAGCCCCCTTTAAAGAAATATATAATGTTGGACACCCACTCTCAACATACTAGACATAAGATCACTAACACATTTTGAGTCAATTGCCAAGGCCATATTCCAACAACAACAAAATGAATTTTTGAACTCTCTTTGCATCGGGACTTTCCCCATCTAGTGTTGAAAGTGGGGATCGAATTCCACAAAAATACACTCCCAACTCAAATGCAACGTGCTCTCATCAAATAAGTCCAATTCTTATTTGAAGAACATGCCCAACCAAGAGGATGGTAAGGGGATCGATATAGCCTTGAGCAACATGCCTCCATTGGAAGATGCTCATGATTCCACAAGAAAACACTTCAGCTCAAATTCAACATTCTCTCAGCAAAGGAGTCCAATTATCCCTTGAAGAACATGCCCAACACACATATATCTTTTGTGAATTCATATAAATCTCCCATTAAAATACACATTGCTGAATTATAATACAAACTCCTATTCTTTCTATAATTTCACAAGTACTCCATTTTTAATAATAGTAATAAAATAAAAGAATAGAAACAAATCCATACATGTAGCATTCTTGAAATGTCTTGTGAAAATAATGGACCATAATCACCGTCCTCCCAACCGTAGGATCATCTCACAGAAATGGCCATCCCCAAGCTACTCATACGGCAAAGGATTGTGAAGGATTCTCCTCTGGTTACATAAACACTCTCAAAGTGTTTTCTCAATGTAGTAATCTGCACACATTCATGGGCCTCACACTTACTCAAGAGCATCTTGGCTTGTAACCCCCCACTGAAGGAGTCCCTCCCTTTTTTTAACCTTTTCCTTCCCTTCCCCCTTAATGGGAGGCAGTTAGATTTCTTGTGGGGATTTCTTGATTTAATTAAAAGAAATTGATTAATGTTGTTGAGCTCAGCGTGTGGTAGAAAGAGAATACATTAAATTTCCTTTTCTTTCCTTATATTTGATAGTTAATGATACTCTCAATGATCTATCCAATGTTTCCCCAAAACTTATATTAATTCAAACCTACAATTACATAAGTCACTTTCTCAAAAATATTCCACACCAAAATAATTTGGTGTTTATGTCTCGTGATTACATAAGCAATTAAACAAAATAAAATACAATAATGAAAATTATTATTCTAGCTTAGGGAATATTACAAAAACAATCACATTGCATAGTCTTCCAAATACTTTATCTTTACATGTTTTCAAAATTCAAAGCAATGCCCCCTTTAAACTTTTAACAATGGAAATGGAGAAGGTGACTCTTTTGAGTCCAATTTCTGTCATATATAACATCATAGCTATACGATAATATAGTACTCTTGACTTACAGCTAATTTTGACTTATCATATCTTCCATTTTGCTTTATAAAAATATATGTGAATGTTTATAATTCGTTTAAACTTTATGGATTGAAATAATGTTTTTCATCCTTTCTTTTTCCAGTAAAGACTTGAATCTTTTTGTAAATATATCGAAGCATCTTTTGCGACTATATTTGGATTTTTAAAATTCTGATAATATTGCAACTAATACTGTTAACTCCTCTTTGTGTTTATTTTTGTGGGGTTACTCTTTTTGTTGCTTAGCGAAGTTATTTAGATACGAGGTATGATTCTTGCAATAACATGCACTACAATATTAGAATTTTGTGGCATTGAGATAAACAGGGTGATTGTATTTTTTTTTTTATGTAGAATGTTATTGATGTGATGTTCAAAAGGTTAGTGTTTCCACTTTCTATGAATTTTTATGCAAGATTTCACACATCCTCCATAATCGAGGTTGAGTTTACTAGTGTTAAAACTAAGCCAGTCTTGTAACATTATACCTTTTGTTGTTCTATATGACACCAATTTCCAAAGTGTGTTTATTTTCTAGATATAAGTCACATTGTAGCCTATGAAATTGTTCAGCATGTTTGAATATGCATTTGGTTCCTCGTCAAATCCAAAGTTAAGAGATGTAGCTAATCGAGAGTTCTGAAGTTGAACAATTGTATTGTATTTTGTATAGGCATTCTAGTAAAAGATCTAACTCTTCATTTTTTAGGTTGGGGTTTAGGTGGATATTGATATTCAATCAAACCTTGTTCCACAACAAGCAAGAAAAGTGAGATCAATATTTCTTGGCTCACTGGAACCACGAAAAGTTAGATCAATCTTTCTTGACTAATTGTTTCTTTCAACTTTTTGTATTCTAAACATTTTCACATTGCTAATTAGGAATAATTGTTAGATTGAGTTATATTTGGCACATTCATAATTGAAATTTCAATTCTTATATGCAAGGCATCCATCATCATATTGTATTGGAATTGACATGAACATAGGTGAAAATCTAAATCCTTGTTTACATACCCTATGTGTTATCATTAGCATGAAATGGTATCATATGAGTTTCACCATATGTGTATATTTTGAACTATTGCATGCTTGAAACTTAACAATGGATATTTTCCCCTCTCCTGTAAAGATAAAAAAGTTAGATATAACCCAAGAAAGGGTAACTAAATGTCGTTAATTCGCTTGATTGCAAGAATAAATGTATAGGAAGTGGAGGCAATTCATTGAATCTTGTGAATGACCCAAATCCAAGATATGCATATGATCATATGGTGTTATTGGAAAGTAAGTGGATTTCCATCCACAAAAGGGTTTCAATTTTGCATTTTTATGGAGTTTAATTTATTAAGCTTATAGAAAACATGAGCTTTCTATGGCTATATTTGTATTTACATGATATAAAATTGGTAGATTGGTAGGTTGTAGTGTGAAACATCTGCAATTCGCATATTTTCTAAGCATTGTACTCACTATTGGACTATAAGTATTTTACATTCTTTGTTACATTGATCTCTTGATTGGGTTTTCTTTTACTCATTTTTCCTTTCCCATTATTATTTCATTGGGTCTTCCACTATCGAATGCTACAAATTGATCAGTCATCCCTACAATCTTGGTGGGATCATGATTATCATTATACTACTATTTTCTTTAGCATCTTGTTTGCTTATACTAATAAGATGTGTTAGGGCTCCCGTTTGTTACAACTTGATAATATGATATAAAGGGGGTATTAAAAATGGATATCTACAATATCTGGTGAAAATAGGGGTTTTATTAATTGGAAAGGTGTATTGGGAAGGGGGTTCAACAATACAATTTTAGGAGGCATTTTCCAATATTTAGTGAAATTAGGGATATTCTTTAATATCCTGTGAATGATCGTGCTATGTAACAAGTTCACTGAGTGAACCCCCCGTGAAAAAATTGTAAACTTAGTGAATTACATTTAATACATTAACTTAGTGAATTACATTTAACACATAATAATGGGTTGAAATTATATTTTTGAATTAAAACATATATTCATATGTAATCTTCATAATAATAAGTGCATGTATTACATCCCTATTTGGGCCCCCTCTCCAAATGTATGAGTGGGATACTTGTAATCAAAATAAAGTAAATATATGCATAATTAGATATAAATCTAAATCTTGTTTTAACAATTTAACACGAGAAGGTTGAATTAAACCCACTCAACAATCATGCTCATTTTATAATTTGTGTCCTCTTCTCAAGTTTAAGAACATAAAACACTACCTATCAAGTTTAAGAACATATAATACTGATTATTGTAGGATATTGAAACATTAAGATTTCCATTTCAATTCAATATTTTTCCACTTGTCATCGATCTTAGTATTGGGATATACATCAACATTTAAAACAATGATATTCATGGATTTTTAGTACAGGACTTGTAATGCATTAGGATTTCCTTTGTGGCATGTGCATCATTTATGTAACATCCATCAATGGAAGACTCTTTTTCACATTTAAGTTCAAGTTGATTTTGTAACAACTCGCAAAATTTAGAAAACAAAACATATAATATTCATTATTAGTTTGTAATAGTCACGATAAGTCCATAAAACATATCATGTCTTCTTACACTTGGAAAAAACCTATAGAAAAATCACAAATGAAATAAAGTTACCTCATTGTAATCAATTCTATTCCATGCAAAAACAAAATGGAGGATATTAAGGAATATTCATGGGAAAAATGATAAGTAACAAGACGAGGAATGGCTCAAATGTGTTTTAAAATAGATCCCATCATCACCCATGAATAAATATATTGCACATCTATATGCAAACTAATAATTATACATGTTTGAAACTAAAGGTGTATTGATACACATTGTTTTCATGAACATTCTACTTGTAGGGTGTTTGACCATACTCTCCCATATCATAATATCTCATCCCAGCATCCCACATGGATGCTTCATCATGAATATTACTATTAAAATTTTATCCATTATGTCATTAATTCATTATCATCTTAAACATCCATGTTTTTAGAGTTCTTATTTTTATCATCATTGTGCTTATCGTCATCCTCATCCTCATCATCATTAACCTTGTCATTATTATTGTCATCATCTTAAACTTATAAAATCGAAATAAACAATAAATACCAAAAAGTATAATTTAAACTTATTAAATGACAATCATACATATTACAATTCACCAAATCCCTCAAACATGCCAAAGGTCTCAAAATTCAAACAACTTACTAGTACCTATTTGTCTCTAAAACTTTAAGGTGGAACTTTTCCCAAACAATGAAGCCCTAAAAGCACCTTAAAAAAATCTTCAAATTTGAAAAATCCATTATAAAATGCATGTTAAGTGACAGCTAACTAGAAAATTCAGAAAGGAAAAGTTAAAGAATATTTGATTAACAATCCATGGTATCGTTTCCCAAACAATGAAGCCCCAAAAGCACTCAAAAAAATCTTCTAATTTGAAAATTCCATTATAAAATGCATGTTAAGTGACATCTAACTAGAAAAGGAAAAGTTAAAGAATATTTGAATAACAATCCATGGTATCGTTAAAAACTACATTAATATTCATTTCATACATTAAAGTATGATGATTAGAAGAAAAGTAAGTAGATTATATTGAAAAATAAAATGCAAAAGTACTAAAATTATTAGAATAAATTTTAGATTGCATATTATATATAAAAAAACATAAATTAGATGATTGATTATATTAGAAAAACATAAATTATAAATATTGTTAAACTCTTTTCACTTAATTTTAAAATCAAATAATGAAATAATGTCTAAATGAACATTATACAACGAAATTTGTGAAAAAGACTAAATTGTTGATCATGTAATAATACATTTAAAGTGATAAAAAATCAGGATAAATTGCATTACTTAAATTCAATTACATTCTTCAACTATCTCATTTGGTGAGATATATCTAAACTTGGTAACAAGTGGGATGTGGTCAGAGGAAAAATCACGTGAAGGAAGTGCACCATCTTTCACCTCCTCCTCATCCATTAGTTTTAACAGTGACTCCACCTTTAAATTTGTTTGGGTGTAAAGTATGTAATCCAATGTTCCCTAAAATTTTCACTTGGAATTTGATACACAGTTAGTAAAATGGGGCTCTCGTGTTTCACAATTCATTTTCTTCATGATGTGCTCCATGGATACATCACATTCAAAATAGGAAGAATAGGCACTTGCTAAGGGAATTTTATGGCTAAACATCTTAGCAAACTGCAAATCACCATATGGATCATGATTCATAATCCAATATTTCTGTGTAGTAGGGATGGATATAGCCTTTAGTAAGAAGTGAGTGGGGAGCACTTCCAGGTAAAGAATTGAATTCTCCACATATTACAAGTGGAGCACCATAATTGTTCTCAACCAACCCCTCCAAATATTTAAGAAAGTACCAAACCTACCATAGCTTTACATCATTGTTTCTTTGATTTGCATGTATCTGAGTGTTGGCTATACACAAACATTGATTAGTTCCTTTGAATGAAAGGACTACATTTAGTGCAATGTTGTATCTCTGAAATTGAGGACAATATTTACCTAAATCTCCCAAATTGATCCACTGAGATTCCAAGAAGTCAAATTGACTTCATCGATAAAAAGTTGCACAACCATCAACAGTCGGCATATAACATTCTCTCTGCTTTTCTTTAAACATCCCTTCATATCCATGCTTGGCCAATTCTGAATAGAAAAAATAAGAAAAATGGGTTTGTTGTAGCTCTTGGAGACAAATGATGTCTACATCATATTGTAATATGTATTTCAACAAGTTTTCTCAGTAGTGCTCCCACTTTAGTGAAAAGGAAGGAAAATTGGGGTATTTCTCTTGAGTGGAACAGACATCAGCCAACACGTTGTATGTTAGAACTCTGAAAAATGGACCGACGAGGCTTCCAAAAACTGTTGTTGTTGCTTTTAAGGTTAATCATTTGATAGGGATGCCAAGGAAGGCTCTACCTAAATGGAATAACAAGCTGAGTATAGAATAGTGGCTTCCCTGCACATTCGACAAGTAATATGTTTCCTACATCTTTGATGGTGGGCGTATAAAACTTGGAGGTTTTCAGATACACGGGATTTTGGAGGTGAACACGATACCACTTATATAGACCATGTGCATTGCAACAACCCAACATTATGTTAATATTTAATATGCTAAGATAGATAACATCAGTATTCCATTAGATTTCACAACAATAGCATATACAGGATCACTAAAAGAACAAAAAGCACAGCTTAAACACAAGACACAATTTATCCTGGGAAACCCTCATGGGTTAGAAAACCCAGCAAAGCTTCCTCAATATAGATGACCAACAAATACAAAGATGTAATCCCCAAGCATGAGCTCCTTCTCCTCCTTTGAAGATCTCTTCCTCTCCTATGCGAGTTTCACAAGTGAGCGAGAGTGTGTTAAATGAGGAACACACCTCTTATATTTATACTTTACTTCATTTGACTTTTAACCCTAACTAGGTCAGCCCCAACTTAACCACTCTACATAATGTTGACTGGGCCGAGCCCACTAGGGGACTTAAGCACCCCATTACAACTGACTCTGGGACGACCCCACTAGGGGACTTAAGCACCCCATTACAACTGACTCTTGGCTGGCCCCACTAGGGAAGTCTAATAACCCTTGAGTTACCACATTCCGACGGAGGAATAAACATCTCCAAGTATACAATAAAGTACAAATAGAATATTCTTAGAAGTTACAATATTTCAACACTCCCCCTTAACGAGAAGGATATTCTAACAACATCTGCAGGAGCAAGGAGTCATCAACTACATGATACATGATACATCTATAAATCATTGGAAGCTTTCTTCAATCATCATCAGTAACTCAAACAGCTACTAGAACATCTTCAAGATATTCAATACTGGAACATAACATCTTCAGTACTGAGTCTTCATCTTCTCCAACACTTGATCAGCTACATCAACATCATCATCTGGATCTCTCGATCAACAACATCATCTGGATCTCTCAATCAACAACATCATCATCTGGATCTCCTGATCAACAACATCATCTGGATCTCCTGATCAACAGCATCATCTGGATCTCCCAATCAACAACATCACCTGGATCTCTCGATCAAGAAAATCATCTGGATCTCTCGATCAACATCCTCATCTTATGGATCTCTCGATCAACAGTATCAACATCTGGATCTTTCGATCAACAGCCTCATCGTCTGGATCTCTTGATCAACAACATCATAATCTGCAACACACATGATCCAATTATGGGATGAGCAATCCCTCTCACTTTAGGACATAAGTCCAAGGATGATACAATCCTGATCCAATTACGGGATGATTAATCCCTATCACTTTAAGACACCATATCATGTCTAGGGACGATGCAATCCCAACCATAGCGCTGGTACTTTTTCATATTGGATGTGACCTAGATTAAATCTAGGATTTTTACAACCTGTGAAACCTGTTGTTGCACTGAGCAGTCCAGGAGCGAACATTACATCATTACAGGACCTGCGAATGATCACCTACTACTACACTGAGCAGTCCAGGAGCGCACATTACATCATTCCAGTCAACCACAGAGCCGGTACTATTTCAACTGGGGTGTGGCCTAGATCAAATCTAGGATTTACAACCACATATCCAGTACTATTTCAACTGGGGTGTGACCTAGATCAAATCTAGGATTTACAACCTGTGAATGATCACCTACTGCTGCACTGAGCATTCCAAGAGCGAACATTACATCATTACAGGTTCTGTGAATGATCACACACTGCTATGCTGAGCAATCCAGGAGTGCACATTACATCATTCACCAACATCTTTCTCGAAGACAAGAGTCTATGGATTCCTTTAGGACCTGTGTCTAGGGATGATACAATCCACTCGTCAACTTATACTAAGTCTAAGGACCAATCATCGACCTCATCGTCGGGACAAGTAACCTCATCATCGACATCATCATCGAAACAGGTAACCTCATGATCGATACAGGTATCCTTATCATCGATACAAGTATCCACATCATCGATACAAGTATCCATATAAATACAGGTATCCTCATCATTGATACAGGTATCCACATCGATACCAGTATCCAAATATCATCATTGACCATATCACTCCCCTTTTCGAGGAGGGTCCTTCTGAACTACACCAAGCTTGTCTCGAAAATACTCAAACTTTACTCGAGACAGAGATTTGGTCAATACATCAGCAACTTGTTCGTCAGTGCTCACAAACGCGAGCTTTATAGCTCCTTTTTGCACCATATCCTGTATATAAAAATATCGGATCTCTATGTGCTTTAAATTATCATGGAACACTGGATTCTCAGTCATCTTGATACAACTATGGTTGTCACACAAGATCACAGTGGGGTCCATCTCCAAGTCAAACAATCCTTATAACAATTTCCGAAGCCATATTGCTTCACAACTAGCAGAGCAAGAAGCAATATATTCCACTTCAACTGTGCTGAGAGCCACACTAGACTGCTTCTTGCTAAACCACAAGATCATGGTAGATCCCAGACAATAACATCCGCCCAATGTGCTCTTCCTGTCTGATACACTTCCTGCCCAATGAGCATCTGTGTAGCCATAAAATCTGAAGTCATGATCTCCAAGATAATATAGACCAAAGTCTATCGTACCCTTTAGGTACCTCATCACATGCTTTGTAGCTACCTGGTGAACACGTCTAGGTTCTACTAGATACTAAATCAAGGTGTTCACAGCAAAGCATATATCTGGCCTGGTATTCGTCAGATACATCAATGACCCAATAATCTGTCTGTACAGAGTTACATCCACTAACTCTGACGAGTCATCAGCTAACAGCTTCAAGTTGGAATCCATGGGAGTAGCCATGGATTTACATTCCAACATATCAAATATTTTAAAGATTTCCACATCATACTTTCCTTGGTTGAGAAAGATTCCTTCAGGGCCTTGCCATACTTCCAGACCTAGGAAGTAATGCATCAATCTGAGATATTTCATCTCAAATTCTGTAGCTAGCTTCTTCTTGCTTTCCATAATCTGTTTCTCATTCCCTGTCAGAAAGAGATCATCCACATACAATAATAATATAACAGGTTCATCATCCATAACCTTAAGGTAAAGGTTAGGATCAACTTTGCTTTTGGTAAATCCCAAGCTTATCAAGAAGCTATCAATTCTCCCTCTATGACTGAACATCATACACACTCTGCATTGAGTGATCTTCAGCATATCTATCCTTGCCATCCCCTGTCAGATGGGTCTACTGATATGAGCCTCAAGATCATTCAAACTCTATGGTGAGTTCCTTCTTGCATCCATCTAAGAGAATAATTTCATTTGTATATAGAAACCATATTCAACCTTGTAGCAAAGGTTAAAATCCGCATCACCCGTGGTGATCATTAAGCTCATCAAATGACTATCGATCCTGGTTACCTGTGCATAGCTTTCTTCAATCGAATCCTAGGAGTTTGCTCGATATGCACTTATCCTTTAATTACACCATTCAAAAGAACGGTCTTGTCATCCATGGGTGTAATCTATCTCTGGAAGTGTGTCTAGCCACTTGGAGCAAACATCTCGTCATGATCCTCTCCCTCTTTCTAAGAGAATCCTCTAGCCACGAGCCTTCTATTGTATGTTTGATTTGTAAGTCTTCTTGTTGAAAATCCATCACTTGTTCTTTGGAACAGGTGTTCATCATCCTTCTTTTGTAGATCATATCACATGATCTTTCCTACAAATCAAAGTTAATTACATGATTAGTAATATTTCATAATCATCAAATCATGTTGACATGATAACCTATTATGCATAATGATATGATTCACATAGTTATGCAACTATCTTGACAAATACTTTGGAACAACACTTTTCCATATCATGTATGCATACAGTGGCTATCTAGATGCCTTCCATCTCTACCAGAACATACTATCAAGAGTGTGCACAGCTCTCAACATGTCAACAAAGAGGTTTCATTCTAGACAAGCAAAATCGAATGTGTGTCCAACTTACCCATCATATGCATATTAGTAGTATATTGTTCAATGCTATATGAATGCTTACACTATGCATGATATATTCTAGGAATACAAATATGCATACAACTATTACAAGCAATATCATTAATTATTCATATATTCAAATAAAAACTCAAATACTTATCTTTTATGTTTGTGTGGTTGCCTCCCACTTGATCTCTATTTTCCCTTTATGATAACACCATGATTATATTCCTTTGAACTTCTTATCCATTCTGCACCACTATGCATGCTTAAGTGTGTACTAGCTTCATCATTGTGTCTTTCCTCAATATCTCATACATAATCATACATTCATTAGTATAATCTTAATGCTATCAAAACATTATGATTCTAAATCATCTTAAGCATGTATGGTCATGATAATTTCATACACAGGTATACTTACCTAAGAGGATTCTAACATGATATAGGAAAACATACCTGGATTATCATGCTTGCTAGTTATGTCTAGCATACCCAAACAATGTCTTCTTTGTTTTCTTCAATGATTTAGAGACCTTGTGCTAGTAACCTGCATATCTCATAAGTTAAGCATAGTAGAAAAAATTCATACATACCTCGTAAGTAGAGCTTCTATGTGATCAAAGACTATGGATGAGTCTTTGTCTTCATGTCATCATGATCATAGAACTTGATTTTTCTTTCTTGATGTACCTTTCTTGTTAGCAGACAACATCATCCTCATACAACAAGTGCATTAGTACAACCATAAGTGCCATAACCCTAATCAATGAATGTCTTCTATCATTCACATGCATTCATACTTTTATTAAGGTGATCAGACAATCTAAAATTAATCATGATTGTACTAACCTCAATAATATGAAGACAAACATATTATGAACTTAATCATGAAACATATTTCAAAACAAACATGTATCTTCTCAAGTCATACTTGTCGAGTAGTCTTCTCTATAAGGGTAAGACCCTAACTATCCAAGGTATATCACTTTTAAACATCTTATATATGTTCATGGTGCTAGGATTATAGAACATCAGTTCCATTTAAACCTCCTTCATATCTGCCCTATGATTCTCCCAACTTTGCTAGGGTTTCTTCTTACTTGGAAACCCTAATCTTCAATCTCCTTCCTCCCACAACATTTTGATAGAGGATTAATATCTATGATGAATGGATTCCAAATCCATTATCAAAGTTTCCAATGTTGCATCAGGTGTCTCCAACATTGTATCAAGTCCTTCCATACCTAAAACTGAAAACCCTAAGTGAGAGCTTCTTCCTCCTCTTCTTAGATTTCCTCCGTTGACCCATTTCAGATGTTATGTATTGTTTATGGTGTATCTCTTAAATTTTGGATCTACAGGGTCTAAAACTTCATCTTGTCGTATCCTGACTTGTCCTCTTTCCAACCCCGTAGGTTTTAGCTTTATTGTATTCTCCATCAGAGAGATATGCTTAGTTTCCCAACATTACTTGTTTAAGGGATGAAACAGCATAGAGAACTTGTACGGAGTGCCACGTGTCATTGTTTCAACTTCAGCCTTTGAAAATCGGACCTGTGAAACTAAAGTCCATTCCCTAACTGCTAATTTTTACGGAATTTCATTTGGAGCTTCAAATCCCAATTTATGACTTTTTTAACTAGGTCACCTGTTTAGGACTTCATTCTGGAAGAGGCAGAAACTCTAACTTGTACGGATCATATTTCAGAAAGTACAATGAATATGAGGCTGAAATTTGGACACAAGGTATAGGAAAATTTCATCTTTGGACTGTCCAATTTTCAGATCCTGAACCTCTGCCAAAATGGATTTATAGCGCAAGTTCCACGATGACTAGGTTTTGCTATATAAAACCCTAACTTTCAAATTGTCGCAAGTGAGACAAATGTCGTAAGTGCCATACATTGCCTTCCTTCAGGATAGCTATGATACCATGTTGATATTCAATATGATAAGATAGATAACATCATTATTCCATTATATTTCACAACAATAGCATATACAAAATCACTGAAAGAACAACAAGCACAACATGAACACAAGAGACACAATTTATCCTGGGAAACCCTCATGGGGTTGAAAACCCAGTAAAGCTTCCTCAATATAGATGACCAACAAATACAAAGATGCAATCCCCAAACATGAGCTCCTTCTCCTCCTTTGCATATCTCTCCCTCCCCTATGCGAGTTTCACAAGTGAGTGAGAGTGTGTTAAATGAGGAACACACCTCCTCTATTTATACTTTACTTCATTTGACTTTTAACCCTAACTAGGTCGGCCCCAACTTAACCACTCAACATAATGCTTACTAGGCTGACCCCACTAGGGGACTTAAACACCCCATTACAACTGACTCTAGGCCGACCCCACTAGGGAAGTCTAATAACCCAAGTTACCACATTCCAACGGAGGAATAAACATCTCCGGAAATACAATAAAGTACAAATAGAATATTCTTAGAAGTCACAATATTTCAACACATTCTTTGATAATCCCTTATCAAATCTTCAACACTGACTTGGCTGCCAACAACAGGTTTAATGGGAAGCGTTCTCAAATCATCTATGTCCACCATAGCCCTTTACCTGTCCAATGACATTCAACCACTAATTAGTAATTTGAAGCATTATATTTTTTAACTTTAGAAAAATATTTTTAACCAGAAAATCAACAATGAGAATGTACAACAGTACAATGCCATTAACTAACAGTGGCAGTGATGTAAATTCATGAAACTCTACGACTCCATGTTTTATAAACTCTATAATAAGTAATTTGAAGCTTTTTCCAACTATCTAAGTTTTGAACTTTGCACAAATATTTATAACAAGAAAATATAATAGTGGGAACGAACAACGAACAACAAACAACGTGCAATACCATTAACAACAAACAACAGTACAATACCATTAAGGGACAACGCCCATGAATAAACCCATGAAATTCTACCACTCCCTGCTTATAAACTCTATAATAAGCAATTTCAAGATTTTTCGAAACTCATGAAATTCTACCACTATAGGCTTTATTTAAACTCTATAATAAGTAATTCCAAGCAAGTGTGGCCTAGGATAGAATCTTTGATAGGCTTAAAAAAATTCTGGTTTGAGGATTCGGTTGAAGAAACCATAGTATATTTGAAGAAACGTTAATGCCACCGATCCAATGTATAGTAGAAGGCTTAAGTATTTTGAATTTTCTCCCACAAACTGCGAATGGATGAAAACAAAAGGAGAATGGTAATCATTATAGATTTTTTTTTTAAATCCCAAGTCTATTTCGATGGAACCTCACAGGCTGAAATTTTCTTATCCCTAGGTATATTTGGATGGGACCTCACAAGCAGAAAATAAAAAATAAAAAAAATCTATGGACGTATTTCGATGGGACCTTACAAGTGGAAAAAAAGACTATGAAACCATTTACTTTGCATGAAGGACTTTGGAATCGTTTTCTTTGCATGGAGATAAAAACGTATATGTAGATTCCAAGTTCTTGAAATGGAACTCTCCATGATCCTGCAGGTCTTATGTGACAAAATCAAAACCCATATCAATATATTACATGTTATTTCTATATCATTCAGTTTTATTTTAACAATATATTAAATTTTATTTCTTTAATATATTTTTTTGATAAAATTATCTATTTAAAAATATTATATAAAATGTATTACATTTTAAGATTAAAAATTGATTGAATTAAAGATAAGAAATTATTAAATATTCTATAATCTTTCTATTTTTTAAAAACTTTATTTACATTTTACTTTATTTCAAATAAGAAATAATAATAATATATTTTGTAATAGTTAGTTATGATTTTTCAGGAAGGCATTAAAAAATATTTGCTTCTCCATAATTTTAAAAGAAACTTATAATGAACATTATATTTTCTCAACAATGTTTTAACATTCTTGCATTTATTCATTTGATGGATTAGCATTTTTGCCTCAACATTAATGTCTTATTATGTTGGATTTATCAAACCTTTAAAAACATCATTTAAAATATTTTAGCACATTATAATCCTCAAAAATGTATAAAACACAGAGTAAATTATCAAATACATCTCCCCTCTTGAAATGCTTAAACATCAATGGATCATGTACCTCTTATATTTGTTACACTACCTAATCTCTACATTATCTTTTAAGTTTCGATTTATATTAAGAGTTTGATAATTTGGTGAAGGTGATTATCATGCTATATTAAATACTTTGTAAATAACATGAGCTTGCATTTGAACATAATGTTTTTAGAGTTGAGAAGAGTCATATCATTTTTTCTTTCAGCGGAAAAAAACGTACTACTATTATTCACTAGATGAATCAAATAGTACAAAACATACATAAGTCATATAACTAAGACTTATGATAAAAAATGAGCCTTTGTTCTTTCTGTGACAAATATTTCATCAAAAATAAACTGTACTCCCTACACAAAAAAAGACTTCTACATTCAGCTTATATCTACTAAATTTCAAATATGTTGACTCTGCCAGAGTCAATACATTGTGTATCTTGAATTTCTTTCCAACTGATAATGCCTTCGATTCTTGTGTGTGCCTCTTTAGAGAGAGTATCAGCCATCCAATTGTGCTCTCGATATATATGTTCAAAAGTAATATTACTGAAGTGCTGGATCTTCTCCTTTGTTCTACAACACCAATAATATAAGGAAATCGCATTTAAGTTGTGTTCCCCTTGATCCCATTTTATCGTTACTCTAGAATCTCCAAATACAGTCACTTCATGTAATCCCATAAAAAGAGAAACGGTAAGCACACTCCAAAGACCAAGTAATTTTGCCTTAGTATTGGTACCTGCTCCACAATTCAGTTTAAGGGTGAAGTAGTGATCTTTGTTGATATATATTACTCCTCCCACTGCACATAACCCATCAATTGACAATCCATTAAAGAAAACAACTGCTAAATGATGTGGTATACTGAAGTTACTGTCCTGCATATTACTTTTTTTACTGTCTCTGAACAATAATATTTAATAAGAGAAAGGATTCTCTTATAAGAAATCTCAATGCTGGGTTTTTTCTCCTCAAAAACTACTTCATTTCTAGTCCTCCATATAACCCACGATATTACTGCAGGAAAATAAGGCAAGTTTTTACACTTTTTGAACCAATTGAGAGCACATCTATCAAACACTCCCGATCCCCAATGATAGCCTAAATGAAGATGATTAGTAATTAAAAACCAAAGTTTTTTTGTGAAAACACAATCCACCAAAAGATGTTGTGAAGTTTCTGAAAAGTTTCTGCATAAGGTGCAAATACCTGTACTAACCCAACCTCTTCTAATTAAGTTGTCCCAGGTTTTTAGTCCTCCACTTAGTGCATGCCACATGAAGCACTGAATTTTCAACGGTATTTTCCATTTCCATAATGTTTTGTACCACCAGTTAGCAGGATAGTTACAATAGTCACTGATAATAGCTTTGTATGCCGACTTGGCTGTAACTATGCCTATAGCTTTATTATTTAACCAGATAATTTTATCTTTCTCCATGCAATCTACATCCAACAAAATTTAATTTTTTTGTGTAGCGGGTCCAATATGATGCAGCAGAGTCACTGAAGCCCATTTCCATTGCATTGAGCCAAGATGACTGATTGTTACCAATGCTTTTTCTTTTTATTTTATTGAGAGTTGCATAATCAAACCGGTGAAGTGTACTGATGATTTCACTGGATAGTGTGTAGTCTTCATCCATTCCTAGAACTGGATCAATCCCCACCATTACACTTTTTCCATTTCCTATATTCCATTAAAATTCTTTAGCCAGCAAATTATACACTCTCAAGAAACCAGACCATATTGGAGAGACTCCTCTCACTTTCTTCATTGGATTCCTTATCCAATTAATCACATCCCCTTTGATATATGTAATTGATAGAATTCGAGTCCACAAGGTAGGCCCAAAGAGTCCTCTCCAAAAGCTTTTCATTCGAAATGCACAACTGAACATTGTTAAATGCCTTATCCCCCATCCTCCACTGCTTTCAGGAAGAGCAATATATTCCCACTTAGCCATTACCAAACTGTTGCTTTCCAAACTACCTATCCATAGAAAGTTAAAAAATACTTTCTCAAACAATATATGATATAACCTGGAATCTGGAGCAGAGAGAACCAATAGACTGGGATACCAATGAGGACTGACTTCACCAAAGTTAAACATCCACCAATTGACAAAAGTCTGAAAGTCCAATGAGAAATCTTTTGCTCAACTCTTTTAATGAGCCACAACCAAGAGTCATATCATTATTTTCAAATTATATAATTAAGTTTTTTTTTAAGAGTTGAATCCATGATATTATAAATAAATAGAAATTAAAATATAAAGATATTTTGTATTTGATACTATTTTTAAAAGAGAATTAATTTATTTTCATTGAATTTTATTTCATTATTATAAATTATAAAGTACAAAAATATTTTTCATTTGAAATTAAATTTAAAAAACGTAAAGTTGGCTTATTACCATGGAGTTTTATTTGACAAATTTTTTTATTCATTTGGTATAATTTTTTATTAAATTATTTATTTAAAATATTATATTTTAAGATTTAAAAATAATTGAATTAATTATAAGAGATGAGTAAATATTTTTCAAAATGATAATTTGTTTTTTGAAAAAACATTTTTGTTAGTATTTTCTTTCATTTTAAATTAAAATAATTAATAGAATATTTTATAATAATTATATGTAACTTTTCACTAAAGCATCAACAATATTTGCTTCTAGAGAATTATAAAAAGACTTATAATGACAACCATGTTTTACGAACAATGTCTTAACATCTTTGCATTTATCCATTTAATGCCTTAGCATTTTTTATTAGACATCAATGCCTTATCATTTATGTGAAACATCATTTAAAATATTTCCACACATTAATTCCCACTTTCAAATTATACAGCTCCCCTCTTGAAATGCTTAGATACCAATACATCATGTTATGTGAAACATCATTTAAAAATTTTCCATAGATCAATTCTTACCTTCAAAGATGCAAACACAATAAAGTATCAACAACATCTCCCCTCTTGTGGGATATGAATGACTTCTTGATCTTGTTTCAAAACACTACAAAGAAAACACCTATCGTAAAGTTATCTAAAGTTACAAGATTGCCCAAAATTGTTAAAAAACCTCTGTTGCAACTTTCTTTTAGTAATACAGGTTTTGCATAGGTTATATAGTCTAAATGCACACATGGTTTGTCTATTATACAACATACACACCAATGCATATTATGTATAGTTAATGCGTTGGTGCATATATTGTAATGTAGAACAAGAACGATTTATTTTACTCCATGAATATATTAAGAACCATAAGTGTATTTTTCCCTTCAAGTGCATATATTCTTTTATATAAGCACTGGTGGTATGATATTCAAATGACCACCAGTGCATAATATAAGTACACGGGGCGTGTTTTGTACATTATGTATTCTCTAAAAGCACCCTTGTGTATTTTATCTATAGATATTTAATTATTGAAAAGTGATAAAGATTTCAATTGCTAAATAAGCTTACAAAATAGTTTGACCTAGAACAAATTTAATCTAAAGATGTTATGAGTGATTATGAAACTAAGAAGTTGAATATAAGTAATTACCTAGTAGTCTTAACTAAAATAAGTGGAATCATTGTGAAGTAAGTTTTAGACAGTATGGTTATTGTTATAAAAAAGATGTAAAAAGAAAGGGATCTGAGATCCTTTTTATTAATTTAATCAAGTGCTTAAATACCAGGATGATGTAAATATTCATGGAGTTCAACGTTCATATTATCATAAAATTTCATACTATCGTTTCATTATAAAGAAAAATACTACCATATTTCAAATTAAATAGACAATGGAATTTACACATCAAGTCCTTAATTTCAACCATTCAAATGATACAGTGAAATAAAAACTAGGAATTAAGTTCTGTGTTGCAATTATGAATATTCATACTCAATGGACAAAAAATCACACATTAACAGGGCTATGCCATAATCAAATGGGAATAAAAATAACAATAAGTTCACATTTGAAAAGAAACCACAACTTGGTGGTCAATAAAACTTTGTTTCCTAAAAAATACCAAGAAAGGGTAAACATAATGAGCGTACTATTGTTCATAAAACAAACACTATCTTCAAAACATACTCTTAATTGGATGAAAGAATAAAATCATAATTATCGAAAATATCTTGCATAAGATGAATAGTAAGTTGACATGGACATCAACGACTAATGTTGAAGAGTAAAAATTACAAAAATTACTTATTTAGAGTGATGTTTCAACTAATTAGCTTATTATAATTGAATTTTGTTTAACTATGTTATATAAGTTTTAAGAATTATAAATTACATGGTCTAATAGGTATCCCATGTGGGTCAAGGAGAGGTCCACATGTTTTGAGCCTCATAATGCAAATCACTCGTATTATGCCTTCCATCTTGTGTGTTCTATTGTGAGATTTCCTAGTTATGAGTTTATTTAGTAAATTCTGGTTTGAGAGGTGAGGATCAAATAAATTTATTGAGCCTCACCTCCCCCTTTTACAGATCAAATGATAAAAGAACATGGTCCTAGACCTTTTTCCTCAATGTGGTTCACAACCCCGGAGAAGAGTTGTTACGCCCATGGGAAGAATTCACAGGGGGACCACCTGAAGGGGCCTCACCCTACTGACTCTGATTACAGAGCCTAACCTAGTGGGGAAATCAAGTGAGGCCCTTATATATCAATGCATAGCCACCTGGGGATTTGAACTCGAGACATTATGCTTACAACTCATATCTCTCAACCACTTGAGCTAACCCATCAAGCTAGAATGGTCCTAGACCTGATCTGTATTTTTTTCTTTTACTCTTCGCTTTAAGTTGCCTCTCAAGTCGTTTCCTCACGGCTTATACCTACTCCCTACCTGACACTTACCAATATTTTTTTTCTCATTTTATTTTTCTCAGTATCTCACTCATTTCTATATGATCTCTACCCTACACTCTAGCTTCCTCTCCCAATCAGGACTGCACACTTATACAACTCAAGGCTCCATCCCTTAGAGCGCAGCCAAATATCACGATATCTTAGATTCTTCGTCTTATTTTTTTAATTTATTTTATTTCCATGTATACCTCACTACCTCTCTCCCAACCCACTCTACATATCGCAAAAACATTTCCTCTAAGTCACTATTACATTCATATTTCCCTATATTCAACTCATTTCATTGTATCACTCACTATGGATCTCATACGCTTCTCCAACAAGACATCTAGTCACAAATACCACATTTACTCACACAAGTTGTCAACCAGCCCCTTGTTTCAGATATTTACTCCTACATAAGGGAGAGCGCACAAATTTGCTCCCCAAAAGTGTTGCAACGAGGCCATGCTAGCAGGGAAAAAATGAACTCACGCACGCACCTAAGGCAGCGGGAACACACCACTAGGTTCGGTACCGAACCGGAGAACGTGCACACTATTGCGCATGCATGCTCAAATGTGCTCGCGCGCTCTTGTTAAGATAATAAAAAAAACATGGCAGAGTTGTTGTAATTCTTTCCACTGCAGTTGAGCGTCATGAGTCACCCATCACATGCGCGGCGCTATAGACAACCAATTTCACCATTTCCACTCAAAACTATCTCCATCCATCCACCAAGTGCATTGGATAGGTCAGATCCATGTTTTTTGTCTTTTTATTCATTTTTTTTTATAATTTTATTCATTTTTTGTCATTTTATTCATTTTTTTTGTTTATTAAATTTTGAATAATTCACAAATTTGTAAAATAATAGAGAATTTTTCAATTGCGGAGTGTAAACCTACACAATGAATGAACAAAATGTTAGCATGGAGTCCGGTGGAACAAAAGAAAACACAAATCTTGGAACCAATGAAAATCCTCAACAAAATCCAAATGCCCAAGAAAATCAAAACCCCCAACAAAATTTTGACCAAGACAACTTGAACCATTATGTACATGAAATGAGAGTGCACACTCGAGAACTAAGAAACATAGGGGAACCATCTCAAGTGTCCCTTGAAACCTCAATTGAGATCTCAATTGACTCCCTCATCCATGCACATCGACAATTGACTGACATGAATGAATATAGAGCTAGGATGCGGTAGTATTATTCCACAGGCATTTCCAAGGAGGAAATAAAATATTTGAGTATTACAAAGGCCCACTTGCACAGTATGTTTACCGATCTAAGAACATAACAACCACTGGACATTAGAAAGCCACATGTCTGCATGGATTGGTGTCATTTCCAACCATGGATGGACAATTGGATGCATAGGTGGTTCATGGTTTACGATAAACCTCCCTGCAATAATAGGGAGGTTCCACAGTACTTCCTTCAACAACTGTGGGCCGAGTTTGCGCTCGGTTTACATGTCAACTATTTTAATATAACCGAGTTCCAGGGTGTTGGGCGTGGCTCTGCCCAAGATCGACCTGCTGCTAGGAGGAGCCCACTGAGAGGGACACTAGCTCCTAGGTGCGAGCACAACCCCTCTCCCCAGCCGCCTCAGTTACCCCACAAACTTGATCAGATCGAGGGCGCGATGAGGAGTGTTTCACGTGGACTGCTTAGACACACTTCCTTTGTAGCAGCTACTACAGTGAAGAGATAGGCTAACCCTGGTAGAGACGCAGGTGCAGGGCCTTCACGACAGAGTCAGGATAGACCTGTGACCAATGGTAGCCATGTTGGGCCTTCTATTTCGACGGGGACAATGCCACATCTTTGTCCCCATTTCGGACACACTTACCCTGGTGCAATTGAGGTCTACTATATGGAACAGGCTAGCCCTTTTTTAAATGTGTTTTCAATCATCACTTGATAATTTGTAAAGTAATTTTAAAGTATTTGTGTTTGAATTAAACTATTATTTCAATGTACATCTATTTAGAGATGAGACATCATCATGGGAGAACGTAGCATCTCCCAACCTGGATGCATCAATGGCAGCTGCAACTGAAATTGCAACACCTCACACAGAGGTATTTTCAGTACCTCACGCAATATTGTTATTACTTATGACATTTGTATTTTTATGTATTTATATTTATGACATACATGATTATAGTTCGTACAATATTTTTTAATATTTTGATTGACTAAATAATCACTTGTTTAATATGTTCATAACGTGCATGCGTTTTGGTGTCCACAGGTATGCACAGAATACGATGATCAACCATCTCCGCCGGGGATCAACAGATCACCATATACACAGGTACAATGTGTAGTTAAAAGCACTCATTTAATTTGAAATGTTACAACATACTATGGTTTAAATTGATTTTTGTTTACTAAACTATGATATTACAAATTTGTATGCAGGGGTCACCAACAGCTGCAGGACACTTTAGTCCCATGTTTCCACCCTCTCCCATGAGTCACCCCCCTTCTCTTCCATCCAGACCCCTCCCTCCGTCCACCCCCCTCCCTTCCATCCACCCTCCCCTCTCCATCCATACTCCCCCCTCTGTCCATCCTCTCCCATCCATCCATGCCCCCCCCATCTATAAATCCTCCCCCATTCATCCATGCCCCCCCATCTATCCATGCTCCCCCATTCGTCCATGCCCACCCTTCCATCCAGCTTCCCCCCTTTGTCCACAACCTCCCTTCTATCCATCCTCCTCCCTCTGTCCAGCACCACCCTCCCATTCACCATACCTCAACATCCCCCCTAGCCCTTTTGTTTCGATACCCCCTATTGTACAGCCGATAGGGGTTCATTGTCCACGATGTCCTCCTCCACCCCATACCACCATGTCCTCTTCTACCATATCATCTCCAGTTCCCACCACTATTGTGGCAACTACTATTCCATTATCTTCCCGTGTATCTACAGTGGCTGCACCCATAGTTGATGCATCTACATGTGCCCCCCCCCCCCCCATGACTGCATCAGAGAAGGTTGTCTAGCCAATTGCTCCACCTACTAGCCCAGAAGCCCAACCATGTCCATTGTCGGAGGTGTTCATGGTGAGAATCAAGTTAATTTATGAAAAAAATTTGATGCATTAACCAAAATTAATTTAAGCAATTATTATTTTTCAATGAAATTATTGTCGTAAATGTTGTAGGGTGTAATTGCTAAGAGGCTCAGCAGATCAAGTACACCTACCTCTCGTCTCCCACTCGCATCAGCGATGAGTTATTTAAGATTTGAATTGTGAATTAATTTTATAAATGTGGTAAATGTTGCAAATTCTTGAAAATGATGGTATCTTATATCATTTGTTTCAAATCCTGGAGAGACGGTCTACTCCTAGACAGAAGAAGACCCGAGATACCAGTAGCTCCAAGAAGAGGAAGATCGATTTTGGAGATACGCCTGGGAGTGACCAGGGTGGTCACCATGCTTAACACACCATGTTATGTACATCAGACCTGATGTGGCACCTTTGGACACCATTTTCCATGTATTTTGGATCTACGACACCAGTTGTTGGATTTTATATAGGGCCCGAGTTGCCATGTATTTTGGATCTACGACACGATTTATCGAATTTTGTATAGGGCACGAGTTTCCATCGTATGTACATTGGGAACCATGTTCCACTATTTTCCTGAAAATTTATATATTTGTTCGAGTTTTGTTCCACTATGGTTTTATCTCATGGATTTATATATATTTTTGTTCGAGTTTTGTTCTATATATGTGTATAATGATTTGGATTCAAATGTATGCATATGAATATATATATGTACAATTAAAATGATTTGCTTTTTATATGTATTGTAATTTAGGAAAGGGATTAGGATACATAATAGGTTTTCATTGTGATTAGAATACAATCTAGAGTTTATGCTACCAACTAGGGTTTTTAGGATAGGCTCTTGTGTTTTTAGGATAGGCTCCAAGCTCTAGGTTTACTAGCTTAATGTTGAACTCCACTATCATGACAACATTGTCACCAACACCATGCCCACTACCACAATCACCATCAAGCCTAATCATCCTCTTGCTCGCGGTGCCACCATCCTTGTCCCCATCAATCATCCGTCATCCACCATCGTCGTGATTGTGCTCATTGTCACCATAACCATATCTATCCTCACGCCCATTATCACCATCATCGTGATTGTGCTCATTGTCACCATTGCCACCATCATGCTCATTGGATTCTAAGCCTTTTAGCCTCTTTGTTTATGTATTTTGGGTCGGATATGGATTGCACTTGATTTTCTTTTATTTGTATACACCCTTGCTATATACATGTCAGAAAATTTCCATATAAGTGTATAATTATTTGGATTCAAAACTAGGGTTTTCCCATCGACAACTTGGTAGAGACACTTTCAACCAGGAGTGTCTCTATCAAGTGTCTATGGAAAAACCCTAGAACAGACGTGGAGTTGGGAAAAAGGAGTCGATCTGGGTCGAGAACTTATGGAGTTCCCCTCTATGTTTAGACTCAATGAGACAACATGGGGTTCTTTTTTGCATTTGAAATTGCCAAGATGGTAGGCACGAGGTAATCCCCATATATATATATATATATATATATATATATATATATATATATATATATATATATAAGAAATAAAATATAAATTAAATAGTAATACTAATATCTATTTTTTGTTGAGATTTGGTCTGGTGAAGGTAAGGAAACAGACCAAGATGGAAAACCAAACTAGAATAGGGACAAGGAGTTTTGAACTTAGCCTCATTAAATAGAATTTTTAAATCAACATTAAAAGAGTAATTGAAGATATAATTAAATTTTAATTCCAAAATAAGCATCCATGTTGATGAAAGATATGGGCCATAAGTTGATTGCTTATGGATCTATTATTGTCTTAAACAAATGAAATTTCTAAAGAAATCTCACATTGCTTTTATATAAAGAAGGCTTGCATGTCGTTTATATTTTCCATGTGAAATACTCACCAGGTTCAAGTCATCAAATGATAACAAAATGTTATTGTTAAGGACAATGCTTGAGGAAATCCAAATAAGGAAGAAAACATCTTGACGCACACAAGGATATCTTGATTTATAGGTCATGTTTCACTTTCAACAATGTTAGTATCACTAAGAATGCAAAAATGAAAAAACGACTATCTTATATTTTATGTCAGATTTTTTGAGTACTGACAATATGTAGGTGTGAGGATATCTAAGAAGCTAGTTAAATGAAAATTTAGGATATCATAATGTTCTATTTAATATATTTCACTACTGGTTGATCAAACTCGAAATTTAAGGGCTAGAAAATAGGGCATGGAATTAGAACATATAAGTGGCAAAAATCACATGGATGTTAACATAATGGGATTTGTATTTCCATGGATATTCGTGTTTTTAGTTAGATATTCATTTAACATTTTCAACTAGCATCAATTTACAAACAAAAGCATTTCAATTCAATTCCCTTCTCATATTGGGTAATTATGACATAGTGAGTACATTTAGTAAGACCCACCTCTTTTTTCTAGTTAACAAGGAATACATTCCTATTGGAATGGATACCTTTAACAATGTTCCTTCTAATTATGTTGACCTCTATAGTCATAAACGGGGGTTTCAAGTAGATATGCATGAAAAGAAAGGATGTAATGCTTATCTTGCTTCATCCATTCAATACAACTTGATTTTCATCTATTCCTTGCAACAATCCCAACCTATAGACACTCATAATTTATGTTTCTAGGTGGATCCACACGAAAAGAAAGGCTATAATGACTTGCTTCACCCATTCTAAACAACTTTTAATCCATATATGGTTTCAACTTATAGGAAAACAACTACAGGGCTTTCACAACAATGATTAAAACCCCAACCAAGAAAACCACAATTTTAGCCTCAAAAACTTGCAGCATTCACAATTTCCACTAGTAGTTCAATATACCTAATCAGTAAAAAACATAGATTATGGATAAAACAAAATAATATGGTTTACCTAGAGTGAAACTCAGCCTCAAATAACTACAAGTAATTTTGTCTATATAAGTATGTGTATAGTCTACACAAAGAAACAATCCAAATACTATAGTCCATTGTCATAAGGAGAATGCCTAATGGTTCCCACTAAGCCAAAACCACATGTTAAATATGTTAAATATGCATATATGCCCACTAAGTAGATCAAAGTTCTAGGTTTTTCCCATAGACACTTGATAGAGACACTTTCAACCAGCTCAAAGATACCTCTAGTCTACCTTCAATCTACTTATCCTACCTTTCCATATGCCATATAAAAAAGGGGACATCCAGTTGGTACTAGTGTTATGGCATATCCTCTCTAATTGAATTATGGTAAAACACTATGTTATGTGTTTACATAACATTAGGAGGTCAAAGGTGTTACTCTATAATGGCTCACATATTCTCAATATTGTCTCAACAGCTTAGGGAGCATCACGATGTGGTTATAAGTGTATGACCTCTTGTGTGAGGTGTGCCCTTAGGGATTTAAGCAAGCATAACCCTCATTTCATCTCATTAGAAACATTTACCTAGCCATTTTTCATATGTATCAACACTTGGGAGGAAAACAACCCTAAGACATGTCCTATATGGTATTTTAAAAGATCCTTTATGCACGTGTGGGAGATGACAGAACCCCGTTCTGCTCGCCGGTTTGGTTTCCGTGAACCCGGAGCAAATCCTCAAAGTGTCCATGAATGGCCATGAGGCACCTAACCAAAATTCTCGTATCACCAGAACCGTGACTCTGATTGTGAATCCATCAATTCCGATGGATTCAGAACACCGGGTTTCAGCTAAGGTCCCCCCCACACTATGCCTCGAAGTCTCGAAAACGGTGTTATTGTGCCATCTCAATAACTAGAGTTTTGCTAAGTGAAGGCCATGCTAATATTGCTCAAGGGGGTCATTTACGATCCGAAGGCTCTTGGGAGTGCGTGGCCATCGTGAAAACATACACAATGGCCACATGCACGTGCGGGAGCTGACGGAGTGCAAGTCTGCTCACCGGTTTGGGTTCCGTGACCCCAAAGCAATTCCTCAAAGTGTCCTTGAATGGCCATGGGGTGCCTGACGAAAATGATCGTAGCAACAAAATAGTGACTCCAATCGTGAATCTGTCGATTCCTGTCGATCCGAGACGTCATTGTTCAGCTAGGGGACCCCCCACACCATGCCTCGAAGTCTCAGAAACGGTGCTATTGTGCCATCTCTGAAGCTAGGGTTTTTCTCAAAGAAGGCCATTCCAATATTGCTCAAGGGGGTCATTTATGATCCAAAGGATCTCGGGCGTGAGTGGACATCATGACAACATCCATAATGGCCACGTTCACATGATGGATCTGACGGAACCCAAGTTTGCTCGTTGGTTTGGGTTCCGTGACCCCGAAGTAATTCCTCAAAGTGTCCCTGAATGGCTCTCGGGTTCCTGACCAAAATGCTCGTAGCACCAAAACCATGACTCCGATCATGAATCCATCAATTCCAATGGGTCTAGAACATTGGGTTTCAGCTATGGGACCCCCCATACCGTGCCTCGAAGTCTCAAAAACGGTGTTATTGTTCCATCTCCGAAGCTAGGATTTTGATCAGTTAAGGCCATTCCAATATTGCTCAAGGGGGTCATTTATGATCCGAAGGATCCCGGGTGTGTGTGGCCATCATGAACATGTCCACAATGGCCCTATTAGTTGATGGAACCCAATTCCGCTTGTCGCTTTGGGTTTCGTGACCCCGGAGCAAATCCTCAAAGTGTCCCTAAATGGCCCCGGGGTGCCTAACCAAAATGCTCATAGCACCAAAACCATGACTCTGATCTCAAATTAGTTGATTTCAATGGATCCAAAACACCGGGTTTCAACTAGGGAACCCTCCACACCGTGCCTCGAAGTCTCGGAAACGGTGCTATTGTGCCATCTCTGAAGCTAGGGTTTTTCCCAATGAAGGCCATTCTAATATTGCTCAAGAGGGTCATTTACGATCTGAAGGCTCTTGGGTGTGCGAGGCCATCATGAACATGTCCACAATGGCCACATGCATGTGCAGGAGCTGACAAAACCCAAGTCCACTCATTGGTTTGGGTTCTGTGACCCCGGAGAAAATCCTCAAAGTGTCCCTGAATGGCCATGGGGTGCCTAACCAAAATGCCAGTTGTTAACACCTAGTTTTCACAACACAAGTGATGATGTATAGTAGAGAGATGTTTTGAAAATTTCTTGAGAAAGCCTAAAATATGATTGTTTTCATGATTATGGGATAAGGTATGATCAAACGTTGTAAATGGGGGCACTAAGGAGATAAGCAAAAGAAAATGCAAAGAAAAAACGCATAAAATTGATCATAAGGAGCAAAAGAAATGCCAAAAGCCATAGTTCCAAAAGCAAATGTTATAAGCGCTAACTGTCATGCAAGATGCACCATTGATTGGGCGCAAGCAGGAGATTGGTGGTCCTTATGTGCTGTCGCATTGCCAAAATGCGCGGAGGAAAAAAGGGTATAAGCTGTTGCGAAAACCAAAATAGCCCGCTACGTGTCACGTTTGAAATATGTCGCGGGGAGGAAAAGTGGTATGGTAAACCCACTTATGTGGCATGAGAAAGTGTTGTGTTATGGATGAAATGTAAAACACGTGGACGGCTAAGATCGACGTTAAGGGAATCCAACTTTTAGGAGTGAAGGTTTCAAAGAGCGCAAGTATAGTAGGGAAAGCAATGGTCCAGATTACTCTATGGTTGATCAACGGTTCCTGATGATCGACGCATTATGAAGAAGCGCAGACGATAAAGAGGAAAAATGGTTGCGAAAAGATAAACAGCTTGCTAGGTGTCAATGCCACAGTCTGTCACAAGGGATGAAAGTGGTAATGAAGACCGCTTTTTAAAGCCACGAAATCACTATGAATAGAGGTATGGTGTTAAATAATGAATGGTGTAGATCAAAAGATGAAAGTAAACGGACGGTTTATGGGGGAAAGATTTTCAAGGTGATAAAGTAACATCAAATCCAATGGCTAGGATTGTCGCGCGAAAGATCAATGGATGAGAAAATTGACCGCTGATAAAGAAGAGCGAAAGATAGAGAAAAAGGGTTATATATAGCAATGAGCACATGAAGTTAACATTTGTTATTAGAAGTTGTCGAAGTCAAAAGCTTCAGGACGTGTGTATGACGAAGAAGGCGATAGGGTAGGTCATTCTCAAAGATTATCAGTGACAAGTAGGGTCTTATAACCGGTGTTGTCAGTAATATAAACTTGTTTATAATAAGAAATGGAAGAAGATCCAAGGCTTAACAGTGTTAGGGTTAGGAACCCCCTAGAGGATAGAGATTTTAATGTGTTTGATACGGAAATTCGGTTGCTTGTTCTTGAAATTAAAAGAAGATTAAAGAATTTTCATACGGAGGGCATAGATGTACATAGAGTGTTTCAATCATCCTTTATCCTATTCTGCCCTGACCAATTTATGCCTTTCCCTGAATTCATATCCTAGTGTGTGTCTAATTACTCTGAACCCCAGCAAGTCATTATGAATGCTCAGAAGACTAGAATTGTTTGTTCCATAAAGTTGTCAGTTGTCAACAATTCTTTTGGAATCCCTGTGTCCCAAGCATCTGAGTCTGAAAGTTTTTCTGAAGAATCAATCGTCACCTCGTATCGTCAGTCTTCTCCTGAGAATCGACAAGATTTTTTGACCACGTGTCTTAAACCCGACTTGGAAATTGAAAGTACCCCGTACCCTTTGGATGTTAATTTTTTCAATGATAATACTTAATTGGTCCTTTCCTTGATAGCCCAGTTTTTAGGTCTAGATATTGATATGTTGGTGATTGAGTTACAGTTGAGTTTTTTATTCAAAATAAGTGTTGGTTCGCCTGTAATTGAGTATGATTCGGTGTCGAGTCTCAAGTTTGAAGAGTTTTTAATAGAAAATATTCACTCACAGTTGACAAGTTTCTCCAACACACGATATTTCAGGTTTCAATCACAGTTGATGAAAATGGTCATGTTTAGCAGTCTAGAAGAGTTACAGTTCTCACAAATACTTTACACAGATACTTTAGACGATAATATGTTCAATTATATGAATTAAATTCTATCTGAAATATCTAGAGTGATCTTTGGGGAAGAACTACCAAGGGTTTTGCTTGAAATGAAGTCCCTGATGCAGTTGAAGGAGGAGGTGGCAGTAGGAGATTGGTTTTTATTGAAAGATTACACAGTGATTAGATTGTATGGTTTTGTACATGAACCTTATGTGCTACCTGCCTTCTTAACTTTAAGAATTTTCACTTTGGAATTTGTTAGACAGAAATTGATTTTAGAAGATGAACATTTTTTGAAGTTTAAGAAAGCCTCCGATTTGAAATATCTGTGGAAAATAGGACCATTTATTGTAAAAAGTAAACATGCTCTTTCGGATGTAAAGAAGCTATTGGAAAGTATAGAGTTCAAGAAAGATGTAGCAGTTGAATATGATTCTCTTCGTATCATTTCTGAGAGGAGAAAGAGCAATAATATTAAGGCTTTTGAACACAAAGAAATAGAGGGATTGTTGAAAGGAAGAAATCTGTTGCAGTATGAATCTGATGACAAAGCAATTACAAATTCATAGGTGGAAGAACTTATTTTAATAGAATCAACAATAGAGACAGATCATATACCAAATATTATAGAAGTTGGAGAAAAAAGAAGTTTGCAGGAAATTATGGATGTAGATGATGAATAAAGAGATGGAGAAAAGAGACTTAAGGTTGAGACACAGCAAGAATTGGTTATTTCAACGGACAATGAAGGTTGTGAAAAAGAGAATTTTTCAGTCCCAGAGATCCAGGTACGGGAATATAACTTTCAGGAAGTTAAGGAGGGTGGAGATATAAGTAGATTTCAATCCAGACTTGAAATATATAAGCAATATGGAGAAAATAAACAAGCTTCATCCCAAATGATTTATAGTTTACTGCCAAAAGTTAGAGATTTGACAAGTTCAAATGTTACTTTAGTAGCAAGCAGAGATATCAAATAAAATACCTTAAACTTGGCAGTATCAACTGAAGAAAAAATGACTGAGATAAAGGTTAATTTGAAGAAAATAACGGTGCCTGATAAGATCCAATTACACAAGCAGATAGGAGAGGTAATGTATGAGGATTTTGTACAAGCAACCTTGAAAGTTGCTAAATTGGAAAATATTGTAAGTCAAATGGAGAATCAATTAAAACAAGAAAAATTGGAAAATAAAGCTCACCAACAAGAAGTCAAAAAATTACAATTTGACTTGGTTGCGAGTGATGGTGGAGGCAAGGCAAGCAAAAAATTATTGATGGAAAAAGATAATATGATTCAAGCATTACAAAAGAAGATGAAAATTCCAAACTCTCAGTTAATCCAAACTTCTGCAGAAACAAAGCTAGAGCAAGAAAAAGAAGCTTTGTCCAAAGAAATCAGTGATAATAAAGCAGAATTATTAAAATTTCCTAAAAAGGAAGCAGAGTGGGAGAAAAACAAAATGAGCTTGAAAAGTCAAATTGAGGATCTGAAAGGAACGCTGACAGTTTTGTCTCAACAAAAATCAAGTACCAACCAGGTGAGCAAAGAAACTAATACAGCTAACCTTGTGCAATCCATGTCCCAAGTGAGTCTTAAAGAAGTAGAAATTAAAGAATTGAAAGAAGAAAAATGGAAGTTAGAAAGAACAAAATCATAAGAAAGATGAAGAGATAAAGGGATTGCAAAACAAAAATAAAGATTTATCAGATACGAATCAAAGATTCACTTCCCAGGTGATTGGGCAAGTCCCAATGCAAGGATGTAAACATATGATTTGGGATATTATCGTTGAGAAAACTATCAATCTCAGGCCTTATTTAAATTTTGTAAAAGCAAAGGAAAAAACAATAAAAGAATCCTTAAAGAATTGTACAACAGTAAGAGAAAATTTAAGCAAAAAACCAAAAGAGACAGCTCGAAATGCCATGGGTTTCTTGAGAATTTTATCAGAAGACGAGTTGAATACACTGGGTATAAAAAATAGAATTTCAGTGATCGCTTGGGAAAGAAGGATATTAGGAAAATATGCTCATCTGGAAAGTGTCGAAGCTCGGAGTGCAGGAATGAAAAGACAAGTTGTTGATTTTAAGAAAAAGTTCAAAAAAGTTTTCCTAAAAGGATTGCCTGCTTTTTGGAATGAAAATGATGAATTGATTCCTTGGAATGATTATAAAAATTTGATATTTGCAATAAGAATGAATCATGATAAATTCCAGAAATTGACTCATGTCCTTACAGGTAAAGTCTTATTAGAAAAGCTTGCAGAAGATTTCGAAATCATGGATATGTTGAAGATTTTGAGCGAGGAAATCCCTCCTATGTCAAATGAAGAAAGTGTGGAGCTGAAAGTTTTAACAAAAGAAATGATACTTTACAAGACCATTATTGTTGACCAGTGGAGCTATGTGGAAAAATTTGGAAAAATGAAATATACTATTCGTTCCTGAAGATGTTCATCGAACAATTATCAGCAAAATGAAGACTTCTGAAGAATTTTATTATTTTGTATAAATTTTGACTTAAATGACATTTGGAAAATTAGTTAAAGTTAATTCAGTTTTAGTTAAAAGAAGCAGTTAGGTTTTGCTTCGAAGAAGTTTTGTATAAAAGAAAATGTAAGTTATTTTTGAAAGGGTTGGAAACCTTTTTGAAGACAAGAGTTTTGTATCGGGTTGATATTTTTGATATAAAGAAGCCACACAGGAAATAATATAGTTTTACAGAATCAGAGATTCATGTGTTGATCAGAAGTACAGTCTGTATTTTTCTTTTCTTATATGTGCATGTTTACTTTCATCGTTATACTTCCATTATGTTATATCTTCTATGCTCAGATGAAAGTTTAAAATAAGTCGAGATTCATATGTTTATGCCTTGATTTATTGGGTCTGAGTATCCATTACTTCTCTAAAATTGATAGTGGATTCATCTGAAAATTGGTGCCCATTATTGATGGACTATCTATGTTTCTTTCTAAATCACCTACAAAAAGCTTTGACTGTAATGTGACAACTACCTTGCCTCTGTGAAAATCTTTACTTTTGTTTATCTGTTGGTATATAAATCCCTTAGTTTCGACTCCATGCCCAATGATTCTTGTTTTCATTTCAACCAAGTATTTGTTCTAAAAAATCACACTTATTTTATATATCCTTAGCCATTTACATATTTCTGAGAGAGCCCTCTCTGGTAGGGAAAAGGATAATTTCCCTCCTAAAGATTGGTTTGAAATAGTTACCTTAGGTATATCCTTCCACAAGCAAAGGGTAAAATCTGAGTAATAACACCTGTAGCACCACAACCATGAATTCGATCGTGAATCTGTCGATTCCTATGGATCTGAAACACAGATTTTCAGCTAGGGAACCCCCCACACTGTGCCTCGAAGTCTCGAAAATGGTGCTATTGTGCCATCTCAGTAACTAGGGTTTTCCTCAGTGAAGGCCATGCCAATCTTGCTCAAGGGGGTCATTTCTCATCTGAAGGCTCCCTGGCATGCGTGGCCATCGTGAACACGTCCACAATGGCCACATGCACGTGCAGGAGCTGACGGGTTTTGTGCTACGGGAATTTTGGTCAAGTGGTTACCCTTGGAAGAATGGTCGTATAACACTTGCTTCCATACATCAAAAAACATGACCCAATTTATGTCACTTTATGGCTATCATCCACCATCCATCACATCTTCACTAAGAGACTCCTCTAATGTTCAAGTAGTGGAATACCACATGGAGCATCAACAACAAGTTCGTCAACTCTTAAAGGACGACTTGAATTTGGCACATAATCAAATGAAACAATAAGCATATCAACACCGCAGTGAATGAAGCTTGTGGGGGATTAGGTGTTTTTAAGAATACAACCATACAAGCATATGTCCCTGAAGAACACCAAGAAGGATAATAAATTATCACCTAAATACTACAGTCCCTATAAGGTGCTACAAAATATTGGTAGTATGGCCTACAAATTGGAACTGCCTACATCTTCACAAGTCCATCAATTTTTCCATATTTCATGTTTAAAGAAATTAATCGGTGACAAGCTACCAGTTCAAATGATATTACCAGAACTTGAAGAGGAAATAAAAATCATCTTGGAGCCTAAAGCAATCATTGAAACAAGAATCTAACAGCATCAGAATCGATCAATTCCAGAGTATCTCATTAAATGGAAGAACCTACCCACGGAAGATTCAATATGGGAAGACGATTCCTTTATAAAAAAACATCTAGAACTACTTCAATGTTGAGGAAGGGTGATCACCCCCATAGAGCCCCTTTTCTCTAGGAACCTAGAAACAATACAACACATGTCCAACAATTATGTGGTTAGTGGAGGCCAAATTGGCTTGCAACCAAAAACCTAATTTGTAAATGAATAAAAATTAATTGGAATGGCTTTCTACCCAAGGTTGTAATCCAAGCATGTAGTAGGATTCCTCAAAGCATTTGCATAACCAATTGCTACTAAAGTTAAAGGGTATTTGGTTAGTTCCATTCTAGGAAGATGATTTGGAGTTTGTAGAGAATAAAATGAGAGTCAAAATATAAATGGAAACACACAGACAATGTAGAGAACACAATAATACACTAAAACCCAAATTCTATTAATAAAAGAAATGTAAATTGCCTATAAAATTAAAAGTAATACAAACTAGATAGAATGGTGGTAGTTTATCTCTAAAGAGAGATGTGTTGATTGCACTCATTCATAAAAAAACCATAACAAGATACCAAAATTGTCTTTTAACAGCAAATATCATGATTTAAGATGCAAAAACCATAGAGATCCAAAACCTCAACCTGAAGAAACTATGCTGCAAAATGAATGTGAGCCTAGGGGAGGCTAGTTTATATGTCGAGGGTGAAACTTTTGCATATAAACTCGATGTAGGATGTTTCTTATACTGTTACAAAGCTTAATGAATGCTTTATGTGCTTGGTAGGCCATGCAATAAAAAATTGGAACACTATGTTAATTGCCAAAAATGCAAAGTAAATTCCCAAAAGACTATTGGAAGTTTGGAACCTAAAAGACTATAGTGAAAAATATATGATGTGGAACCATCATCACCCAGTGGTACATATGAATGCTCACTAACATTCAGTGGTCACTAATATCCACTTGCATTAATTGTCCCCTTGTAAGAAGAAAAGAAATGACCCCATTTGCATTAAGTTCCTTGTTCACTTAGGAAAAATTCTATTGAATTTGACTATGATTGAGCCATTTACTTTGGTGAAAGAGTTTCCTTGATTTGATGATGACTCCATAAAGTTATGAAAGACTGAGCTCTATCCATGTTGAATATAAAGAAGGCTCTCCTTTTAGAATGTTTTATATTCTAAAATTATACAAAACTATCATGTTGAATACCTACCTATAGCCATCCATTAAGATGAAAGATAGCAAGGTTGTGACAATATTGAAAGGAAAAACGATGTTCAAGGAATATGTAGTTCGAGATTTCTAACATACTTGAAAGTATAATTTCGTAGCAACACATCAAAACTGCCTTGGAAAATTAAGGCTAACGCGTAACTCTATTTTTCTTCCATGCTCAATATCCACCAAAAATGGAAGTGTTTAAAACAAACAAACAAAAAAACAACATCCTTTGAGTCGAAGATTCAATGAATAAAGAGGCGGTAATAGCATGGTTCAGTGTAAAAGATACACTGAGTGCATTACAATTCCCAAAGTTTGAAGGATCCTAAACGAATGAAAAATAAAAAAACTCTAGACGTAATTTGGATAACACAGTGCATGCATTTTTAATGCGAGTTGAATGTTTATAATTGAATGTGTTTGCTGAGAGAAGTCACAGCAAATTATAGAACCCAAGTCCACTCACTACTTTGGGTTTCGTGACCCCAGAGCAAATCCTCAAAGTGTCCTTGAATGGCCCCGGGGTGCCTGACCAAAATTCCCGTAGCACCAAAACCATGAAGGCCATTCCAATATTGCTCAAGGGGGTAATTTACGATCTAAAGGCTCTCGAGCATGTGTGACCATCGTGAACACATCCACAATGGCCACGTTCACATGTGGGAGCTGACAGAATCCAAGTCCGCTCTTCGTTTTTGGTTTTGTTCCTGAATGGCCACGGGTTCCTGACCAAAATTCCCATAGCACTACAACTGCGACTCCGATCGCGAATCTGTTGATCCCGATGGATCCGGAATACCAGGTTTCAGCTAGGGAACCCCCCATGTTGTTCCTAGAAGTCTCAGAAACTGTGCTATTCCATCTCAGTAACTAGGGTTTTTCTTAGTGAAGGCCATGCCAATCTTGCTCAATGGGGTCATTTCTCATCCAAAGGCTCCCGGACATGTGTGGCCATCATGAACACGTCCACAATGGACACGTGCACATGCAAGAGCTGACGGTTTTTGTGCTACATGCATTTTGGTCAAGTTGTTACCCTTGGAAGAATGGTCGTATAACACTTCCTTCCATACATCAACAAAAATGACCCCATTTATGGCACTTTATGGCTATCATCCACCATCCATCACATCTTCACTATGAGACTCGTCTAATGTTCAAGTAGTGGAATACCACATGGATCATCAACAACAAGTTCTTCAACGCTTAAAGGACGACTTGAATTTGGAACAGAATCAAATGAAACAATAAGCATATCAACACCGCAGTGAATGAAGCTTTGATATGGAGGATTAGTTGTTTTTACGACTACAACCATACAAGCATATGTCCCTAAAGAACACCAAGAAGGATAATAAATTATCACCTAAATACTATGGTCCCTATAAGGTGCTACAAAATATTGGTAGTATGTCCGACAAATTGGAACTGCCTACATCTTCACTAGTCCACCAAGTTTTCCATGTTTCATGTTTAAAGAAGGTAATCGGTGACAAGTTACCAGTTCAAATGATATTACCAGAACTTTAAGAGGAAATAAAATTCATCTTGGAGCCTGAAGAAATCACTGAAACAAGAATCTAACAGCTTCAGAATCGATCAATTCCAGAGTATCTCATTAAATGGAAGAACACACCCACTGAAGATTCAATATGGGAAGACGAGTCCTTTACACAACAATATCTAGAACTAATTCAGTGTTGAAGAAGAGTGGTCACCCCCATAGAGCCCCTTTTCTCCAGGAACCTATAAACAATACAACACATGTCCAACAATTATGTGGTTATTGGAGGCCAAATTGGCTTGTAACTAGAAACCTGATTTGTAAATGAAGAAAATTTAATTGGAGTGGCTTTCTACCCAAGGTTGGAATCCAAGCATGCAGTATGATTCCTCAAAGCATTAGCATAACCAATTGCTACTAATATTCAAGGGTATTTGGTTAGCTCCATGCTAGGAAGCTAATGTGGATTTTGTAGAGAATACAATGACAGTCAAAATATAAATGGAAACACACAAACAATGTAGAGAACACAATAATACACTACAACCCAAATTCTATTAATAAAAGAAATGTAAATTGCCTATAAAATGAAAAGCAATACAAACTAGCTAGAATAGTGGTAGTTTATCTCTAAAGAGAGATGTATTAATTGCACTCATTCATAAAAACCCATTACAAGATACCAAAATTGTCTTTTAACAACAAATATCATGATTTAAGATGCAAAAACCATAGAGATCCAAAACCTCAACCCGAAGAAACTATGTTGCAAAATGAATGTGAGCCTTGGGGAGGCTAGTTTATATGTCGAAGGAAAAAAAATTGCATATAAACTCAATGTAGGATGTTTCTTATACTGTTACAAAGCTTAATGAATGCTTTATGTGCTTGGTAGGCCATGCAATAAAAAATTGGAACACTATGTTAACTGCCAAAAGTGCAAAGTAAATTCCCAAAAGACTATTGGAAGTTTGGAACCTAAAAGACTATAGTGAAAAATATATGATCTGGAACCATCATCACCCAGTGGTACATATGAATTCTCACTAATATCCAGTGGTCACTAATATCCACTTGTATTAATTGTCCCCTTGTAAGAAGAAAAGAAATGACCCCATTTGCATTAAGTTCCTTGTTCACTTTGGAAAACTTCTATTGAATTTGAATATGAGTGATCCATTTACTTTGGTGAAAGAGTTTCCTTGCTTTGATGATGACTTGATAAAGTTATGAAAGACTGAGCTCTATCCATGTTGAATATAAAGAAGACTCTCCTTCTAGAATGTTCTACATTCTAAAATTATACACAACTATCATGTTAACTACCTACCTATAGCCATCCATTAAGATGAAAGATAGCAAGGTTGTGACAATATTGAAAGGAAAAACTATGTTCAATACATATGTAGTTCGAGCTTTCTAACATACTTGAAAGTATAATTTTGTAGTAACACATCAAAACTGCCTTGGAAAATTAAGGCTAACACGTAACTCTATTTTTCTTCCATGCTCAATATCCACCAAAAATGGAAGCGTTTAAAAAAAACCAACAAAAAACAACATCCTTTGAGTCGATGATTCAAGGAATAAAGAGGTAGTAATAGCATGGTTCAACGTAAAAGATACACTAAGTGCATTGCAATTCCCAAAGTTTGAAGGATCCTGAACGAATGAAAAATTAAAAAACTCTAGATGTAATTTGGATAACACAATGCATGCATTTTTAATGCGCGATGAATTTTGATAATTGAATATGTTTTTTAAGAGAAGTCACAGCAAATTATGGAACCCAACTCTGCTCTCTGGTTTGGGTTTTGTGAACTCGGAGCAAATCCGCAAAGTGTCCTTGAATGGCCCCGGGGTGCCTGACCAAAATTCCCGTAGCACCAAAATTGTGACTCTAATCATGATTCCGTCGATTCTGATGGATATGGAACACCGGTTTTCAGCTAGGGGACCCCCCACACCATGCCTCGAAGTCTCGAAAATAGTACTATTTTTCCATCTCAGTAACTAAGGTTGTTCTCAGAGAAGGCCATGCCAATCTTGCTCAAGGGGGTCATTTCTCATACAAAGGCTCCTAGGCATGTGTGTCCATCGTGAACATGTCCACAATGGCCATGTGCACGTATAGGAGCTGATGGAACCCAAGTCCGCTCATCGGTTTGGGTTCTGTGACCTCAGAGAAATTCTTCAAAGTGTCCCTGAATGGCCACAGGGTGCCCAAACAAAATTCCCGTAGCACCAAAACCATGAATCCATCGATTCCAATGGATCCATAACACCGTGTTTCAGCTAGGCCCCCCCACCACATCGTGCCTCGAAGTCTTGGAAACGGTGCTATTTTTACATCTCAATAACTAGGTTTTTGCTCAATGAAGGCCATTCCAATCTTGCTCAAGGGGTTCATTTGTCATCCGAAGGCTCCTAGGCATGCGTGGAAATCGCGAACACGTCCACAATGGCCACATGCATCTGTGGGAGCTGACAGAACTCAAGTCCGCTCGTCGGTTTGGGTTTCGTTACCCCATAGCAATTCCTCAAAGTGTCACTGAATGGCCACGGGGTGCCCGACCAAAATGCACGTAGCATCAAAACCATGACTCCGATCCCGAATTCGTCAATTTTGATGAATTCAGAATGCCAGTTTTCAATTAGGGGACCCCCCACACTGTGCCTCAAAGTCTCAGAAACAATGCTATTGTGCCATCTCAGTAACTAGGGTTTTGCTCAGTGAAGGCCATTACAATATTGATCAATCGGTTCATTTACGATCCGAAGGCTCTCGAGTGTGTTTGGCCATATTGAACACATCCACAATGGCCACGTGCACGTGCAGGAGCTGATGGAACCCAAGTCCACCCACCGGTTTGGGATCCGTGACCTTGGAGCAATTCTGCAAAGTGTCCCTGAATGGCCACGGGCTGCTTGGCCAAAATTCCCGTAGAAACAAAAACGTAACTCCGATCGCAAATCTGTCGATTCCTATGGATCCGAGACATCGGTTTTTAGCTAGGATCCCCCCACACCGTGAATCAAAGTCTCAGAAATGGTGTTATTGTTCCATCTCTGGAGCTAGGGTTTTTCTTAGTGAAGGCCATTCCAATAATGCGCAAGGGGGTCATTTACGATCCAAAGGCTCCTGGGAATGCATGTCCATCGTGAACACGTCGACAATGGCCATGTGCATGTGCGGGAGCTTACGGAACCCCGTTCTGCTCGCCGGTTTGGGTTCTGTGACCCCAGAACAAATCCTCAAAGTGTTCCTGAATGGCCATGGGGTGCCTGAAAAAATTTCTATAGCACCAAAATCGTGACTCCGATCACGAATCCATCGATTTTGATGGATCCAAAACACTAGGTTTCAGCTAGGATCCCCCCCAAACCATGCCTCGAAGTCTTGGAAATGGTGCTATTGTGCCATATCAGTAACTAGGGTTTTGCTCAGTGAAGACCATGCCAATCTTGCTTAAGGGGGTTATTTCTCATTCGAAGTCTCTCGGGCGTGTGTGGCCATCGTGAAGATGTCCACAATGGCCACATTCACATGCAAGAGCTGACAAAACCCAAGTCCACTAACCAGTTTGGGTTCCGTGACCCCAAAGCAATTCCTCAAAGTGTCCCCGAATGGCCCCGGGGTGCCTGACCAAAATTCCTATAGCACCAAAACCATGACTCTGATCACAAATCCATCAATTCTGATGGATTCGCAACATCGGGTTTCGGCTAGGGGACCCCCCACATCATGCCTCAAAGTCTCATAAACGGTGTTATTGTGCCATCTCTGGAGCTAGGATTTTGCTCAATGAAGGCCATGCCAATCTTGCTCAGTGAAGGCCATGCCAATGTTGATAGTTTTTTCTCTGATCGAGAGAAGAGGGGTGGTATGAGATATAGTGGCTTCTCATCAGGATGTAGTAGAGGAGTTGAGTGAGCTAGAGGAGAACCTCCAAATATTGACGTTGGACCTAGCCGATGTATCTATAGATGACCTACCTTGTTGCTACCAACGCCAAACAGCTGGAGTCTGGGCACTCTTTGGTCCACTATTCCGTCGAGTAGCTAGGGCCATTATATTCTATCATGAGCATCCACAGGGATAGCTCATTGTATGATATATGTACTTAAATCCATAATATTCATATTTTTTTAGCTAGGACCTACTGAAAGCTTATGTCCTTTAGATTTTGTATCAGTACCACATTTTTGTACATGATGTATATATATATAACACTATTTTGCGGTTTTATACATTATGTGTTCTATGATGATTGAGGATCTTATGGATGTTAGCTTACACACTATGAGTAGTTTACATGCTGTGTTGTTTTATGCATCTTTGATGAAAATGCTTATGAATGTGCAATGTACTTATCTAATATAAAATTAGCTAGGGAATCAACAACAGAGTTCATGTCTCTCAGAATATGTAGGTATTGAATTGACTCATGGGACCTCTCCAAGAGACGTACTCGCTGGAATAGACGGAGTAACATGGGATCACGGATATCGTAGAATCGGTTAAGATGGGAGACCACTAGTTGTGAATCAAGGTAGATAACAAGATGGTCCACAACCCAGTTACAAGCGCCATTCAATAATCCAATTACTGCATGATACTAGGTGACATTGTTGGTTGCAAACCGTAAGCAAGTTCCTCGTGCACTAATCAGTTCGCCGGTATGGGAATAGAGTACCCAAGATGCCGAAGCGAGGTTACTGGTGTACCGGCTAGCATCGTCTGCGAATACAAAACACGTTGCCATCTACACATTTAGGTAGAACATGGTATAAGCGGAATGATAAGATCCTAGCACACTAAAAATAAACTGTCACACCAAGAAAAACACACGTCATGTATATACAAAGTACTAATGCATAAATGATTTAGGCATAGTACCACTTTATCTAGAGCTCATTGCAAGGCTCCCCCAAATATATCCTGTCATAATCCTTAAGTTCATATGCTCCTTTTTCCAAAACACGTTTAACCACATATGGACCGTGCCACATGGAGTTTACATGCGCCTAGCTTATCATGTTGTTGGTCATAAGTGAGGACCAAATATGCCTCGTTGAAGATATGAGGTTTCACTAACTTGTCATACTGGTCCTTGATGCGCTTCTTTTGAGCTTCATTAGCCATAGTTGCATCATGTCAAGTTCCGTCGAGTTTTTCCAAGTATAGAAATCGTTCTTCCTCATGAGTGGTGTTTGGTAAAAGTTCAACAACGAGTTTCAATGATGGAATATCGCACTCCATAGGTAATACTACCTCTAGTCCGTAGACCAATTGAAAGGGTGTAAAACCAGTGGCAGTTTTGATGGAATTCCTATATGCCCACAGGGCTGAAAAAAGCATGGTATGCTAGTTGGACTTGTGTGTCCCTACCATACGTTGAATCATGGTTTTCAAGACCTTGTTAATGGCCTCTACTTGTCCATTTTACGAAGGGTAGCAGGGATTTTATTTCTCATGTCAAAAACCCATCTTGGCACTTAGTTTGTCCACCATCTTGTTTTGGAAATGTGATCCATGGTCAGTGACGATGGCTTGAGGAAAACTGAATCATGCAACTATATGATTGAACATAAAGAGTGCATTATTTTTTTCATCTTCTCTATACATAGGCATAGCCTCGACCCACTTGGTGAAGTAGTCTAATGTGACAATAACATAACCATGCCCCCCGACTGAGGTATGCTTATAGTGCATGAATTCAATGCCCCATTTGGAAAAGGGGCTGATGGAGATAAATGGATGTAATGGGGTGGGGTGTGAGTGCTTTTTATGATGAAAAAACTGGGCACTTCTTGATGGCTTCAATACAATCTTTAAATATGGAAGGCCAATAGTATCCAGTGCATAGGATTTTTTGGGTTGTAGCCATCCTAGAAATATGACCGCCACATGTGCCTTAATGACAATCACTCAATACATGCTCGACCTCCTCATGAGTTAAGAAGCGTCGGAGGATAGAATTGACACCACGGCGGTACAATGTGTCACCAATGATGAGGTAATACTTTGCGTGGTGACGCACATGAAGGCGTTCGGCACAATATAGTTGAGGACCAAAGCATTGGGTTTGGAGATACAATGTGATGTCACCATACCATGGGTCAAAAGTACTGATAAGGAACAAGGACTCATTGGGGAAAGATTCCATGGGCTCAATTTCCTAATCAGTACGGGGAAGATCGCAGATAAGTTCCACAAAACCCAAAGACTTATTTGATTTGGCCTTCTCAAACTGGAGGTCGAATTCCTGAAGAATCACAATCCAGCGTGAATATTTTCCCCCTAGTACCTGGCGCGTAAGAACATGGTACATGGGGTTAGAGTCGATGATTATGGTGGTAGTGCAGAGGAGGATGTAATGACGGAACTTCTGGACAACAATGACTATTGCGAGAGCTAGCTTCTCGACATGTGAATACCGGGTTTCAGAGTCAATGACACCCTTACTAAGGTAGTATATAACATGCTCCTGGGCGTGACTATCTTCCTGTACCAAAACCATAGCGATGGTGGAAGTGGAAGCAACAAGATAAAGGATATAATCCTTGGTGTAATTTGGTGGTTGTAACACGGGTGCATGAGTGATGGCATGTTTCAGGTTATCAAAGGATTGTTGAGAATAATCATCCCAAATGAATGGGACATCCTTCTTGAGCAACCGCATGTATCCATGTGTCTTTTCTGTGAAATTGCACATGAAATGCCTAAGGTAGTTTTCCTTCCCCTGCAAACTTTGAAGTTCTGGAATATCCGTGGGAGTTGGTAAAGCAACAATGGCTTCCACCTTGAGGGGATCGATGCAGATCCCATCCTTTGAAATGATGAAGGCTAAAAGGCGTCCAGACTCGACACAAAAGATGCATTCATGAGGATTTAGACAGATATTATACAGTCGACACCTAAGCAATACCCTCGTTGGGTGATCGATGTGGAATTCTCGATGATTCGAATGAGCAGTGAGATCGTCTAAGTAAGGTTCCAAAAAATCCTTCACATCGTGGAAAGAGTACGGCATGGCCCACTAGAATGTAGCACCAGTAGTTTTAAGACCAAAAGGGAGTTTGCGATATGCGAACGTACCCCATGGGCAGATGAAATTTGTCTTATGTTGATCGGAATGATGGATCTTTATCTGATTATAGCCGGAAAATCCATCCATGAATGAGAAGATGACGCTTCCATCACAGTTGACGATGATTTGGTCAATGAATGGGGTAGGGTAATTGTCCTTGGGACAAGCCTTATTCAAATACCTGTAATCGACACAAACCCTAATGGTTCCCTATTTTTTAGTAACAGGGACAACATTAGAGACCCAATATGTTAAGGGAACAAGATAAATGAACCCTACTTTCAATAGATTTTCTATCTCTGCCTTAATAGCCACAATTTTCCTAGGGTGCACAGGGTGGAGTTTTTTCCGAACAGGTTTTGTGAAGGGATATGTTTTAATATCATGCATAACAATAGCAGGATCAATCCCGGGCATTTCCTCGTAGATCCATGGAAATATGAACAAGGTCGTGAAAGTGGTGACTTCTTCCAGAGGACAAGTTTGAGCTAGGTGAATTTGTTCCATGACTCAAGGTTTTACCAAGATGTTGATCGGAAAGGTAGGCATGATGTTAGACAGGTTTCCCTCTGTTACCGTATCAACTATCAGGATAGGAGATTGAGGGTAAGGAAAGACATCCAATGAAACAATTGTTTCAATGGAGTTCTCTATCGAATCTAGTCGTGGAAGGAAAGACGATCTATTGTGAAGGTCTTCCCATGGGAGTTCATCCGCACTCATAATATCCATGATTGACTCGTCAAAATAAAAATTCTAGAGTAGAGGATCAGGTAGGGATGAGGTCCATTGTAATGGCAGAGAATGTGAGGTTGATTCCACGGCAAAGTGGACATCTGGTAAATCAGGGGTTGATTGGATGGCCTCATAAGTAGCTTCTGCGAGGCTGAGAGGCATCACATCTCCAATCGAATCCAAATGATCTGCATCAAGCATAATCCATTGGTCCATTGAGTAATGAGAGGACGAAATCATGTTCACCGTGGAAACATGGGCAGGGGGATCTGGAGTTGGAAAGACTCCCATGAGGGATGAATCTTTTAGGGGTCCGACCCCCACACTCTCATATATCTGTGTAGAGTGTCCTAAAAGAGGGACATTGTCCATGGGATGAGTAGTGGTGTCAGGTGTACAGAAATCTAATTGGTCAATAGTGACAATATTCCCTTGGTGGTTAAATTGCACAATGCGAAATATGGATGATGCAACCATGATCATGGCATAGAACTAGTTTCGACCAAGTAATAGGTTGTAATCCAACGGGGTAGCGATGACTTCCACGTTAATGGAAACACTCTTACCGCCCAACTTGACAGCCAAAGATTGTAACATCCCATGAGGTTGAAATCCACATCCATCAAAGAATTTCAATGTGGTGGGGGAATGGTTCAACTTGGGAGAGCCAATGGCTTTCCAACAAGATAACAACATAATCGAGGTAGAGGCTCCTTCGTCTAAGACAGTACGATGGATGATTTTCCCATAAACGTTAGTAATGATTTGAAACACAAGTTGGTGGGAAAGACTCAGCTTGAAATACTCTAGCTTGAACATGATGGTGTTGGAGGAATCTGGATCTACATCTCCAATCGTGGATAATAGGGTCTTACGCTGAATGGGACAGTTTTGTAAGACTTCTAGCATTGACATAGCACAAGGAGCTTGCGCTAAATCCTATACTATATTATTGTTTTGAGTAGCCCGAGCATTTGGATTGAAAATGGATTTTCGAAACATGCTCTTGGGTGGATGCAATACTGAATCCGATAAAGGATTCTCTATCATGAGAGGACCTTGAGGTGAAGGAATGTTAGATGTATATGCCGGGGATTTTTCAGGATTACCTCTGTTAGATTCCTTTATAGAAGGAGAGTCATATGATTGTGATTGAGTATTTAAGTTGATTGTTTCACTCTGCATCATGAGAACATGAGCGGTGGTGGACAGTTCTCCTTGAGAAGGAGATTGTTGTTGTGCAATCATTTGTTGTTGTTGTGTGGGGAAGGGATTAGTTAAGACTACAGGTGTGGGGTTCCCTTTAAGGAAATTTTGCACTTCCTCCCGATGTGGGCATTCTTTGGTGAAGTGATCATCACCACATAATAAACATGGATATTTTACCTTCCTCTTTTGTTTATTGTCTTGGGGGATTGTGTCTTGGCTCCTGCTGGTTAGAAGAATTTTTGGATTTACCTTTCTTCTTATTTTTAGCACTGTATTTTTGAGGTGAAGCAGATTGAATTGAATTGACTTCCTCAGTGGAAGAAGGGTTGAGTGATGGTTTGGTGTGATGTCCATCCTGTGCGTGGGTCGAGCTATGATGGATTTTTGATCCACTAGATTGTGTAACAGTTTGGGCATGAACGGAACCAATGATGCTATCGGCATGAGGTCCCGTAGGTGGTTTTGTTGGATCGTATGTAGGGCGGGGGGCATCAGTAATGATATCATATAAGATGCCATATTGGGCATAGACTAAGTCTAAATACTGAGCACTGGATATAGCTTGTTCCTCCGTAACGGCCCCACCCATAGCTACGTCTTTAGCTATGATAGGCAATAGTGACTTCGTGAACCAATATTCAAGGAGTTGATCTGGAATGGGGGATTTAATAAGATGTCGTTTTCTCCTCCACCCATGAATATGATCAGAAATGTGAGTGGCAGTAGTTTGACGGAGAGAATTCAAAATATTCGTGTTGGTTTCGTAGTAGATCGGTAGCTGAAAGTGAGTCAAAAATGACAAGCCAAAGATCGAAAGTCGAGAAATGAATGTGGTGGAAACTCAATGTAACACTTTGCAGTAGTGCCAGTGAGGATTCATTGAAATAACCTCAATGTTGGAATCATCCATTAAGGAATTGGAAGAACACCACAAATGATACGTCATAACGTGGTTTTTAGGGTCCTCACCGGGATTTCCGTCAAACTTTGGAATATCTTATGGTAAATTCACAAGAATCGTAGGCCAATTGATGTCATGATGAATGGGATCATTAGACAAATATGGCAGATCAAGTGTAGCCATAAATGGTAATTGTTGGTTCGGATGTGGATACTAGTAATACTGATAAGGCATCGGTGTACTAGTAGGACCATGGATAGATTGATCGTAAGGTCCTCCCGTAGGAAATTGGCCATATGGGGTTGGGCCACCTTGGTTGGGAGGTGGACCTAAAGGGGGTCCTCCTCCTCCAGAATAAGGTGGTCCTCCGCCAAAATGTTCAGGTCCTCCTCCTCTAGAATAAGGTGGTTCTAATCCGCCAGAATGAGGGAGTCCTCCTTCGCCAGAATGCGGGGGTCCTCCTCCTCCAAAATAAGGTGGTCCTTCACCAGAATGCGGGGGTCCTCCTCCTCCATAATAAGGTGGTGGTGGTGGTGGTGGAACAGATGGTGGGGGAGGTGGCAGAACAACTGGTGGAGGTGATGGGGGTCGTCCACTGGCTAGAGGTCTAGGTGGTGGAACATTATTGTGCCCCCATGGGTGTTCATGTTTTCAGGGTAGGGTAATATAGGAAAGAGTTTTCCTAGGTAATATTGTCCTATAATAGTATTATGATGGCCCGGATAGATATTCCCCCATGGAAGTTGAGTCCAAATAGATTCCCCCCCCCCGTGTGATGTGTCCACATAGGTTGTCCCTTGGCTGGGAGAGAACTTCCAACCATACTATAGTTCAAATTTGAAGCATGTCCTCCACTCACGTTATGTCCACTAACTAGGTGATTCCCCACAATTAGATTTGGTCCACTAGCTAGGGGTTCCCCCCCAGTTGAGAATTGTCCACCTATGGGAGTGTGCCCAGTAACCGAATGTTGACCACTAATCGTAGGTTGACCCGTAACTAATTGTTGACTACTAACTAAGTAATGAACTCCACTCGACTATAGACTAACATGTATATTATAAACTCCCATCGAATTTTGAGGTGGGGGTGGTGGAGGTAATGTTCCAGTAACATAGTTAATACTGGCTGAAGGTTTCCCTCCAGTGGTTGGGTTCAGATGAAGTGTTGAACCGGTCGCCTGACTCTGAGGTGTGCTCATCGGGAACGATGGTTGACCTTGTTCATAAGTGCTCAAGGTAGGTATAGATGTTCCCGGTGAAGAAAAAGATAAAGAATGGATAAGGGAATGTTGTTCAATAGTTGACACTTTCATATTAGGCCTAGGTGAGAAACTATGTCATCTAAGTTCGTTACCGAACATTTGTAAACGATTGATAGTCTCATAAATAGGTGCGAGAAAGACGTCATTGGGAATCCATGGAGGAATCCGATGAAATGGATTTTCCACCATTGGAAGTGAATCAAAATCGGAAACATGATACCCTAAAGAAGTGTCCCAAAATGATGCAGTTGGACCAAAAGTTGTTGATACCAGGTCATCGTGGGGTTGAATGAACATCCAGTCAGTGGCTCCAGGATGTCCTGCCATCAAATGATGAAAAGATGTGCCATGTGAAGCAGGTTGTTCCACAATCAACGGACCCATAGGATTAGTGATAGGTGGATTTGCAAGAGGTGAATAATTCATTCCCGACTCCATGGTAGAGGTATCTTCTTCATGTGACAAAGATGTGGTAGGTTGATCCATATTTTCTCCCGAGTTCTCCTCCTAATTAAGGGGATATTCATGTGGCAAGTTTAAAATCGTGCAAGATCTTTTGAAAGTTTGATCAGCCAAAATGACTGAACCAAAATTTCTCCTAAGGGTTTTATATACAAAAATAAAAAATACAATCCAAAATATACACAAGCTAAAGCCGCAAGCAAACTTATTTGGTAGGTGTGGATTCAATGGTATGGAACCTCATGGGATTATCAAGGCGTCGCAACTCGCGATATACCACAAGGTCCAATAGTTATACTCGGACCAATATTTCAGAGCACTAACCAAGGAGGATTAGGACCGTACCCCTAACCGTATAACCTAACTACCTGATAGCATGTGTGTAGTAGATCCCCGAGTGTTGTTCTTGGTGTATTTCCACGCCAAGATGGCCAATACGTTAACTCGAAGGCCAATACGTTAACTCGAATGGTTACAAGAATCCTAGTTGGGTCTTCTGATATACACAAGGTACATGGGAGCTCAAATCCATAGTGGTGTTGTCTAATGCACAACCACACAATAGGAGCCTTCCAATATACTATCAAGTATGTAAAGTACCTTTCTATATACCCTAAGGTGCATGAAATGCCGTTCAATATACCGATTGGTACGTGGAAGAAATACAAGCCCTCGGGATGCATTACAGGAAAATAACGATAGCTGCCACGCTTAAAGACGTTGGAACACGTCTCTAACTTAACACACAAGTTCCTATACAGTTTTAACCTAATGCTACCGTTAAATTTTAGCTTGACGGTTAAGTGAATGCATGAGGTGTAGACTGTAATTTAAAAAGATGCAAATCTTAACTACATGCAAATGAAAATATTTTCTTTTTCTTTTCGATGAAAACTAGCTAAGGTAAGGAGAAATCTTCTTTGTTTTCGATAATGAAATGAACAAGTACCTTTTATTCTTTCAAAATCACCCAAAAAGAATCAAAAGCACGCTTTCAATAATCCAACAAAAATGAATATTACACCAAATCCAAATGTTTTTTTCTATTTTTTTCTTTTCAAGTTAAGCGAATCTATGAAAAAATGAAAAGAAAATTTTCCTTTTGAATGCAATAACTCCTATTTTCAAAATGATGATCAAAAAGTGGGAAGAAAATAAAAAATGCGATAATTTTCACTATCTTTGGAATGTTTTGCAAAATTTCAAATGTACTTAGAATTTTCGAGGAAATGACGAATAACTTTTTCAAAACCAAGAAAATGCCAGCCAATAATAATCTTCCAAACTTTTCAAAGATATTTTTAATACTTGTTCCAAAGCATGGCAGTTCTCTACAACAATTCCAAGAAACAAGCTTGAAATGAAGATAATGAACAATTTTGATTTTCTAATCAAATGCACTGAATAGATCTGAGAATGATGCCACTTTCCAAAACTATATCCAGAAAATCATAGAATATCCTACTACAAAACTTGATTGATTGGAAGCTCTCAAAGAAAAATAATCACCCCAAAATCTCAAAAACACACAAAATTGAACAAAATCACAACAATGGAATGTCAGAGGACTTAGAAGTTGGATCGAACAGATCAAATGGCCTAATAAGGAGTCACAAGACTGAGTGTACTCATGGGGGATTGAAATTTCTCACAACGAGGGATACACCCGCTTGACTAGCTATGAATCAAATCAATACTCAAACTTCAAAAATAAGCCAAGGATGAAGTATGTTGGGTCTAGGAGGTTCTGTAGTAGTCAATGAAAAAGACACAGAACTCAAAAACTAAGCCAAAAACCAACTTTGAGAATTTTTTAATACTGAGTGCAAAGTAATGAAGGGCGATGCGCCCTGCAAGGGTGCACCAGAGCATTGGGAGACCCAACGATGAGCTTTGCACACTTGGTAGCTGTGTCAGCGACGTGGGATGCAAACTAACAGAGAGTGTCAGCGACACAGTCTGCAAGCAGGCTAAGTGCGTCACAATTACAGTGACACAGGTGATGAATGGACCAGGTGCGTCAGGTTGGATCTAAGCAACAAAAATTAAAAATTCTCTAAGAATAAAAAGGTAGAAGGCCTAATAAAGATCCCAAACAGAGTCTAGATAGCCCAGAGACTCTCTAATGGTCATATCCAAAAATAAAAAGCAACTTCAAGGCTAGAGGCTAATTGGAAAGAAATCAAAGAAACCAAAATGTAATTAAATAAAAAAACATGGAATAATATCCCCAGTACGGTCTCCAAATTTGTTTATGGACAATTTGTATGAGAGGACTCAAATAGATCTCCCTAGTCTGAATGGTTTAGATCTAGAACAAAGGAGTACATAACACAAATATATTTCCTAGATCAATTGAAATGCAAAACATATGAAAGAGATGGCTTACCTCAAGTGTACAGTTCCTCTCTCCTTGTTTCTCCAAGCTCCAAGTCTTGATCTTCAGATCTTTAGCTGCAAAACCATACAAGACATGTGGAAAAAACAAGTAATAAAAGCACATGGATGTAAATTGATCTAGAATAAAAGTTAAAGAAGTAAATCCTAAACATTATCAACATAACAAGGTTTATGGAAGGAACTTGTATTAAATGTAGTAGTAAGAAGTACAAAGGGAGAGGTGTTACGACCGGTGCTTTGACGTCATAACCTCCTTCCAACAATCCTAGCCTCCAAGATCAAATGCTTATCCTCCCAATGGTTGAAGAGGATCACCTAGAAAAATTCTACCAGCATAAAGGTACTCTATCCTTCCCCCATTAACAATGGATAGGTGGTTCATATATATAGAGCTAAATGGATAGGAGAGGTTGAGGATTTAGGAGAGAGGCTTAAGGGATCATCCCACTAGGTAAGGGGATTGAATTCCACCTTTCTAGGTAAGTAGGGATAAGTCTCCATGCCATCCAAGCTTCGGGAAGTCTCTCGAAGCTTCTCTTTTTTCATTTTAACCCATTGTGATGCACCTTCCACAAGGGAAACATGCGCCAGAGAGTTATCAACGCACCTTGTACAAGATCACACTACGTCATTGACGCACTCTACTAAGTTGCAGAGCGTGTCACCTTGAACCTGACGCACCTTGATGGACAACAGGGTGTGTCGAAGTGACAACAAAAGGTAAAAGGAAAAGACAACAACTTCTCTTTCAATGTTTTAGCTTACGGAATTTAGGGATCATGGAATGCAAATGACACATGACTCATGATGACGAGAATTTGGTGTAACAGTTGTTGAAATATTGTAACTTCGAAGAATATTCTATTGTACTTTATTATTGTAATTTATTCGAAGATGTTTTATTCCTTCGTCGGGATGTTATTATTACATTTGGTCATGTAAGTCATTGAGTTAAATCCTCCTTTGTAAGTCAGGGCATTAGATCCCCCTAGAGTCGAATGTAATGGGGATTTTAAGTCCCCTAGAGGAGTTGTCCCAGTCAGCATTAATTGAGTGGTAAATTTAGTTGAGGCCGACATTTCAAGTTGTAAAATTAAAGTAGAAGTGAATGTATAAATAGAGAGATAGGCTCTCTCATTTATTCATTCATTCACACACACACTCACTTGTGTAATTCACATAGGATATATATATATATATATATATATGCAAGGAGAAGGAGCACTTGTTTGGGGTTTTGTCTTTGTACTTTTGGTCATGTATATTGACGAAGTTTTGCTGGGTTTTCTACCCCATGAGGGTTTCCCAGGATAAATTTGTGTCTCTTGTGTTTATGTTGTGCTTGTTATTCTTTAAGTGATCATGTATATGCTATTGTTGTGAAATTGAATTGAATATTGATTTTATCTATATTATCATATTTAATATTCATATGGTATCAAAGCTAGCCTGAAGGAAGGCAATGTATGGCATTTAAGACACTTGTTTCACTTGCGACAATTTGAAAGTTAGGGCTTTGTATACCAAAACCTAGTCATCGTGGAACTTTCGCTATAAATCAGTTTTGGAGAAGGTTCAGGATCTGAAACTTGGACAGGCCGAATATGACATGTTCCTGCACCTTTTTTCCAAGTTTCAGCCTCATATTCATTTTACTTTGTAAGATATGATCAGTACATGTTAGGGTTTCCTCCTCTTCCAGAATGCAGACCTAAACAGGTGACCTAGGAAAAAAGGCCATATCTAGGGATAGGAAGCTCCAAATGGAATTCCGTAAAAATTTACAATTAGGGAACCGACCTTAGTTTCCCAGTTCCGAGTTTCAGAGGCTAAAGTTGAAACAGTTACATGTGGCATTCCATAAAATTTCTCTCTTCTTTTCATCCCATAAACAGGTGACCTAGGGTAAAAGGTCATATCTTTGGCTAGGATGCTCCAAATGGAATTCCTTAAAAAGTGACAGTTAGGTAATGGACTTAGTTTGATAGGTCTGAGTATCAGAGGTCGAAATTGAAAAAGTGACACATGTCACGCTGTACAAGTTCGTAATTCTGTTTCATCCCATAAACAGGTCACGTTGGGAAACTTAGCATATCGCTCTCATGGATAATCCAACGAAGCTCAAATATGTGGGTTTGTAAAGATGATAGGTCAGGCTACCACAGGCTGAAGTTTCAGGCCCTGAGGATCCTAAATTTCAGAGATACACCATAAACAATAAGGCACATCTGAAATAGCTCAACGGAGGAAATCAAAGAAGAGGAGGAACAAGCTCTCACTTAGGGTTTTTCAATTTTTTAGGTATGACATGACCTAATACAATGTTGGAGACACCTGATGCAACATTGAAGAATTTCAAAATGGATTTGGAATCCATTTATCATAGATATTAATATTCCATCAAAATGTTGTGGGAGGAAGGAGATTGAAAATTAGGGTTTCCAAGTAAGAAGAAACCCTAGCAAGGTTGGGAGACTCATAGGGCAGCAATGAAGGAGGTTTAAATGGCACTGATATTATATCATCCTAGCACCATGAACCTATATAAGATGTTTACAAGTGATATACCTTGGATGATTAGGTTTTTACCCTTATAGAAAAGACTACAAGCAATCTCGACAGGTATGACTTGAGGAGAAGCAGGTATGTTTTGAAATCTGTTTCATTTATCTGATGATTAAGTTCATGGTATGTTTGTCTTCATATTATTGAGGTTAGTACAATAATGATTAATTTTAGACTTGTCTGATCACCTTAGTAAAAGTATGAATGCATGTGAATTATAGAATACATTCATTGATTAGGGTTATGACACTTATGATTGTACTAATGCACTTGTGATGTTGTATGAGGATTATGTTGTCTGCTAACATGAATGGTACATCAAGAAAGACAAATCAAGTTCTTGATCAAGAATATATGACCATGATGACATGAAGACAAAGACTCATCCATAGTCATTGATCACATAGAATCTCTACTTATGAGGATGGATAGAAGTTCAAAGACATATAATCATGATATTATCATAAAGGAAAAATAGAGATCAAGAGGGAGGCAACCACACAAACATAAAAGATAAGTATTTGAGTTGTTATTTGAATTACTTCTTGAATAGTTAATGATATTGCTCATAATAGTTGTATGCATATTTGTATTCCTAGAATCAGGAAATATATCATGCATAGTGTAAGATTCCATATAGCATTGAACATTATACTATATGCATATGATGGGTAAGTTGGAAAAACATTCCATTGTTGCTTGTCTACAATGAAACCTCTTTGCTAACATGCTGGGAGTTGTGCACGCTCTTAATAGTATGTTCTGGTAGAGATGGAAGGAATCTAGATAGCCATTGTATGCATACAAGATATGGAAAAGTGTTGTGCCAAAGTATTGGTCAAGATAGTTGCATAACTATGTGAATCATATCAGTATGCATAATAGGTTATCATTGAACTGTCAATATGATTTGATAATTATGAAGTGTTACTAATCATGTAATTAAATTTGATTTGTAGGAAAGATTGTTTGCTATGATCTACAAAAGAAGGATGATGAACACTTGTTCTAAAGAACAAGTGATGACTGTTCAACAAGAACACTTACAAATCAAACATACTATAGAAGTACAAAGCAAGGCTCGTGGATAGAGGATTCTCTTAGAAAGAGGGAGAGTATCATGATGAGATGTTTGCTCCAGCGGCTAGACACACTTCTAGAGATATATTACACCCATGGATGACAAGACCATTCTCTTGAAAGGTGTAATTGAAGAAGAAGTGCATATCGAGCAAACTCCCAAGATCTGAAAGAGAATCACATGATTAAAGAAGGCTTTGTACGGGTTCAATAGGTACCCAAGATTGATAGTAATTTGAAAAGCTTGATGATCACCATGGGTGATGCAAATTTCAACCTTTGTTACAAGGTTGAAGATGGTTTCTATATACAGATGACATGCTTCTCTCGGATGGATGGAAGAATGAACTCACCATAGAGTTCGAGTGATCTTGAGGCTCATATCAGTAGACCCCTTTTACGGGAGATGACACAGATAGATATGCAGAAGATCACTCAATGCAGAGTGTGAATGATGTCCAGTCACAGAGGGAGGACAATACTCAGATGTAGAAAACTCCACTTCAGAGGGAGTAGATCTCAAAGTTAAAGAATCTTGGCATGATTCTTGTGATTAGATATGTGGTTGAGATTAGGTGATATTTTTCCTTAGCCAAATAAAATGTGAAGTAGAGATCTGGGATGATGGACAATGTTTTCTACAGTTTACAGACAGATGACTGGTTCATTGATGTATTTGAAGAATACCAGGCCAGATACATGCTTTGTTGTGAACACCCTGAGTCAGTATCTAGTTGATCCTAGATGTGTTCACCTGGTAGTTGCAAAGCATGTGATGAGGTACATGAAAGGTATGATAGAATTTGGTATATACTATGTTGGATATCATGACTACAGATTGTATGGTTATACAGATGCAGATTGGGTCGAAAGTGTCTCAGATAGGAAGAGCACCTTAGGTGGATGTTATTGTCTGGTATCCTCCATGATCTCATGGTTTAGCAGGAAGCAGTCCATTGTTGCTTGTTCTGCTAATTTGTGAAGCCATATGGCTCCAAAATTTGATGTCAGGTCTATTTGACCTGGAGTTGGATACCACGGTTATTCTATGTAACAACCAGATTTGTATAAAGATGACGGAGAACCCAATGTTCCATGACAAGTCAAAGCACATAGAAATACAGTATTTTTACATACGGTATATGGTACAGAAGGGATCTATAAAGCTCCAGTATGTGAGTACTGATGAGAAATTTGATGATGTGTTGACTAAGCCTCTGTCTCAAGTGAAGTTTGAGTACTTTCGTGACAAGCTTGGTGTGGTTCGGAAGGACCTTCCTCAAAAGGGGGAGCAGTGATGATGATGTTGCAGTGGGATTGTATCATGCCTGGACACATGGCCTAAATGGATCCATAGACTCTTGTCTCTGAGAATGTGATGATGATGTTGCAATGGGATTGTATCATGCTTGGACACATGGCCTAAAGGGATCCGTAGACTCTTGTCTCCAAGAATGTGATGATGATGATGTTATGTTGGAAAATCCTAGATTTGATCTAGGTCACATCCAGTATGAAAAAGGACTTTCTCTATGGTGGTAAATCCTAGATTTGATCTAGGTCACATCCAATATGAAAAAGGACTGGATCTGTGGTGGTAAATCCTAGATTTGATCTAGGTCACATCAAGTATGAAAAACGACTGGCTCTGTGGTGGTAAATCCTAGATTTGATCTAGGTCACATCCAGTATGAAAAAGCACTAGCTCTGTGGTGGTAAATCCTATATTTGATCTAGGTCACATCCAATATGAAAAAGGACTAGCACTATGGTTGGGATTGCATCATCCCTGAACATTACTTCAAAACAGATCCAGAGACTTTGTCTTCGTGAGGTTGGGATTGTATCATCCCTGGAAATTAGTTAAGAATGGATCTGGAGAGTTTGTCTTCGTGAGGTTGGGATTGTATCATCCCTAGACATTACTTTAGAACGGATCCGGAGACTCTGTCTTCGAGAGGATGGGATTGTATCATCCTTGGACTTATGTCCTAAAGTGAAAGGGATTGATCATCCCATAATTGGATCATGTGTGCTGAAGGTTATGTTGTTGTAGAAGAATATGTTGATATTGTTGATTGAAAGATCGAGATGATGTTGTTGTAGACGATCGAGAGATCGAGTGCTACAGAAGATGAAGATCAAATATGAATACTCAGTGTTGTAGAAGATGGTGTTCCAGTACTAAATATGTTGAAGATGTTCCAGTAACTATTCCAGTTGTTGATGTTGTTGAAGAAAAATTCTGATGATTTATAGATGTATCACCTTGATGTTGTTGATGATGCTCTCTATCCTTTCTCCTACAGTTGATGTTGTTGTTGTCAGTATAATACCCTTCTCGTTAAGGGGGAGTGTTGAAATATTGTAACTTTGAAGAATATTCTATTGTAATTTATTATTGTAATTTATTCAGAGATGTTTTATTCCTCCGTCATGATGTTATTATTACATTTGGTCATGTAAAGTCATTGAGGTAAATCCTCCTTTGTAATTCGGGGCATTAGATCCCCCTAGATTCAAATGTAATGGGGTTTTTAAGTCCCCTAGAGGAGTCAGCCCAGTCAGCATTAATTGAGTGGTAAAGTTAGTTTAGGCCGACATGTCAAGTTGTAAAATTAAAGTAGAAGTGAATGTATAAATAGAGAGCTAGGCTCTCTCATTAATTCATTCATTCAGACACAGACTCACTTGTGTAATTTATTTGCAAAATACTTTATGTTAAATTTAATTACAAAGTTTTGTAATTATGATCAGTTTTGATCATGGATGAATGTAATTACTGAATATTATTATTTAAATTAATTAATTAGGAGACAAACACCCAAGAGGATTGTTGAATGAGTGTTCACTGACAAACTAGGAGGAATGGAAGCTATTGGAAGGTATGGGACACATGGCAGTAGTTGCATCACACCACTAGCTGTTGGTTATGGGACACCTACCCCTAAAAATAGGGCATTATCCCCCAGGTGGAGGGAGTGAGCAGACAACTCATTTAATGACCCAGTAACATCTGAAAAGGCCTAGGCAGCCTATAAAGGCAAATTTGAATTGGGAAAGCAGCCCTTAATCAATATTTCTGCAGAATATTTTCCTCATGTGAATCAGGTGATCACAAGAGAGATTTGAATAGGGAGGTTAGTGGTGACTGTAATCTTAAGTCTACATCATTGCTGATAATAACCAGAGATGTTGGTGTAGATCTATTGGACTGCTAACTATTGAGGATTTTGAAGTTATTTGCTACAGCAAGAAGAAGTCCCATTTCCTGAGTTTCTTCCTCCTGGTGGTTCAGTGAATAGGCTCGGGGGTCCTAAGACAGTACTTGACTGTTTTCAGGACATGGTTGGGTGGAACAGTCTTCTTGGGATGTTTGTTACCCTACAGATTTTCTCAGGTTATACAGATTTTCTACTTATTCTCAGTAAATAATTATGTTCTGTTTAACTAGTATTTTATGTTTTTCTGTTTTCGAAAAAGAATCTAATCCTAGAATTGTTTTAAGTCTAAATGTTTTAGTTTAATGTTGAATTTGACTTAATAAACCAATATCTCTATTTTTCCACATGTTGTTTTGAAGCATTGTACTCTAGTAGAGATACACAAATTAAAAATAGATTAGAGGATAGGAAAATGCCATAGATTCGAATAGATAGGACAGTGATTGATTTATGGTTTATTGTTCTGTTCTATATTTAACAATAATAAATCTTACTGTTTAACTTAAAATTGTGATATATTACTGTATTGTTTTCACAAATTAAAAGTATCGTTTTATTCTCTATGTATATATATATTGTAGTTTGTTCATTCTTTTAGTTTGTGTAGTATTCAAATGAAAATCAACAAACCATGTTTATACCATAGCTTCAAATTAAAAACAGTATTATCATCATTATTTACATGCTGTAAACATAAGCATTACACAGTCATTCTATATTTCCCATTTTTCACATTACACAGACACACACACTGTTTTCATTTCTTATTCTATCTTTTTTTATAAATTTATCTAGTTCAAACAGATAATGGAGATCATATAAATATTCTATTGCTGATAGTTATTGTATTCAGTAGATAATTGAAACTACAAGTATCATTTTCCTTTTTTTTTGTTTCGTTTTGCAAACTCATTACTCACAGACTTAGGATCAAACCTAAGTTACTTGAAAGTTCATTTTCAAAAACATACTTTACATAACTTATAACTAAATAGGTTCACAAACCCTAGTTTAGAAACACAACAAAACCACTTGACAATCTACAACAATATATTTGCTAACTTCGACGATTTTTACAACAGAAAAACATTACATTCTACACAGACATTGAATCGAACCCTAGTCGATATCATAAATCCTATTTAGATTTTCTTTTCATACTCTTACTTTATTTTCAAACAAATACGAATTAGGGTATGACCCTAATTGTTCCTTTGCAAACTAACTTGAAAATCGTTTCATCATTTTAATCTACATAGTTATCATCATAGACGAAATCCTTAAACCCTAGTCTAGCTCAAAGAAACACGACATTAATCAACAGTATCAAGTCGAACAACATAGACATCTACACAAAATAGTTAGCATACTATTTCATTTCTGAGAAGAGAAGTATCATTTACACAGTGAACGAGCCCACGGCTCTATTTCAAAACTTAACCATTGAAATCGTGATTCTCAGAACGAGATTTTACAACATGTTTTGCAAACAAATTATACAAAGTCTTTTTCCATTTTCCAATAGATTGAAAGAACCCAAAATCCTCAAGTATCGAAGAGTTACAACTCCAGTCGACAACATCGATTTTTAAAGAATAGAAACCAAGTATCATTTAATCAAACGAGAGTCTCGGCAACAAGCAAAATATGTTTTTAAAACATAGCTTTGAATAAACAACCACGACGAGTCACGGCAGGACCTGCAACTCCATTCTTGAAACCCCATCAACCTTATAGAGCACCTACGAGGTTATGGGAAGACCCGGAGCTTACCGTTGGAAATCTTTCCAACTTTACCAAACCATCGCTCGAAACACACCTTCATAACCTGCAACTAACATAAACGATGGCTTAGATTTTAGTTGACTGAAATCTCTTCAAAACTGAAAGATGAAAACACATTGAATGAATTATTTTCGTTACAGGAAAAAATTACATTACTGTAAATACCAAAGCTTTCCACTTTCACCAGCTATAGGATGATCCCACACTAAAATGAGACGAGAACCCTCGGTCCTTTTACACCAGGCAAAACATGGACTCAAACTATAACGACGAGTTTCCAGATCTACCAACCATCAATAATACAAACTAAATTTTACAGTCTTTTAAATGACGTTGTTGCAGAAGGGAGAGCAACTGTAACCCTCTCAAGCCAGAGGTCTCGAGGTCGAACCTCTTACAAGTCTAGGCTAAAAATTTGGCAGCCTGTCAGCCATAGACCGAAAACAATGGAGACAATAACCCTCATTCACCAAACTCTTAAACTAAACTTCGATGCATTTGATAGGGTTTGATCCGATGATCCATATCAATGTTGATCAACGATCAGGCTTGTGCCAACACACTTTTCATTGGGTCGAGAAACTCATGCATTCAATACACCATCACTTCACACTTATGGGATTTCCACAGTGGATCACGCTGGATAGTTCTGAACGTCCAACTAGGAGGGAGGCTAACTCAAAACAATGACACGGTGGTCTCGACATTCACCTTTACAGCGAGATTACACTACATGCAGTGGCTTTGATCCTCATCACCGAAAGTTATCATGCCAAGTCTTAAATGCAGATCAAAGGACGATATCTTGGTGGTTCAAAGATCATATCACATTAATGAGCCAACACCGTCAACCTGCCAATAGTTATTGCATGTCAGTGTTATAATTTCAACGTTACATTTCAACCCTGATAACATGACATTAAAACATTATGCTATGATAAGACGAATCACAAGTTTCGTATGGTTCTAAGTTATGTTTAATATCATAGGTATGGTATTGTTTGACCCACGACGATACACAAATACTTTAGATCAACCTTCCATTTGTTATGTAGTCCCAAGGTTCTATTTTTGTAGAATTAAATATTAATGTTAGGACTTAGATACTAGTTAATATGGTACTATAGTCACATTATTGATATGGTTTCGCTTTATGCCATTCTTACTAATAGATACAAACCCTTGTAAGGGGAATATGTATCATTAGATCAATATAGTAAGGTTATGGTTAAAATAGCTCATACTTAGGAAATTATAATATCACCCTTGTAACTTTGGTTAGGGATCATACAAACTTTGTTATCGAAGATACAAAAATAATCAGTTTGTATAGTAGGTTATTGATGGATCCAAAAATATATATATATATATATATATAATGGGAATATTGACTAAAATAATATGAGTTCTTACCATATTCTTTCATGAAAACATTAAATGACCTTGCGATACATTTATTATATCAATGACGGAAATATAATGATGACATTATAACTAGCTAGTACAGTAACAAAACCATCAGCAGAATGACGTATATAGATGACATTAATTAAACATCATGAAGTTGTCAGACTATAGTTGAAAATAGTAAGTGTAGCATTGAAACCCATACCTACTCACTTCTGAAGAGTCGCATTAGAAATTATAATATTCTATTTATTTATGACGCTGAAATTGAACTACACGTACTTCATGCTTACCCGTCGTCTGCACATAGGACATTCAATAAGCTTTAGCGTTACAGCTAAGTAAGCTCCAGGGTACCTCGTAGGACACCCTTATGCAGCAAAGTCAAAATGTCAGTATCTTTGCAAAAGAGAAAGTGTCGCATCATTTTTCCAACCTTTTTATTTCATTGTCGTCATAATCATGTTACTAATTATGTGATAACAACTGTCTTTATTTTACTGATGTTAAGACATAATTTAAAGCATGTTTAGTACTAACACCTAAACAACTAATGTTGTCATAATCACAATATTTTTTTCCGCAATTATTATTATCTTAATTAATGTTGTTATAAAAATTTTAAATTTTTATGAAATTTCGAGATGTTACATGTGGTATCAGAGCACAGATTCGAACTCTAGGCCTGAATGAGGTCCAAAACACGCAACAGAAAATTTTTATACAGCAAAAAATTGTACTAACTTGAAAATTTGATTATTATGTTATTCAGAAATTATTTTCAGTTACAGGTATGGAGAACTCAGCTGAACACTTAAGCAACAGATTTCAGCCAAACAGTCACAGTTCGGGACAGCACTATGTAGAGGAAGGTCACGGGGAATTAAATAACAGTTCAACGGAACTGTTACGTGCCTTTCAAGAATTAAAGGCAAAAATCAAATATGTGAAACAAAATAATGAAAGGATTCTGTGAGCACAAGAACAACTAAATCAAGTGTTGTTTGAACACAGCCAAACAGAGGAACAAGAGAGAAACAATGAAGATATTTCCAAAGTTGAGGACATGCCTCACACTGATAAAAATCAGAACATAAAAATCAGCGAAGTAAAAGACAGCTCAACCTTATCAGGAGATGCTACTAAAGTACGCAAAAGGAATCGTAACTATACTAATGACAGCAGTGAAGGAGACTCCAAACCAAGAAGGAAAAATCATAAGGAATATGAGTAGATTTCTAGAGAATTCAAAAAGATAAGACCTCCAACTTTCAATGGAGAAACTGAGAAAGGTGAGACAGCTGAAGCTTGGCTGTCAAGGATGAATAAATACTTCCAGATCTACAACTATTCTGAATTCTTAAAGGCAAAGATGGCTATATATAACTTGACCGGAAAAGCGGATATCTGGTGGCAGGACATCAAAAGGGTAAAGGGCATCAAAGATAAAGATGTAAGCTGGAGTGCTTTCAAATGATATTTCAAAAAGAAGTATCTATATGAGCAGTACTATGAAGAAAAATCTAAAGAGTTCTACGATTTGAAGTTGGGAGGTATGAATATGAAGGAAATGAACAGTAAGTTTCTGAACTTACTGAGATATGTACCATACCTCATAGAAGAAAAACCAAAAATTCAAAGGTACTTGAGTTGTTTACCTTTCAGCATTAAAGACAAAATTGAGTACAACAATCCTTAAACATTGGAGGAGGCTATGAGAAAGGCAGTTTTCTGTTATGATACCAATTGGAAAAGAGAAGGAATGTCAAACAGGAAAAATCATAAGCCCAACAATTTTGAGCAGAAAAAGAAAAATTTCAGATTCAGTGGAAATTCTGGATTTCAAAGGAAAAATTCTCAGAATCGGAATTATCAAGGGAACAATTCCAGAAATAATTCACAGCAGAATTCTATAGAACCTAGAAATGCACCTAATACTGCCAAGACCAATGAGACAAAGGCACATATTAAATGTTTTGAATGTCAAGGCCCCCATTACGCATCAGAATGTCCCTTAAGGAAGCGGAAGACAAACAACATCAACTCAATACAGACTGAACCTACTGTTAGAGACGTAGCAAGGGAGATGCCAAGAATTAATGCAGCACTTGATAATAGGCAAGCAGATCATCAAATATCCATGGTAGAGATTGAAGGTAAGATACATGACCATCCTATTACTGTTTTAATTGACCCAGGTGCTAGTTTAAGTTATATATCACCAGATATTGTGGAAAGTCTTAAACTGAAAACTGAAAAGTTTAGTAAATCATGGCTAGTTAGACTAGCAACTGGAACAAAGAGGAAAGTATCAGATTTTATAGAAAACTGTGTGTTGTCCATGAATCATTTACAAACACAAATCAAGTTGAATATTCTACCTTTAGGTTCTTATGATATTATAGTTGGGATGGACTGGTTAGTGTAAAATTAGTCACAGCAGATCTAATGAACAAGTAAATCAATCACAACAGATGAACATAGAAAATATGGTGCAAAACTGTGCAAAACATGCAGCAGTGCTCAATATCCCAGAAAGGGTGAATGAATTACAATAGAATACAATTTGACGTCAATGAGAAATTCGAATTGCCTAAGAAGGTCATTCGAATCACTGAATGGAGTAGCTTGACTCCAACTAGGAGTCCTCATCATCAATCGGTGGTGGTCATCAATGCGCAAGAACCAGCCATCCAGGTGTCAATCTGGGTCTAACTGAGTGTGTCATGTGTAACTGAAGTGTGTAGCACTGATTAAGGGAAGGAGGCTCAGTGGGGGGCGCATGGGAGGCTAACTGAAGTCAAAACAAGTCATCTAGTCAATCTGGAGGTCCAACGGAAGTGAAACAGTCAGTCGAGAGTGAAACTAGCCTCAAATCAGGGAGAATCGGAGCTAACTGAATGTAACTGAAGTGGAACTGCAGTGGTAGGTGAGAAAGTGCGCCCTTCTCTGGAAGTAGGTGAGAAGTGGGCGCCTTTCAGACTAGGAAGGCTAAAGAACTGAAGTAAGTGGCTCCCAGGTGCTAGAAAGAGGTGGCTAAGGTGCAGGAGGCATCAACCTGGTGACTGGGATGCATGCAAAGTGCATGCAAACCCTAATTGCATGCAAGATCCTGAAAAAGATGATGTGGATATCCGAACAGTTAGAATCCCATCGTGTCATCCTGGACTGTTATGGAAAAAGTTTTACATGCTTAAATGACGAAGGGAAAACTGTAGAAATAAAAGGCATTCCAAGGAAGGTAACCCTTAGACAGATTTCAGCCATGCAAGTTAATAGGGCAGTTAGGAAGGGATTCCAAATGTTTGCAGTAAACGTGGTAAATGATGAGTTTATGGATAAAGAGGACAAACTGAAATTAGAAGACATACCTCTCCTAAAGGATTTTAAAGATGTATTTCTTGAGGAGACTCCAGGATTACCACCCAAAAGAGATTTAGATTTTACCACAGAGTTGATACTAGGAGCAATACCAAAATCTAAAGCTCCGTACAGAATGAACATACTGGAGTTAAACAAATTAAAATCATAGTTGAAGGAGCTTATTGACAAGAAGTATATTAGACCCAGTGTGTCTCTTTGGGGAGCACCTATCATCTTTGTTAAGAAGAAAGACGGAACCTTGAGACTGTGCATAGATTATCACCAGCTCAATAAGATGACAATCAAGAATAGGTACCCGTTGCCCTGCATAGATGATCTATTTGATCAGCTACGTGGAACAACAGTATTTTCGAAAATTGATCTAAGATCAGGATATCATCAAGTAAGGGTTAAGGACGAAGATATTTTCAAGACATCTTTCCGAACTCAGTATAGACATTATGAGTTCGTAGTCATTCCGTTTGGCTTGACTAATGCCCCGACTGTATTTATGTGTCTGATGAATAATATTTTGCATAAATACTTAGACAAGTTTGTTGTTGTGTTTATAGACGATATTTTAGTGTACTCAAAAAGCAAAGAAGAGCATGATGAACATTTAAGGATTATCTTACAAGTATTAAGAGATCATCAACTATACTCCAAATTTACTAAGTGTGACTTCCACAAAGACAAAATTCAGTATCTAGGACACATAATTTCAGCAGAAGGAATATCGGTTGACCCCGACAAGATAAGGGCCATTAATGACTGGCCGGTTCCTAAATATGTGTCATATGTAAGACCATTTATGGGCATTACGAGGTATTACAGAAATTTTATAGAGAATTTTTCAAAAATTGCCAACCCCATAACTTCCTTTTAGAAGAAAGGGAAGAAATTTGTCTGGGATCAGAAGTGTGCTGACAGCTTTAAGAAATTAAAAGAACTATTGACGACAGCACCTATCTTGAGGATAGATGACCCCAACAAGTATTTTGTAGTTTGTACAGACGCATGCAATGACGGACTCGGTGGAGTCTTGACACAAGAAGGACATGCGGTGGCATATGAATCTAGAAAGCTGAAAGTACATGAAAAGAATTACTCTACCTATGATTTAGAGTTATTAGCAGTTATTCATGCTTTAAAAATGTGGCGTCACCACCTTATTGCAAGGAAATTTACATTATTAACAGATAACATCGGTCTAAAATATTTATTGGATCAGAAAAACCTGAATGCTTGACAAGCTAGATGGTTGACGTTCTTAAGTGAGTATGACTTCAAAATTCAGCATATTAAAGTGAAGGAGAACAAGGTTGCAGATGCCTTGAGTCGCAAGGCAAAACTAAATTTTATTTCAACAATTAGTACTTATTCAACTGATTTGGAAAATCAGATTCTTGAAAAAGTGAAACAGATGAAGAATACAGAAAAATGAAGGAAAGAACAACAAACAACAGTTCTGAAAATTGTATGATGGATTACAGAATGAAGGAAAATGGTTTATTACTGTTTAAAAACAGATTGTATGTACCAGATATACCAGAAATTAAATTTCTGATATTAAATGAGATGCATAAAAGTCACTATTATGGTCATCCAGGTTATCAAAAGACCATTACTATGCTAAGAAAATAATACTATTGGCCCAGAATGAAGGACGAAGTAGCAGAGTACATTGCAAAATGTTTGGACTGTCAGAAGGTGAAGGTTGAACACCAACATCCTGCTAGATTGTTGCAACCATTACCAATACCAAGTTGGAAATGGGAAGTGATCAGCATAGATTTTATTACTGGATTACCTAAAAATCAGAAACAAAATGATTCAATCATGGTGGTAGTGGAAAAACTCAGCAAGGCAGCACACTTCATACCCGTAAAGACTACGCATAAAGCTCCAGATATTGCAGAGATATTTATGAAACATATTTTTAGACTACATGGAATATCGAAAGTAATAATTTCAGATCGTGATTCGAAGTTTACAGGTAAATTCTGGAGGTGACTGTTTAAAGGGTTGAACACAACTTTAAATTTTAGTACAACATTTCATCCACAGACGGTTGGTCAGACAGAAAGAGTAAACCAAGTTTTAGAAGATTTATTAAGAATGTATGTTAAGGCTCAGCCTGGTAAGTGGGAAGATTACCTGCACTTAGCATAATTTTCTTCTAATAATCATTATCATGCTTCAGCCAGACTTAGTCCTTTTGAAATTATTTATGGTAGGAAATGTGATACACCTGTTTCATGGAATGATCCAGTAAATAGAGTTGTTTTAGGACCTGAATTATTGCAAGAGTTAGAACTAATTGTGAAACAGGTGCAAGGACATATAAAAGCTACCTAGGATAGGCAGAAAAGTCAAGCAGATTCAAAAAGAACTCATAAAGAGTTCCAGGTGGGTGAACATGTGTTTCTCAAGGTAAGACCAAAAAAGAGTTCACTGAAATTGGGAAGCTCTGCCAAGTTGGCACCCAGGTATTGCGGTCCTTTTGAAATATTATCTAAGGTTGGAGCAGTGGCATACCAACTGGCTTTTCCACCTAACCTGAAAATACATAATGTTTTTCATATATCGTTTTTAAAGAAATATGTGCATGATACTACTCATGTTGTAAACTGGAATGATGTACAGGTGGGACAAGAAAGATATTTTCCGGTGGAACCGGATTGTATCCTCGGAAGGAGGGAAACTATTCTCTGGAATTGCAGCATTGGGAAAGTGAAGGTGCAATGGAAGCACCTTAGCCCAGAAGAGGCAACCTGGGAGTTGGAGAGTAGTATGCGGGTAGCATACCCAACTCTGTTTCAGGAACACTCAAGGAGTGATTAGCCAACATCGAGGACGATGTTGAGACTTAAGGGGGGGTGTATGTCACCTACCCAAATTTCTAAGAATTATTATTTTATTTGCAAAATACTTTATGTTAAATTTAATTACAAAATTTTGTAATTATGATCAGTTTTGATCATGGATGAATGTAATTACTGAATATTATTATTTAAATAAATTAATTAGGAGACAAACACCCAAGAGGATTGTTGAATGAGTGTTCACTGACCCACTAGGAGGAATGGAAGTTGTTGGAAGGTATGGGACACATGGTAGCAGTTGCATCACACCACTAGTTGTTGGTTATGGGACAACTACCCCTAAAAATAGGGCATTATCCCCCAGGTGGAAGGAGTGAGCAGGCAGCTCATTTAATGACCCAGTAACATCTGAAAAGGCCTAGGCAGCCTATAAAGGCAAATTCAAATTGGGTAGGCATCCCTTAATCAATATTTCTGCAGAATATTTTCCTCATGTGAATCAGATGATCACAAGAGATATTTGAATAGGGAGGTTAGTGGTGACTGTAATCTTAAGTCTACATCATTGCTGATAAGAACCAGATATGCTGGTGTAGATCTATTGGACTACTAACTATTGAGGATTCTGAAGTTATTTGCTACAGCAAGAAGAAGTCCCATTTCCTGAGTTTCTTCCTCCTGGTGGTTCAATGAACAAGCTCGGGGGTCCTAAGACAGTACTTGACTGTTTTCAGGAGTTGGTTGGGTGGAACAGTCTTCTTGGGCTGTTTGTTGCCCTACAGATTTTCTCAGGTTCTACAGATTTTCTACGTATTCTCAGTAAATAATTCTGTTATGTTTAACTAGTATTTTATGTTTTTCTATTTTTGAAAAAGAATCTAATCCTAGAATTGTTTTAAGTCTAAATGTTTAAGTTTAATGTTGAAGTTGACTTAATAAACCAATATCTCTATTTTTCCACATGCTATTTTGAAGCATCGTACTCTAGTAGAGATACGCAAATTAAAAATAGATTAGAGGATAGGAAAATGCCATAGATTCGAATAGATAGGACAGTGATTGATTTATGGTTTATTGTTCTATTCTATATTTAACAGTAATAAATCTTACTATTTAATTTAAAATTGTGATATATTACTGTATTGTTTTCACAAATTAAAAGTATCGTTTTCTTCTCTGTGTATATATATATTATAGTTTGTTCATTCTTTTAGTTTGTGTAGTATTCAAATGAAAATCGACAAACCATTTTTATACCATAACTTCAAATTAAAAACGGTATTATCATCATTATTTACATGCTGTAAACATAAGCATTCCACAGTCATTCTATATTTCCCAGTTTTCACATTACACATACACACACACACTGTTTTCATTTCTTATTCTATCTTTTTTTATAAATTTATCTAGTTCAAACAGATAATGGAGATCATATAAATATTCTATTGCTGATAGTTATTGTATTCAGTAGATAATCGAAACTACAAGTATCATTTTCCTTTTTTTTGTTTCATTTTGCAAACTCATTACTCACAGACTTAGGATCAAACCTAAGTTACTTGAAAGTTCATTTTCAAAAACATACTTTACATAACTTATAACTAAATAGGTTCACAAACCCTAGTTTAGAAACACAACGAAACCACATGACAATCTACAGCAATATATTTGCTAACTTCGACGATTTTTACAACAGAAAAACATTACATTCTACACAGACATTGAATCGAACCCTAGTCGATATCATAAATCCTGTTTAGATTTTCTTTTCAAACTCTTACTTCATTTTCAAACAAATACGAATTAGGGTATGACCCTAATTGTTCCTTTGCAAACTAACTTGAAAATCGTTTCATCATTTTAATCTACATAGTTATCATCATCGACGGAATCCTTAAACCCTAGTCTAGCTCAAAGAAACATGACATTAACCAACAGTATCAAGTCGAGCAACACAGACATCTTCACAAAATAGTTAGCATACTATTTCATTTCTGAGAAGAGAAGTATCATTTACACAGTGAACGAGCCCACGACTCTATTTCAAAACTTAACCATTGAAATCGTGATTCTCAGAATGAGATTTTACAACATGTTTTGCAAACAAATTATACAGAGTCTTTTTCCATTTTCCAACAGATTGAAAGAACCCAAAATCCTCAAGTATCGAAGAGTTATGACTCTTGTCGACAACATCGATTTTTAAAGAATAGAAACCAAGTATCATTTATTCAAACTAGAGTCTCGGCAACAAGCGAAATATGATTTTAAAACATAGCTTTGAATAAACAACCACGACGAGTCATGGCAGGACCCGCAACTCCATTCTTGAAACCCCATCAACCTTATAGAGAACCTACGAGGGTTTATGGGAAGACCCAGAGCTTACCATTGGAAATATTTCCAACTTTACCAAACCATTGCTCGAAACACACCTTCATAACCTGCAACTGACATAAATGATGGCTTAGATTTTAGTTGACTGAAATCTCTTCAAAAATGAAAGATGAAAACACATTGAATGAATTATTTTCGTTATAGGAAAAACTTACATTACTGTAAATACCAAAGCTTTCCACTTTCACCAGCTACAGGATGATCCCACACTAAAACGAGACGAGAACCCTCGATCCTTTTACACCAGGAAAAACATGGACTCAAACTATAACGACGAGTTTCCAGATCTACCAACCATCAATAATACAAACTAAATTTTACAGTCTTTTAAACGGCATTGTTGCAGAAGGGAGAGCAACTGTAACCCTCTCAAGCTAGAGGTATCGAGGTCAAACCTCTTACAAGTCTAGGCTAAAAATTTGACATCCTGTCGGCCATAGACCGAAAACAATGGAGACAATAACCCTCATTCACCAAACTCTTAAACCAAACTTCAATCCATTTGATAGGGTTTGATCCGATGATCCATATCAATGTTGATCAACAATCAGGCTTATGCCAACACACTTTGCATTGGTTCGAGCAACTCATGCATTCAATACACTATCACTTCACACTTATGGGATTGCCACAGTGGATCACGCTGGATCGTTCTGAACGTCCAACTCGGAGGGAGGCTAACTCAAAACAATGACACGGTGGTCTCGACATTCACCTTTACAACAATATTACACAATGTGTAGTGGCTTTGATCTTCGTCACCGAGAGTTATCATGCCAAGTCTTAAATGTAGATCGAAGGATGATATCTTGGTGGTTCAAAGATCTTATCACATTAATGAGGCAGCACCGTCAACCTGCCAATAGTTATTGCATGTTAGTGTTATAATTTCAACGTTACATTTCAACCCTAATAACATGACATTAAAACATTATGCTATGATAAGACGAATCACAAGTTTCATATGGTTCTAAGTTATGTTTAATATCATAGGTATGGTATCGTTTGACCCACGAAGATACACAAATCCATTAGATCAACCTTCCATTTGTAATGTAGTCCCAAGGTTCTATTTTTGTAGAATTAAATATTAATGTTAGGACTTAGATATTAGTTAATATGGTACTATAGTCACATTATTGATATGGTTTCGCTTTATGCCATTCTTACTAATAGATACAAACCCTTGTAAGGGTTATATGTATCATTAGATCAATATAGTAAGGTTATGGTTAAAATAGCTCATACTTAGGAAATTATAATATCACCCTTGTAACTTTGGTTAGGGATCATACAAACTTTGTTATCGAAGATACAAAAATAATCAGCTTGTATAGTAGGTTATTGATGGATCCGAATATATATATATATATATATATAATGGGAAGATTGACTAATTTAATATGAGTTCTTACCATATTCTTTCATGCAAACATTAAATGACCTTGCAATACATTTATTATATCAATGATGGAAAGATAATGGTGACATTATAACTAGCTAGTATAGTAACAAAACCATCAGCAGAAAGACGTATATAGATGACATTAATTAAACATCATGAAGTTGTCAAACTATAGTTTAAAACAGTAAGTGTAGCATTGAAACCCATACCTTCTCACTTTTTAAGAGTCGCATCAGAAATTATAATATTCTATTTATTTATGACGTTGAAATTGAACTACACGTACTTCATTCTTACCTGTCGTCTGCACATAGGACATTCAATAAGCTTTAGCGTTACAGCTAAGTAAGCTCCAGGGTACCTTGTAGGACACCCTTATGCAGCAAAGTCAAAATGTCAGTATCTTTGCAAAAGAGAAAGTGTCGCATCGTTTTTCCAACCTTTTTATTTCATTGTCGTCATAATCATGTTACTAGTTGTGTGATAACAACTCTCATTATTTTACTGCTGTTAAGACAGAATTTAAAGCATGTTTAGTACTAACAACTACACAACTAATGTTGTCATAATCACAATATTTATTTCTGCAATTATTATTATCTTAATTAATGTTGTTATAAAAATTTTAAATTTTTATGAAATTTTGAGATGTTACAGACACCCTGTCACGTGTCTCAAAACCGAGTGGCTGCTCCACATTCACTTCCTCTTTGACTACACCATTCAAGAAAGTTGTCTTGACATCCATCTGGTGTATCTTCCACTTCATCACTGCAGCCAGAGCAAGTACTGTTTTGATGGAAGTGTATCTGGCTACAGGTACAAAAGTATCTTCATAATCTAATCCTTCTTTCTGGGAAAAGCCACGAGCCACAAACCTTTCCTGCTATTTCTCTATGCTACCATATGCAGCATGCTTGATCTTATAGATCCACTTGGAAGTCGCAACAGGCTTCCCTTCGGGTCTCGGGAACACATCCCAAGCATCATTCTTCATGATCAATTGGTACTTCTTGATCATGGCATCCTTCCATTACTGCATCCCGGATCCTGGGAACTTCAGATTCTTCAATATCTTCAATAGATAGTTTTCTTGAACTTCATTGCTGGAACAAATGTTGTTGTCCTTCTTTTGTAGGTTATTGTACACGATCTTTCCTACAAGTCAAATTCAATTGCATGATTAGAAACATCTCATAGTTTTCAGAACAAGTTCTTACGCATAAAGACATATGTCATACAATCATGCAATTATCTTAGCCAATGCTTCAATACAACATTTATCCATATCCCATAACTTTCTAGATGCCTTCCATCTCTACCAGAACATTGTTAAGAGTGTGCACAACTCCCAACATGTCATCAAAGAGGTTTCATTCTAGATAAGTAGCAATGGAATGTTGTACAGTACCATAAGCCACTTACCCATTACTTGCATATTAGTAGTATTTTGTTCATTAATGCAAATTTTATAAAATGCATAATATACATCCTAAATCTAGGAACATAAGTATGTGCATGACTGAACAACATCATTTAAGTAATCAAATATATAATAAATGACAATTCAATTACTTATCTTTGTTTGTTTGTTGGGTGGACTCCCTCTCATTCTTTGCTTCCTTACAGGAATTACTGGAGTGTGCTCTCTCTTGATCTTTACTTCTTGGATTACCTGTCCTTGAACTTATATCCATCCTGGACCATTATGCATGCTTAAGTGTGAACTAGTGTCATGATTGTGTCATCCTCAATATCTCATACATAATCATACATTCATTAGTATAATATCAATACTATCAAAACATTATGATTCTAAATAAACTTAAACATGTATGGTCATGGTTATTTCATACACAGGTAGTTTATCACAAGCGTTAGTATTCAAGGTTTCAGGGAGGAGTTCTTTTACTCATGCATATTCTTATTTGACCATAGGACTCTTCTGGTTTGTCATATCATCAATCAAGGTAAGAAGCATAATATGCATAACCCATGATTGCCAAAACTTATAACTTCATGAATAATCATTATCAATCATACCAAGTATACTTATATAAGATCCTAACACAAGGTAGGATTCTAACTTGATATAGGAAAAACATACCTAGATTTCATGCTTGCTAGTTATGTCTAACATACTCACATAATGTCTTCTTGTTCTCTTCAATGACTTGTTCTAGTAACTTGGATTACTCATAAGTTAAACATTATAGAACCAAAATATACATACCTCGTAAGTAGAGATTCTATGTGATCCATGACTATGGATGAGTCTTTGTCTTCATGTCACCATGGTCATATGTTCTTGATCTAGTACTTGATTTGTATTTCTTTATGTACCTTTCATGTTAGCGGACAACATCATCCTCATACAACACCACAGTGCATTAGTACAATCATAAGTCTCATAACCCTAATCAAAGAATGTCTTCTATTATTCACATGCATTCATACTTTTACGAGGGTGATAAGACAAGTCTAAACTTAATCAATATTGTACTAACCTCAATAATATGAATACAAACATATCAAAAACTTAATCATGAACATATTTCAAAACATACCTATATCTCCTCAAGTCATACCTGTCGGGATTGCTTGTAGTCTTCTTATGTAAGGCCTTAGCCTTATCTCCGTCTGGAACTGGAATCTCTTCACTTATGTAGGTGTCCAAATCATTCTCTTCTAGGATTAACCCAATCCACTTTGACTTGATGAAGCTGGATCTGGATCTGGATTAGGGTTTGTCAGAGAAACCCTAAAAATTCAAACTTTGAATTTTAAACTTATGATTGGATGAAAAGATGCGCCTTGCTGAGCTGATCAAGCTAGTATACTTCAATTTTGAAAACTCCAAAATTTGAGGCCTCAAAATTGCCTTTCAAACTTTCAGATCTTCTGGTTAAAATCCCAAACTAGGGTTTGATAATGCCCGGGATTCTGCCCAGCCAAAAGGTTCTATCTTGTGTTGTAAACTTTGATTTTTCTGAGGAGCATCCAACCGTGGTCACAAATTCCAAAAATTTCAACTTTTGTAGAAACCCTAATTTTCCACCTTTCTGATCAAAATCCCGAACTAGGGTTTGATGGAGCCTGGGGTTCTCCCCAACCAAAAAAGTCAATCTTGGTCTCTAAATTTTGATTTTCTTAAGGAGATAAATCCTATGCCGAGATCACTCCAAAATTCCACTTCTGTCAAAAGCCCTAATTTCCCGCAATAGTGACAAGCCAAAAACGAGAGTGCTTAGAATCTAATTCTATTTTACAGAAATATGTTCCTTATTGTTTCTGGTGCATCTCCTAAATTTTGGATCTACAAGGTCTAAAAATTCGGCTTGTTGTATCCTAACCTATCATCTTTCCAACCCCATAGGTATTACCTCAAATGGATTCTCTGGGAGAGAGATATGCCAAATGTCGCAACGTGACCTGTTTATGGGATGAAACAGGATATCAAACTTGTACGGAGTGCCACGTGTCACTAGTTCAACTTCAGCCTCTGAAAAGTGGACCTGTGAAACTACAATCTATTCCCTTACTATCACGTTTTACAGAATTTCATTTGGAGCTTCCTAGCCCAAGTTGTGACCTTTTTTCCTAGGTCACCTGTTTATGACTGAGATTTGGAAGAGGCAGAAACCCTAGCTTGTATGGATCATAAAACAGAAAGCACAACGAATTAGATGTTGTGCTTCAGACACAAGGTACATGGGGATGTTACCTTCGACTGTTAAAATTTTCAGATCTTGAACCTTCGCAGAAATGGATTTATAGAGAAAGTTCCAAGATGACTGGTTTTTTCTATATCAAGCCCTAGCTTCCAATTTGTCGCAAGTGCAACAAATGCCATACCATGCCTTCCTTCAGGCTAGCTCTGATACCATGTTATTTTTTCATCATTTAATTCAATAGATCTATGATAGTAACTGAAAGAACAACATGTACAGCATATCAAGCATAAGAGACAAGAGACAAGAGAGACAAAACATTTCACTGGGGAAAACCAAGAAGGTGAAAAACCCCGCAACTTCCTCAGAGATAGAATAAGCACCAATACAAAGATCACAAAGATCAAACCCCAGGAGATATATGACTGCAACATCTACTCCTCCACTTGTGCGCACTTCTCCTCTCTCTCACTAATGCGAAGTGAGTGAATGAGAGAATGTGTCAAATGAGAGAGTCACACTCTCTATTTATACTTTTACTTTCACTTGACCTTTACTCAACTAGGTTGGCCCCAGCTTAACCACTTAACATAATACTGATTGGGCCGACCCCACTAGGGTGGTCTAATAACCCTTTAACCCACATGACTCATATAGGGCCGACCCCATCAAGGTGGTCTAATAACCCATCAAGTATAAGTTACGACACTTACAATATAACTTGCGACACTTGCAAGTACAACTGACGACACTTCCAATCGGAGGAATAATATATCTCCGTTGGGGATACAATAAAGTACAAATGTAATACATACAATACACAAGTGAATATCTTCCGAAGTTACAAATACATCAACATTCAAGAGTTCGGTACTGGTTTAGCACATCGAATTTTTGATCTCCTTTGGTTTCCAGGTTAGTATTTTTAAATTCTTTATCTCCTTTGATGTGTAGGGTCATACATAAAGTGAGTCAACTATTCATTTTCTCCTCAATACTAATGCTTATATAGATTTTTCTCTTAGAATTTGATAGATACATGATCTATTTTTAAAGACCATGGAGGGACATTTACTAATTAGATTTTTCACTTTCCATATCACGTCCTTTAATTTTCTGTCTCCTTTAATATATATATACTCTATTCAATTTACTTATATATTGATTGAGTTTTTTTTGCTCTTATAGGCTATTAGAATGTCAAATAAATATACTTGGGAATAAAATAATAAGAGGTATGCTGATTTTAAGTCAACATTGGAGGCAAAGGGTGATGGAAAGTGTTATTTCCATTGAAATGATTGCAGGGGTTTGTGAACAAGAAGAATTTTAAGAACAACAGCTGAAAAAAATTGTAAGGAGAAGGGGCATGCTGAAGGGGGGTATGAATATCATCCCTTGGTAAGACGTTATTCATTACGTAATGTAATTCTTGTAATAGTATTTATCATGTATTCACAAAATGTTTTATCATTTTAAATATATGTGTTGTGTATTATACACTAATGTTATTACATTGTTTGTAAATATAAAGACAATGCCCCCTAAATGTCAAGTGCTAGAGAGCTATTTGCCACATAATAGTAGAAATACTACTTTACAAGGTGAGGAACATGGAGATCAAAATATTGAATGTCGAGTTCTTAATGATCCTATGGAGGAAGATGGCGTTATTGATAGAAATGGAAAATATGAGATAAATAGATTGATCCAAGACACATTTGTTGCATTGGATGAGGACATACTCCATGATATTCATGATGTTCCTCTACTTGAGAAGTCCCAAGAACCTCTTTATGAAGGCTCGACAACAAATCTTCTATCTTCTATCTTCTATCTTCTAAATTGTTGTTGGTGAACTTGGAGGTTTTGAATGGTTTATAAAACACTTGTTTCAAACAGCTCCTAAGGTATGTAAAGTTGACTATTTTCCTCTATTTTTAGTGTTAATTAATTCGTAAATTAGGGATATGCAATATTTATGATTTATATTGTTTACATTTCATTTTTTTTGTCAATGTTGCAGATTGTTGGGTGAATTTCTATTACCACCATCAAATAATTTACCATGCACATGTCAAGAGGTATTCTTGATTATGAAAGAAATTGGAATGGAGTATCAAGCTATTGATGCATGTCCTAATGATCATATTATATATTATGGAAAATATGCATCTTAAAACAAATGCCCACAATGTGAAATTAGTAGATATCGAACTGATCAAGTAACAAAAAAGGTGCATTGCAAAGTTCTTCATTATATTCCCATAATTCCATGTTTCCAACGACTATCCAGGTGCCAAAGTATAGCACAGTTTATGTATTACCATGCAAATAACATAAGTGAAGATGGTGTTCTTTGAATGCCTGTAGATAGTTATGCATTGAAGAACATCAAAGAAAAATGGCCAATTTTTAAAGATGAACCTCATAATGTTAGACTTTCATTGGCAGCTGATGGTTTAAATCCATTTGGAGAGATTTTTTCTACTTTCTCAGTGTGGCCTGTTTTCGTCATAAACAATAACCTTCCTCCTTGGATGTCGATAAAGAGAGAGCACATAATGCTGGCAATGATTATTCCATGTATTTTTTTGAAAGTAATTGTATTATTTCATTTCTTTGTTTAATTGTTGCATGAGAACACCTTTTATATATTGGGACACATAAGTAAATAACATTGTATGTTGAATCAATTAGGTAAGTACCAATTTAAAGATATGAATGCATATATTGAGCCTCTTAACGATGAGATATTGAATTTATGGGCTGGAATCACTATGTATGACATCTCCATACCAATAGGGAAGAAACAACTTCAGTTCCATGGAATACTTGCATGGACAATTCATGACGCTCCTGTGTTAACACATTTTTGTGGTATGTAACTTTCTGTTGCACGTTAAAATTATATGTTGTTAAGGTAAATATCATGCATTTTTTATTTAAATTAAGAATATTTTTATGCTATAACATTAATACATATATCTTGCAGGTATTCAAACAAAGGGAAAATTTGCATGTCTAGTATGTGGTCCTAGGATAAAATATCATTGTTCAAGAAGTTTAGAAAAGGAGGTGTTTGATGAGTACAGGCACTTCCTCCCTAAGAACCTTAGGTATTGAAATACCGAGAAAAGAAAATTCAATGGTAAAGAAGAGAATGGATAGAAACCAGGAAGAATAACACCTCATCTATGGAAGTTGGAATATAATAGAAATCGTCAAGGTATGCAAATTGTATATGTAGCATATATAAATATGTAATATTATGAATTTTATATTTTTACTGAATTTTATATACCATGGGTTTCATGAATTATTATTAATGTGTTTTCGTTTATGTTTAATGAATGTCGTTAAGGCATGAATGGGATTCCACGAGGAATGAAGAGCTATCCCATATAATTCAGTAGGTTGCCTTACTATGAGCACCTACAAATAGCTCATTTGTTCGATACATTGCATATCAGGGAGAATATAACATAAATGATATGGCGAATATTGGATGGAAGGACTGACAAAGATAAAATTGGAAAAATTTGTAGTGACATTGCAGAAGCCAATCACGCATTGCAAAGTGTAAGTATTTCCAATGCCATAGATGGAGACCGAAATATTAGTCTTCCATGGTTATTGACAGAGCAACAAAGCAATTCTATAAAATAGGTCATTCCGAAAATAAGGGTTTTCGTCGAACATACAAAATATCTTAACTAAAAAAGGTGTTTTTGTTGGTGTTAAAACTCATGACTGACATACATTCATTAAGGTAATTATTTATGTATATAATTTCCATTTAGTACATATTTTTAGTAATTGTTGTCTCCTAATTGGAAACAAATAATGATTTTCTTTTTGTTACAAGACGTTCTACCTCTATCTCTCCCAGATAGCTTTGATGAAAACATAAAACAAGTTATATATGAACTTGGTAAATACATGAGGTAAGTAACAATTTATATGCATGAAAATGTTTGTTCACTTTGTTGCATAGCTTATTGACATATTGTGTTTTACAACTTGGAAATTTATTATATATGCCTCAATCTTGTTGATAACTATTATTTTCTTGCATCATTTGTAGGTGGCTTTCATCAAAATAAATCCATAAAGAAGATATAAGGTATTGTAAGAGAGAAATTCCTCATCTAATGTGTGAAATGTAGAAGTATTTACCTCCAACATTTTTCAATGCACAAGAACACTATCTCATACACCTAGTTGAGGAGATTGAATTGTGTGGAACTATAAACTCAAGGTCAATGTGGATGGTGGAAATGAATTTGAATTCATTGAATGATTTTGTTAGACAAAGAGCACATCTTGAGGGTTATATGGTGCAGGGCTATATGGTATATCAAGCCATGGTGTACATTAGTCAATATCTTCTAAATTTAGCAAAAAATATCAATCTTCCTCGCATTTGGCATGTCAAATCCATCAACAAATTTGAAGGGGAGGTCATGTAGGGGAAAGGTAGAACGAGGAAAGTGAAAGGTAATTGAATGGTGTAGATTTAATTTATTATACAATTAATTTTTCAATTTCATATATATATATATATATTACTCAAGTAATTTTTATTATTCCATCAGTATTTTAAGGTAGTCTTAATTTCCTTTAATGATAGCTAATTTACAATTCTTTATTGTTATTTTTTCATATAGTTGGTCACGAGTGGGATGCACTACATTTATACATTGAAACCAATCTTGATTGGATGGAGGAATGGATAGAAGCATGCACATAATTCTATGGTGCCTTATCATGGGAAGGGATTAGTAAATTGATTAAAACAGTTCATCGTCATCGAGAAGAATATCCTGGTGAACTTACGGAAAGGGAAATTGATTTAACATGTGGTTTAAAAGATAAAAAGGCACGTATATTTACCCTACTAATTTTTTTCGTTGTTTCCCATTATATCAATGTATCTATTTTGTTTATGTATTCTTATATATTTTTTTACTGATTCGGGCATGATGCAGTTGATACACCACAAGGCTATGTGGTGCAATGGTCGTAAATTTCGCATCAAAAAGTTGGATGACAAGAAGAAAACATTCGATTGTGGGATAACTACAGTTTTTCAAGTCACTAATGTTTCCTCTAGAATTGATAAGCATCCAAAAGTATTTGAAAATAGGTACTATGGTTATTTGGAAGATATAATTGAGTGTGACTTTAATTCCTTTAAAATAGTTCTGTTTGAGGTCAAATGGTACATGCTATGATTGAATGAACATGATCCTGAAAGAACTATTATTGAGAATTCCAATGGATTTACTATGGTTATTACAAGGGCACTTGAACCGGGTACAGAGCCTTATGTTATTCCAATTCAATGTGAGCAGGCCTTTTACTCAGAGGTTCCAGGTAAAGCAGGTTTGTCATACATTGTTAGAAATGATCCAAGAGGAAGACCGGTTAAGTATAATGCATAGGAAGAAGACAATGTTGAAGAAGAAGGTGATGCAAATCAGGAGTAGTTGGTCGCCGACGCAAATCTTTCAGATGAAGAATCCGATAAAGAAGTTGATCATCCAAATGACATAACATACAATGTAGTTAGTGATGATATTGATGATGAATATATAACCAAAAATGACGTTGATGATGATGATGATATGAGAAATCCTTTCAATGATAGTGATTATGAACCAGACGATGATACAGATGTTGAGTCAGTTGAAGAAGAATATCAATGATATTGTAGCAATGTTGGAATCTAGGAGGTATGTGAGTATATCTTTTTGCATAATGTATTATGTTTAAATTATTTAGTTATGTCATTTTTTATTTAGTATGTTACATTTTCTTCTTTATGTGATCATGGGTATTAGGGAATTGGGAGTGATGTGAGGGGGGAGATGGGCCTTTGATACTAATAGTTGATCCTGTATTTTAGCAAATGATATCCCCCTAAGAAAACATTGATCCATGTGGGTGTTTCTTCAATATGGTTAGGGTCATAGAGATGCACTTCTTCCTCATCCTCATCATCATCCTCATCCTCATCCTCATCCTCATCATCATCATCATCATCATCATCATCATCATCATAATCCTCATCCTCCTCCTCCTCCTCCTCCTCCTCCTCATCATCGTCGCCGTTGTCATCATCATCATCATCATCATCATCATCATAATCGTTGCAATTTTAATTTACATGTTGGCAGATAAGTAAAGTTTCTTTTGGTCATGGTAGCTTTGGACACCAACTCTTCCGCTATATATCACCATAGAACTCAAACATCATAAATACTTGGATTTTCATTTGATGTATGAAAAATGAAACTATGTATACATATTGTTGTTTTGTTTGGATTGTAATAATCAATATATATGATGGATTTTAGTTCAGGTTATATTTTCTAATAATTGATTGCTTTAGTTTTAGTAGATTTAATAAATTAGGCATACAAGTATTTCATTTTTGTTTAGTTATTTTTTCCTTTTTCTTTTTGAACATGATTATTACCAAATTTTGAGTTCCCTTTATTATTCATATCTTTGTTGACATGTGGATGAAATTCAATACATGTTCAGCTCAACTTAAATGAATTGCTAAAACAATTGCACATCATTCCCTTATTTTCTTACTTTGTTGACATGTGGATGAAATTCAATACATGTTCAGCTCAACTTAAATGAATTGCTAAAAAAATTGCACATCATTCCCTTATTTGCCTTACATGTCAATCCCTTATACAACATGCGAGTGCAAGTTGACAAGGGTTAAGCTCAAATTAAATGAATTGCTAACTCAAATTAAGAGATTATCACATTTGTATGCACTTAACTAAAAATTCATTTCACTTTATAATTTATATATCATTTCCATTTTTTTTAAATCTTGATTACTTTCTTCAAATGTTTTCCACTTATTGTAAGTAGACCACTAAGTGTCATATGAGGAGCTCAACTTAAATGAATTGGTAAAGAAATTGTAGAACACTCCCTTATATCTATAAAGTTCTTGATATTATTACATTTGTATGCACTAACTGAAATTTAATTTTACTTCATAAGTTATATATCATTTCCATGTTTTTGTTTTACTGAATATCAGACTCAAAATGAGGTTAACTTGTCTCCAACTATATTCATGTAAAATAAAACAAATCCCCTCACCTGCAAACATTCCTTTTTTTTTTCTTGATTTCACCCTCGAGGTGCGACCTTTCCTTAGAAAATAAATATTATGAAGTGCCCTTGTGATGTTGCAACAAATTTTGTTCATAACACCTTGTCTAGAAACTCCTCTAGGAAGTAGGGTGATACATGAAACATGAATGAAGTTCATAGATCTATCCATATGAGTGGGATACTTGTAATGGATGATTAAATTCACATATTATAAAAGATTGAACCACTTTTAAATTCCTTATTTCAATCTCTATACTAATTAATATTTGGTAGATATCATAACAATATTCTCTCTGATATTTTTTATGCATGTCCCCAAATATTCCATGGTACATAGGGTTGGGCTTCAAACTAGTCAAGAATGGTGAAAAATTCCGTGATCACTAACTAAAGTGGCCTCCAATGGTGGATGAGGTAAATGAAGGTGTGGAGTAGAAGATCCCATTAAGATGTTTCTTTGGGGATCCCTTGTGTGATAAAGGAACAATATATGATGGAGAATTTAAAGGAATGATAGATGCAAAATAATTGGAGAGATTGTAATAAAATCCTCTATAAGTTTACCCCTTTGTTATATGCCTAATTGAAACCCTAGTGACCCTAATGACACCCTAATGAGCCTAATAGCATTCAGGTGACCCTAATAACATCGTATCCTCCAAAACAACATCCAGCTATCCTTAATTTGTAGTAAAATAAAATATTAAAATATATAAAATAAAAAAACATATAAAATATAAAATATAAAATTAAACAAAAAAAGATCAAAACAAAAAATTAGGAACAAAAACTAAACATTACAAACACAATATACATCCCGTGCCATGACCATTGCTCAACTCCTTGGTGCACGATCATCGTTCATCTCCCCGACAGTGCCCCTGGCCATCGCTCAACTCCCCGACAGTGCCCCTAGCCATCGTTCATATCTTCTCTCCATCCTTCCTTCAACTTTTCAACTATGGTCTCCTACGACAATGTCCCTGGCCATCGTTCAGCTCCTCGACACCCGACCATCGTTCAACTCCCCTTTCCATCCTACCTATGACTTTTCCACAGTGGTCTCCTATGGTAGGGCCCAGGAATCTAACCCCATATATGGTTCTTTCCTATCCTAATTAGTAGAATATTGTTTGTTTCAATTATAGGGTTGGCCCCAATGTACTAATGAGTTCATGTTCTCTGCAATCCTTGACTCAAGAGTGAAGGTAACATCAACTAGTCTACGAAAGCATTTGGCTCGTGAAGCAAGGGGAGCTTTGAGAGCATCTTCAACAAGCAATACTGTCATCAAATTCATCCCACAATGACATCATTACATTCAAACCCTTCATCATTTTGGTAGAAAATGAAATGTCATAATCTTTGTATTTAGGGTTCGAATTTGGGGTTCACACCTACTTTAGAAGGGAATGATGTGGAAAACACAAATGCCCATTTCCTCAATATCAAAGTACATATATTACTACATTTGGTGTTTGAAATCTTGTTACAAGATCAGAATGATCTCAGGAATCCCATATCTTCCATAATAACTAGAAATTATTCATGACTACCAAAATGCACAGGCTGTTGTAAAGAGCTATTCGCATATTCCAAAAGCAATCAAGCATTTGTCTACAATCCTTTTGATATTTAGTTGTATTGGCTTACCTACTTTGGATAAATGTCTACCAAAACATATACATTAAATATCTAACTTTAAGAAAATAATAAGTGACCTACCCCCATAAATAATTTGAGTTTTAGATGCAAATCAGCAGAAATGTTCTTGCTTAACCATTCACGGACTGCTACATGCACTTCCTGGGCTTGCTGAAGAGAAGCCACTTTTCCTGTACCAATGGCCCAAACAGTTTCATATGAAATAACCACATTATCCCATCTAGGAACATTATATACAGTTCAATGTATCACTTAGAACTCTACACAATATAGCCACATTAATCCTAAATTTCGAACAAAAATTTCTTAATATACAATGGAAACAAGAGTACAACCCAATAAAAATATTAAAGCATACTTATACCATCAAATGCCTTTGGTTGTTAATAACAGACATCAAAAGTATTTCCTTCTTCCCGTTTTTCTATCTTTTCCCCTATGCTTACAATCACCTTGAGACCCTAGGTAACTGCATATGCAGTTTTTTTCCCAATAAACTGCCATTGAAATCATGGTTCAAGTTCTACATCAGACTTAGTTATCATAAAGATCTAAAGCATATTATATAGGATTTCATCATGGTGTCTGAAACATTGAAAAATACTCAAAGATGTGTAACTCACTGAAATCCTAGAACTAAAAATTCCTTAACCTATCTAACCTTGAGCGAAAAAGAAATTCCTTATTAACACTATCAAACCACATCACTTACTGATTAGAGCTTAACAAAAATATATTCATAAGCTATCAAACTATCAACCTACACTTTATACAAGAAAATAGGGACATGATTATCATATTACCTGATTATCCTCACCAAGGACATGTCTACCCTCAGAATGCCCATGAATGACCCATTTACAACCAATATAATTTAGTTGTTCCACACTACACACCAAGAAAAATAAAACATAAACCTGATTAGAATTTAGGACAAATATAATTGATTGTGTGTGGAGAATACTAACGATAAAAAAATAAACATTAATGTATATAATATAATAATGAGTCTTCAATGTATACTTAAAAATCTCTCAAAATCCTTGGTATGTAAGAATGGAGAACAATAAACAAGTCTTATAAATATAACCACATAAACAATTAAATTCCCAATGGGCATTTTCGCACTTTTTATGCACAAATGGCATCTTCCTCATGAAATTTGTATCCTCGTGGCTTCCCCCTCTTACACAAGGGGCATGATAAAGATCTCCATAGCATTGAGTTATCTCTTATCCCAACAGAACATACCATAGGCACAAGTCTTTTCATTGATGGCAGTTACACCCCATGACAGCTACAATTGTAATGCCCCTTAACCCTGCTATGACTATAGAAATTGACAACACTTATTTGTAAGAGACCTAGTTAAAGAAACCAAGATAAATGACTGCTTATATGTTGATTTAGAATAAACTGTTGACTGATAAGAGATATATGTGATAAATGAATATGTTTCTAATGAATGATTGATTTAGTGACGATGATGGATACTTGTGATTTTAATATGAAATATTGTTGATTGATTAGTGCATGTGAAATATTATGATGAATGTTGTATTTATGCTGGAATATGGAAATGGAATTATGTGGGTGATTATGATGTGAATCCAATGGAAAATTATCTATGTTTTCTTAAATATTAGCGAATGAATGAAATGAATTATGATATGGGGTTTTTTTAGCATTACTATTGATGTGTGCTCTCAGTATGTGTACAGTGACAAGTAAGGCAGTTTACCGACTAACTCACGATAGAACAAAAAGGGGGACAAAGAGGATGAGAAAAAAACACATGGGATACGATGACGGTGTCATCTCCCGATATCATCCACGCACGAGTTGAAAGCCCGTTCAGCTTTACTCGGGTGGGCGTGAAGTCGTATGGGTGAGACCATAACGGTTGGGTCACATACGAGGTTGAGGAGTGCACAATAAGAACAAACTTACTCCTTAGCGCCATTAGTCTCACATAGAGTGTAGCAATATGATTTAAGGTAACGGTTCCTAAAATCACTACAAAGAATCCCAGCACAACAGTAAAATGAGAAATTATTGTCGGAAGGACCTGACGATGTGGTACCTAGACAATTAAAGAAAGAAAGTGTTGTCATCAGGACTCAACGATGTGGTACCTAGACAATTAAAGAAAGAAAGTGTTGTCAGAAGTACTCAACGATGTGGTTCTTATATGAATAAAGGAAATTGATAAATGAACACCTATGTATTTGGCATATAGTATTGCATTAGAGTATTTGTGCATAAAATGACTATTTATAATTATGTATTTGGCATATAGTATTGCATTAGATTATTTGTGCATAAAAAGTAATTACATATTTGACAAATAGTATTGCATTAGATTAATTGTGCATGCACTAGTACATATGGGCGTATTTTTCCACGAAATATTTCCACGTTTCGAACATTCGTGGAAAAATACAATGAAATTTAAGATGTATTTTCATTTTTTTTTATCATGGCGGAAAAACCATGGCAATATCAATGTTGTTTAATTTTCGATGAAATTTCATCTCTATATCGACGATCTATGGCTATATTTTCACACCCGCCAAACCAATTCCATCTTCCAACGACACTTGGATTTTTGCGCGTGGGTCAACTCATCCATTTGCGTCGATAGATCGACGATCGTTGATCTATAAATACATACTTTAAGACAATTTTTGACACATTTTCTATAGTTGCGACAAGGTTCCTGGTGATTGATTGAGCCCGGATTTTGAACTTGCGACAAATTTTGTGGTGATTGTTTGAGCTCGGATATTCTACATAGCTCGTATTTTGAACTTGCAAGGTTAGTATTTTTATATTTTTTTTTCTATATGTTAAGAAGAAAAAAATTCAGGATTTTTTTTAACATGCATGTTTGAACGATTTTTATTTTTTTTAAATTTAACATTGCTACATAAATTTCATGTAATTAATTAGTTATACTTACATGTTTTTATAGGATTTGCATACGATGATTATATATTAATTACTAATTAAACCTCTTCTTTTTTCTATAGTTCTATTAAACCCGAAATCAGAATTGAAAACCACCTCAGTAGTATCCAAGAACTTCCAGTTATGCTTGTGATTGCCTTGGATTCTTCAACACTTGAATTGTGAGCTTTAACTGTGTCACATGGTTCTTCCGCCCTTGTTCCTTGTTTTCTCTTGTATGTTTGTCCAATAATATAAGCCATATAATCAGATACCAACAACAAGTGTTTCCTGAATAAATTCTTTATCAACCATATCCAAAACTAGAGAGAGTCATACTCAACAATCATCTGGTAAATTCATAAAAGGTAAGAATACATCAAGGACAACTTTCATTTGGACCATTTGGGCCACCTAGTGTTCCAATTCCAAAGTATAAAGGTCTCCTTGTGAGTAAATCAAAGACCATTGCACAACACTTGTTGGCATCAATGAAAACTTCAGTCTTCATGTTTTTCTTTATAGAAATTGGTATATAATATACTATATTTATAAATATACTTATATATAATGTATTTGACAAGTTATTGTTTGGTATGGTGTAAGTAAGAAAATTACTTGTCACTACAAGGATTTGTCTCTATGAATGAAAATGCAAGGAAGCTTGCTCAGTTTAGAGTGGCATTAGAGGTGAGGGGAGATGGAAAATGTTATTTCCCTTGCTCTGATTGCAGGGGCTTGCAAAGAAGAAGACTTTTAATAAAAACAACTGAAAGACATTGTAGGGAGAAGGGGCATGCCGAAGGGGGTTATGAATATCGTCCCTTGGTAAGAGGTTATTCAATTTTTAATGTATTCTCTGTAATAGTCATCATGTCATGAATTTCAGTAAAATGTCTTATCGTTTTATTATATGTCCTATAAACACTAATTTTACTACGTTGCTTGTAAATATATAGACAATGCCCCCAAAATGTCTTCCTCCAGAGATTTATTTTCCAAGTACTAGCATAAATACTCATTTATAGGGTGACAAACTTCTAGATCAGAATAATTTGTAGGGTTGACTTTTTTCCTATATTGCTATTGTTATCTAATTTGTAAAGTATGGATGCGATATTGATGATTAATATTTTTTACACTGACTTATTCTTTTGAATTTTGTAGATTGTTAGGTGAATTTCTATTACCAACGTCAAATATTTTACCATGCACATATCGAGAGATATATGTGATTATGAAAGAATTTGGAATGGAGTATCAAGCTATTGATGCATGTCATAATGATCATATCATATACTATGGACAATATGCATTAGAAAATGAATGCCCACAATGTCAAATAAGTAGGTATCGAACCGATAAAGTGACAAAAAAGGTGCCTCACAAAGTTCTTCGTTATATTCCTATAATTCCACGTTTACATCGGTTGTTTAGGTGTCAAAGTATAGCACATTTTATGGATTTCCATGCAAAGAAAATAAGTTGAGATGATGTTCTTTGAATGCCTGCAGATGGTTATGCATTGAGGTACATTGAAGAAAAGTGGCCAATTTTCAAAGAAGAACCTCGTAATGTTAAACTTTCGTTGGCAGTTGATGGTGTCAATCCATTTGGAGAGATTCATTCTAGCTACTCAGTGTGGTCTATTTTTGTTATAAACAATAACCTTCCTCCTTGGATGTCAATCAAGAGAGAGCACACAATGTTGGCAATGATTGTTCCAGGTATTTAATTAATTTGTATTTTTTTTACTTGAAAGTCTGATAACTAAATATTTCATTTCTTTGTTTCGTGCATGATAATTATGTCTTTTATATATAACGACATATAGCTAAATATAATTAATCATGCATGTTGGACCAATTAGGTAAGTACCAGGTTAAGATATGAACGTATATATTGAGCCTCTTATCGATGAGTTGTTGAAGTTATGGGATGGCGTCACTATGTATGACATCTCTAGACCTGTAGGGAAAAAACGATTTCAATTACATGGAATACTTGCATGGACAATTCATGATGCTCTTGGGTTAACACATTTTTGTGGTATATTGTTACTTTCTTTTGTTCTTTAATATTATATATATCTATTGAAAATATCATGCATTATTTTAAATGGTAATTCTAATTCGCTACACTAATTCATATATCTTGTAGGTCTTCAAACAAAGGGTAAATTTGCATGTCCAGTTTTGGTCCCAGGATAAAATCTTGTTGTTCAAGGAGTTTAGTAAAGGAAGTGTTTGATGAGTATAGGCACTTTCTGCCTAAGAACCATAGTTATCGAACTACAAACAAATCAAAATTCAATGGTAAAGAAGAGAATGGAAAAAAACGACGAAGAATGACACCTCACCTATGGAAGTTGGAATATAATAGAAATCGTCAAGGTATGCCAAATTATTTATGTATTGTTGGAATATTGGTCAATACTTAGCCAAATTTCTGAATATGCAAAACAATATTTTTCCTACTTTGGCAGATTGATTTCTTGCACATGTGACCATCATAAGGAAAAATAAAAGCATGGGTGGATAACCACTTCAACAAGGAACAAATATATGTCACCCTATGAATTTTATTAGCACAAGGACACCTCCTTGCGGTCATTTCCAAATGGCCTTTTAATACTTCTAATTCAACACTTAGACAAAAATTGTCCAACCCTAGGGTAACATGATATTTTTATTTTCACCAATTTTGAAGTGTGAGACACGCAATGGATAGAGGCCAACAAGGTGACTTCAACTAAACCAATTTCACCTCTTGAATCCTCTTTCTCTCTCCTCAGTGGGCATGTTACTGGAGTAGTGCAAATCAAGCTGGGAGGCACTTTTGGCAGATTGATATCTGAACCTCCTCAAAGACTCTTTGGACAATATGCGACCATGGTTGGATGCACCAAACAACATTCTAGAGATCCATACTCTCAAAATATTTTAATACATCAACCACAATACATGACGGGCATTTTACTATGGTCGCTTAGGCAGTTTTAGTGATTTTACACTTTCCTAGACTTGGTCCAATCTGTCTGAGTGCCTGTTTTGGCAGATCCATAACTTCTTCTTCAGACACTTCCAAGTCAATATGAGAACATGGTCAGGTAGAAAAAAAACCTACAAGATGACCATATGGTGCGGCCATTTTCTTCAACCCACAAACTATGGCGGGAATTTCCATGAGGCCAATTAGGCAGTTTTGCTACTTTGGTGTAAAATCAACCTGAAACCCTATTTTGGCATGTTGTTATCTTTGTCATCAAACGCCTTCTGTGAAAACTAATTCCATGGTTGGATAGCCTCTTTGACAAGCTAGAGAATGATAGTTCCAGATAATTTTTATCATTCTCCCATGAGGTATGGCGGGCATTTTCCCAAGGCCACCTGGACCAATTTTCTAATACTTAGCCATTTCCAAGAATTTATCCAAGGTTTATCCTGAAACCCTATTTTGGAAGACTTATAACTTTCTCCTCAAAAATTATTAAGGCAAACTGATACATGGCTAGATAGCCACTTCAACAAGCTATAGAATGATATGCTGGTGCGGGTATTTTATTCAAACCATGAATTATGGCAGGCATTCTCTTAGAGTAGTTTTGACTACTTTTTCATACTTAGCCAATTTCCAAAGTTTCACAAACTTGCCATATCTTTCCAGAACGATGTCAGATTACAACACTGAATTCCTGATTGCACCAGAACACCATCGTGTGTCTTTCTAGCCTCATCATCATAGTTGCCATGTCATTACTTCCTTTGTCTTTCACTGAGTTTACCCTGCCATCATGTCTTTGGTTATCCTTTTGTCATTCACTGAACTCCTTTGACATCAATGACAATCACATTCAACATGTATCATATATTATATAAATATTTTTTTTTTGTGAATTATGTTCAGCGTGTTATGTACCTATATTGATTAATTAGTGTTAATTTGATTTTGTTGATGTTTCATGAATTTCGTTAAGGCACAAATGGGATTCCACGAGGAATGAAAATTTACCCGATGCAATTCAGTAGGTTTCCATAATACGAGCACCTACAAATAGTTCATTTGTTTGATACAATGCATATTGGGAAGAACATAACAAAAATGTTATGGAGAATATTAGATGGAAGGACTGACAAAGAAAGAGCTGGAAAGATTTGTAGTGACATCCAAGAAGCTAATCAAGCATTGCAAAGTGTGATCATTAATTCTATTGGTGATGTCTGTCAACGGAATAGTAGTCTTCCTTGGTGCTTGACGGAGCAATAGAGAAATATTGTAAAAGAGGTCATCAGAAAAATCAAGTTTTCGATGGGGTTTTCGTCTAACATAAATAATATATTAACGAAAAAAGGTGATTTTGGTGTGGTTAAAACACATGACTGGCATACATTCATTAAGGTAATTGTGAGTTTATAATATATTTCCTTATTGGTATGCACTATTTTATTAATTTTATTCTCTTATTTGGAAATAAATAATAATTATGTGTTTTTTGATACAGTATGTTCTACCTTTATCTCTCCCAGATGACTTTGACAACAACATAAAACAAATTATTTATGTTCTTGTACAATACATGAGGTAAGGAATGCTTTATATGGAAAATGTAGTTGGTCTGTGATTTGTAGCGGAACTTATTGATATTTTATGTTTTGCCCGCAAATTTTATATATGGCTTGATATTATTTTATTGCATCATTTGTAGGTGGCTTTCATCAAAATAAATCCATAAATAAGATATAAGGTATTGGAAGAGACAAATTCCCTGACTAATGTGTGAAATGCAATAGTATCTACCTCCAACATTTTTCAATGCATAAGAACACTACCTCATACACAAGGTTGAGGAGATTGAATTATGTGGACCAGTACACACAAGGTCGATGTGGATCGTGGAGAGGAAGTTGAAGTCATTGAAGGATTTTGTTAGACAAAGAGCACGTCCTGAGGGTTCTATGGTTTAGGGATATATGGTATATCAATGCATGTTGTATATTAGTGAATATCTACCTAAATTAGTAGAAAATATGAATGTGCCTCGCATTTGGCATCTCGACTCCATCAACAAATTCGAAGGGGAGGTCCTATTGGAGAAAGGTACAATGAGGACCGTGAAAGGTAATTATTAGATTTTGTGGAATTAATATATTACACATGTATTTTTCCAATTTTATTTTATCGTACTGATTTTTTATTTTTTTATTAATCCTGCATATTCAACTATATTAAACTATCCCTTTAATGATATCTAATTAATGATATTGAATTGTTATTTTTTCATATAGTTGCTCGAGTGTGGGATGCTTTACATTTATACATTGCAAACAACCTTGATTGGATGGAGCATGTGAGGAACCTACAACAATTAATTAATAAAATGCACGATATATTAGATCACAAAATACTTTTATTGATCACGAGCCACATCGAGGGGGCAACCTCCTTTGAGCAAGCTCAATACAAATAACTTCACGGTTCCTTCATTGGCCTCAACACACACTTATTTACTAATGCCCAATACTATGGGTCAATACCATGGAACATATAATTCTACAGGACGACTTACAAAGCATATGCATCCAATACTATGGATCAATACCATGGGCTAATAGAAACTATGGATCAACAAATACTACAGGACGACTTACAAAGCATATGCATCCAGCAAAAATATACTAACAAAGTAAAGAGAAGGGTTGACATAGGCTCCTAACATCCCCTCTCCCTTATAAAAATATTTGTCCTCAAAGCATTAGATGTGGGAATTGATGCGGAATTTGAAGGAGTGGTTCCGTTGTAGCATCCTTGGGTTTCATTTCGTGCCACTGAATGAATATCTTTGTGATAGATTGAGAGAGAAGCTGACGCCTTTTGAGCTTCAGGGAGGATTGCTTGGAAGGTTGTAGATGAAGAAGAACCATATCACCTGCTTGAAAAGTGTGCTCAGAACGGTGCTGATCGATGTGTTGTTTCATTCGAAGTCTTTCCATGTGAAGATTTTCCTGCAAAATGAGAAGAATATGATCGCAGTTTCGAAGAACCAAGTCAATTTCCTAGACAGGGGAACTGCTGAGGGTGTATGGAAGAAAAATTGGTGGTACCTATCCATAGATTGCTTCATATGGTGTCATTTTATATGTGGTATTGTACCACGAGAGCGCTTCAAGGAAATCCATAGAAATAGCTTTCCAAATCTGTGTAGGGATGGGAAAGGGTTCGAGCAGTCCCGGAAGGAGTGTCATTTCACCCTTGTTGACCTGGCAAGTATCACAGTTAGCCACCATATGTTGAATTGTCATTTTTAGTCCCTGCCAAAAGAAGTTACACTATTCTCGGTCATACGTTTTGAGGAACCCGAGGTGCCTTGCCGATGGAGAAGCATGGAGTTCATAGAAGACATAGCCCTGTTGAAAAGATTACAACCAATTTGGAACAAGCAGAGAAAAAGCTGAAAGAGAAACGGGGGCATCAAATGTGTGAGAAGGAGCATCATCCACCGAATTGTCTTACCCTTCTTGTAAGTGATTGCATAGGCATAAACCATGAGTTCGGTAACCCATTTCAGGTGTGTCGGGGAGGAGACCCGTTGTTCCAGGAAATTTTGTAGACTCTGGTGATCAGTCTTGATGCCGAAATAATTACCTAATAGGTATGGCTACCACTTCCATACTGCAGGAAAAATATCCATCTTCTCAGATGTAGATGCGGCTAAATTTTTACTGGAAAGGTCTCTTGAAGGCGGGAATTCCACTGGCTCAGCAAAGACACCTGCATATCTATCCAAGGTAGTAGTGGAGACCGTTGATGGGTGCATCTGAATGGAATGGAGCTAAGCGATGACACCATGTGAATTCTTCTTAAGGATCTTTTCCAGGCGATGTGAACTGATGATGTGAACAAACCCTGGTTGTAAGCCCATAAATGTGTGTTGTTTCCCATTGACTAAAAACAGCATCCAAAGTGTACAACCCTGGTCCTAGATTTCTGAGTTTTAACAATAAAACTACTCATTTATTTCTGTTTACATACTGCGTCAATTTATGTTTCTTTTTTTTGTTGGTTTGTGTTCAATTTCAGGACTGTAAAAAAATAATAACATTCACATTTATAGGTTTTTGAAATAAATGTATTTACTGTTTTATCTACCTCTAACTAGTTCTGTTTGTGCAGGTGTAATAGAATTTTTTTTTTTATTTCCATACTTTAAAATAAAATTTGACAAGGATAGAAATGATAATTATACCTGCAGGAAAATACCTCAAAATAGCTAGAAGATCCCTTTATTGCTTCCTCGTGTTTTCCCTACTTGTTGTATGTGTTGTAATCCCTGTTGTATCCCTGCAACCAAAGCCTTCCCAAACCTTGAAACTCAGCCAGCCCAAACAAGTATGCCACCCTGCCAACTAGTGAGGTCTCTCCAACCACCAAGCTCCAAAGGTACCCCTTTGGACCCCCAAGCCCAAACCGAGTACAGGACAACCACAGTTTCTCCCTTTTGAAATTTCTCCAACAAAACCCCTGTCTTCTGCTCTGTAATTTTCTAAGCTCTCCTAAAATCCAAAACATGCCAAGAAAATCTCTTTTCCCCCTCATCCATCATTGCACTTAACCCCCCCTCTTCCTACCGACTCTATGCTCTCCATTAATACCCTTATCCTCCCCATTAAATTCTAGCTAACATGTTAGTCCTCTTTTCCTCCCTCGAGACAAACCACATTCATTAACACTTATTAATTCATTACTTAATTAATTTACCAATGAATTATAAATATTTTTTTTTTTACAAGAACGATTAACCAGATTTTATATTAAAAATAGGAACCGATTTACAAAATCGAGTCTGGAAGACTGTTTCCAAAAATGGGGAGTTGTCATGGCATGCTCATCCCTTCCTAGTCTTTGCAGTTCAAACACACATTTGTTTTTACGACAACTGAAGATCCTAACATACTTTCCTAATAGAAGACAACAGAAGAAATACATTTTGAAACAGAGAAAGAAACATGTGTCTAGCTTCTAAGAGCCATTACAAAAAGAGTGCTTGAAACACTATGAAGATTCGGGCTGTGCACTAATGGCCTATGGTCTCCTTGTTTCCATTCACAATTCCGTCATTCTCCTCATTATGGCCATGGAAGACAGAGGAATTGTTTCTAGGATCCGACCTTATTCCATCCAGCTTTGCTTCCACCATTTTCAGACTGTTATGCAACGATTTGATTTGCGAGCTGATGTCCCCTGGGCAAGGGAAACTGTTGGCAATTTTTCCAGCTAGCACGTCAAAGTGCTCCTTCATTTTGTTGTAGAGGTTGTGGATTTCCGAGGATGAGATTTGGACAAAGGTGGCAAGGTGAGACAAAGATGTTTTCTGATCTATGTAATCTCCCTTGAGCTTTCGAACTTAACTGTCAATATCTTGCAGGAGTGCAAGGATTTATGGGTTGTCTTTCCCATCAGGAGACTCCAGGTTGATGATACCATTATCCAACCCATGCTGGGAGGCCCATTTCTGATTGTGACCAGGCTCACTTGAGTTTCCGCGGGAAGAGAGCTGCAAATTTCCGCCAAGGTTCTAACTAGTACCCAGATCCAGATGGGTCCAACCCTTTCCATTTCCCGGTTCATTACAGAGACTACGAGCCATTAGCTGCACAATTCCCCCATTGCTATGACCAGAGACCATCTCCAACTGAACCCAATTTCTACCTATGACAGGATCATCCACATGAGAAAGACCGCAAAGGAAGTTCTGAACCAAGCCACATCTCGCTTTCCCAACTCCATTGTTTGCCTACCCTTGAACCACGTCGAATGTAGACAAGTAGCGTTTTACTCCAACCCTGCCATAGGATTCCTGAATGTTTTTTATGCAGCACCTGCATTGCAGCGAAGAGAGATTTGCTCCCTTATCCTCAATTTCTAACCAGAGGGAAATAAAAAAGCTAACCCAAATATCAACGTAATTCTCCTGTAGATTCCAACTCTCAGTAAAACGCAGGGTATCGAGCATACTGTCCAAAGGCCTGATATAAGGCAAAGTTGAGGGGAATGGTAATAAATTCGTGCAAGCAGGGCAGGTGGGATGAGACTGATGGGGACGCCAGGTGTTCCTTGAGTACGCAGGTGACAGTCGAGGCATGATGGAAAATCCTAAGGCAATCTTTCCATTAAACCAAAATGGGGGGTGGTAAATTGCATAGTTTGGGTGATGAGTAGGAGCCCAAACCATGAGCAAGGGGATGTGGAACAAGGGAGACATAAACAAGTTAGGTTGATTCTAAGGAACCCAATTGATGTCAATACTATTCCCATCAAGGATTGCACAACCACAATCCAAGCCAGCACCAATGTTTGCCATTCTATCTACATCTTTGTTGTTGTTTCTTAGAATGTGGCGAAAGGAGATGGAGTTGAATTCCTTGGTCACGTAGGAGAAGAGGTGCTGAATTTAATAGACCGGTTTTCTTCGATTCTTGATCAGAGATCTAGCTTCCTTGATTACCAGCATGGAGTCCCCAAGGGAAAAAAGATTCTCGACATTCTGATCTCTAGCAATTTCCATTCCTTTGATCAAGGCGATCCATTCCGCCGCGTTATTAGTCCTTCTGCCAATTCTCCATTCATAGTATTTCTTTTTGTTTCCTTCAGAGTCGAGAAGAACTCCACCCACACCTGCCAACCCAGCAATGAATTATAAATATTATCCATATGTAAAATTCAATTTAATATATTAATAGGGTTCCACCGCCATTGTCTTTTCAAGTTGCCATAATTACAATTTAACTCATGCAATTATTACCCCCCATGTTTTACAACAATTAATTAATCATCCCTATTTTATTATTTAATCATTATAATAATAAATCCTTATTCTTAGTTCAACATCCAACCATTCGTAATAATCATTTAATTGATTATGGTCTATTAATTAATTACTTAATAATAATTGTCAATTGATTAATTAATAATAACCTAATCATTTAATTAATGATTTATCATACTTCTGATATGCTAATTACCTTGTTAATTATAATTTCAAACTAATATAATTTATCAATTATCAATAATAACCGTATCAATATAACTCACATCATTATGAATGTACATTTATATTAATTAATTAAATTAACTAAGATTTAATCCACTCCTTCACCTAGTTCCATATTAATTGCACCCTAGTTGATAATTAAACTAATTAACAACCTTTGCTAATGATAATGATGGGATTTGCACCCAGCATATCCTCTGTGTAACGAGCTCAATCAATCGCTTCGAAAAATGAAGTCAGTTTCCACATCCATACTTGGGCCCTAATCTTGGTATTGATCCCATACACGTAGCGCTCAACCTGGCCTTCGTCGTTTTCCGAGTAAGGAATTACATACTTGACTAATTCCATGAACCTCTGTTCGTAATCCTCCACGGATAGATGCCTTTGTACCAAGGCATGAAGAGCCCCTGCTTGTTCTTCCTGGTAGGATGTGGGTAGGTACTTCCCTTTAAACTTTTCCAGAAATAGTTACCATGGGACCATGTCTGGTGTAAGGTGTAGCCTTTCTTGGTGCCCCCACCAGTTCAATGCGACCCCCTTTAGTTGAAAATGGCGATCTTGGACTTGGAAGTGGAAGTGTACTCCTGTAAGGTTAGGCACCTAGTCATCTCTTCCAACCAAGACTCAGCTCGTATCCCTACTCGAAGCCCTGAAAATTCTGGAAGCCTTATCTTCTGAAGCTCCCTTATGATATCCTGATGCAGAGGTCGCAATACCATGTTCACTTCTACTTCAGGAATTTATTCCCTCAGTTGAGGGGCCTCCACTTCCACTTCTGAGGTAACACTTCCTCTTTGTATTCCCCTAAGTGTTTCATTTATTGCTTCCAGCGAGCGCAAAATAAGGATGGCCTCTGGCGATGGTGTCAACACATTTGACTCAGGTAATGTCATCGCCTGACCTCGCCCCCGACCTGCTTGTGTTCTTACCATGTTTATCCCTGTAGCATGACATATTATGATAATCAGCATATGGCGACATCGTGACTACGTTACTATTGAACTCAATAGTTAATTCAAAAGGTGTGTCTGATGAATTTTTTATTTTTTTTTCCGAGCGTTTTACTCTAAGAACTATAGTTCTAGGCGTTTCGATCAAGCCATCTTGAGGCCACCCGGTACTAAATCTACTACAATGGTCCCTCATAAATTTATGTATATTAATCCGCCCTACATGTAGCTTAATTAATTGATTTACATTAACATTAATTGTTATCATTTATTAATAATGCAAATATTACTTTACCACTATAATAATCAAATTCATAACCATTAACATTATAATAAAATTTAATTAATTTATCAACCCTAGAATTGTATTTTTAAATTTTACTTAATCATTAAGTAATTTGATTACTAAAATTTACTTAAAGTTTACCATCTTCAAGACATTAGGTAAATTTTAATACCATTAACAATTTACTAATCATCAAGTAATTTTTAATACAATTTATAAATTTTTTATTTTTAATACCATTAATGTTTAAGCAAATTTTAATACAATTTATAATCTACTAAGGTTTACTTTAGAGTGCAAATAAATAAATAATTAATAAAATAAAAAGAATTAAATACATAATTAAATAAATAAATTAGTTAATTAAATTTAAAATTTTATTTTATATATATATATATTACCTATCATCACCTTAGGGTATATCCAATTAAATGTAAATTGAGCATACCCTCCATATATTAAAAAAAAATGAAATTTAAAATTTTTATCTATACCCCATTTTTTATAATTTTTATTTTAATTTTATTTTGTATTTATTTTATATAACAAAATAAAACAAAATTTTATAATACAAAATATTTTATTTTATATAACAAAAAAAAAAAAAGAATAATAAAAATCACTTAACCTAACCCTACACCCTACACCTCCTGCTCACGCGTCCTCATCCGGGAGGCCTTGTAACCAGCGTTGCATGGGAGGCGCATGTCTCCTTCTTGTGAGCACTAGAACCTTCCAATGCGTGTGGCCTCTGGCCTCTTCTCGACAGCCACCACTATGCATGAAAGGAAACCCTAAAAGCGGCAAGCCCAATGGCTACCCACCATTTCCCTACTTCATTGGTGAGGGTTCAGCTCTGCAATAGCTCTGCGAGCTTGCATTGAGCTTCAACGTTGGTCCCGCCCCTTCTAGTTATGGATCTGAAGACATCAAGACACAACTCCTCAGGCCACCACAGAGATCTTGTCCCACTTCCCGGACGCTCTGTGGTTCAACGGCCTCGTGCCTGCTGATAGGTGAGGGCTTCAGCTTGAGCCATGGTGCCCTACCCTCGCGCCCAAGGTAAAATGTTTTTTTTATTTATTTTATGGGCTCTCCCCCTCTGCGCAGAGGCCAAGCTCTCCCTCTCTCACATCGCCTTCTTTTGTGCTCGCCCGGGTCGGTGGACATGACGGTGGGCTCTCCTCCTTATTTATTTTTACACAGAGGCCACGGCCCCAAGCAATGCATAATTTTTTTTTGTATATAATTTTTTTGAAAATTTCGACTCTTTATTTTTTTTAAACTTCTTCACAGTTTGTAGAGGGTGGCCCCATGGAATTCTCCTCTTCCTTAGGCGGAGCTCCCCATTTTCAGTCACACGCAAGTCTCACGCAGCTGTCTCTCATGTTTTGTTGATATTTATATATATATATATATACCTAATTAATAATAAAAAAATTTGCAGGGAGTGGGGTATCCGCATCTCCGTTGGGCGCCCTCCACCTCCACTGCTTCAACCACAAGTCAGGGCTTTCTCCACTGGCCGGTCGCGCCCTCTGGGCTGCTAGCTGAGCTGCGCCCATGCCACGGGCTCATGGCCACGCTGGCCAGGCTGTGCCCAGGCCACACGCCCATGGCGGCTAACCAAGTTGTACCCAGGACACAGGCCCATGGTCGTTGGCCGGGCTGCGCCCAGGCTGCAGGCCATGGCCATGCTAGTTGTGTTGCCATGGCTGCACCATAGCTCGGGCCAACATAAAATTTTAAATGAATTTTTATTTTTAATGTTTTGACTATGTAAATTTTTTTTTTTGTTTTAATAATTATATATATATATATATATATACATTACAATAATTCATTTTTTTTAATTTTAATAATTTTTTTTTATTAATTTTTTTTGTATGGTTCGTATATATATATATATAGTTTTTTTTTTTAACTATATAATTTTTCTTCGTAAACATTTTGTTCCCATTTATATTTAACTTGGATCAAATTAAAATTAAAATTTAATTTATATATATATATTGTTTGTTCATATATATATATATATATATAATAAGTTTTCTTGTTCTATTTTAAATTAGACTTTGTTCATATGTCTAATTCATTGTTTATTAATACATATAAAAAAACATGTATAGATTTTTGTTTTGTTTTGTTATACTAAAAAAAAAATTTCTAACTCTTCTCCTAGTTTTGTGCAGGTCCAAGGCTTCAACAACCCGTAAATACTTGCATAGGAGTCATGTTTTCCAGTAATTTTTTTTTTTTACTGTTTTGTTCAATATAGTGAGACCTCTGGTTCCAGATTTGGAACCATGGCTCTGATACCATATGTAGGACCTCGGTCCTAGATTTTCTAAGTTTTAACAGTAAAACTACTCATTTATTTCTATTTACATACTGTGTCAATTTCTGTTTCTGTTTTTTGTTGGTTTGTGTTCAATTTCAGGCCTGTAAAAAAAATATAACATTTACATTCACATTTACAAGTTTTTGAAATAAATGTATTTACTATTTTATCTACCTCTAACTAGTTCTGTTTGTACAGGTGTAACAACATATAATTTTGTGTTTCCATAACTTAAAATAAAATTTGACAAGGGTAGAAATGATAATTATACCTGCAGGAAAATACCTCAAAATAGCTAGAAGATCCCTTCGTTGCTTCCTCGTGTTTGTACTGCTTGTTGTATGTGTTGTAAGCCCTGATCTAGCCCTGCAACCAAATCCTTCCCAAACCATGAAACTTGACAAGCCCAAACAAGTATTCCACCCTGCCAACTAGTGAGGTCTCGCCGACCACTCAGCTCCAAAGGTACCCCTTTGGACCACCGAGCCCAAACCGAGTACAGGCCAACCACAGTTTCTCCCTTCTGAAATTTCTCCAACAAAACCCTTGTCTTCTGCTCTGTAATTTTCTAAGCTCTCCTAAAATACAAAACATGCCAAGAAAGCTCTCTTCCCCCTCATCCATCCTTGCACTCTTAACCCCCCCCTCTTCCTACCGACTCTATGCTCTCCATTAATACCCTTATCCTCCCCATTAAATTCCAGCTAACATTTCAATCCTCTCTTCCTCCCTCGAGACATGACCACATTCATTAACACTTATTAATACATTTATTAATTAATTAATTTACCAATGAATTATAAATATTATCCATATGTAAAATTCAATTTAATTTATTAATAGGGTTCCACCGCCATTGTCTTTTCAAGTTGCCATAATTACAATTTAACTCATGCAATAATTACCCCCCATGTTTTACAACAATTAATTAATCATCCCTATTTTATTATTTAATCATTATAATAATAAATCCTTATTCTTAGTTCAACATCCAACCATTCGTAATAATCATTTAAATGATTATGGTCTATTAATTAATTACTTAATAATAATTGTCAATTGATTAATTAATAATAACCTAATCATTTAATTGATGATTTATCATACTTCTGATATGTTAATTACCTTGTTAATTATAATTTCAAACTAATCTAATTTATCAATTATCAATAATAATTGTATCAATATAACTCACATCATTATGAATGTACATTTATATTAATTAATTAAATTAACTAAGACTTAATCAACTCCTTCACCTAGTTCCATACTAATTGCACCTTAGTTGATAATTAAACTAATGAACAACCTTTGCTAATGATAATGATCATTTTATTTTCATCAATTAACATTATTAACATATAATTAATATTAACTGAACAATTTAATATTAACCCAATTGACATGATAATTACATTTAACATGTTAACCCTTAGTCTTGACTAGATAAATTTATTAACAATCAATCAAGCATTACTAATTAATTGCATTAGTTACTACCTAGGTTAACCATAGTTCGTTTATTAATCAACACTAATTAATTATTAATCGACAATAATTACATTATTTATTCAACATTAGTTCACGCAATTTATAAATATGTAGGCGAGTTAAGTAAGCGTAGCTACTGCTTACATACCTCGCATAAGTACACTAACAATAATAAATCACACACATCAATCATAATCACGAAACTTATTGTTCACTAATACATTTTTGACATATTTTGCAAGGTACAGTGTTTTACCTAATTGTATCTTATTAAGTTACGACAATTCATACATTACTAAGTTACGACACATAATCAATCAATGGTTTTCCACCTACACAGTTAGATCTTGTTTTCATCCCGACTGCAAGCTACACCTATCTACCTACATCATCTACCTAAATCACAACTAACTTCCACATCCTATCCTTTCCTCTGCTGAACTACCCTAAAGTATCAAGCCATGACCAGCTCCAACTAGAACCCGTAAGCAGAAGTGCGGACTACATCGACCAAGCTTCCCCACCAGGAAACCACCAATCATCATCACACACCTTGGGGAGTGTGCCATAGCACATCCCTCCCATGACTCTAGGTTTCGGGGATAAACGGTGGGTAAAGCCTCCACCCCCCTAATGGAGCAAGGGACTATGCATACCCGACATAATAACTGCGTTGCACCTGTAGTCGATTTTTCATCGTATAACCAATCTGGGCTGTTGAGTTTCCTGAAACCCTAACCAATATGGGCTCTCTCACCTCGTAGGATCCAGCTATTACGTAGCCTTTTAACCTGTAAGTTAGTCTCAAACATGCAGTCTAGAATATCATGCATAAATCCTCAACATGTACACATACATTTCATCATAACATAACAACAATAAATTAATCTATTCGTCATGCACCTGGCATAACATTCATTTATTCATCATATAACTGTAACGGTATCCACGTACCCATCATTCAGTAATTTGCATATATAATTAACACATGATACATATCTAAACATGACTGCCGATCATAATACTAACATCACACACACACACACACATATCGAAAAAATAATAGAACCATATGTCCACAGTGTCGTCAAACCGACGAGGTCTCACAATCAAACAAATATAACATATAATAGTAGTTCAGGTAGTAATGTCAAAACAGGGCGTTACACAAAGTTCATCAAAATCCCATAAGATGGGACCAAGTGTGCGTAACCATTGAGCGCCCAAAACCACATCACATCTACCTAAGGACAAGGAAAACATGTCAGAACACGGGTTATAATATCCATATAGATGTGCACATCGCGACACTTCCCTTTGCAAGGTAAGGTGCCCCCATTGGCAACCATGGCTTCAAACTTGGAGCAAGGATGGACAAAGCAATCATCCTGTTTGGCGATCCGAGGGTCAATGAAGTTATGAGTGCTACCAGAATCAATGATTATTGTAAGAGGGATCTTTTTGAAGTAACCCCTGACCCGTATTTGTTTGTGGGGTGGTGACTTCGGATAAAGCATGGAGATATATCTCTAGGTGGTCGTCCGGAGATAGAGGGTCAACAAGAGGCTGTTGAATGTCGACCTGATCATCTAGTGTATCTAAAGCTTCTGCACCAAGTTCAAAGGCAGGCGGAGAATCCACATCTAAGAGATAGAGTTTTTGCTCAACACATCTATGTCCCCGATTGAATTTCTCATCACAATTATAACAAAGCCCTTTTTCTCGACGTGCCCGCATCTCTGCTTCAGAAAAATGCTTGATAGGAGTTGTGCGGGGAGCTGATGTGATGGGAGGTCATTGGGAAACCATATTTCGGAATAGAACAAAAGTGGATTTGGAGCGTTTTTGGGCTGTGATCTTGTCCTCCGCCAACTTATCCAACCCTAGGACTTCCATCATTGTGTTGGGACAGAACATTTTAACCTTTGAGTGGATTTCATCCTTAATACCATTGATAAAATAAATCCGATAGAATTCATCAGACAATCCTTCTATGTGATTGGCTAGTTTCTCAAATTCTATTTGATACTCTCTCATTGCGCCAATTTGGCGAAGTTTAGTGAGTGCTCCTATGAAGTCATCAAAAGCACTATGACCAAATCGTTGCAAAAGGAGTTGGAAAACATATGTCCATTTTGGTTCATCATGAGCCTTGATGTACCAACGGTACCATTGAAGGGCTTCCTGTTGCTTTTGAGGGATGCAAGTTCTTTCTCCATGATTTGTGCTCCTGTGCGGGTGACAACCATAACCAGGAGTTTTTTTTGTGAAGGGGTAGAAAAAAACAAACAAAAGATTATTTAGTAAAGGGAAATTTGGATTTGGGAAAAATTATGATGGGAAATTGGGGTTTGACTAGGTTTTGGACACTTTCGAATGGACAGGGAAGCAGAAAATGAGGATTTCAAAAGCGGGGCAAAATAATGAGAAAAATTGTCAAAGAGGGACAAAGAAGCAAAAATAGGGAATGAACATGGTAACAAAATTTGAAGGTGATTGGGTGAAAATTGAAGATGGTATGGCAAACACTAAAAATAGACAAATGTGGGATTTCTAGATTTTGGAAGTGGAATTTGGGATAGGGTCCTCATGAATGAAATATGTAGAATGGGATTTCAGGGGTGTCAGTGAAGTTTCAAGGGAAACAGAGTTAAAATAAACGAGATATGGCGAAAAAATGAATTTTTATTTTATTTTATTTATTTATTTATAATTTTTTTTCAGAATGGATTTGAAACGGCTTTCGGAATGGATCTGATACGGCGGTATCTGAAACGACTCGGAATGGACCGAAAACAACTGGATCTGAAATGGCTTCCAGAATGGATATGAAACGGCTGGATCTGAAACAACTCGGAATGGATCTAAAATGACTGGATCTGAAACGCCTTTCAGAATGGATCTGAAATGACGCGGAATGGATAGGCAACAGATGGTTTTGCAATGACAAGAAAGTGATTTGCAACAAATGGATGTGCAATTGCGCGAAAGTGATCGACAACAGTTCAACTGAAAATAGATATGGACCCCAGGTATGCTAGACTTCCTAACGTTTCAGGGGTTTCACTTGGCCACCAATTCTTTCTAATGGCTTGCATATTGGTGCAGTACCCCTCAATCCATAGCTCAAGTAAAACTGATAACTACTTTTCCACAAACGACAACTCTTGGTTTACCTCACGGGTGGGAACTAATCAATCAGGTAGGGGTCATTGCCCTTTTCGCTGACTGGTCCTCTCAAGGGGCCAGCCACTTCGTGGTTCCTGTGGTACTCCTCACAATGAGTTTTAGGGCTTATGCCCAAGTACTTCCCATAGTTAAACAGATAGGGATTATTCCCATATCTGAACCTGCAACAGATGTGACATTTTTTTTTGGCATAAATTCCACCAATGAGCCCAAGAAAGTGCTCTAATACTTTTATTGATCGCAGGATACTTTGAGGGGGAGACCTCCTTTGAGAAAGCTCAATACAAATAACTTCGCGGTGCCTTCATTGGAGTCAACACACACTTATATACTAAGTCTATGCCCAATACTATGGGTCATTACCATGGAACATATAATACTACGGGACGACTTACAAAGCATTAGCATCCAATACTATGGGTCAATACCATGGGCTAATACAAACTATGGATCAACAAATACTACAGGATGACTTACAAAGCATATGCGTCCAACAACAATATACTAACAAAGTAAGAGAAGGGTTGACACGAGTTCCTAACAGAGCATTGGATATAATATTGGGAAGAATACTTCGGTAGGTTATCATGGGAAGGGGTCAGTACGATGATTAAAACAACTCATCATCATCGACATCAATTTCCTGATCTTACGTGACAAAGGGAAGTTGATTTAGCCTATGGTTTAAAAGATAAAAAGGCAAGTAAATTGTTTACCCACATTTCTCTAGTTACTTCCCATTTTTTCAATGTATTTGGTTTGTTTAAGTTTTCAAATATATTTTCTAAGTCCTATATGACTTTTATTTAATTCACAATGTATTTTTTACTTGTTGTCCATGTTGCAGTTGAAACATCACAAAGCTATGTGGTGTAATGGTCGTAAATTTTGTATCAAAATGTTGGATAATAAGATGAAAACCTCGGATTGTGGGATAACTACAATGTTTAAGGTCACCAATGTTTCCTCTAGAAATGACAGACATCCATAAGAAACTAAGAATAGGTACTATTGTCATTTGGAGGACATAATTGAGTGTGATTTTAATTCATTTAAAATAGTTTTGTTTGAGGTGAAGTGGTACAGGCTACAGATGCATGAATGTGATCCTGAAAGAACTGTTATTGAGAATGCTAATAGATTTACCATAGTTAATACAAGGGCATTTGAACCGGGTATAGAGACTTATGTTCTTCCAAGTCAATGCGAGCAAGTATTTTACTTAAAGGTACCAGGTAAAGAAGGTTGGTCATACGTTGCTAGATACGATCCAAGAGGAAGACCAGTAAAGTATAATCATGTAGATGATGAAGATAATCACGAAGAAGAAGATGATGCTGATGATTCAGATCAGGATCAGGTGGTTGCATTCAATGTGTTAGATGAAGAAGTTGAATAGGTTGATCATCCAAATGTAGCAGACGATGATCTCATTGACGATGTCAATGATTATATTAGCAAAGATGACGTTGATGATGATGTTGATGTGAATGAGCCTTTCATCTATATCTATTATGAACCAGATCCTGATACAGATGTTGAGTTCGATGAAGAAGAAGATTAATGATATTTAATTGTTGAAAAGTAGAGGCACGTGTTTATATCGTTTATACCATGACGACATTTATATGTTTTTATTTTGTATAATAGAGTATGTTGCATGTTCTTTATATTTCAAATTGGGTATGGGGAAATTGAGAGTGATGTGAAGGGGGGGCATAATTAGAGCTTCCACATTCACATGGTTGCCCCTGTTTCGAATGGCATGTTGGAATATTGGTCAATACTGAGAGGGGGGGTTGAATCAATATTGATATCTTTATAACAATTTAAACCAATTTTTTATATTAATTAAAACATAGAATCAACAAGATAAATTCGATCTCATCAGGATGATATAAGTCCTCCGGCCATGTGAGTCTACGGGCATGGCCTGCGGGCATATCCTACGGGCATTTCCAAGTGCATGTGGGAATATCTTTAAGCCCCGTGGGAATAATACCTTGTGGGAATAATCGCTTCCTTTGCGGGAATACACCTCTTCCTATGGGAATAGGTCTTCAAGTCCTTCCTTACGGGCATAGAATCCCTCCATTTCTTCCTTGCGGGCATGACCTTTTGCCCTTGCAGGCATATGTTTATTTCTGCAGAAATTCCTTAAGCCTTTGCGTCCATTTCTTTAGCCCCTACGGGCATAATTAAGCCCACACGGGCATTTCTTTAGCCCCTATGGGCATAATAAATATCTTGGGATATTTTTATTCCTTAAGACCCTTGCGGGCATTCCATAATCCCTTGCGGGATTTTTACAAGCCCTTGCGGGCATTTTACAAGCCCTTGCGGGCATATCATAAGGTGTTATTAAACCTTATTTTTCACCTATTTTGGTAGGCCGAAATATCACACATGAGAGCACCAAATAGGAATCTGACTCCATGGTTGGATATCCATTTCATCAAGGAATAAGACCATGCCAAATGATGAATTTTATCATAAAAAAGACACCTCCTTGCGGGCATTTCCAAATGCCTTACAAACCTACATTTGAACAAGAAAACAACCTTTTTCTCATTTTGGAAGGCTTCTATTTCGCACGTGTGAACTTTAGAGGAGAATCTGAACCCATGACTAGATGACCAGTTAATCAAAGGACAACACCATGCCAATTGATGAATTTTATCATCACAACGACACTTCCTTGCGAGCATTTCCAAATGGCCCCTTAGCCTTGTGAATTCAACATAGTCAAATTTTTTAATATGCAAACCAATATTTTTCCTACTTTGGTAGATTGATTTCTTGCACATGTGACCATCATAAGGAAAACTGAAAGCATGGATGGATAACCACTTCAATAAGGAACAGATCAATGTCACCTTATGAATTTTATTAGCATAAGGACACCTCATTGAGGGCATTTCCAAATGGCCTTTTAAAATGTTAATTCATCACTTAGACAAAAATTGTCAAACCCTAGGGTAACATGAGATTTTTATTTTCACCAATTTTGAAGTGTTAGACACCCAATCGATAGAGGCCAACAAGGTGACTTCATCTAAACCAATTTCACCTCTTGAAGCCTCTTTCTCTCTCCTCGGCGGGCATGTTACTAGAGTAGTGCAAATCAAACTGGGAGGCACTTTTGGCAGATTGATATCTTCCTCCTCAGAGACTCTTTGGACAATCTGAGACCATGGTTAGATGCACCAAACAACATTCTAGAGATCCATACTCTCAAAATATTTTAATACATCAACCACAATACATGGCGGGCATTTTACTGAGGTCACTTAGGCATTTTTAGTGATTTTACACTTAGAAGATTTTTGCACTTTCCTAGACTTGGTCCAATCTACCTAAGTGCATGTTTTGGCAGATCCATAACTTCTTCTTCAGACACTTCCAAGTCAATATGAGAACATGGTCAGGTAGATAAAACTACAACCTATAAGATGACCATATGGTGCAGTCATTTTCTTCAACCCACAAACTATGGTGGGCATTTCCCTGAGGCCACTTAGGCAGTTTTGCTACTTTGGTGTAAAAGCAACCTGCAACCCTATTTTGGCAGGCTATTATCTTTGTCATCAAACACCTTCTGTGAAAACTAAGTCCATGGTTGGATAGACTCTTTGAAAATCTAGAGCATGATAGTTCGAGATAATTTTTATCATTCTCCCATGAGGTACGACGGGTATTTTCCCAAGGCCACCTGGACCAGTTTTCCCACCTGGACCAGTTTTCCAACACAGCCATTTCCAAGAATTTCTCCAAGGTTTATCCTAAAACCCTATTTTGACAGACTTATATCTTTCTCTTCAGAAAAGGAAAAATGAGACCATGGATAGATGACCACTTCAACAAGCTATAGCCTTGTATGCTGGTGTGGGCATTTTTTTCAAACCATGAATTATGGCGGGTGTTCTCTTAGAGCAGTTTTGACTATTTTTTCCATACTTAGTCAATTTCCAAAGTTTCACAAACATGCCATACTTTTTCATAATGATGTCAAATTGTAACAATGACTTCGTGATAGCACCAGAACTCCATCATGTGTCTTTCCAGCTTCATCACACATGCCATGTCATCATACATGCCATGTCATCACTTCCTTCAACGCTTCTCTTTGTTGACAATTCTTATGCAATTCAATTGGCCAAGAATCCCAAATTCCATGATCGAACCAAACACATCAACATTAATATCACTTGATTCGACATCATGTTGAGGCCAACAACATTCATCTAACACATTTTCTACTTTAGATCAAATTGCAGATATATTTACTAAAGCACTGGGTCATGAAAAATTTGAAAAATTCAAAATGCAGCTTGGCATGTCAGATGTCCCTTTAGTTTCAGGGGGTAATGTTGACAAATCTTTCGGGGTTAGTTATATCATTTATAGTTATTTAACAATTTTATTTAGTTAATAAGTTATAGAGACATAACTATCTCTTCTTGGTTCTGTATGTATATAAATACTTCTGATGTTTATCAATAAAATGTATTACATTGTAGAGTTTTATTTCTCACAACGTGTTTCAGTTGAATACCTCTAAGCTAAAGAAAAAGATGGAAAATATGTCAATGAAAGTTGTATTGGATTGGAAAAAGGAAAGAAAATATGTCAATGAAAGTTGTACTGGACTAGAAAAATGAAAGAAGAAAAAAAGAACTGTTCATTAGAGTGAGACTCCACTCAATCATTGTACCTCCACTTTACATTTCTTCATTTCAAAAAATATTTCTGATTTAAAATGTTTTAGGCTTTCAAATACTAAAATCATATGCCAAATTTTGAATTTAAAATATTGTAAAAAAACATTAGGAAAATAATGGGATGGATAACATTGAAAGTAAATGCTCACAAAAACATAGATTGCAATGCAACGATTGGAAAAATAAATATAAGCTACTCCTAAAGAAAAAATAATGAGCCAAAGAAAAAATATCAAATGGATGTCAATGCTATGAACTAAAAAAGAAAGAAGAAACCAAAAGAACTTTTCACTGGAGTGAGATACCACTCAATCATTGTACCTCCACTTTTATGTTCTTCATTTAAAAATAATAATATTTCTCATTAAAGTGTTTTGGAGTTTCAAATATTACAATCATATGTTATGTTTGCAGTATTAAATTTTGAGTTTAAAATATTGTAAAAAAAACAAAAACAAAAAAATAAAGATTTGAATGTATACTTTTTTTTCATAACTAAAAAACATCATTTTATTAAATGAAAAAGATGTGTCAACAAAACATTACATCAGTAGAGACGCGAGAATACTTCCCGTTACCCTTCGTCCTTTCATAGATACAAAATTACATCCACCTTAGAGCTATACTCATCAAGGTATTCTAACTACTAACATATGTATTGTCATATACTTTCATTCTCTTAGCCAAAGATAAAAGGAAGAAAAAAAAAACCTAAAAGGAAAGTTGTATTGCATTAGAAAAAAGAGAAAAAGAAAAAAAAACCAAAATATTGTTTAAAAACATTAAGAAAATAATGGAATAGATAGTATTGATTTCTTGCACATGATTTCCTACTTTGGCAGATTGATTTCTCGCACATGCGACCATCATAAGGAAAACTGAAAGCATGGGTCAATAACGAATTCAACAAGGAATAGATGGCACAAGGACACCTCCTTGCGGGCATTTCCAAATGGCCTTTTAAATTGCCAATTCAACACTAAGACAAAAATTGTTAAACCCTAGGTTAACATGAGATTTTTATTTTCACCAATTTTGAAGTGTGATACACCCAATGGATAGAGGCCAACAAGGTGAATTCATCTAAACCAATTTCACCTCTTGAAGCCTCTTTCCCTCTCCTCAGCAGGCATGTTATTGGAGTAGTGCAAATCAAGCTGGAAGGCACTTTTGGCCCCTGTGGGCTTAATTAAGCCCCTACGGGCATCTGGGCATCCCAAAAGCCCTTGCGGGCTTAACCTCAGCTCCTTGAAATTTTAACCCCTTTGTCCAGCATTTCATAAGCCTTCTATGGGCATAAATGAGCCCCTTGCGAGCATTGTTATCCCCCTTATGTGGGCATGTTTATAAGCCTCCTGCAGGCATATTGGAGGCCCCTTGCGGGCATCCTAGAGATCCCTTGTGGGCATAACATAGCCCCTGTGGGAATCTTCCTAATCCTTTGCGGGCATAATATAAAGTGTCTTTCAACCTTATTTTTCACTGATTTTGGCAGGCCAAAATCTCGCACGTGAGAGCACAAAATATAAATTTGGCTCCATGGCTGGATATCGAGTTCATCAGAGAAAAGGACTATGCCATCTGATTAGTTTTATCAGCTCGTGAACACCTCATTGTGGGAATTTCAAAATGGCCTCTGAGCCATGTGAGTTTGACTCTTAGACAAATCTGTCTTTAATATGCAAATCACTTTTTCTTTCACTTTGGCAGATTGATTTCTTCCTCATGTGATCACCATAGAGAAAACTACATGCATGAATGGATAGCTACTTCAATAATGAACAAGACCATGTCAAAATATGAACTAAGTAACACATACCCATCATCTGGTGGGCATTTGAAAGTGGCCTTCCAAACTGCTAATTTGCCACTTAGGAAAAATTATCAAACCCTAGGTTAATATAATGAGATTTTTCTTTTCATCAATTTTGAATTGTGAGACATCCACTGGATAGGGTCCAACTAGGGGATTCTGTCCAAACCAATTTCACCCCTTGAAACCTGTTTCTCTCTCCTCGGCGGGCATTTTACTGAAGTAGTGCAAATCAAGCTGGGAGGCACTTTTGGCAGGTCAATATCTTCTTCCTCAGAGACTCTTTGGTCAAGACAATGATATGGTTGGATGCCCCATACAAAATTCTAGAGATCCATTCTCTCAAAATATTTTGAGACATCAACAACAAGATATGGCGGGCATTTTACTGAGGTTACTTAGGCAATTCTAGTGAGTTTACACTTAGACAATTTTTGCACTTTCCTAGATTTGGTCCAATCTGCCTGAAACCCTGTTTTGGCATATCCATAACTTCTTGCTCAGGCCCCTTCAAATCAATGTGAAAGCATGGTCAGGTGGAAAAAGAAACAACCTACAAGATGACCATATGGTGCGGGCATTTTCTTCAACCCACAAACTATGGCGGGCATTTCTCTGAGGCCACTTGGGCAATTTTGCTACTTTGGTGTAAAAGTAACCTGAGACCCTGTTTTGGCAGGTTGTTATCTTTGTCATCAAACATCTTCTATGAAAATTAATACCATGGAGAGAGATCCTCTATGATAAGCTAGAGCATTAAAGTTCCATATAATTTTTATCTTTCTCCCATGAGGTATGACGGGCATTTTCCCAAGGCCACCTGAATCAGTTTTCCAACACTTAGTCATTTTTCAGGAATTCCTCCAGAGTTTATCCTAAAACCCTATTTTGGCAGACTTATAAATTTCTCCTCAGACGTGCTTAAGAAAAAATGAGACCATGGTCAAGTAAACAAATCAACAGTCCATAGCCTGACCATATGCCGCGTGCATTTACTTTAACCTATGATTTATGGCAGGCATTTTCTTGAGGCTACTTAGTCAATTTTACTTCCTCTGGTGCAAAACCCTATTTTGGCGGACCTATAACTTTCTCCTCATAAGTGATTAAGGAAAACTGATACCATGACTAGATAGCCACTTCAACAAGCTATAGCCTGGTATGATGGTGCAGGCATTTTTCTCAAACCATGAATTATGGTGGGCATTCTCTTAGAGCAATTTTGACTAATTTTTACATACTTAGTCAATTTCCAAATTTTCACAAACTGTATTGACTACATAATTCACAAATTCACAAACTGTATAAATTCACAATTCACAAACTTAGTCAATTCAAAAAATTTCACAAACTGTATTTAAAAAAAATGAGGACTTCATAAACATGAATACCATACGAATGAGCTTTGAATGAACATGAATACCATACTTCATAAGCATTGACTATAGAACCACTAACTCCTGGACATAAAAAGTAAGATGACTAATTAAATCATTTTCCATTATATGTCGATAAATACAAAACTCCATCATACAAAATTTTTGTTTTCATTAACTGTCGATAAATACATATATACATTGATTTATACATGTCTAGCATGTTTCTGAGATGGCTGTAATCCCTCCTCTTGAGCAGAAGACAAATATGAATGGTCTCTCTTGCCTTTCGTAGAAGACTGTAATTGTTCTGGAGTTGGACAAGGCACTTTTTGCAATTTGTTTTCAAGCTCTTTAACTCTCTATGAAACGTTTTTTAAATTTCCAAGCAAAACATTTTTTTCCTTCATCAATTTGTTCAACATTTCCACATTTTTATTATACTTCATTGATTCCTATTTTTCCTTGACCTCCAATTGATGTTTGGTATGTTTCAATTGATCTTTAACTTCAATCAAATCACATTTCAGATTATGTATTTCTTTCTCGTGCTCTTTTTCCTTCGACTTTGTCTTGTTGGGAAGGATAGGAATTGCAATCATCGCAGTAGCTAGCCCTTTTAATTCCTTCTCCAAATTAGCAATTGTAGATTTAAGTTTTTGAATTTAAGAGTTTTGATTCCAACTCCCTTATTTTTGCATCTTTCCGAGCCATATTCTCTTTCATTTATTTATGTAATGGTGATGAGTCAAAGAAATCACCTACTGCAATGCTCATTGAGATGCATTCTTGTAGCATCTTCTCTCGATTTGCTAAGGACTTATCTCGCTCTTCTAAGGACATTGTACCTATAGGTATTGTTTTCCTTCTACCCTTACCCTCGTCTCCTTTAGTACCCTTACCTTCACCCTCACCATCTTCTTGATTGGAAATTTTTTTTCCTCTACTTTGGTTTTTAAGTTTTAAAGATTCATAGATCCTTGCTAACCTTGTGCGTTTCAGCTTATCATCTTTCTTAGAAATGGTTTTTCTCAAATCGAAAAATGATTTATTCTAATTCTCAAACCTTTTTTTCCATGGCTTCCCTCCCACTCTTTCAACTTCGACTGATATTATTGTACTACATGTTCATATTCTTTAATTTTCTTCTCCATTACATGTAAAGGACCCATTTTTGTCTTCATTGGTGGTACATTGAGAACAGGTGGTATTTTTTTCAACTCTTCTTTGAGTTCACTCGCTTCACCATTAGCTTTTTCCAAAGCCTCTTTATACACAACCCTCACTGACTCAATTTCATTTTCAGCATCATCAGTGATTTTTTCTACTTCTTTGGATAATAATTTAACCATTTCTTCTTTCCCTTTTATAATTTTTTCCGCTTTGAATTCATTATCCACAACTGTCTTCCACAACACTGTTATCTGTTTGAGGCATTCTAAAATATTATCATCTTTTCTCAAGCACTCTTCTGCCCAATTGCATATATAGGAAGCTTGTTGCTTGAAATGCTCCATTTTATCATATAGGATGAACACGTACCTACTATCAAACTTATATGATGCAATGTCTAAATGCATAACGGAAGCCCTTGATCCTGATTTGGAAGAACAAGGCATACTCAATTTCCAACTGTTTAGGAGGAATTCTATCAAGAAAATATTGAGGAATGGAAAATTGAGCAGTAGTTTGTTCCATTTCGTTGCCTGCCACCTCCTCCCAATGACCTCTATCTTCGTGTTCATGTAACTCTTTCAAAGTTGTGACAGCACGAACTACATCATTTGTGACAAAATCATGATACTGTACTCATAATTCACCATGGTGCTCAGGACTTTGTACTAGCGATTCCTCTTTCTGTTTAGGAGGGTGTAATGGTAATTCCCCATGGTGCTCAGGAGATTGTACTAATTCCTCATTCTGCTGAGGAGACTGTACTGGAAATTCCTCATTATGTTCCCTGCTATTATGTTTCCTAACGTATGTTTTATGAACATGTGGTTTTGGCAAAGATATATTTTCATGCTGGTTGATATCACCAATCTCTATTTCAGTAGCATGGGGTCAACATAAATCAATAATTTTTTGAAGTGTGCTCGGGTAACTAAATTTAACCTTCCTTAATTGCCTCTCTTGCAGGGCAGAGTGGACTTTCTTAGCCAATAGATAAGGAATGTCTACAGGTATATCTTCCACCCAATGTATCACTACCCGCATACATTCACCCGAAATGTCGTACCTGTGATGATTCAGAATTGTCCTAAGGACAATTTGAATCAATGTTTTGTATATTCCGGGAGGGACATCTTGCATTTTTAAACCATTCCTCGGAACATTTACTTCTCGCCCACAAATTTTACTGGCCATCTGGTTCTTCTCCTATTTGGGGGTTTTCCTTGAGCTTAAAATCGCCCCCCCTCTAAATGGAATATTTGTATCCCCGGAAACCAAATCAGGGTCGAGCTATACTCGCTTCTCAAAAAGTATGAGTTTCCTATTCCAAGCATCATATTTCGAAATTGCCTCATTTATCTCCTCATCAACATAATTGAACACTCCAAACAAAAAGTCGAAAACTTCTGCTTTACTCAGGATAGTTTCCATACCTGGTAGCCACATCTAATTTGCATCTCTCCATGCATCACAATACTCCTGGAATTTTTTTACTTTTATCCTATCATCTGTGGACGACAGGGTATTTTTTAAGGATTCTAATATTACACTTAAGTATAGTATTCTAGGCGATTATTTTGGTTGGAAAAAAAATAGATATAGATAGGTAGGAAAATATTAAATATGAAACCTACAATTTACTACTGAAACGTGTAAATTTTGGCGAATATTATGATAAAAAAACATATTTTATGTAAATATAGGCGATATTAGAGACTAAAAATGACCAAATAGCGAATTTAGTTATTGAAAAAAATCCCAAAAAATAACCAATTGGCGAAATTTCGCCCCTAAAAATTACCCTGGTGGACAATTCAGTTTCAACTGGGGTTAAAGAGGAGGATGCCCACGTTTCAACTGCCCTCGTGATAGAGGACTCCCATGTTTGAAGTTCGGCCATGGTTATCTAGGTTCGAAGTGGAGGTGAGGTGATCCACGCAGACTGTATTTCAGGCTCACAAATTATGCCCGCGGACTGAATTTTAGGATGACAAATTATGCTCGTGAACTGAATTTCAGGCTCACAAATTATGCCCACAAAGAGTATTATATATTCACTACCTAGATTATAGACTTGTACTCCTTTTTGTTAACATGGATATTCGATTGCAATAATGCTATATAAGATGCATGTTTAAAAAAATTGAGTTCATTAGAACAATCAATATTCAATATGAGCCATTTCTTAGAATCTCCATGTAAAGAAGACACATTGAAAGGGCATAGCTCCAAGGGAGAAAATAAATTTTATATAGATTGAGGTAAGTTTCTTAGTAAAAAAATGTGGAGATCATGTTTCTCTAGGTTATTATGATTTTTGAGAAACACATGTTGAGGAGGAAGACTAAACATCAAAGAGGGAATGTTTTGAAAGTAGTGAGCATGGAATTTTCAAAATGAAATTGTTGGCCACACGCAAAACTTTGGAGTATGAAAGTTTGAGAAATATTACAATGATTTAGAGAAGTTATTTGTAAATTTATTGTTGAGATAAATATTTTGCAAATAACTCGATGCAATGAGTGTTAAGTGGACTACTAAATATCATAATAAATTTGTCATCATAAATAATACAGATGGGATATTGTCTTAATGACATACTCTATGAAAATAATTCAAGAAATGTTATCTCAACTTTATAAGGTTCAAATTCTTAAAGAGAGATACTCACATGGTTTTGTGGTAATGCCTTGACTATAATTTATATGTAATTGTAGTAGACACTTAGACACCTATTGGAAGTAGTGCACATTCAAGACTAGACTAGGAAAATGGCGAGCATTTTACAAAGGTCACTTAGGCAGTTTTACCAGTAATTTTATACTTAGACAATTTGTGCAATTTATAGGGTGGATTTTACCAATGCCACTAGATGATGTAGTACACCTCACTGAGCACACCTAAGCCGATTTCACTCTCAGACTCATCTTCATTTTCCCTAGGTGGGCATTTTACTGAACTTGGTGCAAACCTGCCTAAAACCCTGTTTTGGTAGACCTATAACTTCCTCCCCAGATACTCTCAAGACAAAATGAGACCATGGTCAGGTAGACAAATCAATAAGCTACAGCCTGACCATATGGGGCGGGAATTTGCTTTAACCCATGAATTATGGCGGGAATTTTACTAAGACAACTTAGGTAGTTTTACTCCCTCTGGTGCAAAACAGCCTGAAAACCTGTTTTTGTAGACTTATACCTTCATCCTCATACACTCTCAAGAGAAACTGAGATCATGTTCAGGTAGACATATCAATAAGCTTCAGCCTAGTGCTTCCAGATATTTTTTATCATTCTCCTGTTTTGTCCGGTGGGAATTTCCCCAATGCAACTTGGACCAATTTTCCAACACTTGCCATTTTTCAGAATTTCTCCACAGTTTATTATTAACCCGTGTTTTGGAAGACCTATAACTTTTTCATAAAGCACTCTTTTGAAGAAATGAGACCATGGTTAGCCTATTCAACAAGCTACAACCTAACATGAAGGGGCAGGCATTTTCCTTAACCCGTGAATTATGGAGGGCATTTTACTGAGGCCACTTAGGAAGATTTACTCCCTTTGGTGCAAAAAAACCTAAAACCCTATTTTGGCATAATTATAACTTCTTCCTTAGGCACTCTTACGACAAACTGAGACCATGTTCAAGTAGACAGATCAACAAGCTTCATCCTGGTGCTTCCAAATATTTTTTATCATTCTCCTATGATGTACGGAGGGAATTTCCCCATGGCAACTTGGACCAATTTTCCAACACTTGGCCATTTTTCAGAATTTCTCCAAAGTTTATTATGAACCCCTGTTTTGGCAGACCTATAACTTTGTCATAAATCACTCTTTTGAAGAAATGAGACCATGGTTAGATAGCCTATTCAACAAGCTACAACCTTAGAGGAAGGGGCAGGCATTTTCCTTAACCCATGAATTATGGAGGGCATTTTATTGAGGCCACTTAGGCAGTTTTACTCCCTCTAGTGCAAAACATCCTGAAACCCTGTTTTGGCAGACTTATAACTTCCTCCTCAGACACTTGCAAGACAAAAAGAGACCATGTTCAGGTAGACAGATCAACAAGCTTCATTCCAGTGCTTCCAGATATTTCTTATCATTCTCCTGTGATGCACGGTGGGCATTTTCCAAGGCAACTTGGACAAATTTTCCAACACTTAGCCAATTTGCAAAATTTCTCCAAAGTTTATTCTGAGCCCCTGTTTTGGAAGACCTATAACTCTATCATAAAACACTCTTTTGAAGAAATGAGATGATGGTTAGATATCCTTTCCAACAAGATACAACCTGAAAGGAAGGGGCGAGCATTTTCCTTAACCCATGAATTATGGAGGGCATTTTACTGAGGCCACTTATGTAGTTTTACTCCCTCTGGTGCAAAACAACCTGAAACCCTGTTTTGGTAGACTTATAACTTCCTCCTCGGACACTCTCAATACAAAATGAGACCATTTTCAGGTAGACAGATCAACAAGCTTCAGCCTGGTGCTTCCAGATATTTTTTATCATTCTCCTATGATATACGATGGGCATTTCTCCAAGGAAACTTGGACCAATTTTCCAACACTTAGCCATTTTTCAGAATTTTTCCAAAGTTTATTCTGAACCCCTGTTTTGGAAGACCTATAACGTTGTCTTAAGCACTCTTTTGAATAAATGAGACCATGGTTAGATATTCTATTCAAAAAGCTACATCCTGACAGGAAGGGGCATGCATTTTCCTTAACCCATGAATTATGGAGGGCATTTTACTGAGGCCACTTAGGAATTCTTACTCCCTCTAGTGCAAAAAATATCGAAACCCTGTTTTGGAAGACTTATAACTTCCTCCTCAGACACTCTCAAGACAAGATGAGACCATTTTCGGGTAGACAGATCAACAAGCTTGAGCCCAGTGCTTCCAGATATTTTTTATCATTCTCCTATGTTGTACGGAGGGCATTTTCTCAAGAAAACTTGGACCAATTTTCCAACACTTAGCCATTTTTTAGAATTTCTCCAAAGTTTATTCTGAACCCCTGTTTTGGCAAACCTATAACTTTTTCATAAAGCACTCTTTTGAAGAAATGAGACCATGGTTAGATAGCCTATTCAACAAGCAACAACCTGACAAGAAGGGGTGGGAATTTTACTTCACCCATGAATTATGGAGGGAATTTTACTGAGGCCACTTAGGCAGTCTTACTCCCTCTGGTGCAAAACAGCCTGAAACCCTGTTTTGGTAGACTTATAACTTCCTCCTCAAACACTCTCAAGACAAACTGAGACCATGTTCCGCTACAAAGATCAACAAGATTCAGCCTGGTGCTTCCTAATATTTTGTATCACTCTCCTGTGATGTACGGCGGGTATTTCCCCAAGGCAATTTGGACGAATTTTCCAACACTTGCCATTTTTCAGAATTTCTCCAAATTTTATTCTGAACCCTTGTTTTGGAAGACCTGTAATTTTTTCATAAAGCGCTCTTTGAAGAAATGAGACCATGGTTAAATAACCTATTCAACAAGCTACAACCTGACAGGAAGGGGAAGGCATTTTCCTTAACCCATGAACTATGGAGGGCATTATATTGGGACCACTTAGGCAGTTTTACTCCCTCTGGTGCAAAACAGCCTGAAACCTTGTTTTGGCAGACTTATAACTTCCTCCTCAGACACTCTCAAGACAAAGTGAGACGACATTCAGGTAAACAGATTAACAAGCTTCATCCTGGTGCTTCCAAATATTCTTTATCATTCTCCTATGATGTACGGAGGGAATTTCCCCAAGGCAACTTGTACCAATTTTCCAACACTTGGCCATTTTCAAAATTTCTCCAAAGTTTATTATGAACCCCTGTTTTGGCAGACCTATAACTTTGCCATAAAGCATTCTTTTGAAGAAATTATACCATGGTTAGATATCCTATTCAACAAGCTACAAACTTATAAGAAGGGGCATACATTTTCCTTAACCCATGAATTATGGAGGGAATTTTACTGAGGCCACTTAGGCAGTTTTACTCCCTCTAGTTCAAAACAACCTGAAACCTTGTTTTGGTAGACTTATAACTTCCTCCTCGGACATTCTCAAGACAAACTGAGACCATGTTCAAGTAGACATATCAACAAACTTCAGCCTGGTGCTTCCAGATATTTTTTATCATTCTCCTATGATGTACGGCGGGCATTTCCCCAAGGCAACTTGGACCAATTTTCCAACACTTAGCCAATTTGCAGAATTTCTCCAAAGTTTATTCTAAACCCCTGTTTTGGAAGACCTATAACTCTGTCATAAAGCACTCTTTTGAAGAAATGAGACGATGGTTAGATAGCCTATTCAACAAGCTGCAGCCTGAAAGGAAGGGGCGGGCATTTTCCTTAACCCATGAATTATGGAGGGAATTTTACTGAGGCCACTTAGGCAGTTTTACTCCCTTTGGTGCAAAACAGCCTAAAACCCTATTTTGGCATACTGATAACTTCCTCCTTAGACACTCTCAATACAAAATGAGACCATGTTCAGGTAGACAGATCAACAAGATTCATCTTGGTGCTTCCAGATATTTTTTAACATTCTCCTATGATGTACGGGGGGCATTTCCCCAAGGCAACTTGGACCAATTTTCCAACAACCATTTTTCAGAATTCCTCCAAAGTTTAATCTGAACCCATGTTTTGGTAGACCTATAACTTTGTCATAAAGTACTCTTTTGAAGAAATGAGACCATGGTTAGATATCCTTTCAACAATCTACAGCCTGAAAGGAAGGGGTGGGCATTTTCCTTAACCCATGAATTATGGAGAGCATTTTATTGAGGCCACTTCGACCATTTTTGTAAAATTAGTCACATCAGATCTATTGAACAAGAATATCAATCACAAAGATGTAAAACAATTTGGAGAAAGAATGGTGCAAGAGAGATGCATCAGTGCTCTATAATCCAGAAATGGTAGAATTACAATACAATACTGTCAGAATGAGTGAGCCATTCAAATTAGCCAAGGAGTTCATTCGAATATACTGCATGGTGTAGCTTGGCTCCAACTAGGAGTCCTCATCATCAATCATTAGTGGTCATCAATGCACAAGTAACTATCAGCCAGGTGTCAAACTGAGTCTAACTGAGTGTAATAAGTGTAACTGATGGTAATGGCACTAATGTAGGGAAGGAGGCTCGGTGGAGGGAACATGAGGAGTTAACTGAACTCAGAATAGGTATTAAAGTCTCACTGGACGTCCATCGGAGTGGTAACAGTAGTTAGGAGTCAGTCTAGCCTCAAATCGAGGAAAGACAACTAGCTAACTGAAGTGAACTAGTATCCTAAAAACAAGGAAGGAGGGCGCACTAAGCAATAGGAGGGCTAAGACTAAGTGGAAAGAAGCTCCCGGGTGCTGGCAGACTAGGGACTAGGTGCTGGAGGCATCAAACTAGTGATTGGGTAGCATGCGGATGCATGCAATGCATGAAAAGTACATACTAAATGATGAGATATCCTAACACCCCCCCTCAATCTATACTATGATGTAAAAAATAAAATTTAGGGCCCTGGTTACTGAGACCAAAGGTCACCCCAATACAATAATCCAAAAAATGTTGAAAATAAGCTAAGTGAGGAAAGAGGGAAAACCCAGTGGGAAGAAAGCTCCCCCTCAAGCTAAACATAAAATGGATCTAATCTGTCTCCACCATGATGGAACTCACCCCCAACAGTGAATGGAAGTAAGAGAACTTCTTCTCAGTGAACCTATTGGTGAATATTTCTGCAATTTTCTCATCAGTAGGGCAATATTGCAAAATGATGGTGCGATCATGCACCAACTCTCGGATGTAGTGCATATGAATCTCAATGTGCTTGGTCCTCTTCTGATGAACTGGATCTGTGGAGATCTTAAGAGCACTTTGATTGTCACAAAATAGGACAGTCGAAGTAGTGCTACCAAAATCAAACTCGGAAAGAATACCCTGCAACCAAACTGCCTGAATGCAGGCATTGACGGCCCCTCGATACTCTGCCTCTGCTGAAGAAAGTGAAATGGCTGTCTAATTTTTGCTTGACTAGAAAATAAGGCCATGTCCAATCATGAAAACATATCTGGAAGTGGACTTCCGATCAATTCTATCACCCACCCAATCTGAATCAGTAAAACCAATGAAATCTAGCTCGAAATCTGCAGCATAGTGTATGCCAAAATGTCTCGTACCTTGCACATATTGCAAGATCTGCTTGGCTGGCTGCCAATGAAGCTTATGGGGCTGCTGCATATACCTTGATACAACACTCACGGCATAACAAATATCAGGCCTTGAGTGTGTCAAGTAGAGTAGTGAACCAATCAACTGTCGATACATAGTGCAATCTACAAGCGGTGTGGAATTTCCCTCCTCAAGACTGACTCTTGAGAGGAAAGGAAAGGGATCAGCCTTACATTCTGCCATATTAAACTTTAATATAATGTCTGAAGCATACTTTTTCTGAGATAATGTGATCCCATCAAAGTTTTGAGCTATCTCCAAGCCCAAAAAGTTGCTTAAGCAAGCCCAAATCGCTCATGTCAAAAGCTAGATTTAAAGCGGTTTTTAGCTTGTTGATTGTAAGGAGAGTGCTACAAGTAATGAGAAGATCATCAACATATAAAAAAATAATTAGAAAATTAACTTTAATTTTCTATAGGTATACATTCGGGTCAGATTTGCATCTTTTGAAATTCTGAGAAAGAAGGAAGGAGTCCATCTTTGCGTACCAAGCTCTTGGGGCCTGTTTCAATCCATACAAAGATTTTTTCAATCTGTAAACTAATGATGGATCTGATATGTATCCTTCTAGTTGCTTTATATATACTTCTTCATCAAGGTATCCATGTAAAAAAATACTCTTCACATCCATATGGTGCACTTACCAATGCTTGGATGCAGAAATAGCCAAAACTAGGCGGATGGAATCCATATTTGCAACCGGTGCAAAGGTCTCAGTGTAGTCCACTCCTTGGAATTGGGAGAAACCTTTTTCCACCAGCCTAGCTTTGTATTTGCTGATAGATCCATCAGCAACAACTTTCATGCGGTAGATCCACTTACATTGGACCAATTTTCTTCCAGGTGGAAGAGAAACTAGCTCCCATGTATTGTTCTTTTGAAGAGAATTGTACTCTTCATCCATGGCGGTTTGCCATCGTGGATCTCGGTGGGAATGATAGTATGATTTGGGATCTGCACCAATCATCAAATAACATTGATCAGATAATAATGGATCAGAAAATGAAAGAGCCATACTTTCTCTTTGAAAGTATGCTCTTGTTCTCCTTGGATTAGCAGGATTTTCAATGTTTGGAGCAACAAATTGTAGAGTGTTTTGAGCCCACTTTGGTAACTGAGAAGGATCATTATGGTCGGATTGCAAACCTGATATGTCATGGCCATCAAATTATAATAAAATATCAGAGATATAAGATCCAATTATTTCTTCATATTCTCTTGAATCTTCTTCTTGTGGAGGCTGCGGATCGGCAGTGTTTTCCTCAACTAGTTTCAGATCTTGAAGCGGTTCTTCAAACTTCACACTTCGCTCTATGAATATCTTTTTGGTTCTGATATTCATGAGTTTATATGCTTTTGATTCTTTTCCATATCCTATTAGGATGCATTCAGTACTTTGTGGATCCAAAGCTTTTCTCTTTTCAGAAGGAATTCTAACCCATGCAGTGGAGCCAAAAACCCTCATGATTGGACACATCCGGTTTGTGACCAGTGAATGCTTCGAAAGGAGTTTTACCTTTCACAGATGAATGTGGAACTCGGTTCTGAATGTATGAAGTAGCAACATTCATGGCTTCATCCCAAATATTTTTAGCCAAACCTTTTGACTCAAGAATACAGGTAGCCATCTCTTTCAGTGACCGATTCTTCCTTTCCGCTACACCGTTCTGCTAGGGTGTGTAGGGAACTGTATGTTGGATCGGAATTCTGATTTCGGCACAAATTTGCAGCAACTTAGTATTGATATATTATCCGCCATTATCAGATCTAAGAGATTTGATCTTGCTCTCAGTGGCGGTCTCAACAGAAGCCTTAAAATCCTTGAATTTTCCAAGCACTTCTAACTTATTTTTGAGAAAAAATACCCAAGAAAAGCGGGAGAAGTCACCGATGAATGTAAAAACATACCTTGAACCATTCATGGACATATTTGGCAGTGGACCACTAATATCATAATGTATGAGACCCAAAATTGTAGAAGCTCTGCTACCTTTTCCGCGGTCAAACTTGTGCTCGGGGTGCTTCCCAATGATGCAGCTTGGGAAAATTCCCTTCGAGGAACGGAGGTGCGGAAGACCATCAACCATGGATTTGTTTTTTAACAATAGAAAATACTTGTAATTAATTTGTCCAAACCTTTCATGCCAAAGCCTACTAACCTCATTGCCATGAGTGAGAAGAGCAGTGGACTTTTCAAGCGGCACAAAGTGTGAAAACTCATAGTATTTTGCGGTATGATTTTCCTTTCCGACTGCAATAAGTCTTCCACTTTCAATATCAGAAATTTCAACTTTGTTAGGGATGAATGTAACTTGTTTCGATTCACCGGTGTGTGTCATTTGATACACAGAAAGTAGATTCGAAGCCAAGGAATGCACATAGAGAACATTCTGAAAACTTCCATGCTCTAAATGGATGGTACCTTTACCCTTTGATGAAATTTTTTATTCATCTCCCAAATGGATGGGGATGGAGCTGTTTGGATCAAATGAAGAAAATGAGTCAATATTTACATCCATATGATTCAAGGCATCGGAATCTATCAGTAGAGTGGTGGGTTTTGAAACATTTTCCATGAGTGCTTGACCTCTTTCATGATCATCATTTCTATCCTTCTTCCGTGCACCATCGGGAAGAGTTATGTTATTATTTTCCAAAGTGAGGGCCATTTGATCTATTGTATTCTTCATGCATGAAATTTCAAGATGAAAGCCACAGTTGCAATAATAACATTTATATTTTTCCTTACCCTCTTTACACTTTTGCTTGTTCCTTGAACCGGATGGTGCATCAGATGGTTTTCTTTTCTCTCTTTGCTTGGTAGGTTTGAATTTGGGCTTCTCTTTCTTTTGCTTCCCTTTGCCATTCGAATTCTTGGATCCTCCAACAAAGAGGGCTGAATCTTTGGAGCTTATGGACCCCATTTGAATTAGTTTATCATTCTCTTTGGTAATGGACTCAATGAAGGCATTCAAGGTAGGCATCTTCCAATTCGGGGTAGTTAGCCGACCGGAATTGAAAGTAGAGACAAATACTGAGAAATCTTTACCAATCTTTGAAAGAATGGAGAGGATCAATTGTTTATCTTCTTTGACAACTCCACTGTTCTTCAATTGCAAAGCCAAGTGCTTGAATTTTGTGAAAAACTCATTGATGGTCTCGAAATTCTCAGGACTAAGAGCAATCAATTCATTCTCTAATTGAAAAGCTCTAAGCTCGTCCTGCTTTCCAAAAAGTTTTCCAAGTTGCTCCCATACTTCTTTTGGAGACTTCAATCTGCTAAGATGGAAATGAAGATCTTTGGAGATAGAGAGGCAAAGAATACCATAAGCTTCATCAAGCTTATTGAAGTGTTTTGTTTTCTCAAGCAATGTGTTTGGCTCCAATTCGAGGCCCATGGTGACTCTATAGTACCCTTTTGAGCGCAATATAATCTCCATGTCATCTTTCCAATCAAAATAATTGAAATGAGTTAGAATAGGCTTTGAAGAAGAGGAATCCATCACTAATAGCGAATGCAATAGATTGAGAAGAACCTGCAAATCACAATCAAAACAAGAACCGTAAGGTCGAACAATCCACCCTTTTAGAGTTGCATCACACCTGGTATTGGAGATCAAGCAAGCTTGAAGATCCAATGTATCATATCCAGGAATTCTGTGGAAAACTCAATCTTTTAGAGTGGTATTGGAGAGATATTTTAGCTTTGCATGCACATGAGCGAATGCACATGAGATTTTGCATGCCAAAACTTCAATATTTTTGAGCAAATTCACTCAATTCTTCATGTAGAACACCTGTAGAAGAGAGATCTTGTCCCATGGATCTGATACCATGTAAAATTAGTCATAGCAGATTTATTGAACAAGAATATCAATCACAAATATGTAAAACAATTTGGAGTAAAAACTGTGCAAGAGAGATGCATCAGTGCTCTATAATCCAGAAATGGTAGAATTACAATACAATATTGTCACAATGAGTGAGCCATTCGAATTAGCCAAGGAGGTCATTCGAATGAACTGCATGGTGTAGCTTGGATCCAACTAGGATTCCTCATCATCAATCAATAGTGGTCATCAATGCACAAGTAATTGTCAGCCATGTGTCAAATTGAGTCTAACTGAGTGTAATAAGTGTAATTGATGGTAATGGCACTAATGTAGGGAAGGAGGCTTAGTGGATGGAGAATGAGGATTTAACTGAACTCAGAATAGATAGTCAAGTTTCACTGGAGGTCCATTGGAGTGGTAACGGTAGTTAGGAGTCAGTCTAGCCTCAAATCAAGGAAAGACAATTAGCTATCTGAAGTGAACTGGTATCCTAAAAACAAGGAAGGAGGGCGCACTAAGCAATAGGAGGGCTAAGACTGAGTGGAAAGAAGCTCCTAGGTGTTGGTAGACTAGGGACTAGGTGTTGGAGGCATCAAACTGGTGACTAGACAGCATGCGGATGCATGCAATGCATGCATGCATGTCATATCCCCATATTTTTGCTATGGTCCATGGGATGATTTTAGCCTAAGTCACCTAGGCATTAATTAAATAATTAATGGATGGATAAAGGAAGATTCCTAAGGGTGAATTTGAGGAATTAAATGGATAAGGAGGGGCCCCCATGAAGTTATTAACCCCCAATCCAAGTGCTAAGGTGATTTATTAATTAATTGAGAAATTAATTAATTGGGGACGTTTTGAGGCAATTACACCATAGTAGTTAATTAATTACTGGATAATTAATTAATTGCTTAGCAAAATTATTTATGAGTTATATTATTGTCATTTAAATGTTTATTACTAATAAATGTGCCAAGTGGTTGATGACTTGGATAGGAAATTCGAATTGGTAAGTGAGCCAAACTTGCCTAAGTGGTAAAGTCTCAGAAAAGCTAAGGAATCTAATGGAGACAAGTTGGCAAGATGAACCCAGAAAGGAAACTGACAAAAGATGGCAAAATCAAACAAAAGCAAGAAAGTGGAAAGTTTCAGAAAGAAAATAGAAACAACCAGAAAAGCTACCTAAAGCGCACTTGCCCAAATTCAATGAAGGAGGTGAAGGAAAGAAAGTTTTGAAAGCTCAAAAGTTGCTATTCTCCTCAAGAAATGCGCCCTCGTGACTTTGGAGTATAATGGGAAAGTGGGTAACCTACTCTCACAGGTCACCAATCCAAGAACTTGCTCAGCAAGTCATCATGAAGTCTATAAAAGAATCCAACCAACTCCATTTGACAACTTTTGTCATTTGCAATTTTGGTTTGAGAGCTCTGGGCCTCTCTAGTTGAATGATGTGCCTCAACAAGTTTGCTTGGGATATGTGCCCCAAGGCCATGTGAGTTTCTTATGAGTGTTATGCAGGTCCAGAACATGATGCTACAGCCAATAACATTTAGATCAATTCAGCAATGAAGTCATACAGTCAGTTCCAAGAGAAGATCTCTCATTCAATGAAATTCTAGCTAGTTTTGGTGAAGTTTCTCAAGTTGAAGATGAATGCTCCAGTGAATGCGCCCAAGAACTGATGGAGGGTTGGTTCAGCATTATGTTCAGCCAATAGTGATGTCTAGTATTAGAAATCATTCTTAGAACTGATCCATTCTCTTCTTCTCCTTCATTCTCACAACAACAGTTAGATTTGGAGGTGTTTTCCCCATAAGGAAGAGAAGATCTGGGGATAGCTCTCCATACTCTTCCAGAGAATCAATGTGCAGCCATATCCTCTATTTAAGACCTGTTTAAGATCATATTACACCTTTGGAACATATATTGGGTCATTACTTCTCTTCTTCCAGTCATTCTATGGCTCTATGAGGGGGTTTCCTAGCCTATAATTCATTGTATTAAGGAGGAGCTATTAAATGAGTGCAAACTTAGTTCAGTGAGTAACATTTTGACCTGATGATGGTATTACATTATATCAGAGCACTCTAATATTTCACAACAAATTTTACATTTAAATAAAGTCAGTACTTAATTCAGAATAGAAGACTAGCTCATTAAGCATTGTTTAATGACTAGTTTCACTAAAATGACTGTCAAATTTATTCTAAATGTCAGATCTGATTTCTGTAAGTTGTAGGAGGTTATTAATACAGCATACTAGCCATATCATCTCATACTTTAATAATTTGGAAGGATTTACCCATTGTTTGTAAAGCTTAAAAATTGACTAGCTCTGTCATCCCGGTAGGGTCTAAAATATCCAAACTTCCCCTACTCTTCCCGAATCTTTCTAATTGTTTTCCAAAGTATCTATTGTGCCTATTTGACCATCATAACTCATTTTTGTACCCACCCAATCTAGTAATCATATGCTGGTGCGCCCAGGAAGCTTTGCGATAGGCTTCAGCGGTAGCTGATGTCTGAAACATAAATGGCCCCAGTGCTTTGTGCTTAGGACTCTCCCTCTGATATTAATATTTTCTGCTGCACATTTCCCCATACAAATTCCAGAACTGAAATTTCATCCCACCATCCTCAGATTCAGTCTCCATCCCCCTCACTAACATCCTGCTCGGTTTGAAAAGATTATTAAGAACTTTATGCAGTGAATTTTATTAAAATTTCTGAAGTTGAGTTAATATCTTGGTTAAATATTCCCAAGGATATTACAGTGGTATCAGAGCTCTTTCCTTGGCTCACCCTATGGAAATAAATTAACTCAATGATTGAAAGAAGATTGAAGATCTTCTCATAAATGCAAAATGTGGCTCCTACTAGTCAGTGAAGAAGAAGAATTTATTTTTGAGCCATATGAAGAGGAGCCTTTAACCCCTATTGGAAAATGTTTATTTGCATAAAGTTGAAGATGATTTTCTTGTTGAACCAATGTTTGAAGAGGACATAGGAACTGACATACATATAACTAATTGGGATTATGAAGGAATACTCAAAAGAGAGAACCCAAACAAATCCTATGAGTACTTCATGGAGTACTCTACCTTGAAGAAGGAGGTTCAAAAGTCCCTGACCTTTAGAGACTATTGTGATTTGGAGATTCATAGGTTGTTCAAAGACCCCTACAATAATGATAGCAAAAGAAGGATTGCACATATGGTTGATGGTGTGTGCAAAGAAGTTGAGGCAAGATTTGTACCCCTACGAGCTAAGATGGAAGGGAGGGATAAAGATGTGTCCTCACAGCCAGGAAAAATCAAAGGAGGAAACAAAGAGCCACCTAGTTCTTCGAGTGGAGAAGAAGCAGGAAAAAATAAAGATGAATTTGCAGCCCTACATATGGATCCATCCCAATCCCAGGGAAAAGGAATCAAGAAGGAAGTTTCAGCAAGGCCATTGGCAGGGCCAAGCATTGCGAAACTATTTGGTTTTTCTTCAAGAAGGAAGTCCAAAGGTTGTGATCTGAGCACCACACAATGTGGAGAGACATCAAGTTTCTTGGAAAGAAATGACCAAGAAGACCTTTCTGGTGCCCCATTATTCCAAGAAGTGGATGAAGAAGGTCAATGCACAGTAGAAGATCCAGCAGTCAAACACTTGGTTGTTGGTGATGAGGGAGGTAAAATAACTCTCGATCTTTTAATGGTTGATTTCAAAACAAGTGCAGAAGAAATGGGACAGATTGATGAAGGTGAGACATATTTTGGATCTGATCCAAAAGAGGGACATAATTCATATCTACAATCACCCCTTGAGCCTCACCAGGAAGCAAAAATTGAGCACATCTCAGTAGGGTGTGAAGCAGAGAAATGGGTGGATGAACAAGCCATCAAAATTCCACCGTATAAGGAGGAGAACATGACACCTGGTGAATTTGTAATTTCTGATTTTTATGTGTCTTTAGGTCAATCTGATGTGGCAGCCACTTCCATTGAAAATTTCAGAATGGTTGAGCCCCATAGTGATGAGATTCAGAATTCTGGTCTAAAAAATGAAAGAAGTATGAAGGCTGAAACCTTGAGAGAAGATCTTTCTGTTGCACCAAGGATGAATGAGAACTTATGTTATAGCCCAAATTATGTTTTTAAAGACATGAAAGATGAATATATTGCAGCAGCAACATATAGATCAGATTTCAAAACTTCAAGTGCACTGCATGAAATTGATCCGACAATGGAAAATGAAGATGAGGAACATCTGCAAGAACCTCATCTTCTTCCAAGATCTTTAAACATGGATGAACAGAAGATCCAAGAGGCCCTGAAAATTCTCCATTAAAATCATGCTTCAGTGTCAAATTTTTGTTGGGAAGCTGATTTAATGGAAGACCAATCTTCCTTTGAAGCCAATGTCCATAATCAAAGGTAATTTCTCACAGTTGCTTTCTGATAAAAATTACATGTTTGAGCTTGTTGAGTTATTGCGAGAAGCAACACTGCATGATGAAGAGAGTCTTAGCATATATGAAAAAGAGAACTACAAGCTCAAAGGTGAGTTGTTGGCCACCTAAGATTCTTTGAGATACACTCAAAGTGCCCTCTTAGAATCACAAATGAAGATAGAACAATTTAGACAAGAGTGGCAAGAATTGATCGAATCCACAATTTTTCCTAAGAGACATCCCTTTTGGGTAAATGACATAAAAATTTCTATGGAGGAACCTCATGAGTGGGTGGACCATGAGGAGCAGCATGTTCAGTATGTGCTGGAAGAAAGTGCAGAAAAGGTGGATGAAAATTTCAGAAGCATGGCTCACCACCCTTCATTCGTCACTTCACATTCAACCACAAATTGTGGGAATGAAAATTGGGTAAAAGGATTCTTCCTCTTGGTGTCACATGATGAGCAAGAAGATCCTAAAATTGAGGCTCATGACATGTTCCTTAACCCGCAGCAGTGGATTCATCCCATGCATGAGTGTGCAGCCACTTTTGACAAGGAGGTATCAGATCCACACTTACTTTCAATGTGTGGGTCATTTGATGGAGTTTTGCACCCTTGGATCAATGGCAGAGAGTTGAGCCATTAGATGAAGAGGGGAACACCTGTGGAGTTCCATAGATATCATGAATTCTATTTATGTGAGGAGGACATACATATGGCTGATAACATTCAATATGATTCAGAAATCAAAGTGCTTGTCCATCCATTGGTTGGATGGGTAGGGGAAAAATTGTAGTGAAGACCTTGGAAGGTAAAAAGTTCACTTGTTTCTGCAATAATTCTTTTGTTATAACTGACATTGTCTTGAATTGTGAGCAACAACAAAGATATATTTTGCAGCCATTTGATGTCACCAATCCACATATGTGTTGGGTGAAAGATTACCTGACAAGCATGAAGTCTTTTTGCAAAAACGTTTCTGCTTATGGTCAAGGGAAGGCAGCTAAGTAGGAAAGTTGCCAAGATAAATTAATGATTACCTGCAGAAGTTGTCCTATGTGGAGGGAATCCACATGCTGGGAGGGATGCTTGAAATTTTTCTCTAATGGCAAAGAGTTGATCCATTGGATGTTTTCACTGGAAGAGACATTCTGCTCCCCACTTGGTTTGGTTGGAAGCAATGCCCTAGCAGTTATTCCCCGGATGAAAAGGCACATGTTTGATGACATATTCTTTAAAATTATTCTGATGATGGGGAAAATGCAGTTGATACTCTGGGATCCTGGCATACACTTGAGTGACAAATTTCCAAAGATGACAGGAGAATTCTGCTCCTTGTAGGAGACACAGTGAGATCCAGAAATTCTACTCAAGTCATCCTAGCTGGGTTGAAAATTTTGTTCATTGCTGGTTAATTGCAGAGATAGATTACAGTGCAGTTGTTCTTCATTTTTTTTTAAGGCCCAAGTTTAATTTTCATACTGTTTAGTGGATGGGGACAAATTTAATCAGAGTGGTGCAATAGAAGCTTGGTGGGATCCTAAAATAGCTTGAGGACAAGCAATCTTGGGAAGGGCGGACTGTCATATCCCAGATTTTTGCTATGGTCCATGGGGTGATTTTAGCCTAAGTCACCTAGGCATTAATTAAATAATCAATGGATGGATAAAGGAAGATTCCTAAGGGTGAATTTGAGGAATTAAATGGATAAGGAGGGGCCCCCATGAAGTTATTAACCCTCAATCCAAGTGCTAAGGTGATTTATTAATTAATTGATAAATTAATTCATTGGGGAAGTTTTGAGGCAATTACACCATAGTAGTTAATTAATTACTGGATAATTAATTAATTCCTTAGCAAAATTATTAATGAGTTATATTATTGTCATTTAAATGTTTATTACTAATAGATGTGCCAAGTGGTTGATGATTTGGATAGGAAATTTGAATTGGTAAGTGAGCCAAACTTGCCTAAGTGGTAAAGTCTCAGAAAAGCTAAGGAATCTAATGGAGACAAGTTGGCAAGATGAACCCAGAAAGGAAACTGACAAAAGATGGAAAAATCAGACAAAAGCAGGAAAGAGGAAAGTAAAGAAAGTGGAAAGTTTCAGAAAAGCTTTCAGAAAGAAAATAGCAACAACCAGAAAATCTACCTAAAGCGCACTTGCCCAAATTCAGTGAAGGAGGTGAAGGAAAGAAAGTTTTGAAAGCTCAAAAGTTGCTATTCTCCTCAAGAAATGCACCCTCATGACTTTGGAGTAGAATGGGCAAGTGGGTAACCTACTCTCACAGGTCACCAATCCAAGAACTTGCTCATCAGGTCATCATGAAGTCTATAAAAGAATCCAACCAACTCCATTTGACAACTTTTGTTATTTGCAATTGTGGTTTGAGAGCTCTGAGCCTCTCTAGTTGAGTGATGTGCCTCAACAAGTTTGCTTGGGAGATGTGCCCCAATGCCATGTGAGTTTCTTATGAGTTTTATGCAGGTCTAGAACATGATGCTGCAGCCAATAACATTCATATCAGTTCACAAATGAAGTCATACAGTCAGTTCCAAGAGGAGATCTCTCATTCAGTGAAATTCTAGCTAGTTTTGGTGAAGTTTCTCAAGTTGAAGATGAATGCTCCAGTGAATGCGCCCAAGAACTGATGGAGGGTTGGTTCATCCTTATGTTCATCCAACAGTGATGTCCAGTATCATAAATCATTCTCAAAACTGATCCATTCTCTTCTTCTCCTTCATTCTCACAGCCACAGCTAGATTTGGAGGTGTTTTCCCCATAAGGAAGAGAAGATCTGGGGATAGCTCTCCATACTCTTCTAGAGAATCAGTGTGCAGACATATTCTCTATTTCAGACCTGTTGAGGATCATATTACACCTTCAGAACAGAGATTGGGTCATTACTTCTCTTCTTCCAGTCATTCTATGGCTCTATGAGGGGGTTTCCTAGCCTATAATTCATTGTATTAAGGAGGAGCTATTAAATGAGTGCAAAATTAGTTCAGTGAGTAACATTTCGACCTGCTACTTCTAATTACATTATATCATAGCACTCTAATATTTCATAACAGAGTTTACATTTAAATAAAGTCAGTACTTAATTCAGAATAGAAGACTAGCTCATTGAGCATTGTTTAATGACTAGTTTCACTAAAATGACTATCAAATTTATTCTAAATGTCAGATCTGATTTTTGTAAGTTGTAGGAGGTTATTAATACAGCATAATAGCCATATCATCTCATACTTTAAGAATTTGGAAGTATTTACCCATTGTTTGTAAAGCTTAAAAATTGACTAGCTCTGTCATCCCGGTAGGGTCTAAAATATCCAAACTTCCCCTACTCTTCCCAAATATTTCTGATTTTTTTCCAGAGTATCTATTGTGCCTATTTGACGATCATAACTCATTTTTGTACTTTTCCAGTCTAGTAAGCATATGCCGGTGCGCCTAGGAAGCTTTGCGGTAGCTGATGTCCGAAACATAAATGGCCCTAGTGCTTTGTGCTTAGGACTCTCCCTCTGATATTAATATTTGCTGCTGAAAATTTCCCCATACAAATTAGAGAACTGAAATTTCATCCCACCATCCTCAGATTCAGTCTCCATCCCCCTCACTAACATCCTGCTCGGTTTGAAAAGATTATTAAGAACTTTATGCAGTGAATTTTATTAAAATTTATGAAGTTGAGTTAATATCTTGGTTAAATATTCCCAAGGATATTACAATGCATGCAAAGTACATACTGAATGATGAGATATCCTAACAGTTTTACTCCCTCTAGTGTAAAACAGCCTGAAACCCTGTTTTGGCAGACTTATAACTTCCTCCTCAGACACTCTCAAGACAAAATGAGACCATGTTTAGGTAGACAGATCAACAAGATTTAGCCTGGTGCTTCCAGATATTTTTTATCATTCTCCTATGATGTACGGAGGGCATTTTCCCAAGGCAACTTAGACCAATTTTCCAACACTTAGCCATTTTTCAGAGTTTCTCCAAAGTTTATTCTGAACCCTTGTTTTGGGAGAACTATAAGTTTGTCATAAAGCACTCTTTTGAAGAAATGAGACCATGGTTAGATATCCTATTCATCAAGCTACATCCTGAGAGGTAGGGGAGGGCATTTTCCTTAACCCAAGAATTATGCAGGGCATTTTACTGAGGCCACTTAGGCAGTTTTACTCCCTCTAGTGCAAAACAGCCTAAAATTCTTAAAGAGAGATACTCACATGGTTTTGTGGTAATGCCTTGATTATAATTTATATGTAATTGTAGTAGACACTTGGACACTTATTGGAAGTAGTGCACATTCAAGACTAGACTAGGAAAATGGCGGGCATTTTACAGAGGACACTTAGGCAGTTTTACCAGTAATTTTATACTTAGACAATTTCTGCAATTTCTAAGGTGGAATTTTTATTTCACCAAAATCCTGGACCAATGCTACTAGATGATGTAGTCCACCTCACTGAGAACACCTAAGCTGATTTCACTCTCAAACTCATCTTCATTTTCCCTAGGTGGGCATTTTACTGAACATGGTCCAAAACAGCCTAAAACCCTTTTTTGGCAGACCTATAACTTCCTCCTCAGACACTCTCAAGACAAAATGAGACCATGCTCATGTAGAAAAATCAATAAGCTACAACCTGACCATATGGGGCGGGAATTTGCTTTAACCCATGAATTATGGCGGGCATTTTACTGAGACCACTTAGGCAGTTTTACTCCCTCTGGTGCAAAACAACCTGAAACCCTGTTTCGGCAGACTTATAACTTCCTCCTCAGACACTCTCAAGAAAAACTGAGACCATGTTTAGGTACATAGATCAACCATATTCAGCATGGTGCTTCCAGATATTTTTTATCATTCTCCTATGATGTATGGCGGGAATTTCCCCAAGGAAACTTGGACCAATTTTCCAACACTTGGCCATTTTTTAGAATTTCTCCGAAGTTTATTCTGAACCCCTGTTTTGGTGGACCTATAAATTTGTCATAAAGCACTCTTTTGAAGAAATGAGACCACGGTTAAATAGCCTATTCAACAATATATAGCCTGATAGGAAGGGGCGGGCATTTTCCTTAACCCATTAATTATGGCGAAAATTTTCCTTAACCCATTAATTATGGCGGGCATTTTACTAAGGCCACTTAGGCAGTTTTACTGCCTCTGGTGCAAAACAACATGAAACCCTTTGTTGGCAGACTTAGAACTTCCTCCTTAGACACTCTCAAGACAAACTGAGACCATTTTCAGGTAGACATATCAACAAACTCTATCCTGGTGCTTCCAGATATTTTTTATCATTCTCCTATGATGTACGGAGCGAATTTCCCCAATGCAACTTGGACCAATTTTCCAACACACGACCATTTTTCAAAATGTCTCCAAAGTTTACTCTGAACCCTTGTTTTGGCAGACGTATAACTTTGTCATAAAGCACTCTTTTGAATAAATGAGACCATGGTTAGATATCCTATTCAACAATCTACAACCTGATAGGAAGGGGCGAGCATTTTCGTTAACCCATGAGTTATGGTGGGAATTTTGCTGAGGCCACTTAGGTAGTTTTACTCCCTCTGGTGCAAAACAACCTGAAAGCCTGTTTTGGTAGACTTATAACTTCCTCCTTAGACACTCTCAAGACAAAATGAGACCATTTTTAGGTAGACAGATCAAGAAGCTTCAGCTTGGTGCTTCTAGATATTTTTTATCATTCTCCTATGATGTACGACGGGCATTTCCCCAAGGAAACTTGGACCAATTTTCCAACACAGCCATTTTTCAGAATTTCTCCAAAGTTTATTCTAAACCCCTGTTTTGGAAGACCTATAACTTTGTCATAAAACACTCTTTTGAAGAAATGAGACCATGGTTAGATAGCCTATTCAACAAGCTATAGCTTGACAGGAAGGGGCGGGAATTTTCATGAACCCATGAATTATGACGGGCATTTTACTAAGGCCACTTAGACAATCTTACTCCCTCTAGTGCAAAAAAGCCTGAAACCCTGTTTTGGAAGACTTATAACTTCCTCCTCAGACATGCTTATGGAAAAATGAGACCATGGTTAGATAGCCACTTCAACAGGTTATATATTGATATGATGGTGCGTGCATTTTTCTCAAACCATGAATTATGGAGGGCATACTTATAAATTTCTCCTCATACATGCTTATGGAGAACTGAGACCATGAATAGATAGCCACTTCAACAAGCTATGCCTCATATGATGGTGCATGCATTTTTCTCAAACCATGAATTATGGCGAGCATTCTCTTAGAGCATTTTTTACTACTTTTTCCATACTTTATCAATTTCGAAAGTTTCACAAACTTGCCAAACTTTTCAAGAATGATGTTAGATTGCAACACTGACTTAATGATTGCACCAGAACACCATCATGTGTATTTCCAGCTTCATCACACATGCCACATCATCATACATGCCACGTCATCACTTGTAGGACCATTTTGGAAACTAGAGTTTTGCTGAGTAAGGGAGTGTGCAATTTTTGCACATGGGGTTCAAATTTGCAAAATCATTGACCAGGGTCTTATGGCTAGCGTTCTCAGCTGGAAACTTCTAGACACACTTGCAAGACTTCCCGGAACCCATTTTTGTTGCATGCTTGGAATTCTATGGCCCCGGTAGGTATCCAACTGGTGTCCCTAAAGGCCTTTGGAATGCGAGTTGGAACGAGCCATAGAATGACGACCATGGCTCAGATCGAAAAAGGGTTGACTCCATTGGATTCAGGACATCGGGATAGTGCTAGGGGTGCCCCTCTCCTTTGGTCCCATGGACCAGGTGTCATCTTTTAGGTCCATTTTGAAAACTATGGTTTTGCTCAGTAAGGGAGTGCGCAATTTTTGCACATGGGGGTCAACTTTGCAAAATATTTGACCGGGGACATATGGCTAGCATTCACAGCTGGAACCTCCCTAGACACACTTGCGGGACTTCTTGAAACCCAGTTTTGTTGCACGGTTTGAATTCTATGCCCCTGTCAGGTATCCAACAATTGTCCCTGAAGGCCGTTGGGACGCGAGATGGAACAAGCAATAGAATGACGATGATGAAGATGATGATGATGACGATGTTGACGATGTTGATTAGGAAGAGGGAGATGATGATGGTGATGATGATGATGATGATAATGAAGATGATGAAGATGATGATGATGATGGTGGTGGTGGTGATGACCATGACAACGATGATGATGATCATGATGATGAGAATGAGGACGATGACGATGAGGATGATGATGACGATGACTAGGATGATGATGATGATGATTGTTGGCTTCTTTTTGGACAGACCCGGGTTTTAATGAAGCGCAGCAACAAAACCCCTTGGCGCACTGGCCCTCTCGACAACGAGCTGCGCAGCAGCTCGAGGTCTCACCCGAAGTGGCTATGGGGGGACTAAGGAATCAGGCTTCCTTAACCGAGGCGACGCGGAGATTGCGATCTTCTCCTTCTTGTAACTTCTTGGAGGACTCCTCTAAGCCGAATATCTGACTCTTCTTCAGTCGCCTCCTGCGCAACAGCGCTGAAACTCCCGCTTTACAGCTCAGCTGTGCGGTATCTCCACTCTTGCGCTTGCACCAATTATCCTCTGTGCTGATATTCTATGTATCGTTTCTGCTTGCGCGCCCGGTGCGGTAACGCATTCCTCTATCGCTGCAGCGATGGCGTTCTACAGTTTCCCTCGACACTTAATGGTTATCACGACCCAGGAAGCTTAGAGAACTTACTTGGCAAACTCATAAAGATTATGCAATGTTCATGTATACACAGATAGCGAACTAAAACATGTAATCACATAATACAACATCATAATAACAAGAATCCTGTAGCTCACTTCCTCGGGGAAACCATGTCCACGGGAAGTGTATCTTATATTAATCAGAAATGGAATTACACAATATGCTGCGCACACAGCTGTAGCCTTAGATCTTTCTGGGAAACTCCACGCACACAGCTGGGAGCCCTTCTCTAGATCTATTCTCTTCTCTACAGAGATTACAATAGTTCAGACGTCGACTCAGACTGTCTGCAACTCAGGGATTAGCTTCACTGCTATCCAGTCCTAACTCTTGTTTTCTAACAACACGGTAGAAAACAATCAACAGGACCACAACAGAGGATGATCAGCTCGATCAATCCTTCTTACATCAAGCATCTAATGGCTAGCTAACTCACTATCTAACCCTTTTCTCTTTATAATTATACATATATATAGGTGGCCACGACGGTCGCACCTTTACAAAACTGTGGGCCTTTCCTAGCAGTAATCCCCAAAAACCCTAACAACGGACATGGCTAGGTGTACTGTAGGCGCCGCTTACAGTCATGTCGCCGCTTCCTGCAGGCTCCATGATTTTCGGCACAACTCGCGGGTATGGGCGCCTTGTCCTTCGCCTTCAATGCTTTGGTCCGTTGCTCCTCCTTGATCCGAGCAACCATAACTTCTGTACTTAGCCTTAATGAGGGTAGCTGAGCCCTCTACTCCGTTGCTTCCTTTATTGTGGTAGCTGGGCTTTCCACTCAGCCATCTTCATTCTCTTCTAGCGTGTGCGCGCGAGCTCCGTGATTTTCGGTCCATAATCTGCGCTGAGCTTATCCATCTGGCACCGTACTGCGCACCATTTGCTTCTGCTCAAAATTGGTGCTTACTCAAAATGTAGCACTTTCTCTTCAACACTTGTGCTTTTTCCTCAAAATTCGCAGCTTTTACTATAACTGCGGCTTAGGCTCCAACAGGCCCCTAACACTTACTTGTGGCTCATCCCCGAGCCACTCGCACTTGCGCGTGGTCGCTTTACTTGCGGATCTACCCTTGCTTTGGTCTCAGCAAATGCGTTCTTCCACTGCGCAATAGCGGAGTCCATCTCGTCGACGCACACTGCGGCTGTATGTACCATGTCTGAACTGGCATCTTCTTCAGTGATGCCATCAACCAACTATTGAGATTCGGCAAATTCCTTGATCTTTGCCTCAGCTTGGGCCGCGAGGTCAGCATACTCATCCATAACTGGCTGAATGCTGTTGGTGAGATTCGCATCTTCATTTCTGAGCTTGTGCAACTGTTGTTGCACTCTGCGTACTTCGCTCATTTTCCTCATTTTCGCTAAGCCTGCTAAGGCCTTAGCTTCTTCAGTCAGAACAGTTAGGGACTGTTCTACAGCTTGTACTTTGAAAGGGAGCTTCTCAAGCTCCGTCCAAGCCTCCATAGCTTGGGTCATCAGGTTCTCGGCTTCATGTGTTCTGTCTTTCATTTGTGTGGAAGCTCTGCGCAGCGCTTCAAATTGATCCTGCCTATCATCTGTAGAATGCGCTGCAACACGAGCTTCTAGCTCGGCGATCTGCGTTCTATGGCCCTCAGCCATAGCAAAAATTTCCTGCTCAAGGGTTTTCACCCTTCCACCAATAATTTGAACTTTCTCAACCAGAGGAAGGTCTGGTTGACTCTCGCAGGCCGGCAACTCCTAGGCGATTTCATCAAGTACATTTCTTATCCTAGTGTCCTGTGCCTCATAAATTGCAAGCTTCTCAGAGATGTTCTGATAGCCTGTCTTCAACTCTATTTCCTGCGATTGCGGTCTTTGGTTTGCCTGGAATGTGGAGAGATATCTAGCTCTCAACTCAACAAAAACTTTCTCTTGCAATAGTTGCAAGGTTTCTATCGAAATCAAAGATAAATTTATTTCAACGGGCCCAACTGCGCTTACCTGCAATGCGGCCAAAGGATCCGGAAGTGTCATGCTTGTAGGCGGAATGTGCACGATAGTATGCCTTTCTGCAAGGACTTCAACTCGCTCAGTACTTGTAGATTCCTGCGGCGCCTACGAACTAGATGCTGGCGCATGGGTTTGCGCAAGTCTTCCTGCGAGACCTTTTAACTCCACGAACTGCAGTTCCGAAGCACTTCTGATGTGAGCGTGCGTGGTCCTCAACTCGCGAAATTGTTCCTTTAGGTACTTGTCGATCCCCGAGGCAATGGTCTCAGAGGGATGTGACACCTTCTGCTTCTTGGCCGCTGGTTCGGGTGGACCTTCATCACTTCTTTGGCCATTCGCTTCCTTGCCCTTATCCTTTTCTTGCGCGGCAGGGGGTGGCATCGCGGATGCGACTTCGGCGGCTTGTCTCCATTCATCTGGCCATGACTTGACAATTTCTGCAACATCTTCAGTAGTCATCCGGTAAAGGCCTACAGCCCATTCGTCCTGAATTTCGCAAGGACGGAGGTAAACTTGATGCAAGTCGGCAGAGAAAAGCAACTTCCCTTCATATATCTGGGCTGTCTCCTTACTCAGCCTTGGCATTTCCTGAATGGTATCTTTAAGGAGATGGTAGTATTCATAAAACACAGCGCGGTTCATCTTGCGCTTCGCGGGATTAGCAAAATCCCAGAGGTTGACGTAGCATATTCCGGCAACCTCTCCTACGCGGCGCGGAAGGAACTGAGTGTTCCGGGGCTCCTTCCACCTGACAAAAGCACATAAAATTAAAAGCCAAGAAAAATGGAACAACTGACCGGCATTGTCCTGGGCGTTCAGGCAGTCGTTCAAGAAAGAATTAAGAAGGAAGAGAGACCAGTTGTACTATTCTCCCTTCGCAGCTGCGATGGCGAGCTCCACGACAGCTCCAGTGACTTCTTTAGGTCTGCACTTCGTGAGAAGTCTGCCTGCAAGCAGATTTCCTGTGAATCTAAGTGCTTCATCCTCCACTATGGTGAGATCATAAGCCCGACCTCCTCTTGTCAATTTGTATTTCTGCACCAATTGTGCAGCCAATTTTCTGTCTTTGTCCTTTCCCACAAAATGAATATTGGGATCCTTACCAACCTTAGATAGGCCGGTAATGCGATGAATCAAATCGACGTTCAAATCAATTGGCCTCCCCAGCCAAAGATAGCCTCCATGAACGCAAGATAGCAGTGTCTTCACAACTGCATTGACTTCGTTGCTACACCCAAAGTGCGGTAGCTTCAACAGGTGCAACAAACCAGGCTTCTCTAAGTTTGCTGCAAATTCCTTTGGGACAAATTCATCAACCTGTCTGGTGGGATTATGGACTACCGTTAGATAGCGATCTAACGCAAACTGAGGGTACGTCTTGTAGTCGCCTAGGTTGAAATCAGAGAACTTGACCAGTGGAAGGTGTCCAAGCAGGGACCCTTCTTGTCGCACGACTTCCGCCATTGGAGGCAGCGGAATCGGGTATTTAGCATTCTTCGGAATAGACACCTCTGGTGCATCATCTGGGCGCGGTGGAATATAATTCACCATGGTATCCAAGGGCTCTGGAACGGGGTCGTCCAGCTGCTGCGGTTGAGATTCCCTTGTGCTCGGAGATTTTTTAGGATCAGTCCAACCAGGGTGTGTGTAAGCCGAGGTCGTCACCAGGGTAGACATGTTGAAATCTAAGCCTCTGCGCTTAAATTGACGAATAATTTCTTCAGTGGAAAGGTTCTCTGTCGTGAACCGGTAGACACAATCAAGCACTTTGAATCAGACAAATGGCAGAACAGGGTAGGATACAAATACTGAAAACAGAGGGGGCAGTCTACACGACACGGCTCTGAAAACAATAACTTAGATTCTCCAACAAGACACTATGCAACTCGAGAAAAGTAACCCAAAAATATACAAGTGCGGGGTATTTATAGGAAAAGGCGATAGTAAATGCGGGCAAGTGGGGTTACTAGCCGTAGGCGTCTATGCATGAGTTGACAACACCCCTATCCACGCGCTTCTGCGGTGCTTTAAATGCAAAAGATAGGCTCTGACAGCCTTCGGAAGATGTGCCAAGTCCTCCGGATCCTCAAGTAAATGCAAATCTTAGGGAAATCCGGCCAAATCTATTAGAGTAAATGCAAATAAACGGCGATCTTATCCTGCATTAATATTTAAATGCGGCTACATAACTACCGTGATTCAAATTTTCGGCGGGTCATTTCATCATAGGTAACTGTGCATATAGAGGGGTCCACAACGAGAAATCCTCAAGCGGCAACTTGACAAAGGGAACTCCGCAAGAGCGATGGTTTGACCATCCAGAAAAACTTTGCAACAGCGCAGTTAGGGTCGCTCCAACCAAACTTTATAGACATGCGCGGATGTTTCAAGGAACTGCGCAGGAAGCCAGAGACTGAGTGTCTCGCGACTTCCATGTAGACTATGATAATGCGATGCCTCTTTCAACTACACTGGACATCTGCACTTCTTGAGCAGCTATTTAAGTCGACAGGGCAGAGTGGCCGTCACGGTAAAGCTTGAGCCGACTCTCGTTGATCTTTGTAGGCAGCAATTCTCCATTCAGCTTCGCAAGTTGAACTGCTCCTCCTTCTGTTGTTTTTATCACCTGAAAAGGGCCTAACCAGTGTACACGAAACTTGCCTGGAAACTTGATGAATTTACTATCATAGAGGAGTACCAAGTCTCGTTCCTGAAAGACTTTATTCTTAATATGCCTGTCATGCCAAGCTTTCTGTCTTGCTTTCTGTACTTGTTGATGGAATCTGGCTAAAAGTCTGTCTTCTTCTAAGGCAAGCAATTGTGAGAGTCTTTCACTCATGGTATCAGTAGCTACCATTTCTGTAATTTGCGCAATTCTGAGGCTGGGAACAATATATTCCATGGGCATAACTGCTTCTTGTCCATACACCAAACTGAAAGGTGTGTGACCTGTTAGTTTCTTACATGTGGTTCTGTAATCCCATAACACAGCTGTGACTCTGAGGTCCCAATCATCTCTTTGTTGGTTACAGACTTTCGTCAGGGCATTCTCAAGAATCTTATTGAATGCCTCCACCGTACCATTAGCTTGAGGGTGGTAGGGTGTACTCTTATGGTGACTAATATGAAATTCTTCACTAAGGGCCTGTATAGTTTCATTTAGGAAATGTGTGCCCTGATCACTCATTAGAATGAGTGGACATCCAAATCTAGTGACAATGTTCTCAAAAATGAACTGTGCGGCAGTGGCAGCGTCGCAGTTCTTAACTGACTTCGCCTCAGCCCATCTGGTGAGGTATTCAGTAGCTGTGATGATGTATCTTGCGCCGGTTCTCTTTCCTGGTGGGTTGATAGGTCCCACAAAATCAATGGCCCATTTGTCGAAAGCACGCAGTGTTATCTGGGGTCTTAGTGGCATTTCATCTCTTCTTGAAGGTTTTCCCGTCCGCTGGCAGACATCACAACATTTGCAGAATTCCTTAGTATCCTTGTGCAATGTAGGCCACCAAAGACCTGCGGCTAAGATCTTCTGCGCAGTCGGCTTTCCTGCGAAGTGGCCTCCTGCGGTGCCTGAGTGTGCTTCTGCGATGATAGAATTCTTCTCATGCGGTAAGATACATCTGCGCAAGACTTCGTCAGGGCCCAACTTATAAAGCTGGCCTGCTATCAAAGTGAAGTCTGCGGCTTTGACAACAAGTTGCTTCTTCTTCTGTATTGTCAACTCAACTGGTGCTTGTCCGATAGTGAGAAACTCAAGAATATCAGAGTAATATTCATCGGCTGCTTGAACAGAGAACAGCTGCGCATCGGGCAGGTTGTCCTCCAGATTTGTAGGTTCCTCGCCTGACTCGATTCTTGATAAGTGGTCAGGTCCTGCATTCAATCTTCCTGGCTTCACAATAACCTCAAAATCATACTCCTAGAAGAGTAGTAGCCATCTGCAAATTCTTCCCCCTAACACTGGCTTATTGACCAAGTATTTCAAAGCAGAATGGTCAGTATACATTTTAAAATGTGCGCCCAATAAGTAGTGTCTGAACTTCTGTAGGGCGTACACCATAGCTAGTCCTTCTCTTTCTGTAGTAGTGTAGTTCTTCTCGGCTGTGGACAGCTTTCTGCTAGAGTAATCAATGGGGTGATCGATACCTCCTTCTCCCGGTTGTGTAAGCACAACCCCCAATGCTATGGAAGAAGCATCTACATGAACATGAAAGGGTTTTTTCCAGTCTGGGAAAACTAGAATAGGCGCAGTGATCATCTTTTCTTTCAATGTATCCAAACTATGTTGGCATTCCTCTGTCCATTGGAATTTTGAATCCTTTTTCAGCAATCTTTCCATAGGCGCAGTTATCTTTGCATAACCCTTGATAAACTTCCTGTAGTATCCTGTATGTCCCAATGTAGTGTGCAATTGTTTGACTGAGTTGGGCGCAGGTAAATTAGCAATGATGGCAACCTTCGCAGGATCCATCAGGAGTCCTTGTCTGCATACAATATGACCCAACAAAATACCAAAAGGAGCACAGAAGATACATTTTTTCAAGTTAAGGGAAATCTGATACTGTCTACATTTTTCTAACATCATTCGCAGGTTCCCCATATGGTTCTTTAGTAAACCAAACACAGTCCAGTCATCAAAATAGACTTCTAAAAACTTATGGATGAATTCTTTAAAAACAGCAACAACAACTCTAGAGAAGATAGCAGGTGCGTTTTTAAGACCAAATGGCATTACCGTATACTGGAATGAGCCCCATTCAGTCGCAAAAGTGGTCTTGTGGCGATCTTCTGGATGGATTCTGATCTGATGGTATCCCGAGAAGCCATCAGTGAAAGAGTAAGCCTCTTGTCCTCCAACATTATCGAGCACTTCGTCTGTAAAGGGAGTAGGAAATGGATCATGCGCTGATGCGTCGTTCAGCTTGCGCAAGTCCACGCCGATTCTTATTTCACCTTTTGCCTTTTTCTCTTGTACTACCATAGGACTAATCCAATCACTTTCCTCTACTGGCTCAATGATGCCTACTGCGAGCATCTTGTAAATTTCTTCTCTAACCTTTTCTTTATAACGTGGGTTCAACCTGTATGGGCGCTATTTTACTGGCTTGGCGTCCGCTTTCAGAGGTATGCGCATTACTCCTAAATATCCTAATATGCCTTTCATTTTCGTGAACTTGGTAGGAAATATATCCTGGTAGTCACGTAATAAATCTAAAATATGGCCAACAGTTTCATCATCCCAGTAATCCCCTATAGAAGCAAACTTGGGTTTGGCTTCTGTACCAATATTAATCTTCTTAAGCTTGATGTGTTCTGTAATGGCAGGGATATCAAGCTGAGGACCTTCGACCTTGCGCATCCCTTCTGATTCTGGAATATTGATGTTGCGAGGATCCTTGTCCTCTTCACCAGTGGTGAAATTATAGCATTCCAGGGCATGTTCCATCTGGACAGCCCAATCTGGCTGAGAATACTCTAGTATTGGAGATTGTTCAAATACCTTCTTTTTAATACACTTCAGAGCTTGATCAATACTTGGATGTTCTGACTCAAAGCTGAAGGTGAGTTGAAAACTTTCTATCATAAGAGGCCAAGTGACAGTGCCTCTGCGCAATTCTGTTTCAGTGTACCAGTTCCTTGGTACTGTGTCCAATGTGTGGATGAATAGGTGAACCCACTCATCCTTCGGAATATCTGACCATTGCTGAATACATGTTTCAATGTGTGACCTGGGGTCACTCTGTCCATCATATCCACGTAGCACTTCTGCTATAGTTCCTTGAAATCTACGCAGTATCAATCTGCGACAGTCTTGCCATGTGTGAATATTCTCTTTATGCGCACCCCACCATCTTGCGGGTGTAGCACGCAGTGCTACATCCAATGCTTGTATGCGCTGCTCGTCTAGGATTTGTAGTTCATATGCACATATGAATTCACTTACTTCAGTTAAACCATCAAAGATTGGAATGTTATTTAATTCTGTGCCAATCCATCGAATTGATTAAGTCATCATGGCGCAACGCCTTACAGAGACTTCATGTAGGCGATTCTGCCAGTTTTCCAGTCCTACTTCTGAATCTGATGTGCACGAGCTATTGCATCGCAAGCTAATATGGCCGTCCGCTGTGAGATTTACATAATCACTATGACTAGCAGTCATCTGATACAAACTTTCCATGTGGCGCGCTTCTTCTTCTGCCCGAATGGGTTCAATATACCTTGGTCCTTGAAGTGGATCAAGCGGTGCAATGACCCTAATCTGGTCATCCTCAAAAGTCATATGTCCTTTCTTCAAATTAATGACAGCCAAATTATCAAAGGCCCAGTCTATGCCTAAGAGTGCTGGGTAAGGTCTACTATCATCCAGAATTTTGATTACTTCAAAATCTGCAGAACTTCTTACTCCCTCAATATCAATAGGTACATTGGGTAATCTGCCCAATGGGGAAACTCGTTGCTGATTCGCAAGTCGTAGCTAGATTGGAGATCTTATAAGCTGAGGGCTCCCCATCTGTTCCCATGTCTGCATAGTGAGAACATTAACTTCTGAGCCCAAGTCCAAAATGACTTCGTCCATTTCAAATGCTCCAATCTGCGCTGTGACTCTCATTTCTTTCCTAGTTCTAATATGACTTCCAATCTGATGAACAGCACGCTGCGGTGTTTTCATCGAAGCAGATTGTTGACACTGATCCAACAGGTGTTGGAGTTCCATAGTTGCTTTTTCATTGCGCAACAACTTTAAACAGTTTCTTAGGAAAGTATGAACACTGCCTAATGCGTCCTCATCATCATCAGGCCTTCCAGATGTAGTGGCTTGTTCTTGTACTAGGTCCTCTTGTCTTAGCAGTTGCGGTCTAATATCATTATGCGGAGGTGCGACAGAACTTGAAGCTCTCGGATCTGAGAAGTACTCTTGAGCTTGCTTGAATGCTTCTTTTTGCTTTTGCAGGTCGAGTGGAGATGATTTGATATTAGCGCGGCACACCCATTGCATCGCTGGCTTTCCAGTTCCTGACTCTGGCGCTCCAGTGGTTACTCCACTGCGCGTGACTATATTAACTGTAGGGTCTGGTTCTCTTTTTTCTGCTCCAATTAACTAAATATTTTGATTGACCTATGGCGTCTTTGCTTGCATCTTAGCCATCAATTGAGGGCATTCTTCAATGATATGATCATAATATTTACAGTATCTACAGAGAGTGGTAGGATTTTGGCAATCCCTTGCAAAATGACCTTGAGCTCCATAGTTGTAACAAGTGATTTGTCCTCTTCCTCGACCAAAATTTGTTGTGCGTCCGCGACCCCTATAATTCCCTCCTCAGCCTTCGCGAGTTTGGTCGTACTGCGGACCTGCTGTGGGTCCTTGTGCTTCTGTTTGTACTCTATAAACATCGTGTTTCCTTTCCATCATAAGGTCATATGCTCTGCAATTGTTCTCATCATGGCCTACTGATTTACAAAAATTACAATATAGATTCTTTGGAGTTTGTACATATTTCTGTAACAAGTGACATTCTTGTGGTCTGTGACCTCTAGTTCTACAGATTTCACACCAAGGCCCTTGAGCCTGTGGTAACGGGTTAGGTGCTCCAGTTGCAATATACTCTATGAAAATGGGACAATGGTCCTTTGAATGACCTTGCGCTTTACATTTTGTACACCAAATTTCTTCTTGAACTTCCTTGCCTTTCTTAATATCATGCACTTGCAAGGTTAAGTTTGCTAATTGGTTTTGCAATTGCGCAACATCGTTGCTTGTTCCAGCAATTGGTGAAGCTTCTAGTTTCATAGCCATCTCTAGAGCTTGTTCCTGAGTAGTAAGATTATGTTGCATAAGAGGAAGTCTAATGTGTGGAAGCAGCGCAGCAATGAACCATTCCTTATGCTGCTGCGGTGCAAACTCAAATCTTACTTGATCTATCAAGGCTTTGAACTTCTGGTCAAAGTCCCATATTGACTCTGTAGGTAACTGTTTTATGTCTTTGAGCTCGGTTATACACTGTGATTCTGATTTAGGTTTCTTGAATTCTCTAATCATAGCATTTCTGACATCAGCAAGCGTTCTATTCTGTGCTGCTGAGTATTTCATGAACCAAGTTAAGTCTCTTTCTCTTAGTGTGGTTGCTAACTGAACCAGCTTAACATCATCATCATTAATTTGCTTAATTGTCCAAATGTCTTCACATAGGAACCAATGTTGCTCAGGGTCTTCTAGCCCTGTTCCTCTAAGAGTTGGTAATTTCATGTCATCACCCATCCTTCTTGCGCGAGGTTGAGGTGGAGGTGTTGTGGCACTGCCTCCAGGATGGTTAAACAAAGGTGGTGCTGAGGTACTAGAAGTACCGTGCGGGCTACTAGAAGGTGTTACTGCGGGGTTATACTGAGCTCCGTCTGGCTTTTGCGGTGTGAAATGGTAGTAAGGGATATGAGCACTCCCTTGTCTCTCTATATGGCTCGCTCTGAGAGCTTGACTATCTTCTGGGCCAGAATCAAAAGAATGTTGGTCCAGGCCTACTTTGTAGCGTTTTCCACTACGAGTGCAACCAATAACTTCAAGATCACTATCAGAATCTACGGACATTACTTGTCTATGCTATTCATCTGAAGCTATGCATAGTTTGCCATTTTCATACAGAAGCATTTTAATTGACAAGTTCAGAGAATTTAAGAACTTACCCCTATATGCCTAGAAGAAGCTCCTCTCAACTTCGCTAAATCTCTTTCTTGTATCTACTGCAAACTCGTTGATGAAGCCTTCCAGCAGACTGTTCAGCCAAAAGTCTACTGCGCAAGACACAGAATTATCCAGTCGCTTCAAAATGCTAACTAGCTCAAGCGTCCAAGCGACGGGTCGGTCAACATGCATAGTGGATCTGGTATGCGCTAGCTTGGCTACCCATGCATGCAACTCAAGTGCAAAGGTGACAAAGAAAATTTTGTGGAGGTCAGTATAAATATGCTTCTGCAACCAGTCTTCTGTCTGAAGCCTAGAACTTCTATTTTCTCATTCAGCGAACTCTGTAGCCTTTGAATCAAACCAATCTTGAATTTCTTTAGGTGTGGGATTCCAGTAACACATTTGTTTGCTCGCTCTTTCTCTAGCTTACGCACCAATCTCTCATGGCGTAGGAATAATAAGTCTCGAAGGCAACGGAACGCACTGTTGGCTCCAGCAGTCGCAAGGAAACAATCTCGTATGTCGTCGGAATAACAAATCTCAAGACAGCAAGTCGCAAAGCAACGGAACCATCTATTGGCTCACTTTTTCTGGGTTTCGCATGAATCTCGCGCATCGGCAAACTAACAAGTCTCACGGTAACAATCACGAAGCAACGGAACCATTTGTTGGCTCGACAACAAGGTTCAGAGCGACGGAAATGAACTGATCAAGAAGTCATAAGGCAACGGAACCATTTGTTGGCTCGACAACAAGGTTCAGAGCGATCGAAATGAACTGATCAAAAAGTCATAAGGCAACGGAACCATTTGTTGGATGCTTTTTGGACAGACCCAGGTTTTAATGAAGCGCAGCAACAAAACCCCTTGGCGCACTGGCCCTCTCGGCAACGAGCTGCGCAGCAGCTCGAGGTCTCACCCAAAGTGGCTATGGGGGGGCTAAGGAATCAGGCTTCCTTAACCGAGGCGACGCGGAGATTGCGATCTTCTCCTTCTTGTAACTTCTTGGAGGACTCCTCTAAGCCGAATATCTGACTCTTCTTCAGTCGCCTCCTGCGCAACAGCGCTGAAACTCCCGCTTGACAGCTCAGCTGCGCAGTATCTCCACTCTTGCGCTTGCACCAATTATCCTCTGCGCTGATACTCTATGTATCGTTTCCGCTTGCGCGCCCGGCGCGGTAACGCATTCCTCTATCACCGCAGCGATGGCGTTCTACAGTTTCCCTCGACACTTAACGGTTATCACGACCCAGGAAGCTTAGAGAACTTACTTGGCAAACTCATAAAGATTATGCAATGTTCATGTATACACAGATAGCGAACTAAAACATGTAATCACATAATACAACATCATAATAACAAGAATCCTGTAGCTCACTTCCTCGGGGAAACCACGTCCACGGGAAGTGTATCTTATATTAATCAGAAATGGAATTACACAATATGCTGCGCACACAGCTGCAGCCTTAGATCTTTCTGGGAAACTCCACGCACACAGCTGGGAGCCCTTCTCTAGATCTATTCTCTTCTCTACAGAGATTACAATAGTTCAGACGTCGACTCAGACTGTCTGCAACTCAGGGATTAGCTTCACTGCTATCCAGTCCTAACTCCTGTTTTCTAACAACACGGTAGAAAACAATCAACAGGACCACAACAGAGGATGATCAGCTCGATCAATCCTTCTTACATCAAGCATCTAATGGCTAGCTAACTCACTATCTAACCCTTTTCTCTTTATAATTATACATATATATAGGTGGCCATGACGGTCGCACCTTTACAAAACTGTGGGCGTTTCCCAGCAGTAATCCCCAAAAACCCTAACCGCAGACATGGCTAGGTGTACTGTAGGCGCTGCTTGCAGTCATGTCGCCGCTTCCTGCAGGCTCCATGATTTCTGGCGCAACTCGCGGGTATGGGCGCCTTGTCCTTCGCCTTCAATGCTTTGGTCCGTTGCTCCTCCTTGATCCGAGCAACCATAACTTCTGTACTTAGCCTTAATGAGGGTAGCTGAGCCCTCTACTTTGTTGCTTCCTTTATTGTGGTAGCTGGGCTTTCCACTCAGCCATCTTCATTCTCTTCTGGCATGTGCGCGCGAGCTCCGTGATTTTCGGTCCGTAATCTGCGCTGAGCTTATCCATCTGGCACCGTACTGCGCACCGTTTGCTTCTGCTCAAAATTGGTGCTTACTCAAAATTTAGCACTTTCTCTTCAACACTTGTGCTTTTTCCTCAAAATTCGCAGCTTTTACTATAGCTGCGGCTTAGGCTCCAACAATGATGATGAAAATGATGAAGATGATGATGATGAGGAGGAGGAGGAGGAGGAGGATGAGGGTGAGGATGATGAGGATGATGATGATGATGATGAATATGTTGATGACGATGAGGACGACGATGATGATGATGATGATGAAGATGACGATGATGATGGTGGTGGTGGTGAAGATGATGATCGTGATGAATATGATGATGATGGAGATGATGACGATGATGAAGATGTTGATTAGGAAGAGGGAGATGACGATAATGATGATGATGATGATGATGATGATGATGATGATGATGATGATGAAGATGAAGATAATTATGATGGTGGTGGTGGTGGTGATGACGACGACAACGATGATGATGAGGAGGAGGATGAGGATGAGGATGAGGACAATGATGATGAGGATGATGATGATGAGTATGATGATGATGATGATGATGATGACTAGGATGATGGTGATGATGATGAATAAAATGATGATGATGATGAAGATGATGAGGATGATGATGATGAGGATGAGGATGAGGATGAGGGTAAGGATGATGAGGATGATGATCATGATGATCATGATTGTGAGGATGATGATGATTATGATGATGATGTTGATGATGATCATGAAGATGTTGATGATGATGATGATGATGATGATGATGATGATGGTGGTGGTGGTGGTGGTGGTGGTGGTGGTGGTGGTGATCATGATGGTGATCATGATGAAGATGATGCTGATGGAGATGATGAAGATGATGATGATGTTGATGATGAAGATGTTGATTAGGAAGAGTGAGATGACAGAATGAAAAATCACCCAACAAGGGAAATCTATTAGATACCTTGTTAATTTTTTAGCATTAATTCAATATACTCTAGGATCTTTACTAATAGAATAACATGTACATCATAACAAGCATATCAATCACAACAAGCAATTACATGAGACAATAGACACATAGAGTTTCACTGGGGAAAACCATAAAGGTGAAAAACCCCACAACTTCCTCAGAGATAGAAAGAGCAATGATACAACCCAAGTACACAGAGATAGTCCTCCTAGCAGCTGAACCTCCTCCTCCACTAGTGCGCCACTTTTCGAGTAGTGTAGAAGTGAATAATGAGATGATCAAATAGAGTGCCTCCCGCACTCTATTTATACATGAACCGACCTGCCTAATAACCTAGCAAGGCTGACTTGTCTAACTCAGTCTAATAACCCATGGTTATATTAATCAGGGCCGACCCCACACTTGGTGGTCTAATAACCCATCACTTGCAAGTTGTGACACTTGCGACACTTGTCAATACAAATGACGACACTTCTGTATAGAGGAATAATAACATCTCTATAGGAGTACAATATACATAGGTGAAATACATTCCGAAGTTACAAATACATCAGCACTCCCTCTTAACTAGGAATGTATTTGTCGACATAGATCTTCTAGCACAAGTCTTCTTCTTTGGATCATCGCCCTCGAATCATCGTCATCATCACTGTTGCTGCTATCTCAATCAATCTCCAATCTACTCGTCATAGGAAGTTCTACAGAGCCAGTCCTTTTTCATACTGGATGTAGGCCCACCACCTGTAGGCCTTCATAATCACTGGCCATACCGTGGAATCCTCAGGACTGATTACGTGCGTCAACAAAACCTAGAGCAGACTATAGGATCTTTTACATGTTGACCTTCACAAAACCTACTCAGAGCATCCCAGGATGTTACAAGCACACCGCTCTACCTGTCCGGATTTTAAAGGATCTTTTCTATGTGAACTTTCGCAAAACCTACTCAGAGCATCCCAGGATGTTATGAGCACATCGTTCTACCTTTTTGTATCTCGATAGAGCATCCCAGGATGTTACGATCACACCGCTCTACCTGTCCTTATTTTAAATGATCTTTTCTATGCGAAACTGTAGCAAAACCTACTTAGATCATCCCAGGATGTTACGAGCACACCGCTCTACCTGTCTGGATCTCGATAGAGCATCCCAGGGTGTTACGAGCACACTGCTCTACCTGTCCATATTTTAAAGGACCTTTTCTATGCTACCTGCACAACCTGTCCACGACCACAGAGTATCAACCCCATACTCACCATACATCATCCTGATGTACATCATCACATGATCAGCCTAATCATCATCATAGCATCAACCTGATGCATATCATCTGGAGCAACATCCTGAAGCTCGTCATCTGTGGTCATCCTGATCATCATCATAGCATCAACCTGATGCATATCATCTGGAGCAACATCCTGAAGCTCGTCATTTGTGATCATCCTGATCATCATCATAGCATCAACTTGATGCATATCATCTGGAGCAACATCCTGAAGCTCGTCATCTGTGATCATCTTGATCAAACAATGCATCCACCTGATGCATACCAAGTATCTACCTGATACATATCATCATACATGATATACCTGATCATACAAGTATCCACCTGATACATATGCAAATACATGATCCACTTGATCATACAATGTATCTACCTGATCCATATCATCATACATGATCTACCTGATCATACAAGTATCCACCTGATACATATGCAAATACATGATCCACCAAATCATACAATTTATCTACCTGATACATACATGAATACATGATCCACCTGATCATACAATGTATCCACCTGATACATACATAAATACATGATCCACCTGATCATACAATGTATCCACCTGATACATACATAAATACATGATCCACCTGATCATACAATGTATCCACCTGATACATACATAAATTCATGATCCACCTGATCATATCAAGAATCCAACATGATGCATATACAAATGCATGATCCAATTGATCATATCAAGCATCCAACATGATGCATATACAAATACATGATCAAACTGATCAAAGCAAGCATCCAACATGATGCATATACAAATACATGATCCAACTAATCATATCAAGCATCCAACATGATGCATATACAAATACATGATCAAACTGATCAAAGCATCCAACTGATGCATATACAAAGAAGTAACTGGAGCATCGTCCTGATGCATATACAAAGCAGTAACTGGAGCATCGTCCTGATGCATATACAAAGCAGTAATTGGAGCATCGTCTTGATGCTCATCACACAATGCTTACATCCACAACCATGGGAAGGATCCTCCTCTCACCATGCTTGGAATGGCTCCTGCAAATGTGTCCATCACTTCTTCCTTGAAGTGTTGTCAATATGAAGAACACCAAGCCTCTCTCTGAAGTACTCAAAATTCACTCTGGCTATTGGTTTTGTCAACACATCTGCAACCTGCTCATCTATCACAACATACAGGAGCTCCACTGCTCCTCTCTGCACCATATCCTTGATATAGTGATATTTGATCTTAATGTGCTATGACCTGTCGTGGAACACCGGATTATCAGACAGTTTCACACAACTCTGGTTGTCACAAAAGATACCAATTGCCTCTAATGGGAGATCAAATAACTCAGACACTAGCTTCTGAAGCCACACTGCCTCACAACTAGCCGAACGAGCTGCAACATACTCTACTTAGGTTGTACTCAGTGCTACGCAAGACTGCTTCCTGCTAAACCAAAAGATCACACCTGATCCCATACTGAAGCAGCACCCAGAAGTGCTCTTCCTATCTGTAGCACTGCCTTCCCAATCCGAATCAACATAACCCTGTAGGTTAAACTTTTGATTCGTATCATACTTGAGCCCATAATCAATTGTACCCTTCAGGTACCTTATAATACGCTTTACAACAACCAAGTGAACATTTCTCGGATCCGTCAAGAACTGGCTCAATTTGCTCACTGCAAAGAAAATATCTGGTCTCGTGTTCGTCAGGTACATCAAGGACCCAATCATCTGACGATACACAATGACATCAACCGGATCAGATGAAGCATCACACAGAATCTTGAGGTTCGATTCCATAGGTGTGGCCATGGCCTTGCAGTCCATCATCTCGAACCTCTTCAGGATATCTACTGCATACTTCCCTTGTCCAAGGAAGATTCCATTTGCACTCTGCCACACCTCCATGCCTAGGAAATAGTGCATCATCCCCAAGTCCTTCATCTCGAACTCGGCAGCAAGCTTCCTCTTTGTGTCGGCAATCAATCTGTCCTCACCTGTAACAAACAGGTCATCCACATACAAAAGTAGTATCACAGGATTTCCTTCCTCATCCTTGTAGTAAAGGTTGGAATCCACTTTACTCTTGGTAAAGCCCAAGCTGGATAGAAAGCTGTCTATCCTCCATACCAAGTCATGGGTTCCTGTTTCAAACCATGCAGGGTTTTCTTCAGTTTGCACACATGAGTCCCTCTGTCATGTGTCTCAAAACTGAGTGGCTGCTCCACATACACTCCTCTTCGACTACACCATTCAAGAAAGTTGTCTTGACATCCATCTGGTGTATCTTCCATTTCATCACTACAGCCAGGGAAAGTACTAATCTGATGGAAGTGTATATGGCTATAGGTGCAAAAGTCTCTTCATAGTCTATTCTCTCTTTCTGGGAGAAGCCACAAGCTACAAATCTCACTTTGTATTTCTCTATGCTACCAACTGCAGCATGCTTGATCTTATAGATCCAATTGGAAGTCACAACAGACTTCCCTTCAGGTCTTGGGATCACATCCCAAACATCATTCTTCATGATCGACTGATCATGGAATCATTACTTCATCCCGGATCCTGGGAACTTCAGATCCTTCAATAGATAGATTTGTTGCTGAACAAATGTTGTAGTCCTTCTTTTGTAGGTACTCATATACGATCTTTCCTACAAAACAAATTAAATTGCATGATTAGAAACATCTCATATTTTTCAGAACAAATTCTTACACAAAGAAATATGTCATATAGTCATGCAATTATTTTAGCCAATGCTTCAATACAACATTTATCCATATCCCGTAACTTTCTAGATGCCTTCCAATCTCTACCATAACATTGTTAAGAGTGTGCAAAACTCCCAACATGTCAGCAAAGAGGTTTCATTCTAGATAAGTAGCAATGGAATGTTGTACAGTGCCATAGGCCACTTACCCATTACATGCATATTAGTGGTATACTGTTCATTAATGCAATTATTCTAATATGCATGATACACAACCTAAGTCTGGGAACATACGTATATACATCATTGAACATTATTATTTAAACAATCAAATATACAATAAATGACAGTTCAAATACTTATCTTTGTTTGTTTGTTGGGTGGACTCCCTCTCAATTATTGCTTCCGTGCAGGAACTACTGGAGTGTGCTCCCTCTTGATCTTTGCTTCCTGGATTACTTGTCCTTGAACTTATATCCATCCTCGATCACTATGCATGCTTACTAGTATCATCATTGTGTTATCCTTGATATCTCATACATAATCATACATTCATTAGTATAATCTTAATACTATCAAAACACAATAATCTTAAACATGTATAGTCATGATCTTTTCAAACACAGATAATAAGCATTAGTATTCAAGGTTTTAGGGAAGACTTCTCTTACTCATGCATATTCATATTTGACCATAGAACTCTTCTGGTTAGTCAAATCATCAATCAAGGTAAGAGACATAATATGCATAAACCCTAGATTACTCAAACTTGTAACTTCATTAGTAATCATTATCAATCATACAAAAGTATAAGATCCTTACATAGGGTAGGATTCTAACTTGATATAGGAAAAACATACTTGGTCATCATATTTGCTAGTTATGTCTAGCAATGTTTTTCTTGTTCTCTTCAATGACCTGCATAACTCATAAGTTAACCATTGTGTGATGCGCCTGCAACAATTAATTAATAAGAATATGCGAAATAGCATAAATGACAGAACTCAGAATCATTTTTATATTGATCACGGCCACTTCGAGGGGGCAACCTCCTTTGAGCAATCTCAATACAATTAACTTCACGGTGCCTTCAATGACCTCAACACATACTTATATACTAATTCTATACCCAATACTATGAGTCAAAACCATGGGACATATAATACTACAGGACGACTTACAAAGCATATGCGTCCAATACTATGGGTCAATACTATGGGCTAATATAAAATACGGATCAACAAATACTACGGGACGACTTAAAAAGCATATGCGTCCAACAACAATATACTAACATAGTAAAGAGAAGGGTTGACATAGGTTCCTAACATCCCCTCTCCCTTAGAAAAAGCTTTGTCCTCAAAGCTTTGGTTGGAGAAATTGCTGCAGAATCTGAAGGATTGGTTCCCCGGTAGTATCCTCGAGTTGCATTTCAGGCCACTGACGCCTTTGGAGTGTCAAGGAGGATTGCTTGGAAGGATGTAGATGAAGAAGAACCCTGTCATCTGCGTGGAAAATGCACTCAGAACGGTGTTGATCGGCTTGTTGTTTCAGGAAAATTCTGGCCATGTGAAGATTGTCCTGCAGAATGAGAAGAATCTGATCGCAGTTGCGAAGAACCGAGTCAATTTCCTGAACTAGGGAGCTGCTAAGGGTGTATGGAAGAAGAACTGGCGATGTTTTTCCATAGACTGCTTCATATGGTGTCCTTTGAGATGTGGTATTGTACCACCAGAGCGCTGCTAGGAAATTCATAGAAATAGTTGGCCAAAGCTGTGTAGGGATGGGAAAGGGTTTGAGCAATCCCGAAAGGAGTGTCGTTTCACCCTTGTTGACTTGGAAAGTATCATCATCAGCCACCATTTGTTGAATTGTCATTTTTAGTCCCTGCCAAAAGAAGTTACATTGTTCTCGGTCATACATTTTGCAGAACCCAGAGTGCCCTGTTGATGAAGAAGCATGGAGTTCATAGAAGAGAGAGCCTTGTTGAACATATTGCAACCAATTGGGAACAAGCAGAGAAAGAGCTGTAAGAGAAACTGGGTCATCAATTGTGCGAGAAGGAGCATCGTCCACCATATTGTCCTTACCCTTCTTGTAAGTGATCACATAGGGATAACCCATTTCAGGTGTGTTGGGGAGGAGACCCATTGTTCCAGAAAATTTTCCAGACTCTCGAGATCAGTCTTGATGCAGAAATAATTCCCCAATAGGTATGGCTTCCACTTCTGTACTGCATGCAAAATAGCCATCATTTCCTGCTGAGAGGTAGATGTGGCTAAATTCTTACCGGAAAGGTCTCTTGAAGGCAACAAGCGCATTGGTTCAGCAAAGATACCTATATATCTATCCAAGGAAGTAGTGGAGACTGTTGATGGGTGCATCTGAATGGAATTGAGCTGAGCGATGACACCATGTGAATTCTTCTTAAGGATTTTTTCCAGGTGATGTGAACTGATGATGCAAAGAGACCCTGGTTGTAATCCCATAAATTTGTGTTGTGCCCCATTGACTTTAAACTGCATCCAAATTTCATCAAAATCCCATAAGATGGGGCCAAGTGTGCATAACCATTGAACGCCCAAAACCACATCACATCTGCCTAAGGACAAGGAAAACATGTCAGAGCGTAGGTTATAATCTTCCATAGAGATACGCACATTGTGACACTTCCCCTTGCAAGGTAAGGTGCCCCCATTGGCAACCATGACTTCAAAGTTGGAGCAAGGATGGAAAAAACAATCAGCCTATTTGGAAATCCGAGGGTCAATGAAGTTATGAGTGCTACCAGAATCAATGAGTATGGTAAGAGGGAGCTTCTTGAAGTATCCCCTGACCCGCATTGTTTGTGGGGTGGTGACGCCGGTTACAGCATGGAGAGAGATCTCGGGTGGGTCGTCCTGCGATGGGGTGTCAACAGGAGGGTGTTGAATGTTGACCTGATCATCGACTGTATCTGTAGCTTCTTCACCAAGTTCTAAGGCAGGCGAAGAATCCACATCCAAGAGATAGAGCTTTTGTTGAACACATCTATGTCCCTGAGTGAATTTCTCATCACAATTATAGCAAAGCCCTTTTTCTCGGCGTGCCTGCATTTCTATTTCAGACAAATGCTTGATATGAGTTGGTTGAGGAGAAGGCGTGATGGGAGGTCATTGGGAACCCATATTTCTGAAGGGAACAAAGGTGGGTTTGGAGCAATGTTGAGCTGCGATCTTGTCCTCGTCCAGCTTAGCCAACCCTAGGACTTCCATCATTGTGTTGGGACAAAACATTTTGACCTCTGAGCAGATTTCATCCTTGAGACCACTGATAAAACAACTCCTGTAGAATTCATCAGACAATCCTTCTGTGTGATTGGCCAATTTCTCAAATTCTGTCTGATACTCTCTCACTGTGCCAATTTGGTGAAGTTTAGTGAGTGCTCCTGTGAAATCATCAAAAGCACTAGGACCAAATCGTGGCAAAATGAGTTGGTAAAAATCTGTCCAGTTTGGCTCGGGATGAGCTTTGATGTACCAACGGTACCATTGAATGACTTCCTGTTCCAAATGAAAGGATGCAAGTGGAACTTTCTGGGCATCAGAAGTATTATGCAGACTGAAATATTGTTCTGCTCGATATATCTATCCAGTCGAATCAGTACCATTGAAGCGAGGAAAATCAAGCTTCGGCCCACGAAAATTGCTGGAAGAAGAGAACCCAGTGGCTGCAAAAGATTCTGGCTGTCTGGTATTGTTCATGGCTAAATGCTGAAGATGGAGGCTGAGAAATTTTTCATCTAGATCTTGGAGTTTGGTTTGGATGGCTGTAAGTGCTTCCTCCATGGTGTGTGCTCCTGCACGGGTGACAACCATAACCAAGTTTTTTGTTTTTTTTTTGGTGGAATGGGTAGAAAAACACAAACAGAAGCTGATTTAGTAAAGGGAAATTTGGATTGGGGAAACAATCTGATGGGTAATTAGGGTTTGACTAGATTTTGGACACTGTCGAAAGGACAAGAAAGCAAAAGGGGGGATTTCAGAAGAGGGGTGATAGAATGAGAAAATTTGGCAGAGAGGGACAAAGAAGCAGAATTCAGAAAGGAACTCTGTGGTAAAATTTGAAGGTGATTGGGTGAAATCTGAGGAAGTTATGGCAAACCCTAAAAATAGACAAATGTGGGATTTCGGGCTTTGGGAAGGGGAATTGGGGTTAGGGTCCTCAGGAATGAAAGATGTAGAATGGAATGACAGGGGTTCCTCAAAAATTTCAAGGGAAACAGAGTGAAAACAAGGGAGATATGGATCGAAAACGGCTAGATCTGAAACGGCAACTGGATCTGGAACGACTTTCAGAATAGATCTGAAACGGCTGGATCTGGAGCGGAAGTGATCAGCAACAATTCAACTGAAAATAGATATGGACCCTAGGTATGTGCAGCTTCCTAACAGTTCAGGGGTATCACTCGGCCACCAATGCTGTCTGACGGCTTGCGTATTGGGGCAGTACCCCTCACTCCACGGCTCAGGTAAAACTGATAACCGCTTTGCCACAAACGACAGCTCTTGGTTTACCTCACGGGTGGGAACTAGTCAATCAGGTAGGGGTCGTTGCCCTTTTCGCTGGTAGGTCCTCTCAATGGGCCAACTACTTCAGGGTTCCTATGGTACTCCTCACAATGAGTTTTAGGGATTATGCCCAAGTACTTCCCACAATTAAGTGGATAGGGATTATTCCCAAATCCGAACCTACAACAGATGCGAAAAAAAAAAATTGGCAGAAATTTCACCCAGCGAGCCCAAGAAAGTGCTCTGATACCAGATGTGATGCACCTGCAACAATTAATTAATAAGAATATGCGAAATGGTAGAAATGACAGAACTCATAATCACTTTTATATTGATCACGGGCCACTTCGAGGGGGCAACCTCCTTTGAGCAAGCTCAATACAATTAACTTCACGGTGCCTTCAATGACCTCAACACACACTTATATACTAAGTCTATGCCCAATACTATGAGTCAAAACCATGGAACATATAATACTACGGGACGACTTACAAAGCATATGCGTCCAATACTATGGGTCAATACTATGGGCTAATATAAACTACAGATCAACAAATACTACAGAACGACTTACAAAGCATATGCGTCCAACAACAATATACTAACATAGTAAAGAGAAGGGTTGACATAGGTTCCTAACACATTGTAGAACCAAATTATACATACCTCTATGTGATCCATGACTATGGATGAGTCTTTGTCTTCATGTCATCATGGTCTTGATCTAGAGCTTGATTTGTACCTTTCATGTTAGCGAATAACATTCTCCTCATACAACACCATAATGCATTAGTACAAACATAATACAATCATAAGTGTCATAGCCCTAATCAATGAATGTATTCTATCATGCATTCATACTTTTACTAGGGTGATAAGACAAGTCTAAAATTAAACAAGATTGTTACTAAACTCAATAACATGAGGACAATCATATTATAAACTTAATCATGAACAAATTTCAAAACATACCTGTCAGATTGCTTGTATTAGTTGTTGTTGTTGTTCCTTTTGTTCTTAGGACAATCTGAGGAAAAGTGTCATCTTCTTGGTATGTGCTGTGAAATCTTGATCTTCATTCCCCATCTTCTCTTCTCGAGCTACAATCCGAGATTCTTCCTGTGAACATTCTTCCCACAACTTACTGAAAGAGATAAGTTTCTTCCTAGCACAAATTCCTTGGATGAAGGAATCCCGTGACCTAGGAAGGCCATTAAGAGTGGTCATTACCACTTCTCCATTCTCTACAACTTCAAGTTGTTCTTTTATCTGGGAGACCCTTGAAGAGTAAGACTGCATGGTCTCCGCATTCTGGATCTGGATGTTCTTTAGTTGATTACTCAATGTCATCTTCTGATTTATGTTCTTCCCTTGAAATAGCTTGGTCAAGGAATCAAACATCTCCTTAGGTGTCCTTAGGGAAGACACATGGGGTATGAGATAGTCCTTAATAGAATCAACAATGATTATCTTGGCTTTGACCAAGTTCTTCTTATGTGAATCCTTAGTCTCATCTCCCTCTGGAACTGGAACCTCTTTACTTGTGTACGTATCCAACTCATTCTCTTCTAGGATTAACCCAATCCTATACTTCCATGTTCAGAAGTTATCATCCCCTTCAAGGTTATCCTCAAGCTTGGTGTGGTGAGACATCTTCAGAAGTAATTCAAATGGAAATAGAAAAGTTATTAGGTCTCACCACTTGATTTGCTGAAAACTGGATCTCGAGCTGGATTAGGGTTTGTTAGAGAAACCCTAAAAATTCAAACTTTGAATTTCAAACTTCTGAAAAAGATAGAAAGATGCACTTTGATGAGCTGATCAAGCTGGTATACTCAAAATTTGAAAACTGCAAAGTTTCACCCCTCAAATTTGCTTTTCAAACTTCTGGATTCACTAGGGAGGACCCTGAATTAGGGTTTTATTTTCCCGGAGCTTCATCCATCCAAAAAGTTTGATCTTGGTCTCTAAACTTTGATTTTTCAGAGGAGCTTCCAGCCATGGTCTCAGATTTCAGAAATTCCAACTTTTGCAGAAGCCCTAATTTTCGGCTTCACTAGAGAGGACCCCAAACTAGGGTTTGAATTTATTGGAGCTTCACCCAACCAAAAAGTTCGATCCAAATCTCTAAACTTTGATTTTTCCAAGGCGCTTCTAGCCATGGTCTCAGATTTCAGAAATTCCTATTTTTTTGGAAACCCTAATTGTTAGGGCCAAAAATGAAAGTGCCCAGAATTGAATTCTGATTTTACAGAAAGATGCGCCTTGCTTAAGAGAGTCAATCTACCCTACTGCATTTCAAGATCTGTGGAGAGAAACCCAATAAACAAGAATCCCTAGCTTCTGCAACTGCCCAGTGTCTTCTTCTCAGGTTAGCTCTGATACCATGTTAATTTTTGAGCATTAATTCAATATACTCTAGGATCTTTACTAAGAGAATAACATGTAAATCATATCAAGAATATCAATCACAACAAGCAATCACATGAGACAATAGACACACAGAGTTTCACTGGGGAAAACCATAAAGGTGAAAAACCCCACAACTTCCTCAGAGATAGAAAGAGCAATGATACAACCCAAGTACACAGAGATAGTCCTCCTAGCAGCTGAACCCCCTCCTCCACTAGTGTGCCACTTTCCAAGTAGTGTAGAAGTGAATAATGAGATGATCAAATAGAGTGCCTCCCACACTCTATTTATACATGACCTGACCTGCCTAATAACCTAGTAGGGCCAACTTGTCTAAATCAGTCTAATAACCCATGGTTATATTAATCAGGGCCGACCCCATACTTGGTGGTCTAATAACACATCACTTAAAAGTTGCGACACTTGCGACACTTGTCAATACAAATGACGACACTTCTATATAGAGGAATAATAACATCTCTATAGGAGTACAATATACATAAGTTAAATACATTCCGAAGTTACAAATACATCAACATACCTAAGTATCCTTGTGGGTGTCATTGTCTCATTAGTTCAAAAAATATTATTAAGTAAGATTGAAAGTAAATTACAAAAAGAATATTGTGGAGATATGTTACGGAGAAAAATTTCCTATGGCTTGGGGTAGACCACAACAGACAGATGACTACTAGAAATCAAATTCATTTCCCAATGTATGCTATATAAATGTAGATGCTAAGAATTGGAATAAAAGACCAACTTCCTTAGAGATAGAAAGAGCAATGATACAACCCAAGTACATAGAGATAGTCCTCCTAGCAGCTGAACCCCCTCCTCCACTAGTGCGCCACTTTCCGAGTAGTGTAGAAGTGAATAATGAGATGATCAAATAGAGTGCCTCCCACACTCTATTTATACATGACCTGACCTGCCTAATAACCTAGTAGGGCCAACTTTTCTAACTCAGTCTAATAACCCATGGTTATATTAATCAGGGCCGACCCCACACTTGGTGGTCTAATAACCCATCACTTACAAGTTGTGACACTTGTCAATACAAATGACGACACTTCTGTATAGAGGAATAATAACATCTCTATAGGAGTACAATATACATAGGTTAAATACATTCCGAAGTTACAAATACATCAACATACCTAAGTATCCTTGTGGGTGTAATTGTCTCATTAGTTCAAAAAATATTATTAAGTAAGATTGAAAGTAAATTACAAAAGGAATCTTGTGGAGATATGTTACGGAGAAAAATTTCCTATGGCTTGGGGTAGACCACAACAGACAGATGACTACTAGAAATCAAATTCATTTCCCAATGTATGCTATATAAATGTAGATGCTAAGAATTGGAATAAAAGACCAACTTCAATCCGGACGTTCAATGAAGATCCCCGTTGAGATTTCAAATATCTACACTTGAACCTGCAGCTTAGTCTCACCAACAAACACAAGCAAGTGCATATAATATATGAAAGATATTAGCATAAACAATGGCATAGTCCATGATATATAAAATTAAATGTACCCAATGATAATAAACATTCATTCACAATACCAATTGGACGAGAAAATGAGTATTTCTATTAATATGAACAAGAAGTACAAGATACAACCTCCTTGTGGCAACTCATCTAAACCAAGAACTAGGTCCCTCCACTTGTGCCTCCACCACTTCAATCCCCCATGCAATGGAAAACTCATGAGTAAAGGAGCAAATCCCTCACAAGATATGGAAGAGTTTGGTAGGTGAACATAAGAGGTTCACAACAACTAGGATCAATGGATGATGGCTCAAGCTATGGAAAAATTCCAATAGAGTTTCGATGCTCTTGTCTTTCCTCCTCCCCCCTTCCATGCATAATGGCTCAATATATAACCTTCCAAAGGAAAGTGAAAGGTTGGATCGAGTCGTTTCGAGATACATGGAGGGCCAAAGGTCACAATGGCCGGTTTTTTGGAGTGAAAAAGTGATATTTTACTCATTGTTACCAATTAACTTGATGTACGCGGGCTATAATGGTGTAGCCTGCGTATGCGTGAGTTGCATTGAAGCAGCTCGCGTACAAGAACAAAAATATGGAAAAAAGTGTTCCAGGAGGACAAAAAGTGGTTCTGAATCCATAAATAGATAATGGAGGCCAATGAGTGCTAATTCTCACAAGGTGGAAAAATACAGCGTAACAGATGCCCCCTGATGTGAGGTCAGAGAAGGTACTACGATGGCCAAAATGCATTGTAAATCTCAGAAGTGGAGTGATGGAGGCACACATGGTAGGAGTATCCCACTCGTCATAATACAGATGTCTCTATATACATATCGGTACAATACATAGCAATTTGATACAATGGCAATGAATAGGAAGTATATAATGAATACATGTTATGAATGGTCACATCCATGACCCAAATACAGTAAGATATGGTCTCATGTTGAAGAGGAAACAACTGGTGCAGGCTGATGGTGCAAACTGTTGATGTATGAGAATAATATCCCATAGGTACAATCACGATCACAAGTAGCAATCTGAATGCCACTGAACTCTGGGGTATTATACACAAATCATCTACCGTGCATGTCCAATAAAGTGAATAAGGGTACTGATGTCGAACTTGATGTGACATCGTCTGATTACCATTCAATGATGTATGCCGTTAATAGATGCGAGATAACCCACCAATAATGAAAATGGGAATCAAGGCATTGAGTACATTCATCAAAGTGTGAATAGAGGTGTTGAGGTAGAACACTCTTACAAATCCATCGATCAGGGGATATTGATGAATTCCCAACTGTCGAAGGTGAGAGGACCTACCAATAATGACTGCAAGTCTCAAGGTACTCAATAGGATTCTAAATATTGATTCCAGAATAAATGAGTTGGATTTGATGGAATGAGATTCACTCGAAGGAGGGCATTAATGGATCCCCCATCAACGAGCACGAGGTAGCAGCTAGGCTGCAGGATTTGGAAGAACGCGATCAGACTGACTCATAAGGGATGACCAACATGCAATAGTCAAGAGATATGAGGAGTGGACGACTCTAGGTTCAATACTTCCTTTGAACACGAGCATGAGTAGATGAAAAGACTCAGGTAACATAGACTCAAGCACTAGATATTGATAATACTTTGTGACGCATGAGGCATTGACAAAGGCTCCATAATGAATGGAATCTTAACCAGTCGGTGGAGTACGATATTAGAAACGAGTACAGCTTCCTAAGGTCATACTAATGTCCTGACTCATGATATATGGAGTGGAGATGAATGCTCTGTTCAAAGGAGACACGACAACTTCCAAATAGAAGGTAGTAAAAAACATTCTCGTCCGGCTTTTTCAATTATATGATTTTTTTTGTCTTTTTCATATTAGGAAAGCTTGAAAAATAATAAAATTGTTTATAGTACAACAAGTGAGGGAATAAGTTTCATGGGAAAGAAAACTAGTTCCAGGCAGTGGAACATACCTATGATCAATGCAAGGAAGTATGTGCAAGATGTGGACACTAGGGGGATTTGTTCCCTCAAGGTAAGGGTCATCAAGCTGTGAAGGATAAATTATAGCTCTGCTTGGCTCAAAAGGCTAATTGCTTAGGCACATGGCTAATAACTAATAAAATCGGGAGCCGACACAAGGCTCAAAAGGCAAGCAGGATAATGCAATGCATTCACAACTCAACATAATGGGAAGCCCTTATGGGAGATGGCCAGAATAAAAAATGAAGTAGAGTATGAGTCTTCATCGCAATGTCATGGCATGACTACAAAGGACTCCCAATCCTAAGGAGAAACAAATGCATGGGCTCCAAAAGACATAAAGGGATCTAACTAGGGAACCCATCGTCGGACAAGCCCTACCACTCAATAACAACACTTCTAAAGCGGCGTAGAGGTTCTGTGTCAGTTAAAAAGAGGGATCGCACCTGATTAGGTATATGAATGTGGTCATAAGGTTGATGCAAAAATGCAGGCGAAATGACATCCTAACCTATATGCCAGTTGAAGAACATACCTGCCAAAGGCATGAAAAGATTGAAAAATCCACTCTGGTCGGAAAAAACTGCTCAAAAAAGGCACTTTATAACGACATATTAGTCCAAAAAGCTTCAAAAATGGCAAAAAATATATAAAAGTGGGTTTGAAAATTTGATAAATAGTAAAAAGAATTGTTTTTACCACATCATTTTCACTTTTCACTCCACATAGTGCATTTGGGTTGTTTTTACCTCTAATCTTCAATCGACGATTCTGGGAGCTACAAGCGTCGAAATCACGAGCCGTCTGGACTAGGTTAGTGCTGTCAACTTCCTCTTCAATTCTATGGTTTATAAAAAAAAAAAAATGGTCAAATTTTAATTTTATCCATGATATACACCCATTCGGCGTTGTACGTGAGCTAAAATTATGCGGTTCGTGTGGAGGGCTGGGAGTGCATGAGCAAGATAACACTAGCTCGCATATACCCACAACTGTCCATGAACTAGCCTGCATACAACGCCGAGGGTAGTGTTTTTTACACACATGGGCACTAAAAAATGTTTTGTTTTCTTCCAGGATGGTTCTGGAATGGAGAGAAAGGGAACGTGACATCGTTGATCAACGAGTTCGCGAAGAGTAGGCTGCCCAAAAATCATTGCAAGCTTGTGGGTTATGCAAATTTTGGAGCATCGGGGGTTTGAGGTCCCAAAACTGATTGCTCACTCAGTTGGTCAACTCTTGGGATGCGGAATCCCAACACTTCAACTTGGATGGTCAACCACTTCACCTGGAGGTGGAAGAAATATATTTTATCACAGGTTTGTCTCGCCGAGAGGAGGTAGCAAGCCTCCGATCTCGCACCGTGGGGGCTGGAGTCACTATAAGTGACTATATAGACATGTACTACATTGCTGGCACCCAGAAAGTGGGTATCCAAATCCGTACTGAGGCTTTTGCGAGTCTAAGAATGAAGATAATCATTCTCACGCTCGGGAGAATAGCAGGGTCAGCTTCTCTACATTAGGATCCAAGGCCAGTGATGTTCTATGCGGCCGAGTGCTTGGGACCGACTGTGTATGACTGGTGCATAACATTGTTGGGTACCATGAAGACCCAGTTGACAGAGTGCAAACTAGGGCGAACCAAAAACTTCAGTTTTGGTAGTATATTGTGCAACTTCTTCGTTGAGAGGGTGTCGGGCTTGAGTCTGAGGGTTGAAGTCCCTCCACATAGTCTCCGAGATCCCGCCCAGAGCCAGTGGGAGGAGATATTAAAATGGAAGGGGGGAGGCCGACAGGTTTTCCCATATTCTGATAAGTTTTTTCACTGGTGGCAGCGACAGGTGACCGCCATCGACGAATACCCCTATGAGGGGATAGAATACTGAGGGGATCGAGACATGCCGCTCCCACCAGGGGCCGCATTTGGAGAAATCGGTAAGATACTCTTTTTAAGTTTTTCATATTTAATTTTTTGTATTTTTTATTTAAGTGAAATCAAAAATATTTTTGTTGTGGTATCATATATTGATGTTTGACTGTTTTCTCGCAGACTTGGGTCCATGGATACCACAAGGCTTACCACAGTATCGGCGTAGGGGCAGGGGTGGTGAGGTAGCTGGTGCAGTAGCAGAGTACACATTAGAGACCCTACGGGACAACCTGACCTGTATGACTACCAGGGTGCTAGTGATCGAGGTAGAGCATCTCCTAGAGGCGATGCAACGACACGTAGTAGGGGTACCTAGCACATGGGTGCGATTACTCCGGCGCATAGCTAACACTGTGCATTATTACATATAGACACATCCTTCCGAGGTAGCGAGGCTCCCTGTAGGGCTTAGATGCCATGGGGATCACTATTTTTTGTATCAGATTGTATTTTGAGAGCTACGAGCTCCAATTTTGTATGATGACACCACATTTTGGACATATTATTTTGATAATGAAAAAACTATGACTGTCTGGCTCTACTATTATGTATGAATGAATGTTATTTGTGTGCTTCTTTTATTGATGTGACAAATGCCAATCTTGGACATAATTAGCATATGCATCAGCTACATGATTAAAACGTCTCGGAACATGAATGTATGTGATGAAAACAAATCGACGCTCCAAGATTCTTACCCTTAAGAACCTCCTTAGTAACGTAGGATCCCTCACATGGTACTGGTCGTTCAACTGAGACACAACCAGTTATGAATCCAGGAGGACTTCTAAAGACTGGATACTATTCGAAATGGCATCGCGAAGTAACTCGATAACAACACTATACTCATCCACATTGTTCGATGTAGGACCGAGACAAGCATCTCTTGAAGACACAATCTAATGGTCGGGTGAGTAAATAACCCACACAGCAGAAGCTAGTCTCTACGTATGAAGGCTATCCCCATCCACGAATCCCAAGAACACTGGAGATTCCGCTGACATCTGTCAACCAAACGGAAGCAAAGCAACAGACTCAAAAAATCAAAAGAAAGCTAAACTATGTACAGAAAAATTATACAATAGTATACAAAAGTATCAGCTCGAGCTAGAAGCTCAAGCATAATACCACTTGAGGTAGATCCCATTTCTAGGCTCCTTCAAGGCGTTCCCCTTGTAATCCTCTAACTCATAGGCTCCTTCCTCGAGGACACACCTCTCGATGTAAGGACCGTGCGGCATTGGGTTAGACTTTCCTGCCCCCAGGGGTTCCTTAGCTTGGTCATAAAGGAGGACCAAGTCACCTTCAACATGTTGTCGGGGAAGGACAGACCTATCATACTGAACCTTAACACGACATTTGTTTCCATCTATTGCAACAGAGGCATCTCAACATTGCTTGTCAAGTTGCTCGAGGTAAACTAAACGTTGCTGTAATTCTGAAGTGTTAGGTAGGATCTCTATAGCTAGTTTCAAGGAAGGGATTTCACATTCAGTCGGTAAGATGGACTCCACACCATGAACTAACTGAAATGGTGAGAAACTGATAGAAGTGTTTACTGCAGTTCGATATGCCCACAAAGAAGGATATAACATAATATACCAATTACTCTTGCTTTGTCGGATGGTCCTTTGGAGAATGGCCTGAAGGGAATTATTTATTGCCTCAACCTGGCCATTCACTTGGGGATAATATGAAGATGAATGATCTTGTCTAAACCCAAGCTTGAGTGACAATTCCGCCATCATCTTGTTTTTAAAGTGACTTCCATGGTCAGTGACAATCTCCTTCGGGATACCGAATCAAGCTATAATTTGATTGAATACGAAGTGGGCTGTTGTTGCACCATCGGCAAGGCCTTAGCTCATTTGGTGAAGTAATCAATGGGCATGATAATATGGCGATGGTGGATACATTACGCTCGCAGCCAAAGCTAGGTGGATACATTGTATGATCAGGTGGATCATGTATTCATGTATGGCGATGGTGACGACCGAATGTAAAGGAGCAGGATGCGAGCGCATGTTCTGAGCAAACACCTGACAAAGGTGACATCTCTTCACGGCATTAACATAATATTTGAAGATCGTAGGCCAAAAATAGCCCGCTCGGAAGAAACGTTGGGTTGTCGCAAGCCCAGATAAGTGACCACCACACGCTCCACTATGGAAGTCATTAAGCACGAGCTTCATTTCCTTATGAGTTAAGAAACGACGTAGGATAGAGTCCTTTCCTCCGCGATAGAAAGTCTCACCAATGATGACATAATTTTTGGCATGGTGTCTCACACACCACCGCTCATCTCGTGAATAATGTGAAGGGAACTTCAGAGTCTGAAGATATATAATGATATCTCCATACCAAGGGTCCGTCGATGAGATAAGGAACAAATGCTCATGAACAAATGAGTCTTCGTGGACTACTTCCTCATCAAGTCTAGGAAAATCTGACATTAGCTCCGTGAAAACCAAGGACTTCGCCGAAGCAAAATCAAGATCAAATTCCTAAAGGATGGCAATCCATTTATTATATTTCCCCTCAATTAGGCGTCATGAGAGCACGAAGTGAAATGGATTGACATGCGCTGTAACTGTGGTTTTCCTAAGCAAAATATATTTTCGTAATCGTTGGACTGCATGAACAATCGCAAGGGCCAATTTCTCAACGTGAGAATATCTCAGTTCAGCATCTAGTAGGTTTCGACTAAGATAATAGACAACATGCTCTTGAAGCACATCGTCCACCTGAACCAAGACCATACCAATCTTCTCTTGAGACCTGGCCACATAAAGCAAAAAATCTCTTGCATAATCGGGTGGACTAAGAAGAGGGTTCGATACCAAGGATTTCTTAAGGGCGCGAAAGACTGTTGGGCTCGCTCATCCCAGATAAAAGGTGTATCATTCTTCAATAATCACGTGAAACCCTTGGTAAGACTCACATAGTTTACAATGAAACAACGTAAGAAAGTAGACCTACCTTGGAAGCTCTGAAGTTGAACCAAATTGCGGGAGAGGAAACCGCAGTATTGCCTCAACCTTTAATGGATCGACTCTAATGTACCTTCCTTTGAGACTATGAACCCTAGAAGGTGACCAGTTCTCACACAAAATATGCACTTTATTGGATTCAAACGAATATTATATTGGCGACCTCTTTCGAAAACAAGACGGAGGTGACCTGGGTGATCTATCCTACAACGAGAGTGAGCAGTAATATCGTCCAAGAAAACTTCCATTATATGTTTTAAATCGTGAAACGCATAGGTCATAGCCTGTTGAAATGTAGCTCTGGTGTTTTTAAGGCCAAAGGGAATTTTCCGATATGAGAAGGTTCCCTAAGGACATATAAATGCATTTTTATGCTGGTCCTCGGGTTTAATTTGGATCTAGTTGTAGCCTGAAAAACCATCCATAAACATAAAAAATTCACTTCCCGCACACTCATCCAAGATTTGGTCTATGAATGAGGTGGGGAATTTATCTTTAGGACATGCTCTGTTCATATCACAAAAATCAGTGCACACATGGATGGTTTCATACTTTTTATCCATAGGAACGGGGTTGGATACCCATTTGGTAAGGGGAACCAGGTAGATGAAACCAGCCTTGAGCAATTTCTCCACCTCTTCCTTAATAGCGGATTCCTTCCCAAGATTAACGGCAGGAAGGCGTTGTCGAACAGGCTTAAAATTGGGGTAAGTATTAATTTCATGTTCGAAAATACTAGGGTCAATACCTGGAATCTCCTCGTATGACTAGGAAAATACATCCCAAAATTATTTAAATAGATCGGTGTAGATACAGATCTCTTCAATGGAGCAATCTGCACCGATATATACATTCTCTATTTTTATGGGAGTGCAAGAAATGTTGATCGCGATGGTAGGATAAATATTATCCATGTTCCCCTCCGCATAAATACCGTGCGACTCCAAAGGAGCCACAGGGTGACCAACCTTCTCAGCTAGAGTCGATCTAAACTCATCTTGCTCGATAAGATCAAGGAATGGAAGGAAATAAGATATATGATGCAGGTCTTCCCAAGGATTTTCATTTCCATTCATGGCCTCGATGATGGATTCATATGATGGTAAAATATCATCAAGGAAATCATGCGAACAAGATGACTCGACTGCCCATGCGGGTAGCGTAACTGGATCTTCTACTCATGTCCGTGAAGAAGAGAGATTTGGCTCTGCAGTGACTTGTTGAATATCATGGTAAGCAATTTCAACTGTAGATAAGGGCATAACCATTCCAATGTGTGAAGTATCTCCCAACGTGGGATTCGTGGAAGGTAAGGTCTATGAATCACCAAAATATGATGTCCGAAATGGTATGGGAGTCAACAACAAAGAGTTATCATTGGGAATGGATCCTATAAAGGAGATTGGTGCGGCAAAATTGAAAGATCCCATCAAAGAAGGAGACAATCCTACACCAACATTCCCAGTTGTTGGCTGAGAATTTTCAATTTGAGGGACGACAAACCCTCGTGATGCTACGAAATTAAAGGACAGTTGATCGATTGTTACAATCTTTCCTTCATGAGGAGAGCAAATAACTCTCAAAACAAAGGATACAATCGCTTTCATAGCATAAATCCAATTATGACCGAGTAAAAGGTTATAGTCGATGGGAACATCAACCACCTCGACCTCAATAGGCACGGATTTCCCACCAAAGTGGACTTCAAGGGAGGGAATATTACCATGCGGCTTGAAAGACCTACCATCAAATGATGTAAGCAATGTCGTAGACTTAGACAACAGGGGTGAGCCGAGAGCCTTCCAATAAGATAGAGACATTGCTAAGGTAGACACACCTTCATCAACAACGGTACATTTAATGATCATCTCAAAGCACCTAACATGAACTTGGAAATCTACATGGTAGGGTAAACAAGGTTGAACATCGTAGTGTCAAACTTGATGACATTTGGGTTATCAAAATCGAGGGCTCCTAAAGCAGATAAAAGGGAGTTCCTTTGAGAAGGACAAGCCTAAAGTACTTCGAGTGCCAATATCGCACACGGGGTTTGGCCCAAATCTTCCACAATTGAGTAGTTTTGGGTGGCTTGGGAATTAGTATCATGCGTCGAACTCTTAAGCACACCTTTCGGTACCCGCAACATAAAATTGGGCTTCTCGATATGCAATGAGTCTAGAGTGGAGGGGGCTCATTCCCCATGGAAGGTTATGGAGCTCCATAATCACGTGAGCGATTAGCAACCAAAACCTCCGATTTAACCATGTTTACGCATCCAAAAGTGTCGTCATGGGTAGAAGAAGTCGAAGTTTCATTAGTCCCATGACCGGCGGTGGAAGCACTAGAAGCCATATTCTGATGATGAGGAAGGGGATCCTTTAGCACAACTGGGCTCTATGCAATGTGCTTCGATGCTTCCTCCATTCAAGCACACAAATGTGTAAGGTGATATTCCGAGCAAATCTTACAAGGAAACTTTACCTTATGCCTAGGCTTACGGTCCCCACCAGCATTTATGTCCTCCCGAGGAGGGTTGGCGTTCTCTTTCTTAGGGTTATTCCTATTGTTCCCACCCCTACGATTTTTCTTCCCCTTCTTTTACCCACCAGGTTTTTGGTTACTGGATGGGTTCTTCGATTGCACAGAATGTACATCGGATGATAGGGTGGAAACGGACGAGGCAGGATCCTATCCATAAGTAGACTAGTTCATAGACAGATTGTGCATCTAATTCGTAACCATGTCCACGGAACGAGTTCTTACGGAACCAACAATTCCATCGGCATGCGGTCCATGAACAGGCTTGGGCTCATGTCGTGATCATGGTGCGTCAGGTATATTGTCATACAAAATACCAGATTTAGCATACACTAGGTCTAACTGCTAGACTTTGAAGATGGATTGTTCCTCAGTCATAATTCCGGACAATGAGACATCCTTCGAAATATACGAGAGTAAAGAGTTAAGGAACCATTCCAAGAGAAACTCTGGAGGAATGTTGGCTTTCACTAACCTCTTCCATCGGCACCACTCTTGAATATGATCAGAGATATGTGTGGCCTTATCCTGGTGGAAGGTAGACAAGATATCGGCACCAGTATCGTAGCGAACCGGCAACTAAAAATGATCTAGGAAAACCAAATCCAAATTGTTGAAACTCCTATATGTGCCCCCACGCAAATCGACATACCATTTCGCAGCAGAACCCGTAAGGGTGCATTGAAACAACCTCAAATGGATAGAATCATGGTTCAAGGAATTCGAGGAGCACCATAAATGGAATGTGGTGACGTGATCACCTGGATCCTCACCCTTCTTCCCCTCAAACTTTGGAACATAGGAGGGGAGCTTGGTGGGGAATGGGGGCCATGTAGGGTCATGACACACCGGATCATTCGTGAGCTTCGAAAGGTCAGGAAAATTTAACCTAGAAAGGAACGGGAGCTGAGGTTGTGAAGCTTTATTATAAGCTACCAAAAGAGACTGACTCTGCGAAGGTGAGATTGTGTTCATCGTAGCCGACACCTAAGGTTCCGACAAACTCTGATAAAAACCATGACCATGACAAGAAGGATGATATCCTCCTCCAAATTGACCCATATAAGGATACGCAAGCATGTGCATCGAAGGGATTCCATAGGATGGAATGGGATAATGGTTAGGACCAGTTGAATAAACATGAACATTACCCCCATAAGAATGGGGTCCCATATAACTACTCGACGTAGGAAAACTAGTCGAATAAGGTCCATAAGAACATGGTATGTGCCCACTCCATGGAATCGATGAGCTAGAAGGAGGATCATATAAGCATTCATCGATATAGGCATATATGTAGAGGCATTCGGGTGAACAAATGGAATGTAAGTCGTAGATCCGATACCTATCGTGAAACCTCCACTCGAGAATGGGTTCACACTAACATTAGGGGCTGATGAAGGAGGAGGCCCTCCTCTAACATTCAAAGAATATGGAGGGATGTGACCACCCCCAAATTGATAAGCCGTATAAGGGGGTATAGTGCCCCCAATCCCAATGCTAGAGCTAGCATGACTACTAGACATGGTGGAAGTAACAGTCGGCATAAAACCAGGCATACCCAAAGAAAAAGGGTTTGAGGTCGTAGAGACGGATGTAGAAAAAAAACCTGACATACCCGTAGATGAACCATAGAGATAACCTGATGACCATGTCTCATTGAACGGGTTCGTACTCATGGGATGGGATGTTCCAGATCCAGGAGGAGTGATGTGTGATGAACCTCCTCCCCATCCACCCCTAGGAGTGGACAGAGGGGAGTTTCTCATTGTGCCATTGGATGGAGTCACTGGGACTCTCGCCGTTCCATATGCAGAACTCATAATGGGAGCTCTCGGAAGCTCGTGAGATGTGAATAAAGGACCAGCAGTAGTCCTCCGACGTCTCTTGCGAAGAGACTGTGATGAATCGCTAGCTGGTAAACCATCCAACCGACAAGATTGGTGGAGAGGTAGATCTCGATCCACGATGACTTCCAAAATTCAACAAATAAACGTCTCCTTATGGCCTACTAGATCGTCATAGAGCACAGACCTAAAAGAAACTATAGCCAAATGCACACAACAAGGGACTGGATCAAGGGACCTCCCGACACTGCAGCTGGTATGTCTCACCTAGGAGAGGCTTGAGACTCCCAAAATATAACTTGAGGTAACATAATTAGTTATAAGGGCCCTCAGTCTTCACTATGTGAACAGAACTGTGTTGTATGACCCCTATCTGACTCAGGATTCAGGACACTCACAGAATAACTACTGCAAGTACCCTATTTGATACCTAGGTAAACCAACTATGGCCATCACGTATAACCAATGCTTAAGCGAATAGTCACAGGTGGGATCCATTGTATGGGAAGGGTATCTAAGCCTGAAACTTAAGAGGGTCAAATCCCCCAAGAATCCCCAGATACGAACAAATCCTGGATATATCTCCCACGTTCAGCAAGTATTGGAGGGCTATCTCCGCAACCAACCTCCTGTGACCTCGTGCTTAACTATGGTTTAAGTGGAACGTCCTGAGAACATCGATGTATACCATGGGTTTCACCACTCCCTAGTAAAACACATAATGTTTGTTTAATAGCCTTGGATTGTTAACTTAGTGATATATTCCAAGACTCTAAACCTATACTAGTTGGTGCACCCTAGAAAAGAAAATGTTCTAATCAATTCTTTAGTTAAGCATTAATTTTAATGGTTGTGATTACTCAAAGGGATATGGTCGTGAAACTAATGATGTGAAATGACTCAATCAATGCATGTCCAAAAAAAACTAGACTCTTCTATCAATGGGAAAAATATGCCACTAAATGACAATCAAACCAATGTTTTTTTTTCAGAAATAACAATGCAATATCTTTAATTTCTCAGGCACAAACAAGCCCTAAATGAAAACAAAATCACTCTGATGCAAAATGAAAAATACATAAAGCAAATTGTTTTTTGTATTTTCACTATAAAATGAATGAAAATGCAACAATTTTTTTTGTATTTTCAAAATAAATGAAAATGCAACTAAAGAATCAGTACTTTTCATACAAGAATGCAGAGAATGCAGTGCATATAACCCAACAAACCCCAAAAAGAAAGATTCAGCAAAGCCAATGAGCTATAAAAAGAAAAAATGGTTGAAAATCAATTTCTCAAAAAACTAAAGAAAGAGGAGCTTCCAGTCACTAAAAGGGCATGGAACAGTTAGGACATAGGCCCATAAAGACTCAGGAACACCAAGAACTCACCCAGCATCAACCAATCACCAAGAACAAGGTTAAACCGGACTTGTACGCGACTATTTAGTGAACAATTGCATATGTACGCGGGCTAGTGAACTAACTGTTGCAAGTACACACGAGCAAACTACAGTTGACTTGTGTACCGGGAAAGATAGGTGACCCAAAAATTGAGTGAATAAGACAAAAAACTAAAGATTTCTCTATAAGGACCTGAAAAACCTACCAACGACACGGAAACTCGACAAAACAAAGACTCAAAATAAGGAAAAAATCCCAAAAACCCCAAATGGAGGCTTCTCTCCAATGGAGTTGCCAATTTTGTTACGAAGAAAAACTTCCTATGGATTGGGGTGGACCACAATATAAAGATGACTACCATAAATCAAATTCATTTCCCAATGTATGCTTTATAAATGTAGATTCTAAGAAGTGGAATAAAATACCAACCTCAATCCGGACGTTCGATGAAAATCCTCGTTGAGATTTCAAATCTCTACACTTGAACCTGTAGCTTAGTCTCAACAACAAACACAAGAAAGTGCATATAATATATATAAAATATTAGCATAAACAATGGCGTAGTCCATGATATATAAAAGTAAATGTACCCAATGATAATAAACATTCATTCACAATACCAATTGGAAGAGAAAATGAGTATTTCTATTAATATGAACAAGAAGTACAAGATCCAACCTCCTTGTAGCAACTCATCTAAACCAAGAACTAGGTCCCTCCACTTGTTCCTCCACCACTTCAATCCCCCATGCAATGGGAAACTCACGAGTAAAGGAGCAAATACCTCACAAGATATGGAATAGTTTGGTAGGTGAACATAAGAGGTTCACAACAACTAGGATCAATGGATGATGGCTCAAGCTATGGAAAAATTCCAATAGATTTTCGATGCTCTTCTCTTTCTTCCTCCCCCCTTCCATGCATAATGGCTCAATATATAACCTTCCAAAGGCAAGTGAAAGGTCGGATCGAGTCGTTTCGATATACATGGAGGGCCAAAGTTCACAATGGCCGGCTTTTTGGAGTGAAAAAGTGAGATTTTACTCATTTTTACCAATTAACTCGATGTATGTGGGCTATAATGGTGCAGCCTGCGTATGCACGAGTTGCATTGAAGTAGCTCGCATACAGGAACAAAAATATGGGAAAAAGGGTTCCAGGAGGACAAAAAGTTGTTCTGAGTCCATAAATGGATAATGGAGGCCAATGAGTGTTAATGCTCACAAGGTGGCAAAATACAGTGTAACAAGATATATCTCTAGAAAGTAAACTTAGCATCTTGGATAGGACCTATCAACTAACCATTTTTTCCTTTCACCTTTATCATCATAATTAAAAAATGGAAATGGATTTAAGAAGGTTCTTATGGAGATGAAAATGAGGAAAAAATATCTATGTTTGATTGTTTGGAAAATTCATGCTTCCTTAGAGACAACGTTGCTTCAGAAACATGTACTCTTTATGAAGACAAAGGAGACCTATGTTTCATTGATATACATTTTGGAGGAAAATCTTGGCATTGGATTGGATTGTAAGAGCCACATATGGAAAATATTATCAATCTACTGTATGAAATTTTGGATGCAGATTCTACTTGCAACAACACTTGGCCTTATCAAACTTCACATAATGAAGTTTCAGGTATACATTGTTGGAAATGTGGCAAAACTGTGAAAATCCTCACAGCAGATCTTAGAGATGATGTATACCTCACAAGAGAATGATTATGATTAAGCAAGAAAATAGAAGAAGAGTGGTCAATACAGTATAATGAGCAACAGAATAATATGGTACAGTAGAACTCGGATAGAAGTAATAATACTTCACACACACTAAATTATTAATCAAAAATGGACATATAAATAATACAATGCATGAGGAATTCGAATGCCTAAGGTGGCAATTCGAATTAGCCTTCATGGAGTGATCAAAGGATCACTGGAGTGTCACCGAAACACAACTAGTATCATCGGAGCACAACTGGAAGTCTTCATCATCATCAGTGGAGTCATCAATGCTCAAGTAACTGTCAACCATCAGTCAAACTGAGTCTGGTAGGTGTAACTGAGTGTAATTGAGTGTAACTGAGTGTCACTGAGTGTCATTGAGTGTAACTGAGTGTAATTGACTATAACTGAGTGTAACTGACTGTAACTGAGTGTAACTGAGTGTAACTGAGTGTAACTGAGTGTAACTGAGTGTAAATTGAATACAACTGGACTGGTAGGTGAAGATGGGTGAGTTGCTTCCTAAAATCAAGGAAGAAGGGCGCATTAAGAAACTGGAGGGCTAAAACTGAATAGTGAGAAGCTCCTGGGGGTTGGCTAACTGAGGGCTAGGTGCTGGACTGATGACTGGTATGCATGCAAACCCTAGAATGCATGCAAACCCTAAAAGTGCATGCATGACTGAAAATGTAAAGGATCAAAATACTGGTGGGACTAGAATGGAGTATAGGAATATCCTAACACCCCCCCTTAATCGATCCTGGGCCCTGGTAACTAAGACCAAAGGTCACCCAATACAATGAATAATAACAGTCAATAAACCAAGGAAGTGGGAAAATTTCGTGGGAAACATACCCCCTCCTCAAAAAACAGACTGTAAGGCGCACACAAAAAATAAATGCTCCAAACTCAAGCAGGTGTGATGCTTGGTCATATGTCTGGAGGTATCTTCTTCTTGGGAAGAAGTGGATCATGCTCAAAAGACATGTGCTTGTACTTACTCTTCAGATCGAATGTGATGAGAACAAATCCAAAGGTATGAGGATGATCCTTGAACCTGTGATTCGAATCAGCTGAGGTAGGATCAAAATCATGAATATGTAGATAGTATTTTGTCTTCTCCTTCGAACCATCATGGGTGAGATTATGCCAAAAAGAACCATCAAATAATAATTGCTTGAAATCCAAATCAGATCTAAGACTTGAAGAAAAGTTTCTTGAGATATCCTTTGAACCAGCAGGGGTGAGATCAAAACTATCATATGCATGAGAAATTATCCCAAGCAAATGGTAATGGTTTCTTGAGATCTCCTTTGAGCCATAAGAGGTGACATCAAAACCAATGGATGCATGGGAAATTATCTCAAGCGGGTGGCAATGGCCATATTCTTCAATAACCTTCTGAAAGCATGGAATTATGATCATATAGTAGTATAAAAGAGGAGATAGATGGAGAGGAGTGGATGCATTACCTTCAATAGATGCTTTGACCTCTGAAATAATCATGTGATCATGTTGCAAACCAACAGATTCTGGTGCAAGAGAGGATTTAGGACCTTCTGCAATATCTAGAGTGTGAGCTGGCACAGAAAGAGAAGAAGGTTTGAGCATGAGTGGAGAATTTGCAAGTTCTTTGTCAACAACTTCAATATGAGATGATACTAGTTCATGATCTAAGAGACCATCAAGAGGAGTGAATGCATCACTTTGCTTTCTTTCGAATGGGTTAGGACCAAGTCCTTCATTCTTTCTGCCAAATTTTTCATCTAGGTGAGCCCATAACTCTTTTGGAGTCCATAAATCCTTTGGAGTTTCAACACCATCACGGTATTTGAAATGGAATCTCAGGTATGCAGGCAAAGAAAGCATCATTGCTCCAAAGGCTCCATCACCTTTATTTAACCAATCAATCTTCTCTTCAGGGGATTCGAACTCTCTTTCAAAATGACAATAAAAAAGATCATGGATCTTCAAGTATGCTATCATTCTTGGTTTCCATTCATCATAGTTGAATGGAGAAAGAGAAGTAATTCCTTCTAAATCATACATTGAAGCTGTAGAAGACCTGCAAAAACAATATAGAATATTTGCAATTGCTACTGCTGCAAAGATGCAGAAACGGCTGCAACTGCTGCACTCGAAATATTGGTAATAACCTGCAAAAAACTCTCAAGAATGGAGATAAACAATACTCTCAACATGCTCTAATACCATGTCAAAATCCTCACGGCAGATCTAAGAGATGATGTATACCTCACAAGAGAATGATTATGATTAAGCAAGAAAATAGAAGAAGAGTGGTCAATACAGTATAATGAGCAACAGAATAATATGGTACAGTAGAACTCGGATAGAAGCAATAATACTTCACACACTAAATTATTAATCACAAATGGACATATAAATAATACAATGCATGAGGAATTCGAATGCCTAAGGTGGCAATTCGAATTAGCCTTCATGGAGTGATCAAAGGATCACTGGAGTGTCATCAGAGCACAACTAGTATCATCGGTGTACAACTGGAAGTCTTCATCATCATCAGTGGAGTCATCAATGCTCAAGTAACTGTCAACCATCAGTCAAACTGAGTCTGGTAGGTGTAACTGAGTGTAACTGACTGTAACTGAGTGTAATTGAGTGTAACTGAGTATAAACTGAAGACAACTGGACTGGTAGGTGAATATGGGCGAGTTGAGTCCTAAAATCAAGGAAGAAGAGCGCATTAAGCAACTAGAGGGATAAAACTGAATAGTGAGAAGCTCCTGGGGGCTGGCTAACTGAGGGCTAGGTGCTAGATTGATGACTGGGATGCATGCAAACCCTAAAAGTGCATGCATGACTGAAAATGTAAAGGATCAAAATACTGGTGGG